>CM017575.2:1405548-2811097 GCA_007844105.2 Rhamnella rubrinervis
GATAGGGTATAACAACACAAAAGATTTAACATGGGTTCAGCAATTAACCTACATCCAGTATGCACGAACAAACATGGATATTTATAGGGTGACGAGAATATATAACAATTAAATATATGCGATTGATTTTGTCCATTATATGATTGATTGTTATGATCCTTGAATCATGAACCTCGAAATAACAAAGCAATCCACATGAACCAGAACAAATAATAGAGAGGACAAATTAAAATCAAAATAATAACAATTTAAGCAACTTACAGTGCAAGGAACAGTATGGCTATTAAGAAGCTGTGGCCAAGTTGGTACAATTCCATCTCTAACAGGAGCTCTAAGAGGCCAGGCACGACCAAACATTCTTGTTCTCACAGCAAGAGGCCTTTCAGTCTCACCTAATTGTCGGAAGCTGGATGGAAGTTTTAATTTAATAGTTGCAGTCTCCCTTAAGACTTCATCATGATAACATGGTTCTAGAATGTCATATATGTTCAAACCATCTACCTCCTGCAATTAATTGAACCATTCTAATTCAATCAAAGACCATACAATCCACATTGTCCAGATTCTTGTAGACAGATTTAATAAAATTTATCTTACCTCATCAACTTTTGCAAGCTTGATCTTACAACTTTCAATTGCTGAATTATAATACTTTCCTTTACACTCAACATTAACCTCCTGAAGCACATAGAACGCATATCAGAACTGTAATTTAGAAAGAATTATAAGAAAGATATGACAGTGAAGTTTGTGTTCAAACTCAATATATGTTTTAGCCCATTCCACAAACATTTACAACTTTCAGGAAGAGGTATATCATGAAGCATCAATGTTCAAGTGAAGCATTCTGTACCCACCTCAAATAGGTTGTCTGATATCAGCCCCATTCCATGTACAAACGGAACCAAAGCATTGCCATCAAACTCTTCATCTGTAACTCCGTTCCCCACCAAATAACCCTGTTTACAATGACTCTAGTTTGGAACAATATATTTGCAGTTTAATCAATTCTAGCAGCAGATTCATACCTTTAAGTTGATTATGGGCTCCGTACCCGCATCAATTCCTGTCAAACATCCAGAGCTAAGCTTTTAGCTTTAGTTTTAAAATAAGTTTACAAAATTAGAAGAACTCTTAGCTCGTACATTCCAAATTCCAATTCAAAATACCTTTGACTACTTCATAAGCTAGAGTTGGCACGTAAACTCCAGCATATGACTCTCCGGCAATGAAGAATGGATTGGAGAGAAACTCTGGGTACAATTCAAACCACTGGTTGCATGATATCAATTTGCATATGCATTAGTATTTTTGGAGACAGGAAAACTAAGCAATGCAATTAGCACGCTAACTTCCAAGCCATTTCCCTTTTTTACCTTCAGAAGAAATGTGTGGGTATCGGAAGCAGTCTTCAAATCACCAGTCACGTAGTCCGTTTGGTTTTTTGAGTAAGAGAACCCAACACCAGCAGGAGAATCCAAATATATGATGTTGGAAACCTAAATATGCAGCAGAATCACACATAAGACAGAGTCACAAATATACGTCTGGGGGATTTATGGAAGCAAAAAATCGAATTCTCAATTTACTCAGAAAATATATATAGGAAAAAATCTTTTCTTGATTTACTGTCAAAGTTAACTAAAAGTTTCAACCTTGGACCAGCTGTACGGGTTAAGGTGCAGTTGGGGAAGGCTTCCTTTGGTTTTTGCTGCTTCAAAATTGAATGGGCCTACAAATATTAAGTCGACAAGTTAAAGAAACCATTATTGTCTGCCAAACATGGTACCCAATTGGTTGAAAAACCAATTTTAGGTAAACCCTAACCCCAAAACATAATAACTAATAAATTCAGATTGTATCTTTTCATTTTTCCCATATTCGAAAAGCCAATTTTAGGTAAGCTCAAAATCCAGAACTTAGCACACTTTTATGTGCAGGAAACAATGCGCAGAGAAAGTGGTCAAAATTAAATTGCAATATGATAATCCTAAAATAAACAGCAACCCCAAAACTAATGCAATCGTATTGGAAGCAATTGTATTCATTAATATGTTACATTGAACTACGAGGAAGAAGACAAAATAGAGAAACTCTCTGATGATTGGTAATTGAAAGTAATGCTTAAAACTTAATATTCAAAAACCCCAAATGCAAAAGTTTCGATTAGCTTCTCACAAATCGGATATCAATTACAAACAAATAAAATAAACTAACAAAGTAACTCAAATAAGATTAAGTTCATATACCATGTTCGTAGATGAATCCATCAAAGCTGGAGCAACCCGGTCCACCATTAAGCCATAGAACCAACGGGTCCTCCGATGGCTTCCTCTCAGATTCAACAAAGTAATAGAACAGACTCCTTCCGTGATTTTCATCAATTGTTACATACCTTCAACAGAACCCGCCAAGATTACATTTTGTCAACGTCAAAAGCAAAAACATTACGCCAAGTTATAAAATTTTGACATCAAAAGTACAGAAACGGGCGTTGATTATTTTACCCACTTACCCAGAATAGTGTTTTGAAGGTAATGTACCAGTGAAGCCAGGAATCTGACCAATCAGAGCAGTCTCAGGAGCTGAATGTGTTGGTACAAGACTCAGGAATATGCAAGTTATCACCAACAGTAATCCTCTGTAGAAGATAAAACTGGTCCTATACATGGCCTCTCTCCGAGTCTGATACATATATAATCTGAAGTTACTGTTGGTCAAGAGAATCTCATATCATCTCAACCACAGTTTCATAGATTTTAACATACATATATATACATATATAATATGAACTATCATAGAGTGTACATACCTAGGAGTACATGCAACTTGCTGATGGATGTTGCTTCCAAGCCAAGAGAACGAGTGAGAAAGACTTAAGAGAGAGAGAGAGAGAGAGAGACTAAACTGCTATATAAAGTGTAACAAACCAGAAAGGTCTTTTAATGGAATTGATCATGGTGAAAGAGGTAACAAGCTGGTGATATCAAGGATTCTAAAGGCCCAGTAAATACAAGACACGTCTCAAGTAGGTTTGCTGAGATTCACTTTTTACGTGAGTCACACAAAACCCGTCAACACGACAAAGCGTACACTAAGTTAACACTATTGGAGCTCTACACCAATAAAATAATGAAATCAAAAGATTTATGACGGATGGTGCTGTGGCTTCATGAGAAAGGTGCTCGTTTTCTCTTCACTCATTGGAATCAAAGCATGGCTCCAGTGTGCTTAATTTGAATACGGCGTGTACAATTTTATGAGTGGTCGCTTTTTTTTTTTATAATAATAAAATTTTTTTAAAAAAATGGGGTAAAGTTGACTAAGAAGTGAGGTTGGTGAGCGGTGAGTGGTGAGCCGCCATGTTTTTTGGGGACTCTGCTTTTGCCGTGGGGTTGAGGTTTTTTATTTTTTGACCAAATGGTGGAAACTTAAATCATTGTCATTTTGTGGTGTCGTTCTCTCACTACTCTCGTTTAACTGAACTTTTACACCAAGTTTTAATACTCCAACATTCTATTTCTATTTCTACGAATGTGTAATTTTTTATTTTTTTTTTTATAAAAACATATATACATATATAGATAGATATATATATATATATCATCTTTTACTGTCTTCCAGAATATAAAGATTGGATGCGATTGTGAAAGATTCTCTCAAATGGGTTAAATCTCATATATATATATATATATTGAACGATAATTTTAGTGTTTAAGTCTTTGAGACATAATGACAGAATCTAATTAATCGACGAAATCAGTCAAATATGACATTAAAATTTCCTGAGTTAATTTAGTAAAAAATTAACCCCTAAAATAATTGCTTAATTATCCACTTATAAAAAGACGAGTGATAACTAAGGAGCTTTGCTAACACTCTGTCAAAATGATAAGTTAATGTTTTCCTTTCTTTGTTATATCCATTACTTTCTCTTTTAGTTGGTTCTTTTTTTTCTTCTCTGATCATTGACTAGACTTGCTGAGTGAGAAAAGTAACACATCGTTTTAATTGCATTAGAAACCAGATCATTATTTCCTTTTTGTCCCTTACCTATCCTCCTGGTTAAAACTTAACACCCACTACTTGGACTCATTTTTCTTTCATGTGTAGAGTGACATCCATGTGTCAAATCATGGAAGAAATGAAATATGTGATCTGAATTCTCAATTAAATGTCGATCCAAAGTCATCTTTTTACTTTACAGGTAAGTTTTTGAATTATGTCATTTCAAGTTTCATTTTTTCATACAATTGACCACCCAAAAGAAAGAAAAAAAATTAAGTTTCATTTTCATGACATTTTCCTTTCAAGTAAAGATTGAAAGTTAATGCTTAAAACTTACTATTCAAAAGTTTCTCTAAGCGTGAAACCAATCCGCCGATAAATATGTCCCAATCCTATTATTTAACCCCCAAAAAGAAAATTGAAAAAAGCAAAAGCATTAGAAATTAAAAAGTCCCAAAGGTGACCACTTTGACATTTTTCATTTCAGTTTGTTCTCTACTACTTCCAATCCATCTGCAATGCAGTCGGAGACAACCCTCTCCCAAAACCTATACACTTTCACAAACACACATTATGTGTAGTGTGTTTAGAATACAATTATACACACTATAAATACATGCGTTGTAATGCTACAAATTAACACATTGATTCCATGTTGGGGTCAGTCCCCACAAACATTTTTCAGACCCCCAACTTCAGTGGACAACCTCATATTTGCCAATATCTCATTGGACTATACTTGTGTATAATCCCCGTTTGTTGGGATTAATGAATTATAATACTTGATTATAATTTTTACCAACTTCATTACCCAACAAAGTTCCATACGCTATGATCAATATGATCAACAACACTGTTCTACTTGCATCGGAGTCCATCGATGATGCACCAGAAAATTTAACTCTCAGCGCTTGGTCTCTGCAATCGAAGAGGGAACGAAAGGAACTTTTAAGCATTACAGTGAACTCAAATTCCATTGGAAATATAAAGTAAACTGACTGTAATTTATAAACTAGCAGTGTTTTTCTGAAATCTTACTTCTGTAGAGATGAAAGTAAGCCACAATATATGGCATTTTCAGGTACAGAAAACTCAGACTTATCGACCTCATGATTTACAACGCTGATATAGACTTCTTGTCCAAGATACCATGAGTTCAGATTCTCAGCCCGAAGATTCCAAATGCCAGAATTGTCGAGGGAAATCAAAATAGCTGTCCAAGCTCCAGGAAAGACCTGCAAGCAGTGAAAAACCACTAGTCATTTACATGATCGACCTGAACATATATGTTGAGAAACAGTCACAACTCAAACAATTTAATTCACAGAATATAACCATGCAGCAGATCAAACCTTGTTATCTGTTCATGCAATAATGACCAAAAAATGTAGTAATAAGAAATCAAGATGCTAATATATACTTGGAGAACTACCCTTTAACCATGTAACCAAAGTCCGATAAATTCTTCCACTAATAAAATTAAGATAATATTCTCCAGTCAATTATAGGCTTATAATCATCAACTACTCACAGAAAGGTGGATTGCAAGGAATGTTATTAAACTAAAAGGTTTGAGAGGGCAACCATCCAACAACATATTACACATAACTTGCTTCTCATTTTTATTAGACAGTGCAGCTCTATCAGCAACCAGTCCAATATTTAAAAACATTATATACAAAAAAACTGGTCCACATGATGCAGCTTATGCAAATAAGCTCAAAGACCCAGATAGTTACCAATGTATAAAAGGGAATGGATTAAGAAAGCTCCTTCGCTCAAACAAATGAGATGGTTCAGAGCTGATCTACAAAAGCAGCATCGTTGTGGGTTTGAGGGGAGGGTAGTGGAGCAAGCAATGGTACTTAACTGAGATATTTGGTTCACTTTGCCAATGAGGTATTGGTTTATGCAAAATTTATATCAGCTACAATTAATATCTTAGTGCTACTAGAAACATGATGAGAATAAATGCTCTAGAATATCAGTCATAACAAGTTTCCCATGGTCCACAATAATTTTGAGTCAAAATCAAGAAATCTCATACGGAATTCAAATTGTATGAAAGGAGTACCTGTACGGTGCTGCGAGCAACACCATCCCATTTGTTGTAAATGCCTCTGCTATTTTCAGTCCATACGCCGAAATCCATCCTACAGTAGAAATGGGAAAATCTCTACTCATGTAACTTTTTCCAATTTCATAATAAGGAATAGATACAGAATAATTTTTAAAAGAAAAAGCTCACCCCACAACAAAAAATGCATAGCCATCCAAATGGTAGTTCTGGACAGTTGTATCATTGTTCTGAAATATGATTTCGATGAAACCTTTGAAAGTGCCATTTATTAGAGATGCATCAACTTTTGGAGGTCTGTTCATTAATTTATTTGGGAAATCAAGCTTGTAGACCCCGGGAATGTTGAATTGTTGGGCAAGCTTCAAAGGCGTTGAAGGCGGCAAGTACGAAATACCATTAAGTGTAGTACGCCACTTCCCATTTATAAGCTCTGCTGGTCTATTAAGAATAACATATACATCTGTGACAGTAATTTGACCATATTTGAAGGATCCCTGTGGGTTTGGACGAGCAGCACCAGCAGAGACATTCCATCTAAAAAAATTGCACCACCATACAAAAATGTAATAATAATCAGAATGGGCATCAAAATCCTTGACAATCAATGTTCCCATCAACAAAAATAATCCAAAAGTGAATAACTAAGAACAGTATATGGTATCACTTGCGAACTAGCATCAGAAACATAATTTTGCTGCAGATCGAAGCAATAAACATCTGAATGGCTGGTGATTAACATAGAAGTTATTGGTAAGGTCGAAGATTCATTTCTTTTTCCCTTTTTTAAAACAATACTTCTAAATAAAAATAAAAGTACTTAACTACAACCTTATGGATCTTGCTTGATTCATTGAGAAATATGTGTCGTAATCATCAGGAGGATCAGGGAGCGGACCTACAGCAGGGCCTTGAGAAGTGGAGTAGTGTAGGATGGCAACTCCAGTAGCTTGAGCCCAAGAAGATGAATTGACAAAACGAGGACTAGCAACAATGTAGTAGTCACTGCTGGCATTTTGATCCATTGTGACCAGGAATGAATATGATTGACCCACATGAATATCCATGTTTGTATAGTTTTGCTGAACTGTATATGATCCCTCAGTCTCAACAAGAAGTAAGTTATGATTCTGTATTCTGAAATTCAAGCTAGTTGAGATACCAACATTGTGTACCCTGAGGCGGTATGTTTTTCCTGTTTCAGACATAATTTTCAACTGTATGCTCCCAATGATGATATAATGAAAATGCATATATTAAATTATACCAGAAAACATTATATCATAATTAATTATAATGCAGTCAATAACTTGTTGGCCAAAGGACCTTTCAGAGGTCTAAAGCCACCACTTACCAGTCCTCTGAAGAAGATATGTAATGCTTTACCAGGTTCACACACACACACATGCATATAAAGGCTGTTGTACTAATTCTGTTAGGGGAATGTTCCAGGCAAGTAGCCAATAGAATAAAAGGGTTGTCTGAAAATGTCAGGCAAATGGGATTAATTTCCATTCTGTTTTCTAAAGAACTTGAAGTCCAAAAGGAATTCACCCAATGATCACAGTATAGAGAATACAGTAAAACAACACTATATATGTAAGAAAATGAAAGTTCTAAATTTAAATGATAAATCCCATGGAAGGAAGTGTAAAAAGACAGAATGAATTATTAGAAAATCATAAAACAAAAAAAACAAACAAAGAAGAAGTGCCTATTTTTCAAATATAGGCCCCAAAAAGTACCTGGTTCAACATTTATTATCAGGAAAGAAATCCCGTCTGGAATAAGTGCTTGGTCGAAGCGATAGGGACCCAGTCCATTTATAAGGATACCGTCAGGAACTCCAAGGTCAATCCCGTTATCAACTTTTTTCCTTAGTTCCTGTTTCCCCATAAGCATGGTTCACATCCAAGAAACCTAAGAGAATATACTCAATATAGCTAGTATTTAAAGCAACAAATGAGCCAATCAAGTTATTCACTGACCTTATGACTCTTTGTATACCAGTCACTGATAAAGATTGTAATATCTCCATCTGGGAGCAGAAAAGGTAGTGGAATAACATCTCTGTTGTTTATGATGATTCCTCCATATCCACCTGAAGCTCTTTGAAAGTTTAAAGAAGGGAAATAAAAGAAACTGCCTATCTGATCTTTCACCTGAAATTCATATGTCCAGTTCAACCAGCAGGAATAGGACAATTAGTCCCCGACACGCCATCTTGCCAAGAGTTCTTCGGTGTTGTATCCCATTCCTGCATTAAGCAAATAAACTTTAGCATTAACTTTTTCAACACTTGAAAAGATTTTTATTTTGATGGTACACAGATATTCTACCATGTGAGAAGCAAAGGCTCATCAAGGTCATTCTTGACATTCACAACAACATTCCAGTTTGTTGTGATGTTAAGAATTGGTCCCGAAACTGTCCATTGATCCCAATCACCTGGAATGAATATTATGGAGGAAGTAGCAAACATTTTCTTTAGTAATAAACCTTGCAGACATATTAATTGAAAGAAGATAAAATAGGTTAATAGAGAAAATTTCTCAACATTCAGGACACAAGCAAGAAAGCAAGAGAGACATTAGGGGTCAAACAACAAATATAGCAACTAGCAAGCATGCCTTCTATTTGGTTAACAATAGAATGGTAATTTAAGTAATTGCAAAATTCTCTATTTTGTAACAACATAATTAATGGGAAAGTGCGATGTTTACAAATTACAATGTGTGCTTCAGTATTTTAGATGTTGGACATTGTTACATTAATTCATAGAGAAGTCTGCAACTAAATAATTCTTACAATAGCTTTCATATTAAAATTACTTGTATATGCTTCTTAGACTGGGAAACTTCTTTGTTTATTTTTTCCTTTTTTGGGTGTTCAGAAATTTTCAGAGGGCAACCAAGCTGAGGCATATTAGCAGTTCATGAAGACAATTTTTAACTCTAGATTTGTATCTTTTTTGCAATTATCTCTTGCCACATTTATTCGTGAAATTTTCAGCCCTTCAGGATCATTTGTAATTCTTGATTAGGCAGCTTTTAGCCCAAATTCTTCAGGATAATTTATACGCAGACAAAACAAAGTACTGCTCTTACACAAATGTTATATCTTGATAATATGCAAACATATCAAACAACTGCTCTTACACAAATGTTCAGATAGTATATCTTGATCATATGCAAACATATCAGACAGAAACAACTGAGATTTTCACGTACACAAATTTAACCAGAATTTCACTTCAAAAAAAGCCGCATTTTTACTCGGAACCTCCAGAATCATAGACAAATAGTACGTCCCAAATTAAAGATCCAAAACTAATAAACAAACCGGAAAAAGCATTTTCAAAGGGAAAAGAAGATAAGAGATTCAAGAACCTGTTGTTTAACTCCAAGTGGGGAGGCAGTGATGTATGAGACCGTCCAATCAAAGAACACGTAAGGGTCACCAGCCAAAGCAACACCCAATGAGCATACAAAAACAAATAAATAGAAGAAACAACCAGACTGCAAGGCTCTGGGCATTGGATTCTCCAATAATTCCCTTTTGGGTTTTTTTTTTCTTTTTCGAGTTAGATGGAGATAAGAGAATTCTGTAGGTAGAGAGAGAGGTGGGTGAAAGTGAAGAAGTGGGAAATGGCAGCAGCCAGCAGCAGAATTTGATGGGGAGTGACTGAAATAACTCACGTGGCAGTGGGAAGAAGAACCAGAACCAGCTAGCTTTGGTGCAGTCAGAATAGACTGTCTCTGTCCTCTATTGGGTCCCATCTGAATTTTTCTTCTTCTTTATTTTCTTTTGCTTTTCTTGAGTACTGAGCCATAGCCACGGTTGTTTTTTCAGTATTTTACCAGTTTCTTCTTTGTACAGTCACTGTATGGCCTTATGGGTCCCTACTCTACTACAGCTAAATGGTGGTGGCAGATGGGATCCTCACCCTTTCTCAGCTGGATCGGACTAGGCCGATCTGCTTTGCTTCTGCTTTCACACTAACATTAATGGTGTATAAGAAAAGAAAACACACATTGTTCTTCAATCTGTCACACAGCAAAAAATGCCAATTATTTACTTTCAACTGTCAACTTCATGATGAAACAAAAAAAATTACTGACAAGTAATATATATATATATATTTTCAAAAAAACTGTTTCCACCAGGTTTATCAACTATCATATGGTCCTTTAGGAGCTCTAATTTGTAGGTGATCTATTATATTTAAGTACTATTGTTTTAGAAGATGATCCAGTGAGTACGGCGGAGCATAATGCAAGTTACTAAACATGAAGAAAAAAGGCAATGCAGTTATACACAGCTGACTATTTCATTCTTAATATGAAAAAAATAATAATAATGCAGTTTTTTTTTTTTAAAAAAAAGCCTTTAAATAAGAAAATTATTACTTCAAAAACCTTTTTAAAAGATAGAGTATATTTATTACTCTTTAATAGTTCCCCTGACAAATTAGTATATACAACTAAATATTATATATATACAATTACCAAAAAAAAAAATTATATATATACATAAATATATATTTTGTATCCAGCTAGTTTCGTGTAAATTGGGTGATCCTAAGATTTGTTAGACACCCAGCAATATTGTTTACTAATGATTTGTTTGATAACATAGTTATTTTTTATTTTTTCCTCTTAAATTATATATAATTTGATTAATTTAAAAATTAATTAAAATTTATTAAATATTAATTAGATTACTTAATTAAATAAAAATATAAAAAAATAGAAAATAAAAGCACTTTTTGTTTTTTATTTTTATATTTTTTTACAATTAAATAGTTTAACATTTAATAGACTCCAATCAACATCTAACTTAATCAAATGATATATAAATTAAAAATAAAAAATAAAAAATAATTATATTATCATATCTTAAATAAACTCGCTTTGAGTTTATGTTAGTGTTGGTAGACTTGGATTTCTTCAGCCTTAGAAAAACAAAACTAGGCCCGAACATTCATGACATGGAGGCTTTGAACTGAATTCGGTCAACATTCTTTAGCATGCAAATTTTGCATTTGTAATGGTGGGCTTTGAGCCCAAAAAAAAATGGGAAAAGAGTAACTTGTTAATGCCTTGAACCACAGGTAATTTTGCCACGCACATCTCTGTCAATTATTTTTCTATAAACTCACACACACACAACAGATCTTTAATATATATATATATATATATATATATATATATATATATATATATGTGAAAGTCTGCAAATAAAAATTTTTGGGGCAATTCGTACACCAACAAAATTCAAATAATGTTGATAAATCATCTAATATATACACCATTATATATATACACATATAGGCAATCATATATGTTGACAAGGATGGAAGTTCCAAACTCTTGTAGTGGTGATACGATAGATATAGTGGCATTGGCCAGAAGGACCCCCTACAAAAACCAACGGTGGGAATGCACTTTCGAGGGTTTTTAACAACTCTTTTCATCTTTTGATGACCTTGACATAGACGGTACACATGCATTTGCTTCCATTCAATTCTAGCTTGTCGCCCACTTCCCACATCAACATCTTTTTCCTTCTTTTTTTTTATTACTATTATTATTACTATTTAAAATTTTAAAATTAATATTTGGACTATTAGTATTAAAGTACCAACATCATGCCCTACATACATACTACTGAGGTTTTTTAAACTTGGCAACTAAAAAAAAATCAAAGTCCACGTCACAAAATTGACATCACATTCTAGATTCTACTATTAATTATTTTTAGTATTTGTCTTTCAAAGAGGAGTGCATCTCACACTTACTAGATTGCATGGTGTATATATATTTGCAAACTAAATGGAATATGAAATCAATAATGTTAGGGTGACTATGATTGTTTATCGGTTATCAGTTATCAAGGGATGTTGCAGAGTTGTTAATTAATTATTTTACTTAAATTTAGTATTTTTAATGGTAGATTAATCAATTATCTTGTGACACATCAGTAATTTAACTTTTTTAATGTTAAAATGAGTAATTGTCAATTAATTAGTTTGTAACACATCAACGGTCGTATTTAATTATAACTGTAGCACTGCCGATAATATTGATTGCCAATATTCTTAAATCCCATACGTATAGAAATAAAGAGAGCTAGAAAAACCACAAGGAGACGAAGCTTCATTTCTGCGTAAGGTATAGATGCCATGCTTTTGAAGGAAAATAATTGAGATTATTTACGAAATTGGCAGTGCAACCGAACGAGCCCTTTGAGGAAGCCACATGCACAAAATGGGCCACGGCTTAATTTACCCAATGAATGTGCCAAAACTTCTTTAAACAAAATGCCAATTCTTTAACCCAATTCAACATTTTCATTCCAATAACATAATGGATTCGCATTTAATCATAATTACCTGCCTTTTACCTTTTTCCAAAAAAATAAAAATTATAAAAGAAATTAAATTTAGTTTTAAGAGAAGCGAGGTGTCAATCTTGGATACTTTGAGGAAGAAGAAGGTGACAAAGTCGAAAACACATGGCTAGGTGATGGCAGTGTTGGTTGCCATGCATGTACATGCACGACCTTGATCCTTTATAACCAATCCCACCTCTCCATCTTTCTGACCTAATTTTTGACAGCTCTCTTATATGTGCCACGCTCTCATCACAGACCTTTTTCAATAAAATTAGAAAAATAAAATTACATAAAACAATATTCATGAATATCTCTCTCTTTTTGTTCCAAAAAAAAGAAAGAAAAAAACAGACAAAGAAGCTGAAAATGACTCTGCAAAATCCAACAAGAAGTTGAAGTGACGACTAATGGTGTGGATCATTATCTTTGCCCGCCGTCCAATCAAAACTCAAAGCAACAACGACTCTGATTTCACATTGACTTTTCATGGTTACAGCATCCACATTATGATGCTGTCATCTGATGCACCTGAATAATTCCCTTAGGAGAACTTTTTTTTTTTAAAAAAATAAACGTATTTAAATTTATAAAAATCAATGTAACTATCCATCCCCTCATCTGCTCTGGGGGTTGGACACTGGCCTCTTCTTTCCTCTTTCTTCACCCTGGAAAACTGGCCGGAAAACCACCACTCTCCGGCGACCAAAACCCCCTCCGACCTCTGAAACCGACCGACATGTCCACCGTCCTCCGGTCTTCCTCACTGCCTTCAATTCCCTCCCTCTCTCCCTCACGCTCTACCACAAAGCGCAAGCTTCCTAAAGCCCCTGAATTTCACTTCCTCTCTCTGAATACAAAACCAGTTTCTTCAGCTTCATTCCCTTGCTTTCCGACCTCCAAGAAGAGCTTCAACAATGGGGTTCTTTCAATATGCGCTTGCTCTACGTCGTCGTTTATAGGAAAAGTTGGGTCGCAGAGAAGAGAAGGGAACGCGTCGTTGCTTTCTTTCGGGATAAATGCACCTACTGCGAAGCCGGAAGATTCTCAAAAGAGTAACGATTCGTCTCAGGTGTTGTCCGCAATGCTTCCATTCGTGGTTGCTGCAACTGCCATTGCTGCTCTTGCTCAGCCTTCCACTTTTACATGGTGGGTGTTCTGTTTTTATTGATTCATAATTGAAATTTTGGGTTCCGGATTGTGCATGTTGAATTTTCGAGCTTTCGAGTTTTGCATGTAACTTTTTCTGTCCTATTTCTCCAATGGCTTTTATTATAATAAAGAAAAACGAGCTTTGGGATACTTATTCTATGATTCTATTATAATAATAAGGCTTACGGATGCTACTTTATTAAAAATTTTATATTATACTATAATCCTTTTCCACAAAACTATTTTATGTTCTATTAAAATTAGTTTTCAGATATAAAATACTCTTGTTCATGTTACTTCTTTCTAACTGTAAAGACTACTTGTTCCTTTCTGTTCAAGTCGATACTCTGTTATAATAATATTGCTTAAAAATGCATTAAAGGTTATTTGCTAAATTTTAATTGGATAAAGTTTCAGTTTTCTTTTCGTCATGTGCATCATATTTAGGTGTTATAATTTTGAATATTAAGCACTATGGATAAAGACTACGGCAATTACATTTGAGAAGCTGGGACTCTTTTAGGTGTTTGATTTTAGTCTCACGAGAGACTCAAGGGTAACTAGTTTTTTTCTGGTTCACGGGTTTTCGCTTTTAGCAAGCAGATAAGATAACATGAGAAAGAAACTTCTTTTGAAGTCTTCCATGAAAATGCATGCTTGTGTTGCTTAATACTTTTGCATTTTAAACTTTTTGCAGGGTATCTAAGGAATTATACGCCCCTGCCCTTGGTGGGATAATGCTGTCTATTGGCATCAAACTTTCCGTTGATGATTTTGCACTTGCATTTAAAAGGTAACATTTTGTTTAACATCGTCTGTTTTTCTCTTACTTGCTTATTGTTGTAATCTCTCTCAAATTTTGTGAATTTGCTGTAAGTTATTTACTTTTCTCATCTTTTGCAGACCTTTACCACTGTCTATTGGGTTTATCGCGCAGTATGTGTTGAAACCGGCGTTGGGGGTTCTAATTGCAAGGGCATTTGGCATGTCTAGGATGTTCTATGCAGGCTTTATCCTAACTGCTTGCGTTTCAGGGGCTCAACTATCTAGTTATGGAAGCTTTCTGAGCAAAGGCGATGTGGCCTTGAGTATTCTACTGACCAGCTTTACCACCATAGCATCTGTTATTGTTACACCTCTGCTGACTGGCCTACTAATTGGGTCTGTTGTTCCGGTTGATGCTGTTGCAATGTCTAAGTCAATAATGCAGGTATGAGTCTTCAAGAATGAAATTTGTTTTCTTGTAATGTTCTCCATTCTTTTCTTATTTACATATATCAGGAATTGATAATAGAATTCTTGAATTTTGATAGGTTGTTCTTATTCCTGTAACTCTTGGTCTCGTTCTCAATACTTACGCGAAGCCTGTGGTGAATGTCCTTCAACCAGTGATGCCACTTGTTGCTATGATTTGTACTTCATTGTGCATTGGCAGCCCTCTTGCAATAAATCGCTCCCAAATTCTGTGTATGGAAGGATACCGGTTAATTTTTCCAGTGTTGGCATTTCATGTAGTGGCCTTTACTCTCGGATATTGGGTCTCCAAAATTCCTAGTTTGAGGTAACTCCTCACTTCTATCTTAGAGTGTAAATTTCTTACTTAAATGCCATGTCTCATGCATAGCAAGGAAGAAATCTGGCAAGATATGGAAAGGACATACCCTACTTGTTATTCCTCTGGTTTTGTAGACTTTGGTTCTTGTCAGATTATCTATTTAGCATCTGTGTCAATATGTAAATTTCAAGTAGAGGGGATTCCTTATGTCAAATACTGCATCAGACATATCTAATTTGCAGTAATGATGGAGTAGATACTGGTAGGCGGTGGAAGAGTTTAGTCTACAGAATTTGTTTTTCTTAGGTTTGTTATTTAAAATAAAGATTGAGGATGCCTAAGTATACTTCGGACGAAAGACATGGGTTATTTTTTAAGGTCAAGTTTGAGGTTCCTCCTTGTTTCTTCACTTTTTGTTAGCAGTAGGTTTGGGGGAGTTGAAAGAATTGGAATGAAATCCATGAAGTCGTTTGGAGTAAGTACATGTTTACAGGTTCTCTTTTCTCCTCTCTATTTTCTTAGGTATGGGAAATCATAATTTGAATGGGGAGATGTTCTACTCTGAAAGAATATCCGAGGTCTTATGAACTGAACTTGGGATTATACATTATAATCAACTATGCTATTAAATAATCCATTCTTTAGTCAAGTAATAATCATAGTGTAAAAGGTGGCTAATAGTTACTTGTGTTAGTTACTACCCCTCTTAAACCTTGTGTTACCTGTTGGCCGTGTTGATCACCTTGCAAGTCTTTGATGCCATCTGAATCCTCTTAAGCAATTTTTCCTTTTATGACATTTCAAAATCAAGGTTGATATTTGTATTGCGCTGATGGAAGCATGTAAATCAAAACACTAGCAGTTTAGCTTAGGGCCAATTTGATGTACCACTAGCCATCCAAGTCCTGGGATCATGCAATTTCCTTTAGCCACTGAAAACATCATATTTTGATCTCATTGGTTGTCCTCGTTAGGATTTATATGTGTTGAAAGCCCTGTATAAGAATGAAAGGGAACAGAATAGGTTGCCACTCAATAGCTTCCTTCTGCTGATTGTGTGCTCTCCACACCACTTGAACTGTCTTTATTCTACCAAACATCATTTTCCATCAGACCTTATGTCCCTTCTTGCAATTTTCACGTAACTATGTCTGTCATTGCTTATTGATTATAGATTTCAATGATTCTAGTGAAAATCAGTAGTCTAAGTTGCATTGTTAACTGTACTGGTACAACAGTTGGAAATTTATCTTCCTGTGTTTTTGGAAAAATAGGCAGCAGCTTTATTTGAGAGGTATGATGCATCGGACTGTTTAACTTTGAACATATTATGCAGAACACTCATAAAATTTGTCACAGGCAAGAGGAAGAAGTTAGCAGAACACTCTCAGTATGTACAGGAATGCAAAGCTCAACTCTGGCAGGGCTCCTTGCAACCCAGTTCCTTGGAACCAGTCAGGCAGTTCCTCCAGCTTGTTCGGTAGTCGCCATGGCTGTCATGGGCCTTTGTCTAGCATCTTTCTGGGGAAGCGGCGCTCGAATCAGAGACCTACCATCCATACTATTTCGCCGCCAAACTGGTTCTACTGTCGGGGCTTCATAAAGGTACAGTCGGAGTATCCATGGAAGGTAGATTACTGCTAGTTTAATTAACACAAAACTGATGGTCAGGGACAAGCAACATAGGACATGTCAGAGGATGAGTTTAAACCATCTGATCACCGGGTTGGATAGCAATGGTACATTGAGAGGTTCATGAGTCAAATGTAGAAAGCGGGAACCTTGGTGTAGCCAAGAGTTGTTAAAAAAAAATTAGTTGTAAAAGTTGTACGTATAGTTCTTTGTACAAGCAGCAACTTCACAATTTATATTGCATATACAACTAAAAGGTATAGTTTATAGAAATTTGCTTAAGCGTGCTTTTGCTCTCAGTCCCTTTCTCTGTGTGTGTGGTTCCAAATAGCTTAGACAAATATGAAAACTCGCTCATGTGGGACTTTGAAAAAGGTGTAAGCTGGTTGGTGTGCTCGAATCTAATGGGCTGGAGCAGTGCATTCCAAGGTCCAGTTCGAAAAGAGCTTCTCTTATACGAATTATAACAAAAAAAAAGAAAAAAGGAAGAAGTAAGTTTTGATTTTTTTTTTTTCTTTTAAATGAGGGTCTACAGAAGCATAAAATTTTCCAAATTGTGAATTTAGAAAAAGTTATAACATTGTCCCATTTGTCCCATCAGATTGCCTGGTTAATTGAAAACTACTGATTATAATTAATTTGTGAAACATCAAATTAACGTATTGTGTATGTTTTTAGACTTGTAACAATGAGATTTTGAGGCATAATTTTAGACTAAAAATTTCTGGTAGATATTTATTAGACTATTAAAATCATTTCTGTTTCTGGAAAATTTATTATAGAGTACAATGGTTATTTTATACACTTTTAAGATTGTTTTAAAGTATTTTCTAATTTGTAATGTGTTTTACTGACTGGGAATTAAGCACAATCTCCAAATATAATGCTTGCAAATTTATTCACTAAACTAAATTTACTAAACTGTGTCAATAAATCACTGTGCATTGTATTGTTTATAAACTTTGTAATTAATAATTGCCACTTTAATTTGAAGCAAATTTTTTGTTCATTTTCTTTTTGATTTTTTCTCTGAACTGGGACAACTACCTAGCCAAGTACTCACTACACATTAGCTCTAGGGTTCTCTTTTTTTTGGTCACACTCCCTTTAATTTCTACCTTTTTATTTGTTAGCTATATATTTTAGTTATTCAACCTTTTTTTTTTGTCCGTTTCAGTTATCAATATATAAATTAATTACCTTGAACTCTTCCAAATGAAGTAAAGTGGTTAATTGCATCAAACTTAATAGAAAGTGTATAAAAGGTAATGTGCTCAATATATATTGTCAGCATAGCACCATATATCTTCCAAATTAATTTAATTAATAATACATATTACCATATTATTATATTGATTTAAACTGCAACATGGAAATAATTAACAGCCTATTAGGCCATATTAATTCATGTGCCAAAAAGTTGATTTTGATTTAATCTAAATTCAAAACTTTTTAAGAAATTTGGATGACCTAAAGATAGAGAATGGTAGCTACATATAAAGGTAATTAAAGAAATTATGATATTAATTTTCCCATGAGCATGATATATAATGATGAATTACTTGAACCCTCCACTATACATAAATAATATCCTTTTAAATTTCCTAAAAATACATAATTATTATAAAACTTCATTAAATTTAATGAGTAAAGTTAGATTTATTAAGATTATTTATCAACTAACATGACAGTTAATATGATGATATGCTCTTTATTGATAATTTAATATACTATAATAAGATATAAGTGAATTCTAAATGGAAACCATAATATGTAATCACATCGATACGGCGCAGTTGGTAAGCAATTTTGACAAAAAGGCTTAGCATTGTGAAATCTTTTTAACACTTAAAACAAAAAACAATCGGGGCTTCAATTTCTTAGTACATGTAACATATATTCTGCAAAGTATTTGAAATAAATAAATTACACAATAACATTAAGCAGCATTTAACACCTAATTAAAACAATATATAGCAGTCCCATTACAATTTACATGCACATATAACTTGAATAAAATGATTTCTGTCTGTATGATACAAGCATGTGTTACATTTTCTTTTCCATGTCAAGGTTTATTTTTTTTTGCTCATCTGTTTTATATCTGGACTCAATATATATATATATATATATATATATATATAAAATTAATTTTTATTTATCATAACAGTAACAGTAACAGTAACTGAAAATTACTTAATTAACAAGAAACTCAGAGAGAGTAAAAATCAGCAATTGTTGTCATCACCTTGACCTGGGTGGAGAGGCACTTGATGTAATGCGCAGTCTCATCCAACAACTTGCAGATTTCCATGGATTCACCACCCGGCACAAGCCCTCGAAGCTCTTCGGCTTTTCGAATTCCATTAACCTCCTCCTTCTGATCACTACCACTCATCTTCTTCTTCTTCTTCTTATCATTCGTGATTCTAGAATCTCTGCAGGTTCTTCTTCTTAATCTCATCTTCAAAAGCATAGCTCGGCTCCAAGCTCTCCTAGACCCAACAGCAGAAGCCATAGAAGCATCGGCAGCAAGCTTCACTCTCAGAAATCGTTTACAGATCTCCCTAGTAGTACTGGGTTTTCGTGTGTTAATTCTGCTGAGAGCTCTGAGGAACCCATGGGTGAACCTGGATTTTATATTTGTCATGGAGCATGATGAAGACAACCGTCTAGGGTTATTCATGGAGGGCAAGCAAGCGATGGGATCTGATGTATATATAGAAATTTTATTCTCCTGGGAAAGTTAGGGTTTGGAGAATATTAGGGTTTACTGAGAAAATGTTGGAGAAGGAGATTTTGTTTTCTGACACAAAGGGGTCAGATTGTCTGTACAACGACAAAAGCAGAATCCAGTTCTGACACAATTGTCTCTCAACAGAGGGAGTTTGAAAATGGGAGGTGTAAAGAGAAAGGGAAGGAAGAGACACTTTTAATTAATTAATTGAGTTTCTATTTTTCATTTATGGAAAATCATACTCTCACATGTCTTCAAAATTTTTGTAAAAATTATAAAAAAAAAAAAGAAAAGGGAATTTTGACATGTAAATTAGAATTTTTATTTTTTTAGTGGGTTTGAAATTATAATAAAAGAGAGTTTTAAACAATTTAATTTCAAAAACTCACAAAAACTAAAAGGGAATATGTCACTTTTATTGTATGAAAGAAAATGATTGAGTTGAAGGGAGGGAGGTGAAAAGTGTGGGGTTGCAGAGAGCCAACCACTACATGAGCGCACATGGTTCCATTACCCACTTGGAGGCATGTGGGACCTCTAATTTTAGTTTATCCTTAATTAATTTGTTTAATAATAATTATATATATATATATATATATATTATATGTGTTTTAATTACTTTGATTTAATTGGACAATTAATCAAAAATCAATTCTTATTGTTGTGTTTTTAGTTCGGTGACCGTATTATGGGGCCCACCAAGCAAAAGGCTAAAGCAGTGATGGTGATGGGCCAGTAGTATGTGATGGTGCTTGTGGCGGCGGTGCTTGATGCTGAGTCCTCTGAAAATGCCAATGAAACGCATTGAAAGTTTATTTACTTCACTCCAGCAAATTATTTATTTATTTGTTCATTTATTTTCAAAAACAACGAAAATTAATTAAGAAAAACATAAATGCAAGCCTTGTTTTTTTTCTTAGGAATAAATTACTAGCTAATTAGTGATGAAATTAAGAAATTAGTCATCAAAATTTATTAAAAATGTCAGTTAATTCATTAAATGTAGATTACTTGTTTTATTTTAAAATATTCTTATATTAATATAATATGAACAAACCAATTTTTCATAAGTTTTCTTCACATCACTTTGGATTTTCACTATATATGGATCTACTTTCACTTTGTGCAGCAAGCCTGTAAAAGCATTAACAAAGCATCAAAATCTTATTGTAGAATTCACGAATTATCAAGTGTGGTTACCATCTTTTGTCATACCTATACATTATTAAAAGTAGTAATCTAAAAAGGAAAGAAAGAAAAAAAAAAGTTACTTAATCACAAAGTCATAACATGGTTTTCCAAATTAAGGACCACAATCAAGTGGCATTATAGCTATAACTGAAGGTGACAACTTATGCCAACTTAACAACATATTTTAGTTAATACTTACTTTAGTTTCCTAATTATTTTTCAAATCAAATGGTACTCAACCTCATTCTAAGGAGACCATTGGCTACTTGCATACAGCATACACATACACAGCCCACTAGCTAGGTAGCTCAAAGAAAACCTAGCATTTGAGTAAGATCATTAACTAAGTAAATGAATAATTTAGAACCCATTTGATAAAGTATTTATTTTTATTTTGAGTTATATATAATTTGCTCAATTTAAGAGTTTGTTAGTCTTTCTATTTTATTATAAATGTGAAGTAATAGAAAAAACACAAACCAAAAATATTTTTCATTTCCTGTTTATATTTTTTCTTTATATATATTTATACTCAATTGAATAGTCTAACATTAATAAATTATAACTTAATTTTTAAAATAAATAAATTACACATAAGTCAAGTGAAAAAGTAAAAATAAAAAAGAAACATGTTATCAAACGAGTTTTTAGCAATTACGAGTTTTTTTTTTAATCACTATTGTTTTAAAATATTTATACTATTAGGATGTGAGTTCAATTGATCATAGATATTATTCTCAATAGGCCACTTTCCCTAAGTTTGTACCATGGAAAAATATAACAACATCATTGTAAGCATGAATATAAAGTACTTTTTTCTCTGGAATTTCATACTAAACTTCATATTATATATGTATTTTGGTATATGCAAGATGGCATGCCCTACAGATATTATATATATTTTCATGATGGGAATTTTGAATGTTAGGATTGCTTACTAGCTCTTTAAAAAATTGAATTTAAGGAATAATTAATCTAGCTAGCTAGCTAGTTCTAATGAAATTGCATGCATCATGGGGTACAAAATTGCAAAATGATAGCTTATTTTGAAAATGACCTTTATACAAATAGAAGCTTGGAAATTAACAAAGTGAGAGATAGATAGGCATGCCAAAATGAACATTAAGCTAGGTTTGTAGAGGTTTGAAGTAGCTAGAGGTGGGTGTCCTACAATATTTGCAAAAGAAGCAAGTGTGGGCCCTAACTTGCCTAAAAAAGGTGACATAAATAAATAAAACCAAGCTTTAGAATTAAGACTCTTTAACTAACTCGGAAGTAGTAATCAGGCTTTAATTAATTAATTAATTAGTTAATTATGTTCAATAATAATCTTGGATAAGGTGTGCATCCCACTATATTAGTCAAAACTCAATGTCATGAATATTACAAAAATTTCTTTCAAAGAAATTTGGCGAGCGTCTCAATTAAATTATTGTGAAACTAGAGGGTATAGTAAGTAATAAATTGCATTACACCCTTATTTATTTTTACTATCTATTTGAACAATTGAAGAGTTCACAATTTCTTTCATGAATACATGCATCAGTCTATCCTTGTCTTCTTTTTTCTCCATTGATTTTGTCTTAATTTGCATCTTCCATATTCCGACTAATTACTATATATCAATTAAATTGTTCACATTCCTAGACTTACAAGAATACAATTGAAATAAAATTTGGTGGCTTAATTAATTTGAACTTAATTAAAATTAACCAATGAAGCTTCTTAATTGGTCACGAACATATAGTTTTAGGCTGACAAAACTCACTTGGGCTTCAATGGCAGCTTCTGATCAAATAGGTTGGTGCTTTATTCTATGTCCTTAAGGTTTTGACTAGCAATTGAAGGTGAAGTTCCACCAACAGTGTAATTTACTTCAAAATGTGTAAAGGCTTATTTATATACTCCAGCTATGTAGGAGTGTAACTTATTCTACTGATGTGGGATTTAAGCCACATATATATCAAGAAGCAGCTAATTACAAAGCAGACCAGGAGGATGAAATTAAGGTAAAAAAAAACGTCACGAGAAACAATACTTTGATCAGTTCGTGGATCGGAGGCTATTTCAAGAAAAAATAAATGGAAAGAAGGAAAAATAGATTTAGATTTTTATATAGTCAGAGCCAATCTTCTTGTGCCATGTGTGTCATTAATGTTTTCAAAATGGAATATGTTGTATTTGGTCGCTTAACTAACCAAACGAAAATAATTATAGTAAATTACTAATTAAAATGTGAGTGTTGAAAGATATTTAATTATTGGTGTCCTTAGTACATATAATTACATATAATTGTGTGTGTGTGTGTATATATATATATATATGTATCAGATTTAATTGAATCTTAAAGTGTGATATAAAGAAACCTTTTTTTTTTTTTTCTGGCACTGAGAATGATGAAATTCAATTGTCATGAAAATAGTGGCTTTTATTGCTTGATTGTACCACTGTAAGACAATATCCATATATAAAGGAACTTTGGAAACTAAATTAACTACGCAAAAATCTTATAAAAAATATTCAAATAATAATAATAATAATAATAATAAAAAGTTCATTGAAGTAATTTTAACTTACTCTGAGGAACACTAAAACAAAATCCGTGTTAAAAGGCATCCCATGTATATCCTATTTTTGTTCCCTAGAATATAATTCAGAAATGATCAAAGTTAAAAAAAAGAAAAAAAGAAAAAAGAAAAAAAGTTGGAAGGGTAAAGGATGACATGTCTAACAACCCTTACCATTTACATATTGCCATTATGCTTAATTTAATTAACTTTAAGAATAATGGCCAATCCTCGACGAAGGAACCTTGATCCAAAGACCTTTTGGTCGATGGGTCGAGCTCCTTCTATGCCATCTAAAGCTTCGGGCAATATATATATATATATTATTGGTTGGTTAATCAAGTAAGTTCATGAATCATATTGCCACATAACACAAATTGTATAAAATTGGTTTTGTAATTATCTTTAAAAAATATATCAGAAACTATCAATAAATAGACCATATTTCTAGAGAAGCCACAAAATTGAAAGAGAAAATTAGCATACATTCGACAAGAAATCAATAAATCTGAAAATTACTTATTTATATATATATATATATATATATATATATATATATATCTGAAAATTACTCAAACATGTTATACATTAAATCATATAGAGAGTACGCACCTCATGTCTCAGTCCATCATAAAGTACAAAAGGCATTTCTATTTTGCACCTCTTAATATCAAAACGTGACAAATAACAAATTAATTAAAGGTCGACCCAAACATTATTCGATGGAAATTTCCCAAAGCCTTGATTATATTAATAAGCAAATTTTGAACCACATATAGTACTGCTTCTAATATGCATACCTTATCCTGCCACGCATCATATTGTTCCCTCTCCCAATCAAGAAACAATATATCTTGCTTCCGTTAACAAGAACTAATTGTAATCATATGATCATTTCAGCAGGGACAAGAGAATTAACTGAATGACCAGGACACATGTGAAGAAGAAAACCAATTTTGTCACTCTTTTTTAAGCATTAATCCAATGACAGGCAAGCCACAAGGGAAAAGAAAAATTATGAATTAGCAAAATATTGGTCATGGCTATAATTTCATGAGAGAAGGAGCCTAATTTTATATATGTGCATATGTGGACCCATTTGCCACAAGTACAAAATGAAAAACACACACATATTTTAATCTTTGATTGATTTAACTAAAGCGATCCTTCAGTTGCTCTCTCTATCTATGCAAATTTGCAGCACACACCCGTGATAGTATTCTATTAACACCAACTATATATGCTTTAGCTTGTTGAATAAATTAGTTCACCTGTCTAATTATAATTAATTATTACAAATTATAGAGGCTAATTAACAAAAAAATTAAGATGAAGAGAAAAATTAATTATATGACAGCCATTCGAACAAAAAGGACAAGAAATGAGATGTTGATTTAAATGAAAAACACAAAGAAGTGACAATAATACAATAAAAATCAATCAGTTACTACACAAACACATAGCAACTCTTGCCCAAACAAAAACAACAGACACACAAACACACACATTAATTCCACTGCATAAATTTTTCTGTGCCTTAATTTTTTTCTTATAAAATTGTGCAATTTAAGATGACTCAAGCACTTTCTTCTTTTCTTCTTTTTGCCTTTATTTTGGATTTATTATTTCCAAAACGATATTTCTGTAAAGCAAATATGACTCAAGAGCAAATCTCAGCGATTCTTCTCATCATCTTTACCTGGGTGGTAAGACAGTTTATGTAATGGCTAGCCTCATCCAACAAGCTGCAAATATCCATGGCTGCACCTCCCGGAACCAGCTTCCGAAGCTTGTTTTCTTGGTCATCATAAGCAAGGTGGTATTGTTCCTCTTTCTTCTTCTGAGCTCTTTTCTTGATGGCATGACTGCTAACCCTTTTAACGAAGACATGGCGGTTCCTCACTTGGTTTCGGATCCTCCATAGCACTGCCCGACTCCAAAGTCTCCTAGACCCTACTGCTAAAGCCATGGACGCATCAGCTGCAAGCTTTATTCTTCGATATCGTTGCGAGATCTCTCTGGGAGAAGATGATGATTTGGATCTATGCCTGTATATTCTCATCAAAGCTCTAAGAAACCCTTTAGTGAACCTAAGTTTCAGAAAATTAGGATTCGAAGATGAGCTCTGAAGATTCATAGATGCCCAAAATATATGTGTGTGGGAAAATTAGGGTTTTAGACAGAGTTGGCAATAATTATTTGAAGGGTGACTAGGTTTTTAAGGATCAGAGGACAAAGAAGCTAAGAAGCTAGTGTTGTGGATAAAGATTTGGTTTCTGACACGGAGGGTCCAGCTTTGTTCACAACTACTCAAAAGAACAAACAGATTGGATTTTATTAGCTTCTCTTCTCTTACAGAAATTGTCTAAAATACAAGTACCCTAGAAACCCAAATATGTGAAGAGGAGGAGAAGATCGAATTAAAAAGGAAATTAATGAGGATTGAAATTAGAACTGGGAGCTAAGTGTACAAAGAGGGAGGAGAATTGGGGAATCAAATTAAGCTTTTCATATATACAAGAAGAGAATATATATACATACATAGAAAAACAATAATGAATAATAGGGGTGGGTTTCCTCTTTCATTTTCAAGATGTAGTTTTTGGATATGAAAAGTGGTGCTTTGTGGGGCTGCTAAAGGGCCAACCACCATATGAGTGCACATGGCTCCTTTGCCCACTTGGACTACTTGTGGGGTCCTTAATTTACCCTCTCTTCCTCACTTAAATTATAATTAACTTAACTGGTATAAATTTTATTTTCTTTGGTCATATTAATACAGATGTGTGTGTGTGTTTATAAGCTGATTTGAGTTCAATTGGTTGTTGATGATAAATGCAGTGGGAAAAGTATAGTTGATATTCAACAGTGATGGTGGCAGCCAACACATAGAGAGAGTGAGTTGTTAATTTTCAGTAATAATTGATTGAGTGACTTTGAATAAATGGTCTATGCATGAGTTAGACACCAAAGAATTCAAGTTTTGGCAGCTAGTCACCAAAAGCACCTATAGCTATTACATATGTTGCGCGCGCACACACACACACACATTGCAATGCAATTTTAGGGAGGCTGATTGTGTAGATTATCTTCACTAATGAATTCTACCTATGAACTTTCCTTTTCATTGATAAAATTGCATTCTTTGTTTTGTATACATTATCTTACACAAATAAAAAGTATTATCTTTAATTTGATGGATACTCTTGAATGAAGTCATAAACTATTTGATGAAGCGCCTTCTATCTGTCTCTATTAATTACTGGCTAGGATTTTGATTGTTTTTTTCATTTCGGGGACCATTGATCCAATCAAGTCAGTGTTTCTAAAACTTTTGCGTCCAGTCAGGCTGTGTTTGGGAGTGATTTCATAATGTGGGAAAGCCTTGTAAGAGAGCAAAAGTGTTTTTGGTGGTGTTTGACAAAAAAGAGAAGTACCTCGTAGATCCTTCTATATAAGAAAGCGCTTTTTAGAGTCACTCCCAAACACACCCTTATAAAAATGTGACAATTATTCCTTACACACCGAGAATCACCCTTCCTAGTTTACTTTAATGAAGCTAGCTTTGCGTAGAAAATCTCTATAAATTAGCTGGCAGACATGAATTGTTCTTAAAATTAATCTATGTTTGTTGAGGATTTGATTTTCATGCTAGTCATAGACATTAATTAATGGATAATTGGTGTATATATAGAGATTTCTCTCTACCTACTTATGATTGAAATTGAAAATAATCGATACAATTTATTCCAAAAAAAAAGAGAACTTGGCTCTTTTTGAGAACATTTTGAAGGACGATACAGTTTTGTTAAAAGAGAATATTTCTTTTGCTGCTTCTTTTATTATAAAGGGATCGAAGCAGACGTGACTGGTAACCATACCCCTCAACCCCAAGATATTAAAACATATAATAAAATAAAATAAATAAAACCCATATCCTTATGTGGACTTTATATTTAACGATTGAAATTAATTATACTATGACAATTGACAACTTTAATTAGAGAAATTATGGAATGAAAAACGGTTACTTCTTATTAAGTTTCCTGTAAAAATATCACATATCTTCTTCCCAAAAAAAGGAAAAGAAAAATAATGTATCTAGCTAATAGATTAAAAATATATATTAAAAAAGGAAAAGAAAAATCATGTATCTAGCTAATAGGTTAAAAATATATATTAAAAAAAAACTTATACAATCATTAATATGAATTCATAAACCTATACAACAAGACAAGCAGGTGAGAGAATAATAGGCACAATGAAATTTTGTCCATCAAATGCATGCATGCACTTGTTTTTAAAGTCAAAAATAATTCCTATATGATGATCAGTGGCTGAGAATTGGGAATTGGGGCGGGCAGCGGCCAGGGGGAGGTCACGGCACCTTAGGACGTACTGGTTTCCACATTCAATATCATATTTTTATGCCACTTTGGTATATCAGAAAACTGGTCTCACCAATATCTACCAAAATGCTTTAGATGTATCACTGATAATTAATTAGGTATTTTTGGTAATTAAACATCGAATATACATACATATATATATATATATATATATATATATATATTGTAGTTGAGTTTAATTTATTTGGTGACAATATATTAATTTCAAGAGTTTATGGAGTCAATAAATTAATCGCGATGTCTATTAGCTAGTTAATTTGTGCTCTGATTAAATTAATTAAGATCGCAATCAATATATCAACTTTATATTCAATCTTTTCTAGCAGAAACATCTTTATATATATATATATATATATATATATATCAGTCGATTCAAAGTGAGGATGTATAACAAAAACACTAAAGATTAAGAAAAAGGAGAGAGATGCTAAATTGATCAAGCTTAGAAGTAACGAAATCAGACCCTCAAAGCGAGAAATTATATATACTCATCATGTAATTTTCTAACCTTTTAATATATGTTTAATACAATAGACTAGTAGGCAAATAAAATAAAACTGAAAACAAAATAAATTTATGGCTATACAATTCAAATCATAACATTTGATTATTTTGATTTGCAGAAAGCTCAAAGATAAAACGATGATCATATCTTGATGAATATTCGGTTCATACATCCTTAGGATCACAAACAAAACTCCAAATGAAAGGTAAAATTAAATTTATATATATATATATATATATATTAAATAAAAGTAATGGTTTTCCACGGACATGGTTATGTGTGGTATGTATTATGGAAAGCGACGAGTTGCAATCCCCCAAACCATTGGCTTTTAACTTTCATCAGCCAAAAGCTAATTTCAAATCATTAATATTCAATATCCATTTTTGCAGTGATTATATATATATACACACACACACATACACTTCACATCAGAATATAGAGGTTTGAAGTAATAATTATTAATTTGAATCACAACTCCTATGGCAGCAGAGAGGTCATTTCAATTCATTCATGCAGATTAATCTTCTAGCTTGTAAGTACTCTACAGAGAGTTATATATATATATATATATATATATATATATATATATATATATATAAATACTTTGAATTATACAACAAGTTGCTAAGAAAATAGACAAACTTCAGCTTGAAATATGCAAGAAATTGAGCTTGTTTTTTGCAACATTAATTATATATTGCACTCAAATATCTCTTTTACTTTTACATATATATATATATATATATATATATATATATGCAAATGCATAAACATATACCTTCGTCTTTTTTCTTTTTTTGGCATTTCTTTTTCTTCTTTTACTTGTTGTTTACTGCATACAATGTTATAAATATATTATGCTCTCTACCACACTACTAACTAATTTGAAAGGTACTCACATATTTTGTCCTGTGGGTCGACTCAAGCAAGTGTGTGTGTATATATTTCAGCAGTGCGAGCAACATTATCGGCTGACAAATTAGTAAAGAATATAAGTTATTTTACAAAAATTTTAAAACCTATAATTATATATGTATGTAGACATTTATAAATAAATAAAATTAAGGATACAAAAAAGTTTCCAACTTTATTTCTCATTTAATATAGAATTACACATGGCAATTTAGTATTGATTTTTATTTAAAGTTCACTTTTTATTTATTAAGTTATATTATTTTGTCAATCAATAAATTAATATTACATAAAAATTAAATTAAATTGTGCATGTAGGATTACCCTTATAAATATGAAACAATAGAAGTTAATAATTAGGGCATGTATTTTATATAATATAATAAAGAAGTAAGTAAAGTGAGAGACGACATGCATGCAATTGCAAATCAAATTCCACAACACAAGAAAATGCTAGAAAATAGTAAATAATTTCCCTATAATATTGGAATTGATGGCCTTGAAATTTGAATTTATAACCAAAGATAATAGAAATAGAACATGGGTGGGCCTGGCTTGCCTGCAAGTTGACACACAAACAATTAAGCTTTAGATTAGACTCTTTAACTAACTTATAATTACGCTTTATGTTTGAGATAACCCATGATATTCCACATGCTAGCTAGTTACTAATTGATTAATTAATTATTTAATTTTTATATAACACACATACACCCCTATCTTTATATATCTTACTGTGAGGACTTTTTGGACCACCCCAACATTGCCTTTTGACTCAACAACAGGTGTCATCCATACTCCATCAAGAATATTGTTCTTAATTATTTATTTTAATAACAATTATATCTGAATTAAAAGTATCCAACTTTAATTTGTATACTACCTTACCCATTAGCCTAGAAATTTAATCAAACCCCACTTTGCAAATGTATGAGAATGATTAGATATAGGCTTCAAATACTACTCCTAGAATGTAAGTTAACGAGATTCAGTAGCTGTGTTTCTGGATCTATGGCATAATGCAAAATAAAAAATGAAAAGAAAAAAGCTATCTAGCTAGCAAGCAAATTGAGCTCACTGCTCACATATATTTGCATTTTTTTTTGCACAAAGTTCACAATGGGGGACATGAGCAGTACTTTTTTGATGCAACCACTAGCCACCTGGAGAAAGAGTTTGAAATATTAAGGGCAAATTTCAAGCTCCAAGTTGCTCAATTTGTCATTCATCAAAAAAAAAAAAAGTTGCTCAATTTGTCTGATCGGTATTACTATTTAGGTGTTCATTGATGGTATTGTTTATAAATTAATAATAATAAAAATAGCACCTTTTTTTTTTTTTATGCCCAAAACTCTTAAAATACAATATTGTATAATAGAAGGAAAGAGCAGAAAGGGTGATGAATTTATGCAAAATTTTATAGAACAAAATTACAAGTATATGTATTAGAATGGCGGGGAGGGAAAGCTATACACATGCAATTGCTTGAACAAAATTGTTGCTTTGAAAACACTTTGAATTCCTACTATATGTCATGCACTGGTATTTGCAAATCAAATTTATAACCACAAAAAGAAAAGGAAAATTGGAAAATTTAATGGTAACAAGAGCAATAATCATAGGAGCTCGAGACAGCAAGCTCTACAATAAAAGCATATATATATATATATATATATATATATATATATATATATATATTGTTTATAAATGACCATTTTCCTCTATTGAAGACTCAGAAGAAGAGTCATCCATTGTTGAATTTGAGATTGTCTCCAATTGGCTGGAGCCTTCACTATCTGATATTCCAGTACCACTGGGTCTTATCTCTTCAACTGGTTGTTTCATGAACCAATACATAATGCTTGCTGTCAAGGTCAGCATCATTTTTTGATTCACCTGAAAAAATATGTAAAACACCATATTTATATATACAAACTTGGTTGAGACATGTCTAATTAAATGTAAGAATTTGTTGCCAAATATAACATAATCAACTTTGTTCCATGTACCTCAATTATGTCTTCAGGAAGTAAAAATATTGAACATCCAAGCTTCCTTGCAATACTGATAATGTAGGTGGCATTCATCTTCTTCTCCTCGTCTGACGACGTGCCCCGTCGAGAAAGAACGATTAAAAGAAGAAGAAAAAAGAACTCCGAAAGTCAGTATCTTAAAGATTAAAATTTGAGATCACTCAATGAAATTAAACATTTGGACTTTTAATTAAAGGACATGGTAAGCCTCTCATTCTAGCTACATTCTCGAACTAATGAAACGCAAACTCTCTAATTACTTTTTTTTACATAAAAACTCTACTTGTGGGATCAATTTTCTTCCATTTGAATGATGTCAAATTGTCTTTCTGTTACACAGCTTAAACTCCTAGGATTGATGTGTTTAAATCTTGCTGATCCGCATGTTTTTTTGTTAAAGTTTCTGATACACATGTAGACGCTTTTGTCCTGTTGTTGCTTAAACTCTTAGGATTAAAGGTAGCTTAATAAATGACAGGAAGTAAACATACACAAACTCACTCTATGGAAATCTTAAAAAAGAAGGAAAACATACCAGTCACTCCTTTTGTAACTAGACTCCAATTTACAACTCTAGGCTGCACAGCACTAAGTAGCTCAAGGAAAAAAATGCCATCCGACAAACTTTTATCCTGTAAAATTTAAACAATAATATCACCAAACCTCTGTGTTATTATAAAGCACTTATAGCCTCAATACGAGCTATGCTTCGAAAAAATCTAAGCTTGCGTTCATGTACTTCAGTGAATACATAGTTACATTTCAAGTATGCATAAGGCTTCAAGGCAAGGTATAAGTAGCAAACACTGTGATAAATGAAATTTAGAAGCATAACAAAAGAAATGGAACCTTGAAGCTATCCATTCGACTCTGGCTTCTGGAGTTGCTGACTTTGGTGTTGGCCCATTCTAAAATATCAGCATCCGTGATTTCCTTCCCATGAGAATGAAATCTCAAGTTCTTTAGTAGTTGGAGGATGTTGTACCGCATCAATTGCCACAAATATGCTGAAGAGAAGCCAAAACACTTCAAATCAGACAAAAAAAAAAGTCCATTCGGGAATTCTTTTTGATGCATTTTAACAATGCTATTAAAGGAAATCTACAATAACAAAGTCATTCCACAAGAAATTCTAGTGTTCAAGCAGACATACCAAGTATTAACTTTTTGTTCCCCTGCACAATATCATTTCCAGCAACATTCACCAGGGAAAACTTCAATTGTTTCCCAATTTTTACTACTTGATTACAGTTTTCTACTTTTCTAAATGGCATTTTAATTGGAGGCTTGTTTGCAATCTTCCAATTGACAATCCCTGGTGAAACCTTGTCTAGTGTCTCCAGAAGCACCCACCTGGTAACAACCAATTTCACTTAGGGCCAGATTAAATATTACTGTCACAATGTAGAAAATCTCAGTTTTTTTTCTTAAAAAAATCATATTCAACATTTTGACAATCAGTTAAAAGTTTGTAATTTTGTTTTTCTTGAACCATGGAAATTGATATTAAAAGTACTTTGACACCATGTGGGAAACATGGCTGAATAGAATTTACTTTTTTATGTTCAAAGATTATTATGAAGAACTATGAAATTAATAATATATCATTGACTTTTACCCGTTTCTAAGGTCTTCAAAGACATTGTTGATATATGTGGAATTTCCAAGACTATTCATCCAGAAGCGAAATGACCTCTCTTCTCTTGAGATTTGGGTGTCATCTGGCAAAGTTTCCAGGAAAGAAATCTGCTTTGTTTGGGTTGAGAGCCCATTCCTGCAGATAAAAGGAAAGGCATATGTTTCTTTATGGACTACGTAAGCATGAAAATTAAGTATCATAAAAGGGCCAGTTGAAAAATCCTACAAACTTGGCAAAGTCAAATCTAAATGCATCTAACTTTACATATGGCTGTTGTAGTATAAAATGCAAAATTAGTAACTATAATGCAATATACTTCAGGAAGAAGGGTTCATTCTCACCTATGCTGGAAAATGTGTGCAACAAAAGCAAGGTTAAGATTAGGTGAACCTTCAACAATATCTTTAGCAGTTAAGTATCTCTTGCAACCCATCCTATCTGCATGAGCAAGAACTAACTTTGCTCTTTCAAACGGATCTTTTGCTGACAATGCAGATGGATGGCTGTGCTCGGGTGCAAGAACATTTAACAGGTGAGCATATGCCTCTCCATCCTGCAGGAAAATTTTGAATATTTATGAGATCGGATATAATTACACAAATATGGAGGAATTAGAAAGCTTTGTAAACAAGGAATAGCATGTTAAAAACTACGTTACAACTTTTAACTTATCCTTATCTACCTTGACATCAGAGGAGAAGTTTGTGACTATCTTTTGTACTCTGATTTCTTCAATTGAAAATTCATCCACCTCAGTAATATCTTCTCCGGTGGAAGACTCATCAACTCTTCCACATCCTACACATTTTGAATATAACAAGAGAAAAATATCAGACCTTAATTAAATTTAAATACCAGCACCGCTGAGTGTTTGAGGAAACAAAAGCTATATTTACCTTACTATCATCAACCAACTCAACTAACTGTGGTGTTTTCTTCAAGTTGAGGTCTGCCAGTAGTTGAATCTATATTACACAACATTTAGCAAGGTCAATATCTACTATAAAATCAGGGTAAAATTTATAAATGATACTGTATAAATCTTAATAGATATGAAAGTAAGTAGCTAAGGTTACCATAAAATTTTACCTTGATGATCTGAGAGATCAATCCAAGTACTAGGTGACGCTGAAATAAAACAATGAGGACGTTATTCAGACTGATTATTAGGACTGTACAAGAATTGAAATGTTAGACACCAAAAGTAAACAAAGTGTTAATTTATAGTAATCCACATAGCAGGAGAAATCTCTGGGATGAAATATGCATCTACATTGGTTTTAGCTTAGACTCCTGGTCCTAGAGCCATTATTCCTGAACTCAACCATGAAAAAATGCAAGGTTTATCACAAAATTATTTGACCCCGATAGACTCTGGTTCTGTCCAGATTGTAAGGTTTTCAACCAGAGGCTCAAGCGCAACTGAATTTTATAAACATATGCTCCTAATTAGTTAAGAAACTTAAAAGAATTTGTCACATTATTCAACTAGTTCAGTTCCCTTCTAAACTAAGGCTGTATACAAAAAGTTCAAAACTTAATGGCAAGAAAAAGAAGGGTAAGGACAGGGGAAAATATGACACCTTGAATATTTACTGTATTTCATAGGTTAAAAGTATTAAACAGGAAAGGGAAAAAAAATTTAAGCTAGAAATTATGGAATAAATGTATCCTAAAACAGTTCACAGCATAATAAAGTAGCACTGTAATTGGTTTCAGAGAAAACTCTGAAATTGTTTTATCTCATAATAAATAAACACCCTATAAGAACCAAAAATTTAGTGAATAGTCATGACTTAATAGCTTAGGAGGCAATATCAGCTCTAGGACAGAGACTCTTACTTGCTGAGACTGACACATTTAGAAGGACCAAATCAATATATTTTTCTAGCCCACCAAGATATTAAAAGCTCAAAAGTGATGTTTCCATATGTGTACATGTGTGTATATTCAAGAACAGGCACGTATACATACTCTTCCTTCAATGAAGTCCTGGGTCCCTATGTTAACTACAGTGCATCCAATAGCCTTGGCAGAGTTGAGGCACAGTGTGTGGTTTTCGTTTCTTTCCCAGGGGTTGAGTAATCTCTTAGTATTGATTGCTCGTTCATCGATCGTTCCCGGAACTGCTACATTGATTAGTTTACTGCAGAGAAAACAAATTGATTCATATATTCAACCCCCGTGGAAGAACCAATTAACTAAGCAAGATAACAACAAAGAACCCCATGGTCACCATAGAAGTACTCCATCCTTTGCGATCTCGAAAAGATCATTAGTTGAAGGATCAATGGGAATATATCTCTTCAGGAACTCATCTTCTGCGAGGTAGTTGTTGATATGGGCAACATAGGATGCCTTCTCAGATTCACTAATTGTGTGAAGTAGTGTAGTGGTTGCAGCCTTGAGAAACGCTGATGAGTTTTTTGCAGGACTTCCATTTGTAGCAGTAGCATGGGCTTGGAGTTTTAAATAAACCTGCCAGATTATATACAAAAACAAATTCAACCCATCAACACATAAAGCGCAAAAATTTGCAGTAAAACACAAGATTGAGAATCTTTTTCCAATTAGTTTAAAAATTGTCAATCTAAAAAAATATGTTTTATTTTTAAACCGTTATCAGAGGCTAATATTTGTTGATTTTGTTATATACAGGGGACATCATGTCTCACAGAATTTCCACACTTTTGATCTAGCATTTACAAAATCCGATCTTATCACAGACTGTTTAAAAATAATTGCCCTCCAAAATAACTTCATAATTTTTGGTCGCCAAAAGAAATGAGAAATCTAATATAAAAGTTTTCCTTCATGGGTTAAAAGAGAGAATATTTTTCCCAGAAAAGAAAAGTTGATATCTTTTTTATATATGTTTCTTACACTTCCACTATTACAATGGCCACCAAGCAAACAAAAACAAAGAAGGTGTTTTCATGAATGCGCAGATTGAATAATAGCATGGAGGTCAGGAAACAGACCCTGAGGAAGAACTCAAAATCAACGTCATCATCAAGGTTGTGATGCAAATTCTCTATGAAAGACGCCCTCTCTTCCTCAGTCAGATTCTCTCCAACAACTTTGAGACTCGACATCTTTGAACTCAGGTCCGCTAGCGAAAGCTTCCCGGTCTCCCTCCTCATGCTCATGAACTAATTACCACCCAAAACACAAAACACAAAATCAAAACTTTACTTCAACCCACATACGAAAAATGGAAAAACAAAAAGAAAACTTGAATATCAGAGTAGAACTTACGTGGGTTTTCAAGCTGCGGAGCTCCACCTGAGTGAACTGGTTTTGCAACCATGGATCTGAAACTAGAATGCCCACGTAACCCGACATTGATGGAAGTCCAAAGCTGATTATATATACGTGTATATATATGTTTATATATATCAGATACAGAATTGTCTTCCTCTTTCTTTGGAAGAAGGAAGAGGAAGCTGAGCTCTGTGTTTGGTGTAAATCTGTGTAGCAATCTAGCTAGAAGACTATAAGTCTATAACAGAGTTGTTCCCCTTTTTTTATTCTTTTTTCATTTTGAATAAATATTATTATTTTTTTTGTTTGAAATTAGAGAGATGAAGAAGTACTGAAGAAGAAGGAAGAGGATGAGAAGGGCTGGCCAACACAGTTGGGACGGAGTAGAGCTGTCAAGTTTTCTTCTTTTTAGATTCAGAAATTTCAAATTATGATGATGACTCTCTCTTCTCTCTCTCACTTGATTTGGAAGTAGCAAAAGTTATAGAACCCATCACTTGGGAGTGAACCCCACACTGTCCTATTGGATCTAATTCAAATTATGACCTTTATGTCCCTTCCTCTTTCTTCCTTTTTCACTGTTCATTTACCGTTACACACTCCCACAAGTTCAAATTATGAACTTGGAAGATTGATTTATTAATATTTCTGTTATATATGCACCATCAAGTGCTCACCATTCATGGTCTGGTCGTATTGCTCACATTTAATGTACAGTAAAAAAAAAGAGTATTCTTTGAATGCAAGAAAATACTTTTTAGTGACTTGAAAGTCAATTTGAATTGAGTGCTTACAGCTTGTTTTAAAAAAAAATGTAATTTTTCTTTCATTATTTTTGAAAGATGAAATAATGCTTTTGGTAATTCTTAAATTCCGAAACATTTGTTTGGTATGAATTTTGAAATAGATTTGATGTTAAAAATTAATTTGAAAGTTGTTTTGTATTTTTAGTTTATTAAAAATATTCAAGTGGAAATTGAGTTTATGAGTGTATGTTGAAACAAAATATGAAGTAAAAACACTAAAGTAAGCTTATTAATTAAGCTTCTCTTTAACTAATATCTTCTTTTGTAATGCATTTGAAATTATTTAATCGAAGTTAATACTTTAATTTAAGTTAGTTTGGTAATTTGGAAGGAGTTATTAACACTGAACATCTTTATAGTCTTAGGTGATCTGTCAATCTTTCTCAATTCAATGTTTTTGAATGTCAATTTTTTAGGTATAGTATTGTAATAATCTGTATAGTATTTAAAAATAAATAAAAAATACTTATTCGTAAAAACATAAACTTAAGACAGTAACAGATCTTAATTAATAATTTTATTTTATTTTTTTAAGAAAACAAGATTATATATATTTGGTTGAAATGATGAAAGAAAGAGATTCATAATAACACATAATTTTTAATTATAGAGTAGTACTAATCCCTTGTTTTGATACAATAATATAATATACAACGAGGGGAATAATAATAAGCAAAATAATCATTGAGCAGATTGGAGAAAAGAGAGAAAGAAAAAAACAATTATTTCATATATAATTTAGTATATTTTTTGGCATATTGTTTTTTTTTTAATCTTTAATTCCAAATCAACAATAAAGGTTGTAACTTTTCTCCAATTACTTTTCTTTTATTTTATTTTTTCAACTCTTTCATTTTTAATACAGAGTGGTAAAATCAAGTCATTAAATCTTGTCTTTCATAGATATTTTTTCCATTAATTAAAGTAGTTTTTTTAAGTTAATAAATAAATTTTAAAGGACATATGAGCTACATGATTCAAAAGCCAGACCTTGTCCGTGAATAATTAATGATATATTATATAAAATAAGAAAAAGGCAGCTTTTGGAAGGACAAATTAGTCAATTAATTGGATAGAGGTGAGAGAGAGAGAGAGAGAGAGAGAGAGAGAGAGGGGATGATTTAGACCTTTTAATCCAAATGAGAAAAGGCCCACTGGATTAAAAAGGCATTTGCGTGCCTTTTAAAAAAGTTATATACAGAGAGCTATTTTTAAAGTTTACTACAACTTAAAAATTTCTTGTTGGGTTCTTGCTATTCAAATCTACCAAATTTCAATACCAACTTTTGTTTGGCCTTCAATTAATTTGATGCATTGGAGTATAAAACACTTGTATTCCATAAAGTTCTAATATACATTTAAGACATATTGTATTTTTTTGGAAATACATTTATATTGTTTGAGGTTCACATTAATGAAAAGACGGTTTGACAGGTAAAATACCATAAAATTCCAAATCCATATTCTATGTTTAATCTAGACAAAATACTTTGAGGTCACTCTGATTATTTATGGAAGTTTTTGTAAGAGATGGTAATTCTTTTGTGACCAATTTGTCACTCTTTTAAGCAAACGTTTATTTAGCTGGATCGACCGGTTTGTTGGTGATAAATTATAAAAGAACTAAACGTGTTTTGTTAACCACCATTAATTTTTATTTTCATTTTTTATTTTTAAAAACGTGTTCTGTTTTATTAATTAATGAGGTAACATGGAATAAGATATTGACATTATGTTCTCGAAATCACTATAAATATACTCGCTCGCTTGCTCTCGATAATGCACTCAATTTGGAGAGGAAACTCCATAACACATACAAATAAAGCCGCAAAAGCTACCAATATTGTTTTAGGCAAATGAAGGTGTATTTTTTTTTTTTTTCTAAATGCAAAAAATGGTATTTATTGTTCCATATATCATCACCTAAATAGATATATTAATCCCACAAAAATGTTAGAGAACTATGGTAGCATAAAGGTTTTCTTGTGTTTAGTAGACACCACATCAGTATCTACAGTTCTCATCCTCAGCATCAACGTGCCATTCTAACTAAAACAAGTGGTCTTAAAATGACCACTACAGCTACCTTCCACTCAACTCTTCATAAAATCACTTTGGGTCAGGTCAACCAAAAAGGTTAATCCTTTTCTCATAGCACATCCAATGTTTCCAAAGTAACTGCCCTTTATTTTATTTTATTTTTCTGTTTAAGAAAATAATTTTTCATTTCTTCTTTCTTAGTACAAAATAATTGACCACCCAACAACTATTTTTTAGGATTAGAAAAGGATAGTAACCAAATGACCCACCTTTTGATTAATCCAAATCAAAACAAGAGAATAGCATCTTAACCTAGTCTATAAGAGGATTCCTCTCTCTCTCTCTCTCTCTCTCTCTCTCTCTCTCTCTCTCTCTATCTATCTTTTTGGCGTTGCATGGCCTGCAAATGAAAAATTTAAGCTTGAAAAAGAAGAGAGTTGACAACTATAATCCAACCATTGTCTCTCCAAGGCAGGCCATGAAAATCTTCACCTCTACCACTAAATTATTTTCTCATAATTGTATTTTCCTCTTGTTTTTTTCTTCTTCATTGCTATTTATTGAACACAAACGTGAGAGAAAAAGAAAATAAATTACAAGCACTCAACAACAAGTCTCATCACACTATTCTCCAACTTGAATGACGAACAATCTAAACAACCAGATAATTGAATTCATCCATTGCGCAAAACTCAAGCTTTGGGAATACACTGAAGTATTAAAAGAATGACTCTCAATTTTAATTTCTCCTTTTCATTGCCATGCTAATAATATATATTATATGAAGCATGTGAATGAATGACAGAGAAAAAGAAGTTCATCCTCATGTGATGGGTATAAAATATATATAATTACATCATCAGGGACCAAGTATGATTCACCTTTTTCATTAAGAAAATCATCAACCAGTGATTCAAGACACAAAAGGGTTTTCACTCATGAGTATTTATTAGACATGTGGGTCATAATTTCCATATTTCGAATGGTTGCGAGGCACTAATTCGAAAAGAATATGGGTCAGATGGGCAAATCAACTTCTTTTTTTCCAATGGCTTTTTTCCCAATGGCTTTTTTTCCTTTTTTCTTTGGTCTAAAAGAGGGTTGATTTTATGGAGAACAAGGAAGCTGATAAGATGGAGACCAAAGTGGACCAAGAGAATAGAGAAGGCGTGTGCAAAATCCAAGCCAGTGGGAGTTTTTATTCACATTTTGTTTGTACAATTGCTTTACACAAAGGCAATATACAAAAAAGGCTTTCAAGAGGGTGTGGGCAAAAAGGGCTATATATATACATATATATATATAATTGGAGAATATATATCAATCCTTGCTGTGTTTGCTTCTACTACTCACAGCATTCAAATCATTACGAGGTCCACCTACGTGTACACTGATGCAAGTATCAAAATGACATACTAAGTGGGCCCTATTTCCACATGGTATTTCACTTCTGTAAACTAGACTCTGAATCTTCATCATTTTTTCAGTTGATTCTTAGGGAAAAAAAAAAAAAAAAGTTATGATTTGTGCTACATTGGTTGTTGATTCGTATAATCATGAAGATGTTATTCAGAATAAATTTTTCACTTGGGATTTTATTTTTTTTGGAGGGGGATTCATAGTTCACCAAAATGACAGATCAAATAGTTAAATTTATGTGCTTCTTATACAAAAGAAGACAATTGGCTTCTCTAACGTACTATACTCTTGGGGGGGTGGGGGGGTATTCACAAGACTCAACCGACAAATTTTCAGCTCTAAATGCACATCATCAAAAATGGATTTATGATGTATGGGATTCGGAGGATCAGGTACCTTTATGAAACATCTAGAATGCTATTTCCTCCAGAATTAGGAGTGTCTTCTGATGAACCTGGATATGAGATAAAGGAACAGAGTGAATCATTTGGCTATAAAGCAAAGAAATTTATAATGGGGTTTCTTGAAACAATCCTACTCGTACATCATGACTCTTTTAAGTAACACACTAATTGCTGAAATGGGTTTTCTGGAAACACAATTTTCTAGAGCATGCTTTATCTCTAAAGAATTTAGGTTAATTCAAAAAGGAATATCTAACAATTTAAATACAAAACCCTGTATTAATATGAGGGAATCAAGCCAAATATAACTCACCCATTCTAGATGTTGTGCTGTGATACCAGAGACATTTCCAGCATATATACCACCTAAGACCTGGTAATTCCAAGAAACAATTAGTGTTTAATTCCAATAGCTGGTTGCATGTATTTATACTATGTCCTGTTAAGATGGCCCAAGCCCATCTGATCTTATTTCGGCAACAGCAATGGATTAAAAATTTCTCCAAGCATTTTCCAAATTTTCATTCAGTACTTTTAAAAACATCTTCAAGTCCATAGGCTTAATACATTTGGTCAGAATCACAAATCAAGTTCAAGTGGCTCTCACCTTGGAGACAGTCTCAAGAAACATGCCTGGGCGTACAGGAAGAGGTTTTCGTCTAGTCACACTTTCCTACAAATCATGATGCATTATCAATGTTCTAAAATAGTAATAGCTTTTCAGACACTTTAAATACATATGTGTTTGTGTGTATGCCAATTGAATTCATAAATTTAGTCATGATAACCTGTGATGCTCGGACTCTTCAAAATAGGTGAAGTACTGTGTCAACATGACACGGATATGGGTATGGATACGTCCCGATCCTTCAGTTTAAAGCATGATACGGCAAGGCTAAGCAACACTTAAGAGTTAAAAGACTCCATCTTATTAGTGACTCTGAAGAATGTAAACTTAAACAAGGAGAGAATCCTATTGGAGAAAAAAGTCCTTTTACCGGTAGCTTAAGAGTCCTATTAATTTAACTTTTACTCTTCTCAAAGCAGGGAAGAGTAAAAGCAATAGAAGATAATGTTATCTGTTTCTTAATACTAGATAAGATTAAAAATTAATTTACTATTTATTAAATTTAATTACATATAAATCTTAAGGTTAGTTTACTATATATTAAATTTTATCAATTTCTTCTGCAAGTTTCTAAGGCGTGTTCCAGTACCAGTGTCCAATTTTGGAACTAAAAGGATTAGACTCCTGGATACATATCCAGATCTGACACCCGCACCCAAGTCCGTGCAACATATATGATAATTATAGAATGGCTCACCCTTCCTGCAATTCCACTCAAACTTTTTACCCGATGTACGTTCATCATCACTACCAGAGTTGTCTGCACCTTCATCTTTTCCTTGCATCACATTTTTTATCATCTCCTGAACAGTTTTTCCTGGTTTTAGAGCTACCAGCTTCGTTAAGAAGTTCACCTGCACTGACAAGATAGCTGATGATAAAAAATTTTCAGAACAGATTTGTTCAGAATAAAGTCAAGAATGCTTAGTTGACATATTTTTATTGGAAAGAAATATTATAGGCTTACATACCTCTGATTCAGGAAGAGTATTTAAACCACGCTCATTTCTCTCATCTAGTATTCCGCCTCCCATCATATTCCGAGCTTCCTCTCTTATCAAAACAAGCCTTGCAAGCAACTTCCGATCCGGAACAACGGGCCGAGTTTCCATTGTCTTCAAGAGGATAGATAAATATAAAATGATTTCACAAATAAAAGACTTAAAGACTTCAGTATCAACTTCAGTTGTTGAGGAGAAAGAAGTACATGTTCATGCATCATATGTGTTTCAATATTAATATGCATAGTACAAGGACCATAATACTACTAAGGTAAAAATATCCATTATCAGTGTTAATCCCACCAAAATGGGGTAATAAAAGAGAAAGATAGTCACCCAAGTCAAGGTAACAAAACCAGTTTGAATATCCATGTTAGTCATATAATTTAGGGTTTCTTTCAAGAAAAAATATGGTGAGTAAAAAGTGCTTCAGTCTTTAAGAGAGTGACATCACCATCACTACTGTTATATCTTTAGCTTTGAATTTTCTCCCTAATCTCTGCCAATGAGAGAAGACCAAATGAAACTTACATAAATTGCTTTATGTTTGTGAAACGTTAATTCATTTGTGAATTCTGCAGATGCTGTATCAAATCCACGATTAATCAGTGCCTAACATGCCTTCACATGTTTTCATTTAATGCAGATGGTTTTCTAGTAATTACCTCCAGTAAGTCATCAGCCTGGTTGGCAATTTCATTTAGATTTGCCCCTGGAATATGAACTTTAGTACCATTCTCACTTTTAAACACACCACCACCAGAAGCCACCCTGCATAGTAATTCATGTCTACTCTCTTTCTGAGGAGTTCTACAGAGTAGGCCTACCACTTGAACCTAGAAAATATATAATAAGATTGCCAAAAAAAAAAAAAAAAAGAAAAGAAAAAAGGGAACTCTCTAATTAACCTTAAGTGATATATATAACTATCAAACTGAAGGAGATTCAAGTACTTGAGTCAAGACATAGTACTTACATGAGGGGGCATTTTTTGTTAAATGTGATAAGACTGTCTCCTTGATCACTTCCAATAATGATTTTCGCTACAAAATAGACAATTAAAAACAACTTAATATAAACTACCAAGGATGATGAGACTGTTGCTATAAGTGGAATACTCAGAAGTCTGAGGGTGAGTCTACATCAATATGTATCCAAAATGTAGTAAAACCAGCTGCCAAAAAAAGTCCCACAAACCACAATGCAGAATGGTACTACAAAAACTCATGTCTCACCCCTATTCTGTAATAAAATTCATACAAAAAGAACAAAATGTCAGGAAGCAAGAATACATCCTTCTCACGACAAAGTATTAATAAAACATAAATGATATACTGCAGTCAATTTAAACTGCTAACATCTCAAGGTCAATAATCCCCTTCAAAGTAGAAGACCATATCAAACATTTAAAATAGCATTCTGCTTAGTATTGGAAGAAGCTTTTCCATAAAGTATTATCAAGTAACTGCATTTTGACAAAAAAACTAAGGAATATCGAATGAAAGTTGAAATGGAACCTTGTCATCTTGGTCCTTTTCAGCAAGTTGGATCATATAGTCTAAAGCCATCATAAACCCTGACTCCATTTCGTCGACTCTTTTCCCTATGACTCCTTGTGCAGCCAACTCCACTGCTACCTCTTCAGATGCCTCATCCATGTTCATATCTTCCAACTGAACTCACATGTAAATATACCAATTAGTATAATAAAGCATTTGCTGACTTAAGATTACATTACAAAGGACAAAAGAATTACTCTGGACAATTTTCAGCTTAAAATCCAGCATCATGAAAGCAATGCATGATTAGGAAGTGGATCAACAAAAATGGAGTAAGAAGGTTGCTTCCCGAGAGTAGGTAATTGCCAAATAGAACAATAACTAAATAGTAAGTCTACAAAAATTGGATAAATAGCCATATCACATATTGTAGTCCAGGTTAGTGTCTTCATTTAAGTATTTTCATTTTTTAAATCAAAGTGCAAACCCCATTTTATCAATCTAGAACAATGATATAGATGTCATAAACAAGATTTTCCCACTGTTTTTAAGATAAGTACCTACTTGACCTAAGTATGGTACCAGATGAATTTCTTCTCTTCAATTTACTTTTAATTGCTTTTGAAATAAGGATAAGAGAATTGATACCAAATAGGACACTGAAAAAGGAAAAGGTACAAAAAAAACAGAAAATCATAAGCTTTCGTAACGCTTTGGGCTACACTTAGCAGGAATATAGGTAAACTGAAATGCTATGAAATATAAGTTTAAAGGGGAAAAATAAATGTTGAACACAGAGCACGTACTAAGAACATACCAGAAAATCTTAGCAGCAACAAATCTGTAAATAAACATCCTCAAAATTCTAAAAGATATTCAATAAATAGTTGCATAACATAAATTTCACTAAGTTAGAGAACTCATTGGAATAATATAGATTACCGGAGAATCCAAATTTTATTAATTCCACCGAGGAACATATGAGAACAAACAACAAAAAATATAAATTCCAGCATTAAAACTTTTGAAAGTATAAATTTCTCGAATATTTGGGACCCATGAAAACAAAGAAACGTAATTCAAAGTGACCCTTTTTGTAGGAAGATTCGTGTTATTTGAGTATACCAACATCCTCAAACTTTCAACCTTTCATTTTCTCCTGTTTTCCTAGCAACCAAACAAACATAAGCAAATGACTAAAGAGGGGAAAAAACTTACAAGAGTGATCAGTTCTTGGAGAACAGAAATGACTTGCTCTCCTCCTTTGAGTAGAGCTTCATACTGGGAAGTATCCAACTTTTGGTTCTCTTGCCCTTGGGCCACTCCACGTCTATCTTGTGCATTTAATTCATCATCTGGGTAGCCTCCACCCACCTCATAAGTAGCAGCCAAGGCCAGAAAGTTACCATTTTTCTTGGGTTGCTTTGCCCGCCATTGCTGGTTCAGGTTGTGCCTGTGGAAGGTGGGTGTGGCAAAGAAGCATGAGAAGGAGGATAGAGAGGGAGAGAAATTGGTCGGTTGTGGAGATGCTGGTAGTAGTGGTTGTGGGTTTGAAGAACCATATGAGAAGAGTGTGCTCTGCAACATTTTCTTCGTTGCTTTGATTTTGAGGGTTTTGGGTGGGCTTTTGTGTTATCAGGTGCAGCGTGGAGATGACAAATTAAAATCCACATTATTATTAAGGTGGAACTTAACGGTTCTCCAAATTCACGGGAGTGTGCATAGGTCGGTTTTGGTCGATTTTGATGGGTGTTAGATTTTTTAATCGGAACTTTAGGGCCAATCGATTTTTTTAATTGAGTTTTTTTTTTTATCAATATAATCGACCGTGACCGATCGGATGATTTTCCGGCCAATTATAGGGTTTTCAGTTTTTTTATTATATATATATTTATAAAAAAATTAATATAATATAATATAAAAATATATATAATAAATACAATAAATATAAATAAATAAGATAAATAATTTAAAATTAAATAAAAATTTAAATATATTATAATAAAAAATAAAAAAAATATTTTTTTTACAAGTTAACTTAATTTATTTATAATAAAATAAAAATTAGGCGGTAGTTTTGCATCGACGATTTTGAAAATTCAAAGACCAAACCAACCGTAGTGTATGATACATGGCGGTCGATTGACCGGCCACAGCATTGAAAAATTTAATTTTTCACGGTCGATCCGACATGGTTTTAATTTTTGAACACCTCTAATTTATAATATCTCAAAAATTTAAGGTTGAATTACATAAATAAGTTAAAAATTACACAAAATCTCCTCCAACTAATTTTCAAGAGTATATATATATATATATATATATATATAAATGAAAATCCAAGATAAGAAGATATACTTCCATCCAGGTTTGAATTTGTTGTTGCCGACCACTAGGCACACGGTATTCTGTCTCTGTAATTCTAGGCATGCTGTCTATGGCTACAGAAGAAGAAAGGTACTCAATTCCTTTCTCACTTCTGATCGCATTCCTTCCACTTTCTTGCATTCTCAAGAAAATCTTGTAGAGTACTTGTGCATGATATTCAGAAAAGGATTTGCACGATTGAATCCGCTTAGTTTATAAAAAACTATAAACTTTCTTTAATATTTTTTCTTTTGCCACAATAAACATGATAATTTAAACCAACTCATCATTTTTAAAAGATGAATTAATCTTAATTACGATAAAATAATGATGTTTGACATTATATGACTTGTAAAAAAAAAAAACACTTCATATAATCCGTTGAGTTTTCCAATAATAAAAGAGCTTCATGTGATTGAACTCGATGGATTAGCTTCAGATTCTTTTAATTTCTGAATATAATTTTAAATACGAAATGGATTATTTTCCATCATGAAAGAAGCTTATTCTTGAAGTAGGAAGACGGGAATTATTTATGAACCAAGAAATGCAGAAGTCTAAATTCAAAACCCATACCAGCTTGCTAAAGAAAAAAGAAATACAAATATCATACGTGGGTTTTTGGGTTTTCTAAACTAAACAATGTCCTTCATGAACAATATTCATACAACTTTTGGGTTTTGGAGTAAATTCCTCATGTGTTTATTTATTTATTCAATTTGAGTTTTCTCAAAAAACCAAAAAAAAAAAAAGTGGGGTGGGTGTGTGGGAGGATTTTGGAGCAAAACCAACTAATACATAAATAAAACTAAAACAGGTCCAACTTGCTGCTAAAGAGTGAACATAAAGAGTACCAAAGACCTATGCACATTATATAGACTGGGAAGACATCTACCAACTAAAAATACACATTAGTCCTATGTATATAAACATAAACCATGCATTGAAGTCCAATGTTAGTAGGAAGAAATTAGCACTGCATATCTTCAATCTCGAGCGACATAAAATTAAGCCATTTTCGCTTCAAGTTCCTGGCCAGTGAGTGCCCATGTTGCAGTCATAAACATCATGAACCTGTAGGGTTTTGGCATTCATGAACTCGCACTAGTAAACATTTAAAAACTTTAAACCCCAGCCGATTCCTGTGGTTAGTCTCTGCTATTAATGGTTAACCCCTCATATTTGACGCCAAACTGTTAAATACTACTGATACCTGCTCATCAAAGTTTCCAGATATCTCAAATTCCGTTCCTGAAGCATTGGCGAAATCATCCAGAGTGTCCTGCAACTCCCAATTTTGAATAATTATGATAGCGGTTTGGTAAGCCGAAAGTTACACACTGTAATCATTATATTTTTATGAGACTGTATTATATGGTAGCATTAAGTACAGCACAACACTGCCAAAACTGTGACTTATAGTGGCAACAAAGTTAGAACATGCTTTTAAAATACAAGAACCTCTAATATAAAAAAGACTTGCTATTAGAAAATGTAGTATTTCTTCCAAGGGAACAATAACTTTTACATTAGACATCTACCCCAACAGATAATAGTAAAAAAGAGTAAAACAGCAAACTATTCATAAGACACTTGCAAGCAGGCTTAATTGCCTACATAACCAGTGAACTTCACACTGGTGGACATAAGAAATGACTTATCAACAGCATTCCAATTTTCAGTCCCAAGAATCATTAAAGGCATTCTATTTTCAAGAAGCAAAAACTAATTACTACAAAATATGCCAAAAATTACTTCTAGTAATTATTCTACACCCTTAAAATCTTAGAGATGCCTGTACAGAACCATCCTTTTAGAGCTACCCATTTCCATCTATATTGGTACAATTACAGTATAAGTTCAATCAAAGTGGCCCAGAACTAACAATGGAATACTGGGACAACCATCCGTTCATGTTCAAGTTCAATCAAATGCTTGAATTATTAATTTGAGAAAAGGAATACCTGTTCGTCGTGCTCAACTGAAGAATTTTCAACTTGAATGGATATGTGATTATTTACAACTTCATCAGTTTCCTGCATATCCTGTGCATCCGAAGATTAAATCTGATAGTGAATTTCAAGCACTAGCATGTAGGCTATTCAACAACCTCAAACTGGTTATTGCAACATTTTGTAATTACTTAAAGCAAATAGCTATCAAGAATTCACAACATTTCAAATATAAGGTACTTTGCAGTTTAGGCTGCAAAAACTGAATGTCCTCCAAACACAAAAATTCATTGATCCAATAGATTTTTGTTTTGCTTGTCAAAGAAAAATGATGAAAACCAAAGAAAACAAAACAGCATGTGTTAGAGTCACATGCAGCAAGGTATTATAGAACAACCAAGGTTCCATCCACAGCATAAAATTTTTGCTCCTCAAAACTTCTTTTGTTATAATTTTCTCATTCTCCATTTGCTGTTGAATCAAGTAGAACAGTCATTCAAGTAACATGAATGACACATTTAAGAAATTTTGGAATCTACTGCTAGTTGATTTAGTTTTAAATCAATTGTATTAATCATCAAAAGATCGGTAAATAACATATTACAGCATATAAAGATGCAGTACCTGCTCATCCAGCCTCACAGATGGAATTTCAGATTTTAATCCATCAGGTTTATTCTCCTCTGGGCTTCCCTGATGATGCAAAATTATAGGATCAAGCAAGTCAAGCCAAAGTAGAGCATTGATAATGGTATCAAGATTTACACTACTTTCAGTAAAGCTACTATATCTAATTCAGAACCACTCCCCAATAACATCACTAAATACAAAAGTTCACAAGTTAATCCATGAAGGCCCTCAAACATAACTTTTTAAAGAAAAAAAAAGAAAATGCATAAATAAACAAACACGCAGTAGAAAAGCTTTTCAGTAAAACTACTACTAGAATATGTTTAACATTGAGAATTAACTGCTTGGAGACGTGAAGACCTACAGGGAGTACCTAAGAACATACAGATACGCTAGAAAAACACACCAAATATGTTCATCAACATAATCAATTTCCTCTTTCAACAAAACTAAGCACAAGAAATTTTCGGTTAATACGAATATAAGCCATTCTAAGGAATCATACCTGCTCCTCCAGTTCATGATACAACGTTTCTGTTTCTGGCTCCATGCTTGAAGGCTTAATATCAGTTGGAGTTTCCTAAAGATCACATGAGCAATGAATGTCAGCAATGACAATGGTTTCAAAAACAACATAACAGCTGTCCAGAAAAAGTTAAAAAAAGCAATAGAGGTAACATCTCAGATTGCTCATTGCTATTTAGATAAAAATTTTGAAAGATAAATTTGGAAGAATTAATTCCCTAATGAGCTAAAAGTGTGTACCAAATCCACATTGCATACACTCACATGTGGGAGAAAGGGTGCAACATCAATCCTCATATCACACGGATTTTCCATAAAGTTGTATATCATGGTTACAGAGAGTGAGATCAGGGATTCAGAAAGTATGGCTTGAAATACATACCGGCTCATTTTGATCAAAAGTAATGGCCCTTCCTGCCTTTGTAAGATCTCTCAGAGTTCCCTTCAAGTTAATATAAAGATGAAAATGGAATGAATAACGCCAAAGCACAAATAATACAAAATGATTCGTACTATCATATCATTAACATTAGTCCTTTGGACAAAAAGTAGCATGACTAATGTTTATGACTGCCAATTGTTTTGAGTGTGGATATGTTTAGGCAATAATAAAGGGTGACTAATTATAGGAAGATACCAAATATAATTCCTAATATCTTTGCCAACTCATTTTCATTAGCATAGAAGAAACAAGAAAAAATAATATGAATTATTGAACAAAATCAATATCTATAAAATTTTACTAACAGATAAACTCACCTTGTTTGCCCACATCAGTCCACAAGCATTACAAAGAGATCTTGGACCACCTGGGCCCCGACGCATTGCTGGAGTACACTTTTCGCTGATTCCACAATGTTGGCATCTACGTAACCTTCAAAATAGAAAAAAAAGAACAAGGATCAAGTCAGCATCAACAACTCACAGTAACAGACCAAGCCTGGGAAATCCTTTTAGGAGAAACAAAATTCTACATCTGTAAATGTTAAAACCAATCAAGAGGGGGATTCAAACTCACGCAGATTCTGGACAAGGTATACTGTCACTTGAATCCCAGTTTCCAGCATCCGCTTTGTAAGACTCCTTTAATGATGCAAACTGTCCATTCTTACGATGCATCCTAGAAGAAACTTTAGTTTTTAAACAAATGAATAGTACCAAACTCTACTGTGACTTCTACCCATTCACTTTCAAATCATATATTAATCTACATTCATTCTGTCCATTGATAAATTAGAAGTTGTGGAAGACACAAAAACACATACATGCAATTATTGGTTTTTTCTTTTTTTCCCTCTCTCAATAAGCAAAGAAAGTACATTTGTTTCACAAAGAAATAATCATTTGGAGAAACTAAATATATAGCTATGCAAGCAGTATATGTGCATTCTTCCATACAGTTGGAAAGAATTAAAGTATTTCAGCATCCAATTTGAGCGAAGTGAAATAATATTTACTGGTCACAACACTCAGCTATATGCCTCTAAGATTGATGCCAAATAATCAATTCCACCAAGTTGTCATCATTAGATTTAGTAGTCATATTTGAAATACGTATACTAACAGCAACAGAGGCAAACCCAGCAAATCAACATGCTGTATTGATGCTCAAAATAACAAAAAATGAAAAGTAACAACACTTCAAATGTTTTTCCTCTAATTCTTCTTTTATGAGTTCCATCTGGCACCTAAAATATCAAATGCTAACCTATATCATGAGATCACTCTCTCACATTCTTCAAGTCCCACAGGATTATTTGTAAATTTGCATTAGGACAGAAGAAAATGTGGAGTTTATAAGATGCTCCTATCTATTCAATATGCAAGTTGATGGATAATCTTGATTAAAATTGTGTTAAAAAACTTTCTTCCAGTGTTCATGAGGATCCGAACATAGGTTACTCAAACAATTAAATCGTATAGTGTCCAGCCATCATTCTGGCTCTTTGATGATATTGATAACCATCCAACTCCATGGATCAAAAACTAACCTTAAGCATAACATCGAGATATACTTAACGACATTAGAAACAACCTAGATGTTATTTGGTACCCTTACACAAGGATTAGAACTCCCAAATCAGAAATCATACAACTTGAAAAAGTTTCCTAATAAAATGCAACACATGGATTACAGCACATTGCATCCAAAAAATTACCAATTACCAGCGCTGAAACTTGTTAATTTTTTTGGAACAATAATACCAAAAAATTAGCAGCTTAAACCACATTTTTTAACAAGGTAGTAACTAGACTAAGATATATCTGTCCAAGTAGTTCCTAGTGACCCTATAAACCAAATAACCTCATTCCTCAATCTCAAACATAAAATCATTTTATATATAAACAAAATGAAGTAACAAGAGTAGAATACCTAATCAATGGTAAAGTGCAAAGGATCAAGTTAAATCTATAATGTATTCACAAAAGCTATCAAAAAATAAAGATAGAAAAATAAAGCAAAATTAAATAAATACAATGTGCATTGCAAGGTAAAAGACCTTTCTGAATATCATTAGTATCCACAATTATAAACCATTATATTGTAGGTCCACATTCCACAAATGAGATATTATTTATTAAAATGTGAAATTTTTTTAGAAATTCATAAGAATAATTTCAACAAGTAGCTACGATCAGTCAACAAATAATCAGATATAAAACAGTCTTCTAGTGCCAAACACATTTTGCACCTGAAGTGCCAAACACATTTTGCACCTTACCTCTGAGCAACCTCTTTTCGGCAAGTATATCGAATTTTCTTTTCAAAACATCTCTCTTTTCGTTTTTCCCGGAACCGAACAAGAGAAGCAAATCTCCGTGAAAGTTTCGAACTTCGTGAAGGATCACCTAAACCCTATTTATTATGATAAATGAATCCACAATTAGATATAGATAGAAGTTGAAATAAAAACAAAAGAGCACCTAACTTCATAAAAGAATACCCTTCCATTCTGTTGTAGCATAAACTCAGAGTCAGGGGTACTGCTAGGTCCATCACGCCCTCCTAATAGTAATAGCACTGCTTGCACCTGTTATGGATATTTTGCCAAATTAGGCATTGCTAACCTAAAAGACTCCAGAATAGCATCCTTTACTTGCATGCAACATTACGAATGAACCAAAAGAATCTCAAGTTCTCAACTAAAAGTATGTACTAAGCTTAAACCATTTGCCCAAGACAAGATGAAAACGAATAATCATTGAATGGAAAGAAAGAAAAAAAGTGACAAACAAGTAAACAATGTAAAGTGTTTCTCTAGTCCTGAAATAATACTTAGCTAGCTAATCGAAAATAAATCATCACAAAAATCTTGGTTGTCTGTTGAAAGATGTCAGATGTGTTAACTTGATATACATAGTTGGGGCTCACTTCCTAACAACTTGTGCATTTTGGATCATTGGTAACTTAAAATGGTATCAAAGCTTAAATTATCTACCAGGTACAATATTCGAATTTTGGTAATGCATTTGAATCCTGGTAGATTTTTGTAAAGCTAACTTTTGTCCTGTTGTTCGATGAACAGATACAGGAGGGAAATTTTAAGTTTTTTATAGGAATGGTAATAACTTAACATATTTTATATGCAAAAAATTCACATCCGTTTTTTCGGTAATCATAGGTTAGTACTTTTACTTGCCTACATGCTACTCTATAACCAATCATGAAATGAAGACATTAAAAGAAGAGAAAAAGCAACTCAAGTTGTATGAGAACTAGCAAAAGTAATATTAAGGGGTTGTTTGTTATTCCTGCTGCAATCTAGAAGAGGAAAGTATGGTTGGTTCATTGAAATAGCAATAACCATAGGCATATGCACCCAATTTAACCTCCACAGGCATATGCACCCAGATAAATAGATGATGATCTTTTAAACGCACAAAGCGAGTAGTCCCGTTCAATCGCACTTATTCTCGTTCTTGATTTAAGAAAACATGACACACTTCCCAGGCCATATGAACTCTCAAGGAAGAAATTAGGTACTAAAATAACACAGAACGCATGTTAAAAAGTCAAATTTATTTACTCAAAAGCCTAGGAATATTTGTATTGTCGACATAAGATTGATAGAAAGGAAGAGAGGAACTGTTATGACAAAACATAATTTCTCTAAGTATCTAGCCCCACAGTGAAAAAATCAACCATGCATTCAAGTAGCAAATTTTCTAACAAACATTTTTATAGGAAAACCACACATTTACAATTTCTAGCAACTGCAGCCTAGAACAAGCGCTTCGCTGAGTTCGCCTTTTTTAAAAATCCAACTGCACTGCCAAAAGTAAAAGTCGAACTTAATGTTTATTATCCTTTACATTATTTTCTCTTCCTAAGCTCTCCTAGAAATCAAACAGAGCCTAAAAAGCAAAACGCGCTAACATACGAAATTCTTACAGCAAAGGAAGCCAACCTTCTCTGGAGTAACCGCAGGGAAGACGTAGACCTCGCCCTCAAACGCAACGGTGAGCTCGCTAGTCCGAGAGTGCAATGCAGAATTTCGACTCACGGCCATTCCAGAGCCCGTCCTATCTTCCACTCCATTCACGGACGCCTCAAGACCTCCACCAACATCCACATCAATACCCACGCCAACATCATCCCTTTCGACCTGTAATGGAATTTGCTGGAGTCGATCTTCTCCGTTCCCGTAAGGCCTCGCTTGCAATGGCTGCGGATTGACCATCTCCATTTCTCAAGCATTACACACTGACACTCACACGCCTGCTTTAGAGTTCACTACAGCTCTCCTCTACTCCTCAACCCTGTAAATTTTCTCGCTTCCCAAACACACAGTTTAATCTTTTCCTCAGCAAAGATGACCAAAAGTTGACTGAAATTTAAACCACTAACCCTAACCAACCATCTGTGTAAATATAAATATACATTTATACAGTGTATGTAATTATGTATGTATAGGTCTGGAAATTATGACGCCAGAAATGGAAAAAAGAAATGGAAAGTAGGTGTTTTTGTGTTTCCTAGAATTGACTGCATTGAGCTTTACAAGGAAGAAACACACACAGAGCAAGCTCTGTGTATTCGCCTGTATTTATTTTTCTGTTTTTTCTTTTTCTTTTTCTTTTTCTTTTTTTTAATTATTTTATTCTTTTTGAGTCGTGGGAGATTGCGAGAGGAAAAGATCAGAGCCGCTCGTTCTATGAATGAGTTCGTAGGGTACGTGGGACCCTGTGGGGGATGGATCACGTGCCGTTGAGGGCGTCTGTCAGACGAAGGGACGCGAAGGAAGCACAAAGATATCCACGTTGCATCACCGTTCATATATGATCGTACGGTGAACTTGATAATTTTTTTTATTATTATTTTTATAAATATCCTAATGTTAGAGGAAGATTAAAATAGAAAAAGAAACTAAAAAAAGCAAAAAACAGACCACTTTAAAGTTTTCAATTGATAAATGTTTTAGCTTTACCGTTGTTTTCAATAATTTTAAATAGTCAGAAATATAATTTTCATTTTGATAATTTTTTTTTAATAAATATCCTGATGTTAGAAAAATATTAAAATAGAAAAACCAAAAATGGACCACTTTAATTTAATGTTTCAATTGATAAATGTTTTAGTTTTACAGTTGTTTTCAATAATTTTACATGGTAGAAATATAATTTTCATTTTGATAAATTGTATAAATTGAGTAAGCCTTACAATTACAATTTTAAATAACGTGTTGATTAGGGTAATATTTATGACTTTTTCTCTATCGAACATAATTTAAAATCTACTTCAAACAAAAAAAAACATAATTTAAAATCTATTTAAAAATTTTAAAACTACACTTTCATTAATTTAGACACATAAAATTTAATAGTTTAACTACCTCTTAATAAAACCCCTTGAAACTATTTGAACCCCTAAAAATTTGTAGATAACATCACAAATTGGGATAATTACACACACACTCTCTCCATTTTGAATCAATTACAATTAATCACCCTTATTTTTTTAAAAAATATTGAACTTTTGTAAAATGTCTAAAACACCGTTTTTAAAAATAAAGTAATATTTTTAATTAAAAATATTCAAAAAAATAAATGTAAAAAATTAACAACAACAGCTACGTAAAAATTATACGCCTTAGAAATTACATAAAATTGATTATCATTGTAATAACATGAATTTTTAGAAAAATGAGTTTACCTCAAAAATTATGCAACAAACTAAATAAGAATATACTCATATCCATTAGAAACTACAAAGACAATTTGTGTTGCCAAAGTAGGAGAACTGATGTAACCAAAGTTGTATTCCATAATTATATAATTTAAATATTACACATAATTTTAGGAAGTAAAAGGACAAATTTGCCATAAATCACTTTTTACTCGAATATTTTTGACAGGTATGTTTTTTATTTCTATTTTTGAGGTTAACTTGATTTAACAGTTGATCAATGGAAAAGGGCTTCTTATGAAACAAATACAAATTTTTTAGGGGGCTCAAGTACAGAAACTAAAAATAGATTTGTAATTAATTGAAAACAGAAGGTGTACAAGTGTAATTATCACTAACAAATAAGTTATCAAGGATGGTAACCATAATGAAATGTGAAAATTCACTTAATCATTACCTAAATACTAGCCAATATACTCAACAAAAATTGCGAGGTTTACAAAAGAAAAGAAAAGACACACACACACACACACACACACACACAGTAAGCCAGCTGCCATAAGAAAAATATACAGTGCTAGATATGGAATTGAAATTCCAAACCAGGATCCTTTATTCTTAAAAACCTAAGCTATATTTACACATAGAAATGAAAAAATTAAAAATACAAAGCCAGTTCACATATTTGAATCTATTTCACATCCTTGAAGAAGACAGCAAATTCAATTCAAACTTTGCTTCAAGGGACCTCAACTTGTCATTTCCCTATCAGCAATCATTGCTGAATTAGTATCACCATTAGAAGATAGAATGTCTGCAGGCGTGGTTACAGCGTCTGAGTCATTAGCTTCACCATCACTCTAAAAAAAACACCCATGAGAATTCAGACAAATATTACATAATAAAAGGAAAATGCTTCTTTATTTTTTCAATTTTTTTTTCTCTCTTGGAGAGGGTTTTCGGGCATTGGTAGGCTGTATATATAAATATATAATGTACACAGAGGTATATAAAGGTTAAGACTATAAGGATCATGACTTGGGTGGTTTGATCCCAATATGGGTTTATGGTGGGAGTGACTCTTGCCACTCTAATGTTTCACCATTAATCTATAACAAAATCCCACGAGAGAACTTCTAAAGATTAAATAATATATAAAAGCATGTTCTCCTTGGACGGGTTTTGGGTCTTTGGCAGACTTCTTTATATCACGACCTGGGTGGTTTGAGTCTTAAATGTATGGTGTTTAGTGACTTTTGCCACTTTGGCTGTTTCATTAGGGATTGGGCATGTAGACAAAAGTAGAATCATTTTGACAAGAATCAGAGAAATTTATACTTGCAGGAGGGCTGTACCTGCTCAGTCTCCTTGCCTGAAGGATCCTGGATACCCGCGCTTGAAACCTTTGTAAGATCTCTTAAGATTCCCTGCAAAAGCAAGTTTCCCAATGAGATCCCCAAAACCAATCCAGCTATTGCTTTCCACAAAATTTCATACTGACTGATTAATTTACATTTATGTTTTCTCATTAAAAACATTGTAAAGACAGAATATTGTTGTGGGTGAACTGAAGCATTTCTCCGTCATGGGAAGATTAAGAAACAAATAAAAAGTTTATGATAATAACCTCAGCACACTCCCAGATTGTTCATTGAACAATGGAGGAAACTTAGTCTCTGATTCTTCCCATACACAATTGGGAATGCATCCTTTTTCTTAATTATATTTTCATTTACTTACCATCCTGCATATTGGTAACAATACTAACAATAAGTCTAATTTAAAGGCTTGATGAATACATAAATTTTTGCAGCCTCAAAAGAAGGTAAATAATCATTAAAAATTTCACCGCCACAAAACACAAGAAAGCAATGCGAGTTTCTCTGTGTTGATATCAGCATTCATTTCTTTATCTATTAATAGCAAAAGCTAAAGCTACTATATACATAAAAGTAGCATTCAACTACCAGTTCAACCACAATAAAACATTGTCTCAACTATTGAATATCTGGTGGTGCCATGACACACCATTGCAATTCTAGTTCCCTCCAATTTTTTCCTTAATTTACAAATTAGACCACATTGCATCATAACTCTAAGCAATGTTCTCTGCAACTTGATGTTCCTTATAATCTAAAGGTGTCACCTTTTCATTACTTCAAGAACTGACATAACCATGGTTGTAAAGATTGCATAATTAAATTGTAAAGTCATACTTTTAAGCTCAAAGGGTTGTCATATGATCCTAAGATTCACCAAAAACAAATCTCAAGCCAATCTTGATTAACTGACAGCTCAAGCAAGTAAACTCCACCCACTCTCCCTCCCTTCAGTCATTGTTTCTCAATCATCACTTTCTTTGTTCCTCTTTTCTAGAATTTATTATCTGTCCACAATCATTTTCACAGTAATTTTTTAACTGGGTCACCCACTTCCTTAACACATACCATTGTAGCACGCATCAGGAATAGAATTCTTTGAGAAAATAAAACTGTTCTTGTCTCAATTGAACCTCCATTTCATAGAACAATTTTTTTTCCCCTCTTGCTCACCCTGGTCTTTTACACGTTTGGATGCAATTGGCAGAACATTTTTAGAACTTAACTTGTAGTTAATTATACACAAGGACATTTACGGAATCCTATGCCTATATAAAAAAACTTTCCACAGTTTGCAAAACCATACAATTTTACAACCTGATTTATTTTTAAATATTCAACCATCCTCCCAACTGTAAGAACCTCAACAATGACCTATTACAAACTCCTGGTTTTAGCTATTTAAGATACTTTTGACTTATTCTTGTCCTTGATTCTAAAACAATACAGTTATACTTTCCTCCTCTATCACATATTCTTGTCCCAAAGATTTCTAAGTCTTCTCTATGATCACCTAAAATTATGTTGGCACCGATAATAACCACAGCACCTCTACAATATGCATGACTTTAAGCACAACTTCATGCAAAGCCCAAGAAATCACATATCAATCTTCAAAAAGGCAACCTAGACTTTTCATGTTGGACTAAGAACCAGTACCTAAAAAGCATTACTCTATCAAAATTGTAATCATGACTTGACATGGACAAAACATACAAGTACAAATGCTATAAGGGGAGCAGCTTTAGAGTGTCTTCGAACACAAATGCTTTATCAACATCAACACCAATAAAATCATAATCAAAATAACATCCATCTAAAATCGTAAATAATATGGATAACAGAATAATAAAATCTGTTGGTGTTGATAACAGACCAATTACATGCTTCATCATGCAATGGATTGACAAAATTTCAATTTCACTGATGTACTCTTCTGACATGGGCAAAAAACAGAGACACGTAAATGCTCTCAAGATTACACAAACCTTATTGGCCCATTTGAGCCCACATGCATTACACAGAGTCCTTGGACCAGCTGGCCCACGACGCATCATTGGGGTGGACTTTGAACTCGTTCCACAGTGTGTACATCTGAACGAATGTGATATTAAAGACCAAATTGCGACTAAAACGTCAAAGTTAGTGTAACACGAATTCAAAGAGCAAAGTAGTAGCATATATCACAGAAAGGGCACTGGAAGAGTCAATTTAGTGGTCCTCAGAATGTAAAGTTACTATATAAGAGTATGGATTTACACTCACAAAGTTTCCTGTGTGATCTCATCTTGTCCAGAGCCCTGTGTTGCATTCCAACCAGATGAAGGTGACCCTTCATCAGAACTAACCTTGGATGATATAAACTGACCCTTCTTACGCTGCATCCTGAATAGTTGCATGAGATATACTTAAAGATGGCTAGAAAGAAAAACCAATTTGGCAGAATAAGAATGCTATGAAAATTTTGAAAGAAAGTAAAAACATTTTTTAGCTAGTGTTCTCATACTGATTACTTAAGCTAGTTTTTATACTTGAATATGCAACAGTACAGACAAGTATTACAATTCTACTTTATTGTTCCTTGGGACTATAAATATTAGCATTTAAGCTATCAAATCCACCTAAATAAAGGGAACCAAAACATTCTTGAAATGACTTTATAAGATAGTAACCATCTTTTAGTCCTTTTTTCTTCAATTGCAAAGAATAAGAATAAAGTATAAACAACCCCTGTATACTTTGGAATACCTCAGTGCAACTTCTTTGCGAACATTGTAACGGATTTTCTTGTCAAAGCAACGCTCTTTTCTCTTCTCACGAAACCGACTTAAAGAAGCAGCTCGCTGTGGCTGCATTGGCTTTCCGATAAATTCATTTGTACCCTGAAAGAAATCTTATTATAGCTATGAAGTGAAAACAACGTTAACCTAGTGAAAACTAGGCACTTTTAATCATGGCGTTTTGTAATAGCGAATAATTAAACAAGATGCAACTTTATGGTATGTTTGGTTCACAATTGGAAGAAACAGTTTCCGCATGATTTTCTGATTTTTTAAAACACGTGTACTCCAATGATCTATAATATAAGAAAATGTGTTCTAAATATTGTTTGGAATTAGCTCTTATGTTACAGAAAATATAAACTTAAAAAATAACAAGAATGAGAAAGAGAAAAAAATGTTGGTGAAAAGAAAGATGGAAGATGAGGTTGAATAGATGGAAGATGGTAGCTATTTCATAAAAGAGAAAAAAAAAAATTGTTATTGAAATAAACACATTCTGTTTAAAAGTAATAATTAAAAGGATCTGAGAGACATTCATATTTATAATGTCTCTTCTCTAATTTCTTTTTTTGTCCACAACCTCCCTTCTTTCCATTTTTCTCAACCTAAAACACTTTTAGTCAATGGATGGTCTGTCTATACATACCCGTTGATTAAGAGGGACCGTTCCCATGGAAGGAATGCCAGAAGGGATCTCATATCCACCCAAAAGTAATAACACTGCCTGCACCTGAAATATTAAACACCGAAAAGCTTGAAGTCCCTTGCATCTTCCTTCTTATTTTACAAAGATGGAGTTATTAAAGCACGGGTTTTAGTAAACAGAACAGATTGACACAGCAAACTGCTCTGCTCTATTAAAATTACAGCAAAATTCCACCTTAGCTCTTTTCAGCAAAATTTAACTAAGGAAAATTTCCTTCATACAAACCTCACACAATGAAACATACAAGCAACATTCAAATAAATTCCACAACTTTCAATTAACTGGCAATCTGAAATGATCTTGTTTTGCAGAACAAGTTGAAATTATAACGTCACAGAGAAGCAATACTAACCAAAGCCCACAAAACTACTTCAAAACAAAAAAAAAATCACCTGCAAGAAACTTATAAAATATATACTACCTTGTCATTAATAAGTTAACACATAGAAGCAATTAAGTGATTCATGATTGATGAAATGCTAGGTCCATAGATACACAATCTAAGCATCTAACATTTATAATGAGAAATTGCATACAGAAACAATACACAGTTCATAATAAAACCAACAAAACCCAATTCAGCAAGCTTTAAAAAGAGAGAAAAGAAGCAGCTTTTTCAGGTAGTAGAATTAAACAACATTGCAGAGTTCAAGCAAATATGCAGCAAAATTCACTAAAACGAACCAGAACCCAATTGCATGTCAAACTCTTAAGGTGATTGACACACCAACAGACTAAAATGAAGCAAAATTTCAGAAAATTCTACAACTACAAAAAATAATAATAATAATAATAATAATAATAATAATAATAATAATAAAATCATACCTTATCTGGGGACACTGCGTCGAAGACGTAAACCTCGCCCTGAAATGAGAGCGTGAGCTGATCAGAATTTCCATTCTCGGCCACAGGAGGGTAATCAGAGCTGGAAACGTAAAGAGGATTATGAGGAACATCTTGAACGCCATTCATCGGCGCGACCCCGGCACCTTCTTCGAAGCGAATCTGAGGGTTGTCAATTGACTCTTCCGCAGTGGCAACCTCGTCGTCTTCGTCCTCCACTCGGCCACTCTGTATGTTATTGAACATTGAAGCCTGGTGATTGGTTTCTGCCATTTTTATAGCATTACATTTCACGTCCAACAACACCCACCAAAAAGTTTCAGAAAAACGACAGAAACCCTAGGAACCCCAACAAAAAAAGGAGAAGAAAAATTAAATAGAAAAAAAGAAAAAGCTTTACAAACAAAGAAAATCAAGCCTGAGTCTTTTCTTTCGTTTTTTTTTTTTGGCTACAATTTTGACTGAGACGTTGCAAATTGAATCCGATTTCGACTTGGAGAGAGAGCGGGGAAGAAGAAGATGACGGTGGAGCGAAGAGGACGACTAGTGATAGGAAAATGACACCGGGTGATGATAGTATTTACGAGATATGCCACTGAGTCTGTGCGAGTGCGAGACTGCGAGTTAGGTTTTAGGCGAGTGGGCGCACGCGAGGACAAAGAGGAAGTGTCGGGTGACTCGGATTTGTGCTCGGAGAGTAGTGATACGGCCACCCGTGATTGGTTAGGTCGTTGATGACTTGGCATGCCAGTGCTTAAGATCTCGCAGGCCCGTTTGGTAACCTGGCAAATTCTTACGCCATCGAATCAGTCGCTGCTTCTCGCCGTACTTGAGATCGGAGGTTGCCAAGTGATTTATAATTTTATTTTTTAAAATGTGGTTAAATTTATTTATTCTCCTTCAAATGTTGGTAATTTTATTTTATTTTTAAAAAACATAAGGTTAATATCATTTTGTTTTTATTATAATATATATATATATTGGTATCATCTGTGAAGTAATGCGTAAGCATGTGAATTTAAATATTTAACTTAATTTAATTATTTTTGGTAAATATTTAATTAATAAATATTATTAATTGTAATCATGACTTGACATGGACGAAACATACAAGTACAGATGCTGTAAGGGGAGCAACTTGAGAGCGTCTTCGAACACAAATGCTTTATCAACATCAACACCCAATAAAATCATAATCAAAACAACATCCATCTAAAATCGTAAACAATATGGATGACAGAATAATAAAATCTGCTGGCGTTGATAACAGACCAATAACATGCTTTTTTTTTTTTTTTGATAATATCCAATGACATGCTTCATCATGCACTGGATTGACAAAAAAAAAGTTTTTACTGATATATTCTTCTGACATGGGCAAAAAACATGGACGCGTAAATGCTCTCAAGATTACACAAACCTTATTGGCCCATTTGAGCCCACATGCATTGGACACTGTCCTTGGACCAGCTGGCCCACGATGCATCATTGGGGTGGACTTTGAACTCGTTCCACTGTGTGTACATCTGAGCGAGGATGATATTAAAGACCAAATTGCGACTGAAGCGTCAAAGTTAGTGTAACACGAATTCAAAGAGCAGAGTAGTAGCATATATCACAGAACGGGGACTGGAAGAATCAATTTAGTGGTCCTCAGAATGTAAAGTTACTATATATATAAGAGTATGGATTTTACACTCACAAAGTTTCCTGTGTGATCTCATCTTGTCCAGAGCCCAGTGTTGGTTGGAATGTGACCCTTCATCAGAACTAACCTTGGATGGATATGAACTGACCCTTCTTACGCTGCATCCTGAATAGTTGCGTGAGAGATATGCTTAAAGATGGCTAGAAAGAAAAACCACTTTGGCAGAATAAGAATGCTATGGAAATTTTGAAAGAAAGTAGAAATATTTTCAACTAGTGTTCTCGTAGCTTTTATAGTTGAATCTGCAACAGTACAGACAAGTATTACAATTCTAGTTTAGTGTTCCTTGGGACTATAACTATTAGCATTTAAGCTATCAAATCCACCTAAATAAAGGGAGCCAAAACATTCTTGAACGGACTTAATAAGATAGTAACCTTCTTTTAGTCCTTTTTTCTTCAATTGCAAATAATAAGAATAAAGTATGAACAGCCCCTGTATACTTTGGAACACCTCAGTGCAACTTCTTTGCGAACATTGTAACGGATTTTTTTGTCAAAACAACGCTCTTTTCTCTTCTACCGAAACCGACTTAAAGAAGCAGCTCGCTGTGGCTGCATTGGCTTTCCAATAAATTCATTTGTACCCTGAACTACGGTGGAATACATTTAAATTTTATCATCGACCAAGCAACTGTGTATCTTATTATAGCTATGAAGTGAAAACAACATTAACCTAGTGAAAACTAAGCACTTTTAATCATGGTATTTGTTAATAGCGAATAATTAAACAAGATGCAACTTTACGGTATGTTTGGTTCACAATTGAAAAAACAGTTTCCGCATGATTTTGTGATTTTTTAAAGCACGTTTGTACTTCAATGATCTTTTTTTTTTTTTTTGGTAAGTGTACTCCAATGATCTATAATATAAGAAAATATGTTCTAAATATTGTTTGGAATTAGCTCTTATGTTATAGAAAATATAAATTTAAAAAATAACAAGAATGAGAGAGAGAGTACTCCAACGGCATTAGTTCAGTTGAATACACCGCGGGCAAACTCGTCCTGGCCACACCATAATCCTCTTGGGTGGACACGTAGACCAAATAATCATTAGCCAAACCAGGCCCGTCTTTCATTGAAATACCATTTCTGCTATTTTGCAAATCTAACGGAGGAACTTGAACTCGATCTGGAACTTCAGAGGCGGACCTTTTTCTGGTGCTTCGCCAAGAAAGATCTTCATAGTACACCACATCGTTGTATATATTCTGTAATCCATCTCTCTTGATGACGTAGACGAGTTGCTGAGGCGGCGGGTAAGATCGGGCGACGGTTTGAATCAGAGATTGGTTGCGTAACAGAGAGAGGACGAGGATGATGGAGATGGAACGTGGCCGTTGTAATTCACCGAGCGACTATCTGTGATTTTGATTTCGTGGGTCTGCGTTAATCCCAGGTGGGAGGCTGAAGACGGCGAGACGGCGAGATCGACGGCGGTGGGTATCCACGGCGGTTGTGATGAGAGGGCGAGCGACGAAGATGAGAGGGGCCAGCAACGGAGATGAGAGGGCGAGTGTGAGGCTGGGTAAATCGAGCGTGAGGTGTTTTGTGTATGTCCGGTTCTGACCCGTCGATTTGGGGGCGTCAGATTGTCCCTCAGTTGAGTCTTACAGAAAGTCCCACCTTCACTAAATTATGCCCCCTGCAATTAGATTACAGAAAGTCCCACCTTCACTAAATTATGCCCCCTGCAATTAGATCTCGAAGCTCCTTGATGCCTGACCGACTATCTTTGTCCAAAACAAAATCAGTTAATATCTGTAGAACCAGAGATAACAGATATCTACTAGCGAGTTTTTCCGTGCGGACGACGTGAGCGAGAGCTCAAACCATAGCGGCTTTAACGGCGACAAAAACGTTCTCCGGGAGGCTACAATCCATCCCGAGTCTTGAAAGCAGTTCTCTACTCGACGCCCTTGTAAACACGCTTCTCGCTTTTGTTCAAAGGCGAGGCGAGCTGAATCAGTTACAGGTAACCCACTATCTTTGCCCAAAACAAAATCAGTTAATATTATAGTTCTTTTATATTGGATATCTGCGGTGTCATCTCTTCTAGAGGTGTGCCTCTAATGTCCAGAGACAAGTTGATTAGAAATCTCATACCGGTTGGCAATCGAAAGAGAGCTTTACAGTCAATTTAAATATCTGCAAACAAATCAAAGTTTGTACAGACTGCATCTGGTATGACTTGTATTCCAGTGTAAGATAAGTCAAGGGATCTTGCATGCTTCAAATTGGAAATTAAATCAGGCAACTTTACGATTTTCAGATACATAGACAGAGAAACTACTCTCAAGTATGGATGATTTTGAAACAATTTATTCGGTGCGCAAAAAAAGTTATTCCCCTCGAAATTTGTGTTGTCCTCCATCTGTCCAATGGGTAAGAATGTGCGCAGACACTCACTATCGGATAGAGCCTCTAATACAACGTCATCTGCCTTTTGTCACAACCTGGCATTTCATAGTACACTTGGTGGACATTTTCTCTACACAAGCAAGAAGGATATAGAGTTCTCTTGATTTGTTTAGAATCCTCTAGAAGGTTATGGAGAACTCTAGGCTTGTGTGGAAGATTATAGAGAACTCTAGACTTATGTGGAAACTTCTAGAACCATACAGAGAACTCTAGGTTTATCTTATAAAGGATGTATCTGGATATTTTTGTACAAGATTCTAGAGGCACCACCTCCACTGTAGGATTAAATAAATATTAGCCATAGGATCGTTCTCTATAGTCCTATAAATAGGTGAGGTCTCATTTAGCCAAACCATCCAAGAGTTGTAAAGCTCTCTTATAAGTAATACATTTGCATTCTTCCAAACTCTTTTGTGCTCTAGTTTTCTTGTTTAGCTTCTTTGAAGGGAAGAAATGCTAACTTAGTTGCAAACAAAGGATCAGAATAGCAACTAAGACCGCATGGCTTGAAGGGAAATCACCAAGTCCGTGACACTTTGTCCTCGTATATGAAAAATGACAAGTTTTGTGCATAGGGTTAAAGCAGTTGGTATCCTCCGGTCTGATACAAAACTGTCCTGACAGATATGTAACCAAATCAGGAACAAGGGAAATCACCAAGTCCGTGACAAGTAGTCCGTGACATTTTGCCCTCGTATATGAAAAATGACGAGTCTTGTGCACAGGGTTAAAGCAGTTGGTATCCTCCGGTCTGATACAAAACTGTCCTGACAGGTATGTAACCAAATCAGTAGCAAGGGTATGCATGGTGAAATGCAATTCCTTTTGTCTAGAATGCTGACCAACCTCTCTCATAGTCTTCCCATTTTGAGATACCAAAAGTCCTTCTGCCATCCACAAGGAGATTAATAGTTGATTCTCAATTTCATAACTAGGGGAAAAGATTGAGCAGTGGCTAAGACATTAGTTCAGATGTTGAGGTAGAGAAAAGTAGCCGATCCATAAAGCAGGAAGAATATTACCATTCTCACTCTGAGACTTCCTCCATAATGGGTCATTTAGTATCCTTGGATGTACATCCGTTTTTGGAATTACTTGATAAACAACTTGCTAGCAAATGTGAGAGCATTCCTTTTCAATAAAATTTTTGGTTGTTTGTTGCTCTAGGAATGAAATCCCGATGAATGGTCGAAGATACTAAATGATCCATGGAGTAGGTCTCAGAGTGAGAATGGTAATATTCTTCCTGCTTTATGGATCGGCTACTTTTTTTAACCTCAACATCTGAACTAATGTCTTAGCCACTACTCAATATTTTCCTTTGGTTATGAAATTAAGAATCAACTATTAATCTCCTTGAGAATCAACTATTAATCTCCTTGTGGATGGCAAAAAGACTTTTGGTATCTCAAAATGGGAAGACTATGAGAGAGGTTGGAGAAGAGTACTTATATGATCTAAAATCAAGGTCGTTCCTTCAGCATTCTAGACAAAATGAATCGCATTTCATCATGCATACCCTTGTTACTGATTTGGTTACATATCTGTCAGACAGTTTTGTATCAGATCAAGGATACCAACTGCTTTAACCCTGTGCACAAGACTCGTCATTTTTCATATACGAGGGCAAAGGTTGATGACGTTATATTAGATGCTCTATCCAATTGTGAGCATCTGTGCACATTCTCTCCCATTGGACATATGGAGGACAACAAAAATTTCAAGAGGAATGACTTTTTTCGGGCACTGAATAAATTGTTTCAAAATCATCCATACTTGAGAGTAGTTTCTCTGTCTGTATCTTACAATTGTAAAGTTGTCTGATTCAATTGCCATTTCGACGCATGCAGGATACCTCAGACTTATCTTATACTGGAATACAAGCTATATCAGATGCAGTTTGTACTTTGATTCATTTGCAGACATTTAAATTGTCAACTGTAAAGCTCTCATTTGATTGTCATCTGGTATGAGATACCTAATCAAGTTGCGTTGTCTCGACACTAGAGTCACACCTTTAGAAGAGATCCACCACAAATGTCTAATCTGAAAGAACTGTAGATATTAACTGATTTTGTTTTGGGCAAAGATAGTGGGTCTGGCATCAAGGAGCTTCGAAATCTTCAATTGCACAGGGGACTTTGTATTTCAAGACCTCAAAATGTTATTCTTGAGGATATTGTGGTGGCCAACTTAGAGGGTAAGTTGCAGCTTACTGATTTAGGTCTGAAATGGAGTGGTTGTGCTAACAACATGATGTGCTTGACAAACTCCAACCTTCTACAAGGCTTGAGAGATTATCCGTCCACTTCTATGGAGGTACCAGATTCTCAAATTGGCTTGGAAATCCTCCATTTTCTATTTTAGTTTCCATTCATTTAACTGATTGTGAAAATTGTTTCAAGCTTCCATCCGTTGGGCAATTGCCTTCTCTCAAAGAGTTTTACATTGAGGGATTTCCTAATGTGGTGGAAATAAGTGACAATGGTCTGGTGACAAATCCATTTCCATCCTTAGAAATTTTACACTTCGGCTTAGAAATGTTACACTTTGGCAATATGCTAGATTGGCAAGTATAGTTATTTCCGTGATTGGGAGCTTACCTTCGTCTTAGAAATCTTTCTTTAAAAAATTGTCCAAAACTAACTGGCAGCATACCTATTACTATGGAAACTCCCCATATAGAGGGATGTCATGGATTACAGGTGCCGTGAGCTTGGATATTTGCTAGCTCACACGCATGGAGATTTGTAAGGTACATTAATTAGTTGTGGGATTTTGAGCGGCTGGTTACCACAACTCTGAATTCTCTCCTTGTGTTTTTCAAACCTTCTCTGTCCTCTAAATGATCAAGGTTGCTGACATTACCTGCAGTGCTGACTAAAAGAAGGTTCACCTGCTTCGAGTATGATGGATGTTCAGTGATATATCTACAGGTGGAAGGGGATGAGTTTCCTTCGATTTGCCCTACCTATTCTGTATGGATCAATGACAAATTCATATCCTGATACCGTGTATATGCATCTGTATCCTTTTCAATTTTCCTAGGTTTGATTTTTCTCCACTGTTTTTCCCATTGTGCATACATTGTGCATATACTGAGATTGTACAATTTTCATTTTTTAATATCTCTGTACATAATTGTTCTTTTCAGTTTTCATTGGGTGAAACAAAAAATCATTTTTGATGACTTGTAAGATCTAGGATTTTATCAAATATCCTTAACTCGTGCCATGTTAGAAACAGTACTCTAGTTATTTGATAGTACTTTCTATTGTTTAATAGCTCCAACTTACACGAAATGGTTATAAATATATCATATAGTAATTACCTTTATTTTGACCATACTATTAAAATTCTTCCCTGGCAAATGTCTCATAACTTTCTTGAGGTTTTCATCCTTTGCAATTGTAATGTAAAATTTGGGGAAAATAGTGAGAGCTGTTTCTCTAAGCATAGTGTATGTATACAGAGCTCATTTCCCCAGTTATAATTTTATTCAGTGTCGCTTCTACCCCTATTTAGTTTCTACCCTGTTTTGTTGCATTATTGAATTTACTCTTATACAGAACCACAATTCTCCTTCTCTCTCTAGAAGTTACTGCTTCATGAGGACATATAGAAATAAATCTCAGCCAACTATCCTAGAAAGCTTTGGATTATCGTAGTCAGTAAATAAAACCAAACTTGACAAACCCACAGAAAAACTGCTATATAAAGGGTATGCTCCATATGGACGCAAGAGAAAAATTGAGAGTAAGAAAATGTAGGATGTCTTGTTGTTCAGGTAGTTAATGAGCTAGACAAGAAGTGTGAAATAAAAATAGTGGAAGTGCTAATTGTGAGATTGAGTGTTGCCTGTGTGACTGTGTGTGAACTGTGGTATAGGTGTGGAGTGAGTTAAAACATAATCGTGAGATAATTTAGTGAATTCCTAGGATGATAGTAACTTCTTGAAACTGAGTTTTTAATATCATGAAAAGATATGAGGTTTGACCAGCATTTTAATATGATAATGTATCTTGTTGTGAGTTTATGATTGTCTGATCATATCTATGGTTAGTATTTCAAAGTATAATTATTCCACCCAAATATTTGAGTGGCTCTAGATCTGTACTCTAAGGATGGCCTGTTCCCAATTTTCTCTCACTGATTTAGAAAATTCCTATTGACCAAGAAGCATTACCCGAATAATGAGAGCTGGAAAACGGTGTGCGCTCAATGGGTGAGGGTGTGTGCTGCAAGAGTATCTTGATATGAAGTGTTGGTATGTACCAAAGCTCGAGTGAATCACCATCCTTTGTTTTCTTGTGTGGGTTGCAGCACGACATTTGTAATGGCCAGGTGGTTTGGTAATTTGATTCCAATGTTATTCTCTACATTGGCATAGAAGAGGACCAATATACAGCCTTATATAAGTGATAGGAAGTATTTGGAATTTGATTTGGATTGGACTGTTTTCTGCTTTTGGTTTGGACTGGAATTATAGGACTGGTTTATAATTTTCCTAGGTTTGGTTCAACCTTAGGGCAGGAGAGAAATTGACTTGTGTTTTTTGCCTAGAATTAGCTAAAATATAGGGCATTGAACGCCCTAAGCTACAATAGCTAAATATGTACCCTATAGTGCGGATGAGCTCCTAGCCTATAGCTTGAAAACTAGCTCTCAATCACAGAAGCTAGCAGGGCAGTACTTTGAATATGCAGAAAGTAGTAAACAAAATGTTTAGGTAGTCAGTACCCGAGGTGGTCATTCATGGACAAAGAAGCTACTCAGGTTTACCATATTTATTGCATGGGATCATATTGTTATCATTTGGATAATACCCTCCTATTAAAGTATAAATTTTTTGTTTGAAATATAATAATCCTTTCTTGTGGTTTCACATACCATTGACCTTGTGCTGAGGCTATATTAAGGTGCTTAATATGTCTATGGGTAGATTTGCCATGTCTGCAGATGTAAAAAGAAATTCAGGATTTTTTTTTCTCCCAAGGGAAAATTCTAAGTGTTATATATATAGTATATGTATGGTATTGGTAACATCCTGGGAAAGAATCTTATGTTGTACATGGGCTTTATTAGTTTATCAAATTTGCGATATGCATGAACAATGAAAGTGGTAACTTAATTGCAGCAAGAAGGAAGATCCGGACAATGTGGCAGCCGTGAAAATTGAGAAGCTGGTGATTAAATTGCAAGTATCGATAAATTCCAGTAAGATATATGGAACTACTTATGCTCCCTATTACAGAGATTTCTTTACTATTTAAAATCTGCTCAGCAACAACAGTGTTGAAATAATATAATAATTATATTTAGATTTAATTAATTGGTTATTTTGGGCATGTTTTCCGTAAGATTAAAAGAAGGGTACTTAATGAAGAGCTACAACAGGTCAAATATAATTACAACTTTAAAAAAGAATTACAACTCTTGCATATGAAAAGTACCCATCATATTGAAGACAATTTTATAAAATAATATGTATATTTTTAATAAAATGTGTCTTATACTGAAAAGGCACGACTTATTTAGGGAAATATATATTCTATTATAAATAGAAAATTTAATATAAGAATTAAACACATCAAAGTAAACATTAATAGAATGTCTTAGAAAAGACATGGCTTATTTAGAGAGGTATATATTTTATTATAAATAGACAATTTAATATGAGAATTAAACACGTCAAAACAAACGCAATTTTTTTTTTTACGCGATTCTTCACACGGGTCATGCGCATGGACATGGTCTTCATGGTATGATTCTGGTGGTCGTCGTTTGAGATTAAGGTCATCTTTTCGTTTTAAGAGTGATTCTAATCCTTTAAGAGTGATTCTTCATGGTATTGTGTTGTTATTTTTATTTTTATCTTCATGATGGGGAGACTAATTCGAAATCATGATAATTGCTTACAAAACAATGGCTTTAATTTGTCACTTAGTTGTTTCATTCTTTGATATTGTTGCACTACATATATACACCCTGAACTGTTTTAATATTTTTAATTTTTAGGTTTGAGTGTTTTACATATCAATTAATTGTACACATGAATATAGAAGACTATACTTTTAACTTGTTAATTAAAGAATGGATTTGATAGAGTTATAAATTGTTTGTGTTTGTTTAAAGAAAAGTTTTTGTATTAAGTTCCTGACTCCACCAATCTGATTGCATTGCAGAAAGTCAACCACAAAATTGTAATAAAAGTTAAAAAAAGAAAAGAAAAAGAGACAAACCATATAACCTATATAATATTGCTTGGTGTGTGCAATTAATTGATTAATAATATAGCTAAGATATTGCATGCATGGTCTATATGCCTGAAGCATCGATCGTAGCCATGGATGAAAGTAATTTAAAGGTTCTTTTGTACCATTAACTTTCCTCGATACAGCACTTTGCACCAGCTCTTTCATTTTTCACTTTGCATGGAAGGGGGTTTCTAGTTTCTACAGAAGAAAGTCAAATTTCTCATCCATGTCTAGCATGTCCCCATCATTATTGCGCTCGCTTTTTGCATCATTGGGCAGACAGTTTCACATATTAATTAATAATAGTGGATTTTGTCGTTTATGGTTTGAAGTGGAGTAGATGAAGATACCAATGCCAGCGATGGTTGGGGGTGGGTGGTTATGGAGAAATAAATTCCAAAACAAATTAAAATAATCGAAAATAGTTACGGGGACTAGCTAAGTTATTTAAAAACTATATATATGGAGAAAAACTCTGCAAAAAGAAATATATATATGTATATACACACACAGTAACTTGAAGTTTTGTTGATTCGGTAGGTGTATGGTGCGTTACAAAATGAAAAATATACGGAATAAAAAGACGGTTTATACGTATAAAAAATCAATTATTTTAATATACGTAATAAAAAATACAACTATTACTAAATAATAAGTTAATTACAATATTCATAAAAAGGAAACCATGAATAGACAGGATAACAAATGAGTTTTTGTCTAGTAGAAAGAATATTTTAACATGAAATGGAACCAAAAGTGTTTGCAACTTCTAATCGGAGTCTGAATTACTTATCTAATCTAATAATCTAATCAAAACAAATCATTCATAAGACCCACAAAAACTACTCTTTCAAATCTACATATGTCATTATCATATTATATTATCTGTTATTGAAAAGTAGTCACGTATATATATATATATATATATATATATATATAAATTAAAAACCACCATTTTTAATTCTTTTTGAAAATATATACAACTCTTTCATTAATGATACATGGATATGTGCACGATCTTCATCTTCTCCATGGATATACAACATGGATTTTGGTCCATGAAGGCCAGCTTTTTCCAAGCAATCTGCCTCAAGCCAAACAAAAAACCAAAGAAGTACATGGAAACCCACACCGTCTTAACTCTTTGCCATGCTCGAAAAAAAGTAAGTAATTATAACTATTTTAGTTCGACACCCATCCACCTAAATTGTTCGTTTTATCTCTTCCAATTAATTTTTAATTTTTTTTCATTTGAATTGGTAAAAATTGAATTTGTTAGTTATTTGAAATTGAATTTTAGAATGAATAAACCTTTAAATTAGGACTAAATTCATCTGAATTGCAATATAAAACTGGTTAACTAAAATTCTTTTGATTTTACAAAAATTTGTTAGGATGAGGAAAAGGAGGAATCATGGGAAGTTTTCTTTAAGATTTAATCAAAAATTTATATAAGTCAAATACACCGGGGAGCCACCCTTAGACCTATGGTGGTCAATGGCCATGAACCCTACATGAATTTCAATTCCCTTAAGGGTATAAGTTAGCAATTTACATATATATATATATATATATAAAAATTAAAGTTTTAGTAAAATATCATGATCATAATATTTTTAATTTAAAATGAAAGAATGTGGTATTAATTAAAAAATTGTGTAGAAAAGAAAACGTGATCCGACACACAATTTTAAAAATACGGATGTGAGAAGTACGTGTGATCAATTCATCGAAAAAACAATCCTGTTTGCCCCGTCACTTTTAAAACCTCTATTTTCTTTTTGGGATATTCATTTTTATGAGTTAATGTATTTGACTTGACGTACTTTTTTATTTATCCATATCTCCGCTCACGCTCGTACGTACTTTTTGATCCATGTCTATAAGATTAGATGGTCGTACATACAGCTTTCTTTCTCGTTGATATCAGAAATTTTAAGACAAAAATCCAAACTTATTTATTATATCGTCAAATTAATATATTTATATATATATATAATATATTGCCAGCCATCAATCTGATCATATTCATTGTGCCAATAGCTCTTAAATATTTTGTTTAGAATAATATAAGCCTATAGTGTTTTGTTTGAGTTTAAAATGAATGATATTTTTCATGTCAAAGTAGTCTCCAAGGAGAGCATCAAGCCCTCAGCTCCAACACCAGATTGTCTCCGCCATTACCAGTTGTCTTACCTTGACCAATCTGCACCGCCAGCTTTCAGCCTATCATCTTCTTCTACCCAGCAATGAAGCTCAAACCAATCTTACTGTGAAAAACTTTGCCCACGTCAAGAACTCCCTATCTCAGGTCTTAACCTACTTTTATCCTTATCTGGACGTGTCAAGCACTGGCTTTGTGAGACTGCAACGACGAAGGTCCTTAATATCGTGTAGGACGGGACTCGCAATATAGGCGATCCGCCAAATGGCCGGCCCTAGCCCAAATAGTCCATCCTAACACGGACTGCCAAATTGCGGTCCGATCATTGCAGTCCAAATTTGGAGCAAACAATACAATCTTGGCCGCGACAGTAGTCCGACTGCCGCTATGTGTCTTTGCATTTTATGTCAATAGCTTACAAATCTGCGGGAGGACCCCATTTGGCGTGTCCTAAATTATATCAAACTTTGCTAGTTTCTCGGTATGGCGGGGACCGCCATTTGGTAGGAAACATAGCAAATTATATGGGACCGGGAGGTGGCCCAAAACGCAGTCCATACTGATGTTTTCTTTCATTTTCTTTGAATTTGGCTTGATGTTTTAACCTATTTACCATGTTTCTAAATAAAAAATTTCACCATATTTTCAGGTTGTGAATCGCCTAGTGGAGCATGATAAAAGTACCATGCACACCTCACAAACAACCCAATCTCGATCGTGCAATTGATGTGATAAAGAATAAACTAAGCGATGGCATGGATAAGTTGCTTCATGGATTGGGAAGTTTTTGAAATCAAGACTGCTCGTGGTGGATTCATTCACCATCTTCTATTACACCAAGTTGAGCGATGACAAATATGTGATGGAGTTTGATTTCAATGGTATGGGCAAGGTTTGATAGAAAGTGTTTTGCAATGATAACGGGTTGAAGCTGCGGTAAATTCCCCACGACTCGAATGGATCATCTCCCTACGACTTGTGGACCAAGTTCTTGGCAAACGTGGACCAATGACACAAGCGATTAATCAAGAAAGCCTTGAGGACTTGGATTTCATGAAAGAAGTTGCAGATAATGTCAAGTCTTTGTATGTTCTATTTTCTTGAGATGGTGCTACTTGGTGGGATAAGAAGAGATTGGTGAGGAATGACAACTTCAATATTATTCAAAATGATGATGTGTAGTAGATATCCATGGGTAACTGCTTACGATGCGACCATCGCATCTTTGCGATCTAGGATTGCGAGGGCATGAGATTGCAAATTACGGTGTAAGCGGATTTTCGCTTCAGTGCGTATCATATTTAAATAGTTTATGAATTAAATGTACTGCAATATATGGATTTCCTAGTTATTTGACTTTGCTTAATTGTGTATCGATATGGGGTTTTGAAACCATTCCTATTGTCGCCACAATGGACCTCGTGGCAAATATCATGGATCCAATTGGATACCAAGGATGCTAGCATGGTCGTGCCCATCCATTCTCCAATACACCAAATTCACTACAATATTCGATCGAAAGGGCGTAAGTCTTCCAATCGTAATCACTTAAGCATTGCAATATTTAATGATATGTATACCGACTTTGTTTATTTTATCTTATTTATTAGTATACGGTAAAAATGAACTGACCAACTAAAGAGGAACTTCAACAAACATATATGAAGACCTGGCATCGGCCTAGCGGACGGAAATATTATGGTCCACTGTTTTCCGAGTCGAGGCCTCCAAATCCCAACTTCATGTGCTTCCCCAACTTCTATCGATGTACGAAGGATGCATCTCGGTCAGATTCCAACATACTTGAGATTGGAGATGCAAATTGAGGAGATACGCAGTGAGTTGGTTAGCATCCTGACCGAGATGAGAGGAAATGACAACAACGAAATGAAATTCAAAATTTATCCTCTCTCGTCCACAACTCGTAGATCATTTGGCCGTAGTTTATATTACTCATATAAATTTAGTATTTATATTATGTAGATAATTCTTTTAGTATGTAACTAACAATGTGATTACATGGTAGCCATTGTCCAACATGCCCGTGCATTTGGGATCCATTTACTCCGATAGATCCCGAGAGCATTATCCTTCATTGATGACCCATCTACCAGCACCCGGGACTATGATGCTAGAAGAGTTCGTTTCAACCGATTTTGACAAGTGGATCATGGTTAGGTGATGTGGTGCGTATTCAATTGTTATTTAGTTTTTATTAGTTCATATTTTTATGAGTTAAGCGTAACGTGTTGTCTAAATTATTTTTCAGAAATGGATGCGATCGTTCTACATCGGGAAGAGGATGATAAATTATCCTCAAATGTACGATCACGAGCTATTGTCACCGATCGCATGTTCAGGTAAGAAAATGTAACATCGTTACTTGTGCCATGTTAAGTTCATGCTACTTACCCCTATTTGATCAACGAGTTCAATTCATGCACGATATATAAAAAATCTGAAAGAGCAGTCAAACATAGAGTGGGCGATGAAGAGGAGGAAGTTAGCCACATTGATTGGGAGAAGGAGATGAAAGACTCACCATTCGATATGTATGCATTAGGCATACTCCCAATCGGATCAAAGTCTTGGCTTGATGTTGATTATATTGAGTATTTATCGAACTCTAATTCACTTATTTAAAGTAATTTTCTTGTAAAATATGTGTAATGGGATATTATTTTATTGTAGGTATATGTGCTTGTTAACAACGATAATAAACATTGGTTAGCGCCAAGGTTGACATCGAACCGGATGTTACATTATACAATCCCAACAATAGCATGACTCAAGATTCATTCCAGCAAGAATGCAGTGCTTGGCTTATTTCCATACCTCCTTATGGTCCATGGATACTATGACCTTTATCCGAACTAAAGGTTGAAGGTAATAGTAACACGGAACCATTCGACATCAAACGCGAAGTCACCTACAAACGCATTCTCAATGAAAATTTCGTAAGTTCCTTTTAACTTATAACTTATTTGACTATAGTGATTTTATTCTATGTAACTCTAACCCTAACTTAGTATGAATTTTCTATATGCAGGGTGACGTGGAATATACACATAAAGTACATAGAGTATATGGTCGTAAACGGCAATTCGATTTCTACAATACAAATGTCATTTATTTTAGAGAAATTAAATGTAGACATATTCCATGATAGGTGATGTAAATATTTTTTGTAGTGCGTAATGACATTTAAATTTAATGAATTGAATTTATTCAACATAAAAAATGCGTTTGAAAATTGGAAAAATTCATAAAGTGATAAGTAGGTCAAAATTACCATTTGTACTGAAAAATGATAAGTAGGACCTGCAGATGGCAGGAGATCGCTTATCGCAGTCCGTATTTGATCATTTTGTGCTGAAGTAAAAAGGACCCGCATCTTGGGAGGGAAGATGCGTGTCCCGTTACTGATCATTTTATGAAGAATACGGACCGCATCTTGGCAGGAGAGGGCCAGATACGTGTCCCGTACTGATCATTTTGTCCTGAAAATACGGACCTACATCGGCGAGAGACGCTAAGATGCGTGTCCCTCTGCTACTGATCATTTGTATTGAGTAACACGCGACCGCAGGTGGCAGAGGGGCCAGATGCGGTCCCGCTACTTCATCATTTGTGTAAGAAGGGACCGCATATTGGGGGGAGGGCCGTTAAGAGTCCGCGTTACTGATCATTTATGCAGAATACGCGACCGCATACTGGCAGGGAGACGGCCAGATGCGGTCCGCTTCTGTCATTTCTGAAGTAACACGGGACCTACATCCGGCAGGAGGGACGGGGTATGCGTCCCGTATTACTGTCATTTTGTCCGAGAACACGCGACCTACATACCGGCAATAAGATGCGGGTCCCGCTACTTCATCATTTCAGTAACACGGGACCGCATCTTGGCCGGTACTTCATCATTTTGTGTGGAGTAACACGCGACCGCATACGGCGAGGGACCGTAAGACGCAGTCCTCGCTACTGATCATTTTATTGAGTAACACGACCGCAGACCGGCGAGAGACCGTATACGCAGTCCCGCTACTTCATCATTTGTGTGAGTAAAGGCGGGACCGCATATCAGAGCAGTCCCGCGTATTCTGATCATTTTGTCGGAGAATACGCGACCGCATACTGGCAGGAGGAAGATGCGCGTCCCGTGTTATCGATCATTTTGCAGGAGAACACGCGACCGCATAGCGGGAGGGAGCCAGATGCGGTCCCGCTACTCGATCATTTTGCAAGTAATACGCGACTCCATACGGCGGAGAGGCAGATGCGAGTCCCGCTACTTCATCATTTTTATGGAGTAACACGGACCGCATATGGCGGGAGGGCGCGCGTCTCCGCTACTGATCATTTTGTATTGAAGTAACACGCGACCGCAGACCGGCAGAGACGAGATGCAGTCCCGTACTTCATCATTTGGAGTAAGGCGGGACCGTGATATGGCAGGGGAGACCGAAGATATCGCAGTCCCGTGTTACTGATCATTTTGTGCTGAGTAACACGCGACCGCATATGGCGGAGGGGCCGGTGCGTCCTTTGTCAAAATGATTACTCGGAAATTCACTGCCAGTGAGGCGGACTGCGGTATGCAGTTAGACCTTTATAAAAAACAAAAACGCATTTCTCACCAATGCCTTATAAATAAAAACCGCATTTTCTAAAGTCCTTATAAAAAAATATACACTCTCACAAAACTACACTTTCTAAAGTCGTTATAAAATTAAAATTGCATTATAACAAATTTCATATATAAAACTACATTCTCACCAATTCTTATAAACAAAGCGTAAAAGTGATTAACCAGATAGTTTTGGATAGTTAGTAAATGCACATATTACAATGGAACATTACCGTGCATGTTTTTCGATTGTGACCAAATACTCGCATCTAATGCATTTACGTGATAATCGTTCTTCTCCTCTAGATAAAATTCTTCTAGTCCAGTCTCCCAGGCGAATTATTGGAGGATTTAAGGCTTGTCCAATTATGCTCAGTGGTGCCCACATACTTATCATCAGCGGGTAAATAGTTCTGCATAACATGCTCTCCATGATGAAACACTATAGTATTCGAACAATATAGGTAAGGAGATAAATTACTTAAATCGACACGCCAATGGCATGTATACAAGGATATTGATCTAATTGAAAGACACGAACATGTTTTTCTTCCAAGTCATGATCATCAACAACTCAAATGTACGAACTTGAAATTGCATACGCTCAATGGTGTTATTGTAAATCTACGACACTCGTTCAATGTCTTACTTAAAATTTTTTCTAGCCATGGTGTGACTGGTGTCGTGACCGTTTCCGATTCAATCCGTCGATCATAAAACCATCCCTGCATCAATCTCCGTATGGCCTCAAGTAGCGGAATAAGCGGCGATGCCTAGCATCTCAATCTGAGATTCATACACTTCGGCTATATTGGTCATAATATTGTATCATTTGGGGAAAAAGCTCTAGCCCACTTTGATGGGTTAGCTTCCATGACATATCTATGCTTCTAATGTCAATGGCCTCTAATTGCCTATATGTGTATTGAAATCAACTTCTAAATAAGCTTTAGCTGCTTGATAAAAAGCCATATGCACATGCTTATTTTTTCCAAAATGCAGTTTCACGTTGCAACTGAGATGATACATACAATTCCCATGATGAGCAGTGGGATAAACTGCTGCAATCGCTTTCCAATCCCTTTATGTCTATCGGTAATGAATACAAGATCATGAATTTCACCGTATGCCTCCTTAAACTGTTGAAGAAACCAAGTGTAGGATGCTTCACTTTCTCAGATCTGCAATGCCAAAAGCCGGAGGGTATATTTGTTCATTACCATCTAAGCAGGATGCGATAATTAATGCCAATATATTTTCCTTTTAAATGGGTCCCATCTACAGTACCCGGCCTCACATTCTTGAATCAGGCAATACTTTGCCCTAAAACCATGAAGAAATATAGAAAACTATTATCTTCATCCGTTGCAATCGAGTAATAGTGCACGGATTCTTCATCCCCAACATATAACACCACATGGTAATATTTGATATGACTCTTCGGGGTACCGATCTTGTGAAGTGCATTTTCTCTTGCCCTCCATGCCTTATCATGACGTTATTTGGATACCTAACTCATTCTCAATGTCGGACACTATATCTTTGGTCTATCCGACGACCAATTTAGGTGGTACTTTGATTTTATATGATTTCCAATATACTTACTACTTGCTTGGCGATGTTGTGGATGACATTGTATGAGCGAGCATGTGTGTTTTTAATGAATACCCTAATTGCCGAACTCTACATTTGGGATCCTAGTTGCGCGTAAGCCATTTACAATTATCAAGCACACACTGCACTTCGAACCTTTGCGAACAAGATTTTTTCACCCTGAACTCAAAATTTTCCTTCAATGCATATGTAGACAACTTATGTTGCAACTCCTTCTTGTTTGAATATATTTGTCCAGCTGAGATTTCATCATCTGAATATATCGACCGATGATCACTTGAACTTGGTTCATTTGATGAAGTTGAAAGACGATTAACAGATTGATAAAATTGAGCTTCACTTGGTTGTGACTCACTTTCATTATGAACAGGATAATGCATACCCCTATTATCATTCAAAATAGGTGCAATAGGAGAACTAACCATTGATACAAAAGGAATGTCAATATTCCTCATGAGCAGATGACGTAGCATTTAATTGGTTATCATTTCCCCCAGCCTCATTATAAACTGTTATATCCTCATCCAACCTAATATCCTCATTCTCATATTCATGCCATTCTCCATATGTATCATTGTTGTATTCTACATCGAGTTCAGGAATATTATGAAGTCTGTTGTAATCATCTATTGTAGGTTCTTCTACCCTATCATGGAAATTTATTGCAGACCAACCCACTGCATTATTTTCCTCACCTTCATTTTGAGGGATGTCATCTTCTTCATTGCCTCTAATTCCACTTCTGTTAACAACCACTTTATATCTTGAAGAAGAAAGTTTATTGCTCCCACCCGAAGAAAATGGAACCCATGAGGCATTATCTTGTTCTCCAACTCTCGGTATATCTTCTTTTGCCTCAGTCTCAATAAATAATGGTGATGCATGCACTGTATCAACACGAAAATACTCTTTGAAAAAACACTGGACATCTTCATCGTCTTCGATCTCAATTGGATCCAACTTGTAACTAGATCGAACTATAAACTTCATTATGATACGAAATTCGTTGGGGTTTATGTTTGTCGTATCATATACAATTTGTAGTAGTTCATCATATGTACACTTTGTTTGGATTAACTTTGCTTTCGTCCTCCCACCAACATACCTCCAATTTCCTTCACCATCAACCTCGAACATTCCCTTAAACCGAATAACAACTACAGTATTTTCCTCCATTTTGAACCTACAAATACACAAAATCACTAAATTATATCATCACCAAACATTACAGGTCCATGACTTAGCATTCTGCAGGTCGGACCTGCCATCTTGCAGGTCCGTCATATAGGCATGGAATTGGACCTGCCAAATGGCCGGTCCAAGCCTTATGGCATTAGACCTGCCATTTTGCAGGTCCATCATCATGGAATTGGACACGCGAATGGCGGTCCAGCTTATGGACCGCCAAATGGCGGTCCAAGCTTATGGCATTGGACACGCCATTTGCGTGTCCATCATGGAATGGACTCGCCGAATGGCGGTCCAAGCCTATGGCATTAGACTTGCCATTTTGCGGTCCATCATACATGGAATTGGACACGCCAAATGGCGGTCCCTCGAGCATTTAGCATCCATAATGTAGAGGCACGCTATATACCGCAAGTCCTTATGGCCATAGTATTGTATTGCATGTCCTTATACTAATTACCATCTAATATACCATGGTTTTCTTACTTTTTCGATTTAACAAATATTCACTATTATAACAAAAATAGATCTTACTATTTAGGTGTTTTTTCCTTCTCCTTCTTTAAAAACAACAAAGAAAAAGAGAACTCTTCTTGATGGGATTTCTCCTTCTTTCAAACGAACAAAGAAAAAGAAGAAGCAAAAGAAAGAACATGTAAGAAGAAAGAAGAAATAGAAAATAAGAACGAATGAGTTTGGTTAGGTGTGGATATCAGAAAATCAGGGGTATTTTCGGTAGTCTGTCTATGTTTTATAAAAGTTAAAAGATTGTGGGTATTTTTCCAATTTAAGTTATATTAGAGGGCATTTTGGTCAATTTCCCTATATATATATATATATTTATATAGATTAACAACAGCCACTGTTTAATTATCTTCTGAAAATATATACAGCTCTTTCATTAATGATGTACATGGATATGTGCACGGTCTTGTCTTATCCATGGATATATACATGGATTTTGTCACATTGAAGGCCTTAGCTTTTTTTTTCAAGAATCTGCTTTTTCAGGCCATAGCGGCTCCATTAATGATGTACATGGAAATGTACACCGTCTTAACTCTTTGCCATGCTCGAAAATAAATTAATTACATTATAACTATTTTTAGTTCGACAGGCCCATCCAAATAAATTGTTCGTCTTTATCTCTTCCAATTAAATGATTAATTTTTTTTTTCATAATTTGTATTGAAATATAAAAAATATAACATTTCCTTAGTATTTGGAGCGGATTATATATAATCAATAAAATTAAAATGAACTACATATCATCTGAATTGTAATATAAAACTTTGTTAACTAAAATTCTTTTGATTTTTATAAAAATTTGTTAGGAGTGAGGAAAAGGAGGAATCATGGGAAGTTTTTCTTTAAGATTTAACTCAAAAAAGTTTATATAAGTAAGAATACACCGGGGGAGCCACCCTTAGACCTATGGTGGTCAATGGCCATGAACCCTACATGAATTTCGAATTCCCTTAAGGGTATAAGTTAGCAATTTAAAACATATATATATATATATATATAAGAATTTTAAAGTTTTATTGTAAAATATCATGATCATAATATTTTTAATTTAAAATGAAAGAATGTGTGTATTAATTAAAAAAAAATATGCGTAGAAAAGAAAACGTGATTCCGACACACAATTTTAAAAAATACGGATGTGAGAAGTACGTGTGATCAACTTCACTCGAAAAAAACAAATCCTGTTTGCCCCGTCACTTTTAAAACCTCTATTTTTTTTTTTTGGGATATTCATTTTTTATGAGTTAATGTATTTGACTTGACGTACTTTTTTATTTATCCATATCTCCGCTCACGCTCGTACGTACTTTTTTTTGTTTATGCATGTCTATAAGATTAGATGGTCGTACATACAGCTTTCTTTCTCGTTGATATCAGAAATTTTAATTACAAAAATCCAAACTTATTTATTATATCGTCATAATTAATATATATATATATATATATATATTGCCAGCCATCAATCTGATCATATTCATTGTGCCAATAGCTCTTAAATATTTTGTTTAGAATAATATAAGCCTATAGTGTTTTGTTTGAGTTTAAAATGAATAATATTTTTCATGTCAAAGTAGTCTCCAAGGAGAGCATCAAGCCCTCAGCTCCAACACCAGATTGTCTCCGCCATTACCAGTTGTCTTACCTTGACCAATCTGCACCTTCAGCTTTCATGCCTATCATCTTCTTCTACCCTAGCAATGAAGCTCAAACCAATCTTACTGTGAAAAAACTTTGCAACCACGTCAAGAACTCCCTATCTCAGGTCTTAACCTACTTTTATCCTTTATCTGGACGTGTCAAGCACTGGCTTTGTGTAGACTGCAACGACGAAGGTGCTTGCTATGTGGAAGCACAGGCTAACTGTTCACTTTTCAATATTCTTCCAGATCCAAGCCCTAATGACATGAACAAGCTTCTTCCATTGGAGCTCCATGATGTTTCTAATGGCTTCCCTTTAATAGTCCAAGTTACTTTCTTCCAATGCGGTGGGCTGTCTATCGGTGTTGGCCTAAACCACGAGATTGCAGACGCCTTGTCACTATCCATCTTCATCAACACTTGGTCTGCCATTGCTCGCGGGGAATCCGATTTCCAAACTCCCATTTTTGGTGCTTCTAAGTTCTTCCCACCGAAAGATATGTCTGGGTTCGCATCACAAGTTCCGGCCGTAAATGACAATACCAAGCATGTGGCCAAAAGGTTTGTGTTTGATGCAAAAAAGATACAGCTTCTTAGAGACCAATACTCCAACACTGAGGCCGTTGAATCCCCAAGGCGTCTCACCCGAGTAGAGGCAGTGTCCACCTTCATATGGAACCGCTTCATTGTTGCCACCCATCCAAAAGGAATTGATAAAGATAAAATCTACACGGTGATGCAAGCGGTGAACATACGTAATCGTGTGGAGCCGAGACTGCCGGAAAACTATTTTGGAAATATCAGTGGAGCTATACCTTCATTTCCATCAATGGAAACCAATAAGGATGGATATTACAACATAGTGAGTGGAATGAGGGACGCTCTAATGAAAATCAACCCCGAGTCACTGAAGAAAGTGCAAGAGATTGACGACCGCTTGAACTTCCTAAGCCAGCATTCCATGCAAGTAAAAAATGGGGAGGTGATTTTCTTGCTCTTCACAAGCTTGTGTTGGTTTCCATTTTATGAGGTCGATTTTGGATGGGGAAAACCTGCGTGTGTTTCATCGGCTCGTTTGACAACCAGAAATTACGTAGCTTTCTTGGACACAAAGTCTGGAGGTGGGATTGAGGCTTGGGTTAATCTGATGGAGGAAGACATGGCTTTGTTTGAAGCAGACCAAGAGGTCCTCTCTATGTTTCCTCTAGCTACATGAAATTAATTATGGCAAAGATTAATCGGTATTTTGTGTTTTCATTTTGATCTTTGAATAAAATATTTTTCAGTGTTCGTGTCTGAAGGATATGTTTTTTTACATTATTTTGTGTTTTCATTTGATCTTTGAATAAAATATTATTCAGTGTTAGTGTTGGAAGGACATTATTATTATTATTATTATTATTGCTACTAATTTTAACATTAATTAATTGTGAATCGTGTTGCCTACGTCACTCACCATCCGATCAGTATATGGCTTGTTGAAGCTATATACGGAATAATAGGAACGGTAGAGAAAACAATTTTTGCGGAGGTGGCGGGGTCATTAAAGGGTACACATAGGAATCCCTACCCCTACTACTAGTGTCATGTGCAATAACTATTTGGTTAAGTTGGTAGATAGGCAATTTATGCAATAACTATTTGGTTAAGTTTGGTAGATAGGCAATTAATATTAATATGATTGAGATTTTGTTAATTAACATTTTGAAGAAAAAGAAACATTATATTAAAATAAGCTTTATGTTTTATTCATTATCACGAGAGATTTTGGCATCGCTCGACGTTTCGACCAGCCGTGGCCCCCCAAATGACCAGAAATAAAGGTTTGATGGATTCTCTCTCATTCATAGGTTGTACTTGCTAGGGATTGATATGGAATAAGATGGCAATTTGAAAAAATTTGGTTGAGTTATATATGGCCGGTCGACTGCAGAAGTACCATTAATGTTGCTCAACCAGGCACTAGCCAAATTTGGAAAAAAACTCCAGTACTCCGAGAGTTGGTACTCCCGGAGTACTGGAGTTTTTTTCCCAAATTTGGTTGAGTTATATATACTGCAGTAAGTACCATTAATGTTATGGCCGGATGACTGCAGAAGTACCATTAATGTTGCTCAACAATGCAAAAGCAGTAAAGCACATGGCCGACATTAATGAATTACTCTAGGCCATGACTGGCTGCTAAACGAAGTTCAACAATTACTAATTAATTTCGCTCAAAAGTTATAGAACTGATACAGAATATTGAAGAATAGGTATTCAGTTTTTGGTTTTAAATGAGAGATTTCAAGGATGTCTTTGGGTTTATATAGCATTCATGCATACATACATATATACATACATACAAATTAAGCCATCTCTCTCTGGCATTTTGTTCACCTTCGTCTCATATCCATTTATTACTAGATCATTCTTCTTTGTCCATTTATAGTACTTGATGATCATACGTTGGAGCTATTAAAAGTTATATTTTTAACGTCATTATATATGAAAGTGATCTCTCTTATTCTTTTAGTTCAAGAATAGTAATAATATGATGTTTAATGGCAGGAAAACAATTTCAATAATAAATTTGGTAGAGCGTGATAAAATATATAAGAGACTGCAGTCCCAAAACATATAAATGTCGTACATAAAAGAAACTCAAAGTGACACAAACAATATGAATTACAAGACAAATTAACTAAGATACAAAAGCTAGAACACATGAGCCTCACAAATGACTCGTATATATATATATATATATAGGAAAAGTTGTAAAATCACAGACATAGAACTTTATTATATCTAGAATAATCAAAATGCATCAAAATAAAATCAAATGGACTGCTATAAACTAATTCTTTAAAGTAAGAACACGCAACGATATTGTCCCTCACAAACTCCATACATAGAGTCCTTGCAGGGCACTGGTGAGATTCATGAATATGTATGATCTTCAAGGGCTAGTTTTTGATGGTGGAGGGGAGAGGAAAGGGATGGATGGGATTGTAGTTGGGATTGTGGGGAACGAGGGAATGTTGGGAAGCGATGTCGCAGGCAGGGGAGGCAAGCTCAACTTTGGGAGAGTAGTAGGGATAGAAGGCAAGCTTGGAAGTGGAGGCAAAGTGGGTTTAGGTAGCTGAGATGGCTGTGGCAGAGTAGTTGGTATGGAAGGCAATGGAGGCAACGTAGTTGTTGGCTTTGGCAAATTTGGTATGGTAGGCATAGGTGGTAACTTTGGCAAATTTGGTGGAGTTGTGGTCTGCAAAAGTTGACGAGCCGCTAGGCCGCCATTGATATTGCTCAGAATGGCAAAAGCAGCGAAGAAGAAGACCAAGAAGAAGGAATTGCGGAAGGCCATGGCTACAATGGAAATGAATAATCAAAGATTTAACACAAACTGATACAAAGTGATCAAAGATATTCGGTTTTGGGATGTGTTTGAGGGATGTCAAGGCTAGGTTGGTGTTTATATAGGAAATTAATGAAGGTGTCCGAGCATCAATATGTGCATGGTTCCGTTCCGTGTTTGGTTTGGGAAAAATAGATAGCCATTTGACTGTGTTTTCTTGCAGTTTGTTCACCTTCTCAAACAGGTACCATCTCAAATTGCATGTCGATGTGTTTGGTTATCTATGTTTGTAAAAGTTTCAAAGCTTTGTATTCAAATGGTTGACCCATTTTAACAGTGTTATTCGTGTTTGCGTCAGAAGGTTAACAATAAACGTACTTTATGTTAAAAGTTGGTGATTTCTGCCGATCCTAAGAGGAAAGCAAAATAATTAAATATATAAAATTAACACAAAAAAAAAAAATTCATGTACTTTATGTTAAAAGTTGGTGAGTTCTGCCTATCCTAAAGGAAAGCAAAATATTTAAATATATAAAATTAAAAAAAAATCATGTTATGATTTGTCCTCGATTGTGCTCGTATAAAACATATTTATTTGGTTTTTTTAATAAAAGAAGTCTTAAAATTATTAATTTAAAATTTTATTAGAAGATAAAATTTTATTACTGTTCTAATTTTAAGCTTAGAATAACAAATTAAATCCCTTAATAGTTTTTTATCTTTTATTTGTTATTTCTATATACTTTGTTGATTATACATATGTTGTTAATTAACCACAGTTTTAAAGTACTTAAACTATTTGAAAGTGGATTCAATACTAAATTGATCATTTTTTACATCCTTCTTGTTTTTCTACATTTGATGTTATATAAATTTTCCAGTTGTTTTGTAGCCAGAAAGCTAATTATATATATAAGATATTAAGATTGAGAAAGTTTACACGTGGCAACATGTAAGTTACACAACTGGCTCGATTAACTGTAGTCAGGTGGTGAAAGTCATCTGTATATGCATCATTCGTATTGTTTTACCTTTTGTTTTCACTTTTTCCTTATTATGTTTTAGGGTTTACGAGTGTAAGTGATTTTCTTAAAACCACATGTGGGGTCTAATTTTATTCACTTTTTACTCATGGGTATATATATTAAATAGAATATTTTACACTCTATATATACATATATATATATATAATTAATTAATTTATAGTTTCAATTACTGATTGAGAAATTAATGTACAGTTTTTTAATCCCGCTTTAATATATCTACGTCACTTATTCATTCATGTATCGCATTTCAGTAAATATAAGACATCGCGCTAGTTAATATTTTTTTTTTGTCTTACGGTCATTTTGTAGATCCATTATTATTATTTATATATTATTGTTAAATCATGATCATATTGATATAAAATTAAATTTTAAATAATTATTAATTAATGTTTGTTGAGAAAATAGAGTGGAATAATGTCCACAAGTACATAGGAAACAATGATTACTTATATTTTTCATAAAATCAAATTTTATTTCGGACATATTTCATCATTATACATTATATTTGATTTTTCTTTCTATACTGAAAATGTCGTCAAACGTTCTAACTCTTTTTTTAACGAGGGTTGACCAAAACAGCCTACATCTTAAAGGTGTATAAAAGCCATTTTGCGATGAAATGATCCTACATCCTAAAAGGCTTAAAATTAACAAAATATTTTGGATTACATAAATATATGATTTTATTAGTGATGAGTTTGCTCTGGCAAAAGACTATTAGTGTGAAAGATCAATGTTGTAAATAGGAACTTTTCGCTAAATCTCATATTTGTTGTAATAAAATTTTGCAATAAATTGTAATTAATTACAAATATTTTTAGAAAATTTATTTGACATTTGTTTTTAGTCATATTTTGTTGTAGCCGACATGATTCAATAGTTGTTTTTAATGAAAGCGATCTCTCTAATTCTCTCATTTACCAAAAAATAAAAATAAAAAAATCTCTCTAATTCTCTCTAAGATAAAAAAAATAATAGAAATAATATGATGCTTAATGGAATTTGAAGGCAGGAAAACAAATTCAATAACAAACCTGATAGAGTGTGATAAGATATATGGAAGCTTATACAGTCTCAAAGTATACAAATGTCATACATAACAGAATCACAAAGTGATCATACAAACAATATGAATCACAAGACAAATTAATTAACTAAGATACAAAGCTAGAATAATTAAAATGCATCAACACAAATCAAATGGCTGGCTGCTATAAATTAATTCTGTGAAGTACAGAACACACAAGAGATTGTCCCTTGCAATTCAAAGCAAACGTATGTATTGGATTACAAACTCCATAAATAGAAAATTCAGAATACTGCTGAGACTGATCATGAATGTTTATGATCTTCAAGGACTAGTTTTTGTAGTTGGGATTGTTGGGACTGTGGGGATGGAGGGCATGTTGGGAAGGGATGCTGTGGCCGGCAGAGGAGGCAAGCTCAACTTTGGGAGAGTAGTAGGGATGGAGGGCATGTTGGGAAGGGATGCTGTGGCCGGCAGAGGAGGCAAGCTCAACTTTGGGAGAGTAGTAGGGATGGAGGGCAAGCTGGGAAGCGGCGGCAAAGTGGGTTTAGGCAGCTGCGATGGCTGAGGCAGAGTAGTTGGGATGGAAGGCAATGGAGGCAATGATGTTGTTGGGTTTGGCAAATTTGGTACGGTAGGCAAAGGTGGCAACTTTGGCAAATTTGGCTGAGTTGTGGTCTGCAAAAGTTGACGAGCCGCTAGGCCGCCATTGATGTTGCTCACAATGGCAAACGCACCAAAGAAGAAGACCAAGAAGAAGGAATTGCGGAAGGCCATGGGTATGATGGGAATGAATAATCGAGATTTCACACAAATTGATTACAAAGTGAAAGATATTCAGTTACGATGTGTGTTTTTGAGGGATGTCAAGGCTATACATATATGTTGGTGTTTATATAGGAAATTAATGAAGGTATCCCAGAATATCTATATGCGCATGGTTTCGTGTTTGGTTTGGAAAAAGTATAGCCATTAATTTGAGAGTGTTTTTTAGCAGTTTGTTCAACTTCTCAAAAAGCTCTAACCATCTCTATTGTCCCTATGTGTTTGGTTATCTACGTTTGTCAAAGTTTCAAACCTTTAAATTCAGATGGTTGACCCATTTTAACCACTATTAATATTAACATTGATAAACATAAATAATTAAAGTTAGTGATTTTGACAAAAATAATTAATTAATTAAAAAATAACACAAAATTCATGTTATATATATATATATATATTTTTTTTTCTATCAGGAAAATTGATGTTATATATGATCTGACCTATTAGTCTACCAAATAGATTTTTTTTTTTTTTTATACATATTTGGCGTTTTACTTCAAGAACACCACCTTCTTGGTTTCCCATCATTGAATTTATATCAATTTTTTCAGTTGTTTCTGGTAGTCAAGGGGTAGCTAACTAATCACATAACATTAAGAAAGCAGCCTCCACGTGGCAACATGCAAACTATACAATTCTGGCTCGTTTAACTGTTAGATTCGCAATGTCCCAAATAATTTCTCAATTAAGAAGTGTTCTTAACTATTGATGTATATATTGTCCATGTACATTTACATCTATATGTGCGTATTAATTTGAAAACCAAAAACTTAATTACCCCATATGTAAATCTTGTGTTTCTATTTATTAATACAACTTTTCATGATTGTGTCCCTCGCAAAGAAGTCTAGTGGTACATAGAAATTTAATGTAATACAATATATATTTCAAATTGAAGATCCAATATTTAATTATATATATACACCAAAAAACATTTCTATAAACATATATATATATATATATGTACATATATATATATATGTACATATATATATATATGTATATATATAGGAAAACTCTTAGATGAGGATAACTTAAGAGTTTTAAATTCAGAGTTTGTATTTGGGCCCTTAATTTTTTACACATAGATCCACTTTTACTATTTATCTTGCCAAAATAATATGAATCAAACGACTTGATTAAGGGCTTGATTCTAAATTCTCAGGTTGCCTGATCTGCGACGGATATATATATATGATAATTTGATCATAGGAGGAAATGTACCTTTTGGAAAGGTCATGACCCAGAAGTAACTGGTCAATGAGATGGCTTCTATTCTTATGAACCAGGAAGATGAGCCAACCAAGGTATCAACTTTTCATGGACTAACTGGGGCATAATTATACATTATCTTCCTTCTTTTTTTTTCTTCCTCCATAATGGAAAAAGTTGTCGGTAAAAGGACGTTCTGACTTTTAGATTTTTTTCCAATTAAGTTGACAACAAAGGCTTCATCGCCTGAAGTATTTAAGTATAAACACGTTTTGCGATGAAATGGTTCTATGTTTCAAAACAAATATTTTAAAAACTAATTTGTCAGATGACATAAATTCTTTATTAGTAAAGGGTTCGTTCCCATTGCAACATACAATTAGCAATGAAAGATCAGATATTGTAATTAGGAATTTCGTTGCGATGGGAAACTCATATTTGTTGTAGTAAAATTTTGTGGTAAATTTAGTAGCGTAAAAAAGATAACAAAAAAAAAAATGTGGCAAATTGTTAATTGCATTCATTTTTATAAATTTTATTTCACAGATTAGTAATTTTTGCTGGTAGTATGAGCTATTTAAAGTTGTAATGCATCTTATTATAATTGTATTTTTTTAAAATATTTATTATTATATATCGAAATTGATTATTGTCACTGGAACTATTTTAACGGCATCATGAAAGCATCATAACGTGTGTCTCTCTAAATTCAAGAGTAGCATATGCATAATAATATATATGTATATGGCATTCAAATGAAGTGGGATACAAAGCAAGGACGCATGAGCCTCGCTCAAAAGACTCGTACATATGACAAAGAAAAACTTATTCGAAAATCATACATAGAAGTTTATCCGTAAGATTAAACTTCATCACAACAAATCAAATGTACTGCTACAAACTAACTCTGTAGAGCATAGAACACGCAGAGAATGTGTTCACAATTCCAAAGCAAACTTTAGTATATATAGGATCACAAACTCCGTATATAGAGTCCCGAACTCTATAGCTACCAACACTGAATTTATACGATCTTTTCATGGGCTAGTTTTTGAAGGTGGTGGGGAGAGGAAAGGGATGGATGGGATTGTGGGCATGGAGGGGAAGTTTGGGAGAGTGGGCATGGCAGGCAAGCTGGGAAGTGGAGGCAAATTGGGCAGCGATGGTTGTGTGGTTGGTAAGGTTGGCTGAGGTGGAGTAGTTGGTATTGAAGGCAATGGAGGCAATGTTGTTGGTTTTGGCATATTTGGCATGGAAGGGAAAGGTGGCAACTTTGGCAAATTTGGTGGGGTTGTGGTCTGCAAAAGCTGACGAGCAGCTAGGCCGCCATTAATATTGCTCAGGACGGCGAAAACAGCAAAGAACAAGGCCAAGAAGATGGAATTGCTAAAAGCCATGGCTGAAATGAAGTCAGTAATCAAGATTTTTCAGACAAACTGATATGGACTAGTGAAAGATTCAGTTTTTGGTGTGTGTTTGAGTGATGCCAACTCTATGTTGGTGTTTATATACAAGTCCCAGCATCCATCCATGCACGGTTTCGTGTTTGGTTGGGGAAAAATTGAAACCCGTTTGAGCTTTTTGGACCAGTTTGTTCACCATCTCATATTGTCTAGGTTTCGGCAGATAGGTTTCGGCAAGTTTCAGAGCTACATAGGTTTGGTAATCTAAAATAGGTTTCGGCAAGTTTCAAAGCTACATATGATGGGACCCTCACATAAGGGTACCATACAACAACGGAAAAAAAAATTAGTAATATCGATTTGAATATTAATAGTCCATAAAATATTTTAAATATATTTAATTTTATTAAATATCATATAAAAGGAATTATTAAAATATATATATTATTTTAAATTATCATAAAATTATAAATGAAGATAAAATAACAAATAAATTTTATGGTATAATCAATTTTTAAACTGATATTCCCACGCTAAGGCCTTTTATTAAAAAGAAAAAAGAGGCCACGTATGTTACATTTTTTGGAATGGTTGACCCAATTTTAGCCAGTAAATCAACATCTGTGCATCTTAAAGTTGGCGGTGTCATTTTCATTCATCATCTGATACCTCGTCTACCGCCAATCTTCAAAGTTGATAATGTGTGGAGAATGACACCGGGTGATAATGGTATTTACGAGATATGCCACTGAGTCTGTGTTAGCGCGAGGAGTTTGGTTACAGGCGAGTGGGCGCATGCCAGGACAAAAGGGAGTGTGGGGTGACTGGGGCTTGTGTTTGGACAGTGGTGACAGGGCCACCTGTGATTGGTTAGGTCGTTGATGACGTGACATACTAGTGCTTAAGATCTTCTAGTAGTTATGAAATGGCAGAGAATGCTCGTACTTGGTTCCATGTGAGGCCATTCTCTCTGTTATGGAGTGTCTAGCTCTTATTTGTCCACTTGTTAAATTTTATAATTTAAATAATTAATTTTTATTCCCCATTTAATTGCTTGGGACGCACGCACCTCTTCTTTTTATATATATATATATATATGAGCGTCATCGCTCGTTGTAACATGCGCGACAGACAATATATGTTCGTTAACGTTATTTTATTTTTGATGAGCTGACATTTTTTTTGAACTTGCGTTTGTTTTTATAAGCTCCTCTTCTCCCAGTCAGCCATTCCAATAGACAAACACGCGTTCCTCCTCCATAATCGATGAACTTGCGACAAATCCTTTCAATAGGCAGGCAATTGCAATCTCCAACTAGTATACACAAAACATATTCTTTTCTCATTCGCAAACGACAACATTTCGTCACTGAATCCTACAAACTCTATCTCTCTCTTTCTCACTCTCACTCTTTATCTCCTTGCCGTTTCTTTGAGCTAAAATTATAGAATCTTTAGGTTGAAGACGAAGTGAGGGAGAGAGAGAGTGTAGAAAAGAGAGAGACTGTGAAGCTAGAAGTTTCTGTATTCAGATCCAACCTCGATTACACTGCTTTTCTACTAATATAATAACTAACCAACCAACACAACTTATGAAGTATTAACACGTAATCTGTTACATGTCCTAACTAAACCAATTGGTCAGAATCGAAGTGACTCAAAGAACTATATGTGCTTCAACTCCCCGCCAAACGGGGATATGCCGAGATTAAGCTTGGCAAGCAAAAATTGAAACCGAAAGTGCAAGGCGAGGCTTTGTCATAATATCTGTTGTTTGTTCTTCATAGGTACATACCGCACTTCAAGCAATCCTTGTAAAACCTTATCTCGATAAAATGTATATCAATTTCGATGTGTTTAGTCCTTGCATGAGAAAGGATTAGATGCTAAACACGCCGCCTATATTATCGCACAAATTACGGTTTAGAATGTCGAGCAATATGAAGTTCATGACAAAGGTGTAACCAAGCAATTTCGGCCGTGTGAGCTAGGGATCTATACTCGACTTTGGATCGTGCAACAACGTGTTATTTTAGAGCTCCATGAAATAAGATTGGGTCCTAAATATATGCAATAGCCCCCGTGGACCGTCGATCATCTAAGGATCTTGCCCAATCAGATCCAAAACTAATGAGACATTGCTCAGAGGTGGTTGAATGCACTGTATCCAAGGTGCCTTTGAGATACCGGCACTCTTGCATGCTTGCCAATGATTAGTAGTAGGACAATGTAGGTATTGACTAAGCTTACTCACAATATAAGTATCATCGTCTTGTCATACTTAGATCGTAAGATGCCAACTATACCGTAAAGAGTATGATCCGACAAAGGAGTTCCCGATGTACATGATAGCTTTGTGTTTCAGGTGGCTGGAGTAGGACAAGGCTTGCAATGTAGCATATGAGTCTTGTTTAAAATATCGATATATATCTAGAGAGTGAGATAAAGACCTTGCATCTCGGTATGCTTCTAACTCAAGAAAATAGTGTAAATCGCCAAGATCTTTAAGAGCAAATGAAGTGTTGAGATCAAATCACCTTAGTAATCAAACCAAAGATCTGAACCAATAATTAAAATATCATCTACATAGACCAAGAGAGCTAGAAACACCGAGCCACTAGTGTAAACAAATAAGGATGCACCGCTTCTTGATTCATGAAAACCCCATTGTAGTAATGTATGTTTGAGCTTGTCAAACCATGCCCTGGGAGCCTGTTTGAGTCCATACAAAGCTTTGACCAATTTGCAAACATATTCTGGATGTTTAGAATCCTGGAAACCCTCCGGTTGAGTCATATACAGCTTTTGCCACCATTTAAAAGGCATTGTTGACATCCAATTGTCGAATAATCCAACCCTTTGTGACAGCCAATGAAAGAACAACTTGTACTGTTTGAGGCTTAACTACCGGGCTGAAAGTTTCATTGTAATCAATCCCAGGATTTTGATGAAACCCCTTTGCAACCAGCCGGGCTTTATATCTGAGACACTCCCATCCCATTCCTTTTAAGTTTGAAGACCCATTTTGTACCTACAACATTGTAAGAAGGATGACTTTAGAAGCCATGTTTTATTTTGACAGAGCATGAAACTCATTCTCCATAGCTTTCCGCCACTCAGTGAAGTTAAAGCTTTTTAATAAGTGGTTTCGAAGTGAATCTATGAAACCAGCAAAATATTTGGCTTCGGTTTGAGAATACCTTCGCAATGTAATTACTCGAAGTAGATGGTAGAGGATAGGATCACCGGGGCATGCTAGTAGGACTAGAATTAGTTACATCCCGATCAATGTTAACTGAGGTGAATCGAAATAAGCTGTTGTACTGGAGGAGGTGAGATGGAGTTCCAAAGTGATTGAAGAAAATGGAATAAGAGTAGTCGAATGTGACAAATTATGGAGGAAGGAAACATAGGGAATGAATGAAGACTTAGGTGAACTTTGCAAAAGGGAACACAGTTTCATTAAAAATGACATGACGAGAGATATAAATTTTTCCAGGGTCAAGACATTTGAAACCTTTATGTAAAGGACTATAGCCAATAAAGGTGCATTGAATGAACGAAATTCAAGTTTTCGTGATTATATGGTCTTAGATAAGGATAGCAAAAGAATACTTTCAACAATGAGTAATCAAATGTGGAATGATATAGAAGAGAAAAGGAATGTTATTATTGATTGGTGTGGAAGGTAACCTATTAATAAGAAAATTTGCAGTTTGAAAGGTTTAGCCAAAACAATTGGCATGAAGCTTGTTTGAGGAGTGAGAGACCAAGTTCTACTATTGTCCTATGTCGTTCACCTTCCATTTTGTTTGGAAGTATAAGGGCATGTCAACCTAAGTTCAATGCCATGTTTTTGGAAAAGAGGATACAGAGGTTGAAATTCAGTTCCTCCATCTGTCTGAAATTTCTTAATAGTAGTATTGAACTGATTCTCAACGTAGGCTTTAAAAATTGAAAATATAGAAGAAACCTTTGACTTTATTTTAAAAGGATACAACCACCCAAATCGTGAAAAATCATCAATAAAGACGATGTAATAACATTGACGAGATATGGATGGTACATGTTCTGGACCCCAAAGATCAGAATGAATTAAGTCAAGAGGATGAGTATTTGTGAATCGAAAGAGGAGTGGCAATGTATGCATTTACTTAATAGTGCAAGAATCACATAAATCCAAATCATATTTTATTGAAACGGGAGATTACAATGTAATGACTGATTGAGTACATGAAAGGAAGGATGTCCTAACGCCTATGCCATAGTTTTAATGACACGGTTTATTTACGCTACTATATTAACAAGAAAGCCATCCGAGAAACAAGAATTAGTAACATTCAAACAACCTGGACCACTTTTGTTGAGAACTAGGACACAAAAAGACGTGAACTACAATTCTTAGACATTACACCAAGTGACACCTAAACGTATTGAGAAGAAACAAGAAGATGATAGATAAATTATCACCAAGTCTTGAAAGATGATAGAAAAGCTTTATGAATGCAAGAAGATGGAAGTTGATAGAGGCCATCTCTAAGAACTCCTTGGAGCAATAGCATCCCTATAACTTTGTCCTTGATTACACAAAGATCATTCACAAACTCAATCAACACATTGCATTCAAGAATAATCTAGCTACTAAGCAAATTCTTTGTAATTGTGGGACATAAAGCACGCTATGTAGAATTAATGGCTTGTAACGAGTGGTAAGAGTGACATTACCAGAGATGCATGCCATTTCCATCACCCACAATCAGGGAATCTTGACCTCCATACCACGAGGCTTGAGAAAGAGTCCCGCAATCATGTGTAACATGAGAGGATGCACCACCGCCAATGTACCATGAAGGATCCCCATACTAATCGATCGTATGGACAAAGCGGGGATGAGTGGTGGAGGAGTGATTGGAAATGAGCCATGAGAATATCCAGGAATGATATGAGGAGAAACCAAACCGTAAGAACCGAGTGGAAGAAGCAGCAAAAGCGTGTTTTGGCCCGAGAGGAACTCTCGGTTGAAAATTCTTGTCAAAGTGATAGCGAATGTGCAAGATGCCCGCTTGTTGCAGATTTGACAATAGACACGCATCACGCTTCACCTCACCGGCCCTCAGAACTATTATTAGAACCAAAACCAGTATGACCATTGCTTTTATGACCTCTTGGACCGTAATTTGTCAATTAGAGACAAAATTTGCGTTTGATTCTGGATGGTAACGGTTGTGCAAGAACCGTGGATAATCAAGCTCTTGATTCAAAGCAAATTGAACATCCCAAGAGAAAAGGATCCGCATATAACGCTGACACTACCAATCATATTCCGATCCTACCCAATAGAACTCGGATTTGTACCTTCTACAAGGTGACCAGAAAGATTGAGTTGATCTGAAATCGCTTCACCTAGTGAAAACTCACCATTGACGAATCGGATTTCTTCAATTATGCAATTGAATTTGAAGTTGCAAAATTCGTGACTCGGATGGCGAGGCATATAAGTCTTCGAGTGCCTTCCACGATTGATGAGCGGTGGTGCATCCAATTAGTGATTCATGACATCTTCGTGATTGAGGAGTACATCAACCGTTGGATGAACTCATCTTGACTCTTTCGATTTAATATCTTCAAGGCTTGCGGATCGTGGAATCGAAGCTCGACATGGCGGAGCCATCCAAGAAGCAAATTGTGGCTCTGATTCTTGGTAGAAATTGGGATTTCCACAAATAGTTCTGAGTCCAATCGTATAGGTAATGTGAAGTTGAATTGAACTAGGGGCTTAGAGAGAGACAGCGTGATCCATTGACCGAAAGGGAAGACGAAGATGCTGCACTTGACGCCATTGATGGCTCTGATACCAAGCTAAAATTATAGAATCTTTAGGTTGAAGACGAAGTGAGGGAGAGAGAGAGAGTGTAGAAAAGAGAGAGACTGTAAAGCTAGAAGTTTCTGTATTCAGATCCAACCTCGATTACATTGCTTTTCTACTAATATAATAACTAACCAACCAACACAACTTATGAAGTATTAACACGTAATCTGTTACATGTCCTAACTAAACCAGCTGGCTGTAACTGGAAGCTGACTCAGCAACTATATGTGCTTCAACTCTTTGCTCATCGTAGTTAGACGTAGACTTGGTCCTCATCAGCCACGACCTCCTAATACCTTCCACCTTAACCTCTGCAACTTCCATAGTCGATTTTCACGGAATCGAACCTTGTTTTTGCTGCCCGTTTGGCATGTTCACAATACCCAAATCTGATTCTTTTTTATGAACCAAAGTCATGGACTTTCTGCAAACATTTCTCTGAGTTCTTTTTTATTGATGTTTCGGTAAAAAGTTGAAGGGTTTTTGTGTGTTTCAGAGAGTGAGATTAGGCTATGGAGTTCCAAGAGGGTTTGATGAAGTTGATGGTCCATAAACCCATGGAAAACCAATGGTATTTCTTAGAGACAAAGAACCAGACAAAGCGACTGGCATAGATACTCCTCCTAATCCCAGACGTTGATGGAAGTTCTTCCACAGGTCTTCATCATCCACCATTTCATCGAAATCCTCACAACCCCAAACAAAAAGACCTCCGAGAGAGTTTTTGTGTCCAATTGCTGGGTCTTTAATTGTGGAACCGGTTATTGTTTCCTCAGGGCATTCATTTGAACGTTCCTACGTTCAAGTTTGCAAAGCTTTGAAATTTATACCCACCCTTACCGACGCCTCTAAACCCGATTTCTCCTCTATAATTCCAAACCTCGCCCTCAAAACCAACATTTTGAGATGGTGCAAAAATTCTTCCATAGACCCTCCCAAACCCCTCGATTTCAAATCCGCCGAGAAGCTCGTCCGTACGTTAATGGCGTCCCAGGACCAAGAATAAAAAACCCAGCACAAAAATGACTCCCAGAATGTCGTCGTTATCTAAAAAAAAGAGCTACCACATAAGGTAAAAGAAAATTCTTGCGTCAATTTCAATCATGCGGCCACCAAGATTCCACTTCGTCCGACTCACTTCTACATGAGCTCGGAAGAATCGGTTGGAACGACCCGTTCCAAGCCGCCATTGCCACTGACGACTCGACCAAGTTGTTGTTCTTCATCTTCTTCGTCCACCGAAATCGGAATACAAAATCCCAATTCCTTCGATGAAGAAGATGAAATGGTGGCCAATCTCAGAAGCCCACAAGTGTTTGACGTGGAGGAAGCTCTCATATCGCTGAGAAAGATTACGAGGACTAACGAGAACGCAAGGACCCACCTCTGTACCCAACGATTGCTCTCGACCCTCAAAACTTTAATCGTCTTGAGGTACGTACGCTGGTGTTTAGGTGAACTCGCTCGCAGCTTTAGTCAATACGCATCCGGTGCACTATTCAGCTTAGCTCTTGATGACGACAAGCGCGAGTTTAAAAAGGGCAGCTTGTAAAAACAAACGCTGAGTTTTTTTTTTTTAAAAAAAAATGCCAGCTCATAAAAATGAAATAACGTAGACAGATATGTGCGGTCTGTCGCGCATGTTATAATGAGCAATGGCCGCTCGTAATAATATTTCTATATATATATAGAAATATATATTATAAAGTACACCAAATTCTAACGAACTTTCACATCTTTTACGTTTTCCGCTTTATATTTTAAAATTTTAATTTCATCGTATTATTCTATAAATTATGCATTTTTACACTTTATATTCTAAATTTTTAATTTCATCATATTATTTTATAAATAATATAATTTGTTTAATGAATAAATTTTTAATTTCATCATATTATTCTATAAACTATATAGTTTGTTCAATTTTCACCAAGGAATAATAATGAATAATTGGCATCCAATTGAGTTAGTCCTTCCCCTTTTCGTTTTCTTTTTTCTTCTTCCCCTTCTTCTGTTTTCTATCATATTGAATAGAGATATGATCAACGAAATTACTAACACATAAAACCATCAAATTTTGTCTTCTTTCATTTAATTTCACTTTATTTTGCATTTTATTCTTTGCATTCACCAATTCAATTAAGAAATAAGATGTTTTTATGGATATTTTTATAGAAACAAATGGTGTGCAATTGATATATCATGTATGATTGAAATTAAAAATAAGGTTACATTTCATTACCACCCTATAACAGAGGTTATTGGATCATATTGTCCTCAAATGTTAATTGCATTCATTTTGCAAAATTTAGTTGACAGATTAGTAATTTTTGCTGTAGGCGACAGCTAATATTGCTAGTATAAGCTATTGAAAGTTGTAATGCTTTTTATTATAATTGTACTATTTTTGGACAATATTTATTATTATATAATTGAATTCGATTATTGTCACTGGAAACCATTGTAACGGTATCATGGAACTTTCATAATACATCTCTCTCTAAATTCAAAAATAGCATATATAATAATAATAATAATAATAATAATAGTAGGAGATGGTTACTTGCCGGACATAATAATAATAATAATATAATGTTTAATATATAGAGACTATAACAGTCTCAAAGTATACAAACAATATTATAAGACAAATGAAGTAAGATACAAAGCAAGAGGACACATGAGCCTCGAAAGACTCGTACATATGACAAACAAAAACTTAGTAGAAAACCACAAATAGAAGTTTATCCCTAAGACTAAACTCCATCACAACAAATCAGATGTACTACTACTAATTCTGTAGAGCATAGAACACGCCGAGAATGTGCTCACAATTATAAAGCAAACGTTGGTATATATAGGATCACAAACTCCACATATAGAGTCCCGAACGCTAGCTACCAACACTGAATTTATATGATCTTTTCATGGGCTAGTTTTTGAAGGTGGTGGGGAGAGGAAAGGGATGAATGGGATTGTGGGCATGGAGGGGAAGTTTGGGAGAGTGGGCATGGCAGGCAAGCTGGGAAGTGGAGGCAAAGTGGGCATAGGCAGCGATGGTTGTGTGGTTGGTAAGGTTGGCTGAGGCAGAGTAGTTGGTATTGAAGGCAATGGAGGCAATGTTGTTGGTCTTGGCAAATTTGGTATGGAAGGGAAAGGTGGCAGGTTTGGCACATTTGGTGGAGTTGTGGTCTGCAAAAGCTGACGAGCAGCTAGGCCGCCATTAATATTGCTCAGAACGGCGAAAACAGCAAAGAACAAGACCAAGAAGATGGAATTGCCGAAGGCCATGGCTGAAATGAAATTAATAATCAAGATTTTTCACACAAAATGATATGAAGTGAAAGATTGAGTTTTTGGTGTGTGTTTGAGGGATGACAACTCTATGTTGGTGTTTATATACAAGTCCCAGCATCTATCTATGCACGGTTTCGTGTTTGGTTGGGGAAAAATTGAAGCCCATTTGAGCTTTTTGTACCAGTTTGTTCACCATCTAAAATACACACCATCTCATATTGTCTAGGTGTTTGGTTAGCTAAAAAAATAAGCTTCAATGCTACATATGTCGACATTTTTTTCAATTGGTTGACCCATTTTTAACCAATAAATCAACATCTGTGCATCTTAAAGTTGGTGGTTAATTTCAGTCGATTTTCAGAATATAATCATATTCAGATGATTCATCATCTGACATGTTAATCTCCGAAGTTGGTTGTGTGTGAAATGCTTGTTTCGATCATATACGAACTTTTTCATCCTCTTACTTTACATATATATTAGGCCACCAAATTGTCTTTCTTACACGTTTGATTTAATTACTTCTAGAAATCAAGATCACCTTGCTTTTTAATCAATTTATTATATCCTTTTTTTTTGTGGGGTCAATAGCTAAAGTAAGATTGGGAAAGCTGCCACGTGACGCAACATTCGAGCTTTAAAATTATTGGCTCCATTGCTATTTTGGATTTGAAGTTTCTTAACCTTTGTTTTCAAATACAAGGGTAATTTCTGTAATTCTATTTACTAATACACGCTTTCATTGTGTCTCTGAAACAAAATCAGTAAGACATAATATTTGTGCCCAAAGAGGATCATAATATTTCCCTCGGTAAAGAACAATAATTTTTCAAATTGAAATAACTAGTGGTACTGCTGCAATGTCTTCCTTTAATGTAATATAATATATATTCATGTTGAAGACCCAATACAACATAATTTTTCCCTTTAATGTAAGCAAGATTTTCTTACAATATGGTACGTATCTTCACTAAGAAACATTCTTATATAAATATATGATCGATTTGATCATAAAAGAAAATGTAACTGGTCAGTGACATAGCTCTATTCCATCATAAAGCAGGAAACTGAGCCAACCATGGCAGCAACCTTTCATGGACTAATTCAGGCCTATCATCATGGGGACAGTGTCCTACCCCTTCCAAAACAAATAGGCTAACATTTGTTAGTTGGGAAGGAAGGGTAGAAAAGTATTTTCCAACAGGTCCATCAAGAGGAGTAAAAGGATCTTGATTCCCCCATAAAACTAGAATTGGCAGAGAGATTTTGGGCATCAACTGTATGGGGCTTGGCCCTGGTGGACCTGTCACAATGGAAACAAAAGCATCCAATGCCCCTGGGTCTAATGTTGGTTCCAAAATGATCTGCATTTTTTTCAAGTGCAGAACACATAAATGTATGTTCTTGTTTAGGAGCACAGAGACAAGAAAACGCACTAATTAAGAGCATGAACAATACTAGTACCTCCACCAGTTCTTCATCCACAGATTCTTTATTTCCATAGACAGATAACAAAACATTCCGCAAGTTTTCACTGCATCAGAAATATATGTACCATTAATATCTGATTTATTCACCACAACACCTTTAATATCACCAGTAAGAGAAATAGGATACCGCTGTTTGACACGCTCAAAGAAAAACGAAGCAATTCCCCGTTGGCTCAATAAAAAATCGAACAACCACAGCAAAGGTAGTAATAGCTTGATTCTCCAATCATCTACAACTGCCTTGTTGTTCATGCCACCAGCACAATTTAAAAGCACAAGTCCTCGAACTAATCTTTGACTGGATTCTAGTTTGAGAGAGCAAAAATGGAAATGAAAAGGCAAATTATAGGTGTCAAAATCATTGATATGGTGTCATTGATTGTTTTTACAAACAAGATGAAGAGTTTTTTTCTTTAGCTAAAAAATGGGTAGGTTAGACAACCTGAGGCGGCAATTACACAAGCAAGGCTTCCAACAGAGTTCCCTACAAGCACAGTTGGCTTCTGAACAACTTCAGCCAAGAAATCCAAGATTAACTGTTAACAACGAGTTGTATAAGTGACCAGTTCGAATACCTTATAACGTTAATGGATTGTGATAACAAATTTTCTATGAAGCATACCTGAGCCCATTTTTCCATTGTGTATGAAAAGCCTGCTGGCTTGTCTGAAGCCCCAAATCCAAGAAGATCAATGGCATAAACAGTGGAATTCTGGCCTAGAGTCCTAATATTCCTGGGAGACTTCAATTTGGAAAAATTATAAAAATATAATGGATTAACGCACTTTGGTACGTTGCAGTTTAATGTTTGGTCAATCAAGACCCTCAAATATAAGAGCTCACGTCAGAAGCTTTGAATTTACACATTTATAAAACCAAATGAAACATAAAGAATCAAACGTCAATCTTACTACTAATTCACTCACTAATCACTATCAAATTTTTGTTTTTCTCCATTCATGTGTGATTTCTAATAGAGGTAAAAGAGAAAATAAACTAAAACAACATCCAACTTGAGCTCTGTTTGCTTTGAAACATAAGACATTGTAAAAGTAGATTGTAGATTTGGCACAAGGATAGTCACATGACAACATATAAGTCATTTTCTTTCATCAAAGATGTAAATGGAAGGCTTAAACTAGAAGGCAAACACTGAAAATCTTTTAGACTAAATAGCATTAATGTTACTCTAATATCAAGCAAATTGTTGAAACTTGTAATAATAATAATAATGAATATAAGGATTAATAACACTTCATCATCTTAGTTACATGCTTATACGGAGAAAAGGAATGGTAATCAAGAAGATGATAACAGAAATGTTTTATTTAAGAACAATTAGGAAGGAGATGTCATCATGGTTTGCTCCTGTCATGGATATTCAGTATTTTTTAAATTGGAGGTACACATTTTGACTTAGTTTGATTTCCAGTAAAGACACTGTTTTCACTCTTTTTCATGATGTTTTTAGAAAGGAGCTATAATAGGAGCTTGAATTCCATTAGAGAAAAAAAAAAGATAAAAATAATTCCTCACTTGTTTTCATAGAAAGTAAAAATTTATTGAAAGCATACCATTTTTATTTTTTCTGTATGTTTACGTTATTTTTTTTACTATAATTTTTCTTAACTTCATAATAGAAATAAAGATACATCTGTTTTTCTCTCTCGTCTCTATTAAGTTTTACATAACAAAAGTTCAAAATTATTTTCAATATAATTCTGAAACACAATAGGTCGCACCCACATACGCTACACTACAGTTTATTTATTTTTATTTTACTATTTTCATTATTATTATTTTTTTGGGAGAAACAACCAAGATCTCTAAAAAAAAAAATTTAGATATAACACATATATATATTGATATAAAGGATATGAAAAAGGAGTGGCTAGCAATGCATGTTGATATTTGGATAAAAGACAAACCTCCGCCAATGAGGAATGGAAGCACCAAAGCCGTGAACAAGAAGAACAGGAGGATTTGTATCAGACCCTGAATTTTTGTCTTCATCGTCAGGATGATAAACAAAGTAGTTGATGGAGTACTGACCCTTCCACAGCCATTTCTTGCTCTTCTCCTTTATCTCCCTCACCTCAATTTCCAAGGGAGGAGCTGTTGCAGAGGAGGAAGAAGTACCTGTAACTGCAGCTGCTACAGTAGTACCAGAATTTATGAAGCCGGTAGTGCCCATAGCTCTGCTCTTGAAGGGTATGGTAGTGGGACCAAAGACCTTTCTTTTGCTACAGAAAGTTTTACTACCACACGAACTGTGACCAAAGAGTAGATTTCTATTTGGAAGCGAGAAGGAAGCCATTGCTGTTACTCCCGAGAGTCCCAAGCTCTCTCTTTTTCCCTCCTACAAATAAATAAACAAATAATTCCTATAGGTAAGATAATATTAATTATTTGAGCAAATGATAAAAGGGTTTTTATTAATTAAAGAAAAAAAAAATGAAAGAAGAAAAACAGCCAGTGGCACACTTTTTATTATCTCATCCCATAATTGGTGGGTCCCAATAATCTGACGTCATTGAGTTGTCTAAAAAGTTTACACAGAGAAAAGGGCCATAAATCCAACAAAAATCTTCTGCAGGAAAACAAAGATCCGAGCAACCATGAACGTAGAAGAAGAGGTTGAGCGACTCAAGGAAGAGATCAAAAGGCTTGGGAAGATCCAAGACGATGGTTCTTACAAGGTACATACACACTCATACATGCACCCAATCTCATTCTACCACTTCTTTCTTTAGCGATTTGTTAACCCAGTTTCACTCTTATTATTCCTTCTGTCTTCGCTGTGAATTTATTATGTTGCTTTAAGATTCGACCCAGCCCCAGTTCTGATTGTTATTGCCATTTTTTCTGAATCTGAGAATATCTGGCCACATGAATGGTGGATCTGTATGGCTTTGCTGATTTTTGAATGTTCATCTATGAAGATCTTTACTGTTTCTACTTACTTTTTATTTTCAGTGGGTCTCGCTGCTAATTGCAGGATTTCAAGTTAGATGTCGATTTTGGTTTTTTGCATGAGTAATCTGAAAATGGGTCTCTTTTATATTATCAAAAGTAAAAATATTTCCATTGTATATGCGACTGTTTAGTTGTTTCCGTTCTGGGTCTATTTGGTTTCTGAGGCTGGTTGATTTGCAGATGGTAATAACATAATAATCCTAAGAATCAAGGCACTTGCAATAATATAAGAGTGATCTCAGCATTGTAGTTAACATTTTTGAAATCTGGTATTATTGCCTCCTAAAAATACACCGTTGTTTGGTAAGTTTGATATTAATCTATACATAGTTGAATAGTTCCAAGCTACCAATGTCTTGCTTTCTTTTTTCTATTCCATTTCAAGTGCTGACACATGTTGATTAAAGTGCCTGAAGAGATATGTGAATGCACAGCTATGTCGGTTTAACTGGTTTACCAGTAATGGTTTCGATAAAGCTGAGTGTTTATTTAGTTTCACTTTGCAGAAAATTACTTGTTAAGAAAGCATTCAATCTCAAACATTAAGATTATGTGATTTGTTAAAACCAGTCGATCTATTTCACTGTTTTGTAGTTTGTTTCTATTCACTTTTGTGCGTTGGATAGCTCGATTATCGTAGTTTTGATTGTTTGATGGGGTTGTGGAGCTTCTTTCTTGTTGTTTAATATATTCAATAATCATTCTTTATAGTGGAGCTTCTGTTCATCTATTAAATCTTGTAGAGGGAATAAGAACAGTTTGTTCTTGTGGATGCTCATTTGCAAGAAATTCATTATTTAATATCGCATGCATGGAATATTTGTAAACAAATACGATAAAGTGGAACTCATATGAATAGAATCATTAAGTATTTAACATAGCAGCTGAGTTAAAGACTTAATTCGTAGAGAGCCATGAGAAAGAGAAACAATTGATGGCTTGAGTAACATTCAAGGCATAGTCACACCTCGGGATGCCAAAAATCATTCTTTCTTCATCGAAATATTAACAAAACATGGTTTTCAGATCTCGAACTACTTAGAGCTTTCATACATCCATATGTGATCTTAGTTTCTTCTTCTGATTTCGAGTTTGTTTGTCCGTGTGAAGGTCACGTTTGGTGTGCTGTTTAATGATGACAAGTGCGCAAACATATTTGAAGCATTAGTTGGAACACTGCGGGCAGCAAAGAAAAGAAAAATTTTGACATATGATGGTGAGCTACTGCTGCAAGGTGTCCATGACAATGTAGAAATCATACTCAAACCTACTCCAGCACCAGTAACAGTGGCAGCTGAAGCAGTTGCAAAGGGTTAAAATGGATTTTGCAGTCGCTCCCCATAAAGATTGCTCTAGGATTATATATGAATTCTCTGTTATGTTTGTTTTTGTGTGGAAAAAACTGTTTCTTTGAGACCATCTTTACTTAAGTTAAACCTTCAAGTATTCATTTATGAGGTAATGGGTGAAACAAGAGCACAACTCTTTTTAGTAATTCTGTTGATGGTGTGTGCTTGTACTCTTACATTTTCCCAAAAAAAAAACAAGTTATTATGTGATTGGTAAATTACGTTTCTTGTTGATCATGATTTTTTTTTTCTTGCTGTTAAACGAGTTTATAAGTTCTTCCTAAGGTTTCAGTTCCTTGGAATTACTTTTCTTCGTCACAACTACTCTCGAATTTGTTCGAGTATTATTAGTCTGTAATAAATTTCAAAGTGCTTTTGCATATTTAACATTCTATAGGTAATTTATTTTTGGCATTTTTTCAACAGTATCACATAGCACTTGTCCGGTATGTTATTTTCACAAGCCTTGCTATTACCAAGAGGTTTCTAATGAAGAACCATAACCTAAACCATTAAAAAGCTAAAAAGGATACTAGAGGGCATGTGTTTCTCATCAAAAAAGGTAAAAGGTTTTCCATGTCACTAAACAGTATGTTTCGTATAAGAAAATGAAGGAAATGGGATACTAGAGGGCATATGTTTCTCATCAAAAAGCTAAAAGGTTTTCCATGTCACTAAACAGTATGTTTCGTATAAGAATATGAAGGAAATGGGTTTTCAATCTCTGTTTTACAGAAGATTAGAATTCCATTTTTTTTTTTTTTTGTTCTCTCACAAAGGCTGATTTCTCTACCAAAGGCAACTTTGCAATAGATATGCTAACTACTCTATTATCATCTTCAAGTTTAAAACCCCACAAATCCCACAAACTCCACAGTAACCACAAAAGCTGAAAATTTATAAGCCACGGCACCCACCTCCCATTTTCAAATCAGAGAAAATACCTGGATGCCCTCTGATGTACGAAACACTCTTGGCAGTTAAAACTGTCTAGAAACTCATCCCTAAAGCAGTTATAATAGACGATTGAATTTAGATTCCTACTGGTCAGTTATAATTTAATGCAAGACTACGAAGCACAAAGTAATTTCAGATGATATTCATGTGAACTTGAGCAATTACAAATAATTTCCCTGTGTCTGTCTGTAAGTTTTCATATGAAACCTTGTAGTAATAGCCCATTCTGATTCCAGTCAAGAGCTATGTGAGAGTTACAAACATAAAACTGTTGAATAAATATGAAACGTTGTAGTAATAGCCCATTCTGATTCCAGTCAAGAGCTATGTGAGAGTTACAAACATAAAACTGTTGAATAATGTCATTGGTTTGGTTTTTCGTTTCATGTTGGAACCTTTTTGTGCTATATTTTTCGTGAAGAGAGAAACAAGAGCAGTACTACAGATGGCACACCCCACAACCATCTGTAGCGAATTATTATACATGAGAATAATGAGAATCTTATAACTCAATTTTTCTCGACCATTAGGAAAAATAAAAATTAGCTTGACATAGGAAAATTAATGAAAAACATTCTGCTTCTTCTATAGGCAAAGAAATATCAAGGAGTTCACGGTAAAGATATAGTACTATAATAAATGCACTCAGAATACAATTCTGGGGGTCATTGACATACCTTGAAAGTGCAATATATCCAGCAGCCTTAATTCCTAAAAGAGCACCTGGTTAACTCTCCCTTCAAAGTTTCATCAAAAAGTACTCCCCCTTTAAGAGGGAGAGTTGTTAAAGATGATGCAGGGCAGATCAAGTTGGCCCATTTTGTTAGGCGCACCTCAAACTCCTTCATCTTCCTCTAAGTGGAGAAACTTTCACTGATCAGGAAAGTAAGCAGTGCGCAAAACCAAAAGATATAAGAGATGCTGTCTTAACTTCTATCCTCTCATTTCTGAAAAATATATAATGGATCAGGGCAGAGTGCATTTAACACTAATAAAACACATAAATTAGAGACCTGAAATTGTCCTACTTTGGTGTACAATATTAACAAATGATAAATGTAAACCAATTAAACAAGTGACAAGCTGTAATCACCCATCCATGATAATGAGTCGTGATCTGCAATTTGTCATGATGGTCCAGTAAGGATGAATGCATGGAGAAGGCTCTGAGCTGCCTGGGTTTCATCCGGTGTCCCAGATATGACAACAATCCTGTCACTTGACCCAGGACGAGGTTCATGTACAATAACCTTGGCACCTGAAATCTGATCGCAGAGAAATAGAATGAGAGCATAAAAACATGAGTTACTTTCTAATTTTTATTAGCATTACTTTTTGAATGTTTATTATGTCCTCTAGGTGGTTTTATGCAAATGTAATATTTTATAAACTGAATACACATCCATATAAATGTCAGAATAAATCACATCCATATAAATGTGAATAGAATTATAATAAGTGAAAAAAATGATCATAATGTGGTAATAGTTTAGAGGCAAGAACAATTTTCTATTAACTGCAAGTACTTAGATATTCAGTTCTTCATTTGGTGGGAAGGAGGGGGTAGGGGATAAAGGAGGGGAAGGCGAAAGGAGGAAGTGGATTATATTGATTTCTCGTGTTGTTTGGTATAATCAAAAGGAAAGGGGGATGGAGGATTTAAATGTAAATTAAAAAGTTCTTAGTTAGTTAGTTATCAAAGCACTCCCTCCTACAATCCATCCAATATTGGAGGGATTGGAATGGATTCTCAATCCACTTGCCATCCCCTCACTCCATCCCTCCATTGATCCCTCCTACCAAACATAGGCTGTAACTTGAAACATTCCTTATTTTCTTTAAAACTTAAAACCAAGATACAAACTCGACACATTATGCAATCAGCCGACTGGAGCAAAACTTAAGCTTAATTAATATGGGGTAGTTTCAGCAAATTGCTTTAATGGAACTTCATCTGGCCCAATATCTTACAAAATCATTAGGATGAGCCCCACATCCAGCTACTCAATTTGACTTGGACCATTTACGGCTCTACAGTTAGTACATATGTCAACTAGGAAGTTAGTATATATATCACCTTGGAAATCAATTAAACGATACTTAAACTCCTAATCTACCCATGCCCACATGCATGGAACATGGATGTGCACATGCAAACACAAAAGAGATGAGTAGCACGCACATTCACACAGAAAGATTGGTAGCATCTACAAGTAAACACGAAGAAGATACTTAAGGCCCCATCCCCAAACACACACGCACATATACACAACAAAAATAAAGACATCACAAGCTTAAAGAAAAAAAGAAGTTTGCAAGTAATCTATGCTAATAATCCAAAAGTTTTGGTTATAAAATATACTATTTCATAAAAGCATTGTAATAATATCTATATGATGGTCAAACACCATGGCCCACTTGTCAACCCCTACAGGAGTTGAAAGATATAAAATAGATGGAAGTCCATGTTCAACCCAGAGACATAATAGGGAACAGAACATCTTTCAAATGTTCAATAGCATTTCTCAGTAGCCATGGAAAGTCATCATAAAGCACCTGTCCATAGTAGACATCAAGTAGTTTGGTAACCAAAAAAGCTAATTTATTTTGGAAAAGAAAGGGAAACTTTAGTAGTGCATTAAATGCCATCTCCTTTACCTATGCCATTCTTTTTTTAAATTTAAATTTCATGTCTATTGCTTTTAGCTACCAGTAGTGCAGCACAATTGAAAGAAATATTACCAAAGCAATAAATATTATTTGAAAACAAATAGAATTACCTGTCTTAGTCGAGCCAAATTGTTACCATTCTCTCCATACACAGAGCCAATAACATTTTCAGGAACTACAATCTCTACAGTTGTATTTGTCACAATAGCTGACTTGCTTCCACTGCTAATACCAAATAAAAGCATAAAAAAATCATAAATGCATTTAATCAGACTCTAAAGGCTCTGAAATTTTTTGTTTCTCTAATACCTTTTGCCACTTTAAACATTCTATTAACCACAAGACTTAAGTAAACTATTTAAATGACATTTTTCAAATTTCAGATAAATTGAACAAGCTAGGAAAGAAAATAATTTTCTATCATATACGTAGTCATGATTATTTCACTTTACAGGTCAATTGAATACAATATACTTGGTGCGAAAAAGATCCCAGTTGCAGGTATAAATGTGCATATAAGGTATCAAGAAATTAGTTTGTATATCAATTTTACATTAACTACAATAACTCAGGACAGCATAGTCAATTATCCAGATAATAAGGCACAACAGTATTTGATTTTTACCAGTTCATCTGCTCTAATAATCTTAACTACAAGTATACCAGTTGTCCTCCATAACCTTTGATATACCCTATCTTAAATGTGGCCAACATCAGAAAGCATCACTTTCAGGTGAAACAAGAAATCACGTTTCAGTTTTATACTTTTCAAGTCCCATTACCCATCTCATCAAGATAGTGATGGTGCATCTATCTATCTGAGACCCATCTAAATAACTTTCATGCACTGTGATGTGTAACCAACCTGCCAAGTTCTAAGCCACCCTTTAGATTAGTTAATCCCCTGCTAGAATCTGTGAACCCCCTCGTACTTACTCCACCCATCATCTGCAATCAAATCCACATGTAAACAATTTGAGGAACAAGGAGAGTAAGAGAGAAAGAGAGTAGGGGGCAGATTTTGCCTGTGATGCCCATGCTTTTGGTGGTGAAGGAGGACGATCTAAAGCGTGAGAAAGTCCAAGATGATCCATGCTTTGAGTCAGAGTAGTGTGTCGACTAAAACTATGAGCCGGAGGTGATGCATGAATTCCATGAGGGGCAGAATCCCTCATTCTTCCATAGGGACTAGTATCAGGTAGCAAAGTTGAACTATTCCTCGTTCCAGAACTGTTTAGTGTGCTGGAAAAAAGGTTATCTCGCAATCTACCAGTAGCACTATACAATGCATCTTGAACACTTGAAAAATCACCTGAAATCTGTTCAAAAGATCAATGAATAAAAACGCTAGCAGACCAAAATAAAATAAAAAATCTTATTAAGTAGGTCATCAATTATCACAAAATGAAGCTTGTTAAAATCATATTATACAGTTTATTAGAATGTTCCAACACAAGTTAAATATTCCAATTACCAATAAACTAAATATTTAAGTGTTTTATTTTCAAAATTTTCAAAGTTTAAATATCATCTACATACTTCTGAATCTCTCATAAATTCATCAACATAACCGCTTTATTATACCAACCATAAAAACAGGGAAACAAAGACAAATCACTCTATTGAACAAAAGAAAGTGAGATCACTGCACCTGCACCACCTGTACCACATCATCATTCTCTAAGGCACACTTTGGGACCTGGTTACCTCCTATTATTCTTATGTTAGCACCTGTTGCTTTTCGCATCTCCGCAACAATAGCACCTCCTTTTCCCAACAAACAACCAACTTGGTTCGACGGGACAACAACACGTGCAGTGACAGATGACCCTTTATTTGAGCCAGAATCTAGCCCCTTCTCTATGCCTGTCTCAACAGACCTAGAAAAAACAAGAACAACAGCTTTTTGTGCGGGCGAGTATCGTGATTCAGGGTTCTACACAATATAAAGACAATTTCAAATATATTACTAAAATATACACCTGCATACAGAATGGAAGTTTGGAAAATTAAAAGGGAAGAAAAAAAAAATGAAGAAGAAGAAAGAAATGCAGAGATGACGAACCTCTGATGCTGTAATGGTAATTAAGCGTTCATCACACTCCACTACAGGTGCTCCAACACTTACTATAGCTCCTGTCTCATTCTGAAGAGCTCTGACAATTGAGCCCCCCTTTCCAATCACTCCCCCAACCCTATCATTGGTGCAAAGGATCTTAAACACAACTTCTTGTTGTTGACTTTTTGCCTCAAATGTGGGGACCCTGTCCAATTCCAATGACAATGGACGAGCACCTGATGCATAGCTCATGGAGCTGCTGCTCGGCAAAGTGATAGAGCTGCTTGGCAAAGTGGTTAGCAGTGAATTTCTCTGTGAAAGTTGTTCTACATGCAAATCAGGTAAGGTCTCATGGGGAACTGCCTCAAGAGGTCTGCTTCCAACCATTCTTGTCTTATCAACCGGTGAGCAATCTTGAAGACGGCGAGAAACAGCAACAAGTGCTTTCTTTACCGCCAAAACATTTCCTTCCAGCTATGACAAAATAATCATGCTTAAGGGGGAACAAGAAAATATTCTACAAGAATGCAAATAAAAAAATGAAGCATGATCACACTGACATATAAAACAGTCACAAAACTTTAGCTTAATAACAGGAGCAACTTCCATCCAACTTCAACTACTATGATGTAAAGATGTAGACATCAAAAGCATATAGATTCAGTCAGTAGTTGATTTGGGACAACACAACTTGTCATAAGTTCCTCAGATAAAAAAAAAAAAAAAGATTATGTTCTATTCACTAACCAGTTTCTTCCTCCTGTTTGGTGCGGTAATCTAATCCAAGGGAGATGATATTGCAAATTAATGACAGTAAACAAAGACTATTTTCTTCTTTTTAAGTCTTCATTAAGACTAATTACTAATTCATTTGAAAAATCATAAAGAACCAAACCATACAAATAGAGGTACCAACTAAACTAACAACTTTTTTGACTAAATTTGTTCTGGAAATCACATTAATGAAACAAAGTTCTCCTATTCACTTTGAATGACAAACCACATCTCAACGGAGAGAATGTTAAGTGAACATAAGTTAGTTTTATTCCACAACAAACTTCAAGACTTCAACAGTTTTCTACTTCTAATCAACATGTTGTTCACTGAAATTGCCCATATACAATTCTTTGGCCAGCTATTCAGCAACAATGTATGCTCCCTGTAAAAATGGCGTTTAGGACTGTCTATCTCATTCCAAAACCAAAGAAAAAACAAGAACAACACTAAAGATTTTAAATTTCTGAATTGTTTAAGCAAAATCCCTTCCTCAATACTTACAATCAATCATAGGTTCATCAAAAATCAAATACCAAGACTTTCAAACACCACTACAACATGCAACCAAAACAATTGAAGCCATTTTCAAGCAAAACCCAGCGAAAGTCCCAAACTTTCTCATCTTAACGGCCAAAAACAAACTCACCTCTACCATCTCGTCCGTGGAAGCAGCGCAAGCCGGCAACTTTTCAGTCAAAACCCTAATTTTGCAGCCACTCTCCTTCCTAATCTTCTCCACCACCTTCCCTCCCTTCCCTATCACCGACCCAATATGCGCTGTATCCGCCAGCAATCGGCACGACACCACTCCAACGTCGATGTCTACCGCTCCACTCTCCGCCGCAACTTCCAGAATCCTATCGAACACTCTCAACAGCGCCTCTTGTGCCTTCGAAACCTCCATCTCTGCCCCTGCATCACCCCCGCCATTGACATTGCCTATTGGACTCCTTAACGAAATCTTCGCCACCACAGCGCTTGGCGCAATCACCACCACAACCCGGTCGGACGACTCGGGTAGGCCTTCCTCGATCCGGATCTTAGCACCGGTGGACTGCTGCAGTTGTTTGATCACGCTCCCGGACTTCCCGATCACCCCGCCGATGCGCGACGCGTGACAGAGCAGCCGAAACGCCACGTGGCCGGGAGGCACGTTGAGCGGCGTCTGCTGCTGCTTGGAGCGCTTGGAGGACCCGTTTGCGGAGAACAGGTTCGGGTCGGACATTCGGGTATCTGTGATATAGGATGACACTGATAGGGAACGCTTCGCTGGTAGAGAAACAAAGCTGCTTCCCATAATATATCCGTACGGACCCTAATCTCTCTCTATATCTCATGCACTTTCTCTCTCTACAACTTTATATTCAATTTCTCTCTCTCCTCCTCTGTGGCGCTCTCTCTCTCCGTCTCCAAAGGGCCGAGACTTGGAGTGTCGCAGACAGAGGGTTTTGGGTGCTAAAGTGCGCGTGAGTGGTTTCGGATAGGGTGCGCAATACGCATTGATGGGATTCGGTGCGTGCGTGTGCAAGCTGGTGGTAAGCCGTCGTGAAACAACGCACGCATGATCTACAGTTTGCTGACGTAAGATCTCGACCATCATTTTGTTTCAAGGGAAAAAATTGACATCACCGAACTGGTCTGTGATTAATGTGATATTCATCTTGCGGTCCTGGTGGATGTGATGCCTAGGTCTGATCGTATTCGATAGAAACGAAGTCCCTTGGTCAAGGAGTTGACTAGATTTATCAACTTTGATCACGTTCCCTTCCATATGCCTACCCCAAAAAAAAAGCAAGACACGTCTCTAAAATTCCTTCATTTTCTTTTGATATAAATTTCTTTAGTATTATATTATACTTGTAAATATCCCTTTATTTTTATTTTTATTATTTTTGACATAAAGATCCCTTTTAGTTTGAATTTTATATTTTCAATCTCTCAATTTAATCATGTTCATAATTTTTTGGGGCCAAGTTCATAAGGGAGAGCAGTAATTGCCAGAGGGTGAAGCTCAGAAGCCAACTATTTTTTTGCATGAGGATCTACATGATTAATATTTTGAGCAGATTGTTCAAAACTTTGGAAGTGATAGAAAATAATAAGTTATTTAAATAAATACAACTCCAAGGGTTTTGTATAAATGGTGATTTTGGCATTGACGGTAATATTCAAACATAACAAGTCCTGTTAAGTTTGCTTGTCCGAGATTACTTCAAAACTGGCAGTGTTCTGTCTGCATTCACCAATTTCAATAATTTAAACTTTTGAAGGTGATTAAATTATCTTACAAATGGCGACGTTTGTTTGAATAGCAAATCAAAGCAGTGGATGATTGAAAATTGTTACTTGTAAGCAATGTTAGTCTTCTCTAATGATATAAAAAAGAAGATGTGAATAGCAGTTTCATGGAACATTGGGCACTTTCTTCTCTATGGACATAGAAAGGCCATCACGCCAGGGACTAAGCAAACCAGAAAACTGTCAACACAGACAGCAGCAAACAGCTACCATTCCGGCAAATTGCCGAAGATCCTATGACAGGAATAAATAGCAGAGACTGTTATTGAACACAATTTACATAGTGAAATACAAAACGCAAAAGGAGAAGAAAGAAGATAATATACATCACCTGGTTTTTCCCATTCCTAAACTCTTCATGCTAGTGCAGTTTACCGAGATTGCTGAGGAGAGACAGATACAAAGAGCATGTGGAATTTTAGAACTATTACAGGTTGGAATTCAAAAGCGAAAAGGTATAAACGGATCACGATAGTTTGAGAACTGTGAACAGAAAACAGTCTCAGGTTCATGCATAGCATCAAACTTCATATCCAGGGTTCACTTTCTGTTGTACATCTCTATAACTCTCTAACTCTTCAATGTCCTCTGCACTCCCTAGAAACAGAGGCAGCCTCTGGTGCAGCTTAACTGGTTGAATTGAAAGAATCCGATTTTTGCCATCAGAACCTTTGCCTCCAGCTTTCTCCACAAGAAAGCTAAGAGGGTTTGCTTCATATACCAGACGAAGATGGTCCCTTGGATTCATTGCAACTCCACCGTACAATAATGTCCTATGAAGATCGGCTACCAGAGAACATATATAACGTGCTGAATACTTTTTGGGGTATCTACCTTTTCCTTGCCTCACAGTGTCTATATATTTCCTTAGCCCTTCAGGCCAGTCAAAATATCGAGCATCATTTACAGAATAGATTTGTCCTGAAGAAAAGAAACCAATAAGTAACAGGATTAAAAGTTTAAATCTTGCATTGCTCCAAGGGTCATTAGAAAACTAAATGAAATTGCAATTGAAGGGAGTACAAATGTAATTCATTGGTAAATAAATTACTGAAAACAAAATTCTTCAAACCCATTTTCAATTCAGAAATCACATTGATGTGCGTATATTAGTAAGACCCATTAATTTACCTTAAAAAATGTATCAAAGCAAGTCAAAGCTATTTGTTGATGATATGGAAATCTATGTTTTTTAGCCCATTTCAGCTGAAATTATGAAAGTGGATCATTCCAAACTGTCAATTTTGTGAACTAAATACTTATATTTTATTGGAAGTATATATTTGACAAATCATCAAATGTGTCCTATTGAGGTATAATAGAATATATGTTACCTCGAGTAGGAATTTTAATGTTTGGATGTGTGAGGATGAAATCTCCAGTTGAATGATCCAGTGTAAATGCATGTGTTCCTGAACCGAAACTGGTGCAGAATATTGTGGCTGACGAATAAAGAACATAGCCAGCAGCTACTAGCCTAATTCCACTCTGGAGTGAATTCAGCTGAGCCTTTTCCTCTCTTGGTAGATGATCCAGTTCTACAAGGCGTTTATATATCCAAAAATGGTTCCAGTGGGAATAGATGCATCAATATTTCGAGAACCATCTAGAGGATCTGTTACCACCACAAATGGTCCATCATCGGTTATCCAAATTGGATTATCATCTTCTTCGGAAGCCATGACAGCAACTTTTCCAGAATTTCTAAGAGCTGATAAAATGATTTCATTCTGTAAAAAAAGAGTTGATCAGTTAATAAGAAAAGTTTCTTTTTGTCATCATTGTAGTGGTAAAAAAAAAAAAACAAAAACAAAAAACAAAAAACCTAGGTTGATTTGAACAAGATGAGCAATTTCATGCAGGAACATACATAGGGAGATGAGAATAGCAAATATTACCACAAACTGATTTGATTGTAGGTTTAAAGTTAATCTATAATTTAGTTGACTGATACTAAAAACCATCTTATAAGCTTATATTCACTCTTCAGACCATGCAACATAAATTTTCTAGCAGATATGCGAGAAGCAACTGAAGTTTCAGACACAATCATCATATAAAGCCTTTACGTCACCTGAAAAGTAATCAACTAAAGGCCACAGTCTCATACATATGCATATGGATGGATATATTATGCTAGCAAATTGAACCAATTGTAAAATAGCTTCGGATTGACTGCTAGACTGCATCCTGCAGTTCTTGGGTTATACAGCGGTTGATTAGTGGAGTACAGGTTTTCCCACTCAACATATATCACATAACATATGCACTAGACAATTATTATTCATCCATCAACTAATTCTTTCAACTTGGTGGATGCCCAAAGTAGTAACCTTTCTGATAGTGTATGTATGGAAAAGAAAGGTTAAAAAGCCATTGGATGTGTTTAGGCAAAACTAAACAGCCCCTTAAAGAAAAGAAGGCAAACAAAGCCTGATTTAGACAATCCTCCCTCAACACAAGGCCATCATAACTGCTAAGTCTCAAGATTTAGAAGGAAGCTTTTCTCACCAAACTCATAATTATAATATGCACAAAATGCATAGCAGGGCACAAAATGCATAGCAGGACAGAAACATCTAGCATCAATCATCTTCAAGACTCACTTCACTACTTTAAGTGGTCCATAAAACCTAGAAAACTTTTCCTTTTCTCTTGTGCAAGTTTTAGATAGCAATTCACCCACAATCCTAGTTCTCAAAGACACATATTAGCAATTGGTGACTCGTCCATTTAAGTCTCGAGCTAATTGGAGACTCATCCATTTAAATTTAGAGCTATTTAGCACTTAGTCCAAATAGCTTCCTTGACATCATAAATTGAAGTAGTAAACCTTAGTTGCTACTATAAGAGTTCAAAAACCTCAACACTCAATTAACTCCACAATGTTGATTCCTAAATTAAAGACACATCACATACAAAAGTGAAAATTAAACATTCTGGGATATCTCTAAGCAGCCCAACTTACCGAGACAATATCCAATGGCTTGGGTGCGTCCCTGTCCGACCCACCAGCCACACCACTCCCACCAGCCAGACCCGTCTGCTTCCCAAGGCTTGAATTGAAAGGGGAAGCCACAAGAGCTGCGATTCTCTTGCACGCAAACTGTATGTGATAGAGCAACACAACCAGATCATCTCCCACATCGATTCCTCCTTTGCCCACATAATCTAGCAGAGTAGAGAACCCATTATCACTAGTACTAGTAGCAGAGGATTCAGCTTGCGACACAACACCAAACCCAGAAAACGATTTCATTCTCTGTCCGTAAGATGTGATTCTCCGAGGAAACAGGTATTTTGGTGAGAAATTATGCAGTTTTGGAGGGAAATGAAGAAGCTTTGGCAATGGAGCTGGGCATGAGGATGGTGCCGTTATAGTTGGGTGTGATTGCATATTATATAAGTAAATATATGGAGGTGATAAAGCTAGCTTATGGAGGTTGATTAGAAAAGTACCATTCTTGAAAATGAAATTGCGTTTTCTTTTGAAGGTGAAGGAATATAAGACAGCTTTAATGGGGGTTGGGATAAGGGGTTCCTGGTGGTTTGTATAAGTGTTACTGTTATGTGTGGCGGGCTGTGATGGGTAAGCTAGGCCAAGAGGCGTTTGCCACATACAAAGAAGTCCCACATCGAGAAAGAGTGGACAAGAGAGGCGAGGAATGAAGTATAAAAAGGAAGAGGCTCCAACATTAAAACATACTTACCTGGACGGGGTCAATGGGCGATCAAGAAGGCCCATGGCCTAGGTTGGTGACCTCCATTGCACTGAGGAGGGGTGCCCGCCTATGGTCTCACCAATGTGTGGGAGCCAACGTCATAATTTGTGGCAGTGGGGGCCTGCGTTCGCGCGGCCCCTCTCCAATTCTATAGTTCTAAGCGTTTCTGTTCTTCCTGTTTGTATATTTTGTTATTTTTATATTTGAGTGCTTGAAGTTAACGTGTAAAGTGAATTTTTACGTTTATTTTTCTGTCAATGAAATGTACTTTTATTACAATAGAGATAATGGTAATAAATAATCCTATTATTTTTATTTTTATTAATTGTAAGATTTTTGTAGGTCGAGTGTAGTATTTTGAGTTGGATTTTTGTTAGGATGTTGTAGGGTGTGGCTTTTCTAAGTTGCAAAATTGTTATAGGATTTTTGTAAGGTTTATATATGATGTAGGAATTTTGTAGGGTGTGTAATTGTCATAGGATTATGTGGAGTGAAGGGTTTTTGTAGAGAGTAGATTTTATAGGATTTTGCAGGGAATATAATTATTTTAGAATTTTTGTACAGTGTAAAGTTATATGATATAGGATATATAGTTTTTATAGAATTTTGTAAGATGTAAAATTTTAATAAAGTAGGGTATAGAATTTATGTTGGATGTAGAATTTTTATAGAATGCAAAATTTTTACAAAATTTAGAATTTTTGTAGTGTGGAACTCGATAACAAAAAGGAAGAATCAAATTTTGGACTAATAAATTTTGGTTTAAATTTGTCAAAACCATCCGAAGTTCAAAACAATTGGCCCAAACGCAGGATGAAGTTCAAAATATTAGAGGCTAATTATCCGTATAGGATGGTTTAAAGGAAAAAAAAGAATTATATATTGGAGATTGTAAATTTTCAATGAGAACCACAAAGTTAATACATTTGCATTTTTAACAGATAGATCAGTCAAAATAGATGCAATTATTAATGAAATTGATTTTCTTTTCCTTTTTTTCTTTAATAAATGGGTAAATATTCACTTTCTAGTGTAAATTCTGTGACTCCACAAATTACTAGTAGTTAATTTCGTTGACAAATTATCACTTTAAGGGCCCAATTCAATTATGAGAATATGAAACCCTCACAGACCTAAAAAGGAAACAAAGAATAAAAAGTATTTAAGTAGATAAATTCATGCTAGAAAGTAGTATAAATTTGTGATTCCAATCCTGAAAATTATAGTATCTTCATAGTTATACAACAAAATGAATTTATTAACAGTCAACAAAGGGCGTCGAAATATATTAACATGACGTAAATGAGAATTGTAGTGCACTTATACCTTAGAAAAACCCAATTTTCCATAGTCAGTGACTCATAAGTTTGCTAATTGTCATGAAAAGTCAGTTTTTCAATTTAATTTTCATTCTCAGGAAACCTGATATAATATTTAATCCAATCACTTATATCCCAGTAATTAATGGACATGGACATTGAGCCAACAGCGAAAATTAATAAATGAAAAAAATGCTTTGTTTGTCAAAATTATATGCATTGAGGATTTGATCTGATTCAATTTTGACTTGTCCACAAAAAGACAATAGAAGGAAAGAAAAAAAATCTCTGTGAGTTTTTGGACTTTAGCATTTAGACCGACATGAAAATCTTGATTCTTGAAAATCATATACATATATATGAACTTGGATAACTATCTATCACATAGGGTTTCAGTTCCACTTTCTTTGCTCACCTGTGAGAAGTAATCCAAATTTTGGGTCACTGTAACTATATATATATATATATATATAAATGGTGTCTGAGACAATAGATCTTCTGAGGAATGAGATTCCACTTGACCAGGAAGCTGTAACTTTGCCTGAAGATGCTGTGACCGGTCTTGCTCTTGTGGATATCATCAATGGCTTCTGCACTGTTGGCGCTGGAAATCTGGTAATTAAATAAATAGGGGGAAAAAAAAACTCTCTTTTTCCAATTCTAATTTCCATGGGGATTAATTTCAACAGTTTATGGGGTTGTTTTTAATTTGTTTATCAATTATGTGTTTCAATTTTCAGGCTCCAAGAGAGCCTAATAGGCAGATATCTGGGATGATCAGTGAATCAGAAGGACTAGCCAGACTCTTCTGCCAGAAGAAGTGGCCTGTCATGGCATTCCTTGATTCTCACCAGCCAAACAAACCTGAAGACCCTTATCCCCCTCACTGTATTGCTGGCACCGATGAGTCCAATTTGGTTCCTGGTGCGTATTTGCTTGTAGCTTCTGCTTCTTTTTTTTATACATGGCTATATTCAAATAACTTGGTATTGTATATTTCAGCTTTAAGATGGATAGAGAATGAACCAAATGTGACAATCAGACGCAAAGATTGCTTCGACGGATTTCTGGGTTCGATCGAGTCAGATGGTTCAAATGTTTTTGTAGATTGGGTGCAGGAAAATCAGATCCAAACTGTAAGTTTAATTATACATATATAATTTACATATGCATATAATATAGAGCCCGTCTCCTCTGAGTTCTTTAATCAGAACCCTTGATTCATATCTTATAGACAGAATAAATGATCCAACGACTCTGATAAAGATCTGAAAGATTTAAAGTCAAGTCGACTTGATAGGAGAATTATTATAAAAATTTAATAAATTTTTTCTTTCTTGGTGAAGTTGCTGGTGGTTGGGATATGCACAGACATATGTGTGCTGGACTTTGTATGCTCAACATTATCAGCAAGAAACCTTGGTTTACTTAAGCCTTTAAAAGATGTGGTGGTCTATTCAAGTGGCTGTGCTACCTTTGATGTTCCTCTTCATGTTGCTGAGAATACTAAAGGAGCTTTAGCCCATCCCCAGGTACTTAATTAACAATAAAACATATTATTCCCTGAAACTACTTCAAATTTAGTCATTCCAAGATTGACTACCTTATAATATAAAGTAATCGACCAAAATTGACTGAGTTGTTAATGTTTGATTTTGGCAGGAGTTCATGCATCATGTAGGCTTGTACATGGCCAAGGAAAGAGGCGCCAAAATAGCAAGCCAAGTGTCGTTCATCAAAGCTGAAAAACCATGAATATCATCTAACATGTAAAGGGTAGCTCAATCTTAAATAAATGGTGGCCATGTAATGTAAAAGATTATATAGATGCATATGCAACTGGGTGTAAGTGTACGTACTGAAGGACCAAATACAAAAATGTACCTATAAGTGTAACGCTATGCATCAGTGCTATATATACGCACATAATGCTTCCTTTTGTCTGGTTAACATGAAAGATTTAGGAACTTCTACTACTTTGCATTCTCTGTGCATGAGCTTAATTGGTAAATAAAAGTGTATGTTCTGGTCAATCGAATTGAAACACTTTTCACTGAAAAATAGAACAATCAATCCTCACAAGAAAGTTAATAACATGGTCAGATGGGAATCAATTTAAGCTTAAAAACCTTTGTTCATCCTGCAAATTAAAAAAATATATAAAATATGAAAATAAGTTTCATGGCTATTCTTTAAGAATTAGTTTGAATATATTGCTGAACACAATTTGAAAAATAACTAGCAATTGAATATAACAGTCACAATTTTGATATCTAGAAATATGAATGAAGTTTTGAATAACCCGTAAGAAAACAAAACTCGGTATTTTTTAGACCTGCTTATTTCAATCTTTATAGCAGTTGAGTAAGACGGTCATAATTCATGCTAGATAACACACTTTACTTGAATGATTGCAATTCCTAATGTTGGAACTATTTCAGGCATTCATAGTAGGTTCAGATTAAGGCCAAATTTAATTCAATTAAAAAGATTTCATACATCAGATATTCTCCACAAACATATGATGAATTTTCTCAATGCTCATCCTCTTAACAGTCAGTTCCCAGCAACCATCAACTACATAATCATAACCACTCTCATTAAACAGACCCCCAATACAAGAAAAAGACATGGTCACTATGAAAAATATACTTTTGAACACCTCAATTTTCATATTCTACAAAATGTACCTTGAGTCATTGTTAAATGTTTGAATTCCAGGAATTTAAGGTTGAATTCCTGATTTCGTTGTACTCACCTTACAAGGAAGTTTATAAAAATGATTCAACTATGATGTGCTTCTCTGGACTTTTTACCCCCACATGTTTTATGCTAACGAGTCCTCTATAGGATCTGAGAGACACCTAGCAAACTGTGACACCAAAGTAAATATAGCAGAAAGAAATAACTTTCAGCAGAGAAAATAGTAAATGTAAACCTTCCACTAAAAATGCGAAGAGAAATTAAGATACTTATAATGTACTAGATTTTATAAGAATTCTTTGAAATCCCGAGTTACATAAAAGCAATTTACAGGCTTCAAACTATCATTTCTCTACCTTGACAATTCACAAGTTCAATTCTACCTCCAAACTAGAACTATCAAAGTGATTTTGAACAACAAGAATCAAAGTATAAGTAGCTACTTTCAAGATATAAAGATAAAAGATTGAAAGCAAAGGAAAAAGTGTAAAATACATACATTCATGGAAAAATGATTTCCCAAAAACAGGAGTAAAAGAAAGGCCAGTATTGCATTCCAAAGCTTCATTGATTACTTCAGCTGAGTCAATGAAGTAGACCAGTCAGCTGACTAAGCATTAGATACATGGCCGAGATCTCCGGGATTTCTCCATGCTTCACTTGGAAATTTTAATAATATGTTCTGAACTGCACAAGCAACAAAGATAGTACAAAAAGCCTCCATAAGAGGACACTGCTCAGGGACATTTTATACAATTTTGAACTTTAATATACTTTTTAAATAACAATGATGAAAGAAACCATCCTAATAACGACCTCCTTATGACACACCAATTTAAATGGAATGACTATGTAATCTTAGTTCTTCTACTCTGTTTTTTAATGACTATGGAGGCTGCTAATTTTGGGCTTCAGTCCACAATCTAGATCACCTTTTCAAAACATACCATAAAAGTAGTGCAAAATAAATCAACTAATTGGAACATTTGTCTAAACTTGGCATGGATACAATAAAGATATGAAGAGTACATCTAATTCATGGCCCATAGAATAATTTAGTTGAGGGAAAGGGCAGCGTGAGGATGAGGGAGAGTTCCGTTACTAACCACACGTAGATTGTGAACTTAAACTAGAAAGATCCATCATATCAGGAAAAAAGAATAATGCTACAGAAATTATGACAAATCCATACAATTTATGCAAACAAATCCTATGAGAACTGCCTTTGGACAAACTAGAATTGTTTGAGAATGAACATCATAAGTTATTGGTGAATTTTACAACATTGTTTGCAAAATTACTCTAATATTTCAGTACATACATCAACACCACTTCCAGATCTTTCGAAAGCATGGGAACTTACCCCGCAAAATTGAACAGAAAATCAATGATCTTGAATATTATGTACAATGAGAATTTACTCTTGGAGCCTCAGTCGATTGAAGAATACCAAAAAATGATACTCTGGGGCCCAATACACAAATCCTACAACAGGGCCTCCTTTTATATACTGCAAAGTTAGAAAAAGGTATGTGATGCAATTAGTATCCATTAAATGGAATACAAAAACACAATATCATATAAAACATACTGACTAGGTAAGACACTAGACAATATGAAAACAAAATATTAACCTTCCCATCAAGAATAACAAGTTCACCATCAACCCATCGAGGATTGCGAAAACCTGGTGCAGCAAGCCTCCCTTGTCCTTTATACCGAGCAATCTGAAATGTCAAATAAGATTATAAAAAGCTCATAGACAAAAATAGAATAGAAAGGGAGGAGGGAGGTTGCAGAGAACAAATAAAATATAAAAGATTATAAAATATGGCATTATTAGCTGACAGTATACCACTCCAAATTCTTCTGGAATGATCCCTTTATGAGGAAGTTGGTATCTTTTCCCAACCTTTGCACGGAATGCCACCTGCAGAGACCAATTTCTAACATCATCATCAAGGTATTTTCAGTTTTCTTTTTTCCCCCCCTCTATAATCATTAGAATGGTTAACTGCCATCTGCATATAATGCACTATTGCAGAATGGTTAAATTCCAAAAAACTTAAAATAAGGAAAGAAAAAAAAAATCTTAATAACTCCTGCAGGAGAAGGCAATATGTCCAAACATTATTAACTGGACTAATGCATGCTTTTAACACCAAAAGGCCCATAGGCACAACCCCTAACAATTAAGTTGCTAACTGTAAAAATGTTTTCCAACATTACCGCACACGGAAAGAAGGTGATTCTTAGAGAATTTCATGGTATCCAAATCTCTATAACATTACTCAAGGTCTCAAGAATGAAGCCACAGAAATAGAAGAATTTCGAATGACTAGTATGGTTGACTAGCAGGCTGTACAAAGAACTATGTTTAAATTTCAGCGACAGTCTCAGTAGCATATTTATAGAACATCCAAGAAGGCTGAACATATAACAACAGATCACTCACCAAGAACAGAAACAAAAACCACGAACATTAATCTGTTAAGGAAAAGTAATTCATATACAACACAATCCCATAAACATGACAGATTATTTAACTTTTAAGAAGTTACCTGGCCAGCCGGTACATAAGGGTCCCCAGTGATTTTTAAGGCTTCTACATATTCATAGAACTCAAGATTTGAAGGCCCCTTAGTCCCACTATCCTCTTTCCATTGACCAAATTTTCGCTTTAGGTGAATGACTTCAGAAGTGTAGAGTCCATGTGCACCAATGTATAGTCCTAATAAAATAAATTCATCCTCAATTCATTTTATGTATGGCACACTTAAGGGTCTTAGAACAAACAGCATGCATTGTAAAATAGAATACTATAAATATACTATAAACAGCATACTTCACGTAATGCATTAAATCTAAAGTAACACAAAGACGAATTAAAAATTATAGAAAATTACCATTTAGAGGATCTGAGGAAGCTGGTATTTCAATTCGATTGAAAGTTGTCGTTCCAGACAGTGGTTGATGATTCTGAGCTTGACTAAGAGTGAGATTTATCAATTCACTGACATCTTTGAGCACCTGATATTGAAACATATGATTATATAACTAGGAAATAGCATATGATTATATAACTAGGAAATAGTGAGATACTTTCTCCACAAATGGATCATAACTTCAAATCTTTAACAAATTATAAGCAGGTACATATTCTACCAAAGAAAAAAATTATGAATGGGGAGAGTGGAAATATTAAACTCACCTTCAATGGTATTTTCTCTTTACCAATAAACTTAGTTAGATCAAACATAACGTTTTCCATGCTACGTTGACCTCTACGTCTACTCTTTTTATCTACTGAAGCCTGTTCCTTGTCATGAGTGTCCTGTTGGCAAACATCTTTCTCTACAGAAAAAGAAAATGTTGACCTTCCCTTCTTTTCTAGCTTAGCAGGCACCCGAAGCATATCTTTTGACGGTACACCATTTGACAATTTCTGCACAAGACCACCAACTACAACCTTAACTGCAATTTCATTTCGCTCTTCACTTTCAATAATTCCACTACCACCATCCAACTCAATCATGTCACTCTCTTGGTCACTTTCACTTTTGGTTTCATCATCTACCTCTAAACTTTCTATCTCATTATCCTTCTCTTCATCATCCTCCTCAATTATCTGCTCAATAACTTTAGATATCAGATCCTTGTCTACCTTCTCTGGTGCTGTTACTTTTAAGACCTTGACCTTCACACCAGGTATCATATCTCTCAAGATATTCTGAAAACCGGAAAATCCTTCAGCTGGATCGGGATCTTCATCCTTATCATCATCATCTTCACCTCCAGAATCTTCATTAACAGCAAGAAGTAGATCACTTTTGTCTCCAATCGACTCTAACGTGTTAAAGCTGCTAGTGGAATCTGATGCTTTGGAGAAAACTGAAGAATCCCGAAAAACACCTCCCCTCTTCAAATATACAGCCTGCAACCATGATATTACCATAAGATATTATACAGCACAGTAACTGCTATAAACAATCATAACAAGAACTTGAAAACAACAACAAAAAAAAAAATGAAGATCTAGCTAGGTTACATTTGTGACCCTGTCTAAAATCCCAGCGTCAGTAGAAGAATGGAAGTTAGTCTATTTGCTTAGTTATTCTTTTGTATTTGAGGATTTGCTTCTCTTTCGTAAGGTTTTTTCTTTTAATAAAGTAAATTTCCACTTATTTATAATTTTTTTAGAAAAAAGTGGTAAAAAGATTACAGAAGATCCACAAGAGTTCCTCTGTGGCAGATGGGCAAAGTTAAGGAATGGACCGAGTATCATCTGGTGGGTTAGAAAGTGTGACGGCAAACATTTCTACTCTTGCTCAACCCCCACTACTATATCAAGGAAATTTTAGATGAGATATTTTATAAAGTGGGACCTATAACAAGTGACCTAAAGTAATTATACCAGAAACAAAAGGAGAAAACTTTCCATCCATTGAATTCTTCATCAGATTTGACTTTTGTCCACTTTTATACATTTGTAGAAAAGACATTCTAGGTCACCACAAAAGGCACTTCATTTTCTTACCGCAAAGACAGAAAAATAACAAAATATTAGGAATTCAAAGCGCTTAATACCCTAAAAAAAAAAAACAAAACATGAAGAATCAGCCTCAAGTAAGGACATATATGGTTCAACTTTCCCTTCATCATTTCTTCACATAGCTCTAGTTTTGTGCATGCATCCAACATTGTCAGTGAGAAATTAGAACTAAAAAGACCACCAGCATCTATTGGACTCACACGCACTGCCCACATGGTTCATATGTAAAATTAAGTATTAAAAAGTTCCATTAATACATCAGATCCCAAGACTAATTTTCATTAAGCTCAAAACTAGATACCAAAACAACTTCAATTACGTTCAATAAGAGATACCTGCTGTTTGTATTCACCCTTCTTACTCACTCTAAGGAAAATCTCAAACAGGGGAACCCCAGCTGCAGCAGTAGCAAGCTGCCTGGGAAAATAAAAAGTTACAGATGTAAGGTGAACAGGAGCAACAACACAAGTCCTTTAAAATTCATCAAAATTAATCTTAGGAATAAAGCATAACTAAGAAGCATGTACAGTTCCAATATTAGTACAAAATTAATTGGCATACAAAAATACATTTGACTGAACCTAAAACAGTACAAAGTTTAACAAACCCAAATTATGCAATCAAAGGAAAATTACATATTAACCCCTTCTTCTTCTTCTCCTCCTTCTTGGATTGAGGGGTTTCTTGAATCTTTTTACAGTTATGGTAAAGATGTTGTACCCTGTAACTCTCATTAGAAAGAAAAAATAAAATGAAAAGGCAGTCCCAACCAATTCTGACTTACGTGGAAGGCTACAAATATTCCTCAAACTAGTTAAACCAATTATAGTCTATAAATTTCCAATTTAATGAGCCTCCACCATTTGTTTTTCCATCTTTCCGCATTTCTTCCTATTTGTTCTGGTTCCAATCATTCCATCCAACTAGACTGGCATCTAACGATAAAACAAGTAAAATACTGAAGTTGGAGCGTGCTTTTTTGGCTAGAAAAGATAGCACTGGAAACATTCTTGTGCGGTTTTGTCATTTTTGAAAAAGAAGACGTTAAACTAGAACTCTTATTGTATTAGTAAGTAAAAGAACATACCGGGGACTATAACTTCTTGCAACATATCTTCCATGCTCAGCAGTTATTCGAATTATCAGACCATGAGAATCATTATTATTTTTTGAAATGCCAGTCCACCATCCAACCTGGAGCAAAATCAGATACAAATTATATTACACCAAGTAAACATATTATATGCCACAGAACTATTTTTACATGGTAATAAAAAATGAATATCTTCCTCTCCTTCTCTGAATTCTCTCTGAAACCCGTAATTTCATTCATTCATTTATTTAATTTTCTTTAAACAAAATGGAAACAAAACTAATAATAATAATTTCCCATCAGATGAAAGCATACAATCAAACAGTAAGATTTTTTCAACCAAGGTACTAATAGATTTCCTTCTGCACACATTTGCACATCATTATTGTCATTATTTCAGTTGACTCAATGACTCACCAATCCAGCACCAGCATTATCTCTTACAGAGGCAGCATCTTGGTACCTCTCCTCCTTTATAGCTCTCTGTTATTAAAAAGTGAAAAAAGCATAATTAGGCAAAGGTATGGACTTTATAAAGTAAAACTAGAAAGAATAAACAAAATGCACGTTAAAAATCCTACTTTTAGCTTAGACATCACTCCCCCAACGGTGTCGTTCGTAGCGGCAGCTGCAATTGCCACCTTGAGCCTCGCAGCGTCTTGGAAATCCTCTCTATTTACTGCATGACCCAACTGTGACTGATGAAACACAAACAAATATGCATAATATATTAGCCGGAGATAAACCATGATTTGCATAATCAAACATATATATAGCCACATATACAAATACAAACACGCATATATACGTAACGGCTAGTGAAAAAGTATGAATTTTTTCAGCAGTAAAACCTTCAACACGGAGAGAAGACGCTCTTGCTCGTCGACCTCATGGAAATGCTGACGCCAGCGATCCCAATCCCAATCAGGCTCATCCAGGGGCTGAGAGGCATCGGCGTCCACAACACCGGGACCGTCATGGGAGCGTTTGAGATAGGAATCTAAGCGTTTGATGGCGGTTTTGACGACGTCGCCAATCGCAGCGTCCCATCGCCAGTGCCAGCGGACGGCGTCGGAGGGAGAGGGAGAAGAAGAAGAGGAGGAGTTGTGGCATCGACAGAGAGCGGAATCGGGAACCCTAGAAGAGAAGGAGGAGTAGGAGTGGGGAGGTAATGGGTGGGAAGGTGAAGCGTAGGATGGTCTTTTGATAGGGGAAGGGGAAGGAAAATTGGGGTTGGGGAAGGACAGCTTGTGAGGTGTTGGAACAGTTATGGAAGCCATGGATGCGTTGCAGAGAGAGAGAGTTTGGAATGCAGCGTCCGTGTGTGTGTGGGTGTGTGTGTGGTTGGGAAGAGAAAGGCGAGGTGGTGTTGTTCGTCTGGTGTTTGGGTAAGTCTCTGATCTTCTGGTCTTACTTTGCCTTTTCTTGGTTGTGGCCAATTTCTGTTGGATGAGAAAAAAAAAAAAAATTCTATGAAAAAAATAAAATAAAAATTATAACTTTTATTTTTCTTTAATTTTAGTCTTATTAAATTTTAGATGTTATATTATTATGATAAATTGGTACTTTAAAAAGGTAATTTGATTTAAAAGTTTCACAAAATTAATCAGCAACGGTCATATGAGTATCATCTATATAGGTCACAAAACTTAAATGAAACATGTATAGTATACTGCTTCATCAAATTTGACAAAAAAAAAAAGTCATCAAATTTTATTTAATCGAAATTAATAAATTATAATTTAGACATGAATTATTTGCAATGCTAGCCGTAAATTTCGTCAAACTTTATTAAAAATAATAAATTAATAAGGAGCCGATTTAATATTACGTCATAATTCGTCAGTGCAGTTGTTTACAACATAAAAAAAAAGTATTAAGGTTAAATTTTGATACAGCCCAAAATATTTAATAATTTCATAATTAATTCTAATAGTCATAACTAGTATATATGAATATTAAAAGAAGATTACCTTAAACAAAGAGAGAACTCAATTGACCCACCGTGGATCTTTTTGCACGACCAAATTGACTTTATACAAATATGAATCTTGGCTTGTTTAAGCAGACTAGTCCAGACAGAATTTCTCAGGGCTTATTTGAAAGAACCCAATCCAAGTGTAGACCAAGACCTGTGAGAGCCCAAAGGCCCAAATATAGAAAGTCAAAACTATCTTCTTTTCTTCAAAATATGGGCCTAATCTGTTTTTCATATATATTTATTTTATGAGTGGTAAAGAGTTTATTTTGATAATATAATTATTTTTTATTTTTATAAATTAGATGTAATTTGATTAGTTTAAAAATTTATTAAATATTAATTAAATTAAAAAATATATATGTATTTTAAAGTATTTTAATTTTTTATTTTTATATTTTTATTTAATTAAATAGTCTAATTAATATTTAATAAATTTTAATCAACTTTTAAATTAATCAAATTACACATAATTCAATAAAAAAATTAAAACAAAAAATAAAAAACAGTTATATTATCAAACACAACCTAAGTATTCAATTTAATTATCATATCAATTATAGTTTCAAAACAAGTAGCTAAAAATTAATAATTTTAATTAGGTATTGAAAAGTTCTATAAGCAAAAATGACTCTCATGTAATTACATGGTAAACTAATTATATATTTATATTCATTTGTCAAATCAAATCATAATGTTGTAATGTTGTAGATCGAAAGGGTGGTTGACAACTTAGAACATGATCTGTGAAAGAAATGGTGGCATATTATGCAGGTATATGCTGGATTCGACAATGGTGACTCACATATGTAGCACTTGACCAACTCGATCTTCTTCATCATGCTTGATCTCGACAAATCTCAACGATTGCCTATGACAAATATATGGATCATTGTTTTTGTCATCTGAAATTACAGTAGGGATCTTTAAAGCGCAATATATGTCGAGGTAGAACATATGTCACATATGACCATATTCCGATACAGTAAGAAAGTGGTCAGGATTAGGGTGGTTGATTTGCTGCAAGAATGGTACAAGACTTGAAAATGAAAAGGATGTTTATGACTAGGAACTTGTATTGGGTATTCCATTTTCATCTTTAATTCTCTTCACAAAAGATAACAAAACTGGAGAAAAATAAGTATGAAGGGGTTACATGATGAAGACCAACAAGTATATACATACATATATATACATATATATAGAAAAATATATATATATATATATATATATATATATATATATAGAAAAATATTCTAGTGCACTATGTTGTTCATATATGATGAGCAATAATAAATGTATAATTGACCAATTCACGCAGAATCTGATGGGATGTGTATATAAATATTAATAAATTATATAAATTTATATTTTTACTCATTTTTAATAAAATGTCACGTATGTCACCATATATAAACGATGTAGTGCAATATATATATATATATGTATGTATGTATATATGTTGATAATAATAACCTATTCTTGTATGGTTATAATTAGTTTGCTTGTGTTTCTTACATTTCTTTTGAATAAAAACTTGATCAAGACATAGATATCTTAAGGGAGAGTTGAGGCATATATATGATCATTTACAATATTGTTTACTAAACCTTTTAAGTGAACTTTAAACCCAAGCTAATCCTATGTTGATACATCACCAGTTAATAAACAAATTAGTATTATTGAAAGGTAGGAGTTCCACATTGGCATAAATAAATTCAGACGGCTTTAGTTTACTTTATTATGATGAAATGATTTAAACATGAATTGTTTACATAAATTTCATATCTGAATGCTAACCCGTATATTTCTTCAAACTTAACTAAAAAATTTAATAAGGAGCCAATTTAATATTACGTCATAATTCATTAGTGATATTGGTTACAGCATAAAAGTATTAGGGCTAAATTTTGAGACACCCCAAAATTTTTAATAATTTCATATTAATTTTAATAATAATGTTGAAAGAAGATTACCTTGAACAAAGATGAGAGAATTCAATTCAAGGACAAATGAGAACCCAAAAAAAAAATAAAAAATCTTATACTAAAATAATTCGTTGTTAAAAATAAGAGTTTATTTTGAAGTTGTACGTAAAAATTGGGCAAAGGGGGCCACTACAAGAAATTATAACATCTATGATAAATTTTATTGTGTCAAAATTTTATTTGTCACAAAAAGTATATAGTTAGTGAAAAAAAACTTATATTTGACACAAATTGTTGATAAGCCAGATAAAATAGTGTCAAATAGATTTGTGTCACAACATTTTATCATATAAAGTGTTTTTTTGGAGGGAGATTTTTCCGCATAATTTTAAGTGCAATTTGTGACAAAATTTATTAAATTGTCACTATAACAAGTTATACTTATTGGTCAAATAAGGCATATATTATTTGTGACAATAAATAGCTTATATTGTTTGGCTGAATTTATTATCCAAAAAGTAAATTAAAATAGTAATTTTTTTTTATTTTCCTTCACATCTAAATGACGTCGGCTAGATATGGAAAAGATGCAAAACACCTAAGAAAATCTACCCCCTAAATTTCTTCTATGTTCCCCTCTGTGTACATGAATTTTGGAGTGTCATTGTCTATGTTTGATCTCCATTGAATAAATTCTTAAAAAAGGGAGGTAATTCTTAAAAAACCAAATTAAAATATGTGGGGCTATTTTGAAATTTAGCATTGTATATTAATCAAGATCCTAAATGTTTTTCAAGTTTATCATATCAAGGTTTTATAACATTGGATTTTCTTGAGAATAATCTATCTATAATCAAAACTCTCTTCTTCTTTTTTTCTTTTTAATTTCAAATTCAAACTTTTGAACATTTTGATTATATTACCTTTAAACTTTTCACTTCCTATTAGTCATATATTAATGTCATTGGAGAGAATGAAAAATATGACCCCCACAATGTAAATTATTCGCTCAGCGAAGTGAACAAAAAAGGATTTAACAGATACATATTTGACAACAGAGCCATATCAATCATTGATACTTTGTGATCTTGATCAAGCTAGGAATATAACATAAAATTAAGTTTGGCATTAGTTTAATCGGATTGCAAACAAAACGAAATTAGATACACGTCGTTTATAAAGATACTTTGCGTGTCACCATTTCTGCCGTGGTAAGAGATCAACATGAAGGTTGGAATATTGTTCTAAATTAAATCTAATTTAGATTGTTTTTTATTCTTCAGGTAACGTAAAGGGTGCATCTTTTGTACTAGGACATATTTTATACCTTATTCTATGAATAATCACATTTGATAATGTTTAGGTATATAATATTAATTATATACCAAAAGATTCTTTCCCCAGTCACATCCCTATCTTCAGAATTAATCAAAATAAAAGTAAGGAAGACAATTAAGCAAATTAATTACCATATATAACATGACTATAAGCTATATATATGAAGAGTGAGTGATCCTCTTTGTTGTTCATCATATTCAAACCTTCTTCATAGTAACTTTGTCAAATTTATTGTTCATCTCTATGTTCTTTGGTGAGGTGACGAAATAGAGAAAAATGGCAATACAACATTCTAGTCATACGCATGATTTGCATCTGTCTGATACAAATTTTTTCGATGAGTGGTTCTATGAGAAAATTTGTTGCCAATTATGCGGCAACGAAATCAGAGGCCTTCACTACTCCTGTGCACCTTGTGAGTATAAACTTCACTATTTTTGTGTTACGCCATTCTTGGGAGAGATCAACCACCCTTCTCATCCTAACCACCCTCTCACTTTGCAGCCATGCGCTCCTCATAAACAATTTACGTGTTGTATATGTCACGAGCAGTTCAAAAACTTTGGTAGTTTATCAACCTATACGTGTGTCAGGTGTGATTTTCACATAGACGCCTTTTGTGTTCTAAGGATTCCTACCGTAACATACGAAAGCAAAGACGACGATCAACATCTTTGTCATAAGCGACCAATGGAACTCGTCGAGATCAAACACTGCAAAGATGACAAAGCGGTCGAGTGCTATATATGTGAGTTACCAATCTCGAGTCAAGCTTATACTTGCAAAATATGCAAGCATTTCTTTCACAATTCATGTACCGAGTTGTCGCCTAAGATAAGACACCCTCTCCATCTAAGGCACTGTTTGTTTCTTAAATCATGTGCAGACAATGATACTAAATGTCATTCATGTGACAAAACATGTTTGAACTTCATTTTTTGTTGTTTATACGGTCCTTGCAAATTTTACATGTGTATTCCATGCACACTTTTGAGACCGACTTTAAGACCATTTATACAGTATCAAGGTCACAATCACCCCCTATATCTCACTAAAAAGGTATATAGAGATGATAACATTGAGTGTTGTGCTTCTTATAGCTATTGTAAGCAATTGGTTGTTTCCTCGAACGAGCTTAGCCACACCGAAGATTACATATTTTGTTGTGAAAATTGTAACTTCGGGGTTCACTTGCTTTGTGGTCCGCTACCGTGCACCATTAAGCATAAAGCTCATGTTCATCCTCTTACACTTGTTGATTCAATGGTCGAAGATGATTCGGGTGAATACTATTGTGATGATTGCGAAACCCAAAGAGATCCGCGGATTTGTGTCTATTATTGTGCTGACTGCAAGTATATCGTTCATGTTCATTGCGTGATTTCTGAGGTAAGCATATGTTTAAAATAGCCATTTTTCTGTTTTCACTTTTTTCACATTTGCCACCTTCTTTCGAAAAATTATATTGTGTCCCTCACATTTCAATTTTCGTTTCAACATAGTCCAACCATGAGCAAAAACTATCCAATAATATGAAAATTTTGTTTAACTTACTTTTCTTTGAACAACTGGCTAATTTAGTAAAGCTTTTAAATAAATTCAAGTAAATGTAAATTTTCAAATTTATGACCAACATTCAAATTAATATTTTGAAATTAATATACATATAGGTATCATTTAGCTATACTAATTAAATTGTTCATGAAGACAACTATAAATAAATGCATGTGCGTCCTACTGTATGACACAGGTAGTACGTGTACTGCAAGGAGACTTTAGAGAAGTTGGGCTTCGTGTTGTGAGGCAAACTAGTAATTATTTGGTTATAAAAATGAAAGAGGAAGAGGAGGCGACACAGATGACCTTGTTCGATCTCTTTACTCGTGTAGGGACAAGTTTGAACATTGATTATGGTGAGCATCAACAACACCATGAGAAAGCGAAAGAACAAGAGGAAGAGAAAGAGATATTGGATCCAGATGAAAGGGAGGACAACAGAAAGGCTTCGTATATAATGGATTCATTTATCATCAGATCAAGAAAGAAATACGTTTCGGATCAAAGAAACAGGTTGAAAAGTGAAGGATTAGTAGGTTCCCACAAACGAGTGGAAAAAAATAAAGGCCCAGAGTACTTTTCCTCTTCTTTTACGGATGAAAATTTGGAAGAGCTCTTTCACAAGCTTCACAGTTTCGATCATCGTATGATCAGGTGGAGTAGAGTTACGCCGGATGAGTTGAAATTGAAGATTGTTAATGTTGGAGGTTATATGATAACTTGGAACTTGTCTCATGTTTTGAAAGACCTACTTGCTAAACATGGAGATACTAGCGGCGGTGATCAAAATAAGTCGTCTAGTCCAGAACTTAAGAGTCTCTTGTACTTTATTCTATGCCGAATCTTATACAATATGATGACAATAATGGTCGTCGATGTCACTGAAGATCTTCTTGGAAATTGGTATTCTTGCTTGAAGTTTTTGAAATCTCAGGGCTTTGAGGTTGACTTCATAAATTCTCATCTCCAACAAATTGTACGTGCTTATGTTGGTCTTCAACTTACTAGAGCTGAAACTGCTGAGAGGACTGAACTAGACCAAAAGATTTTAAATTTGCGAGGAGAGATTGTAAATTTACAAGGTAAGCTGAAGAGATGCAAGGAAGATCTTGAGATTTGTGAAGAGCGTATACGTAAGAGATCCGATAGACTAGGACATGGAAGTTCTGAAACGTCGACGGATTTAGCAAAAGAGTGCTTAGATAAGGCCTCAAAGTTTAAGTGGAAAAGTGTAGCCGACAGTTTGTTGTAATTTAATCTCTTCTTACAGACATGTATTGTACCTACTGTTTGTCATTCTTGTTTATCTATTTTATTTTAATCTCTTTATTATGTTTGAAATGTTTATAATTGCTACATATATTTATATATATACAGCACATACAACTAGCTATATATGAGTTATTTTACGATCTAATTTTCATTGCCACATCTGTATACATATTAGTTTTCAATTGAGGATACAATTAATACACTTCAGTACTGACCTAGCTATGCAGTTTCTTTTCGTTTTCGATTGATCAAATTGTTCATATTGACTAAAATGACCGTCATTATGGGTTTTTAAAAAGATGACCATGGTTGAGATAGGATAGGGTCTTAAAGCATATGAAAGACATATTTGTGGAGATTTTGACGCAAATAGTTTGATGAAAGAGTACTATGTGAATGAGGCTTCAGCATTGAGGAGGATATATATGACTGACGGTTTGCTCTTGTGATTATATTAATGCTTTGTGTGAAAGTATATATATGCTACTAATTATTACTATTATTTTTGTATTTTATTTGACACTGGTAATTGCATTTGGTGTATTTTAATGGTAAACTATCACATTCTACCTTTTGTGTTATGAATAAATTTGGAAGTCGTTACACTAATTAATTACATAATATGCGTTATATATTCATCTCCTCCCAATCCAAACTAATTAAGGACTGAATTAGTAAAACTAACCAAATATGACATTAATTATATAGCATTTTAAGATATATTGACTCTATAATTCATTTATACACAAAATATATTATAAAAGGGGACGTAAACAGCTACCCATATCACCATACTACACATTATATACGCATATCATCATACTACAATCAATATATACGGTCAACTAATCAATAATTCAATATTGTCATTTTTGTGTAAAAAGAAGCAAAAAAATAGTCATTAGCATTTATAAATTAAATATAAAGCAAAGAAGATGTAGAAATATTATTAGTTATTATTATTTTAGTGAAAGAAGCTATTCACTACGCGAGTTATTAATTCTGCTTATTATTTCGCTAAAAAGAAAATTTGTAATAAAAAAAATGGAATAATTTTCACATGATTATAATATTTCTAAAAATGGAAAAAGACAAAATTATGACAGAGTCATACACATCCCAAGTCGACGAGTTCCCGTCTCCCCAGTCCTACTCTGCGTCGAAGACGAGAAGGACGCCAAACGAAAGAAGATGGAGAAATCATCGACCCAAGAGAATGAAACACACAACGGAGGCGTTCATTCACAAGCCAAGGCCTCCACTGACGGTTCCATTTGTGGGTACGAGTCCCTCCACCAGCTCCTTAGAGAAAATCTCAAACCCAATCTCTTCCAGGTCATTTTTCTCTGAAATCTTTTTGGAATTTCGATTTTGTGTTTTTTCTTTTATTTGAATGGATTTGTTTAAGGTTTTGGATTCTCGGTTATGATCTTTTATCTCTCCTAACCTGTATTCTCTGGTCAACGGGTTCAGTTTGAGTTAATCTTTTCATTTCCTTAGTTCAGCAATCTGTTGCAATTGCTATAGCTATGGTACAACCTATGAAATTCCAAAGAAAACTTGAAATTAGTGGTTTTCAAGGGTTTGGTTTTGTAAATCTCTATTGTTTAAGAACTGTGCACAGAAAGGAAAACCATTCGCTTCAAATAACATCATTGAATGGAACTAGACACCAACGAGTGCTCCTGTGGTGAAAGAAGATTGAACAAATCTTTTCAGCTTTGATCAATGGTGTTGCGAAAGTTTTTACTTTTTCGTTTTTAATTTGTGGGGGTTAACCTGTAAATGTATTTTTTAAATAATCTTCATTTATTCAAGTATTTATTAAATTTCAGTCTACTTCTTCTAATTTGTATGAATCAAATATCTAACTCCATTTTGACGAATCCTTCAAATTTTGGATAACCAGACTGTAGCTATTCTTGTTTCGATATTGGAATTAAATCTTTTACTTTGATGTTCATGCATTGTTTAAAATATTCTCTATCGTTGGATGTTGAATTACTTATTTAGCTTCCTCATATATGGGAATGTTGGTGTATTTGTATTGATCATCTACCGATGTATTTTCTCATTTTCTGATCATGTGATTAACATTTTCCAGGAAGTGAACCGATTGCTTTTGGGACTGAATTGTGGAAGGGGTCTTGAAACCGTTGTTCTACCCGAATCTGCCAAATCACTCTCTTCACAACATAATTTTGATATACAGGCATGCATTTTCTCTACCATCTCCATGGGAGTCCATTATGGAAGCATCAGTTCCTTTTATGTTTGTGAGTTTAAAGTAGTTCCTGAACAGTATATTGGATCGGATAATGTACATTAATCATGCTACAAACTGAAGTAATTTTGTGTTTCCTATAAAAAAAAAAATGTAAATGACTTTACGTAGAATCAGGTGTTGGGACTAATGACTAGCCAGTAAATCCTGTTTAATAATGAGTACAGCTTGAGTTCCATTTTTATGCTTATTTGGTTGATGGGCATACAAGTCTTGAAAATACAAACTGGATTTTAAATTTCTTAATCTTTGACCCTTACTTTCCAGGATTATCAATTTAAGAATGTAGTATTTTAAAGACTGTATGCACACCGTTGGTGCACGAAGTGTAGCAATTAGTCAACTTACAAAACAATGAGAAGGAAAGCTAAGTTATTTTTTTTTTATAAATTATGAACAAGATGGATATCTATTTAAATTTGGTTTTAAAAGGGTCAAATAGTTGAAGTAAAGAAGAAAGCTTTCACCAATCTGGTTTGGCAATATAGCGGATGCTACATATATTTTGAAAATGCTTATTGAGACCATCCTCATTGGTTACTGTGAGCTACTTCAGTTTGTACTTCACTGGGTCAATGTCACAAACTTTTTTAATGTGCATCATTCCTTAAGAGTCGTTATTAATTGCTGCATGTGCTATTGATGGCATGTCTATTATTCTGTATCAGGCATTTAATTTTCGTGCTGACAAAGAGTTGTTGAGAACACCTCGAATAGTTAGGGTTGGACTTATTCAGAACTCTATAGCTCTTCAAACTACTGTCCCCTTTTTGGACCAAAAGAGGGCTATCTTTGAGAAGTTAAAGCCAATCATTGATGCTGCTGGTGCCTCAGGAGTCAACGTATTATGCTTGCAAGTAGGTCATTCCTTGTTCGCTGAATGTATCTTCTTTCATTAACATTATATTGCTCATCATATTCTACATTTTATAGATTTAATCCAATTGACATTATATTGGAGTCCAAATGTCATAATTTACATCTGTATATATTTAATCCAGGAAGCATGGATGATGCCATTTGCCTTTTGTACACGGGAGAAGAGGTGGTGTGAGTTTGCAGAGCCTGTTCAGGGGGAATCAACTCAATTTCTTCAAGACCTAGCACAGAAATATAACATGGTTATTGTAAGTCCAATTCTTGAGAGGGATATTAATCATGGAGAGACCATCTGGAACACTGCTGTCATAATTGGAAATCATGGCAACATAATTGGCAAGCATCGGAAGGTAAACAGATTAGTCCATCTACTGTTATGTTGTTAGGTCTTATCTCACTTGTATGCTTCTACTTTGAAATCCTAGTTAATATTGCATTTGGCAGAATCATATACCAAGAGTTGGAGACTTCAATGAGAGCACATATTATATGGAAGGAAACACTAGGCATCCCGTGTTTGAGACAGCTTATGGAAAGATTGCTGTTAATATATGTTATGGGAGGCACCATCCATTGAATTGGTTAGCTTTTGGCTTGAATGGTGCAGAGATTGTTTTCAACCCTTCAGCTACTGTCGGTGAACTCAGTGAACCAATGTGGCCCATTGAGGTATTTCTTTCATCCATTTGCTTTATCTGCTTTGACCTTGATAGTTCGTCTGTGACTTTCATCTTTCTTTAACTCTGAACAGACATGGCTCAATGAGGTTAATTTAAACAGCCTTCAGTTATATTATTGTCTCTTTCAATAGATCTCTCTTCTTTATATCTTTGATTTGTGGAATGTATTATGATGAACAAACATGATGTTAGAACTAAAGTTGTGGATCACAGATGGCTCAATGGGGAATGTAATCATTTAAATTACCACTGTCTTAGCCACTGTTAGCAATTACAAATTGTACAGTTTATGATACTTGGTTGAGTTGTAGAATCTGGTATGTGGCCTTTTCCATTGACTAATTGTTGCTCTTGGGATTTGGTTGTCTTATATAAAGTTGTGGACAAGAAATGGTCAATGGAAAATGGAATCATTCTGGTTGACTGTCTTTAACTTTGGTTTGCAGTTAAAATGATTACAGTTGGATATTTTTGATGATTTGTAGAATATCTGGTTTGGCATATTTGTTTCAGTTTTATTTTATTTATTATTATTATTTGGCTTGTTAGTTTGGTATCTTGCTTTTATTATTGATCAATACTTACTATTGCCATTCGGTTCCTAAATGTTCATAATTTCTTACAAAGTACTCTATTTTTCGCTGCACTTTCACAATTTTCCATCCCTAGCTTATCCTTCCGTTATTTTACCCCCTATCAGTACCTTTAAAAGCATTATTTGAAAGTTGATCCTAACCTTAACTACCAAATGTTCATGATTTCATCAATGCATACTTTTTTTAAGATGTCAATGTCATTATATTTGAGGATTTTTGTTTTCAATAATGCAGCAACTTATTATCACAATAAAATCCTCTCACAGGCACCACCGTTTGTAATCCTGGTTCCTTACTTTCTTAGGAATTCCATTTACTCCACATTGTTAGGGCTGCCCTTCCATCTTATTATTCATTAGGTTTGCCTTGTGGTTTAATGTCATAGCTGCATATTCTTTACATAAACATAAAAGTACTTGAATGAGATGAGTTCATTTTCAAGTTGTATCTCATTATGCTTGAATCATCTATCATTTGTTAGCTGATTTTCAAAATAACATAATGATAAAGTTGCTATTCATTTTAGCGGAAAATAAATGAGCAGCAATTTGCTGTACTAGTTTTTTCTTTTTTATTTGTAGGGTACTTTTTCTGATTTATGTTGCTTCTCAATCAACCAAATGCTATATTTGTTGGTATTTTTGTAGGCTCGCAATGCAGCAATAGCAAATAGTTACTTTGTCGGTTCAATCAACCGTGTTGGGACAGAGACTTTCCCCAATCCATTCACTTCAGGAGATGGGAAGCCACAGCATGCTGATTTTGGGCATTTTTATGGGTCCAGTCATTTTTCAGCCCCAGATGCTTCATGTACTCCATCTCTTTCTCGCAACAGGGATGGGCTGTTGATATCGGACATGGATCTTAACCTCTGTAGACAACTAAAAGACAAGTGGGGATTTCGAATGACTGCAAGGTATGAGTTATATGCAGACATGCTTGCCCAGTACTTGAAACCGGACTTTGAGCCTCAAATCATTTCTGATCCCTTGTTACATAAGAAGTCTTCCTAAATGCTAGTAAAATTGCTATAAGAACAGATGTCAAATATACATATATATATATATATATATATATATATATATATTGTATTAGTTGATACCTTCAATATTTAAATTTGCTTCAATTTGGTTCCCAACAGTTAAATATGTCTAACTGTGTTAATATAGAGACAAGTACAATATGTACAAATTGCTTTGAGAAGAAAAACAGATAATGGCCTGAAGAGTGTTTGGGACACTCCATTAAAATTTGGTAAAGGCGTTTGGGAGAATGGTAAACATATATCTCAAAGGGGAATTTTAGCAAAGAAGCAAACAAAAGCTTAGCATAAATTAAAATAATGGTTTCTTTTTGGGTTCTTAATTGGGATATATTTTATACTAAATTGCACTTTGAACGTAAATCCCAACAATAAATATTTACAAATAATATTTTAACGCGTGGGTATAATGTTGATTTGTTACGCTCATACCTTGCTTTGTTCCATTATCTTTTATCTCAAATGCAACGTCAAAAGTTTAATCATAATACAAAAAAAAAATGGGATTTCGATAAGTCAAAAAAAGCTTTATGTTGATCTCTTACCACAACAAAAAATGATGACATGCAATTAGTATCTTTATGAAAGATGCATACTTAACCTTTATTTATTTATTTTTGCAATCTGATTAAATTAATGCTAAACTTAATTATATTATGGATTCCTAACTTTATCAAGATCACAAAGTATCAATGATTGATATAGCTCTGTATGTCAGATATGTATTTATTGGATGTGTAAAATTAAATCCTTTTTTATTCACCAAAAAAAAAAACTAATATAATCAACATGTTCAAAAGAGGAAACCCACTTTGACAAAATAAATAAATAAGAAGAAAAAAAATTTGATTAATTAATTAAGTAGAAGAAGAAGAAGTTATGATATAGATAGACCATTCTCAAGAAAATCCAATGTTCCAAAAACTTAAATATTTCTGGGCGAAACAAGGGGTAGCCTATGGAAATAATAAACTTGAAAAAAGCTTAGATATTGATTAATATACAATGCTAAATTTCAAAATAGCCCCATATATTTTGATATTTTTGAACAATTAACGCCCTATTTTAAAAATTAACACTATAGGCCCCCTTTCCTATTTTTATGTACAACTTCCAAATGAAGTCTTATTTTTTACTTATAAGATTTTAAATTATTTTTGTATTTCTTTTGGTGACCAGACAATATTCCCAAACACATATTTTTATGTTGGAGTTTTTTTTTTTCTTCTTATTTTTTTAAATTAATATGCATTATATTATATAAGGGCAAATTAGTCAAATTTTAACAGGGTTAGTCACTTTTTTATGAGATAGATTAAATTGAAACACAAATAAATCTGTGATAATTTTGAAAAAATGTCAAAAAAATATGGGCAGTTATGAAATTTGCCTTTTTGTTTTTTAATCCAAATTTGAGATTTTTCTATAAATAACTGCCCACATAGGCAAATTTTATGGGGCTAAACTACAACATTCTTTTATTTTATTTTTTTAACAAAATAACTAGAACATTTTTAATTTCCACCGAATCACATGAGAAAATTAGCCCCTCCATATATATATATATATATATATTTTTTCTTCCTTTCTAGAATATTTCCTTAGCTGCTGGGTTTGTCATGTAATTGTGCTGTGCGCGTCTGAAGAATTTCATCATAACATAAACAATTGTACATACTAGTGTAGCGCAGTTTGAAGTATATCAAACATATCGATCTTATGAATTTACCCTAGCTAGGTAGTTTTTGAAAGACAGCAAATGGAAATAAAGAGATTGAAAATAAGAATACTAATTAACAATACAATAACAACTACTACATAACTTCATATATACATTGATACAACAACTTTTAAGTAGTTGTTGTAATAACTTTTTAATCAAGTTGTATACATTTACAAAGAAAAAAATATATTAAAGACTAAGATCATATGTCGTCTCTCTGTCTTTATCTCTTTCACTTAGCATTTAACAATTTGATTTTATTTAAATGATACATTAAATGTTGAATGGAGAGGAAGACGAATGGGTGATTTGAGTTTCTGGTACTCCGGTTGTATGTAATCGTGATGGTGGACAATGCAGTTGAAAGTCCCAACTGCCAGTCAACGGTTGGATTCAGTGTAAGCCCTTATACGGTCCTAGTCAAATCGACGGCTACAAATTCAGCTGTTCATTTCCTACGTGGCTCCCCCAAGAGTCTCAGATCGTTGGGATTCAACACACGCAGCGGTAAAAGCCTAACTGTAACCGACCCTTATGGACGAAAGAGAGTTTACAGGCACGTGTCAGTTTACTGGATCCACAACTGCCAGGTTTCGGTTCCCAGTTGGGGTTTCCTTGAACAGCAGGTGAGGAATCCCGCTTTTTAACGAAATAAGAAATGCTCGAAACGGTCAAAAGCTGGGATTTGAGCTCGACGATTGCCATGGAACACAGAAGAACATGTTCGTTGAAGGATTTGGGGTGTCGCTAAGCTGCAGAAACTAAGGATTTTCTCGGAGCTGAGAGGATTTTCTCGGTGGTGTTGACAAAGTGCGGGAAAATAATAATATGCCGAGAGACGTGGAAGGTGGAGGAGAAAGAGAAGGAGACAGTACTGTTCCTAGACTGTCTCCGAATTCGAGCACCAGATTGAGAGGGAGACCAGACCCTTTCTTGGTGGTCTGCAAGTGCTTTAGCATCTTGACCTCTCTTACAGCTATACTCTGTATCGCTGTTAATGTTCTCTCTGCAGTCCGATCCTTCAAGAACGAATCTGATGTACACTCTCTCTCTCTCTCTCTCCCTTCTCTATGTTACATAGAGACACGCATGCATATATGTGTAGCTATAGGTTTAACTTTGTGATTGTTTATTTGGATGTGAAATGTAGATTTTCGATGGGATATTTCGGTGTTACGCGGTTTTGATTGCAGCTTTTGTGGCTCTGGCCGAGACGGAATGGGAATTCGTAGTGAGGTTCTGGAAGGTTCGTCTATTATTGACAACAGTCGAGCATTTATGTTGGATTTGTTTAATTTATAGTAAATTTTCGAAACATTATGGTGTTCTGCATGTACTTTTTCATTGATAGGTGAGAAAAATTTCTTGAAGAACATTGTTATATTTCATTAATTTTTCCGTTAATGGTCTAAACTAATGCCAGACTTATTAGCCTAAAGTCTATTGCAAAGTTTAAAAAGGGTAACTTCAGATTGTGGTTTTGGTACAGATACATTAGGCTTAGTTATTTGCGAGGGGTTGGTTTAATGTCTATTGAGCAACATTTTCTTGCTCTTCATGGTCAAATGTCTATCAAAAGTGACAAATTGGAAGTAAATAAGGTTAGAGAGCGATAATATTTAACTAATTATTGGCAGTGTGTAAGTTGTCTGTAGCTCTCTATCCAAAATAAAAAATAAAAGAATTACCTCTTCACAGTTGTCTGACTATAAACAATACCTAATATATCCGAAAGAAGTAAAAGGGGGGTCTCTCCTTACTCTCCCTGTGTGAGTTCTAGTATAGCTGGGAGGAAAGAGAATGAATAACTGAATTATATTTGTTAGCTTCTTATGTGAAAACTTAACTCAGGCAACTCATAATATTGAGATTATATGGTTTTATGGTGAATGTCTCTCTCTTTCCCTTTCTTATTGTTCAATGTTCGTTATCCTTGAGCTAACATGTCATAACAAAACAATCTATCATTACCTTTAATGGAGTTTTCATACAACACTTTTTCTTTTCTTTTCTTTTTTATCTTGGTTTTAATGTTAGATGGTCCTTCCAATATTTAATATTCAATAAACTTTATAGGTGCTGGAGTATTGGGCTGGTAGAGGCATGCTGCAGATCTTGTATGTGTTTAGTGAGAAATTTCTTTTTATTTCTTGTATCTTTCCCCCACCCCTCACCACCACCACCACCAGCTTTACATTTTCTATTTATTATTAATTCTATAATTCATTATTAAAGCACATATTTTCTAGCTACCTGGTAATATAATTGCAAAAGAACTTAGGATTGCGAATTGAAGTTTATTGGGCTTGAGAGTAAATTTTGGTTGAACTTCCACAAATATTTAAGCAAGTTTTATCCGTTTTGCACACACAAATCACAGAGTGAGTAATTCTTATTCAGTTTTTAAACTCACGATTGTTCTCTTCAGTGTTGCTGTTATGACAAGAGCTTTCCCCGACTATTCTAGAGACCAGAAGGACCTCATTCTTCTTCAGAACATAGCTAGCTATTTGCTTCTTGCTTGTGGTGTAGTCTATGTTTTTTCGGTAAGTAAATGGAGAAGCATCATGTGTTATCAGTAGTGAGGCTTCTCTATGAATGCATGTGTCTTCTTTTGTGCACATCTGTCAAGGCTGTTCCTTCTCTAATCTGTATTGCTGGCTTAGATATTGTTGAAAAAAGGAAAAAAGAATATTTAAACCCCCCCCTTGAATAAGAAAAATAAGCCAATACTATTACCTAAACCTAATGACCTAATAATAAAGTCCTATTTAATTAAACTACCAGATAAATCCTAAAATTAAACAGCTATCAATTCTAACAAGATTCTTCTAGATTCAAAGTTCTTATCAAAATAAATATTCTCAACATTAAACAAATATTGATCTTGTTTTGACGAGAAGATTGTATTGATTGATAACTTATTAGAACACTCACCATTATTTTCCACAATTGATCTGAAATTGCTCAAGTCTAATTTTATTCACAATAGACATCAAATGTGAGTCAATCCTTCATCTCAACATTTCAAAGTTATTAATTTGATTGAGATTGCTGAATACAAGATAAAGCCTTGTTTCTTTTCTTCATGTTAAAGTTGGTACCTGGCTCCCATTGCAATCTTGGTAGTTTTCACCATTAAATTGTGGAGGTTCATATTGAAAAATAAAATTTCTTTCTTCTCTCTTAAATCCAAAGTGAATATTTAAAGTGATAAACATATGAGAGAATAAAAAATATTTTAAAAAACTTGAATAAGAAAAATAAGTAAATTTGAGAAGAAAAATATTAGTATAAGAAAAATATGTAGCTATTTATATTCTCTACACATGGGATTATATAGTATTTATGAAATACCTCCTAAACCTAATAGAAAGACCTCCTAAACCTAATAGGAAATAAAGTCCTATTTAATTAAACTACCTAAAAATTAAAAGATAAATCCTAAAAATTCAAAAATAAACTCTTCACAAGAAGAATATCACACAGGTTCTAACAGATATGCACCAGAAATTATCAGTTCAAACAGCTTCAATCAAAACTTTGACATTTTTCTATGGCACTGAGTATTTTAGTTAAGTAAATTAACATTCTTAACTAAATGGCTCAACGTAGCTCCTGAGCTTAACAAGATCTGGAAGGATGAACTTAAAGATTGCTGGCACAAGAATGTGATTTAAACATTTTAAATTGCCTCTACTTTTTTAACTTTTAATATTAATTTTGCATTTGCAATGCCTATTTTTGTCTTTATCCATTTTTGTAATCTTGTATCTTAGTAAAGTCTTTTTCTTTACTAAGTTTGGGCTGGCTAAAGTTGCTTTCTTCCTCTTGAGTTCTCCCAACAACTAATATTTTTGTACTCGTTTTTACCTATTTTAAGGGGATTCTATGCATTGGCTTCCTTAAACGTGCTCGCCAGAAGAAGGAAGTTACAAGGGAGCAAGCGGTAAAGGATCTGGAGGTAAGCCATCGTACTGAGTTGGTTTCATAAGTATCATGATTGTTGCATATATTCCCAACCGCTTACGTATAGGAGCTTTAGATGTGACATTATAATATGTATAGGTGGCATCTTTTACCTTTTTTGTTTTCCTCTATAAAACAGACATTGATTTCAGTTCAGAAGCTTATCAGTTTGCTCTTAATTAAAAATTTCAGGATTTGGAGCGACGAAGGGAGGAACTTGAACAATTACTTATTGCAGAGCGGGCTTGAGACAATTTGCAATAGTAGCTCAAAATTTGTACCATTTTCTTGGGTACTGGCAGCCAGGAAACCGATTCCTTTCCACCAACTATATAAGAATGTGTTAGCTTTGATAACTTAATAGGAGCCCATTTTTTTTCTGTATAATTGTAAATGGCTGTGTGTTTGTAGACCTTTGATTATGGAAGACCAATTTGTACCTGCTTACGAGCTAAAAGACGACCCCATTTTTAAGTTGAAATATTGCTATTCAACTTAAGTAGTGAAGTTCAGGGTCAGGCCTGCCTGGACTATATGAGCTTTTTGCGGCGGTATGAACGGCAATTTGCTTTTAACTTGAGGGACTGGCATCCTAAATTTTGTTTCATTTTCTGAAAACATGTATGCAAATTCACCCAATATTTTCAGCTAATGTGAGGGAATGGCTCTTGAACTTTGAGGGTAGCATGATACATTCCAAAGTATTAGATTTTTGGAAAGATAGGCTTGGCATGTTTTAAATGATTTGGAAGTCCTTTCTTGAAGCAGCTCGTCAAAATATGCAGTTTCTGTGTTTTGTTTGTGTTAGCACAGTTCCTCTTTAAGTCTAATATGCTGATACATGCTGAATATTTAATCTTATTATTACAAGGCAGGTTATATAAGCGATTTACAATTTAACATTTATAAATGGTTAAAATATAAACTTTTCAATAAATTGATTAAAAAAATTACTTTTAATATAATTTAATCGTCTTTCTAAGTTTATGGTATACTTTTTATTCACGGTGAATCGCATAATAAAACTTTAGAAGTAATTAAGTTTTCAATTATGGAAAAAATTATTTTAAAACCATTAGTTATTTATTTTTAATTTAAATGTTAAAAAAATTTTTTGAATCATTTTTATTATTTTCTTTCTAATTTATCTTAATTTTTCAAAGTAGTAGTCAATTTATTTTGAAAGTATTAATAAACCGACATTGTATTCATATTGAATTTAAGATGATATGTTTTTAAGAGAAAAGGTAGTTCACAACTTCATTCAAGTTTAATAAACTTAATGATACCAGAAAAAAAATATATGAATATATTTAGAATAAACAAATAGAATTAATTATTTTAAACAACGAAAATGCTAAAGAAACAAGCAAAGCGAAATTCAAGATTAAAAAAATTAAAAAATAAATAAATAAATAAAGTTTCCCATCTTGGCGCTCCTTCTACAATCGGACTCGTATTTCAAACCTATGAAATACGACCTGATTCCCGCTTCACATACCCGCGTCTCTCTCTCTCTCCCTTCATGGCGTGTCTCTGAGACTGCTTTGCTCACTCACAGGTATCCAAATACTTTCTTTTTCCAATAATTTTGTTTTTTTTTTTTGATCATTTCCAGTTCATTCGTAGTGTGTGGCTTGCGTTGGTTCTAAAAATCCATCTTTCTTTATTGCATCCAAGTTCTCTAGGTTTTCTTCTTTTTGCTGTTTGGTTCTCGAGAAAAGAGTAGGAAAACATAGTTGAAGTCTAAGAATTGACAGAGCTGCTTTCTTCAAATTGTTTAGCATACTATAATCTTAAGTAGACTGACAGGATGTATCTGCAATATGCACATCAATTTGCTATGCACATTTCAGATCTCCCTAGGTTTGGTGAGCTAGTATTGTGCTAATTTCCCTATATTCCCTTTTTTTTTTTTTTGAGTTTAGCATAATATCACTCTATTATAATCTATATCTTGTGTAAATTAAGAATCTTTTCTTCCCCAAAAAGAAGAGTAAAATTGCCTGTTCTTTTCTAAGATAAAAGGATTTTTTTCAGTCTCAGACCATTGCATTTTGCATCCATGACCATGCTTATGCTATTTCTTAATAACGATGAGGTTTTACTTTCATCTATTTGTTTGTAAGTACCAAATGTATAATCTATATTTACCAAATGCTTTTAGAAACTATATAATCTCAATTTTGGTTAATCCCGTATTACATTTTTGTTTCTGCTGGGGAAGTTAATTGCAAGGAATTTCTGTAGCATCCATTTGTTCACTTTTAACATGTTATCAGTTTCACCTGCACTAGGGATTGTTAAAATTTCATTCGCCTAGAGGAAGGAAAATGGAGGATGTACGTAAAGAATTAGATGATGTCAAATCAGAGTTGGAGAAGCTCAAGTCTGAATACCAAATTAAGACACAGCTTTCTGAGAGCTTGAAGAAAGCCTACAATGAGCAATCACTCAAATTTGAAGAAGCCAAGCAAAAAATTGAAAAACTAACCCGGGATTTAAATGTCAAGTCGGAGGAAATTGTTGAAGCTAGGCAAATTTCTGAAAAGCTCGAATCTTGTTTGCATGAAAAAGAGTTGTCCCATGGGCATTTGAGTTCTGTGAATGAAAATCTCAAAGCTGATTTTAGGCAGAAATTGCAAAATTTGGAAGAAGAAAAGAGAGTGTTGGTACTGGCTTTAGATGAAGTGACAGCTAGAAATAAAGAATTGGAGCAGAATGTGTGTGCCAGTAATCAGGAGATTGTGGGCATTAGAAAACTTTTATTGGTTACAGAGAAAAAGTGTTTTGAATCAGAGCAAAGGGCCCTAGAAGCTAAAGAACTGAGGCAGAGAGATGATGTAGTACTTCAACTGGAGGAGGAAAACAGAAACGTTCAAGATCAGTTAAAATGGAAGAAAGAACAATTTAAACATCTTGAAGAAGCTCACAAAGGGCTCCAAGATCAGTTCCAGATAAACAAGGAGGAGTGGGAGGAGGAAAAATCTGCACTACTTGAAGAAATTTCTTCATTGCAGACAAACTTGGATTCTCAAACTAGAATTCTGGAAGGTCTTCGAACACGTTTAGAGGCATGCAATCAAGCTTTAGTTCATGAAGAAAGCAGAAGAAAACTTCTGGAGATACAAGTCTCTGAGTTTGAATCACGCTTTGACAATGTTTATGCCCAGTGTGAAGAAGAAAAGTCAAAGATTGAAGCCTTTACTGTACAAAGAAATGAAGAGATTGGAAAATTAAGAAACACACTGGGATTAAAAGAGACACTTGCAAAGGAGATGGAATTTAAAATCGTCCATCTTAAGCAAGAAAATCAGGAACTTATGGAATCTCTTAAAGAACTTCGGGAGGAACAAATCAGAAATGCTGGAGTTACTGCTCTAAATAAGCTGCGGAACAAACTTAGAGGCTTGGAACAAGTTCATCGAAGTTGTTCCACAAATCTGAAAGAAAAAGAATCTGAATGGTTTTCCCAAATAGAGAAAATGAAAGGAGATATAAGTAGTTATAAATCTGAATTGAATTGTAAAGAGGAACAGATGAAGAAGCTTCACTTGGATCTGGAAAGTTGCTATTCCGTAGTTGATATTTTGAATGAAGAGATCTCAATACTACTTACAGTGTTCAAATCAGAACTTTCAGAGGCTTACTCTATAACATTTAATGCAAATGCTGAAATGCAGGTGTGCAACAAAGAGAAGGAAGATAAACTTTCTCTCCTTACAGCAGAGTTAGAGATGAAGAGTAGTAATGTAGACAATGTTTATCTTGAACTGTCGCAAGAGCACAAGAAAGTAGAAGCCTTAATGAAGAGGCTAGAGCCATTGGAACTGATGGAAAAGCAAAAGGTTCTTTTGGAAGAGGAGCTTCAACAACATAAAAGGATGCTTCAGGAATCCTGTGAATACCAATCTCACTTGAAAGACCAACTTCTGCAGATGGAAATTGCAACAAATGATGAAAAAGGCGATGTTTCTGAGGCTTTAGAGAAGGCAAATCTTGAACTGGCTGGGAAAATTCATGAGACAACTCAATTAAAGCATCAATTACAGCATTGGGAATCTAATGCCGAAAGGCTTACAGCTTGTGTTGAAGAAAAACAAGAAACTTGTAGACAAATGGAGAATTTGCTTCTTGCCCTTAAGCATGAAAAAGAAAGCCTTATTTGCATCTTAAAAGAGCAAGAAAGGAAAATTGAAGATCTGAAGCAGCATATTCTGTCACTGGAATCTAGAGTTGTTGCAAAAATGAAGGACATGGAGGTCATCCTACGGGAGAAAAAGAACCTTGCCCAAATTGTCAATGAAAAGGACAGTTGCGTAGAAAATCTGCAAAACAACATCACTAGGTTGAACCAAGAGTGCAGGAGAAGAGAATCAGAAGCTGCAACCCTTGCACGGTTGGAAGCAGAGAAAGCTTTTGTGCAAGAGAAAGAGACACTTTTAAAGTCCATGGATGAGAAAGAGCATAGTGTTAAAACCCTCCATTTATTGATAGTCTCATTGGAGCAAGACTTGACAAGTGCAGTTATCTCCTCCTTCTCAGCTGTTGTAGAAAACCAGGTAAAAATTGATGTGCTTACTGAAGCTTTGAAGAAAAGCAAGCACCTGGCAGATATAGAGACTGAAGAGAAGAACAAGATAATATTTGATTTGGAAAGAGAAATATGTAGCTCACGTCATAGACTGAACCATCAGGAGGAATCCTTGTTGTACATGAAACAGGAAGTAGAAAAGCTTCAAGATTTGCTGGAAACCAACAGATTGGAAACTGAAAAGTTGATGGATGAACAAGGAAGAATGGAAGGCATAGTCAAGCAGCACATGTATGAAAAAGGACTTCTCGTGCAAGATATCATGAAGCTATCAACAGAAAGGGAAGAAACTTTTAATAACTTTGAAGAAATCTGTAACAAAATTGGTGAACTATCCACTGATGATGCAGAAATGATGCAAATTTTAGGAAAAATGTTGCAGATGTCTGAGGAAGCGACTGGACCAGCAATGGATCTGGTGGTGCATAACAAGCTCTATAATTCTACTAGCAAGAATCCTGAAACTTTGTTCTCAGCCACAGCAAATAAACTTCAAGCAAGTAATGATGAAAGACCACCACTGAAGGAGGTTAACCTTTAGCAGATATAATGGAGGGCAGAGTTTATATCTTGTGTTAAACTGGCACAAGGTAATTCACTACTCAGGTTCCTAGTTTCACAACGTTAGAAATGGTTTTAACAAAGATTTATTAAGAGGTACTATTTAGATGCTTCATTAGCTTGTCTGCTAGGACTAAATATATATTTGCAAGTAAATTGCTTCATTTTAGAACTTCTAACCCAATTTATGGTTAGTAGCTAGTTTCAGAACTAGATGAAGTGTATTGTGCTTAGCATGTCTGAGGTCATGTTGTTCATTGAGAATACTGTAAGCTTTCCTGGGTTTTCTTCTATACCACGAGGAAGTTGCCTCCTCTAAAACATTTTGTATCTTATTGAGGCTTATTTCAGTAGGTGCTAGAGTCTACTGAACCCAATGGATCATGAATGGTCTTTATATAGGATATAGGAAATAATACATGTAAACAGGATTCTTAAATCTGCAAAGATTCTACGTACTTATCCCGACTTTAACATGGTGACAAAGTGAAATAGTCTAACTTGTTTTGTGTTCTTTGTGCATACAGTTTTCAGAATGGGAAGGGTGATGGAACTTGGAAATGATCATTTCCATGAATAGTGGCCCTTGTTCTGTCCGGGGATTTCGAGGTAGTATCAGCATTGGAGACAAACAATCTCCATGTTCAAACTTCTCTGTCGTATGTGTGATTTTAGGTAACACAATGGTACTTCTGTACACGAAATACTGTTATTCCAGAATTTTATTGTTCATTTGTGAGAATTCATTTTAGATTTCTTTTTCTTCTGTTAGAATGTTGGTGTTATGCAAGCGTGTTAGAGGTAACCCCTGAATCCATACTCCACTTGTTCTTTGTATCTAATTTCCAAATTCATGGAGACTGTAATTGATGCATTAGCTAACGCATATTATTCTTGATTTACTTGTGACGTGCCTTCTGAAATATGACTTAGCACATTCAAATGCTGGACCATTTTTGCATAGCAAGGCAAATTATAAGAACGTAATTTTTTTTAACACTTTTCACATAAGATTTTATTTTCAGAAGACTACAAAAAAAATGCGCTTTTTCCATTTTCCTATTCCTATGCTTGTTGAAAATACAGACCAATAAATAGATAAAAGAACTAATGTGAACGAAACGTTATGACTTGTAAAAGCTATAAAATGCGTTTGCAGGAAACATAGGAAACCCTTAATGTCCTCATGGCCACTTGGTAGAAGGTTCTTGTAGCTTCCACAGCTACAGCCTATATAGTTAAAGTCATATTAACTTATAGGAGACTCATAAAAAATGTTGAATTCATTAAGAACCATTTCTTCAACTGGTAAACAAACCAACCATCCATTTTCACTATTCTGTTCTACTCAAAGTTTCCCTGCTCTCTAAACCTCTATTTTCTGTAAATTAAAGAAAGCTTGGACAATTAACACTGTGATTAGTTCAGGCTTTGGTTCATAGTTTCGAGGATTCAAGCTTATACACAACCTAAATCCTCTCCACCCTCTCTCATGCCCAATAGGAGGTTCAACATAAAAGAGACTCGCAATGGAAATGGACTTTAAAACTGTCCGCCTTCAGCAAGAGAATTAGGAACTTACAGAAACCCCAAAAGCACTTCCAGTCTTCCAGAGGCTAAATGCTGAATTGCAGGTGTGCAACAAAAAGAAGGAAGATATGTCTTCTCTGCTTACAGCAAAGATAGAGATAGTGTAGTAATTCAGATATGGGTATCTTGAACTTCCACAAGATCATTAGTAAAAACCTTAATGAAAAGATCTGATAGCGTAGTAATTCAGATATGCTTGTCTTGAACTTTCACAAGATCATTAGTAAAAACCTTAATGGAAAGAGTAGAGTTATTAGAATTTAAGTAACAGGTTCTCTTGAAAGAGAAGCTTCAATTGAGACCTAAAAGGATGCTTCACGAATCTTCTGTATATCAAACTCACTTGAAAGGACCAACTTCAAACAGAAATTGTGACAAACAATGATAAAAATAGATGTTTATGAGGCTTTAGAAAAGAGAAATCTTGATTCGGCTAACAAATTTGTGAGACAAGTCAATAAAAGCATAAATTACAGCATTAGACATTAGGAAATCTAATGCTGAGGCTCGAAGCAGCTTAAAGTTTTGTTTTTTGAAAACCAAGAAACTTGGTAGGCAAATGATGAATTCCCATCTTGCACAAGCTGATACCATTCAAACACTTGAGCATGGGAAAGAAAGTCTTAATTGCATATTCAAAGAGGAGACATGGAAATTGGAGATCCGCAGAAGCATACTATATAATTAGAAGTTAGAGTAACGGCAAAAATGAAGGACATAGGGGTTACCCTACGTGGAATAGTAGAACCCTGCCCCATGTTAAGGAAAATTGCAGCAAACATCTGAAAAATACATCACTAGGCTGAAGCAACCAAATAAGAGAATCACTAGCTGCAACTCACATGGTTAGACACAAAGAAAGCTTTTATAACTGATAAAGAGACTTATAAAGTCCATGGATGGGAAAGAGCATTGCATTAAAACCCACCAGCTATTGACTATGCCATTGGAGCAAAGACATGAGCGTGCAGTTATATCCTCCTTTTCAGATCTCATTGAATATGGGGTGCAAATCGATGCTCTGCTTGAGAATGAAGCAAAGAACAACATTACTTTGTTCTGTGGAAAAGGAAGTTTGTATACTAAAACATCCTGAGGAAATCCTTGCCGTACATTAAGACACAAAGCAGAGCAGCTTCAAGCATTAGTGAAAACAACATATTGGAAACTGAACAAAAGAGAAGGGAAGCAGACTGAATTTTAAAAGGCAGCTGTCCTTCAAGACATCACGAAGCTATCCACATAAGGAGAAGGAACTTTTGATAACCTAAATGAATCTATAACCGAAGTGGTGCCTGTGAGAATGTAAAAATGATGAAAAAGTTCACAAAAAGTTGCAGAGGTCTGAAGAAGAGACTGAACCAACAATGGATTTAATGGTGCATAATAAGTTCAACAAATATTGGCATTGTTCCCTTTTCATAAAAAGGTTGTCCCCTGATATAGTTAGGAGACAGCCCCTAGTATCTAATCCAAAAACCAGTTTTATATTAGCATTATGCCGGAGAGTACTTGTGTTGATGTACCGAGGAAAAGGAGCTGCAAAGCTAAGCTGAACACTAATAAACGAGTTAAAACACTGCAACAGAGACATACAGCCCTGAGGCTCGAGAAAACTCACAGACAATAAAGATAACATAATACAGAAAAACACCAATCAAAACATAGACTGAAACATGCTAATTTAGAGCACATAGTAGGAACTCTTAACAATTTCAAAACATGAAACACCTTATAATGCAACACTATATTTATTAAATTCCCAAAAACTTAAAGTTCCTGACTTTACATCTAATTAGGATTTAGCAATTTACAAGTCACCAAGTCATTGAGATTCTGTACTTACAAGAGAAAAATAAGTTGCAAAACAAAATTATGAATCATCAAAAGATCTAAATCGCCAAACAAGTATTTGGGATGACAGGAATCAGAGAAGATACCAAAACCCTGGAAAATGATAATTGAACAAGGGAAATCCTCCACTCTCATTATAAGCTCAAATATAAATGCAGTGAAGAATAACCATTAGAACTAAACTAAATCAGAAAAATCCGATATGGGTTTCTATTTGGAATACATGTAAATATAGAAAGGCAGTCATTTTCTTTAGAAACACCAAAATTAAATCCACTAAAAATCCCAAAGGGGAACAACATACATATCATGATCATCACTACTTGCTTTTCATTCAAGAACAACCTTTGCTCCAAGTGCTTTCAACTTCTCAATTAACTGCTCACCTTCCTCCTTGGACAATCCTTTCTTTAGCACAGCGGGTGTCTTCTCCACCAAGTCCTTTGCTTCCTTAAGACCCAAATCAGTGAAGCTCCTTACCTCCTTGATCAGTTTAATCTTTGAAGCTACCTCATAAGACTCCAACTTTATTTCATACACAGTCTTTTCTGCCTTCTTCTCCTCCTTGGCTTCTGTTGGCGCTTTAATAGTAATTGCAGCAGCTCCAGGTTTCATAACTCCAACAACTGGGGGTTCCTTCATTCCTCTTTTCTTCATCAAAATGGAACCAAGCTCTGCAACTTCACTAAGAGTAAGCCCTGAGATTTCGTCTACAAGCCTGAAAACGCGGTCAGTTGGAGGGCTTCGATGCTCCGTGGGATCAAATGTTGCTGGGTCGTAATCAGCAGGAAGCCTTCTTTGATCAATCTCCACTTCTTCGTCTTCTTCTTCGACTTCTTTCATTGCGGGTTTACTGAATTCTTGGCATTGTCTATTTACGTTACCAGAATTGACTGCCGCCAATGATGGAAATAAGGGTTTTCTGCAAAACCCATTTCTCAATCTTAGAATCAAGCTCATTTTCCGTCCTTCGTATCCAAGAAAAGATTGAAAATAGAAGATTGAAGAGAGAAATCAGTATTCGGCTGTGTATCTTCTCAAGGGCAAGCTAAACGTCACTGCGAAAAGGAAGGGCAACAGAAAAAATGGTCTTCAAAATGTTTTTTATATAAAAGGTTTTTTTTTTTGAAAAATATAAAAATTGTATGCTTGAAATTGTATTGAACTATTGCTTTTAGAAATGATATTTTAATCAATTTGATATTTTAATCTACCTTAAATTTCTATAAGGTAATAACTATATTTACTTTTTTTAAAAAAAAAAGAAGCAAAACTAACCATATATAAAAAGTATCACTTTTTATGTTCAAAAAGAAAAAAGTTTCATATTTTTTTTTATGAATTTAAAAGTCCTAAGAAAGTAAATTTGAAGTTGAAAAAAAGGAAAAGAAAAGTATCAAGTGGTTACATAAACTCATTTTAAAAAATATTTTTTTCTGAGTAATTCTCTCTATCATCAAAATATTGGTTGACAAATATTTGACTTGTGGATGTGATTATTGTGAATAAAAATAAAGCGCAGTACAAATTTATAAAATAGGACATTAACTATGCAAAAACATTAAATTACATAGGGCTATTATGAAATTTCCCTTATTATTAAATCTATAAATAAAATAATTAAATTTAACGAAATTTATTTTATATTATGTATCAATCATATTTTTATGGACACTTTGTATAAATCATAACTATTTAGTGTAATCATTCTTATTGACACTTGTATAAATCATAACTAGTTATTCATCATAGTCATGAAATTTATATACATTTATAAATACATTGAATTTTATACTCCTACAATGTATGTATTTTTATACTCCTATAAAATAGTTATAAGTCTGGGATCCAACCTAAAATAACAATTAATTTCATTAATATGTTATATTTTCAAAACATATTTTATAATAAAAAATCAAATTTAAAATTATTTTAAAGTATTTACAAAATATGTTTGTTAATAACCTATCTCAATGTGATTAAAATATATTTGTTAATAACCTATCTCAAGAAGTTAGAGATAAACAACCAACAAAAAGTATGTATAAAAAAGATAGAGATAAAAATCCAATAAAAGGGTTCGTACAAAGATTAGCATTCAAACTTGTATGAAGGGCCCCTTGGAGACGCAGGAGCCGCCAGCCGGATCGACCAATAAATGATAGGCCAGAGGGATGGGCGCATTCGACTAATTAGTGATCCCTAGCCCTACCTAACAAAGAGATGTCCCTGAAATAGGGATTGGTTGGAGGAGTAGGACATTCTGTAAAAATCTTTCTGATCTGCTAGCGGGTGGTCATCTCAAATCCCATTTTTTCATCGACAGGTAGGGTGAATTCTAAGGCTCCTTATTCCGGTTGTAAAGCAGAAGAAGATGAAGAATGGGACCGGTTGTAATGCAGAAGAAGAGGGAGAATGGGGCTGGTTTAGACTGCATGTCTGAATGTATTTCAATATCACAATTAATAAGAATAATTATTAGTTCAACATCAATATAAAAAATTCAAGTATCTCCTCCCGTGTCATTTCTTATTCACATGCTATATTTTAACAGAAGTGTACTCCGGAAATATTTTTCCCTAAATACAACAGTAAAAACATATTGTCTAGAAGCATTCCATGCTTAATTTAAGAAGCAATCATCTCAATGTATTTTTAATCATGTTCATTACTGCTCATTGTTCACTTTTCTTAGATGAACTTGAAATCATTTTAAACCTTCTGTTAACATGATGCCACATCAGTAAGAATACATTTAATTTGAAAACAAATTAATCATCACGTGAGGTTAATTACTGCTCACGTGAGGTTATTAATGCTCATTTTTCTCAGATGAAGTTGAGTTTTTTGAGAATTTTGTGCGCCATCTCTGCTTGTTCTTCTCGGATGTATTCACGTTTTGCGAGTAATCTGTCAACCCCTGCCTTAGGGCTCCAAGATTGACTCCGTTATGCACCAAAATGCTTGTTACCCCCATTTTGGAAACCTGTCAAAACAATCATATAACATTTTCTATTATTAGGTCCAAGATGCCATTTAAGTTCTTAGAAACTATTTTGGTTAAAGTTCTTAGAAACTATTGAAACCAATAATACTGTTCAACAAATGAGCAAACGAGTGAAGTGATGGTACAGAAAAAATGTTAGTAATAAAGGAAAACAAAATCTACGGAAAAGAGTGAGAAAGAAAAATTACCGCTTGGATGTTCCTATTTTCATCATCAAAAAATAGCATAGAGTTGTAGGGAACCCCTGTTCTCGAATGAATTCTCTGAAAATGATCCGTTTTATGCGTCCAACTGGAAAAAATCTCCTGCATATTCAAAAGGAAGATGATCATTATCACTTCCCACAGAAGGATTGCATTTATGTCTCTAAAGCAATCCAGTGCACGTATCATGTAGTTCAGATTGAAAAGTTCTGGTGTTGGACTATGAAATATTTACACATGGCTAAGTAACAAGACTCCAACCATTCAATCCATTATGCAAGAGAATTATAGTTGCAAAATTTTAAACTGCTAAGAAATGGGTCCAACAATGTATGTCATTCCAACAAAACACGTACTTGCACCCGCCCTTGCAGGCCTACGCAATAGCTTACACATGCAGAATTGAAATAATAACGTAGAACAGAGTAACGATAAGTAAAACACATAAACAAATTGACAACCAAACTCTGAAACAATGCTAAGTTACTACTGCTCAATTAAGCTTCAAGGATCATGCTAACACAAAACACACTAAGAAGGAAAAACTATTTAGATATCTTTATCCAAATATAATCTCAAATGACTTAGCATGTTGCAAGAGTAAACAAAGCATATTATTACTTCTAACAGAACAAATAACAGAGAGAAAACGGACCAAAATAAAAAATGAAAATTAATCTTGAACGTTCGGGTACCAACTATATTATTTAAAGTTTATAATGACTAATGTATTAAAAGAGAAAAAAAAGAAAAAGGTCATCTGATTATGCTTGATCCATGACAGCCAAGGAAAACTGCAGTCAACAAATCATTGGGCTAACATCCTCAATCCTAATAAAAATAATGAAATTAACAAATAAAAGAATAATAGAAAGTCTGAGAGTAAGCACTATCCATGACTCACCTGGGCTACAAACATCAATTTTATGCCCAATTTTTCAAGAAATGTGTTTGCTATATCTGGAGTAGGTGACCTAGAAGCAATGGCAACATCAATCCCCTTTTCTTTGAATGCATGCAATATGCCTCTAGCATGGGGATACAAAGATGGCATTTCACGTTTGGAGCGACATTCACTGAAAAAATTTAGATTTAAGATGAAGCTGATTGTAATATTACCAAAACAATTGTACTAGGAACATATCAAGCTGTAGGATGATGTTAAATATTACCAAATTGCATAATAATATGAGAAACATTCATTTAGGAGAAAATCATGGCCCTTGAGAGAAGATACAGGATGATGCACAAAACTAATACAGTAACCGCAGTTTAAGGGTTTTGTTTGGCACGTCCATATTTGAACCCATGATCAAAGAGACCTTTCCATGTCACTTGACCAAAGGGCTATTATAGAAAAAGAAGATTAAAAATAAAAAACATATAAAAATATACATTATTCTTTATGACTGGTGACTGAATTTTAGTAACTTAAAGCAAGCAAAACCATTTATTCTTACTCTCTTTCCCTTCCAGTTAATGGATTAGTTACACATAACCAAAGATACCCAGACGTTCAAATTTTGTGTCATATACCACTCTTCAGTATTAAATTGGAAAACAGGTATGACCAATAAACCATACTAACTATTATCAAATTGAACAGATTTGAATAGTGAATGTTTCTTGGGTTTCTGAAATTACATCAAACCATATACATCTTGACAAAGTGCTTCTTTCTCCAATAGCAAGTTTCAAAATATGATCATCCTAACATCAATCTAGCAATCCAAAACCCACTCCAAATCACAACCACATAAAACCTATGGAGAAACAACGCAAAATAAATAGTTATGTGAAAATGCTGCTTCACGATTAAAAGGTAATAATATACTAAGCGAAATTTAAAAGACAATAAGGGGAATAAGGAATGAACAAATTAGCACTCCACAATTAGAAATTGAATAATTTAATTCTGTTTAGCACGTAAAACCAACAAAACAAGTCTAAAAATTGATTTTTTTTTTCTCTCTCTCGCAGAGTTTCTTTTTGTTAAGTAAAGTTGAATTTCCAGAGAAACAAACAGAAAGTACCAGTAAAATGGCCAGATAGTATAATCAAGATCGAAGACCACCAATCTGGGGAGGACTTGGAACATCCCTATTAGCTGCAGAGCCTCTGCCTTCACCTTGTCGTCTCCCATCTCTCTCTGTCGAAATTGGAATAGAAAATAGAGAAATTTATTTAGAAGATTCCGAATCTCAAACCAAGATAACCATTGGCTCCTATTACGTTTCTCTTGGAGGGGCTCTGCTGCGCACGTTTCGTCAAATATTATCATCATCATCCTGAGTGGCCGAGTCATTGGGTACAAGTGATTGGTTATTTTATTTTATTTTATTTTTTTGCGTAAATAATAAAATTATACGATATTTATTATTTTATATTGAATTTTAGTTTATTACCTTTAGACTTTATTTTTTATTAGCGGAAACTGTGCAAAAATAATGGCAATTGATGAATAGTTCCTATAACAACAACCAACCTATTTGTGGCTTTCTCATTCAAAAACTGTACAAGCTATGTACTAACCCACTTAAATACAATGCTGCCTTTGGGACATTCCTACCAAAACAAACGTCTTGCACCTTCAGGAGGAGATAGCCTTGCCCTTTTTGGATACTGAATTTCAGCTGATGTCAAGACTGCAATATTCTCATATCTTGTTGGCATATTATTTTCTTCGAGGTTGATTATTTCAATAGGATCGTCCTTCTCGGTCCAAGGAACAAGTTTATCGCTCTCGAGCATCCTATCTTCCTCTTCGGAATCTTCTACAACACAAGCTGAAAGTCCCTTATCTGAGGTTGAAGAAGAAGATTCAGGTTCATCTGTCTTCCCAAGATGGTCAAGTTCCTCAATTTTCTGTGGCAGTTGATCTTCATCATCGAGTACCATCCCCAATATGGTCTGGAGTCTACTATCTGATTCTGAAATTGAATTTCTACCACCAGATTTCTTATGATGCTGAGAAGATTCACATTTCTTAGAAGTCTCCAATGATCTTAAACTTTTGCGAATATCAGACTCAGAGAGAAAATCATAAGCCAATCCACAAACATGCTGGTGTTCCTCTCTGTCTAATTTTGATTTAGCAACTAGATCATCATTTTCTTCAACTTCCTGTTTTTAAGAAAACAAGGGACACGTACCTCCAATTGGTTTCAATATAGAAAACTCTTGAGTAAATTCTCCGTTTTATTTATTTACTTTTAATAACTCTCCAAGTTTACTAGAACAAGGCCATCATTGCATATTTCAAAAGCACCAATCATATTTTACTTCCCCCAACACCTAAACATCAATGACAAACAAGATGGAGGAACTACTCATTCCATATCTATTTGTTTTACCAAGCAATTTCATAATTTAACAGCCTCCTAACAATACAGATAAATGTGTTTTAACCTACCTCTCCTGACCTTTCTGTAGGATCTGTTTCTAATCAACCATATCATAGGATTAAATACTTTAGTCATGCTCAACCTACTTCCAGCTAACCGATAATACCCCATGATTTAGGATGACGCAAAACAATAAGGGTGATTTAGGAAGTAGAGCAAGTAATTGCAAACAATACAAATTAAGAAATGATTACCTTTACTGATGAGGTGACACTCTCTGGGAAGTGCGGATTGTCCACATCAGAAAATGATCTGGCACAAGTTCCAGGATCAAATTTCTTCCTACAATCCACTGATTTTCTAAAACACTGGATACCACTTAGAGGGGCAGCCTCTGACAATGAGTTTCTAATGCCTTGGTCAGCATTGGAACTAGAGGCATTGTCACAGTATGTTTTTTTTGAAGTGCATATCTCATCAAGAAACATTTCTTCAGTTTCTTGACTGTCTTTATTGGATCCTACTGAAGGACATCTGTCAATGCTATCAGACGGAGCTTTTTGAGATTCCATGATATCATGAATTAACTTCAAGATCAAAGCTCGTTTAAGAGAAGCCTCAGTAGGCGGGAACCATTTTCGGTTTAGCTGGAAAAGTATTAGCATGTTAATTAACTCAGACAAGAAGTCAACATGATAACAAGATCAAAGAGAAAGCGAACAATGTTAGAAACTATCAGCAATCTCAAAAGCTTTAATATCAGGCTGACACAATAGACAGTTAACATTCCCCCATCCATTCAATAATGGGGCAAATATTTGTGGCTTACATGTGGAGTGCAATAAATTAAAATAACAATAATAATAAGGGTGAACAGGATTAGATAATTATGTTACAATACTCTATCAATACCCAAAAATTAAAATGTTAGGAATGGGCCTAACTAAAATAACGACGCACAGGCAGCCTATCCTGATTCTATGACCAAACAGTTATGGGGGGAATGTAACAATATCACTTACAAAGTTAGAGAACTCTGAGATGTTAGAGGGCCTGAAGTTAAGAGGAGCTTGCTTTAGAAAAAGTTCCACATAATGGAGCAAGAAAAGGCCACAGTCAAATGTATTTTCCTGCTGCGGGAGCTGCGTCAAAATAAAAATAAAAGAAAGAGTCAGCAACAAATAATTTATTTGAAAAAAATAGAGAACTTTCAAGTATTAATAGAAATATATGCACTATCTTTAGCTGTCTATGTGAATAAGTAAACTGTAAAACTCTTTCATTTAAAAGATAATGTTTAAGGTTTTCCATATGTCAAAGAGAACATTTAGAAGTGCTCAACAGGACATGGTTCGGGACAAACACCAACAACAAGGGCCACTAAAAAAAATATAGCAACTAAAAACAAATCATTGACCTCCATAGTCCAGGGTCACTGGAAAGTTTTCGAAGGAACTAAAATAAATATATTAGTATGATCTTTTATGTAAGTAAAATTCTTGTTGCTATATTGAAAATAATGGGCTTCCCCAAGGAAATATAATTCAACAAAGGTGAATGGCAGGTATGGCGACTAAACCTTTTTGCTGCTTGCAAAGGGATATTACTATATTTCCATAATCACACTCAAAATTCGTTTTTTCTTCTGGTACTAACTATAAAAAGGAAAGAGTTCAAAACAAAGTCCAATATCCTCCCCTTCATTCACTGGATAGGTAAATTCAAAGGATATGTTGAATTAAAATATTGCTGAACTCTAAGCAATAAAATATTATTTGATGGAAGGAACTCAAAACCATAAGGTTAAAAATATGCTGCTAAATAACAACGTAATAAATTTTACAAGGATCCTAGAATTTCTATAGAACTTTGGCAACAAAACTATCCTACTATTTAATTGTATTCTAAGTTATGATGTATTAACCCAGTGGCACTTTTTACTTCACCTTTAATGAAAAACATTTCTTTTATTTAAAATTTAAATTTATACGCACATATATACATATTCATCGAAAAGCTAGAAAATACCTCCAATGGGACAAATCTCAAATCCAAGAATTTTGAAGAAAGATCTTCTCCTGTCCCACTATGCCTTTCTTTCCACTCTTCACATAGATAACTGAAATCTCAAGGACAATAAATGATGAAGGAAGTCATGGTCAGTATCAGTTTCAATAGCATGAATATCATTATGTCAATATTAGATACAAACTAAGATAATGCTACTCAACATCTTACAGATTAACACGAGATAATGTTATTCAGAAGCAACAAATACCATTTATGCCCATCCCATGAATATGAAATGTGGTATCCAGCCATATGAAACAATAAAACAAACACTTCTAAGGAGAAAGATTATGAGAAGAATATGTTATTATGCATTGATCTGTAAGAAGAACAAGTTACCATGAACTGAGCCTAAAGATAAATCATAAGAGAAAGAAAGAATGATTGAGAAGTTGATAGTAGAATAAGAGCATCTGAATAAAAGGTATGAGAAATTTATATTAAAATAAAATATTTGTTAGAAGCAGAATGCTAAAATGAAGTGGTGAAGTAAGGGTGGCAGAATCAAAAGTTTTTCATGGTGGAAAGGTTAACCACTCCTCAAAGTCATTGGGCAAGGTTATCCAATTAAGTCAAAGATTACCTTGTTCATTATTAATATATGTTGGAAGGATATTTCGCATAATGGCCATTGTTAGTTTTTGTTTTATCTTTGTTCTTTTCTGTTTTTTTTATAATCTTTAGAGGATTTATCTCCATCCATGTATACATAATGGCGCCATTGTTAGTTTTTGTTTTATCTTTGTTCTGTTTTGTTTATGATCTTTTGAGGATTTCTCTCCATCTATGTATCTACAGAATAATTCTTATCATAAAACAATGTTTTGCTTCTTATCTTTTTCTTCTTCATTTTAAAAAACAAGATAATGAAAAAATTCCAGAATGCTAGAAGCATAATAAATAATTTGAATTGGATGATAGATAAATGATAACTAAGGAAAAAAGAATTGAGGGAGAAATTGTTATATCTTTACTCTAAAGATTCTAGTACAATATGCAGAATGGAGGTGATGGAAACCAAGAATAGACTTATGTTAAGCACAAATATCAAAAGTATTTTAATTAATAAATGAGAGATCTTTAGTCAGCTAGTTTCCTAATTTATTTAGATTTATTTAATTTAGATTTATTTTACTAAAATCTTCTAAATTAACCTGGTTTCCTGTTTACTTTAATTTCCTTTTTCCTTCATACCCATTTCATCATGCTGACAAGGACACAGCTCATGGATGCTTCCATTCCTGACAGATACATCAGGAGAGGTCAACCAGGCGTTGGCAATAGTAAAGGAAGATAAATTTGATTGGCTAGAGAGACAGTTTGAGGATTAGAGATTAGAAAGGCAGTTTTGATTGTTGTGCAATAAATAGCCAGCTTCTCTGTCATAAGTAGCTCAAGGGTAGGCAAATGTTGGAGTTCACTGTAATTACAATTCTTATAGGAATGAAGGAAGACAGAATTGGTTTTTACATTGATTTTGAAACAAACTATTTACAGAGTGGATTAGGAATTTTTGTAATCTGTAATGGAAATGAATTGTTTTGGAACTGGGTGGGAAAGATGGACTAGTAGATGTGTGAGTATCTTTGAATTTTTGGTAATGTTTAATGGTAAACTGAGAGGAAAATTTAAGCCAAGCTGACACCACAGTCTCCTCGTTTTGGCATTTGGTTGCTGATGTTTTGGGTAGATTGGTGGACGGGGCAAAAAAATCTCCAAATATTTAGGACTTTGTTATGGGAATAGACAAATAGAAGATTCACCGCTTACAATTTGCTGAGGATATCCTATTCTTGGTTTCTGGAGACGAGTGGTGTCATTTTGGGGATTAATTATGATGCTCCTAAGCCTAAAATTGAGCAACTAAGGTGGGTTAGTAGGCGGAAGAATAGCCTTTAATGTATCTTGGAATCCTACTAGAAGACAATCATTGAAGAGTATATTCTTCAGAACCTGAAGGCAACAATTGAGTAGTATATTTTTCAGGACCAGTGGTGGGTAAAGTAAACGACTAAAAATGGAAAAGATATATATTTTTTTTCTAGGGGAAGGAAACTTACTTCAGTCAGTGCATTGTATTTTAGCTAATATTCCCACTTATTTTTTCTCATCACTTAAAAATCCTCATGTGTCTTTGGAAGGTTAGAGAGGTTGATGAGAATGTTTTACTGGGAGGGTTGAAGGGAAAGGTTTAAAATTTAAGTCTTTTTGTTTCTGGGGAAGAAAGTTACTAAGATTAAAACCAAAAAGAACAATATGCTTGACTAGGAAAATAGTTATGGAGGTAATCAACTTATATTTTCTGTAAAGTGACTCCATCTTGCTACAACAAAAGCTGCAGAAAAATTATCATCTGATATGGACACCTTAGTAGAACATGTGTGTGTGTATTTTATTTTCATCATTCAGAAAGGAATAAAATAACCATAAATCCATCAACTTCAAGATAATGAAAAGCCATTAAGGAGTCCAATGCAGTATTCGTTCCAACAAACATAAACACTAAGGTAGTTAGTCAAGGAGTGAGCAATCAAAAGCGCACCTTTGAACAAGATTCTTGAGACCTTTGTGACTTCCCCTAATAGAATCCATGTGCAAGATGCATGGTACCTTGTGTGAACTTTCACTTCCTACATCTGTGAATTCAATTCTAAAGCATTAACTAGCATAAAGATGGTCAGAATAAAAACAAGAGAAAGGTCTTCAATCATGTATCTTCTTGCCTTTAAAATTAGCTACTTCGCCAGGATGACAGATGACAAGCAAACTCCAGTGAAGACTGTGATCAGGATGCATTAAACACATTAAAGATGGTATCCATAACCAATTATTCTCCAATGCATTAGTATAATGAATATATACTTTCTCACCTGTAATTTACAGGAATGAAGATGTAGTCCTTTTCGAAAATATTTACTTTCCTTGTCCATTTACGAACACATTGAAAAGCTACCTTGCCTTCATAAGCACATGACAGATCTTTGTCTAGATCAGCAAGCTTCCGAAAGAAAAAACTGTTGAAAAAGTGGAATCTATTTTTTTCTTCAGGTGGTATATTGTTCTTCAAGTATCTGACAACAATATGTTACTGTCATAGATTGCTCAGAATGTAGAATGCACTCGGATAGAATGCATTTGGATATGTTGGTTTTAGATTTTAACACTTTAGAAGGGAAAACCAACCTATATTTATCAGTCAAAGGGGGGAACTGCTAATCTCAAGTGCCATAAAGAATTTATCAGGGTCAAGTCAAGCAATTGTGAACTTACTTAATATAAAAGTCAATTATAGTGTCATTTATGAATCTCCGTGGCTGTAATAGCTCAATGTCTCCCTTACTTAAAGAAACAGCATCAGGATCACCTTTTGGATAGATGACATTTTCAAAAGACTCGTCCAAACTGAAATACATCCAACTAATCATCATCACAAATGGAGAAAGATAAGTGATTGGATAAATAAAAAGTTCACCAAGTTAATAAATCTACAATTATATATAATATTATTAACATATAATATGAAACAACATTTAGAATCAGTTAAGAAAAATACAAAACAGAAAAGCACCACATTCTTGCAATAGTAAAGAAGCTAAACACGAGGAAAAAAAAAAATAAAATAAAGCCTTGAGGATAGTAACTGATGAGTAATTAAACCCAACAAGTTTTCTTGGGTTATCATAACTATTCCACAAGAAGAAAAGAAAAAAAAATTGTTTATAGTAGATCATCAGAGAAAAACTCAACTAAATTTTGACCTGTCTACTTATTGTTCAAGCATACAGCAATAAGAAAAAGGAGATATAAATTAGATCTATGGAATCAAACTTTTACTGAAAAATACATTTGAGACTAAAAATTCAATTCACACCATAGTCTTTATTGCAGACATATCAAAGCCAACAAGGAATCTGACTTAAGGAAAACAGAACCCAGCAATATGATTAAGTATCAAAGATACAAAACTAGCAACTAAGAGAAGAAAAGATTTGGCATACATGAAATAATTGATGATTTATATGCTTTCAATCTCGCATGCACTATGACCAAAACAAAAATCTTACAGCCATTGTTTTGACATGATAGAAGAGCTATTGACACAAAATCAGACTTTGTAGAACTACTTCAATACAAGAAAAGGCAAGGAATGCTTTTTCAATCTTTTTTTTTTATGTTTAGGAGACAAAATTTTATCAAGTCAGAACATTTGGCACATGATCTTTAGTGGATGAGGAAACATGAAGAGATTAAAAACAAAGCAAAATAGAAATTAAAAAAATAAATAAAAGAAAACTAGCATGGCCTCATTCCAACATAAATTGAGTCTAAAAAAAAAAGGATAACCCTCAATTCTTTAGAAGATGATGCATCACATTTCCACCGTGCAAGTTGAAAATATTAATTCCATCTCAGACACACAACACATGCATTATGGTATAAATTATAACTGATTCCAGGATTACGGAAATTATCTCCAAATGTTTTACTCTATATCACTTTGAATATTAAATAAAATTTCAATTACTAAATATTTTGATTATGTTATGTCAAATGTTTAAGTACAGTGGCCAATAAATAATAATTTTTCAACATAAATAATAATATAAATAAAAGGGAAAATTAATAAATTATATTCATTTTGATATATAAAGGTAGAAATAGAAATCTCATAGGAGCGACAACACATGATATAGTAGGGTCACAGATATCAACAAAACATTCATTGACTAATTAGAAAACAACATAAGGTAATTGAAAATAACATAGCTAAATACATGAGATAAATCGTCCAAATCAAGAAGTATGGCATATAAATCCAACCTATCCCAATTACTCTACTGCCACACAATTAGGAAAAAAAAAAGGGTACATAAGACTTTTAACTTACTTAGGAAAGTTATGCCCTGAAAATAACACCCTGCTTTGCCCCAACAACTCTTTCTTGTCCCATTCTATGTCAAGACTGTCAATGGTAAATTATCATACAACATAAATGAAACAAGTAGATGGAAGAAAAAACATTAATGGATATGATTAAGTACACTGAACCAATTAAATCTTACTCCAAGTTTATCTTCCATATATCCTCATATTTTGCATTCAAGAACTTGATTGCTTTCTCTCCTCTGGCCCACTGAGGGTCATACACTATAAATTTCAACTGCTCAATGCCTACACGCAATAGGGGGGAAAACTACTATAAGAACAATGTAACATAAGATCAGCCCTTTCGTATTAAGAACAATGTTACATATAATAAGCCTTTTTGTATTAAGTGGACACTTTTCATATTGTATGAGAGAAAAATGATACAAAAAGAAACATTAATAGTAGCAATGCATCAGCTATTGGCATCTCAAGAGAGTCCAAGTAGAAATGTTCCTGAACTTCTTCCTTTTTCATCTTTCTTCATTTGCATTATCTTGAATACTCTAACTAGCTTTTAATAGCTCATAGTCAACACAGGATTCTAGGTAAAGCATCAGAAATTCAATTCTAGGTAAGGAACAAGTTGCGTTCATCCAAAATTTGAGAACAGGGATTGAATTTAAAAGCTAACAGTGTTATACAAAATCTTGTCTCATCCAGAAAAGGGAAACTGAGTGATTTCTTCTATAGGATTTTATGATTAAATTACATTAACAAATGTTCTTACATACTTAATGCAATCAGTTCTAGCTATTTAAGTACCTTATGATTGACCTGAATAACTTATACGGATCCCAGAATCCCTTCTTCATTTGAAAGAATAGAAGGTTTTATAATCAAGGAACAGATCAAGTGATGAAGACATTGATTTTCCAAAAACATTATATAGAAAGTGAATGGAGTTCTATGAAGCACTAGAAATTCTACAATTTATCCATTTATTTGACTTGTATGAATGAGTAGTGGGATAATTTCATCAAAATCACCTAAAGTTTGGCATAATTACAGTAAGACTACACTAGCTTTATAATTCACCAATCACCTCCCTAAAAATTATAAATTAAATCCCTTTCTCACAACTACAAATTGTTTTAATCGATAAAATTAGACTGTTACGTTAACAGTAGAGATACCAACTAATGAATTCAAATCAATAGGCACCTTTTCACAAACTGCAATTGGTTTTAATTGATGAAATTAGACTGTCAAGTTGAGAAACCAACTGATGAATTTTCAAATCAATGGTGGTTTATTGTAGTTAGGTCAAACATGACGAGAGATCAATGATATTTTCCATAAATATTATAATGATCAAGAACTGCTTAAACAATGACTTATAGCATGTAGCGAGGAAAAAGATTGACCTAACATGTTTCAAAAACCCACGAAAGTGTACCAAGTTTAAGGGGGAACAGAAAAACAAAAGATGATCTGTTCAAAATACCATATAAACAGCTACACCACCAAATACCTGAAATTACACAAACCTGAAGTGTTGTTTAAATTTCCACCTTCTTTAGAATCCTTTGATTTAAGATGCAAATTGATCATAGCAGTTTCAACCTACACCAGGCAAGCAGTCAAGTTGGCCTACATACAAGCAAGTTAAAACAAAAGAAGAACTCACCCTTGCACACCAATATGATTCAATAGTAATAATATCCCCAATAGCCCATTCAAAGCTAAACTTTTCGCTAGTCCCATCAACCATGGAGCCTTTCAGCTTGATGAAGGTAAGTGAAAATGTCAACCGAGATTCTGTACAACTTTTATCCCCATATATAATAAAATCAGGTAAGACAGTAACAGTCATATTTATCTGATCCTGAAAATCCAAACAAATCAAAAGCCATTAATATTAAAAATGAGGGAAATTAACAATAAAATATGAATTAGAAAAAAAGAAAACACACCAGTATTTTAGGTTTTATTTGGTTGGCATTTCAAAGACATTTTCCTTTTTGCAACTTCAAAACATGTCAGCCAGACAACACTTCTCGATTTTGACAAAAGCTAATGGGATCCACTATCTCTTCTTAATCTCATGTTTCTTTTTACCAATTTTTCCATCTCTTTTTCTCTCTTCTTCAGTTATATAACCTTTGTTTTTAAGAAACTATTTTAAAATTCTACACCAAACATATTTCAATTTTATATGTTATTAACTATCTTGTTAATTTAATTAATCAAATCAAAATTGTTTTAAATCATGAACCAGACACACCTTAAATGTAAACATATAGGTTCAGAGTAAGAAAAGAGGTCACTTAGGAACATATTAAACATAAGATATATGCATGTAACAATCAACCATATAAAACTAATGAAATTCCTCATGTGTTACAAAGACAAGCAGCTGCCAACAGCTAAGTTGGCTTTTTTGTGGGCTTTAGATAGTAATGGGTCCTTTCAAACTACTGATCGAAGTATATTAGGCTATGCATGGATACTTCCTGGAACTAATAACAAGATGAAGAGATATCAATAGCTATGTTCAATATGAGACATAACTGTCTCTTGACTATGATGCTCAAAGAGCAATAGTGCAATACCTAGGTACATCTACTTCATATATTATTTTCACAATCCTCTCATCTTTCTCTACATAAACTTGTTAAATTTTAGGGTCAAACATGTTCTGAAACTATATGCCACCCAAAAATGCCTAACAATACCTTACTTGTCCAAAACCACCCTTTCTCCTTAAAGTATCTGTATGATCTTACATGTCTTCTTGGTGTGCTATGCCAAACCACAGGCCTACATCCCACTGAATCAACCTTAAATTATTTAATCTGTACATCATGTCCCATAGGATAATTAACTCTTCCTGAGATGCTCATAAATAATAGAACTGTCTTGCACAATCTCAAAGCTATTATCTTGACAGTATTGTATAGATCTTAAAGATAAATGAACAACATAAATTAAAAAAGTTTTTATGCTAAATCAGATGTATGTTATGAACTCTTCCTGAGATGCTTATAAAAGCTTCAACTGTCCAACAATATCTCAAATCTATAATCTTTATATTATTTTATATACAAAAAATAAATGAACTACATAATTAAAAGATTCTTTGCCTTCAGATAAAATATGTAAATTTAACAAAAAAACTACCAAGCATCAAGTAAGACACTGTATATAATCTGTTTGTCTGATGGCACTATTTCTATGTGTAATGACGAATGATTGAATTTTGTTTACTGTTTAACAAACTTTTCACTCTCCAAAGCTTAAAATTAGTTAAGATAGGTACCTATCTTAACTAATTCTGAGCTTCCTGGAAAGTGTGGAACATTTTGACAGTTTCAAAGCTCCGAAAGAATATGCAAAGAAACCAAAAGATGTGCCAACCTTTTAGTTACAGTTATCTATAGGACGACTACAGCATCCCACTTTCCATTTTGAGAACTTGGAGACCATTTATCTAACCTTTTAATGAAATCACTTCTTATATTTTTTTGGTATTTAATTTTTCAGGAACCTTATCAAAACAAAACAATTTTTTTTCAGGCTTAAGCATATCTTTTTTAAAAGCCTCCAAATTTGACAACATTATAATAATTGGAAAAACAAAAATAAAAAACCCATTGAACTTACAATCTCAAATCCAACAGAACCTGACTCTAATGGTTGTTCGTCCAGAGCAACTGAAGAATTGCCAGAAGTTTTGGAGAAAATCAATAAATACAAAAATCAAATCTGGGAAGGGTGTTGCATCATAATTCATAAGTAAACTTGTTATTATGAAGAAGGGCAATGACGAACCTAGATTCTCTGCAGCATTAAAGGCTGAAGTTGATGAAGAGCTGATTTCAATGCTGCTATCGTCATCATCTGAAATTGTATCAACTGGCTCATTCTGCAACAATTTTTAACTGAACTAATTAGTCTTTATAATGCTGTTTTGAAGATGTTACATGTTGATTTAGAAGTGAAGGAATTCTTCAGAAATAGATACACTCAAAAGAAAAATACTAAGATTTCAATATGACAATAACAATAGTAATAATAACAAAGCATGCAGATCTACTTCACAATTTGAAGAAGTGGATATTCCATAGGCATGAAGTCCAGATATCTCCTCCTTGAGAGCACCATCTCCTTGTGGTAAGCTTATTGGATAGCAAACAGGACATGCACATTGACCACTTACATCATGACCATTAAAATCTAATGGCCCATCACAATTCTTCTCTTCTGAAGTCCCATTCCCTTGTGCAACTACAAGAAAGTACAAGAGAGAAACTTAGAACTTTAACTGCTGTTCAAAAAAAGAAAGATTTGGGCAATGATGAACTCTACCTTCAGTATCAAGATCAATCAATTCTTTGCTAGAATCCTTGACTAAAACATTGGTACCAGCTGCAACTGCAGAAGAGATTACAAAAGATTCTACAAATGCATATTGCCTTTAACAAGCAATAAATACATGAGCAAAAGAACAGTGCCAAGCCAAGGAACCAAGAAATTAAGATGAAAAAAATCTTGAAAAAAAAGGGAACCATGAGCTGTCCTTCCCTCCCTAAAAAAAGTAATAGGGTAATAGCAATAGCAGCATGTCCAAATTCAGCCAATACTCAAAACTAAAGTGGCTATACCAACATCTGATAGAAACAATATTATGTCATAATAGTAAACAGATTCTATTTATCAATTTCTTAAAAATTTTCACAGCTCATGACATTGAATTAAATGAAAATAAGCATACTTGTACATAGTCACTGATACCATGATAGTATACAAAAATAGAACCGATTTAACAGATACTTCAACATTTTTTTTTTTTTAAATAGTTATGTTTAACTTTTAAATGTAAAATATACATACTTGGGCAATCATAACTCTACCTTCAGTATCAAGATCAATCAATTCATTGCCAGAATCCTTGTCTACAATATTGGTAGCAGGTGCAACTGCAGAAGAAATTATGAACCATTATACAAATACATATTGTGTTTCACAAACATAAATACAAGAGTAAAATATCTGTGGCAGGCCTTGGAACCAGGATATTAAAAAACTAAGGGAACCATGACTCCTCCTACAGTCCTACCCTCCCTCAAAGAGTAATAGCATGAGCAACATGTCCAAATTCAGCCACTTTTAAAACCTAATGTAACGATTCCAGCCTCTGATAGTAAAAATATTATGTCATAATAGTAGAATCTATTTATCAAGTTATGAATTTTCACAGCTCGTGTTCAATGAAAATCAGCATAGTTTTATATATAGTTGCTGATAGTTACAAAAGTAGAAACAATGTAAAAGATACTTTAACTTTTCAAAATATATTTATAGGTAAAATATACATATAAATATACACATATTAGAGCAATGATGACCTCTACCTTCAGTATCAAGATCAATCAATTCATTGCCAGAATCCTCGTCTACAATATTGGTACCAGGTGCAACTGCAGACGACATGACAAAACATTATTCAAATACATATTGTGTTTAACAAACAACAAATACATAAGCAAAAGAACAGTGCTAGGCCTAGGAACCAAAACACTAAGATGACAAAACTCTTTGAAAACACAGGGAACCATGAGACCTCCTTCCCTCCCTAAAAAAAGTAATAGGCTAATAGCAATAGCATCATGTCCAAATTCAGACATTACAATGGAACAATACCAACATCAGAGATTAATAATATATGTCATAAAAGTAAACCAGAATCTATTTAACATTCTCAATAACTTTCCGCAGCTTGTGATTTTGAATTCATTGAAAATAAGCATGGTTGAACATAGTCCCTGATACTATACAAAAGTAGAAACAGCGTAAGATATATACTAACTTTTAAAAAAATATTTATATGTAACATACACACAAACACATATTTGGGCAATGATGAACTCTACCTTCAGCATCAAGATCAATCAATTCATTGCTAGAATCCTTGTCTATGATATTGGTAACAGGTGGCTTTGCAACTGCAGAAAAGATTACAAGACATTAGAGAAATACATATTGTCTTTAACGAATAATAAATACATGAGCAAAAGAAAAGTGCCAGGCCTGGGAACCAAGATATTAAAAAGAAAAATGAAAAAAAAAACAATGAGAACCATGAGCCCTCCTACCCTCCCTCAAAAAGTAATAGCAAAAGCAACATGTCCAAATTTAGCCATTATTAATACCTAATAAGATGTTACCAGCATCTGATAGTAATAACTATTAATGTCATAACAGTAAACCAAAATCTATCTATCAAAATTCCTACGCATTTTCCCAGCCCATGATTTTGAATTCCATGTAAGCATAGTAGTATGCAGTCAATGATAGCAGTGAAGAAAAATAAAGCATACAAAAGTAGAAACAATGTAAAGGATATTGTCATTCCAGACTGCTAGTCTAACCAAACTAACTCACGCAAATCAGTAGAAGTAAGGCAAAGACCCACCACACCCTTAGAATTATTAACCCAATCTTCTAGATTGTTTCTTCATCACAGATAAAAATTTGGAAAACCAATACTTTTTGTCAAATTCCATGATGATACCAATACATTATGAAACATAAATTAGTCCAAAATCCAAAATTTCAATTTCTTTTATCCCCTCAAAATTCCGTCAAACCTCCGTACCACTGGACCAATCTAAACGGCTTAAGTAAAAAAGAAAAATATTAATTTAAAAAAAAAAAAAAAACTTACAGCACTGGAGGAAGTTGTACTTGGTAGTGGGGGAACCGCGGCGCTTCGTATTCGTCTTCCTAGGGTTTGAGAATTGGCCAACCAACCTGGTGGACGTCTTCTCGACTCGCTCGTCATCGTCGTTGAACTCGAACACATGGAATCGGTTCCTGGAAGAGGCGGGTTTGGAAGGCCGAGTCATGGCTCGGAGTCGATCACAGCAACTCACAGAGTTGCTGACCTGGAATTATTCAATATATTATTTCTGATGACGACGACAGCCAGGAAGGAAAGAGTGCGGGAGAAGGTTTTTCAAACAGACACACGTGTCGCATCTCAGTGGGGTCCACATAAATCCACGTCCGCTCAGCCCAATTTTTCAAACCGGTTTTGACGTTCCGTACCGTTTAATAAACTTAGGCATTACCATTTGGTTTTTCAACATGTTCATATACATTTTATAAACTTTATAAATTAATGAAAACTTGAAAATTTTTCTTTATTTTAAAGGTAATCTTAAAAATTTAGATACTCTTTATTTTAACTTTTAAATATAAAGAAAGTTTAGTCTCTAATTATATGTTAAACAATAAATGCATTTTTATTTAATGCCTCACAACTTTCAATGATTAATCTGAATTTAACTTTACAAGATTACCTTCAATAGTTTTATTTTTATTTTATAAAAAGAAGGATAATTAAGTAAAAATAAAATTAGTCATTGAAACTAACAAAATAATGACTAAACAATAAAGAGCATTATTGGAGTTGTTTACTTAATTTGACTCTAATATAAAAATGCTTTATTTACAAAAATATGCTCTTTAATTTAAAGAACATCATTGGAGATGCTCTTAAAAGGTTCATCTTAGTTTGAAAGTTTTCTTATTAGTTTGATCAGTAATAGTAGTGTAATTTTGAAATTCTTTTTAAGTCTTTGAGTTCATTCATCCACAATGGATGATGATCCAAACATCAAAATAGAGTCAGTTTTGCAAAAATCTATTTGTATTGTAGAAATGGGTGTTATAGGAAGCTTAGAGGCCAAGAGTTCATTTGGAATTACTTATGTAAATAGTATTTTTTTTTAAAAGCTTTTTATTTAAGTGTTGTTTTGAAGAAGCGTCTATCAGGTGCTTTTAAAAAACACTCAAAGTGCTTTTTTTATAATAATAATAATAAAATATTGTATAATTTTTTAGTCAAATATATTTTAAATTTTATTTTTTAATAAAAAAAAGTTTTTTCATTTAAAAAACAGTTTCAAACAGATTTCAAAAAGTCACGAAGTTCTCTCTTTCTAGCCATACATGTATTTTTTTTATTCTAAAACTTGTATGTCATTTATTAGATTGTGTTGTGGTCAGTCTAAATATAGGTACTTATTTGTTGTTTGATTTTGATAAAAATCAAAGTAATAATCCAATGAATCTTTAAAAACAAAGACGACTTTTACATTTCTACCATTATGATTTAGTTTTCCCATTCGAATAAAAGAGAATTAATTACGATTATACCATATTTTTGTTCTAAAGGACAAAAATATCACAAAAAAGTTATGAAATACTTGTTTTGCTTGTTTTCATCAAATTCAGAGTTTTCATTTTTATTTTTGGTAAAAAGTTTTTATTTTTATGGTTTTTCAAATTTATGCATGCGATTTTATATATATATATATATATATATATATTAATTTGCTAGTAATAATTTATTCTGATAGCTGCTGTGTACAAAGTTATTGTCAGACAAACATACATAGAAACACAAAATTCTGTAAAAAAAAGAAAAAAAAATCAATAGGAAATGAAGATTATATAGAGCATGGATGGTATTAAAACAATCAAAATAATTAATCAATAATATTGTTTATTTTTTGCTTCAGTGTATGCATGCTTACTCGGACCCCAAACCCAAAGTGGTCTTCATCCACGTGTAAAGATCTTTTGGGCTCGAAGAAAGGATTTTCCAGGTCTTCGCCATGCAAGTCGTGCATGGCTACGAAGACCAGGCCTAGAGAATCAGTCGGACGAATATGACCATGGTTGACACGGCCATATGGCTTTTCTTGGCTTCAACCGTCCCATTTTGTTGTTTTGACTCTCTTTTGAAACCATGCAGAGCCCATCAACACCCTTCTTCCTCACACAGACTCACTAGTAGTCGTTTCCAGTTACTCCATTACAGCCTCTGCGAAGGGAGTTCCCTGGAAACACCGAAGTGATCCATGGAGAGACACAACACTCTGTGAGGCTTATCCCCGAACACTGCCAAAGGACGAGTATGAACTCGCCGTAGGAGAAGAAAATGGAGACGGAGGGGCTAATACGACGTCGTTTTGATCAACCTACATGGGTCAAAGCCTTGAATTTTGAATCAAATTTCGAACTAGGGGAACTCAAAGGGAATAAAAAAGGAAAAAAGGGAATGTAAGAGAGCTTCTATCTGAAATTGAGCAAAATTAGAGGGCAGTGAAGTGTATTAAATTTGTATTAGTTTGATCTCAAATAAGCTCGTTACAAAAGAAAATGTAAATCCACAATTTTAAAAGAAAAATGTTATAGCTGAATGAATCATCCACTCACAATTTTCAAAATGACGAATCAATTTTAAAAAAAAAAACAATATGAAATAATTTCATTTTATTTTTCCTTTTCACATAAAGAATATAGAATTGTAATGCAGAAAAACAAATAACTCCCTTCTGCTAAGACTGCAGCTTATGAAGAACGTAGCGAGAGAATTTTATTCTTCAGTAGCAGCACTCGCAGCACTAAGATCCACAGAAAGATCAAGAACCTGAAACCATTTTTCCAAAGCAAAAAAAGTCAAAAGAATAAAAAGCAAAGTACATGATATTTTAATGGCATTACATATTTACATGCCAAATCTAAAAATTGGATCCTTGGTATAAATCACTATATTAACAAAATGTTGATGAGCCTTTTACTAGATTTGAGAATTTGTAGCATGCACTCTATATAAAAATAATTTTCCTATGCTACATCATCTAGATCGTTCAGATTCATTCAAACTTAGACTAATAGTAGTCTCTTTTTTTTTTTTTTGTTTTGCATGCATGTTTGGGCCAAAGGAGATTGCATATTAAACAGAAATCAAACGTAAGAGTTCATATATTTCATGGAAGAAGAACAACAATGGTAGTTTGTACTTAATTTGTAGTGTGCTGAAATGAAATTTTTTATGAGCCTTTTTTCCCCTCCATTTTTTCTTCTTCCTTTTTTTTTATATATATGAAATTTTTCATTCAAAGATCTAACAGCTGTCTTATGTTGTCCGTTAAGGAAGTGAAAAAATGGGGAAAAAAACAAAGAAAAAAAAGGAAGAAGAAGAAGTTGGTTTTCTTTATCCAATGGGTGAACATAGAGTAACAAAAGGTTACCTTTCCAGTAATCTTGCTATACATGTCAAGCACATCTTCTACTGTAGACTCAAAGTGCGTAGTTGCATCGTAACTCTGGAAATATTTTTGAATCAGTTAGAAAGTCATTCTTGTTTAGCCAAGAAACTAAAAACACAACTCGTCCTAGGATCAATCTAAAAACAAAAGGATAAGTGAGCAAATACAAAGAGATCGCATGCATCTTCGCATATGAAAATATCAACTTTATCCTAAAAATAAGACATCCATTTGCCAATTATGCAATAGCTCCTACTAGCTGAGTACGTTAGCATTACATGTTTTGATGGATCACTTGCCATAAAGAGAAAGAATTAAGATTGATTTTTTTTATCTTCTTCTTCAGTAAATTGGAGAAAGAAAAACGAAAATATCACTTAAAAAGGTAAAAAATTTCCCATTAGAAAAAAAAAGGGAACACTATTGCATATTTTCTTTATCATTTTCAAACATCTTGTTACTAAGGTTATAAAAAGTTAAATACGAAAACAATGCCCGTAAAAATCCAGTTTAAATATACTTACAGCAGATATGAAGCAACTATCAACTTCATGCTTGTTCGTGGGTACAAATCTATCATAAGTATCATAGAACATCTCATCAACCGGTCCCAATAGGTCAATGCCAGGCTTCAATTCCACCTTAGGGTCACTTGTCTCTGCTTCTGTAGAAACAAAAGCAATGTATTTTCCTTTTGCAGCTACATTGTGAGCATAGGAGCAACAGAATAGGTACCTGCAAGAAAGTAGGCGTCATAAGGCACATAATATAAGCGTAATTGGAATCCAGAATCAGTTTTGTATGAGTGTGCGTGCGTGTGCAAGAGAATTGTCTTCTTCTTATATTTGGTCATTCAGCTTATGATTGTCAAGGTATGCAATAAACTAAAGTGAATTAAGATAAGAGTACATTAAGGTCAACTTGCTTATGTACAATGTTTATTCTTGCCAAAGGATTTCATGGTCTCTTTCATTATAATTTAGGAGATAGTAAAGATCATTCATAAACATGCTCGAGCCCATTAAGTTTCTATCTACTATCAGTTTTAGTTAAGCTTTTCATTTTATTTCACTCTGCTAAAGTTCCAAGATGATTCATAGTAATAGCTCTTAGGAGGTATCTTTTTAAAGGGAATTCTACTTACATGTGTATTACCAATACCGAATTTGAATGTCATAATCAACAATAATTTAAAGCACACGAATCGTGTACTAAATTCAGAGGCAAATTAGATCTACATTTTTAGGGCAATTAATCTAAAATTGCATCATCTATACATATAGATAGTATTTTTACATTGGCCTCTATACCTTAGCCATGAAAAAGGTAAATCAAAAATAAGAAAAAAGAAATAAAGGCATACATACATGTCTGATTTGCGACCAAGTTGTTTCTGTGGAAGAATAACTTGGACTGAATGAGAGTCATTGGTATCTGGAATAGGATGGCTCATTATACATATAGCTCGGGCAACTTTTCCAACCTTCTGAACCTGTTTCAGACAAACAGTAGAGGCAGATAAAATCCTCATCAGTTACACTCAGAGATATGGATTTCAACCTCTAGGTTGGTATTTTGCACTTAAAGATGCAAGGTTTCGTTTCAGTATGTTAAAACACTTATAAGAAGATAAAGAGTTCAGTTTATGATGTTCAAATGATTGTTAGAAGATACCTTATCAGGTAGGTATGATGGATCACAAACAACTTTCTTGCATTTAGCAGTTTCTCCCTCCGAGGTCACTCCAACCGCCTTTCCATCACCATCAAAAACTACCTATAATTGAAAATATGAATTGTAGAAACAATCTAGTGCAAGTAAGAATGCCAAATTAATGCTCTAAATTTCTGGGTGATTGACAAAACCAAAAATGGGGAAAAGTGAAAACCATTTAGAGGGGTTTGTAGAGAAGTGTTCGATTGCAAGATTCTTGCTAAGAAACTGGTCACCAACATTATAGTATCACAAAATACTTTAATTTTTTTATTCTCTTTTGAGTTACTGTATTTGAATATCACTCAGGAATGAAGTGTTTTGGAGACGAGAGAAACATGCTTAGTGAGAACACTTCAAAGGGTTTCAAAAATGTCCAAAGGAATTTTTAAGACTGATCAATCAGGCTAATCATACAGACTCACTTGTCAATAAAACAATGATAACCTTTCTGAATACCAGAATTTATAACGACTTTGTTTACCTTACACTCTGGCTTGTTAAGCATGTAAGTTCCACCATAAACTGCACTTAATCGTGCGAATGCCTGCCAAAAGTATCAAGCTTGTCAAGGCAAAGAATCTTTAGCTTCCTACATATTCCCAACATTACAGATGAACAAACCTGAGGCAACTCTCCCAGCCCATATAGTGGATAGATATAAGGAGATCCTCCTTGAAAACGTGCCAAAGATTCTGCATAGAGCTTTACAAAAGGAAATTCCAATATTGTAAAGTTCATATTAAGATCACAATTGACCTTAAACAAACATAAGTTCAAGAAAATCTTTACATTGTGAATGACTAGAAGTTTTTGTCTGCTTTTCTTAGAACTGGATGAACTACTTCAATTCCATAGAAATTATTTATGAATTACAAAAATCAAAATTGTGATCAGAGGTGCCCGAATCTCTGAGTTTCTAGCTCCTACAAATTAAAAGTCGTGTTGCCTCAGTTTCAATGCTGAGGTCTGTGCACTACTTATTTCTCTAAGTCCAACTGATATCAAGAAATGGAATTTTGTTTGTGTGACTTAATGCATATGTTATATTTATGTGTTTAAAGATCTTTTAATGAACTAATACAAAGATGATTTCTATATATGATTCAGTAAAAAACAAAATTAGAGCATTAAGACCATTACAGTCATGCATCTGGAATATATGTACTTTCCATGCAATGGAAAATAACATCAGTTTAAATCATCAAAGATAATCCAGGTTAGTTTACATAAATGCCAAGCGGAAACTGTTTCAGTTAATATGATGAATGTACCAGATGATATAAGTTACAAAATGAATTTTAAGATTACTTATGTGAATTCGATAAGAATCCACATTTGCTATGACAAAAAATTATGGTGAGACAATATCGGACAAAATGCACCACCCACTGTATCAGAAGAAAAAATAGTTCATTGCACCTTCATTTTCTTCACAAATCCCATGGCTGGCTTATCCAAGTAACTATCATCACTATGAAGTGCCAAGGCATGGCCAATAAAGTCAACGGTATCATCTTCTAAACCATATTTCCTACAATCAGAAAAATATCAATTCATTAATTCTAGACTTTCAAATTAATGCTGTCAAACAGGGATAGCAATGAAATGTAGAATTTATATCAGGGTGAAATTTTCTTTTTCTACTCATTATTACATGCATCAACAAGAGTTAATCGCTACATGAAAAGGAAATGGGCAGGTCATTTTGAGATGTCATGTTTAAGTGTGTTTTTCCAAGTAACTATTAGTAAAGTGGGAATAACAATGGTGCAACCATCTTAAAGCAAAGATTGCAAAAGCAAACTTAGAAATAGTAAGCATACTTGATAAGATCTCTAGCTGTAACTTTGTTCAAATCCAGTCCTTCATGAGATTTTGGGTCACCCTCTTCATAGTCTTGGACATAAATGAAGAACTTTCTAGCGCGGCGCTTCTCAAACAGTCCCATCAAGGTTGATTTCAGTGCTTCAACATCAGTTGCTGGAACTTTATAAATCTAAGGATAATGATGTTTTGTAAGCTTTCAGTAAGAGATATAAAAATTATGTTCTAAATGCAATTGAAATATCTTTATTCTCCCAGAAAACTAAGATTGTACGCATATGCACCTTCCCTTTCTTGTAGACAAAGCTACCATCTACAGCCTTGAAGTTTAAGTACTTGGTGACATCTGTATGGATGAGGACACGGACCAAAGCACCATTCGCCATCATGAACTAGAACGGGAGTTCCAAGACAAGGAATTCACTTTAGTAAAGCACATAAAATGGTTATACATTCTATAAATTATAACTGTCACAGCACATATGCTTATAAGGAAACAGAAGAAAATGAACAAACTAAATATTATGTTGGAAATAATTTTGTAAAATTTCAAAGCTATCAAGTGTAAAAATATCATCATGAAAGCTAAAGTATAATATCTGTAATACGAAGACAGTGCAGATTCCTTTACTTTCAAGTTTGTAATTATCCCGAATATAGATTGACAACAGAACTGGTCACGACTCGGTATAGAGTATATGAGCATAGAATTACATATTCTAAACTATAAATTTTACTTACAAACCTACGTATGGTATACATGTGATGAAAAAGTTAATCTGACTGGAAATATTGTACAGATACGATATGCTGCAGGGAAATATACAGAACATAACAAAAATATATGCCATGTCTAGTTGTTTAGATTGTTTTCTTTGGCTGATGGTGTATTTGCAGATTGTTCCTTTTTAACTGAAGTATGATCGTTATTCAAATAACAGTAATAAATAGGGAGAGAGTACTTTTTTATTTTAATATATAAATTATTAATAAAAGAACTTAAGTACCTTGGGAATCATGTCAACATTGTATTCCCTACTTGCACCAAAATTTTCTGGAGGCTTGTCACTTTCCCTGAAACGCTTCCAGAGCTATGCAGCAGCAAGACAAAGTAAAGCTATGAAAAAGGATATAATACCAAATGGAGATGAAAATAGCATGTTTCTGAATCAAGTGGAGATAAGTAACCTGAATGAGATTAAGGGAGGTTGACTCCCCTCCATAATAGTCATTTCTGTCCATATGCAATACCTGTTTCAAATAAATTCCAGCAGGTGAAGAACTGGCTGGCATTCAATGCCTAAGTGCCTAAGTAGCTTTAAAAGTAAAAGTGACAATTATCAAGACTAAAGCCACCCAAGCTTTTTATTTAACATTTATTCCTAGACAAATAGTTTTCACAAAATAATAAATCAGGCTCAGTTTCAGTAGTCTTTTTTATCTGAAAAGAAAAAATTTATTTGCAAATATCATATTTGGAAAAGCTTTGTTTTTCCTGAAAATGATCTTAAAGGTACCATTTTTGGGGAAATGTCTTCTGTTTCGCACTTTATGTGATTTTTCAAAATTTATGTATTACTATCAAACATGATCTAATATATGTTAGAATACGCTATGGAAGTGTGCAAAAGGCACTCCATAGGATAATTTTCAAACAAATTACCAAGGAACTCCTTCGTGTAAAATAATTGCTACAGGAGAACCATGTGGGCAATGTATAAACGATAGACTTCCAACAATTTACGTTGAATGATTGATAAATACTTCAAATCACAGTCATAAGCCCCTCCCCAAATTCTACAAATTTTAGCTCAAAAGTCACACACCAATTTCCACTAGAAGAGAGTATTGAAAGCAAATTCAAAGTAAACATCCAAAAAATAAAAATAAAAATGAACAGAAAGCAAACATCATTACAAGTCAAATACAAAATTAAGTAATATAAGTTACCTTCAATTAACTAGCAAAATAATAATAATAATAATAGTAAAATAAAAAATACTTAATTTTACAAAAAAGGAAAAAAGAAAAAAGCTTTAGGCTTCTTAACTGAAAACAAAGATCTAAAGAGAAAAAACCAAAAGCAGACAGGATAAAATCATCAAATCAATACAAAAGGAGCTAAATGTATATTGTATATAAATTTATGCAAACAGTACACACACACACACACACACACACATATATATATATATATGCGTGGAGCAATTAAGAATAATAACAAGAAATAAAATACTGAAAATGTCAACAAATTAATATTCAAAAAATCAAATTGTAAGAAGGAAAAGTGAAGTAAAATAGAGAAATGAATGTGAGTACTACTTTGAGTCCGTTAACAGAAAGAAGGCCACTGAGAATGCATTCCTTGAGACCAGTCCCCAAAACGATGACATCGTACTCTACATCCATGGCGTCCCGATTCAAGACGAAACAAAGAAACCAGAAAATTCTAATTCAGAGACAAAACTGAAGCAACAGATTGAATAATGAGAAGGCGAGAGCGACTATACTGTGCAAGTGTATGATCGTTCTATTTTATTTTATTTTTGTATTTTTAATTATTTGTAATTTTTTTAAACAAAAGTGTTTTTTTTTTTCTTCACTTGTGATTTTGGAACAGGTCTTTAGCGGGAAGTAACGAGACTAACGCATATAGAGGAGTACGACGTTGACGTCGATTTTCAGGGGAGTGGCCACGTGGCATTTGAATATTGCTTGATGCGAACTACATTTAGCTTCCAGTTAGGTGTCATGGGGTTATGAACTAAAAAATTATATAGCATTTAATTTGACTTTTTAAAAAAAAATTATTGTGACCAACTCTCTTTTTTTTCTTTTTTTCTTTTTACAATTTGATATAATCACATTGTAATTCAAAAAAAAAATGTTTTTCTGTATCATATGTAACATGAGTATTTGCTCTTCATAAGCTAAAATATAAAATGTCTTTTATGGTTGAACAATCTCTTGCCTTTTATATATCTTATTATTATTATTATTATTATTATCCCCAAAAACAAAAAGGAAAAATAAAGAAAGGAAAATAAAAAAAAGAGTGCTGCTCATAATCTTTATCTCTCATTGACACAACTCCAATCATGGATGCGCATTGGCACTTATATTTGAAAGGTCATACATGGAAACTTCAAACAATCAATATCTCTCTCACCCAACACAGTTTCTTACAGAGTGGTCACATATACATTAATGTGCTTTTCTATAACACCTAACAGCACATTTCTGGTGCTCTTAGTTAATTTCATGACCTATTTTATTCGAGTAGAATATAGCTAGCTAGCTCTGATCGAACTTTGATCTGAGCCAACTTTGCAATTAATAAATAAGACCTATATAGTACATTATTTAAATACAAACAATAGAGGATCTGACGTTTTTTCTATTTTCTGAGAGGCAAGCCCTTCTTCCAAATGAGGATGTAACCCTAGTTTTGTTCTCATCTTCATCTTCATTAATTAAGGGAATGGCAGCCTGCAAGAAGTTTCAGGAAAAAAAAATACACTTGAGGAAAACAGTTTTTAAAAGTTGTTTCTTTCATATAAGCATCATGTTTTTATGTTTAGGTGAGATATAAGTACCCATTTGTTTTTTATTTTATATTTTATTTTTTATATTTTTACTCGTGAGTTTGAAATTTTGCTTAGGTTAAAGGTTAGTCAGATTTGGGTTTACTGTTAACCCAATAGAACCAAGAGAATCTAAATATTATTATTGAAGTGTTTATTTGAAGATTATTCTGTTATGTAAGTTACTGTGAGCTTTCTAGGAGTTCTACCACTCATTTGGGTGTGCATCTCTAATTTACTTATAATTTTGTTTGTTGTGTTTAATATTTTTACACCTTGGTATTGTCATCATCATACCCATTGTGCATCATGGTCCATTCACTTTTCCAACAATGTAACAGTTTGAAATGGTTTTTTTACTTGGTGTATGTGTTTTTTATTTTCCTTCACTTTTATATTAAGTTGAGAAGACTATTAACCAATTCTAATTAATTTTAATTAACTTTTGAATTAAGCAAATTACAAACTCAAGAGAAAACAATTAAAAACCTAAAGCGTAATCAAACGGGCACTAAAATTTTGACCAATTAATAGTTATCAAGCAATTGTATATTGAATGTAATGTAAAGACTAACCCCAACTTGAGACAAGTATCAGAACTATCATGGTCATGAAGAGGGTCTGCTGAATTGCTAATATCAGTGATGATTGACTCGGATGATTGGCCTTGGTGAAAGACAGCCTTTTGGACCTCAAGTAGATTTTCCATCTGCTAATTAAAAAGACATTCAAACACAACTTACATACTATACATGAAAAAGAAAAAGAAAATAGTGAACAAAACCAAATTAATATCAAATGGAAAAATATCATTAGCATGCCTCTTAATGTTTGGTACAATTACAGGAAGCCGCAACAATTTTTTAAAATTCATGAGTTGGTTTTGAACCCAGTTGCAGATAAACTTAGCCAAAACTCAAGGGAAAGTAAATATCAAATTTACCTTTTTCAAATGGTAGTTGTTTTCCAGCAGTTGGATTTCCTGAATGAATTATAGGGTTAAATAAATAATTCGACTGCAGTAGTAAAAAGAAAGAGATTACTAAGGGCTTGTTTGATAACACAATTATTTTTTATTTTTTATTTTTTCCTCTTAAATTATGTGTAATTTGATTAGCTTAGAGGTTAGTTAGAGTTTGTTAAATGTTAATTAGACTAAAAATGTGAAGGAAAATAAAAAATCCAAAATAAAAAAATAAAAACACTTTAAAAGTATTTTCATTTTTAGTTTTTATTTTTATATTTTTACTTAATAAAGTAGTCTAATTAATATTTAATAAACTCCAACTAACCAAATTACACATAATTCAAGAGGAAAAAAATAAAAAAACAATTGTGTTATCAAACACAACCTAAACCATCTGGACTTCATGCAACACATCTTCCAGCCATTACCAAGAGATGATACACACACTCAGACAAGTTTATATAAGAATCAATTAGAATGTAGGTAATTAATTTTATCGAAAATCTTCTAGTAATATTATCCGAGAATGGTTTATATACTACGTACTCCCACCATTTGAATTTAAAAAGATTTCAAGCTGTCAAAATTCAAAGCCGATGACAAGGAGTTCAACATGTCTTAAATGATAATGTACGTCAGCCATGTTCAAAATATGTCTGAAAAAAAATGATTATCTTGTGCCCACAGACGTACCCCACTACAAAGCATGTGAAATAAGGAACATGGTTGAAGAGAAACCAAGTACTAGCATTTCTAGTTACTGACATAGGACGATAGATTTTCAACAAATTCATCTGTCAGTGAAGATCAAGATGATGTGAATTTTTTTATAAAGTTGCTATGAAATGGAATATGGATAAGAATTTTGCAAACTAATACAGTGTACGATTGTATAAGGGAAAACTTGAAGCATGCAATGAGCAACACTGTTGGTCACTAGCTATGATGACATTATTCAAGCATGTAAGTGAAGGTATCTGCAAGTTCTGTGTGCAGATTAAGATTGATGATCACGACGATTGTTTCAATTGAAGGTAAAAGAAACTTAACTGAAACATTCCCATAATCCCTCATTATTAATTAGCTGACATGCATGTTTTTGGTTTTGAACTAAAAATTGAGTTTAAAGGTTTTGAAAAATAAATCAAACTTTGGAATATATATCATGGTAATTACCATAAAATTCATATTGTATACTTAGAGAAATAAGTATGCAAATAATGTAACAAGCTACGTAGTATACTCAAAAAACTATATATATATATACACGTAACACATTCCAATAATGTTTGTTTAATTGTCTCTTGCTAACCCTAGATTGTCAATGTCTCTTCCTAACCCTAGTTTGTTACCAAAATCTTTGGAGAGGACAAAATTAATTACCTCAAATATGAACTTTATTCATTTTTTCTTTTTCTTTTTTCCGTTCATTCCAAACAAGTTTCCAGGCAGTATGTGAATTATTAGTGACAGTCGATTGAATACTTCGAAGTTACGAACCCAAAAGAAAAAATAGAATTAAATAAATGAAACCAAATTCACCTTTGGAATGATTAAATTCTGTTCACTTGAAAGACTTAAAAATTTGAACTGTTCCATTGACAAATATTAGACCTATCACAAATATTATAACATTTAAGCTATATTTGAATTTTAATAACAGATAACGTCCAAACTAAACTATTGATAAAGTTTTCTTCCAAAATATACAACAAATAAACATTATGGTGCTTGCATTTTGAAACACAAAGTTCTTGGTTTTATCGCCAATAGTTACACGTGTAAACACATTTATCAAGAGTCTTCTAAAATTTCATAACATAATCACCGTTAGTGCTTAGGTTGAATACATGTTTATTCTTTGTTGAAGTTCAAGTTCAGCGTTTGATACTAAGTTCAGGATTCAAAAGGAAAGGTTCTATTAAATGGTTAGCATCTGAAGTTTTAAAATAAGTAAAAATATACAAGAAGGGAATTGAGTTATAATGTGTTGTGAAATAGCCCATAATTTGAAATCCTTAGAACTAAGTTATAGGAAGCATCCTATTGATATTCATTAAGCCCAATGGGGAAGTTTGAAATGCATACTAATGCCATTGCTAGCATGCTAGCATCAAGTAGTGTCATGCCTGTGCAATATGCGTACTTTCACAAAATATGTACAAACATGCAGTACAGGCACGAGAAACGTTTACCCTATACTGCAAAACCATATTTTTTCAACATCATATTACTCTTCGATTCTGAATTTCTGATTGTTTACACTAGCTAGCTGGTTTCTTCCTAATACATCCTTTAAGTTAAAAAATCATGGACCACATTGATCCATCCATAACTCTTTAAAGTTTTTATTTCAGGCATCTTAATTTCATGTGTTTCACAATAATGGCTTAAATGCATTTTTGTACGCTTTAGTTTCAAAAAGTTGCAATTTGGTAACTATAATATAAAATGTTTCAATTACCACCTGGGTTCTGGTAATTGAAACATTTTATATTACTGACACCAAATTGAAACTTTTTAAAACTAGAGGGTACTAAAATGCATTTAACCCAACAATAATCAATATTATTACTCTTTTGAAATCAGCTTAACTATGGAGATTGATAATCTTCCACTAATAAATAATGTAACCATAATTGTATACCTTTCCAATAAGCATATATCAATTGGAAGAATTGTATGGCATGCATTGCTATAAGTGAAAATTTTAGCACCTGACCTTCTTCTTAAGAGAACTGATCTCTTTCATGATTCTCTCATTCTGAAATACATGAAACATAGCATCTCCTAAGACTTCTCAGACAAAATAATATTCTATAACTTTTGATCATTAACCATTAATCCAAGTAATCAAGACAGCAACCAACACGAACCTTTGTTTTTAGGACACGGCTTAAACCTCTTTCGGCCAATTTCTCAAGTCGTTTCAAATCTTCGAGGCTCAATTCTTGGAGTTCTTCTCCTCTCATCCAACTGTTAACAGTGAATCGAAATGTTGATTTTGCAACGTCTGCAAGCACTACTCATTACGAAAAAATTGATCAAAATTCTGCAGTATATTATTCATATATTACCTTAGCTCATTTGTCCTATCCGCAAGTTCTTTGCTCAACATGTTGTATGCATTCCTCTCGAGCTAAAAGGCACAAGAAAAATAAAAATCATCAAGGATTCTTAGTCTATTTGTGAATTACTCTCATCCAAGAGCAGCAGTTTATAAGGTAAAAATTATGTACCAAGCATGCTCTAGATGGTTTATGAGTTTATGCTTAAAGAATTAGCTAATTCCTTTTCATCATAGACAATATATGGGGATTAATGAGAGCAAATGATTTAATTAAAAAATAGATTTTATTTGTTATCAAGGTCTAGATATAAGTAGATTACATGCTGTGTTCTATATAAATTGAATTACATCTCAAACTCATTATTCAGAACTAACCCATCCATGCAAGTTTTGCATAGAGATTAAGTTGTGTTTCATCCATATCATCGTATTGATTCAACGGACGCAAGTACACTAAAAGCAACCTAGAGCGCATTGAGGATTTGACGGAATAAACTGATTTAATTAAGTAGAAATGGTAGGCCAAAAATTTATAATTGTAAAAGCAAATGATATTCATAAAAGTATACATACTTCCTACAGTTGCTATGACAATCAAATACATACGGTTTCTTCGATGGCGACTTCTGATTCTGTATGAAGGCTTAAATTAACGGAAGTGAGTAATTAATAAAAATAAAGTTTTAGTGAAAATGTTATATTTGTGTTTCATTGCACGTTACTATCTACCACCTGAATATTACGTGTGCGAAGGTAAAAATAAATTTTTGGTCTTAAACAGTCAGTAAAGAAATAATATTTGGAAATCATTGAACTGAAAACCAATAAACATGGACTCTGAAATAAGTCATCTAAAAAATCACATAAATGGCATTTCAAAAGAATTAAATGTGCCATTTTCGGTCATCTAACACTGAAAGAGACATTGAGAAATCAACTAGAACAAGTATAGAGCCTTATTACCTCCAGCTGAAGAGATGGTTGGTCAATTTTTTGCTGATTTTCCAATTGCATATTATGCTTTTCAATCACTTGCTGCATACTTTAAACCGAGAAAGAAAGAAAAAAATAGAAAAAAAGCAAACTAGATTCACCCATTCAATCAATTAAATCAAAGCAAATTTATTGCATAAAATGTGAAAAATAAATTAAATTTCAACAAAATATATTTATAATCTTGAAGACCATAGCTAACAGAAATGCTTACTGTTGGAGTATTAAACCAAATTTGTGAAGTTAATCTATTATTAATATTCTGTATATGTATGTGACTCTTCATGCATTAGCATTTAAGTAGGTTCATACTTAGCATTTTGTGTTAATGTACCTAAACGTAGAATAAATGTGTGAAAGTCCAAAGCTATATAATACAACAACCCTTTATCTAAACTTAGTAATACAAGTAAGCATTTGTTGAAGTATCAAGTAATCTCTCTTGTATAATTGTGGGAGCTCTGCACTATCCACTTGGGTGTGCATTTCCATTCACTATTTGCTTTCTTCAATTTTATATTTACATCACTTACTACATATGGCATCTTTATTTCATTAAGTTTTGAAGTAAAAGATGTTTGTGCTTCAGACTATATTTTGGGATTTGCATTTTTTTTGCAACAACTAAGAACTTAGTTGCAAAAAGTGGAAAATTGGTTTTTACTGATATATATTAGCTTCATTATCATATACAAAGCAAAAACAGCTTTAACTAACGTTTGAATTATGAAATATAAAAATTGTATGATTTGAAATCGTTTTAAATATATGACACATTAAAAAAAAAAAAAAGAAAGAATAAGAGAATGTTTTGTGTTTTTATAGTCTAAAGTATATATTGTATTTCACAATTTTCTCTAGCATGGTTTGCACATATAGTCTAGCTTTACAATTTAATTGTGAGAAAAAATTGCAATAAAACAAATTATGAAGAAAAATAGAAAAGAAATGCTGGTATATTGTTTGGATCAAGTATCCATGGCAATTGTTTTGCTTTTCAATAATAATGCTTACTTCATCAATTCCTCTCTTGCTCCTAAGAATTCTTTAACTACAGGAATTTTAGGTAGGTTTGTTTCTGCAACAGTTCTTATAAATGTTAAACCTGATAGTTACATGTGAACCTGAGAAACAACTTATGCATAAATCTTACAATGATGGAGGAAAAGATATAGGATTGATGCAAGCGGAAGCTATGAGGAGAGGAAAAAAAATAATAAAAGCTTAGTACTTGTTAATTGTGCAAAATTGTCAAGAAATTGAATAAAAACTAATAGAGAGAAAATAAATAAATAAATATAAATAAAAAGAAGAAATTTTACTGAAAATGAACTGACCAATTCATTCTCTAAAGCTAGATAGGTCTAAAAAGAAGAAGAAAAATAAACTTAAAAACCAGAAAATAAGAAAGCCTAACATGGAGCACATTCAAATCTGATCAAGGCTGAGAATCAAAAGAGAAAATATTTAATGCCATGAACACTGAGCAGTTCATAAAATCAAAATATGACTTTTTGATTATTTCACTCAGGACCTAAATAGAGGAATTCAACTAAAAGTGTTGGTTATAGACCTTAAATAGTGGAACACTTAACTTTGAAATCTTAAAATCAAGTGATCTTAAAGCTAAACCTGGTTTATTTGAGCATAATCTTGTGTAAATGCATAGTAAGCCATATGTTAAAGCAATATTTGTTGAATTAGGATTTGACATTAGAAGAAATCAAACTCATTTTAAAGTTTTGAATTTGAATAAAAGAACCTAAGGGCTGAGATACTTTGGAAAGCTCCAAATCTAAGGGGTAAAGATTATGAGCATTGGAAAAAACCTAGGTGGATTAAGGACCCTTGGTCTTTCTTTAGAATAGATAAAAACTAAGGTCGCTGAGGTTTTACAGGTTTCATTTTACGTTAGGTTTATAATTGTAGCTTTAGGGTGAATCACTAAACCCAAGTTTGATTGGTGGTGGAGTCGCTTTGTATTCAATGTAAAATTTCTGTGCTCTTTCTTTATTCTTCTTTTATTAGTTCATTTATGAATACTGTTCGAGATAATTGAAACTATTTGTATATATAAACTTGTTGAAAGTAACTTTTTATTGGTGATTAGGTAAATGAAATTTTATAAGCATCATGTACTTGTATATATGCTTTAGATAGTCCAAACAATAAATTTTGTGAATTTATGGATGTAGTTAAGTTTTCCTCTTTAATTTTTTGACGAAATTATATTGTTTTAGACACAATTAAACAAGTGTCAAGGTGTGTGATACATACCATAAAGTAATAAGCATCAAGAAATTGAATAGGGGAAAACAAAGCCACTACACGAAATTGAATAGACGATAAGAAAGCCAATCTAGCTATTGTGATAATACATGACCTTTTATTTAGATCTTCAACTTGAGAGTGCATAATGTGATTATACATGACCTCTTTGGTTGTTCTTATTACAACCTATGACAGATTAATACCTTTCATTTATAAGAGCTGAAAATTTAGATCGATGACAATTTTCCTATTTTATGATAGATACTTAATTAATGTATTCAAAGTTGCAAAAACCATAATACAAATTTCATTAGCGGATGGTTATCTAATTTTTCTAGGTCTATTTTTTTTAATAATATTGTTGGTGAATGAGGGTAGAGGTAGATAATAAAATAGGAGACAAGTGAATAGGGTTTAGAAGAAAAAGAAGTTTTCACAAAGGGTGTATATAGGGAAGTACATAGATGAAGACAAAAATTCATTGTTAAACACGCATGTTAACTTCTTAATAAATGATGAGTATACATTTGGAAGTAGAAAACACATATATTTAAGTGCCTGTTCTGTAAAGTTTTAGTCTTTGATTTTTTTCTCTTAAATTGTGTGTGACTTACTTAGTTTAAACATTAGGTAGAATTTATTATCATTAATTAGACCACTCAATTAAATATAAATGTGAAAGGAAAAGAAAATAAAAATTTTAACTTTTATATTTAGCAAATTACACATAACTTAAGAGAAAAAAAAAAAAGCCAAAGCATCACTGAGCAAGAACTAAATTAGTTAAACATAGCTAATCTCCTTATAACAAATTATTCAAACATAGAAAGTTGTACGTACACTTAGACAAACAAACTACAAATTTGAAATTTTGATTAGTGTAATGTTGCACAAGCAAGCTTCTTGTTAGCAAGAACCTTGCTAAAAATGTTGTGTGCATCATTACACTAATGATTGGTGTTAACTAGAAACTTCATTTCATTTTCCCCGAGACAAGGTTAATAGAAAGTCTCAACTAGATACCAAATTTTATGCACATTTTCACAAATAAAATCATCCTTCCTATAAAAGTTGAAAACCCTTTCGCAATGTTCGTTTTGAAAATCATATGGTTTTGAAACATAAATGCTGAAAATTTTGCATATTTAAATGAAATTTCTTTAGTTTCTCTTAGTATATTCTATATTTCTTCAGACAACTTGAACTTCAATTGAAAAACCAAAGAAGAACATAGTTGATTTGCCATTTATCCAATTCATAGTTAATTTTTCTTTAAAAGATACAGGTATGCCCGCAACTTAATTTGAAGCATTAAAAGGCTTCAAATATATTGGATCCATTGTGGTAACTATAACAACAAAAAAATGTTAATTTACTCATTTCGAATTAAAATTTGCTTAAGACTACACTAAAAAGGGTAAATGCATCATGCTGAACATGAAGTAAACAAACATTATAACGTGCATGCACATCTTTCTTACAAGATTAGCTTTTCCAAGCATGCAACCACTTACTAGTACGATCCATCTTCTCATGAGTCATGCCAAATTGACTTGCAAGAAGTAAGCCTATTTAGATTCAAGAGTTTCCATCATCCAGTTTCGATTCAAGAGTTTCTATCATCCAGTTTCGGTTTTAACTTACATTTTCTTACCTTTAAGCATATTTAGATTCGAGCTTCCCTCATTCAGTTTCGATTTAAAGTTATTTTCTCAAACTTACTAGTACAATCCATCTTCTCATAAGCCATGACAACTTAACTTGCAAGAAGCCTATTTAGATTCAAGAGTTTCCATCGTCCAGTTTCTGTTTAAACCTATATTTTCTTGAACCTACAAGCCTAATTAGATTCGGGAGCTTCCATCACTCAGTTTCGGTTTAAACATATATTTTCTTAAGCTTAATAGTACAATTCATCTTCTCATGAGTCGTGACAACTTAACTTGCAATTTAGATTCGAGAGTTTCGGTTTAAAACTTATATTTTATCATTATATTTAGATGTATAGACTGTTATATTTTAATAGAACGTGTTTAATAGGGTGTTATTTGTTAATAACTTATTCATATTTTCTGTCACTAAAGAAGAGTAGAGATACCTATGAAGTTAGACACAGAATAGTTTACATAAAACACATGGAATATTAATAACATTTCAAAAGAAAATAAAAAATATGAAAAATCACAACAAAGCAAACATGCATGTATGACATATGTGGGTTCAACTAGCTCTATGATCTGATTTTCACCAAAACTAGCTCTATGATCTGAATCTACCATATATAAAACAATTTCTTTAGAAATTATATCACATAATAGCACGTACATCAAACAAACACACACATATAATCAATACTTCGAGTCTTAAAGGTACAATACTAAAACCCCTCTCTTATCAAATCAAAGAATAGACTGTTCACTGAGACTTTCGAAATACATTTTAGTGCTAATCTAGTATTACAATAAAGCATGTATAGTATTTATATTATTATATTCTGTCATTTTTTAAGGACGATGTATTCAACGGGTTGTCTATAATATACTTTTGGCAAGTCCATATAAAAATTAATGATAAGTACAATGTATCATAAACATCAATTCATGAAATGAAGAGACTAGTATGATGGTAAATAGCAAAAGAAAAATCACAAAAGATTTAAGCCAATTAATATATTTTCTTCTTCTTCTTTTTTGGCAGCTTTATATTCAAAATATATAGCACTGAAACACAACAAAAAAATACAATAAGCTTTATAGGGAAGCTCAGTTGCACTAACTAAATGGAGTAATACATAAGGCTGGCACTAGCACCAAAAGGAAGAAAATTATAACTAGCTTATCTTATCCACTAAAAGTTGAATATAGGGTACAACATCCAGGTTGTAAATAACACCTACCATATATCTCTAGCTAGCTAGCTAGCTAGCTAGGTTTTTCTTCTCTCACTCCAAGGGAAAAAATAACGAAGAAGGATTTTAAAGAGTTTCATAGTCCAGCTTCCATGATCTGAGTCTCCTTGTTAAGAATTTGGTTTTGATTCAACAAGTTAGCCCTCTCTTTTGTATGATCTCCCTCTAAAAGATTCATAGATTTCATGCACTAAATTGTTGCGAAATTAATGAAAATCTAGGAGTGTGTATATATATACTAGAAATTTAGAAGGTTTTTGAATCAGTAAGTAAATAGAAATATACGGTGGGTAGGTATATAGAAGAATTTAAACCTTGAGCTTGAATAGTCAAAGAGCTTTCCGGTTGCAGAAAACACTATGAGAGCAATCTCAGCATCACAGAGAGTGGACAGCTCATGAGCCTTCTTGAAAAGCCCTCTTCTCCTTTTGGAAAAGGTCACCTGCCTCGCCGTGATGTTGTCGATCTTCTTGATCTGAATTTTCTGTCTCGTCATTTTCCCCGCCGGAAAATATAATCAAATGCCTTCTTTCTCTCCCAATCCTTATTCATAAAATCATCACCAAATTCTCAGGCCCTGTGTCCTATATACATGTTAATTACTTTCCACAAAATAGAACAAGGTCTCACGCAAATCGAATTGAAGCATCAGAAAAAAAATATATATATATATATATGGGTATTGTAAAGCTAGAAAATTTATGTGAAAGAAATAAAAATGGCACGAGAAACAAACAAAGTTTTTTGGGGCAAAAACTCCCTACTACATATATTATGAAGCTGCAAAATTTCAAAGCTACTTGGTGAAAATAAAATAAAAACAAAGTACAACAAATTAAGAAAAAAAAAAAAAAAAGGAACGAAAATTTGTATTTTAACAAATTTCCCTCACGCAAATCAATTGGAAGTATCAGAAAAAATGGGTATTATAGAGAGAAGACGACCTCTGTAAGAGAAACATAGACGCAGGAAATAAGAGAAAAAGAGAGATAGGGAGAGTAAGGATTGGGGCAAAACCTGCATCTATATAAGCTTAGCTAAGAACAAAAAGACCAACCCTAGAAACCATGAAAGCAGGAGTTCATGTAGTGACGAAGGAACTGAAATAGAAAGGTATAACCTAACAAATCCAAGCTCATTGAGAATCTGTAAATTTTGCAGATTCAAAGAGATTGGGAGACGAAGCATATATACCTGCTTTTTCTTCCCTCTTTTTTTTCTTTTTTTTTTTCCTTCTTTCTTTCAGAGCTATTTGAGTTAAACTTAGCAATATATACAAAACCAGAAACAAAAGCCACCAATCGGAGAGAGAGAGAGAGAGGAAAAGTGAAAGAATAAGATGACCTCGTTGAAGAAGAAACACAAAGATTCCTTTTCTGGAAAAACAAGGAGGTCTAAAATAGGTTGAAGATAATAAGTATAAATATATCAATAAATAGACATTCTCGGACCAAATGGCTTGGGATTGGATGATTTGTGAATTTCTTTTTTTTTAATATATATTTAGTATATTTATTTAAATGGTTGTCTGCTTTTTCGTACAAATACCCATGACTCACTCTGAACAGAAATTATGACACCCTTGTACCCTCGTACCCGTCATGTTCCTTCCCACATTTTTATAGTTTAATATATTTTCTTTTGGTACTGTCCAAACAAAGTATATGTACGAGAAATGGTTTAACAAACAGTGTTTAGAATGATTTAATAAACAATGTTTCTTAACTAGGTTATCCTAAACAAAACTTGGATAATGTTTCTTAACTAGGTTATCCTAAACAAAACTTGAATTATTGTCCACAAAAAAAGTGTCAATTAACACGTGTGACGCATCCTGTAAGGACGAAACTCTTAACAATTAGAGATTTAATTGATTTTTATATTAAGGTGAGAATTTACACCGGTGTAATAGAAGTTATGTCGAATATGCTATCAACTTTGTTTGAGGTAATAAATATCATTTAATTTAACAATAGAGTGTTTCTTAGTTGAAAATATAAGAAATAATTTAAAATGTTATAATCGATCTTCTTATAATTTCACTATTAAAAACACTAATAAGTTTACTTGCCATCAGAAACACTAATAAGTTTACTTACGAGTTAGCCGGATTTATTTTGTTTTTAGAGAATTTTATAACTTGATTGGAGGAGAAATCTGTCTTGCTATTTTCTTTTATGAAAGCCCATATATCCATGAGTTCAAGTTAATCAAATTTTAATTTTATTTGAAAAAAAATTAAACACGAAACATAAAAATTGTTTATGCCAAATTTCAATTTTATTTAAAAAAAAAGAAAAAGATTAAAGACAAAAAAATAAAAATTGCTTATAACTTTTGTCGGCAACACTTCCATTTAAAAACACATCATTGCGTAGAAGCTTAACCAAAATACTATCCAAATTCAGTGTGTGTGTGCTTGTGATTAATTGCTTTACAATATAATGGGGAGTCCCACGTATACACCTGCCGGCCATCCCCTTAAATAAAATAAAATTATCTGAACGATTTAGGTTTTTTTGTTTTTGTATTTAATTTTTTTTTTAGTTATGTATAATTTTATTAATTTAGAGATTAATAAAATTTATTAAATATTAGTTATACTATTTAATTAAGTAAAAATATAAAAACAAAATTGAAAATAAAAATATTTTGATTGTTTTTGTTTTTATATTTTCCTTCATAATTTTAATCTAATTAACATTTAACAAACTCTAATTAACCTCTAAACTAACTAAAATACATATAACTTAATGGAAAAATTAAAAATAAAAATAAAAAACAGTTATATTATCAAACAAGCCCCTAATTTTTTTAATCTAGAACTGTTAGTTTTTTAAACAAATTTTTTTATAATATTCTCTATTTATGCTCTAGTAATTATGTTTTAGATGAATAGTATTTATGTATTTTTTGGTCCAGGTTTATTTTAAATAGAATTTATTCAAAATTGGCAGTGTTTCATTTAGTTCTTTCCCTAATTTATTTTTGAAATTTTAATTTTACTTGATTTTTTAAAAATATATATATATATAATTTATATTATATTTTTAATATTTAGTTTTATTAGTGTTTTTTTGTTTGTAAATAAAAAATATGGGAATCACTTAAGAGATAAGAGATGGTCTTATCAATTTTGTTCTGCTGCACCACACCTCGGCCGCTTTAGATTTATTAGTGTTAAATTTAATTGTTTACATGAACATAAGCGACTTTACTACTGACTTTTTTGATAAATGACTTTACTATTGACTCGATCAACATAGATGCCCCTAAAACCTAATTTCTTGGTCCATTCCAATATTACTTTACTGTTAGACTTTATCATATATATATTAAGAAAAATATTAAAGATTTTAAATTTTGGGATCTGAATTTCCTGTGAAATAAATATGAATTTGTTAACTAATAAATTCAATCAAAATTAAAACACTAATTAGTGATGTGAAAATTTTAAAGGGGATGCCATATTAATTTGGATGAATTTGGAATCCAAATAATTTTCATATATTAATTGTCAAGCCACTTCCAGAATCATTTCCAACCTTCCGTGCATAATGAAAATTATTGAGCTTTAAACAGCCCAATTGGATTGCTACTACTTGTTGCACAAAACTGTCTTGTTAGTTTTGAAATGTTTAGTTAGATTAAAGAAAATGGTAGTTTAAAAATGAATAAGAGGTTTTTTTAAAAAAATAATAAATAACAAAAAAACAAAAATTAAGGGCAGTGATACCTTTTATCATTTTTTTTGAAAATACGCGAAGTTGATACTATAAGCAAACGTTTCAAATTGTTTTGTACATTTATATAATTTAAGGTTAACTATAACTTTGGACCCTCTATTTTGTACTGAGCTTTAAAATGGATCTTACATTTAAATTATTTTAATTGATGACCTTGATTTTATTTTTAATTTCTGTGTGGGACATTTGTTGTTAACTCTTATAGTGTAAATTATTCTCATTATTTATCTTGATTTCTAATATTTTAAGTTAATGATGCTTTTGAACCCTCTATTCTGTGTTAAATATCATAACAATATATCTATTTTGACCAAGTTTCAGTTATCTTTTGGCCCATATCATAACTAAAGCTAAAAACAAAGGCCATAATTGAAAAAGCAATAAATTTAGGGCTCAAAATAAAACCAAACTTTTATTAAATGGAGAGTGTTCCATGGACAAATGATTTTGACAAACTTTTTTAACAAACAATCCTAGTCTTTTAAATTCCTTAATCCAACCGTTCACACAAACTCACTCAAATTAAAACAATTTAAAATTAAAAAAAAGAATTAAACAGTTAAAAGAAGTTAGATTTTTAATAAATTGAATGCAATGATTTGAATGGAGATTTTTTTTTATGTGTAAACGTAATCTAGAAATTATCCATTTGATTAGATATTTATAACATAGATTCATTTATATACCTAATGGTACATGCATACATGTGTGTGTAGGGCATATCTTATATTAAGAAACAAGGTTTATTCATTTATTGGGCAAGTGTTTGAAGAATCCAACCAAAATCTTATCCTAAATTATAAGTGGATTTGTCACTCATAAACCTTATAAGAGTCAAGCAGAAGAATGTAAAAGAAAAGTAATATATAGCGCACGACGCACATTGGAATATTAGAGCTGTCTTATCATGCTCAAAAGCAAAGTAGAAAAAAGACTTTTTTTTTTGGTAAATAAAACTTGCATAAAAGACTTTCTTCTTTTGGGCATTGCTCGTTACATGCTTTTAAATTATACTAATAGAAAATTAAAAATTACACGCTTTTAATAAAAATGTATTATAACTTTTTCTTTTCTTTTCTTAAAAGAGAAAAAGACCAACATTATTTAGGGATATTGATTTGAGAATCCCCTGAACTATGTTGGTTTTGGCACATTCGTCCAAAACATTTTTTTATTATTATTTAATTTGGCGTTTAAGCGTTTGAACTATGATGTTAAGTGTTGGGCTCTTGGGGTTTAAATTATTTTCTGTCAACTTTTTAACGGAATTGACATGTGCATTGTATGTGGAGAAAAAGACAATTACATTTAATAGTCTTTTTTTCAAGGATTAAAATGCAAAAAAAAAAAATTTTGATATAATTCATGGAGCAATGTGCTAAAATCTAACCCAAAAAAAAAAATGCACAAAATAATAGATCATTTGATTAAAGAAATTAGTTCAATTGCTAAAACAATATGCAAAAATTGTTTTTCAAAAACATTAAAAAAAGATTAAAAAACCTCTATTACTTGTAAAGATATTTAAATATTTCTAAGGTTTTTGAAAAATTACGTTTGCTTGTTGTTTGCAGTTGTAGTATTATTTTTTCGGTAAATACAATTATACTAATTTATAAATGTGTATATATATATATTTTATAAGAATGCTTTTTGTGTTTTTCAGTTATATATATATATATATTGCCCATTTGTCATTCACATGTATATTCTATTAGAAAACTAACAAAAAAAAAAAAGTTTAGACTTAATGATGCAACACTAAACTTAATTCAGGGCTTAAATGCCAAAAATAAAAAAAAAAACATTTAGTGACCAATGTGTCAAAATCAACATAGGGTTTGCAGCTTTTAATTAATTAAAAGCTGTATAAATTATAATAAAAAATTTATTAGTATTATTTTTTTTTACAAATTCAAAGAGAATAATGACTTGAATACTGACAAGAAAATCTTTATTCAAGTCAATATTTTAATTATTTTTGCAAACAACCCTTGCCCAACTACTTTGTGCTTTATTTTTAATAATATTAAAGGCATCGACTTTTCTCCATTTTATATTGAGTGTGGGGGCATTTGAAGAAACTTTACAATCATAACACATATTAATGGGTCCAAATTTGTGTCAAAGTCCTTCAATCACCAAAAAGTTTTAGCATATAATAAGATGTCACAACGTAATTGATTAATAATAATTATCATACTGTAAAATATAAAAAGTAAACCGTTAAAATAAACAGTTAGCACTATTGAAATTTTTGTCACCTTTGTTATGTCCACTCTCAACTTGAATTTTTTTTTTACATGTGCATATATTACTGAAAAATAAATAAATTAAATAGAATACAACCATTTAGAGAGTGAATTAAAAAAAAAACAATAAATAAAATGGGAGAGAATAGTAGATAGGGATATGTACAAGTGGGCTAGATAATAGATACAGGACAAAGTCAATTTCATCCAACTTGCTTGATGAATATGTGTCACACTCACATCGGTGGGTCTCTGATTTTGACTACCATTTTCCCAACCGACCATTTATGCGTAATTTAATGACTTTCATATTAGAACCGTACACATATTTTAATAATTCCTTAAATTTCAAACTAGATTAAAATATATATATATATATATATATATTAGTTCAGTAATTAATTTTACACATTGCTCATCTTATAAATAGTTGCTAAAAATAATTTTCTACTGCAAAAGTTTTTTTATTATTTTAAATTTATTTCTTATTAGTTTTATTGAAGTAATTTATCAGCACATAGACAATTTTAATTATTGTATTTAATAAGTGGTTATTTATACCACGTTGCACATGACCATATAGGATTCATTCACTTGAGCTGGTCTTAATATGGAAATAAAGTGAAAGCAATTTGTGTAAATTCTTGCATGATTGATTACCCTCTGACTAATTTTATTTATTAATTATCCTTTTTTTAAAAAAAAATAAAACTATTTTCCATTAAATTTGTTTCCTGAATTAGTAAAGTTGGATTTATTGCTAACATACGTTTGGATTCAGTACTCAGCCGCATATTTCTAAAATAAATATAGGTTTAAGAATCGACGTGATCCGCTGTAATAAAATAAAGTGAAAGCAATTTGTGTAAATTCTTGTATGATTGATTACCCTCTGCATATTTATTTTATTTTTTTAAGAAAAAAAAATCAAAAGTATTTTCCATTTTTTGTTTCCTGAATTAGTAAGTTGGATTTTGCTGATTACGTTTGGATTCAGTACTCAGCCGCGTCTTTATAGGTCTAGAATCGACGTGATCCGCTGTAAAACTTTACTTCCGATGCACAGGAGGGGACCGCCAATATCCCACGTGACCCATGACCACTTTGTTTTTTTTTTTTTTTGAAAACCACTGTAGATCCATCATAAATTTCAAAATTTCAAAAACATGATTTTTTTATTTTTTTAATAAGATATAATTCGGTTAGTTTATAGGTTGGTTAGTGTTTATTAAATATTAATTAGACTAAAAATATAAAAAAATACAAAAATAAAAACAGAAAATAAAAATACTTTCAAAATATTTTCAGTTTTTATTTTTATATTTTTATTTAATTAAATAGTTTAATTAATATTTAACAAATTCTAATCAATATCTAAACTAATTAAATTACATATAATTTAAAAGAAGAAATTTTTAAAAAATAATTGTGTTATCAAATGCAACCTCAATATACTGTAGAAGTACAGTAAAAGATTACTACTTAATAAATTCATAATTTTGATTAAATAATATTTTTTTTATCATTCATAACCAACGTGTTACACAAATAAATTTATAATATAATACATTATATAAAAAAATTATGTAGATCCATCTAATATATAAATTAATAATTCTACAATACATATAACTAATTAATTTTATATAAGAAGTTTTGATAAACTATATGTCTAACATTGGTTGTGACGTTTTAAAATTAATGTCAAATTGATATTTTCTTGAACCATAATATTTTGAAAAAAATAAATATTCTTTTTTTTATTTTTTTTTAAATATGAAGAATATCTCAATAAATTAATAAATATTTAATAAATTAATAAAAAAAACTTTGTCCTAAACTATTAATTTATCTATGATTTACTGTATTAATATTAAATAAAAGACATCCATACTGACAATTACTATACATCAGACACTGACCGAGCAATTGAAAACAAACGTCAATGCGCCGTTAATTATTTCCGTCTCCCGCCGTCGAATCGTTTAGCGAACATCATATCGTATTTTCAATTGCTTGGTGTGGGCCGCCGATTCGTATTAAATTATTCAAAATGGCTTTTAATTGATAGCAGTTGTTACCGAGCATCCGTACCAAAGACTGCCACGTGCACTTTCTCAAAAAAAGAAGAGAGTGAGACCACGTGCACGTGCGTAAAATGTTGGAATTGTTTCCGTCCAGCTTACGTTTTCCAAATTATTTTCCCATTTTTTTTGTTGTCTCTTTCACCCATTTGAGAAACAATTCAAATTAAATATTTATATTTATTTATTACTAAACCACATTCGAGCTCTAAGCACGTGTCCACGTTTTTTATTTTTTATATTATTTCTGTGTTTTTATTTTTTAAATAGCTACAGAAATATATGTACAGCGACGGGAGCTGAAATCTTTTAAATATTGCAGTATTTCGATCCCAAATCTCTCAGTCGATGGGCTTATGATTGTCTATGGACTCGGCCTCACTTGAACATTGAGCCCAAAGTCCAAAAGTTGGCCTACATCTGAATACATATATATATAATAATAGATATTCCTTTTACCATTGGATTTTTTATTCGTTACTTTTTAATTTTTTAAGTAAATTTAAACCATTTACGAATTTAATTAGTTTTTATTTATTACTTATAAATAAGTGTTTGAATTAACATTTCTAATATAATTCCTTTGTTCATTTTGTTAAAGACCTATAAATAGATGCATCCTATCCACATTCGTATATACATGTATTTATCATGCATGGCTACAAAACAAACATAGACTCGTATATATCATTATATACCATTCAATGGGCTTTTTAAAAAATAAAAAAATTTGATATAGTTAATAATCTTGGAAAAGAGATCCGTATCAATACGTTTTTTTCTAAAGAAAATAACAAATATCAATATTATACTCTATAAATTTGATTATGATCATTTCTAACATCTAGGAACACCAACACTTAAAATTACCGTAGTGGCTTATCCTTCTCAGCTGTTGCTTCATCAATACCTTTAAATTTTATTCACCAAAAATCAATACCTGTAAATTTCAAGAGACAGCAATTGAGACAGTTTTTATATAGAAAAATATATCAAATTAATTATGATGTGAAAGTGAAATCAAAGTTCATCAAACAGACTCTTTGGTGTCTCAAAGAGAGGAGATTGTTATATATAAAAATAATAATAAACAGACTCTTTGAAGGTTATTATTATTATTATTATTATTTTTATGATTTTTAATTTGCTTAATTAGGTAATGGCTGCAAAATATCATAACAATATTGCGATATATCTTCGAGATCTTTTAGACTTATTATTTAATGCATGTGTTCGTATAAATATTGTTAAGAATTAATTAGAAAAAAAGGTCAAATAATTACAAGCAGAAGTTCTCTGATGCTACCGTTGGTTTTGCAGTTGACAATCAATAAATTTGTCAGACATAATTCAGCAGAGCTGAAATACCCATTTTACCCACCAACAGTTTGGCAAACAATGCAGAAACCGATGTCGTTTTGGAAATGGCCTCGTCCCTCTTTCGTCCATTCATCTAAACTCTTCTTCCATCCTTGCCCTTTTGTCTTACATCAGTCTACCCAGTACCAAATCCCGAACCAGAAAAACTCGGAAAACCATCTGGAAATGGAGGCCTCCATCCACGTCGCCGAGGCCAAGCGGTGGCTCACCACAGCAGTGAAGCTTCTGACGACACGTGACTTGCACGGGACCAGGAGCTTCGCGATCCGTGCTCGGGAGTCGTACCCGGGGCTCGACGCCGCTGAGGAGATAATCGCCGTCGCTGAGACTCTCATCGCCGGTGAGTGTCGGATCAACCACCAGCACGATTGGTACGCCGTCCTTCAGGTCCCTCCGAACACTCAGAACCTGGAGCTGATCGCCTCTCAGTACCGGCGACTTGCTATCATCCTCAACCCGCAGAAGAACCAGATGCCTTACTCCGGATGAGGCTTTCAGACTCGTAGCGGAAGCTTGGTCCGTGCTCTCGAACCCTTCCAAGAAGGTTATATACGACAGCGAGTTGAATGTGCACTCGCGGTTCGAGCTGGGGACTGGGTCGACTCAAACTCCAACTCAAACTCAAACTCCAGCTCAAACTCAATTGCATGGCAGGCAGTTCCTACAGAAGGACCAGCCGCAGCCGGTGAGGAGAAGTGCCAGGAACAAGGACGGTAGGACGACGGCCGGAGAGGAAGTAACTCCCACGATTAACAATGTAGCTGAATCAACTCGGTCGACTCGGTCAGCTCGGCCTCGGCAGACTGAGTCGACCCAGACGACCGGGTCGGAGGTGGCGAGTTTCTGGACGGCGTGTCCTTACTGCTATATCCTTTACGAGTACCCAAAGGTTTACGAAGAGTGTGCGCTTCGATGTCAGAACTGCAAGCGGGCGTTCCATGCCGCGATGATAGCTCCGCCGGTAACAGGGACGAAAGATACTTATTTCTGCTGTTGGGGATTTTTCCCACTAGGATTTACAGGGAAGACTAAAGATACAAGTGGGTCAGCTAATTGGATGCCTATTTCGCCCATGTTTGCATGTCCTTTGCAAAATTCGGGAAGAGGAAAGAATGTTGGTGCTTCGAATAGATCGTCAACTAAGTTCATTTATGCCGATGACGACGACGATGTATTTATTGAGATTTCAGATCAGAGTGACGACGACTCCGATGATGAATGGGGGAGTGATAGGAGAAAGAGGGGGAGAAACTCAAAGGCTAAAGGTTCTGCGGCTAACTTTCCCAAGAGAACGCCTTCAGAGAGGTTAAAGAGAGGGAACCAAAATGCAGAGGAGCTGGATAATACTGGTAATGGTGAAACTTTGGATGGAGTGGTGAATGGGACACCAATGACGGATTTGAGTAAGAAGGCGGCGGCAATGGCGAGTAATGTGAAGAAGAAAGGTAAAGCAAAGTGGGGGAGGTTGGATTTGAATGTGGAGTTTAGTAATGAGGTAGAGGAACCTGCTCCCGGGATGAGTGAAGGGAATGGGAATGGAGCAGGGAGTGGGGCAGGAAATGGGGCTGGAAATGAAGGGGATAATACTGAAGGGATTGAGTTTTTTGAGGGTCTTGATGAATTTTTGAACAGTTTGCCAATACTTAAGGGATGACAAGGTTAGACAGACATTTCCTTTTGTCATTGGTCTTGAAGCTGCATGTAATTGCTTTTTTCACTGCATCATCTAGAATCGGCTAATGTAGAGTTTCTTTGCAATATCTCCAATGGTTCTAATTTCATAAATTTATGCAGCATGTTGTACTTTATAGCTTTCTGTGGGGATTTTTCTTTCTTGTACGTTGTAGAATATGATGTGGTGAAAGGATGCTTGTTCTCTGATTTTGGAGTCCAGTTGCAAAGATAATTATGAAAGAACCTGGTTCAAGAGAACCTTTCAAGTGAACTTTGAATTATCTATCTAGTAGCAGCTTATTATCTATCATTATCTTATTATTTTCTGCTGGGTGGTATATTAGACATAAGAGAAGTAAACTGGCTGCTCTAAGTGACATTGAGCATGATAGAAGACTTAGTCTAGTTGTCCAGAAGATGTCCGGTGGCCAATTAAAGCTTTCAAAGCTCAGACATATGTCACCTTGGTTGAGTAGAATAAGGATGGTGTTTGCAGCAAAAGAGCCACTCTGAGTTGAGGTATCAATTTTTTTGTTCTAGTCTGGGGTCTGTATCAATTCACATAATTTGAATATGGTACTAATAAAGGTAGATTTTAGTAGAGGTTTTAGTAGAGTTTATGATGCAGTGTGGGCTGAAAATTAGGGTGTCTTCTTTTTGAACATTAAAATCTTCAGGTTTCTAAAAACTTCCGGCTACGTAATTTTATAAACCTTCCTTGGTTAATTATATGTTTAAAAATTGTAGAGATACGTATTAGCTCATGTGATGGCGATTATGTTGTCTTTCCCTTGAAATGTTCTGACTTGTTTGAGTTAGATCTGTCATTGTCATATGCCTGTTAATTCTGGAACTACTAGATGTTATTATATAGGTTTTGGGATTCATATTTTAATTTTGGTCTCTGGAGGGCGTGTACCATGCTAGGATTTTGTATTCCTAAGCTTAGATCCAAGTGGATTAGTCTTTTCTGGTAACTTAAAGCTCAGATGCTAAAATGCTTTATGCATGGAGATGTGAAGGCAATGTAACAAACCTCCATAAACTCGCTTTTTAGGTAGTTAATATCTATCAACTTTGTTTATTGTCATTTTTTTCTAATAATTACCTCCAACTTTGTTTTGCTATGGTGTAATTTTACTGCAAACGCATATGGTGTTGATTATTTTACACTAACTTCTGGCTTAATTAATTATTTTTTATGTAACCAATATGTAAATATACAACCATCACTGCATTTTTCTACCTGATTTCTTCTGTTCCATTACTTCTTATATGACTGAAAGAGTCGATACAACATGAAAATTTCAATAAATAACTGTTTTACTGATAATTGCACAAAGTTAATTTTGGTTTATGTTTTGCTCACCCTTCTCTTCATTGAATGTAGATGATGTCAATTCCAGATTTGACTTTGAGTTGGGAAATTGGACAGGTCTAGCAATTTTCTCTGTGGGTTCATGCATGTAGGTGCAGTATAGTTAGTGTGCAGCATCATGGATCTGTAGACTGTTGACAAAACTAGTCCACTTATGAATGTCCTAGATGACTGATGCTTGTACTTACAGATTCTTGTTTAAAGTGCAGCTGAAATCCCACAAATATATTCAATTTGGTTAGCTTGGATCACCTTCTAGGTTAAAGTAGTCTCAGATTCACTTGACAAGTTACATTGCTCGTAGATTTGTCTATGAATTGCAAACCCTAACTATAGTTATGGTCATGGCTTTGTATTAAGAAAGTAGGAATTGATTACATGTCTAATTAATGTTTTATTTTATTTATGCACACATGTTGTTTTGGTGATTAGTTCGAGGTTGGCTGTTAGTTTTAGCAGTTAACAAGCTGAACTAGGAGCAAATTATAGAGTGAACTAGACCTGTGTGCATGATTTTGTGATCTAGAAATTTGAATTTATTAAATTCATATTTCTTCATGATTGTTGTCAATCCATCCTTAACATGTGATAGCATGATTTAGACAGGAATATTGCTCTGTCTGTCTTTGGTTGTTGCTGTGGTCAGGAAGTGATATCAAGGACCCTTACATAGTTGTTTCCTTTTTATATGTTTGGGATCTTTTAAGTTATAACCACTAACTTCTTGCCTTTTGGTGCACAAGAAAAAGTTTATTTGTTGAAAATGTAATATATTAATGTTATTGGTTTTTTTATTTTGGAATTGAATCAGTAAATATAGATGTTCATTCTAGTAGTCACTTTTGCTCAATTGTTTACTTGACCCTTATTGATCAATATTTCTCCTACACTGTCTCCATGTGTAATGATTTTAGTTTTGAACCTATTTCTTTCCATGCTATTTTGGTTATGACAAGGTTTTTCTTCTTTCTCTTTGGTTTAATATCCTTAATTTCTTTAGTTATTTGTTAGAATTGAAAAATCTGTCATTTTATTTTCTATGCCCAAGGTGGGAACTGAATTGATTCTTGAGTGGTAAGAGTACATGCCTCTTATTGTTTTGATCCAACTCTTATCTAAAAGTCCTTTGGTTGTAATCCATTCCAGTTTTTTTTTTCTCAATCTTAATTCTCTTTTAGAGTCAAATTATTGAGCATGGCATCATTCCTATTAAGCCTAGATTTTGCAATGCAAAAGCTTTTGTTCAAACTTTTGAAGATACAATCTTATTCGCACATAATTTGTCAGTGAAGAGAGGGTACTGTTGCATCCCATTACTGTTTAAACCTGTAATTATGCTTGGAGTGGAATCCTGTATTTGCTTCTTTAGACAGAAGAACTGAACCTGAAAGTGTTTGTCTTCTGCCTTCTAAATCTGTTTGAATTTGCTTATTGACAAGTGATGAGGTCATTGATGGAATGATGTAATTGATTTTATACATGAACTTTCCTTTAATCTTGGTATCGTTATTGGATTTCTGTATATGTTGGTGAATTGGCTTGGCTTTCTCCCATCACTTGCAGAGGTTAGCATCGTTTTGTCTTTTGAAGTTTTGATTCATACCCTCTTTTGTTGTTTAAATTCATTACGCTTTTGGTCGTTTAAAATTTGTGTATATTGGTCTCTTAATCTTTTGTTGTATGTGAGACCCATGTTTCATGCTCACTGCTCTATCTGCAATAGACTAAAATTTGGGGTAGACATTACCTCATCTAATAGGACAATCCAATTGCACAAATTGTTTCTCACGGCATCACCACGAACTATATGCTCAGTTTCCCACCGTGTCTGTGCTTTACTTTGTGGATATGTTCTTAGTTTCCCATTATTATACTGATGTATTTTGAGTTTTGTTGGGAAGCTAGGAAAATATTATTCTATTTTTTAATTAACTTTTAATTTGTTTGTATTTATCTTTATTATCCTTCTTTGAGTTGTTGTAGATTTTAGTTTTTAGGATAAAATCTTATCTTCTAGGATCTATCTAGTTGTTAGCAGAAATAAAATCCTATATGTACCTAATTACGATATTAGATTAATATAAATAAAAAAAGGAGAGGGGTTTTTTTTTCCCCTCAAATTTTTACATGGCATCAGAGTGTGCTCTTGATCTTGTCTCATGGCAAAAACTGCCATGATAGGGGCCACGAAGAGTGGTTCTTCTTCAAGTGGTGTGACTGATGAAGTCGAATCAAATCAAATCTAGTTGCTCCGATAACAAGTTCTGAGATGTCTCATTCATTGCAAATTACTATTCATAAATTGAATGGTAAAAATTATTTTGAATGGGCTCAATCTGTTAAACTTGTTATTGACTACAAAGGAAAGCTGGGTTATTTGAATGGAGAAGAATAGAAACTAGGAGAGAACGATCCAAAGGCAAAGTTGTGGAGGTTTGAGAAGTTGATGATAATTGTCTGGCCCATTAACTCCATGGAAAAAGGAATTGGAAGACCATTCTTATATTTGCTGAGAGCTAAAGATGTATGGGATGCTATTTAACATACTTATTCAGATGTGGAAAATTCATCTCAAATATTTGAGTTAAAGTTAAGATTATGGCGATCTAAACAGGGGAATCGTGAAGTGATTGAGTATTATAATGAACTGATGATTCTATAGCAAGAACTGGATCTTTGCTACAATGAAAAATGGGAAAGCCCCAATGATAGCGCACGACATAACAAGTTGGTGGAGGATGATTGAGTTTATGTAGTTTTTACAGGCCTTAACCAAGATTTGGATGAAGTTTGAGGTTGAATTGTCAGATGCAAGCCTTTGCTTGGAATTCGAGATGTTTTTTTCCCCAAAATTGGAAGGGAGGAATGTAAAAAATGTGATGGTGAGCATCAATTATCCATCTGAAATAGAGAGCTTAACTTTTGTAACAAAGAGTTTCACTTCTCAAGGTGAAGAGAAACGATCCAGCAAGCGAGGTGATAAGCGATGGTGTGACCACTGCAAATGCCCATGGCATACATGGGAAACATGCTAGATGACAAATCAAATCCAGTTGCTCTGACAAATTACTATTCATAAATTGAATGGTGAAAATTATTTTGAATGGGCTCAATTTGTTAAACTTGTTATTGAAGACAAAGGAAAGCTGGTTATTTAAATGGAGAAGAACAAAAACTAGCATAGAACAATCTAAAGGTAAAGTTGTGGAGATATGAGAAATCATGATAATTGTCTGGCTTATTAACTCCATGGAAAAAGGAATTGGAAGACCATTCTTATATTTGCCGACAGCTAAAGATGTATGAGATGCTATTTAACATACTTATTCAGATGTGGAAAATTCATCTCAAATATTTGAGTTAAAGTTAAGATTATGGCGATCTAAATAGGGGAATCATGAAGTGACTGAGTATTATAATGAACTGATAACTCTATAGTAAGAATTGAATCTTTGCTATAATGAAAATGGGAAAGCCCCAATGATAGCGCACGAGATAACAAGCTGGTGGAGGATGATCGAGTTTATGTATTTATTACAGGCCTTAACCAAGACTTGGATGAAGTTTGAGGTTGAATTGTTAGATGCAAACCTTTGCCTGGAATTTGAGATTTTTTCTAAAATCAAAAGGGAGGATGCAGAAAAAACGTGATGATGAGCAGCAATTATCCATCCAAAATAGAGAGCTCAACTTTTATAACAAAGAGTTTCACTTCTTAAGGTGAAGAGAAACGATCCAGCAAGCGAGGTGATAAGCTATGGTGTGACCACTGCAAATGCCCATGGCATACACGGGAAACCCAATTTCTGAATGGAGATTTGGAGGAAGAAGTTTACATGGACCCTCCATTTGGTTTTGAAGGAAAGTTTGGATTAAATGTGTGTAAGCTGAAAAAATTCTTGTATGGGCTTAAGCAATCGCCTAAAACTTGGTTCGAAAAGTTTACTCACTCAGTTAAAAGACGAGGATACTTCCAAGGACAAATAGATCATATCTTGTTTGTTAAAAGGTTGGCTGATGGGAAAATTTTAGTATTGATAGTGTATGTTGATGTCATCATTCTCACTGGAGATGATTTGAGTGAAATGACAAGATTAAAGAAATGTTTATCATTTGAATTTGAGATTAAAGATTTAGGGTCCTTAAGATATTTTTTAGGAATGGAGACAGTTCGTTCCAAAAAGAAAATTGTTGTTTTTCAAAGAAAATACATATTGGATTAGTACAAGAGACAGAAATGAGTGGTTGTAGATGATAAAAAAAACAATGTGAAGCTTGGAAAAACTAAGGAAGGTGTTCCAATGGATATAAGTAGATATCAAAAGTTGGTGGGTAGATTAATCTACTTGTCTCATACTCGCCTAGATATTGCATTTGCGGTTAGCATAGTAAGTCAATTTATAGATTTTCCATATGAAGAACATCATGAAGTTGTGTATGGAATTCTAAAGTACTTAAAGAATACTTTTGGAAATGGACTATTCTTTAAGAAAATAAACATCGAAATTTTGAGTTGTATACTTATGCTGATTAGGCAGGTTTTATAATAGATAGAAGATCTGCATTTGGGTATTGCACATTTGTGTGGGACAACTTGGTAACATGGTGAAGTAAAAAACAAAGTGTTATTACTAAAAGTAGTCTAGAGGCTGAGTTTAGAGCAATGACTCTTAGTGTTTGTGAGATTCTATGGTTGAGTAGAATCATAGACGAACTAAAGAAATCAATTGAAAGTCCTATGAAGCTTTGTTGTGATAATAAAACAGCAATTAGTATTGCACATAATCCAGTTCAACACGATATGACTAAACACATGAAAGTTTATCGACATTTTATCAAAGAGAAAATTGAATCTGGGGTCATTTGTTTATCATGCATTCCAACTACCCAACGAATTGGTGACATCCTAACCAGAGGACTTCAGAGACCTAGCTTTCAATATTTAATTAACGAGTTGGGCATGATTGATATCTATGCACCAACTTGAGGGGGAGTGTTGGAAATTTATGGAAATATTATTCTGTTTTTGAATTAACTTTTAATTTGTTTGTATTTATCTTTATTATCCTTCTTTTGAGTTGTTGTAGATTTTAATTTCTATGATAAAATCTTATCTTTTAGGATCTATCTAGTTGTTAGGAGAAATGAAGTTCTATATGGCTGCGTTTGGTACGTAAGACGGATATGATTAATTTTTAAACCCAAATTGAGACTAAATTAGCTTGTATTGGAACTAAAACAATTAGTATGGTTCTGTGTTTAGTATATGCCGAACTGGATTAAAATTTTTAATATATATATATATATATATTTACTAAATTTATATTTAGAAATGAAGTTTTTTTTAATATTTTAATTGTAAAACATATATATTAATAACCAAAATGCCATTAGTGTTTCTATTAATTAAAAGTATTAGTGAATAATTTTCTTGCAATTGATTCTAAATAACATTTTATAACATTTATTTTCACAACTTTGAGAATTACTTTCAAATAGCAATATAGCATATCGTGTTTATTGGATTTGTAACTTCATTATTTCAATTGTAATTAGTCTTTATCCATCAAATATGCATCATTCATGATGAATTTGTAAAGAAGTAAACAATAAAAACAAAAAGTATCCAATCTATGAATCAAGCTTATATTAATAATTAGTTACATGTCACAATAAAATCTAAACTATTAAGTAAATAAATTCTTCATAATCTAACATAATTCACTCTTTTAAAAGCTAAGAATAAGAGTCCTCACAAGCTTCAGAACTTTCATAAACAGGAGTTTAACGAACTTCACCCTTTACAGCTTGAACAAATTGAAGCATGCAGTGGACTCCATTAATCACATTGTATACCATTAATCCAATTCTACCTCCAACCTGACTGTCCAAATGACTTCTCACAAGATACCCAAATCTCCCAAGTTTTTGTTACTGAAGAAAGCCTCCAGCATAGGAGCCAAATAGAGTACCAGTACCTCTTATTCTATTTTGTGCAGAGGATACTGTGACCTCAATATCAGATTATGCCAAGAGCAGAAGAGCAGAGGAAACAAATGATCATTTGCACACTTTTTAGCATTTGTTTAGCCAAATAGTGTAAATTCTATTTTCTCATCATAAAACAATGCCATCAAACCAGAGTAGACAGAACAAGTAATAGGAAAAGGAAAAGAAAAAAAAGCGCGTGCACAAAAACCGATGTAGAAATTAGGCTAAAGAAAGAAGCTCAATTAGTCAGATCCTAACCAATAGAAGAACCAGAATAAACGAAGAATTTTATTTTGCTATAAACCTAAGATCTTATTTAGTAGCAGAGAATAAAAATTGAACTAGATTTCAAATTTAAAGCCCCCTATTCGTCTGCAATGATCACACAACCTCAAATCCCAGAAAGAACCCAAATATATATTACAGATCATATTACAACCTTCCATCAAATTAATGGGTTCACAGTACTATTGGAAAGACCAAACTTCAATCCCCATATCATAACAGCAATAAACCCCACTATTACATGCCTGGAGATCTTAAAAAAAAAAGGTCGAAAATCCAAATCCCTAAGTAAACAAAAAACAAAATACCCGTCAAAGAATCAAGAAGCTCAACTATCAGAAGTTAACGCACTCATAAAGAAATGGAAAACAAACCTTGCGATAAGTAGTTCCATCCTCTTCAACAATCCAACCATCTTCAGAGCAGTTTGCAAATGATCATCTGTTTCCTCTGCGCCAAAAAGAGTGGACTAAAACACTAAAAATTTCCACCACCAATATTCAATGATGATGAACAGATCCACATAAAAACAAACTAAAACACAAAGAAACCAACAGATACATGTAAGAGAAAGCTTAGCTGAGAAAGAGATCGAGCGATGCATGAGTATCGACGGCGAGATCGACGGTGGCTGTGATAAGAGGGCGAGTGACGAAGATGAGAGGGCCAGCGACGGAGATGAGAACTTCTAAGTTTTGCAGAATGATCATTGTAGAAAATTTAGTACTTTGCACAAAAGATTTGATTTTACCCTTTTTCTCTTCCAATATTAATGTGTACTGTTTTCATTTGCAATGCATCTTCATTTATTTTTTTTTGGTAAAAAAAAATAGAGTCTTGATATGGATTTCATCAATTTAGGATTTTATTAGCGGGTAGAGTGTTCTTACTGCTTCAGTTTCTAGATTTAGGAGTTTAGAGCAGCTGACTCAGCCCTTTAATAGATTTCTCCACTTAGCTGAGTACACTTGAGGCAATAACGGAGCTTATCAAGACTCGAACTATAACTCTCGCAAGAGATTTTCCTCCACCTGGCGATTCAAGTAAGGTAGTACTTGAGTAATAAGCTTTGACGATTCAAGTAAAACTGAGTACACTTGAGGCAATAATGGGGTTTGTCAAGACTCAAACCACAACTCTCGCAAGAGATTTCCCTCCACCTAGCGATTCAAGTAAGGCGGTATCGCGGGCGATAAGAGAACTACAAAACTCGAACCACAATTCTCATAAACGAATATAATGGAACGATCGATTTTCTTTCTGCTAGGCCACACCCCAATTGCACAATGCATCGTCATTTTGGTCATCAATTATAGGACCGTAACATTTCTCAACATAGCAAGTGCATGCTTTTTATTATTATTATTTTTTCTAGGAATTTTTCTTCGGGGAGTGATAACATTATCCACGTAAATGAACTTTTCTGAGTTTACTGGTAGCAAGTCCATTTTGTAGCTCTCTTTTACCTAAAAAAAGTCCATTTTGTAGCTCTCCTCCCAAAAGTAATCCTTCTGAATACTAGTGCCAATCCATCTCTAGGTTAACTGTGCTCTTATTAGGAAATGCCTTCGAGCCTTTTTGTCAAGGAAATAGGGCTAAGTATTATCAAAAATAAAAAAGGAAATAGGGCTAAGGTTATTCTAAAATCCCCTCGTTATTTTATGTATTTATTTGGACCCTAGAAAACCCACTAACCTTTACTATTGATGAGATGGATTTATATAATGTGTGTAAACTTCGGTGATATTGGGCATTGTGGAGTGTGGACTGTATAATAGAGGGATAAGTAAATGAGTGACAGTACTTAATAAGGTTTGGTTCGCATTGCATTCATAGATTAATGAGACCAAAGTTCACAAAAGACTGTTACATAGTTGGTGTTTAAGTTTTGGTAAATTAAATTGGTGCTCGTACTACCACAAAATCTGTTCCAATATGCTTTTAATAATAAATACACAAACTTAAAAAAAAATAATAAAAAATAAAAGATAAAATAAAATATTGCTCGAGAACAAAATTGGTCTCTAGTGGACACAGCTGTGTGAATGCGCTCAGCGAAAGGAAATGGGTTGGGCTGACATTTGACTTGCTGCTCCCAAGTTTTAAATGATGAAAGGGAGATTATAAATTCATTTAAAAAAAGAAAAAGAAAAAAAGAAAAACCAATAAGTCTAAAATAAAAATCTTAAAAGGGTCTTTTTCAGTAATAAAAATCAATCTTAAAAAGGATTAATTAAAAATTTATCCTTCAAGTTTATTATAAATGTTTCATAATAATAATTAAAAAAAAGTTTTAACATGACAGCTGAAAAAACGTTTATAATGAGCGTTAATGTTGTAATTTTTTTTCTTGTTATTTCTATTTCGCAAATTATATTTATATTTTTCAAATTGTGAATTTGAATTGCATTAGCTCTCTTTTAAATTAGAAATTTATAATTGTGATAAAAAAAATGGATTGAGTTTTTATTTGCACATTTGATAAATTTAACTCAAAGTTACATCATGGATAATATGATTTACGTGTAAATTATAAATAGGGATGAAAAAAATTATTGTCAATTTATTCTATGACTGTATTTGTTCAAATAAAACCAAAAAAAAAAAAATCGATATTATAAATGTATTAATTTATAAAATTTACGTCGAACTAAAGATTAAAATAAATCTGTGTATTTTATAATATAATTAAATTGACATTATCTAAAAAAATTAAAAGTACAAAAGGATAAAAAAGAAAAAGAAAAAAAAAAGGGACGTACACCGAGTACCGCTGCACATGCTGGCCTTTTCTTTTTGCTTAATGCTCTTTCACATCAAAGCACGGCATTTCACAGTTCTCAAAGTGGAAAGTTCTAGATGAGGCGGAGAACAACTCCTCAGCTCCTTTGCTTTTAGAGTGTGCTTTTTTGTGGGACATCGTATTAAACAAACACTAGATTTTTTTTGATATTGAATTTAGACAACACAATCACCATTTGCCAAACCAAAACCATTTTTCTTTGTTTTTCACATTGTTTCCTCCGCCTTTCTTGGAGACAAAACAAAACTGGCTCTTGATCCAGCCAACCAACTCACCCAAAACTTTTTTTTTTTTTTTTTTTTATAAAAACCTCATTTTCCGCTTCCCATGTCTCTTCCAAGATCCCAACTTTCTTTTCTCAGCAAACCCATTTCCTCTCTTAGCTCTTTGCCGTTATTCCAATGGCAATTATTTCTCCGGTCTCTGTTTCACTGGACCCACAGCACTTTCGTACCTCCGTTACCACCAATATTGATCTTCGTAGAATCTCATTGAAGCCACCAACGGTTAGTTCCTTTTTCTTTTTGTCTGCTATTATCTTATTTTCGTGTGGTTTTGTAAAATTCTTGCTATTCTTGATGTAGATCTTTGGTTCTAAGCTGGAATCAAGGGAAATTGAGCAGACCCATTCGAGATTATCTAGTTTCAAGTATGTTGCTTGCTTTAATACGCTCTGATGCTGTCAATTATGTTAAAGTTGTCTACTTTTTGATGATTTCCTTCACATGCTTCATGACTTTTAGTGCTGTGTCCTTGCTTTCATTTTGTTTCTCCTTGTACGTTAGAATTGGTTTTGAATTACTGAGCTAAAATATTACTACTGCTTCTGAACTGTTAATGTTTGATGAAAAGTCTAATAGAGACAGAGGATTTTTGTTTAGATGTTCTGGTCTTTTTGTTTCATTTAAAGGATACAGTGTTAACCGCCAAAAGCACCACAAAGTTCCTTTATTTTATTTTTTTAAATTTTACCTTATTTGTTTCAAAATTTTTATTGGCGCAGAAACTGAAATCGAGAACCTATGCCATGATATTGACGAAAGTTAAATTGGAGTTTAATATGAATAAATCTTCTTTTGCCTGAGCAACTGTTCACTCTTCAGCTACAAATTCATGGATTATTCTTCTTATTAGTGAGATTAGTATATCTATTGCATGGTATCACGAGCTTCTGATTTATGTTGTTTGATGATTTGTATATAGCAGATGTTAAACATTATAGGATTACAACTACATGCCACCCACGGTTTGACCTTGGGAGATAAGAATGTCTAAATTTTGGTTTGAATATTCTGTGGTTGACCATGAACTCAACATTTTTCAGACATTTCTTAGACATACTCTGACATTTGCAGCAGCAGTGCATGTTTAACCATGAAGGCTTCAAGGGAACCTCCGGGGTTGACTCAAGAACTTAACAACAAACCAGAAGGATTAGCAGACACTGAAAATGAATGTGATTTGTTTAAGAATTTGAAACATCGTTTTCTAAGTTTCAAAAAGCATAAATACATGTAAGCAACAAAGGACTCTTGCCAAAAGGTTATTTAGATTTAAAGGGTGGTATCTCCGTTTTCCAACTTGCTTTTCATTGTTTCAATAGGGAAAACTTGGAACAGTATCAAAAACTTGCAAAGGCTCAAGCACCAAAGGTTAGAATTAATTCAATTAATTAGTTTTTCTCTGATCTGTATTCATTAATTATTTGTGCCTGTACCTATGACACATTAACAAAAACTTTGATAGATTCTTTTATGCTTTTTGCCTCGTTCTGCTTCTCAATTTGTCCAGTAGTAATCATGTTTCCTGACGATTTCTAGAACAGTTCATGGTGATTGCTTGTGCAGATTCTAGAGTCTGCCCCTCTGCCATCCTGGGTTTTCAACCTGGAGAAGCATTTACTGTTCGCAATGTTGCAAATCTGGTTCCACCGTTTGAGGTATATAATTCACTATACTTGATTTTTTTTAGGCTCTGTATGTACTTCCCTAGTAAGTATCTTTAAGCCAAAAATATAACTACACCTTTTGTTGTAATGAGATGTAAAGAATTTCCAAACCACCCTGTCCCTTTTTAACCTTTTGCTCCCACTAAATTCTCTTCTCTCTTTTGTAGAGTGGACCCTCTGAAACAAATGCTGCACTAGAATTTGCTGTGAATTCCCTTGAAGTAAGTCTTTTGTGCCTAAAGTCTAATGTGTACAGTATTTTTTCATTCATTGACTTATGTGTCTTAAGCTATTGCATATTTCATTATCAGTTGTAAAGATTCTAATCTCTTTCTATTGATTAGCAAGCAAATCACTATCCTTATTTGCTATTGCCTTAAGCTGACATATCTCACTTACTGTAGTTATGCTTGAAGTTTTGATTGTAAATATAGCCATACATTTTCATTTTATGAAAAAAAAAATAAAAATGAAGAAAGCATGCTTTGAATTTTACGCATTGTAAAGTTTCCTAATAATTTACTCTATATGTGTTTTAACTTGAGGAGATGTCACGTTCTTCTGGAATTGTCTTTAATTGTGTTAGTCCATTGTGATGAGTTTGGAATTGAGAATTCGATCTGGAAACACATCCTAGAAATGTAGGACACCATACTTGAAATAGTGATGATGATAAGGATGACAAGGATTCCAAACTGTTGAGGAAAAGACAAGCAATGTTGATTGATAAATTATTTAATATTGATTGTAAAATTAAACTTGAGTGTGGAAAAGGTGAAGCATGGAATTCTTCTAAAACTTTAATATGAAGATAACACTATAGTCATAGGTTTTTATGACCCTCAGAACTATGATGTTGGGTCAGCATGTTGTATTTAGAAAAGTTAAAGCGTTCTTATTAGTTTGAGGATATTATTAACTTGGTCATTAACTCTAATTTTCTTCTCCATATAGTAAATAAGTAATTTATTTTTTAGGTTGAGAACATATTAGTCATTGGCCACAGCTGCTGTGGAGGCATTCGTGCACTCATGAGTATGGAAGAAGAAGGAGATTCAAGGTTCAGTTGATTAGTTTCATTATACTCTTTTCAAAATTGTTTTCTGTGACCATCATGTATTCTTTCATTTCTGAGGAGAATACAGTGTTTCTCACATGGGGAAATCTTGAACAGTAGCTTTATCAGAAATTGGGTGGTGGTTGGGAAAAATGCAAGGCTGAGCACAAAATCTGTTGCATCTAACCTCAGTTTTGACCAGCAATGTAGACACTGCGAGAAGGTAACATCTTTTTTTCCTTAATTAAGGATGTTCTAGTCCCATGAGAATGCTGCTCTTATATAAACATTCATAGCTTCTTTTATTTTATTTTTATTTATTTTAATTATCAGTTGGGAATACTAATGTGAAATTCAAAGTCAACTACTATTTTCTGTTTTTGACATTTCGGTTCTTGTTCAATGGAACACATTTAGCATAAATTCATCCATTATGATCAATAGCTTGAGTTATATTGCATTTCTGTCTATGGTGCGTTGTCTTATCCATCTATTCTTCCTCTCTCTTTTTCTTCATGTGGAGTGGGTAGTGTAGTTTAGTATTGAAAAATTTATTTTTAAATTAATGTGATTATGCTTGAACTTAACATTCTTTATTGCAATTTTCTCTTTAGTCTGATTTATATTGCTTATGCATCCCAAATTTGATATGTGTGACCACTGCAATCTGGTGAAATAAAGGTTAGCATTGAAGGGGGTGAAGAGGTTTACATGGAAAAAGATTGGCAGTAGAAATCCCTTTAGGCTACTTGGTGCTTTCTCTTTCTCTGGTGTTTTCTAGATTTCTTAACTAATGAACTGGCACTTTGTTACTTCTCTTTCTCTTTCTCCAGTCTAATGGTTGAGATTGCTGTTTAGCTACCTACTCCAAGAGTAGTTGCGTCTATGATATCTCCTTTGATAAAGGGGTAAAGGTACCTTGGCTATGAGGGCCAGTGGTTAATGACCTGAGAACTTTGAAAATTAACTTTCATTCCCTTAACTTTATTGAATTAAAAGCAAGGATTACTTCATTATATTCTCTAATCACTTTTAGGTTATGACAGTACTGCTAATGCATCATATTATGGTGAAAACTTGTGGTTTGTCCAACATAAAGCATTTAAAGGTTGGAGCATACAATTGGTGGTTTTAGAAATATAATGCTATGCAACATATCCGCTTTGTTGTTGTGTAGAATCATTTCATTGACCTCACTATCATTTTGCGAATTAAATGCATCACTGCTTACATTCTTATTTGTAATCCTATTAAAGTGATCGCTCTTTTACGAAGAACATATTTCTTTTGTTTCTTACTCTATATCTCTTCTCACTCTAAAAAGGAGTTCCAAGCATTTATGTTGGACAAAAGATGCGGTTTAGACGATACGTGAGATTAACGAAAGCTTGCTGTGTTTTAACTTTGGCAGGAATCGGTGAACCATTCTCTTCTAAACCTGCTATCGTATCCATGGATAGAAGAAAAAGTGAGGAAAGGAGTTCTCTGCATTCACGGAGGCTACTATGACTTTGTTGATTGTACTTTCGAGAAATGGACACTTGATTACAAGGAAAGCAACTTGAAGGAGGAAAGTGTTGAATTTTCGGTCAAAGACCAATTATTTTGGTGCTGAATTTTGTTTATTGCCCTGTACGATAAAAATTTTCCTTTTTTCCATTATAGAAGCACTTTTACCAAGATTACAAAGGCGTGAGCATTATTATTCTATATAGGTTTTTAATTTTTAATTATGTATTAAGGTGGCAACCCATGGTTCATTTGGGAAGCCAAAATTTGGGACTAGCAGCGTATTCTATTTATTAAGATTGTAAGAGTGTGAAGTTATTTGCTGTAATATTTGGAAAATAATTCATCCTGTTGTATCTGAACTTATTTATGAAATGATTTTTTATGTTGAGCTTTGCAAGAAGTTTGCTGCTGATTAGGATTATAAATCATAAAATTGTAGAGTGAAACCAATTAAGAAAAGTTTTTGTTATATTGTAATTGAATGCATCAATGGAGAGTGAGAGAGAGCCTTTAAAGCAATCAAAGTGAATTGATCTTAACACCTGCTTTGTACCACTGTAGAATTAGATAAAAAAGATCATGAGATTAGGGCAGAAGTGGTTCTACAAGCTAAAATTACTCTCTGACAACAAAAGGGTGCCTTTTAAGAAGTCTCTGATCTTAATTTTTTTTTTTTTTTTAAATTTAATACAAGCTTTAGAAGTTTTCTTAATTATTGAATTTTGAATCTATTTTTCTTACTTTCTTCTTAGGTCTTTGGCGCTAATATTTTATATTGGAAGTTCATCTTTGTCCTTATGTGGTGCTGATAAATCTTATATATTGGATTTTAGGTTATATTTAGTCGGAGGGAGGGATGGGGAGGTGGAAACATGGGAGATGAGAAGGAGGGGGTGGATCATTATGAAAAATGAGTATACTTGGAAGTATCAGATTTGGTAGAGATTGCCAAAAGAAAAGCAATATCAAAGATGGAAGAAAATTAAGTGGCTCAACAAAACAAATTATAAATTAAACTAAGAAAACATATGAGAATTCCTTATTGGCATATGATTTGCTCAACTACCACTAGAACCATATATTATATCCTTTTATTGAAAACCATCCTAATGAACTGTTTGATATCTCCAAAACCAATATATAAAAATTTATATTATATATATGCAAGAAACACATATAAAATACTTCTCACTTATAATGTTTCCATTTCTAAACTTGAAATTTCACAAATTAATATGATTAATTATTTAGTATTTCTATATTACGTATGAGAGAGATTAAAAAACATTTATTTCATGTACTTATTCCAATTGCTTAAAGAAGCAAAACACTTATAAATTTTAGAGATATTAGTGCCATTAGTCCTTGAATTATATTCATAGTTGCGCTTTGATCCTTGAATTTCTTTTTCTTTTTCTTTTTTTAGCATTTTGATTCCTAAATTTTAATAATTGGTGCACCATTGATTCTTAAATTATTTTCTCTCTAAGGTGCAGTGCAGGTGCAGGGTGACGCAATATATATGCATGAATCTTATAGGGTTGTGTTTTGTTAACTAGTGTACTACATGTCTCAAAACTGTTAAACATTAGATAAAAGATAGTTTAAGGGCTATTAATGGTGCACCAATTACTTAAGTTTAGAGACCAAATGCAAAAAGAAAAAGAAGTTCAGGAACTAAAATGCAACTATAGGTATAGTTCAAGGGCTTATAATAGTGTTAATATTCCTCAGTTTTAATATCCAACAAGTTGTTCTTTGCTGATTAAAAGAGTAATTTATCAAAGTAAAACATACAACTCAAACACACAAGATTGAAAAAAAAATGCCATGATTTGTCATATTAAAGTATAATTATAATATATATATATATATATAGGTGGGAAGTTGAACAGTAAACACAACGTGTAAGTTAAATTTTCTCACCAACCCAACCTGCACAAAATCTCTCTACTAATTCCAGGCTTTCCTCATCTATAAAAACCCTAGGATGACAGAACCAAGAACTCATCGACTACTTCTCAAGCAAACCACAAAACTTAAATATTTATTCTTCATATCTAGTTCATTCCGAGTTGTTATTCTAGTGCTCCTACATTAATGGCTATGAACCACCTCAAATCCATTCTCTTCCCGCTGTTCCTCACCACTTTCTTGTTGCTTAGCTCCAAGTACTCCATTCCAACAGAGGCTCGCCATCTTCTCGAAAGAACAACCCTAGAACATCCTCTTGAACGGCCTCATGATCAACTACCACTACCACAGCTTCCTCACGATATTCCAACTCTGCCAAAGCCTGAGCTTCCAACACTTCCCAATGTAGAACTTCCACCGTTGCCAGAGATCCCGAAACCCGTGTTTCCTGCAATTCCAAATCTTCCGGAGCTTCCGAAGCCGGACCTGCCAAAACTGCCTGAACTACCACATGATCATCATGATGTCCCTGAAATGACCCACACAAAATTGCCAACCGCTGGTGCTAATAATCCTTGAAGTACTATTGATAATTATGCGCTGTAATTGGCATATGAATATGTGTGTTGTATTCAATATATATATATATATATATAGAGAGAGAGAGAGAGAGAGAGAGTGTATTTCATACAGGGCACCTCCGTTGCCTGGTGTTCTAACTTCATTATTTACTTTGCGTACGTACTTAAAGATTGTGATTTTCCTGTTGTATTTGAACTTAATTAATTGAAATGATTATATTGGTATTATTTTATGTTTATGTTATGCAATTTGCATAGAATTTGTAACTGATTTAGGAATAGATAATCATAAGAAACGAATTGTGAAAAGCTTTTGTAATATTGTAACTGAGTGCATCAACACACATGGCGTTAAAGCAATCATAACTTGGACTCTTTTTTTTTTCCCTTCCTAATAACTTTTTTTTCGTAATAATAAACATAAAAAATAAAAAAATTATTCATTTTAGAAAAATTTCCAAAGAATTTAAGTCTTATTTAACCATTTAATTTTCAAGGGTTCATTACATTTTTGGACTCTCTAGTTTGACTCAATTTTTTCAACTTAAACCCTTATTCTACTTTTGTTTGAATATGGGATTTATATTTTGAAATTTTTACCAAGTCCTCGATCTTATTTTTGTTTCAATTGAGGAGAGAATAATGAAAATCTTGGTAAAAGAGAATTTGGTGCATTATGAAATTTTGAAGCAAAATAGAGGAACAATGGTATAGTTAGGTTATAAATTTTAAAATAAGATAGAAATGAGGTTGATTAAAGGTTAACCATGGAGAGCTCACATTGAAACCAAAATTAAAATTGAATGCCTCAATTGAAAAAGTTGAAATACAAGGGCTAGAGTGAGAATTTGAAATCAAAAGGTAAAATAGGGAACCTAAATTGGAAATAATGTTTTTTGCATCATTAATGCCCTAAACCTTTTTTTTTTTTCCTTCTTTTGATCGTTACTCATAATTGTTGCAGCTATGGTTCAAATTCTTAACACAACTAAAATTCAAGCATGTGCTTGGCATATGCAGGAGTAGTTAGAAGAAACAAACAAACAAAAAAAATATTAAATAATTTTATTCTTTTAAAAACGTTGGGATCCCTCTCTTCTAAAACAATATGTCATTTGAACTATAGTTATATCTTCTTTTTTTTTTGGTAGAATTGAACTATAGTTATATCGATTATGAACTTCAGAGAGTTATAATAACATCAAAAAAGTTTAGAAGGACAAAATATTAATAAAATTCAAAAAGTATTGGTGCAAAAAAGGGAAAAAGTTTGGCCGAGCTTGAAATTGGGAGCAAATTTGTGGAGCAAAAGTGTAGATAACCCAATTTTCAAAGAATCAAAATGGACTTTATCCTTAAACGTCCGTTACTTTAAGGGATATACAGTTCTATTTGATTCAAGAAGAACCGCATTTCCAATTAGACATTTGGTTCTCCAATCGGGGGTCTGAAATTAGTTTGGTTATTATATTTTGCATTTGGAAACTTTAATATATATATTGAGTAGTGCTATGGTGGGCGACAAGCCCACCAATTCTTATTTTTGTTTTAAAATTTATATGTTTTTTTTTTGTATTTTTATATTATATATATATATATGATAAAGACCATCCAGTGTAAATACCATATCCTGAGTTCAGTTAGGCATATGATTATATAAACCATCTAAACACTATAGGACAAGTCATGGAGACCAAATTTAATATTAACCCACATATTTAAGAACGGAAATTACTAATATTAAAAGAAGAAGAAGAAGAATAAAAAAAGATGTAGATTACTTGGGTATAAACTAGAGTGTCAAAAAAGACCTTACAAGTCAGAACTAAGAAAAAAATTTCATCAACTTACAAGTAATTAATTTAAGAGTCTATCTGCATGCAATAAGTTTGGGTGAAGTATTTATGATTAATTATAAGTTTTTGTTAGAAAAATGGGTTTACTTGGAAGAATCATATTTATCAGAGACTGATTATAAACCAAAAGAGAAGAAAAAACAATATCAAAGATAGAAAGTAACCATTAAGCGGCTCAACAAAGTAGATGGATAACAAAAATCTGATAAGCTCTACTAGATAGTCCTAATTGCCATATAATTTGCTCAACTACCACTGGACCATATTCTAGTACTATTATATCCCTCTTATAGAAAATTCTAAACTTTTATCCAACGCCAATATATGTATTATAAAAAGTTCATAGATATATATAGAATATTGATATAATGAGCGGCGTTACTCATTATATCATGCGTAATAACTGTTACAAATACAAAAAAGTTAACGTGCATAGAATTATTTTTTTCCATATTTATTTTGGGAAGGCACGCCTCGGCGAAACTATCGAGGCCCTCGATAATTTGGTCAAGAGATGGTTATACAAGACGGTAGGAATGCACATTCAGCCAAACTGCCGAGACCCTTGGCAGGTGTCTTGTATGAGCACTTTTAGGTCAAATTGTCGAGACCTTTAGCAATTTGGCCGAACAATGTCTTGTGTGAGGACCCCTTTGCCAGACTGCCGAGAGACTTAGCAATTTAGTTGAGGCGTGCCTTCCCAAAACAAATACGGAAAAAATGGTCCTACGCTCGCATTAATTTTTCTATATTTTTAACAGTTGTTGCTCGTGATATAACGAGCGACATCGTTTATTATATCAGTATATATATGCAAAGAGTAATACAAATATACTTATTTCCATAATGTTTCTAATTAAGGTTATTATTAATTTATATTCACGTGTACCTTCTCAAATTTAGGTGGGAAGTTGAATAGAAATTGAAACACTGTTCAGTTTAAATTTTCTGACCAACCGAACCTAAAATTTCCTTCAACTTCCAAGGCCTCCTCATCTATAAAAAGGCATAGAGCCCGAGGAACTAAGAAGTACTCAAGCAAACCACAACCTAATTATACATTCATCATATCCCACTTTACTTTCCAAGTTCTTATTCAGCTCCAACAATGGCTGTGAACCATCTCAAACCCTTTCTCTTCTCATTGTTCCTCACCACTTTCTTATTCCTCATGGCCTCCAACTCCATCCCAACAGAGGCTCGTCATCTTCTGGAAACAGCAAACCCATTGCATCCTCAACAGCTACCTGAACTGCCACTACCACAGCTTCCTCATGATCTTCCAAGTTTGCCAAGGCCTGAGCTTCCGACACTTCCCAATGTGGAACTACCATCTTTGCCTGAGATCCCGAAACCGGAGCTTCCAACCTTAACAAATTTTCCGCGACTTCCAAAATCGGAGCTGCCAAAATTGCCTGAACTTCCCCATGAACCATGATCTTCCTGAACTGACCCACCCAAAAGTGCCAGTAATCCAGTGCTAATATCAATTACGCTGTTTGGTATCACGAATATATATGTGTGTTTGGTATTTCATAAATAAAGAGTGTTTTGCATAAAGGGCTTACGTTTACCTGAGGGTCTTCTAGCTTCATTATGTAACACTTTTACGTAATTTAAGATTTGTGTACTAGTGTGTTGTTTTAATTTTGTTTCCAGCGGTTCCATTTGTATACTAACTGAATTGCGACTTTGAAAATTCATACTCTACTTCGTTTTTTTACTTGATCATGAATATATATATATATATATATATATATATATATATTCTTTCTCCAATCTTAAATGGAAGCTAATAATATTAGTTGATAAATAATTTTGAAATTAAATATTTCAACTAGATGTAACCAACAAGGTGTGAATTAGACAGTAACAGAGACGGGCATAAAACAACAAATAGACAAGAAAATTAAGAAAGAAAATGAGCTTTAGAAATTAAACAAACAGTATTTAATAAATTAAGCAAAGACAATAGTGCTTCTCTAACACATTAGGACCTGAAGATTTATTCCCAACTCCATACAATCCGCATGGCTCGTACTGATCAAGGTTGGTGATTGGATGTGCGGCAAGATCGGGTGCTACTGGGTCCCTGTTGGGTTGAGAAATGGGCCACACCAATCTTCTTTTTTTTGGTGAATGGGCCACACCTACCTGTGAGGGTTTTTGGGCTTAATTAAATCCTTCACCCGACACAAGCTGGGCCTAGGCTCGGCCGAAGTTGAGTCGAATATAAGTGAACTGGGCTCCATAGGCTTTGGGCATAAAAATAGGCCATGGAAAAATTGGCCCTATATCTTCTGCTAAAGTGCCGGAGTGGGCTGTACGACAGGTGAGTCGGAACAATCCAAATGGTGTGGAGTCCATAGAAGTCGGGTCGGAACCATTGGTGAGTTGACGAGTTAACCAGTTGCGAGGCCAACATTGATGCTCGAAAATGAGACGACAAGAGGGACGGCAACCATGCAGTTCCATGACAACTGAAATCACCTGCCCCATTTTTTTGTTTTACGTGTCTCATCAATAACAACTTGTCTATTCATTAATTAATCATCAAATTTAAAATTTTTAATTAATATGATATTTATTTATTAAAAGGGTAAGTAGAACATGTATTTATTGTTAATGTGTAATTTATCAAATACTTGATTTTTTCAGTCATTCTATAATGTTATTTTTAATGAATAATATGATTATTTCTTTTATATATATATATATATATATATGATTATTTCTAATTTATAGATACATATGTATTTTGTTGTGACTCATCCGTGGCTGCACAAATGTTATTTAAACGCTATCATACATTCCAAATTGCATCTTTGATAATTGTTTGAGATTCTTTTAAATCATAATCCACAGTTTTCGGAACAACCCATCCTATTTTAGACTTTTGTTAGCTGTCCATTTTAACAAAATTATATTTTAGTGTTATTATTTTTTATTTCATTTTAGTGAAATAAGTCTTGTTAAATTTAAATTTAGAACATATATGTTTTAATATATTTATATGTTTAAGAAAATTAGCACTTTTAGCATTAATGTAGTAAAATAATTCATTTCGAAGTAGCATAAATTGTCAGAATTTTCATTTAGGATAAATCTCGAGTAACCAGGACATAGTTTTATTAAATTTGTTAAATCTACCAATATTTTAAAATTTACAAAAATAAAAAATTTTGTTTAATTAAATTTGGAGACATTTGTAAATTTTTGGATAATTACCCCAAATGCTCACGTGGCCAATAATTTGTTCTAAAATACCCACGCATCTATAATTCTTTAAATTTATCATTTTTTATCCAAAATACTTTTATATCAAACTTTACTTTTTCTCTCTCTTCTACCCACGAGACTCGCTATCATATAGCAAGACTCACCACCAGATTGTGAAACTCGCCACCAGCCAGCGAGACTCACCACTAAGTGGCAAGTAAGCTATTTACCATTATTATATATATATCACTAATGTGAGACTCACTTGAGACCACCAAAAACTCACTAAGAGACTCGTCACTAAGTGGCAAGTAAACTACTTACTACTATTGTATACATATTCACCACTAGTTTATATGATTTACTTGCCACTAAGCAGCGAGACTCACCACTGGGTGACAAATAAGCTAATCACCACCAATTATACTTACAACTAAAGCAGGAGTGTTTTAGAAATTTAATAAAATATATAAGCATTTTAAATAGAATTGTAGATGAGTAGATATTTTGGAACAAATTATTAGTCACATAAGTATTTGGGGTAATTATCCAAATTTTTTACACCAACTTGACTTTCCAAATTTACACCCTACCCCAAATTTAGACTTTTGAATTAATTATAAATGATTATGAAAATAAAAATACAAATGTATATAATTAAAAATGATTTGAGCTAATGATTTTAAATTTGATATTTATATTTTTTTTTCCTTTTTCTTAACATATATTATTATAAAAAGACTAATCAATACTAAACAAGAAAACTTAATAAACTAGTATTTGAACTAAGGAAATTACGCATAAACTATAAGAAAAAAGTTAAAACAAAAAATAACAAACAAAAACGTTATCAAGTAGCCTCTTAATTAAATATTAGACGGGCAGCTTTGTGAAATTCTCACAAGAATATAAACATTGAAACGATTATTTCTCTCTCTATAAATCTTGATGTACGTTTGACATCATCTGTTGCTTGATTCACTTAATTTTCTCAAAAGGTCAGTTGTATGCATGAATGACACGCTTGTATATATATATATATATATATATATATAAACACACACACAAACATATTCATTAAAATACGATTACAGATTGAATAATAATTACACAATCATATTGTTGTTAAACTATTAACACATCAAATAATTTGTTAAATTAAAGATATTTTTATATAGTTTTTTTAAATCTATTTATTTTAATATATTTATGGTCGATAAATTAAATTAAAGTATTTACATTACTATCTTAGGCAATATACCATAACAAATTTAGAAGAACGAACAAGAAAACACACAATTACATTTACAATGGAATTATATTGTATTGTAGCTTGTTGGAGTCTAGAAATTAAACTACCAACCAACATTAGTTGTGGTGAATACAGTGCACTTTCTTTTTTAAGATTAATTTTAAACTTTATCCTCAAATTATATAATGTATTTTATAATACACTGCTTCCATATTTGTATTATAATACTTGAAATCAATCTTCTGTTGCCAACTTATATTACCCATTTGTTCACACACACACACACACACACACAGACACACACACACACACACACACACACACATATATATATATATATATATATATATATATATTTTAAAATTAATCATGAAATTATTGTCTACATATATACATTACCACTTTAGCACGCAATGATAACACTTTCGAAACAATGAACAAGGGTAAAAATAAACCACATAAAATATAATATTTTTATAAATTAAGGTACGTAATCATATATTAGACTTAAACTCTTTAAGATATTATTATCTAGGAATTGAGACTTTTAGATCGGCAGCACCATCCATTACAAAGATTACTAGCGTTTGTTTTTTTAAGATTATTGGTGAGATTTGAAGTGCTAATTTTTCGAATTGCTTAATATCTCCAATAAATTTGTACATATAATTTAAAAATTGATATGAAAATATAAATGAAAATATCATAGAAATATTAAAAGTTTCGACTCAAATTATGAAAATTTCACATTTTTTTTTGGAAAGCCTGATGTCCTCATCTGAAAACGAAATTTCGCCGAACGATTTTTTTAAAACCTTGATTCAGAGTATACTATAGTATTTTTTATCACATTATTTAACAGTTACCGTAAGGAAACAAGCGAAATTGGGGGGTCAACTTTTGTTTTTAATTACTATTATTATTTTGTAGATTTATCCAGGATTTTTTCTGTGGTGTCACCGACTTGTCCCATTAGTAGCGGGTCAAATTTAATCATAAGATTCTAAATAATAATAATAATAATAATAATAATAATAATAATAATAATAATAATAATAATAATAAAACCTCAAATCTCAAAATAATAACAAGTATAAATAATTTTTATGTATAAAATATTTAAAACTTTATTTACAAGTAATGCAGTCACGTTTTCATCCATATATTAATCTGGCTAATTACGTAATTCTCAATTTTTATGACAAAGAATCACCTTTACGTGAGTTTGTAAATATGCACATATGAAAATGGCAAATTATATTTTGCCATTACACTAACACCCTTTCATTTCAATTAGTTCATACAGGTTCCACATGACATTGTGTGACTTTTAATTTTTTGGTTTACCACATTAGAATTTATTATATAATTTTATAGAATTCTAAACTGTAATGATAATTTCATATTCAGCAAATTAATTAATTAGTGCATGCTCTTCCCATTCAGATTCACGTCCTAATAAACTATATTTTCCTTCACTTCCTGCATCATCTATAAAAGGCCCTGTTTAATTGTAGTAAGAAACACACACACAAACTTCAATATATACACACAAATCTCTCTCATTTACAAACATAATACTATGGCTTGTAATCGCCATATTTCCGTACCCATTTTGATTGTGATAACTTTGTGGTTGAATGTGGTGAGCTACAACATTTTAATGGTTGCAGGGGCTCGCCATCTGATGGAGACACCGAAGCAGCTGCCTGATCAGTGGAAAAAATTTCCCTTTCCGTTTCCAACATGGACGATGCCTCCATTGCCGGCTCTACCGCCATTGCCGGTGCTGCCCCCGCTGCCAAAATCTCCCTTTCCGTTTCCAACATCGCCGATACCGCCATTGCCGGCGCTGCCGCCATTGCCGGTGCTGCCCCCGCCATTGCCGGTGCCAAAATTTCCCTTTTGGGCGCCACCGCCACCATTTGATGTTCAAGGTCCAACTTTGTCACCGTCGCCAACACCATGATTTGGCTACGCCCAAATAGCGTCCCATTAATATTCCAATCACTCCTTGAACTTCCATGTCTCTAAAGGGCTCGCATTTTAATAAATTCTATATATATGGAGCTAAGTATACTCTTTCTGAATAACTACGTACTGGATCATATATATATCTAGTACTTTGTATACCAATAAATATGTTTGTATGATTTTATCACCACTACTCTAGAGTCTAGAGTACGTGTTTGATGCTTATCATTTCTGTTTATTTTATTTTTCTCTTATATATGCCTATTTGTGTCTCTTATTGTTATACTGGTCCAAAATAATGACATACACGTGTGACGCGAGCTCTTATATATATATATATAATATTTATATATGTTAATTTGGTATTAAGGATCTGAGATGCAAGTAAGTTTCCTCTCCTGCACTTAATCCTCTTTTTAGGCATTGCTCCATCACCAATAATTCATTTTATTTTTTATCTGCTGTAGAGTCAAAAGCGAAAATTTCATTTTATAAATTGGTAAATATAATTCTATTATTTTATTTTTTCCTCGTTTTATTACTAATAAAAATTAGGAATAGAGCCAAATTTTCTATTTCATTTAACAGTAAAGAAAAAATTCTTCCAAATTGAGGCAAACTTAAGACGAAGAATAATATAAAATATGGCATTCCGTGAGTGATTTTTTGATTTATGTACCTTTGTTAATAATATACCAGATTCTATATATATAATTAGGAAAACACCCTCTCGAAATTTACATATATATTAGAGTGCTCTCCTGAATTATAATATAATAGAATCGGCCAATTAGATTTAAAAATAAATAAAAATAAAGAATAGTAAATATTATGTATTTATTTATTTTTATTTATATTTAATGTGTCATGTAAACTATATACCAGGAGATCGTATATATATATATATATATACAATATTTATATATAGGTTAGTGTGGATGTACATTTGACCCCGCTCAAATGAAAATTTATTTAATTTTAAAATTAGGATCAACATGAGAATTAGACAACTGATAAACATATACGAAACGACGATAGTAGAAAGAAAACGAAGAAAGATCACTACAAGCTTATTTATTTCCAATTCCAATGCAACATGTATTTAAACAAGCTCAAGTTATCTTATGAGAGATCTTTTATTAATTGACTTAATTATGTACCTGTCGCAATATTTGGATTAACGCATCTAAAGTATGCAAGTAACATTCCTTAATTATTTTTTGCATTATTTGAAGGATCATTAGGTTAGGAGAATCCTTCACATAACAATAACAAAAACGATATTTGATCAAGGGAGATGGATTGGACGGAGCCTGGCGGGGCGTTTATTTGAAGTACCGGAACCAACACCGCCTACTTGGTCGGGGAATTCACGGGATGTCGTCGTCTCTCGGTGATGAACAGTTGATTTAGGAATAGCAAGGACACGAGCAGCATCAACACTGAAAGAAAAGAAAAGGTAGTAGATATAAACAGAGAGATGTGAAAAATTGTCTTTTTGGTTTTCATAGCATATGTACACACACACGTAGTACAACCTATTAATAATATTGACAAAACTAAATCTTCGAAACAGTAGAAGGAGATATATACAATCTTCTACGTGCTCGATATAACCAATATAAAAAATCTATCAGTAAAATATAATATTATCTCGAATAGCTGTATTGAATCATCGTCGCACACCCCTCAAGCGAAATGAGGGTTTTTGAACATTAAACTTGCTTTGAAGAAGAAGAAAACGTGGTATTGGCAGAACCGTTGTAAGAATATTAGCTACTTGACTTGAGCTTGTCACAAATCTAACTTCCATTGGCTTTTGTAACACTTTGTCGTACAAAGTGAATATCGATTTCAATATACTTTGTGCGAGCATGAAGTACTGGATTTGCAGCAAGGTAACCAGCACTTATGTTCTCACATCATAAGATTGGTACAGTCATTTTTGAACAACTGAGTACCTATAACAGTGCTTGTGACCGAGCAACCTCAGCAGCTCCATGTGCGAGAGCACGATACTCAAGATTCAGTTGATGATCTAACTACAAGTGCTCCATGTGCGAGCGCACGATACTCAAGATTCAGTTAATGATCTAACTACAACTTTCTGTTTCTGAGATGACTAGGATACTAGATTATTTTTAATGTGTAATTTATCAAATACTTGATTTTTTCAGTTATTCTATAATGTTATTTTTAATGAATAATATGATCATATATACATATATATTTTGGTGTGACCCATCCGTGGCTGCACAAATGTTATTTAAATGCTATCATACATTCCAAATTGCATCTTTAATAATTGTTTGAGATTCTTTTACATCATAATCCACAAACGCTTTTCAGAACAACCCTCCTAGTTTAGACTTTTGTTAGTTATCTATTTCAACAAAATTATATTTTTTGTGTTATTATTTTTGTGAAATAAGTCTTGTTCAATTTAAATTTAGAACATATATATGTTAGTTATTATTTTTTATATTATTTTTGTGAAATAAGCCTTGTTAAATTTAAATTTAGAACATATATATGGGTTAGTCTACCCATGATTTCAATATATTTATATGTTTAAGAAAATTAACACTTTTAACATTAATGTAGTAAAATAAATTTATTTCGAACTAGCATAAAATTGTCAGAATTTTCATTAAGGATAAATTTTGAGTAACCAGGACAAATTTATATTAAATTTGTTAAATCTACCAATATTTTAAAATTTGCAAAACAAATTGCTTAATTAAATTTGCAGACATTTGTAAAATTTATATATATATATATATATATATATATATATATATATATATATATAAACCTATGACACGCACAAACATATTCATTAAAATACGATTACAGATTGATTAATGATTGCACAAATCATATTGTTGTTAAATTAAAGACTTTTTTTTTTTATACTTTTCTATTTATTTATGGTCGATAAATTAAATTAAATTAATTTACATTACTAGCTTAGGCAATATACCATAACAAATTTAGAAGAAGGAACAAGAAAACACACAATTTTAAACTACTAACCAACATTAGTTGAGGTGACTACAGTGTGCACTTTCTTTTTTATGATTAATTTTAAACTTTATCATCAAATTATAATGTATTTTATAACACACTGCTTCCATATTTGTATTATAATACTTGAAATCAATCTTTTGTTGAGTGGGCTTGTGAAGTGGCCATCCAAAATAACCTGCTGAATGTGTATTGGTTTTGTGACTCTCAACTTGTAGTGCAGGAGGTTAATGACGTTAGAGAGCCGACTTCTTTGGTTTAGTTTCAATGTTTTGTTAAGTATTAGAAGTAAGTTTTTGGAGAGATACTGGTCTTTATTTTGGATCAGTAAAAGAAGGAACCAGCTTACTGATCTAATAACAAAGTTTACCTTGTATAATTCCTGTGTTTTTGTTAAGGTACGCAGTTACACACCAACATATAGTTTAAACTCTTTAAAGTATTATTATTTAAAAATTAACTTGAATATCGAAAGATATTCAGATCGATAATACCAGCTGATATAAAGATCGTTGATGTTTTTTTATTTTTTATAGAATTATCTATGAGATCTGAAATATTAATTTTTTAACTGTGTAAATATTTGCTCCAACAACATTAATTGCCATAAATATCTCCAAAAAAATTTGTACATGTAATCCAGAAATTGACACGAAAATATCACCATAAATACTGTGGAAATATTAAAAGTTTTCGACGGAAATTATGAAAATTTCACTTTTTTTTTTCTTTGGAAAGCGTGATGTGGTAAGGAAACGAGAGAAATTGGGGGGTCAACTATTGTTTTTAAGTATTATAATTATTTTGTAGATTTATCTGGGATTTTTTCTGTGGTGTCGGTGAGGTGTCCCATTAGGACAATTAATAGCGGGTCAAATTTAATCATAAGATTCCAAATGATAATAATAATAATAATAATAATAATAATAATAAAACCTCAAATCATAACATAATAAAAAGCATAAATAATTTGTATGTATAAAATCTTTAAAACTTTAGTTACAAGTAACGCAGTCACGATTTCATCCATACTCATCTGGCTAATTATCACTTTTTATGATGAAGGATCACCTTTACGTGTGCTTGTAAATACGAACATATGAAAATGCTATAGAAAATAGCAAATTATAATGGAAAAATTACACTAACACCCTTTCATTTGGACACTTTTTCATAAATACCTTTGTGTTTTGAATAATTACACTAATATATCCCTTTTATTTTTAATTTTGCTGCCTTAACAATTTCACCAAAAAAAATGGACATTTGTATTTATTTATTTTTAAATAATTAAGTTAGATATATATTTTTTAGTCAAACACAAAGCAAGAGTAAACATAATGTAAATTTTTCAATTATAATTTATATATTTGTCCAGAAACATTACAAAAATTAAAAAAAGAAAAAGAGAAAAAGAATCATTTAAGTAGATACCAACTGCCATATATAGTGCCATAATTGGCTGCTAGCAGAGAGAAATGGCAAAATAAAAAGAAAAGAAAAAAAAGGGAAAATGCGAAGGGTATGTTTGAAAACTCATCTTACAATTAGTTCATACAGGTTCCACATGACATTGTGTGACTTTTAATTTCTTGGTCTACCACATTAGAATTTATTATAAAATTTTATAGAATTCTAAGCTGTAATGATAATTTTGTATTCACGATCAACAGAAAATTAATTAATTAGTGCATGCTTTTCCCATTCATATTCACGTCCTAATAAACTATATTTTCTTTCACTTCCTGCATCATCTATAAAAGGCCCTGTTTAGTTGCAGTGAGAAACACACACACAAACTTCAATATATATATATATATATACACACACATCTTTCTCATTTACACACATGATAATATGGCTTGTAATCGCCATATTTCCGTACCCATTTTGATTGTGATAACTTTGTGGTTGAATGTGATGAGCTGCAACATTTTAATGGTTGCAGGGGCTCGCCATCTGATGGAGACACCGAAGCAGCTGCCTGATCAGTCCAAAAAGTTTCTCTATCCATTTCCAACATTGCCGGCGCTGCCGCCATTGCCGACTCTGCCACCGCTGCCAAGATTTCTCTTCTGGTGGCCACGGCCGCCATTGTCACCATTTGGTGTTGAAGCTCCAACTTTGTCACCGTTGCCAGCACCATGATTTGGCTGCGCCCATATAGCATCCCATTATTATTCCAATCACTCCTTGAACTTCCATGGCTCTAAAGGGCTCGTATTTTAATAAATTCGATATGTATGGAGCTAAGTATACTCTTTCTGAATAACTACGTACTGGATCATATATCCAGTACTTTGTATACCAATAAATATGTTTGTATGATTGTATCACTACTACTCTAGAGTCTTGAGTACGTGCTCCTCATTTCTGTTCATTTTATTTTTCTTTTATATATGCCTGTTTGTATCTTTTATTTGTTATACTGGTACAAAATAATGACATGCATGTGCGACGCGAGCTCTTATACATATATATATATATATATATATATATGGCTCTTTGCATTTTTTTTCCCCTTTATATATATACATATATTTATATATGTTAATTTGGTATTGAGTATCTGAGATGCAAGTAAGTTACTTCTCCTGCAATTAATCCTCTTTAGGCATTGCTCCATCACCAACAATTCTTTCTATTTTTTATTCGCTGTAGAGTTAAAAGTGAAAATTTCATTTTATAAATTGGTAAATATAATTCTATTATTTTATTTTTTCCCCGTTTTATTACTAATGAAAAATTAGGAATAGAGACAAATTTTCTATTTCATGTAACAGTAAAGAAAAAAAAATGTTCCAAATTGAGGCAATTGTATACCAAATAATATATATATATATATATATATATATATAGCAGAGCTGATATCCTATGTTACATAGTTCAGCATATGCTGGTTCCAATAAGAATAGGATCGACCAATTTATGTGGGTAGTAAAAAGAAAAAAAAAACAATAAATATTATATATTTATATTTTAATTCATATCTAATAAAATGACATGTGGTTGTAGCTCATCATATGTGAGATATGTAGTCCAAAATAACATTTTTTATATACCAAAGCTGCTCTCCTGGTCTCATATATTTTGTGCTAGGGATAGAATCGACCAATTGAAGTGAAGTTCAGTGATAAATAAAAATAAAAATTAATAAATGTTACACATTTACTTTTTTACCTATACTTAGTAATATGCCACATGATTATAGCCTAAGAGATCATTTTTGTATATATATATATAATATTTACGTATACATTGATGTGGATGTACATTTAACCCCACTCAAATGAAAATTTAAATAAATTTTACAATCGGGATCAACATGAGAATTAGACAACTGACATACATATACAAAAATACGATAGTACAAAGAAAATGAACAAAGATCACAACAAGCTTATTTATTTCCAAATCCAAATGCAATATGTATAAAAGCAAGCTAAAGTTCTCTTATGAGAGATCTTTTTTATTAATTAACTTAATTATGTGACTGTCCCAACATTTGGATTAACGCGTCTAAAGGATGCAAATAACATTCTTAATTATTTTTAGCATTATTTGAAGGATCACTAGCTTAGGAGAATCCTTGACATAATAATAACAAAAATGATATTTGATCAAGGGAGATCAACTGGACCCGGGCGTTTACCTGAACCACCAGAACCAACACCACCTACTTGGTCAGGGAATTCACGAGATGTCGTCGTCTCTGGGCGATGAACAGTTGATTTAGGAATAGTAAGAAGACGAGCAGCATCAACACCAACATTTTTATTATTGTTGGTGTCCCAAAATGAGACACCAAGAAGGAAAGCAACCATGATCAACAACTTCAAATAACCCATCAACTAGTACAGTATGTTAATGTATAGATTAATTAGGGTTTTGATCAGTTCAGTTGGGAGAACTATATAAGCCCTGGTTTTGGCTTAATATATACACCATATGAAAGGTGTAGTACATAGAGGAAATTAGTACATAAGTGCTAGAGGAAATTAATTATTTCAATGCTACCTACTTCATAATTTTTTTTTTAGTATCTACTTGTTCATTTTGACAAGTTCTATACTTATCCAAATTTAATTAATATAAGAGTTTAAATATTTTATAATGGTCTCCATCCTTGAACGTCATATACGCTCAAACATTTAATTAAGCTCCAACGAACCCAATATCCTAAATAATTTTATCATTATATGTTATAATTTATTTTATTGACCATGTAAAACTTTGATCCACAACATTTAAAGCAAAAAAGGAATTGAGATTGACCTTGTATGCCTCATAGAAATTAAATTAACCTTTACATTATGATATATAGAAGATGAGTTGATTCCTCGATCCTACATTAATTTATATAAGCATTATTAATTTAGAGTCGAGTGTTTTCTAACATAAAACCTTTTTTTTTTTAATGAAAAAAGTAGTTTAAAATATATTTGAATAAAAAATATTTGAACACTTAAAAAAAAATACTTTAATTGTTTTTTTTTTTTTGAAGAATTACCTGTTAGATATTTAAGAAAAAGAAAAGAAATGCTATTACTTGATTATAAACAAAAAAACTATTATAATTTTTTCAATGCTGCCTACTTTATAACTTCTTTTTTTTTTTTAATATCTACTTGTGTATTTTGACAAGTTCTATACATATCCAAATTTAATTAATACGAGTTTAAATATTTTATAATGGTCTCCATCCCTTTTTTTTTTTTGTAAATTAATAGTCCCCATCTTTGATCGTCATATAAGCTCTAACATTTCATTAAGCTCCTACGCGACCCAATATCCTAAATAATTTTATTATTATAACTTATAATTTATTTCATTGACCATGTAAAACTTTGATCCACAACATTAGAAAAAAAAAAGACACAAAGAAACCAAATAGTATTAGGTATTTTTAAAATATCTTTAGCTAAATTGCTATTAGAAAAAAAATATATTATTACAGAAGTATGTTCAAACAAGCCTTTATACTGTAGGGGAGAAATTAAAGAAAGAGGTGCAAAATTTTTTAATACCCCCTACGAAGAGAATCAGTTGACAGACGCACGCATTGTAACTTTTGTAATTTCTTTTCAACTATTCTTTCGTAACTTTGAAAAGTTCTACGAGTACCTATTTGGGATATTAGGTCTCCATTAACAAAATATCAATGTCCTGCTATATATTTTAATTTGAATTGGTACACAATTGGTTAAGCTGCGAATGCATTGACATATATATATATATATATATATATATATATATTAAGTGTGACTAAATTGTGATTGATTCATTGGTTTCCATTGTTTAGAATATGAATGGGAAAATACATTACAGAGAAAAGTCCCTCTAAAAAAAACTCAGAAAATTCACTATATATATAATTAATGGACTGACAACATTCATACACCTTCCATGCGGTAATTTTGTTGTTGTTGTCATCGTCGTTATCGTCAAGAATCCATATGTATGAATACAATAATGGATCAGTAATAGAATTCATTGTATAATTTAGAATAATTATAAGCTCTCACAAATATAACTAAGTAATTAGAAGTTGAAAACACACAATTGATTAATGTGTGCTTTTCCCATTCAAAGTCACGTCCTAATTAATTGTAAACTACATTTCTTTCACGTACGTCCTTGATCAATAGACCCTCTTTTGCCCTAAGAAACACTAGCACAATCTTCAGTAATACAGTAATATATACTATATAGTACTCAACTTACACAAACATGGCTTATAATCACCATCTTTAATTTCCCATTTGATTCTGACAACTTTGCGGTTGAATATGATCAGCTACAACTCATTAATGGTTGCCCAGGCTCGCCATCTGCTGGGCTTGGAGATTGGTTTGCAGTAGTCTTTGACTTCCGTATAATATCATCCAATGTTTTATATTTATGTACCAAATATGGAAATTAAAATGCTCAATTATTACTCAGGAAAACCAAGGTGCTTTAAAGATATAGCTGATTACAAAAACGTACACAAAGGCTTTTATAAAGCAACAACATGTGGATAAATATATACAAGAACAACTATTCTCTATCACTTTAATTTACACCCCAAACTTATGCATGAAATTACTAGTCTATTAAGTTTCTATTGTTAGTATTTTCTCCCCTAAAGTGAGATAGGGTTGGTCAAATTCTATGCTGAATATAATATTAATATGAGGATTTTTTTTTGGGTAATATTATTATGGGGATTTCAATTATGATTAAACCACCAAACATACGAATTTGAAGCATCTGATTTCATTATAAGAAATTCACATTAAAGCAGTCCAGCTTGATGGTATTATTCAATTAAATACCTGAGGGCTATAAATAACTTAATTCCATATACAAATAATTAAATAAAAATCAATCAAAAGAGTAAATTATATATTAAAATAGTCCAGCTTGATGGTATTATTCAATTAAATACTTGAGCGCTATAAATAATTTAATTCCGTATAAAAATAAATAAAAAATCAATCAAAAGAGTAAATTATAATACTATCTCCTAGGAACAGTTCAAATGATTGACTGAAAAATATTATCAAATGCATCTATTAGGTAAAAAAATAAAAATAAAACAAACGACAGCGTTTTAAAAGCAGTGTAAATTTCGCTTCCGTCGTCAGATGCCGTGAAGAAAAGCCGAAAATTTCTGTACAATATCCCACTTTTTTCAAGCTTTTTCCGTCACATTCTTGGGAAAAACTCTCCCCAGCGTCATTGAATTGAATTGGGCCAGGAAGGTGAGTGGCTCTCTTTCATTTTTAGCTTATACCCAGTTTGGTCATGGCTTTTGCGTTATTGGTATTCTTAAGTTTGCTGCTTTGTTTTGGCGATGATTGGGTGTTTCCGTAAGTGCTTTCATTTCGGTTTTGCGGTTACTTGGTTGTGTATTTTGTCAATAATTAAATGTGATCTAGATGGGTTTTGGATACTATTGATTGTTTAGCTTAATTATAAGCTATACAAATGCAGGAAGAGGATAAAGTTTTGAACTTTGTTTTATATATATATATTTTTTTCTGTAGTAATTTCGAAAGGGTTTGGATCTAATCAAATGCATATTTAGTGCTTCAATGGGTTTGTTCACGTTGGGCTTTGGATATTATTCGTGCGTCAGTTTGGGGTCAAGCTCTTGTAGCTCTAAGTGGAAACTTTGTTTCAGTTGAGAGGTGGTTAACTATATAGACAGAGATTAATCATGAATGGTTATGGTGGGTTTTTCTAATATTATTTACTATTAAGCTGTTATAACTTTGTTTATTTGCTTTGGGAGAGGAAGATGAAAATGAAACAAGCACCTATATCTAAGTGCATTTTAGAAAACCAATTTTTCTTTTTTTCTCTTTTCCTCAAATTTCTTATAGTCAAGTAGAGGCAAGGACAAAGGTTGGGTTTCTTTTATTGGTTAGTGTTTTTTTTCTTTTTTTTGAACTGATAAATGATGAATCTTAAAATGGGGTAAACTTTAGTTTTTTATTCGTTAAGGATGTGTTGGTTGCTGGGAAAATACCCACATTTTGGAGCTCTGATTAGCTAAAGGTTTTTAACAAGTAATGGCAGGATTGGTCTCTAAAAGCGTCAAATTGATGGATAAGTAATGGAAATCTCAACTACTATTGTGTTTTTCTTGTTTTTGTTTAGCTACTGTCTGGTTTCTTGTAATAAGAGAAAAAGGTTTACCATTTTGAACATAAGGGTAATTTTTCTGTTCAGTCCATTGTTTGTTAATTTTTACAGTATTCAATTGTGTGGTTGAATGCCCCTTTGTTGGTCAATTTAGCTATAAAAAAAAACCATTATTAGAAGTTTCTGCTTGTCACAACTCGCTTGGAGTTTTGAAAATACAATTAATATTATTGCTTTCTTTTGCTAAAAAGTGCAGGTCTGCTCTTGCTTGCCTCGAGTACTGCTGATGTTGCTCGTGGTGCTGGCAGTTCCTTGATAACCTAATAGCTAATGGCTTTCATTCAGAAGCACTTAATCTTTTTCCACTTTCTCTCTTTTCCTTCATGCCCTCGCTTTTCCTTCATGCCCATCCTTGTGTTCGCAAAATATCTTTCAGATTTACCTCCTTTTATTCCTTCTCAACCTATACTACTTATCCAATCACAGATGCCAAATCCAACCAATCAGCAACCATCCTTCAGGAATTATTATCTCTCTTACAGAAGTTTTCAAAAAGCCTTAACTGGGTTAAGTCCATCCACACCCAGATTGTCACCAATTATTTGTCAAAAGATCAATCTTTGGGTACAAAACTTATCAGAGCATACAGCAATTTGGGTAGTTTGGATAATGCCCACAGTGTGTTTGATCAATTTTCACAGCGACAAACCATCTTATGCAATGCTATGCTTTATGGATATATGAGAAATGAGCGATACAAAGAGACCCTTGACTTGTTTAGGATGATGCGATCTGGTAATTCAGAAATTGATAGCTATACCTTCAATTTCGCACTTAAGGCATGCATGGGTTTGTCAGATTATGATATGGGTATGGAAGTAATTAAAAGTATTGTGCTTAAAAAAATGGAAAGAGAGAAGTATTTGGGGAGTTCAATGATCAATTTTTTGGTGAAACTTGGTAAAATAAGTGATGCAAGATGGGTCTTTGATAGGATTCCTGAGAGAGATGTTGTCTGCTGGAATTCAATGATAGGTGGTTATGTGCAGTCTAGTCAGTTTAATGAAGCATTTGATATGTTTCTTAAGATGCGTGGTTATGGTATCACTCCAAGTCCAATAACTATGGTGAGTTTGATTCAAGCCTGTGGGAGAAGTGGATATATGGAACTTGGAAAATGTGTTCATGGGTGTGTACTACAATTGGGAATGGGTGAAGATGTTTTGGTGCTTACCTCGTTGGTTGATATGTACAGTAATATGGGTGACATTGGAAATGCTCATTGGGTTTTTGAGACCATGCCATCAAGAAATTTAGTTTCATGGAATACCCTTATCTCAGGATGCATTCAAAATGGTTTGGTGCATGATTCTTTTGCCTTATTTCGTAAATTAGTAACAAGTGGTGGTGGGTTCGATTCAAGAATCATTGTGAGCCTTATTCAGGGATGTGCTCGAACTGCTGATTTGGAAAGTGGGAAGATCTTACATGCTTGTGCTATTAGAAGGAGTTTTGAGTTAAATCTCATTTTATCTACTGCTATTGTTGATCTTTATTCTAAATGCAGTGCCATAAAACAGGCAATTTTTATCTTTGACAGGATGAGAAAAAGGAATGTGATTACATGGACTGCTATGCTTGTAGGATTGGCACAAAATGGGCGAGCAGATGATGCCCTGAAACTATTCCACCATATGCAAGTAGAAGGTGTTGTGGCCAATTCAGTCACTCTTGTCAGTTTAGTACATTCTTGTGCCCATCTGAGCTCTCTGAAAAAAGGAAGGAGTATTCATGCTTATTTAATTCGGCATGGCTATGCATTTGATGTAGTTACAATGACAGCCTTGATTGATATGTACGCCAAGTGTGGGAAAATAAACTATGCTGAGATGATTTTTAGCAATAGCACCATTCGCGAAGATGTTATTCTATGCAACTCTATGATGACAGGCTATGGCATTCATGGTCATGGCCAGAAAGCTGTTGGCATCTATAGAAGAATGAAAGAGGAAGGAGTCAAGCCCATTGAAACCTCATTTCTTTCTCTTCTAACTGCTTGTAGTCACTCCGGACTTGTGGAAGAGGGGATCGAATTGTTCCGCAGCATGGAAAGAGACCATAATATTAAGCCTACTGAAAAACACTACGCTAGCTTTGTGGATCTTCTTAGCCGAGCAGGCCGTTTCAAAGAAGTCGAGGTATTGATCAAACAAATGCCCTATGAACCAGGAAGTTCTGTTTTCGAAGCGTTGTTGAGCGGATGTCGAACTCACAAGAACATTGATCTTGGTATAAAGACAGCAGATAGACTGCTCCGTTTAGATTCGATGAATCCTGGGATTTATGTCGTGTTATCGAACATCTATGCACAAGCAAGGAGATGGGATGCTGTAAACTATGTTAGAAGCCTAATGAGGAGCCGGGGATTGAAGAAAACACCTGGGTATAGCTTTATTGAAGTAGGAAACCAAGTCCACACTTTCTTTGCAGGAGATGATTCACATCCAAATTATGCAGAGATTTATGAGTATGTAGAGAATTTGAGACTGGAAGTGGAGGCTTGTGGTTATGTGTCTGATACAAGCTGTGTTCTTCGAGACGTGGATGAGCCGATGAAGATCAAACTTTTATGGGGTCACAGTGAGAGATTAGCCATTGCATTTGGGCTACTAAGCACACATGCTGGGACACCCATTAGAATCACCAAGAATCTTCGTGTTTGTGTCGACTGTCACAATGTGACCAAATACATATCCAAGATAGTTAGGAGGGAACTCATTGTTAGAGACGCCAATCGTTTCCATCACTTTGTTGATGGAAAATGTTCTTGCAACGATTATTGGTAATACATTAATTTTATTTTTTTTTTTAATTTGTGGTAAACTATCATTTGCGGCGAATTTTTGTAACTTTTTAATAGAATTGTGATGCTTTGATAACGCTGTTGGATTGTACCACTTTGGCTCAATAAGCATAAAAAACTTTTATTTGAGAAAAAAATAATAATAGAAATAAATTGCTACATTTTTTTTTTCTCTCTCGTTTCTCTCCTTTTGCTAAACTTTAGACCGTTTAAATGTTAGATGGAACTCTACACCCCAAACTTATGAATCAAATATTAGAATTCTACTAAATTTCTAATTTTGTAGTAATTTCTCCCTCAAAAATAAGATTGTTGTTCAAATTCGAAGTGGAATATTAATATAAGCTTAATCTACAACATTATAAGCTTTTAAAGTCTTATTTTGTGTCTTGTTCTTTTAATCTTGTTGCTTGAAAGTATAATTGGGCCGTTGAACTGGATCACGAAAAAAGTTTTGCATGGATTTTTTCCTTCAAATTGAGATATTAATTTCCAATCTAAATTATTTAAGATTTGTTTGGATGATTTTTCTTGAATAAAAAATTATTTTTGCTCAAAAAAAAAAACTTTTATAAATTTTGAAGCATCCTATTTTTTAATAATAAATTAACATTAAAATGGTACAATATGATGGTAGTATTCACTCAAACATTGGAGTTGGACTATAAATAAATTAATTCCATAAAAAATAAAAATAATTATTGGAGTAAATTGCAGTACAATCTCTTAGGAATAACTCATGAAAAAAGGGAAAAAAATTCAGTGTCAAATAAAAAAAAAAATTCCAAACGACAACGTTTAAACAATCTTTGGCAGAATAACTAAACCCAGACCTCCCCAACGTACAAAATGACAGAGCTCGCACTGTTCACTGCCTCTGCTTGTTCTCACACATTGTAAATTTCGCTTCCGTCATCGGATGAGTGAGAGAGAGAGAAAAAAGAGTTATAATAATGGCGTGAAGAAAAACCAAGATTACTCTATAGTATCTCACTTTCTCGAAGTTTTTCCCTCACATTCTCGGGAAAAACTATTTCCCAAACGTTGGTGAATTGAATTGGGCCAGGAAGGTGAGTAGCTCTATTTCCCTTTTACTTTATTCCCAGATCGCTTTTGGTTTTTTTTTTCTTCTTGGTATTTTCCAAGTTGGCTTGCTTTGTTTTGGCGCTTATTTGGTGTTTCTGTAAGTGCTTTCAGTTGGGTTCTGGGGTTGCTTAGTTTTGTATTTTGTCAATAATTAGGTGTGATCGAGATGGATTTTGGATACTTTTGATTGTTTAGCTTAATTATAAGCTATCCATTTCTGTGTGCTTGTTGAAAAATGCGAAAAAAAATAAAGATAAAGTTTTCAACTTTGTTTTATTTTTTAATTTTTTATCTAATAATTTCAAAAGGGCTTGGAGCTAATCGAATGCATAATTCATTATTCAATGGATTTGGTCATGTTGGGGTTTGGATATCATCAGGTCCCTAAACTATACACAGATTTACACTTTGGTCTTGAATTATTTTTTTCTGGTTTTTGTCCTCGAATCACATTATAAGTAGCACTTTGGTCCTTTTATTCATCAGTTTGTTTACGGTTTTTGCACCTTTTTTTACAAGTGCTCTCTTTTTCAGAGCAGTTAGTGTCATTTTACATGTGTAAATTCCACTTAGATTTAATGTATTGTCTTTTTCAAAATTGACAGAATACTGAAAAAGGACCAAAGTATTTCTTATAATGTAGGACGAAAACCAGAAAATAATAATAATAATAATAATACTTTAGGGAACCAAAGTGTTAATGAGTTTGTAGTTTACGGATTTATGGAGCTATTAACCCTACTATTAGTGGGTTTGGGGTCAAGCTCTCGTATGCTCTTTGGTTGCTGAAAAGATATTCATTTCTAAGTGTAGACTTTTATTCAGTTGAGAGATGGTTAACTATATAGACAGAGATTAATCATGGATGGTTATGGTGGGTTTTTGAATATTATTTACAATTAAGCTGTTATAACCTTGTTTGGAAAAGATAAAAATGAAAGCAAGTAGCTATATCTAAGTGCCCATTCTTTTTTATATTTTCCTTAAATTTCTTTGAATCAAATAGAGGCAAAGAAAAAGGTTGGTTCTCTACTATTGGTTAGTTTTTTTTTAGGAACTGATAAATGATGAATATGGAATTGGGACCAAGAGAAGGAATACTAGTGAAGCTAGTAGTCTGAACTGTTTTATTGATGGTTGGTTTGGGAATGAACTTTAGTTTCTTATTCAGTATGGATATGTTTGTTGCTGAGTAAATACAGAAATAGAAGAAAATTGTAAATTTTAATCAAAAAATTGTTACATTTCTAAAGCTGTTGTTTGATGTGTGGAAACTGAGAAAAACTTGAGGACAAAAATAGAAGGTGGTTAGCTGCTTGCATAGTTCTGTCATTTCTAGTTCGCACTTGAAAACCAAAATGCAAAATGAGTTAATATTTAGAAAAAAATGTCAGTGTTGAATGTAGAAAAACTGGTTGGTAGAAACTCTCTCTCTCTCTCTCTGTGTTTGCTTCTTTTGGGGAAACTAAAAATAAGCTCTTAAGTTGAACCATGTATTGCAACAAACCCACTTCCACTCAACTTGAATTTGCAGTGAAAAAGAAACTTTATAATAGTTTTTGTATGTTCTTACTCTGCTGTAAGTGGTGAGGCTCGAGGTCTGATCAATTCTTACTTGAATTGCTTTAGGACATAACTTTTGGGAATTACTCAGGATGAGCTGAGGTTGTTAGAATGGGGCATTTTTAATATGGTTAACCTGAGGTTATATTGTTTAACAACATGGGAATCTGTTTCTCTCACTCTTTATATCTCTAAATGAAACGTTGGGATGTCTGATTTATTATATGCATTGTCATTTATATATCCAGGAATGTATAAGAACCAATTACAAGAGTTGGCTCAAAGAAGCTGCTTCAACTTGCCATCTTATGCATGCATACGAGAAGGACCAGATCATGCCCCTCGATTCAAAGCAACTGTAAACTTCAATGGAGAAACTTTTGAGAGCCCTACTTTTTGTTCTACTCTAAGACAGGCTGAGCATGCTGCTGCAGAGGTAGCGCTCAACACACTTGCAAAAAGAGGCCCTTCTAGAGCATTGGCTGCAAGAGTTTTGGTGAGCAACAAAATTATAGTGATTTTCTTCATCTAGTTTCATTAGTTCGTCACTTTGCTATGGAAGATTCAATTAATTTATTATTTGTCAGTTTTTGTTGCACTGGCTTCATCTTAGTGTAAGGGTGACTACATTTCTAATATTGCAATAAAGGGCCCTTGAAAATTTGTCAATATCATTCTACAAAGATGATTGAACGGTCTCAATGTTTTTAGGTTATCCTTTTTTCTTCATTTTTTTTTTACCTTTGGTAACTATCCTTTATCTTTTTTGGGGGAGTGATGGGGATGTACAATAGTTTTTTTTTTTTTGGGTAAATGGGAATGTAAGATAGTTGATAATCTTCAAGTGTTGTAATCACATAATAAGATTTTGGAGAAAGTGAGAGTGCAGGGTATTATACTGAATATATAAACCAGTAGGAGGGTGGGAGGCAGTTAAGACCATATAAACCTTATTGTCCCAATGCAATTATATCGTAGTTGAATTTCTGAGAAATTCTGATCCTTCCTACTTAAGAAGCATGTAGGTTGACAGAAAACCTGTAATGGGAAACTACTTACCCCTTAGAAAACATTCATACTCAGTACTAACTATTAGTTCTGACCCCTGTTGATTCATGGTGGACCCTGCTTGCTTTGTCCATGCCCTTTTATAATATGTCATTTAAGCCTCTTATTTTTAACTCATATGTAATCTTCCATATGAACAAACAGTTTGCTATGTAACTATTTAATTAATTAATTCACTCTTTTCTTCCTTTGTGTTGGAAAGGATGAAACAGGAGTTTATAAGAACTTGCTTCAGGAAACTGCTCATAGAGCTGGGTTGAACCTTCCTGTCTATACCACCATTCGATCTGGGCCAGGCCATGTTCCTGTATTCTCATGTACAGTTGAACTAGCTGGACTTACCTTTACTGGGGAACCATCCAGGACCAAGAAACAAGCACAAAAGAATGCTGCAATGGCTGCTTGGTCAGCACTGAAAAGATGTATGGCTTATTTTCTTTGCTATTTGTATATTCTTTTTATTAATGTTTTAGTCTTGTTTAAGTGGAGACAAATAATCATTTTTAGGTTTCTCTCGGGGGGGAAAATTATGCATTAGTGTCTTCCATTTATGCTTTTGGGTGTATTTTTCCATTCCTATGTGGTAGATTCTCATTTGAGTAATTTCCCAAGTATTTTAATTATTGTTGTTGCTCATGTAGTGGCTCAACATGGCTTCTCTTCCTCTCCTTCAGGGGAGTCTAAAAACAATGAAGAACAGGAACAAGTTATCATTGCCCGTGTTCTTGCTGGTTTACATCTGTCAGAATCTAGGAATATTACACAAAATGATCGTCAACATGGACAACAGAGATATATTTCCATGTGTAGAAAATCAACCCTGCCATCCGCAAGTTTGTATCCTATGCAATTCCATAACTGGGTATACCCTAATTATTCCCCTGAAATAGCCTTGTACCACATGTGGCAGCAAGATCAATTATTACAGCAACAAAACCGCCTGTTGGCACTTCCAGTCTCACCATCTACACCCTTCATGCCTCCAGTATTTCCATTTATGCAATCTGTTCTGCGCCCAGATCACTGCCTATATTTTCCAGCCATGGAGCAGGAGTCCACCTCTGCAGGACCCAGAATTACACTTGCTACTTCAGGTCCATCAATCTGCTTCTCAGAACGTTTGGTTCCAAATCCAATCAGGGGCAGGTCAACAGTGACTATTCGAGAGATACAGGAGGAAAAAACAGAAGAATCACCTGAGTATTCTACATCTGTTGTTTCAGATTCCTTTGTCCTTGATAACAGCAATACTGAACCGCAAGTCCAAGAATCGGTTCAGGAGGATGACAAACAGAGGCTTGGTGATGGGAGGAGACAAACTGATACTGTTAAGCTAGAGGGGAAACAAAATTCTGAATTTAAGCCAATTGGCTTCCGATTGCAAAACCCATCTGGCTTTGACTCTTCTAGGCCAAATCTCAGACACCAATATCCTCCCAGAATGAATTCCCCGGGAAGTTTGAGGCCACCATCCTTCCCAGCTCCTGTTAAGACCAGAACTGTGGGGACATCTTCAATGTCCTCCAGGCCGCAAAATTTGCCTGCCCGAATGCCGGCTCCACCAAAAATGAGAACAGGGGGCCCTTCATATTCAGCTAGACCCATGTCTGGAAGAATGGAACTCGGTGGCATACAAAATAGTTTTATGGCACCAGCTGTTCGAATTAGGTCGGTTGTACCTGTATGTTCTGCTCCACCACCAAGAAAAGTGTCTGACTCCAGCCAAGGAGTGGCACCAAACATGGAGAAGAAAAATGCAGATCACAACGACATGTCAAAAGCAAGTTCAGAGCTTGGTAAGCTCCAGAAGGAAGCCTAAGTACAAATACTATATAAAATCTTTTCATTTAGGTTTTGTTAATTTTGTTGTGAAAAATATGGTGGTCAATGAGGAGCTACTTCTGCAGAGTAATTAGAATAAGAAGTGAGTATGTCTCTGTATAAATTCAAAATCTATATTTTTTTGATATTAATCGAGGGTGAAACATTCATTTTGATTTTTAATTTGCAAGTGTAATATTTTTTTATCTGAAGAGGCTTGATCAGGTTAGCACTGAAGTTTTTTTTTTTGGTACCTAGGCCCCGTTTGAATTATGCAAAAGTTTTGAGGCAAACAAATCTCTGCTATTTAGGCTTCCAGGAATCAGTTTCCTAGGAAGTAGTTTCCCTCTTAGTGCATCTTTGATAGAAAACACAATAATAGCATTGCTATTTTTAAATTTTGGCTGCCCATTCGTTAAGGATTTGGATTTGCTTCTCCTGCTTATCTATTTGGTCCGTACTGCGAATTTCAGAACTTGAAAGTAATTAAAATAACGTGTGTTAAAAATTAAGGTGCAAATGTCTTTTGAGAAAAGTATGCAAAATTATTTTTTCTAGAATTTGAGATTGACGTCATATTTGGTAGGAACCATTTTCCACCTGACTTCTATTTTCTAATATATGAAAATTTTTGATTTTCTAAGCCCAAACTTCCCTCGTTTAAAAATTTATCCAAACACAAGAAAGTTTTCACTTTTCCAGAGAATTTTAGATTCCCACTAATTTTGACACAATCCAATTCACAGTAGAGAAGAAGAAAGTTTGTGTGTGTTTATGTGAATGGTTATGGTATTGAACATATTCCATGGCAAACAAGAGGAAACAACAACATTGAAACCCCAGCAATGCTTGAAAACTGCTTATGGCAGAATTTTTCCATATATTTTGAAGGTTCATCATCAACAAGGACACTTGCTAGCTTCTAAAACCCTTGTATTTAGCAATATATTTCTCATTATTGTGCACAAACAAAAACAGGAAGATAGGATTTCCCAGCTGAAATTATTATTTTCTTTGTAATAATAAAGATAAAAGAGCTTAAATACCCATATTCTTTTGTTGTCTACATATCCCTAGTCTGTTAATACAAAGAAGAAACTGAAGAGAAAAATAACTTTTTGTTCTATTATATTTTTCTTTAGAGATCAGCAATGGGTGTTCATAATAATATACTAAAAAGACATTTTACAAATTTTAAATTAAAAATTCATATCGACTAGGCTATGGTTTTAAATTAAGGGCGTGTTTAATGACATTTTGCAAAACTATTTTTCTAAAATAAAAATAATTATATTTTATATTTTTTAAATTTAAAATTGTGTTCTGTAGTATTTTTTAAAAACTAATTTCTCAAAATAAAAATAGTGAAACGATATTTGATAAGAATATTGAAATTAATAAAAATAAGCCATCTTTAGTAAAAAAAAAAAACAAAGATTAAGTCATTAGTACGAAGGACTTTTAAAGAAAAAAAAAACATTAGGGAGACCTCAAAATTTTTGGAAAATTTATATATCACATCTCTCATATCCATTGAAAACATATTTTCTAAATTTTTTAAAAAATATTAAAATTAAGTTTGCCCTTTATAAAATATATATATATATATAAAAAAATATTAACAGAATATGTGATAAGAGTGTTTTTATTTTGGCAAAATAAAGTATTATTCCAAATTACCAAGTATTATCAAGTTAACGTTGTTTTTTGTTTTATTATTTATTTAATTTTATTTTAAACGCTAAAACCCTTCAACGTAAAAACCCTAATCAAAGCCGAAAACCCTATGTATAAGCAAAGCTTCCTCTTTTTCTCTCTCTTCTTCGCTACTCTGCCTCCATTTTATATCCTCTGGTGACCCTCCAATCCCGCCGATTTTCCTCGACACAGCTCGACGACGGTAAACTGCTGCTAACTTATTAGCGGACTCTCTCTGCCTGCTGGTCCACTCCCTTACCTGCTCTCATTCCCTCTCTTGTGCTCCGGAGAGGCGGTGATTGTGTTTGGGGAGTAGAAAAAATGCTTCTTTTGTTTGAGACTCCTGCAGGTTTTGCCCTATTTAAAGTATTGGATGAAGGGAAACTCTCCAAAGTTGAGGTTTTTATCTTCTGTAAACTTGTACTATGAATTTTTTTTTTCCTTTAATATCTTCAGCAGCTGAGAAGCTTGAATGACAAAATAGATTTTTATTTTTACATATTAAGTTTGGTTTTATAATAATGGGATATATATATTAGCTGAATTTTTTTTTTGGGGGTGGGGGGTGGGGGGGAAGTTCTGCTTTATTAGATTTTTAGTGATGAAAAAGATATGGGTTTTTGTTTACTCTTATCCTCATACTTCTTAATGAGAATGAAGGTCTTATTTTATTAAGCTTAAAAAAGTTTATATCTTTTATAGTCTTTTCTTTTAATTTTTTTGGGCATACTTTATGCTACAGGATTTATCGAAGGAATTTTCCAGTTCCGACTCTGCCAGACGGGTAAACTCTATCTCAAGAAAATATGTTTGTGTAATATGCTTTTGGAATAACACTCATTTCTCAAGAAAATATTTTTGTGTAACATGCTTTTGGAATAGCACTCATTTATTTTTGTTATCAGTGCTTCTGGAAAACTCTCTCTCTCTATTGCACAAGAAAGAAAATATATGTTTGTGTAATATGCTCTTGGAATAGTTATGCGCCCATTAATTTTTGTTATCAGTTGTGGTCATGTAATCATATATTATGCAAGCTAGCTTGCATATTAGATCGATTGTTCTAGATATGATTTGTATTTATGAATCTAATTGCGCTTTTTTTTTTTGAAATATTATCAACATTAGGTCGTAAAACTGAAAGCCTTTTCGAAGTTTGAAAATACATCAGAAGCTTTGGAAGCTGCAACCCTTCTGATTGACAGCAAACCAACTAAGGGTCTGCGCAAGTTCTTGCGTGCTCACTGTGATGGCGAAACATTAGCTGTGGCAGATTCAAAGCTTGGAAATATTATTAAGGAGAAATTGGTCTGCTACTAATACATCCTATAGGATTCTTCTTTGCCAATTTACCATTATTGTAAAATCTTTTGTTTAATAAGATAAAATTTATCTTACTTTGGTTTATCTTCATTTGATGTTTGCAGAAAATAGAATGTATTCACAATAATGCTGTTATGGAATTGATGAGGGGAGTGAGAACTCAGTTGACTGAACTCATTGCTGGTCTAGCAGTTCAAGATTTGGCTCCAATGAGCTTGGGGTTATCTCACAGCCTATCTAGATACAAGCTCAAATTTAGTGCTGATAAGGTGTGTTTATCTATTCTTATGTTTGATAGGCCAAGTTCTGGTTCTTATAAAATCATCCAATTTATTATTTGTCTGTTATCTTTTTGGAGTTTTTTTTTTTTGGTGTTCTACATGCATCCATGTGTGTTTCTTCCAATTTATTATTTGTCTGTTTTCATTTTGGATTTTTTTTTTTTGGGTGTCTTACATACATCCATGTATGTTTATGTTGCTTTCTACCAAAAAAAAAATGTATGTTTATGTTGCTATGTTTTTAGATCACTAGGATAAAAGAAACCCTTTTTCCTATTTGGGTTTATTTTAGAATCCAAATATTCCTATTTGTTTCTTGTTTTGAATTCTTTCTTTTTAATCTAAAAATAAAGAGGTGTGGTGGTTGGCAATGGCAGATGATACCACTTGGGTTACTATAGATTGTCAAATTTGTGTTTTCTTGAAGCTTGATTTCATTTTGCCATGTAATAGGTGTGGCTAATAGACCATTAGTTGGATTCTTGAAGTGATGAGTATGTTTCTGTTTTCAGGTTGATACTATGATCATTCAAGCTATTGGTTTGCTTGATGATCTTGATAAAGAGCTGAACACATATGCAATGAGAGTTCGAGAATGGTATGGTTGGCATTTCCCAGAGCTTGCCAAGATTGTACAAGACAATATCCTTTATGCCAAGGTGGTGAAGCTGATGGGTAGCCGTGTAAATGCTGCAAAGCTTGATTTCTCTGAGGTGCTGTGATTTGTTTTTGCAAAATATAATAATGCCCCCTATGTGTTTTCTATGCATGGTTCACATTGATTTCCTCTTTGTATGATAGAAAACCCAATGAATTCCAATTCACAGGATACAACTTCTGTATTCATTTCGTGTACATGGCTAATCCTAAAAACATTCATTAAAAACTGTCTTTTTAGTGTATAACATCATCTTATATTGAGTTGAAATTGCAATAATGAAATTCTTGATCTCTTTTCTGGGTGGAAAACAGTAACCCTAATTCTGATTGTGATCAAATCATCAATTTTTTGAAGATGGAGTTGAGTGATTGATGTGTAACTATTTTCTCATTGTTGAAATATCACAGGTTTTACCAGAGGAGGTCGAGACTGAATTGAAGGAAGCAGCTATGATATCTATGGGAACTGAAGTTAGTGATCTTGATTTGATCAACATCAAAGAACTCTGTGATCAAGTGATCTCTCTTTCAGAATACAGAGCTCAACTTTATGATTACCTAAAAATAGGATGAATACCATTGCCCCAAATTTGACTGCTCTTGTTGGAGAGCTTGTTGGTGCTCGTCTCATTGCTCATGGGGGTAGCTTATTGAACCTTGCAAAGCAGCCTGGGAGCACAGTTCAGATTCTTGGTGCTGAAAAGGCGCTATTTAGAGCTCTGAAGACCAAGCATGCGACACCCAAATATGGCCTTATATACCATGCATCCTTGATTGGTCAGGCATCCTCTAAGTTGAAGGGAAAAATATCACGGTCACTTGCTGCAAAATCTGCTTTGGCTATTAGATATGATGCACTTGGTGATAACCAAGATAACTCTATGGGACTAGAAAATCGAGCCAAGGTACTATGCGTTAGAATACTTGCCAATCTCTGTTTTGGTAGTTATTACTGAAAATTTTGCTTAGAGTAACTGCTATTTGCACAGGTTGAGGCAAGGTTAAGGAATCTTGAGGGCAGAGAATTGGGACATTTTGCTGGATCGGCCAAAGGCAAACCTAGGATAGAAGTCTACGATAAGGATCGAAAGAAGGGAGCTGGAGCATTGATAATGCCTGCGAAGGCAAGATATTTATTTCGTTATGTGTTAATTAGTTTTGCCTCCTTTGTTCAGGTGATTATGATAATCTATTCTATTGTACACAGACCTATAATGCTGCAGCAGATTCCATTCTCGGGCAAACAACCAATACTTCTGTGGAGCATCAAGAAGAAACAACAGTCCCAAAGAAGAAGAAAAAGAAGAATGCAGAAACAGCTGAGGCCACCAATAAAGGTGAGGATAAAAAAGAGAAGAAAAAGAAGAAGGCGGCTGATGAGGACGATGAGGCTTTGCCAAATGGAAGTGATGCTGCAGAAGCAGCAGAAAATGAGAGGCTCACAAAGAAGAAAAGGAAGAAACATTCAGCCAAGGCTGTTGACGTACAGGATGTCGATGAAAATGTTGAACACGCAGAAAAGAAGAAAAAGAAGAGAAAACATGCTGAAGAAGAAGAAGAATCTGAAATACCCGTTAAGAAAGAGAAGAAGAAGAAGAAGAAAAGTGAGGATTGAGAAGTTTCAGAGTCGTAATGACTGGCAGCCTCCTACAAATTTTGGTTTATCTAAGCAGTCATGTATTCTGTGTAAAATTTGGTTCTTTCAAGCCATGTATGATGGTCATAAGGTGACAGATAGTTGTTCTGGCAGTAGTTTTGCTTATCATTTCCCTCTTTTCAATCCATTTTCAAATTTAGTTTTCTTGCTAGAGCAAAGCCGTGATTTTTTTTTTTTGGTCGTTTATGTGTGGAAGAAAACATGGTAATTGGTAATGTTTCATTTTTGTGAAAAAGAGACCAACGTGAAGATATAATTTTTCTTAATTGTCTATTAGTATTTTGTTTTTTGTTCTTATTTTTTCAGTTAGTAAACATGGTAATTTTTTGTTTATTGTGATAAATTAGTCTTCACATTGAATGTTCCGGATCACTGTTCAATTGACCTCAATTTGTTAATGAACATGCGTACTTCGATTGCTAACATGTTTTTTTCTTTTTTTCTCATCTTCAGAATTTTTGTTTAATAGATAGTTGGATGTAAGTTTTATATTTTTCAGGTTTTTTTTGGTTTGATTACAAAAGTCACCTTTCAAATTTGTGTAAAGTCTTTTAACCCAAAAAATGGAAAAAAAAAAATCTAAATCTTAATTTTTATCTTAAAGTTTTAAATATAATATTTATTACCGATGAAATATGATCCCTCTATCAAATTTTTATCACCTAGGATTCAAATAGGTATTCATAGGTTCAAATAGGTAGCTTTTATAGACAATACTTTTTTTAACTCCTAACATTTTAAAAAATAAAAAAGATTAAATTCATAAATGTATAATAAATTGTTTTATTTAATTTTTAATATATATATATATATATTTGACAAATGAGCCAGATTAAATTTGTCTTATTGTTTTATTTTAAAATTTTACGTTCAATTTTTTGTATCTACATGGTACTCTGTGAGTCTTCTCCATTTGCATCTACATGCTCTGTAACTCTTCTCCATTTGCGCTTACGCATTCGCAAAAAGTAGAGCTAATTGAGTTGAATGCTATTCAATGGGAACCCAGTCGAGCAGATTCATAAGCAAGCAACCCCAGTTGGCCTCCATTGTTGTCCGACGAAAAACTACATCTTCTCAGTACGTATCATCAAGAGCAAGAGACCCAGTATTTGAGAAATTGATGGACAAGTACAAAAACCTTCTCAAAGTCTATGCCATCCAAGATCTCATCCTTGCAAACCCAAAAAACCCAGTGGTTTCCCTAGATTTTCTCTCCAGGCTCTCCCAAAAGCTCCACCTTAATCGAGGTTCAGCCTCCTTCCTCCGCAAATACCCTCACATTTTCCACATTTTCTATGACCCCACCAAGTCTCAGCCTTTCTGCAGATTAACAGACGCTGCCCTTCAGATTTCCCACCAAGAATCCGAAGCCATTAACGCCTCCTTGCCGCTCGTCGTCGACCGGCTGGTCCGGCTTCTGTTGATGTCCACTTCCAAGACTCTGCCGCTTCGTGCTGTTTTCAAGGTCTGGAAGGAACTTGGGCTTCCTGATGATTTCGAGGATTCTGTAATTTCCCCAAACTCTCATTTGTTTCAACTCTATGATGCTGCTGAGCCTGGTACTCATGTCTTGAAGCTGGTTGATGAAAGTCCTAGCAAGTGTTATACTGCGGCTGTAGAGAATTGGAGGATTGAGGAGTGTTGCAAGGAGGACTGCAGTGTTGAAAGGACAGAAATTCAGTGTAGTTTCAAACATGGCTATCCTCCTGGGATGAGGTTGTCCAGAAACTTTAAGGCCAAGGTTAGGGAATGGCAGTTGTTACCATATGTAGGCCCTTATGATGAAGTAACAGAGAAAGGTAGGTCTAAGGCTGGTGTCATGATGCTGGAGAAACGAGCGGTTGCTATTGTTCATGAGTTCTTGAGTTTGACAGTGGAGAAGATGGTGGAAGTGGAAAAGATAAGCCAATTTAGGAAATGGTTTGGAATTGATTTGAATATAAGAGATTTGTTCTTGGATCACCCAGGGATTTTCTATTTGTCGACCAAGGGGAAGAGGCATACTGTTTTCTTAAGAGAAGCTTATGAGAGGGGTTGTTTGATTCACTCAAATTCGGTTTATAATGCTAGGAGAAAGCTTCTTGATCTTGTTGTTTTGGGACGACGTGGTTTGGGTGATGGAGATTCCCAAGTTGAGGGGCATTAGTAAGCAGCAAGGAGGCTGAGATGATTAAACTTAAGGGCATGTCACGATGGTAATAACTTATGTCTTTCTGCTTGCGTTGATTCGTACATTAGTGTTCAGGTGTCTTTCCAGTTTTCCGTAAATATTTTTATATCTGGATTGTTGAGATTGATGTTTTCTTGAATTAATATGAAACTGTAAAGTGTCACTTTGGCTTCTATGCGTTGTTTGTTAAACACCCCATCGTAGACTTGTTTGCTACCCTAAGTAATGATCAACTACCGCCGTTTGAGTGAGGGCTAAAGAATTAAACACATCCAGGAAATAGAATATAGCAGTATGTCTTAAGAAAGAGGACTTTGCTACACCTCCATTAATTTCAGCACTTGCCATTGATAAGGCCATATTAGGAGTTGGCTTGTTGGGCCATGAGCAGATGGTGTAATGGTAGAGTGGCTGTTCGTGAGAAGGTTGTAATGCTTTGATAAATGAACCGGAAATGGGGCACTTATATATGGCAGGTGTTATAGTTGGCCTCAAGTGGTTACTTCTTAAGAATATAAATTTTGATTTATTTTAAATTTCATTCCTTGAATAGCGATCAAACTGCTCAATATATATATATATTTTTTATGTTTAATTTGATATACAAATAATTTCACATATCCACCTAGGAAAAATGTAACAATGATGGTCGTAAACTATAAGGGTGTACAGTGACGAATATTGTGACTAACAGACCTATTATATTGGGGTCCTGATGAAATTAATACTACAATAAATAGTAATGATACATAAATTTAAGTTTTTGATTTCTGAATATAGCTATGCATGTAGGTTGATTGATTTTGTAGAGATTAGATTGTTGATGTAGAGCTTCCTAATACATCATGTTGAGAAATGAGGCTTGGATTAAAGACAAACCTGCAACATTTTAAGTGCATGCAACCAAATTTCAGGAGCAAATCCTTTTTTAATGGAAGGAACAGTGTATATGCCAAATCTCCTGCTTTGATATGGACATATTGAACAGGTATGAAACAAAAAAATTGAAATATCCAAGTTCAGTGCCTACCATGTTTCAAGATATCACACTTAAACTTTAATGGGCCCATAGATTATAAAAGCTACTTTACTATGCACAAAAGCAGCATACAAGAAGCCACAAATCTCATCCAACGAATTATTTCAACAAATCTAGGAATTTATCGAGCTTTGTTAGAGAAGAAATCGTGTTAAAATTTTTGCCCTTTCAATTGATGTCTCAACCAAAATGGAATTTAAAAATCAATAACGTATCCATGTAAGCAAAGTCCCAAAATACCTGAGGTGTTGTTGAAGCTCATTAACAAACGTATAAAAATGGTAGTCATGTTCAATGTTCATAACTCTGCAAGTCAGTCACTACTAATTTGGTATGGTCTCTGAAGCCCGTCATCCTTTTCCTCCTGGGTCTTCAGTCCCACCATCAGGAACCACAGCAGCTCCATAAAGAATTCTGAACTACTAAATTATAGACCACTAAGTCATGAACAAATACAGAAATTATGATTTCATTAAGAAGAGAAGGCTAGAGTTTCATGTACAGGCAAGGTGTACAAAAGAAAGAACTGAGAGTTTCTAGAAGGAACCAATTTAAGCTCTACGGAGATACGATGTAAAATTATGTTAGTATACCTATTTGCTTGTACAACTGCTATGACTTTAAATAATATCAATGTGGTGGATTGCTGGTCTCATTTTTAGTAACTCCCATTTTCAAACCTCGACTCCATATAGCTACTACATCTGTAACCTTTATCTCCTCATAGTAATTGAGTGGTACGGCCATTAAATATGTCTTTCTGCAGTATTCGGTACAGATTGTTTATTAGTCTACTATAACTTTTGTATAAATTATTGGCTCGACTGACTGAATTTATCCGAGTGATCCACAAACGAGGAAAATCTCTCTTTTGCCTACCTCTATCCCGATGAGCTGAAACCAAAGCTCTTATTTTCTGTTGAGTAATAGTCCGAGAAAGTCGTGAATGAGCCCCTCGAAGCATGAAGCCCTACAGAAAGGAGTAACTTTGCAAATGTTGCTCTTGATTTGGATGTATGAGATTGTGAATCCTTATTAGGAATAAGGTTAACAGAAGCCCTTGTTGCTGTTTTTTGCTTTGCATTGCTCTTAACTACGGCTTAATCTGTATATAATCACCTTGCCATTGTAATACTTCCTTGTTATTCTGTGTTACAGGTAGTTAGAAGAGAAGTGTAATTATGGCAAGAACTGCTTCCATCTCTGGATTACTCATTTGGGAAGAGTCCTGTTAATTGAGAGAATCAATGGTAAATTATTTAAGAGATTGTCCTCTGCATGTTATTAATCGTATGTCAAAGAAACATCGATAGCTAACCACCTACAAAAACTTTTTATTAATGTTATAGCAAACTAGTGGTTATGCTGTTACTCTTCTAAGTTGACTTGCAACCTCTACCTGAAACAATTTATATCCCTCATGCCATTCACCGGTTTGTGCTATTATTTATATTGAATGCTAACCCACCAAAAAGCAGACTGGCTAACCACCAGTATCTTTAACTATAAAAACATACCGTTTTTTTATCTCCCTGCTGCACTTACAACGCACATCTTCATTTGTGTTTTTTCATCTACTTACTCTTCAATCTCACATTGTCCACTTATGGCATTCTCACGTTTGTTTGTGGCAGGTTTCTTCATCATCATTTTGTCACTTTCGAGCATACATTCAGCAGTAGCCACCCGGAAACTACTCCTAGCACAATCAGGCCTGGATACTTTTCCAGGTTTTCCGAACCTGCCATTTCTTCCGCTGCCGCCCGGTACGCCACTGTATCCAGAATACAGGTTGCCTCCACCAATTACTTCGTTTCCAAAATTCCCCCCAATTCCCACCTTCCCATTCTTCTCCCCACCTGCTATAACCTCAACTCCTTGAAGAGAATGATCCTCCATATTTGCTTCTTAGCTGAATATTAAATAAAAGGGTACATTCAAGTCGTTATATGTCGGTGGGGTTTAAATATTGGAGGTAAATTTGTAGTGTGCTTGGGCATTGTTTAATTACTCCATGTGTAAGTATCTTGGTGGGATTTAGTTGTTGTATATCTACTCTGCCTCTGTTCAGGTACTTATTTCCATATATGTACTTTTTTTGTGGGTAATATTTCATAAATGTACTTGATGAAATGAAAGTGTTAAAGTTTGTGGTGGATGCGTCAATTTATTTAACCCTCATTCATCTTCTTTGAATTTCAGATTGAAAATGTATACATCAAAATTATATGCACACCTAAACTCATATGCATATGTATTCATTCGAATATTATACTGAATCACGCCATACACACGGATAACAAAATGCTTTTTGAAGGTTCAACTAGAAAATGAAAAGACTAAATATATATACTGAAATAATGAAAATTGAAAAGGCACCAAAGTGCTACTTATAATGTAGTTTTAAAAAAGAAAAAGAATACATTAGAGTTCAAAGTGTAAATGAGTGTCTAGTTTAGGAATTTATTGAGCTATTAATCCAAATTTAAAATGATCCCAAAACAAGGATGGTTAGACTCAATGACACTGCTGACCAAGCCACAAGGCTGCAATAGTGCTTGATTCTAACAGTGTTGATGCGGAATTTTCACCACCATCTTCGGGTTTTCATCTCTGCGTAAGTTTAGTATTTCCGTCGCATCGAATCTGAAAACAATGCCTTGCATGGAAGGACAAAGCTCCTCCAATGCTTTAGTTAGTGTGTGTATAGACTTAGGTAGGGGAAAACAATAAGAAAATTGTGACATACCCTTAGTGTGTTCTAAGCCCTAATATTCAATGTCAATGAAAATGGGGTATATGTTAATGGGATAACCAAGCAAGCCAGCCAGCAATTTTAATAGGTTTTGACTCTTTTGTGCTTAACGCAATTTTGTTCGCCAAAAAAGCAAGCCAGCACAAAGTATAGTTGTCCCTTGGCCACCAGCACATCGTGAATTAGCTCTGAAACTTCCTCAGTTCTTAACCTTTGCTACTACAAATAGAAACACAAATTGTCAGTCCAAAAACCTCTTATTTTCATGTTCAAATTATGTTGGAATAATGTTGAATTTTCAAATGCAACTCCACTCCTAAGCACTTTCAAATGCAGGCCTCTTAATTTAAATGTATTTAAATAAGAATTTCAATAAAGAAAAGATATGATATTTTGGACATTTTGAGAAATTAAAAAGCTGAAAAATGATTACTTTGTCACTCAAGTGTCGGTCTCACTAGTCAGCTAAAGAGAGGTTATTGCAATTTTTTTTTTCATTTTTAGTGATGTGGCGGTGTAAGCATTTTTAAGTCTAGAGATATCTCAGCACGTACTTTTGCAAAACATATGTTTTCCTTAATTTTAATACTAATTTGTTATGATTAAGGAATTTAAAATCTATATACAAATATAGCTAAATATAACAAACCCAATTTGTCCCAAAAGTTATAAATTATTAGAATTTGGGGTGCGTGTGTATGTGTGTGTATATATAATGAAATCATATTTATTTTCCCAACACAATCTGCATATTTTTAAATCAGGGTTTGATACATTTTACTATCTCAAATTTGGTGAAAATCTAATTTAGTACCTTATAAATTTTTTCAATTACCACCCTCTATTTTCAATATGTTTCAATTGAGTGCATGATGTTACAATCTTAATATCTCTGTTAATGTCCCATGTCAACATTGGTTAAAAAATAATCCATAAGCAGGTGTTATGAGGGTGAGGAGAGGAGCTACATATTTATATCATGCGCTCTGAGTAATTTTTATCTAAAGCTGACATAACAGTAAAAAGAGTCGTTAAGGTTGTAAGATCATGCACTCAATTCAAACAAATTGAAAATATGTAATATAGTAAATGAAAAAAAATAATAATTGTGGGATGCTAATTCAAATTTTCAGAGTTGAACTATTTGAAACAATTTGTATTCAAATATAAATGATGTGTTAAAATTTTATAAATTATATATTTTACATAACAACTTACAATCAATAAAAATTTAATACGTTATTTGTGTAGAAAATACAAATAGGATAAAAAAAAAGCTTTATTCATTTCGAATTCATGAAGACACTCCAAAACAATCCTCCTCTAAAGGGACGTGACACATGAGAGAAACTACTTTTGTGTGGGCCAATTAATACTTAATATATATAGTAGTTGGAAATGAATTAAACATGATAGGCAAGTATGAAGACGTAGCTAGCTAAATCAAATAATATTGTCTCTCTCGGCCGCTAAATTAGGCAACTTTAATTCATTGCATTTGTCGTGATATATAAATGTGCGAATTGAGAAATCTCAATTTTCGGCTTATTAAATGTTAGCAATAAACATGAGCTTCCAATTCAAAACTATAGTATTAAAGGAATTAAAAAGGCTTATACACTTAAATAATCCAATGGGAATTTTTATATTGCTCCTCCTTATAAACTTTGTGATACATGTTGGAAAATCAACATCTACTCGAGCTTTGATCATTGACCATCTATAAAATAAGCAAGGGATCATACAATAACAACTATTATGTTTTTCTTAGTTTTGTAATTATGTCTTCGTATTTAAAATAATAATAATAATAATAATAATAATAATAATCTACAAAACACCATTTCACATTTCATTTTTGTTGTAATGTTGCCTTGTATAGAAAATTTCTATTTATTTCTTTGAAAATTTTCAATTGTTAATATCTTTTTCCATGATTTAGTGTTAATTGAATGTGTGAAAAAGGTGCAGTTCAATTGATTGTATTTATATGAAAATTTGACAGTTTACAATTGAATATATAGTCATTGCAATAATGATGAAGTAAGAGGGTGATTCTGTAATTTACAAAATACATATACAAAAGCATATATGTAGAATATGTAAAACAAAGGAGTGTTATAATATAATAATGCTAGGGCCACAACCACTGAGATGTTTATCAACTATATTTACCAACAAATTTGATAATTAATCATCTAAGTATTTTTATCTAATAATTACCATATTTTATTCATAAAAACAAATTTGACAATTCACCTGTTATTATTTGATTAGTTTCTTTATATTTAATTTTTTATTTTAAAAATATTAGAATATAATAATTATCAACTACTTTATGATATATCAACTGTTATATTCATTGGCAATATATATTGATTAAAAATTCTTAGTGGCTGCACACTATTCCATATAATAATAAATAAATAATCAGAAAATAAAGGGGTGTTAATTAGTATAATTTTTCCTAATAATTAAATAGTTGGAATTATTTGTTGTAATTAAACAAGAGTTCATATTTTTTTTAATTTAATTTTGTTTTTCTTTGCTATTCTTTCCATGAGGGTTTTTTTTTTTTGGGTCATAAAAAGGAACTTTATTAAGAATATCTCATTAATTTAAAACTATATGTAGTAATTATAGTTATTCTTCATATTCAATTTTTAATTTACTTTCAATTAAAGTCCAGAGATTTAACTAAGAAAGCATTAAAGCAACATCAATCAGTACTGGGCTACTAGAGGAGACAGCAAAGGAGCAGAGTGGTAGTTTAGCGCGTTTAATAAGCGCAGGTCAAGTGGTTTTCAACTATCTTATCAAATAATGACGACAATAGTTTTCAACTAAGCTTTCAATAAAACAAATAGAAAAAAAATCATTTTAATTTCTTTTCACTGTAAATCTAAGTTGCTAATTATATCATGACACTTGAAAAAGGCTTTATTTATATATATAAATATTTAATGTACTACATCCTTATATATGTAATATTTTATTAAAAATAAATAAAAATAAAAATTTATATATTTATTAATTTTTATATTTTTATTTTATTAAATTTATTGATCAATTGTATTATTATTATTATTTTTTTATATATAAACAATTGAATGCTTTAGAAACAACTCAATGCTTTAGAGCATTTATATATATATATATATATATAATTAAATAAATGAGTATGGTACGAAATAGTTGGATTTGATTCTGACTTAGCCTTACAAAAAAATAAGCCAATCGATTGCTGCGGGGAGCATTAATTGGACGGTAATGAATCAACGTCCTCTAAGATTACACATAAAAGCTTTCAATGAGCCTCTTGACACTTGAAAAGTACCCCCCTTTTCCTTTTGTTCTTTTTTTGGTGAAATATAAATATATTTTTCTCACCATTTTCTTCCTATGGTTGATAGAATCCCTTATTCAGCTTTTTAGTTCTATGTCCCATTTTCTTCTTTGTCATGTTGGATTTGATAAGTGGTTTTTGTACAATTAACTATCTAGGCGCTGTGTTTGATAGGAGAGATGGAGAGAGGAAAAGAAAGGTTGAGGTTGGGGGAGTGATAGTAACAATGTTTGCATCTAATATCTAATATCATGTTAAAATATTACTATTTTAAAACATTTAAACTGTTAGAAAACAGACCTTATTTATTACATTATAAATTATACCAAACATAGAGAAAAGCAATAGCTTAAGATGCAATGTAAAAATTTTAAAAAATTGAGGGTAAAGTGAAAACATGATGTATAGTTTAGAGACACAAATTGAAAATTAAGCTTAATATACAGTATATTAAGTTTAATATCATCACTTTATCCCCTTGATTATTGCACGTCTTTTACTTTTGCCCTCAAACTACATATAAACCATCGCATTGTTTATAAACTATTGTTTTCATACGATCATTTTAGTCTGATTAAGCAATTTAATATAATACATTTGAAAAACAATTAAGCTATGCACACTGCAAAGATATGAAATAAAAAAGAAGAAATAAGTATGCAGACAAAGGTACATGACGTCTGTCTACTACATAGCTAACTTCATCAATTTATGTGTCAAAATTGTAGATTGGGCTGAAGTGACACTTGACCTATAGTTTAAGGAGGCAATATGATAGGTTTTTTGTAGTTTAGAAGCTATAAGTGCAAACACATGCAAATATTCAGGGAGTAAAATTATATTAACCCTATATGATAGTTTCTTATGCATACATTTTTTTCTCTTCCTAGGCCTAACACGTGCACAAATGAATAATGGGTGTTATATTAGTTTCAACCCCTTTTGTGTCCTAAATCTGGGGTATTGATTCATGTTTGCTAAGGTTCATGGAGATTTAGGATATATGTACAAAGAATTTTAATATAAACATTAAGAAAAAACCAAAATTAAATAAAAAGCCTATATTAATAATACAATCCTATATACTAATCTCTTTATATTTCATTTTTTTTGGGTGAATTATATCTTTATATTTTTGAGTATGCAATATACTTGTATGTTGTCCACAAGGGTCCAAAACAATCTACATAAAGTAAAGGTTTATATTAAAACTTGTAAGACTTCACAATCTATATATATATATATATATATATATATATATATATATATATGTCTTTATTGGTTGGAATTATATATAATTAATAAAAGCATGTCAAGAATCTTAGTGTTCAACATACAAATTGTGACTCTTCCGATAATGGCTAATCAAAATAAATAAATAAAACTCTATCGATAATGGCTAATCAAAATAAAAAGTAAGACACTAGTGACATGAGGAAAGCTACTTGTTATTTATTATTATTATTATTATTATTATTATTATTATTATTATTATTATTATTATTATTTTCTAAGAGAACATGAGAAAGCTATGACTTTTGGTTGCGTGAAATTAAGCAAACCATCTCAACCAATAGGCAAAATATGAATTTTATTAAAAATCTCATGGGATGGGCTGTCATATAAATGTACCAATCACATTTATGTATATAAGCATGGTAAGCTTGGACAGTTACACCTAATAGAAAAAGACAGAGTTGCATTAATGGATCTAAGAATAGGAGAATCTCTCACCAAGAAAGGAAAATGAGAATGCTTATAAATATGCATGTGACATAAACTAACATATAAAGTAAAAAAACCAAATTCTCAAGCTTGGGTCATTAACATGTACATCTAATTAATTAAATATATAGTTGGAATTATATGCTAGTTGTCGATGCAATTGCCAATCATGTGACAAGAAAACTAAACAATATATAAAGCAACTCACCACAAGTCAAAAAGGTTTTTGTTCCATGTTTTAAATTACACGTCCCAAATCATGAACGTATAATTATTTTTTATTTTGATCATAATACACGTTGATTTAATTAAGACATTTTAAAATGATTAAATTCGATTGTGACATGTAATTGTAAAGTGAAAAAGAAATTGAAAAACAATCAAATCTGTGTAAAGCAGAATTAACAATCTGCGCGTGTAGTACTGTCCGACTTTAACAGGAAGAATTCGAAGTCAAAGTCAAGTCCATCCGAGTGGACTCAACCAAAAAAATGACTGAGTCAACAGTCCTAAATCCGACTCCGACTCGCTCCCGCAGAGTTCATGGCTTTTGCAGTTTCTCTGAGTAAATACTTCTGAATCTTCCCTGTGCTTGTCTTAGGAAGCTCGTCCTTAAACACTACAGTTTTGGGCACCATGAAATGCGGCAACTTAGCTTTGCAATATTCCATTATCTCCTTCTCACTTGGTTTCCTTGGAGTCCCTTCCTTCAAGGTCACAAACGCACATGGTGTCTCTCCCCAGTAATCGTCCGGCTTAGCCACTACTGCTGCTTCGACTATCGCCGGATGAGTGTAGAGCACCGACTCAACCTCCACACTGCTCAGGTTCTCACCGCCGCTGATAATGACGTCCTTCGATCGGTCTTTGATCTCCAAATAGCCATCTGGGTGCATCACTGCTACATCTCCGGTGTACAACCACCCGTCATCTTTCATGCATCTCGCCGTTCCGGCTGGGTCTTTAAGGTAACCCAGCATCACCGACCCACCTCTCACAACGATTTCACCCAATGTCAACCCGTCTCGCTTCACACTGAGACCCGACTCGGGATCCACCACGTCGACTCGGGTCATACCCGGCGTCCTCACACCTTGCCTAGCCTTCAACCTCGCCCTCTCCGTCGCAGGAAACCGATTCCACTCCCGTTTCCACGCGCACGACACGGCTATGCCACCCGTTTCGGTTAACCCGTAGCCGTGATGCACCACGAAACCCAGCGACTCAATACGGGACAGCACCGACGCCGGTGGTGGGGCTCCGCCGACTATGATATGAACCGGGTTCTTCAGAGGTTCGTTGTCGAAGGAGTTTGATAGCATGTTGAGCACCACAGGTGCACCGCACATGTGGGTGACGTTGTGGGTTTTAATCAGGCGGTAGATGATTGGGCCGTCGAATTTCCGGAGGCAGATGTTGGTCCCACCTACGGCTGCAATGGCCCAAGTAATGCACCATCCATTTGCATGAAACATCGGTAGGGTCCACAGGTATACAGGCTGTTCTGTGACTTCCCAATCTACCAGAAAGCCAGAGGTGACGATGTAAATCCCTCTGTGACAGTGGACCACCCCTTTGGGAGAAGACGTGGTCCCGGACGTGTAGTTCAGTACTATTGGGTCCCACTCGCTCTCTGGCGGCACCCACTGGAACCCAGGATCACCGTTCTCCACCAAGTCCTCGTAGCTGCAACAAAAATCAACGGCTGGTAATGATTTTGATGGTGAATTTAGCAAGGCCTCAGCAGTTTCATCGGCAATGAGGACGAGACGTGGGATTGGAGCTCCCGATGGGAACAAAGAAATGGCTTCGGCGATGAGAGACTGAGAATGTTGGTCCACGAAGACGAGCTTGGACTCGCCGTGACGCAGGAGCACGGAGACCGTACGTGGGTCTAAGCGGAGATTGATGGTGTTGAGTATTGCACCGGTCATTGGGACAGCGAAGTGAAGCTCGTACATGGCGGGAATGTTGGGGGCGAGGACGGAGACGACATGGCCTTTCTTGATGCCGAGAGATGAGAGTGAGGATGCCACGCGGAGGCATCTGAGGTGGGTCTGAGACCAGGTGTAGGTGGTGGTGGTGTTGTAGACGATAGAAGGACAGTCTCCATAAACGGTGGCTGTCCTTTCAAGGAAGGTTATTGGTGTTAGAGGGGACGAGTTTGCTGGGCTCGGCTTTAGATCTTCCATTTTGTTTCCATTTTTTCTTTCTTTGAGCCTTGTAATTTATAGGACAGTTTTGTCCTTTTAAAACTACAAAATATTGTGACTAATCATGTTGAAGTAAAAATAATATTTTGACCTCTAACTGCTAACCAATCATAAATACTCCAACAGTTTTAATCATAACCACAAGGCAAATTTTAATTTGTTTTTCAACTTATATATAGTTTTTGAAATGAACTTAGGAGTCTATCTAATTCTTCGGCATATTAAAGTTATGGATTTGAGAGAATTAACGATGAATGTAATATCTCCGAGTAGAGCAGATGACAAATTCACTAAAAGTTTAAAAGATAAAGTTTTCTGAATCTCTATCTGCAAAATGCGGGCGACTAGTGTCTACTTTCGACCTCCGAGATGCTGTGCTCACACTGATAATGCTCCACTCTAATTCAGATTTCACAAAATCTAACTATATTAAGACAGCGGATAAGGGAAATGATTAATGATCTTATGGAAGAAAGACATTATTATAACGCAAACTTCTCAAAAAGAAGACAGCCCATTTGATTTGCCTCCGAACACATTTGATAGGTTTTGTAGGCACAAAGAAACTGTTCTGGTTATAAACAAACAGTAACACAAATGAATATTGAGGAGATAATACGAAGAAAGTTTATTTATTTATGTTGTGTTATTCTCTCTGCTTACAAATACACTAATATGTAAGATCTAATTATAAAGTCCGTAGAAAACTCTAGTACTCATTTAATAATTAATCATTGGAAATAAATAATTTTAACTAAAGACCATTGGCATTTTGAATATTCTAGATTAAATAAGATTATTAAATCAATTTCTCACAACATTCATAGTTTGATAGCTCTAGTGGGCTACTAGGCCTGCTTTCTTTCTGAAGGCCATGAGTTCTTATTTATTTTTTGTAAGTAGGCTAATTCTGAGATCCCTAAAACTTAAAGAGTACCCTAATTTTGTAACAAAATTTATATAAACAATACCATTGTAAATTTAAAGTAGTATATGATAAGTTTACATAGTATGTGTAGATGATAATTAAGAGAGAGCCCTTTTGGATGATAATTTATTATAACATAACAATAATTAAATGTCAGTGATCATCAAATTTGTATGGATAATAATAATTCGTGAAAGCAATAATTTTCAGATATATCCTCTTTGACTAGAAAGGGCCTGGTTTTAATTAGTAGTATGTACTTCAGCTTTAGCTATATCAGACTCCGAATCGCTCCCATGGCTTTAGCAGTTTCTCTGAGAAGAAACTTCTGAATCTTTCCGGTGGAAGTCTTTGGAAGCTCGTCCTTGAGCACCACTGTTTATGAGGCAAAGCCTCATCGACTGTGAGGATGAGACGTGGGATTGGAGTTTTAGGTGGGAACAAAGAGATTGCATCGGCTATGAGAGACTAAAAGAGCTGGTCTACGAAGACGGTGGTGGTGTTTGTTGACAATATCCTATCTTTTTTTCAAAATATGATATATATATTAAATTCATTTTTATTAGCTTAAACTTTTAAAATCAATAGTAATTTAATATGATATCGAGCTTTAAATACTAAACATTTAGGTTCAAATCTTATTACTGTCATATTACTACTCATTAAAATGAATTAACACTTATAAGGATAAAAAATGGTTTACAAATGCAGGAAAATATTAATAATATTCTATCTCTTCCTATAGTTTACAAGTGCATGAGAATATTGATAATATTCTATTTCTTTCTATCTCTTCTTCTCTCATAAAGTATAATATATATATTAAATTTACTTTCTAATAATTTAAGTTTTTGAGATCACAGTGGCTGACCTTTCAAGGAAGCCAAGTGGTGTTAGAGGGTATGAGTTTGGTGGCCTTGGCTTTAGATCCTCCATGGCTTTTGGTTTGTGTTTGAGACTTGCAGTAGTATGCATGCAATGGTCTATGTTACTTGTACAACCTCATCGTCTCCAATGGTGGCCCAACAATGATGTGTACTTGTATAGCCTTTTTGTCTCCAATCGTGGCCCACTTCCTAAAAGCAAATGAGTTCATATGGAGCCACGATGATTTTTTTGGCTTGGATATTGATATGTATGTATTAATTGATTTATATAACTGACCTGTTTGAGCAAGGTCTCGCCCTCATAGAAACTAGGCCAGATTTAGAGAAAAATAAAATTAATTGCATGAAGCAGCAGATCATGGTGAGACTCTCCATCAAACATAAAATGTTTGAGAAATATCAAACTAATAGATGTCAATCACCTGAAAGGATAAGGGTCAGTTAACCCTATGAGTTACTCCATCACATATTCACATGTTCGTGTATATATATATATATATATATATCCCATTTTAAAATGGGAATTATACTGATGTTTTTTTTTTGGTAATAGGAATTATACTGATGTGAACAATAAGTTAAACATTTCGTTAATCTTTTTGAGTGCTGTAATCTCTCAGTTCAATCTTAAGAGATGATGATACACAGAGCTGTGTATAGTTGAGTTTTGAGTAAATATATTCCTACCAAAGAAAAATTTGTATGCTCTCATATGATGTGTAATTTCTATTAAAGCCCTGGTGTAATTTTGTATAATTGTATGTTTTGATGTGATGTGATGTGGGTATTGTGTAATTTAAAACACTAAATAGGTATACACGTCTAATATGTTCAACAAAACAAATAATGTTTTATATATTATATTTATTTATAAAACAACCATATATAAAACATATTCTTTTACAAAATTGATAAGTAATTAAAAGTAAACAAAATAATTAAGTTAAATAATCTCATAGAAAATAAAAATAATAATAAAAAATAAATACGTTATTAAACAGAGAAAATGTTTTATTATTTTTATATACACGACTCTTAACAAGGTAACACAAATTGGCACTATTGTCCATTATAAAAACAAATAATAATAATAATAAGACAAAATAAATTCTCTTTCTAAAAATTTTTTATTAATCAACACGTTAAAATATTTTCCTCGTCCAAAAAATACTATGACTTCTTACTATCATCTCATCATCTGTTGAAGGCAATGTAGGCTTCGGAGGTGGGTTTGAGACCAGGTGTAGGTGGTGTCGTTTGCAGACGATAGATAGGCAATCTCCATATATAGACCGCAGACGGTGGCTGATCTTTCAAGGAAGCCAAGTGGGGTTAGTTGCTGGTGTTGGCTTTAGATTCTCCATTGGTTCACCTACCGTGAAGGTCTAGATTGGATTGCTGGATTTTGCATTTTAAATTCAAAGGATGAACGTAAAAATTTCAACGCTTTCATGTTATTTTGTCTAACTTATGCACGTAGTTTCTACGTTTAGAGAGTAGAGGCTGATTTACGTACGTGAGGCAGCTCTGATTTGACTTTTGTGTGTAATTGTATGACTCCGATGTGATGTGTGTCTTTTTAAACATCAAACGAAACAGCCATCGTTTCTTTTTTTTTTCTTTTTCTTTTCTTTTTAAGGCAAATGTTGAAATGAACACCGTTTCAAAAATTCAAAGAAATATTCTTAGAATATGCATGCATGTTTTACTTATATCACTCGTGCAAACAATTCTACAAACTTAATTGTATATTTACATATATTAAAAACAAGAATTTTATATATCAATAAAAATGACCTGAACAAGTATCCTCAGTGGTAATCCAGTTAGAGTTGGGTACGAAATCCGAAAACTTGGTTCTAAGAACAATATCGTCACTGATTTTATTTGAAGTTTTTATGAAAATGTTTATTGGCTACATATTTTACAAGCCCTGGCTTAATTTTGTGGATAAAAACATTTCTACTTGTAGGACAACAATATTGAAAGAAAGAAAAATTTTATATCCGAGGCCGCCTCGTTCCCGTAGTGCCCATGGCTTTTGCAGTTTGTCGGAGCAAAAACTTCTGAATCTTTCCGGTGGAAGTCTTCGGAAGCTCGTCCTTAAACACCACCGTTTTGGGCACCATGTAATGCGGCAACTTAGCTCTGCAATATTCCATTATCTCCTTCTCACTTGGTTTCCATGTAATCCCTTCCTTTAAGGTCACAAAGACACATGGCGTCTCTCCCCAATATTCATCTGGCCGAGCAACCACTGCTGCTTCGTTGATCGCCGGGTGAGTGTAGAGCACCGACTCAACCTCCACGCTGCTCACATTCTCTCCCCCGCTGATAATGACGTCCTTGGATCTGTCTTTTATCTCCAAATAGCCATCTGGATGCATAACCGCTACATCTCCGGTGTAGAACCACCCGTCGTCTTTCATGCACTTGGCTGTACCAGCAGGGTCTTTCAGGTAACCAAGCATCACGCTCCCACCTCTCACTACGATTTCACCCAGTGTCGATCCGTCTCGCTTCACGCTGAGACCCGACTCGGGGTCCACCACGTCCACTTGGGTCGTCCCCACCGTCCTCACTCCCTGCCTCGCCTTAAGCCTCGCCCTCTCCGACCCCGGTAACCGACTCCACTGCGGTTTCCATGCGCACAACACGACGGTCCCACCTGTTTCGGTTAACCCGTAACAGTGACTCACCACGAAACCCAGCGACTCGGCTCGGAGAAGCACTGCCGACGGTGGTGGAGCTCCGCCCGTCAGAATGTGAACCGGATTCTTGAGCGGCTCGTTGTCGTGGTAGTTTGATAGCATGCTGAGCACCACAGGTGCACCGCACATGTGAGTGACGCTGTGGGCTCTGATCAAACGGTAGATGATTGGGGAGTCGAATTTACGGAGGCAAATGTTGGTCCCACCAACGGCTGCCATGCCCCACGGGAAACTCCATCCATTGGCATGAAACATTGGTAGCGTCCACAAGTACACAGGCTGTCTTGGGACAGCCAAAACTATTAGTGAATCGACGGTGGCAATGAAAAGTCCTCTATGGCAGTGGACCACCCCTTTGGGAGATGAGGTGGTCCCCGACGTATAGTTCAGCACCATTGGGTCCCACTCGCTCTCCGGTCGGACCCACTGGAACCCAGGATCACCATTCTCCACCAAGTCCTCATAAGTGCAACAAAAGTCGACGGTTGCTGTAGTTGTTGACGAAGTTACCAAAGCGTCGTCGGTATCATCGGCAATGAGGACGAGACGGGGGATTGGAGTTGCAGGTGGAAACAAAGAGATGGCTTCGGCGATGAGAGACTGAGAGAGTCTGTCCACGAAGACGAGTTTGGATTCGCTGTGACCCAGGATTACGGAGACCGTGTGCGGGTCAAGGCGTATATTGATCGTGTTGAGGATCGCACCGGCCATTGGAACAGCGAAGTGAAGCTCGTACATGGCGGGGATGTTGGGGGCGAGGACGGAGACTACGTGGCCGGTGTTGATGCCGAGGGATGATATGGAAGATGCCACGCGGAGGCATCGGAGGTGGGTTTGAGACCAGGTGTAGGTGGTGGTGTTGTAGACGACAGAAGGGCAATCTCCATAGACGGTGGCTGATCTTTCAAGGAAGCCTAGTGGTGTAAGTGGGGATGAGTTTGCTGGGCTTGGCTTTAGATATTCCATTGCAATTGGTTTAGTTTCTTTCTGACCCTCAGACTTGTTCGTGGAGAGTATTGTTCGTTTTATGCATGCACTGCTTTGTATAAAATTTTGAAAATATGTTCTACTTGAGGGGGTTTGCTGCAAAAATATTAAAACTTTAGTCGAATTTGAAAAGTAAACTTGATGAAGGAGAGTTCCATAATTTAGCCACGTCTTTCTTTGAAGTAAATTAAAAGCATTACCTTACACATGTGTTCTCTCACAAGAAATCAATACCCATATGCACATGATTTTCATTACCCATGACATGAAATTAGAAATTGATCAATTCAAAATCATAGCTAGATGTGCCGTTGAATTTTGAAAAATACAAAGTATGAAAGTAAAACATGTACGCTGTGTCTAACTTTTCTTAATTTTTATTTTGATAGATATCATGGCACTGTCTAACTTGGTTTTGATTTACTTTCTTGAGTGATATTTTTGTGTGTAAGTATTTTTTCGGTGAATAAAAAAAAGTCTCAACGTCTCAATTTAAAATTTTATTAATGGATAGAGTATTTTTACTGCTCCAGTTTTATAATCCGATAAAAATTTAAAATATCTTACCTACATTCCTAATAGATCTCTCTCTACCTTCGCTTGATAAGATTCTGAGACAATAATATAGCTTTTAAAATTTAACCACAACTCTCACAATCGAATATAATAGATTAACCAGTTTCCTTCTACCATGCCACACTCCAAGGTGCATTTTTGTGTGTAAGTATGGCTTTGATGTAATATGTGTATTAACATTATTAAAAGACACAACTATCGGTAAATCGGAAAATATGTCATGCCTACTCTCTCTTGTTCAAACTCATATTCATCATAAAACGACAAATAATTAACTCTACTATTTTTATTTGCAATTCTTTTTTAAATAAATTATATGTCACTTATTAACAAATTTTCAAAGATATTGTTTTCAACTTAATTGTATTTCTATTAAATTAACTACACCAACCACTAAGAGCCGTCCTAAACAGGGCTGTAAGACAGAGATATTGAACTATATATATATATATATTTCTTTCTTTAATACAGTGTAGAACTTCTATTTGTTTCTAAACATTCAAAATTAAAAGGTAGCTCAAAATAATTAAAGAGTACTAGTACTTGTGTCAACAATAAATCATCGACGAAACTATATTTGCAAGGTTCATGGCTGTTGTATAGAGATTTGATCTTCATAGCTAGAGTATAAAAATTTGCTTGAGTTCCTAACAAAATACAATAATTATGAGCATAAAATATTTTTAAAAAAATCTAAAATATAATAGCACATATATTGAAGAAATGGAAAAAAAATTTATAAAAGGATAATGCTACAAATACAAACAAGTTTTTTAATTTTTATTTCTCAACTGATATCATTTTAATTGACAAATTAATATAACAATGACTTTATAAGAGATAAACTGAACCTTAAAAAAATAAAATTAAAAGAAACTTTTTGGTTTTTTTTTAGTGGTGAGGACGTCAAAACCAGCTTACGTGCACGTCGAGCAGACCATGAAAAGGCGACCTTTAAGAGGCAATAAGTACAGTTAGGGGGCCACAAGTACTGGGCTTTGACCATAAAAACTGGGCTTTGACCCACATACACTAAACTCCATGATTGCCGTGCGCCTAAATAATAAATTCATGAAATCTTGACGTTTTTATTTTTGGATTTTTTAATTTTTATTTTTGATAATAGCTCTTTTTTAGGTCAGTTATAAAAAACTCGCATATATAAGGTTTGGCTTTGGTCACACAAAATTTGATAAAACAGACTTTATATTAAATTGTTTTCACTTTTTGAATTTCATGTGCTTCCTGATCTTGAATTGCATTGTTTGCCCATCTTCATTTTCTCTGACACCTTTTGTTCCTTTCTTAATTTTTTTTGGCCTTTTGTGCTTTTAAGTAAACCAACCACATTTTCTACCAAAAAAAAAGTAAACCGACCACATGATATATGACATATAATAAATACTATACTTTATTCCTCAATAAATTAAGATTCGGAAGCTTATTAGATTCTTTCCAGAACATTTGTCTTCGTATTTCTTTGTCTATGCCTTGAAATTAGGATTTGGTATATTATTTAAATAGATAAAGAATGCCTTGAAATTAAGATTTGATATATTATTTAAATCGATAAAGAAAAATTAAACTGTTAAAATTCTAATTGAGGAAGGGATAAGAGGATGGAGACACATCTTAAGATTCTCAAACAGTTAGTTTTATTAATAAAAGCATATTCCTAGTCATCTTCTTTAGTGTTTTGCTTTAATTAATTTGCTTGTTTATGTATATTAATATTTGTTTTAGAAGTATTGGAATCTTCCAATAGATCTTATAAGTATATATAAATATTAATATTCTAAATGGCCTAAGACATTATATTATAAGATGGTGAAGTTTCAAATTTAATAAATTTATATGTTAAAAGGCATTTAATTATTATTTTAATTATTATGAAATTATTAAATAAATAAAATAATTTATTATTTTAAATGATAAAGCTTATATAAATCTACATTATCCAAGTGCATAATCATTTATAAAAATTTCATATTTTTTAAATTTTTAATAAAAAATTAATTTCAAATCATATAAATTTATAATTTTTTAAATTAATATCTAATTTAAATATCAGCGCATTTTTATTAATTTTTTCTATGTGTTTATTATATGTTATTATTTTTAGCCGGTGCATTTTTGTGGGTCTTAGAGCACTGATAAGTATAAATATAGAGTATTAGTTTGATGAGCCTTGCTGGTGGGGCCTACAACAGGCTGTCGTCTTTTTTCCTTTTTTTGGTTAAGGCTACAATAGGCTGTCTTCTTTTTTTTCTTTTTTTTGTTAAGAAACTGGCATTCAAGCACAAAATTTTTCACGGATTTTCTTTGCAGATTGAGTATATATTATTGTTATATTTAATTTTATTTAATAGAATAGATAGAGAAAATCTATTAAAAATATAAATTTATTATTCTAAAATTTTATAAAATTATAAAAATAAAATAATAAAAAAATTCTATCCACCCATAAATTTTTAAACGAATTGATCATATCATATCAAGTCCTAAATAAATGCATTCATTCATAAAAAAAAAAGAGGCACAGAAGGCTACAAAAAGCTGATGTTGAAGAGACGTGTATGTATATGGGCTTCCAGTGGTTTAATTAATTAATTATTTAATATTCCATCTTTTTCAATCCCTGTCAAAAAAATATTTATATCAGTTCCCACGATGGCCTCTCATCTTCTCTGTTGGATGCAGTGCAGGCGATTTTAAACTATCAATAAAACTATTATCTTCTTACTCAAAAAAAAAAAAAAAAAAAGAAAAAAAAAAGAATTTATTCATGATCATCAATATGAAAACGGGCTCTAAATTGTTGAAAATTTCTTCAACTTAAATTTTAATTTTGATAAAATTACTAGTCTACTGCAAAAATCAAAGTCAACTCATGAAGATTTTTTTTTTAAGTAGAAAATCTCTCATTTTAAAGCCAACCTTATCTCCACCTAAACCTCCATTACTTACTCCACTGGAACACTCTCTTTCTGTCTCTCTGTTTGTTTCAAAACAGAAACCACAAGCTAAAATCAAATTTGTAATCCAATGGAAGATCTGAAGCCAAGACCAGCAAATTCATCCCCACTGACCCCACTTGGCTTCCTTGAAAGAGCAGCCACCGTCTATGGGGATTGCCCTTCTATACTCTACAACGCCACCACCTACACCTGGTCTCAGACCCACCTCCGATGTCTCCACGTGGCATCCTCACTCTCATCTCTCGGCATCAAGAGAGGCCACGTCGTCTCCGTTCTCGCCCCCAATGTTCCAGCCATGTACGAGCTTCACTTCGCTGCTCCTATGGCCGGTGCGATCCTCAACACCATCAATCTCCGCTTAGACCCACGTACGGTGTCCATACTCCTGCGTCACAGCGAATCCAATCTCGTCTTCGTTGACCAGCTGTCTCAGTCTCTCATCGCCGATGCTATCTCTCTGTTCCCACCTGGAACTCCAATCCCACGTCTCGTCCTTATTGCCGATGATACTGATGAGGCTTTGCCACCCTCATCAAAATCATCACCACCAGCCGTTGAATTTTATTGCAGCTACGAGGACTTGGTAGAGAATGGTGATCCCGGGTTCCAGTGGGTCCGGCCTAAGAGCGAGTGGGATCCTATGATATTGAACTACACGTCCGGGACGACCTCGTCTCCAAAAGGAGTGGTCCATTGCCATAGAGGGCTTTTCACCATAACCGTCGATTCGCTGATTGATTGGGGTGTACCGAAACAGCCTGTGTACTTGTGGACACTACCGATGTTCCATGCCAATGGGTGGAGTTTTCCGTGGGGCATCGCAGCCCTTGGTGGGACCAATATCTGCGTCCGCAAATTCGACGCCCCAATCATTTACAGCCTAATCAGAGCCCACAACGTGACTCACATGTGTGGTGCACCTGTGGTGCTCAACATGCTTTCAAACTCACCCGGCAACCAACCGCTGAAGAACCCGGTTCACATTCTAACAGCTGGAGCTCCACCGCCTGCAGCAGTGCTCTTCCGGACGGAGTCGCTGGGTTTCGTGGTGAGTCACGGCTACGGGTTGACCGAAACGGCAGGGCTCGTAGTGTCGTGCGCTTGGAAACCTCAGTGGAATCGATTGCCGGCGTCGGAGAGGGCGAGGCTGAAGTCCAGACAAGGTGTGAGGACGGTGGGGATGACCCGAGTAGACGTGGTGGATCCTGATTCGGGTCACAGCGTGAAGCGTGATGGGTCGACACTGGGTGAAGTGGTTCTGAGAGGTGGGTGTGTGATGCTTGGTTACCTGAAAGACCCCGCCGGAACGGCGAAGTGCATGAAAGACGACGGGTGGTTCTACACCGGAGATGTGGCGGTGATGCACCCAGATGGCTACTTGGAGATCAAGGACCGATCCAAGGACGTCATCATCAGCGGCGGAGAGAATCTGAGCAGTGTGGAGGTGGAGTCGGTGCTATACACTCACCCGGACATCAATGAAGCAGCGGTGGTAGCTCGGCCGGACGAGTATTGGGGAGAGACGCCATGTGCGTTTGTGAGCTTGAAGGAAGGGATTGAAAGGAAACCAAGTGAGAAGGAGATAATGGAATATTGCAGAGCTAGATTGTCGCATTACATGGTGCCCAAAACGGTGGTGTTTAAGGACGAGCTTCCCAAGACCTCCACGGGGAAGATTCAGAAGTTTATCCTCCGAGAAATTGCCAAAGCCATGGGCTCTGCAAGAACGACTCGAAGCCGGATTTAGGATGGTGCTGACTCGGTCATGTTGGGCTGAGTTGGCTCGGACTCATCTCGACTTTTGTTTGTCGACTCGGTCTTCTTCCGGGTCAAGTTGAATTATTCTGTACAATCTTTATTACGTAATGCTCACTCAAACTTCACATCTGTGCTAGAATCCATCATATTCACGTATTACTATTTCATTTAAAACAAGTATTTCTTTAAAAAGTTTTATATATTTTTCTCATTATTTAAAATTTTTCAACTTTATTTTTCATCTTTCAATCTCACGAAACCAAAATTACATTTTTTTTTATGGCAGAAAAAGCTGCCATCGACGCACAAAAAGACCCAGAAAAACTGGCTTATACTTGCTTTGCTAAATTTAAAATAGCCTTAAGATATACTTGACAATAGAGTATTTTATCTGAATCTTATCGTCGTCCTCACGCCTTTGCATGTATGAATTTTAGTTTTTGACTAAATCCTTCGAAGTAAAATTTTCACTTTCATGAGATTTGGCTGCATTAAGAAAATTGGAGAGGTTGGAAAGTGATGGAAAATGCCGCCACTGCCATCGATAACATGTGTTTTTCGTTTGTCTCGGAATCTTTTAAATGGAAAATAAGCTTCTGGGTGTAGCTTAAATAGTGAAAATTCAATGTTTAAATTGTCACCATATATATTTGGTATACCAAATTTTCTATATATCATATATGATGCTAGTGCATAATGGCGCTAACATTATGGTGCAAGCCGCATGTCATATAGTGGAATGAATCTTATCGTCTACGTGTCGTCATTGCATGCACGACTTTATTAGTTTTTGACTAAATCCATATATGCAACATGCTTTTAGTTAAATTTTGACGTTCATAATTAAGAAAATTATTAAAATGCAGATACTGCCAGCAATAACACGTGGCTTTTTTTTTTTGGTTTGTTTTGGTTCGGCAGAGAATGTTTTAAATGGAAAAACAAAAAGCTTTGGGACAAATTTAATTTTGTGAAAAATTCAGGGTTTTGAATGCCACCTAGCATCAATACTTTGGATATATCATTTATAGAGGTAGCTTTCTCATTAAATAAATGGAGAGACCTAACACCCCCTCCATTTTCCAAATTTTACATATAGTGACTTTATTTTTTTACCATAATCTCTTATTGGATGTAAAGTATTATCCAAAGGGTTGGCGGTGGTCATAATAGCAGATCTAATGGCGGCCGGACTCCATTTCGGGTACTTAGCTTTCAGAAGCAACGCGACGGCGGCGACGTGTGCGCAAGCCACGGATGCCCCGGATTCAATAACGAAATCGTTGTAAAGTATGTAGTCTCTTGTCCTTGCCATTACTTTTTTGGGATGCCAAGCGCCTAAGATGAACAGACCAGGTGCCATTACGCCTGGTTTCAAGACGTACTTGTAACTTGGCGAAGGACCTCTTGAACTAGTAAGTGTAACAGCGGGTGCAAGTTCGGTGCCGGTAATTGTTTGTCGGAAAACTATGGAAACCAAAGGATCAGTATGATTTTTAGCATAGGCATTCACAAGTTTTGCTTCCTTTGCACTAATCACAACACAGGGACAATTAAACCTTACGTTTTCCAATAATCTAGGACTATCGTCCACAAGTATGGCTCCGGTAACGTTTGAGCTGGTAATCATATCCATTTGAGTCCCAAGATTATCCTTCCTACATATTATAATTCCATAAATAGGCTTTTGAATTGATGAGGGACTGCAAAATGAGATTTTCAAGTCGTATACAAGAGGCAAATTCAACAAAATTGTGGTATTTACGGCCGGGTACGAAGACCATCCGGTGATTGATATCTGATTTACTAGAGTTCAAACTCCGGACAACCAGCGATCCGTCGTGCCGGATCCTACAGCTAAAACCCAAGGGAATCCATTCCTTATAGTTCCAAAATTTGGCCCAGTGTTACCTGCAGAAGAAACAACTAGTGCTCCTTTCATCCATTGCGGCAAATGAAGCAATTGCTACATGATTATCATACATTTGAACTTCTTTATTTGAAATGGCCATGCTAATTGCATCAACGCCATCGGCAACGGCCTGATCTACACCTGCAATGATATCGGATTGGTCGACTAGTCCTCGGTCCCAGAAAACTTTGTGCACTGCTAAATGGCCATGTGGTGCGATACCTTTAGCGTAGCTGAAATAAGAAGCTCCATTTACGCAGTTTCCAACCGCTACGGAAGTAATGAAAGTTCCATGACCATTACTATCCCTATCTGTATCATTAATATGGAATATTCCTTGTTTTGCTCTTTTCAAGCCTTCATTGAAATACCTAGCTCCTATAAGCTTCTTGTTACACGAAGATGAGTTGAAGTCTTCTCCTGCTTCTTCACATGAACCGTTCCACTTTGTTGGAATATGCCAACTACTCATACCAGTATCTTTAAAACTCAACCTTTCCTACCTGTAGGATAGCGTCTCTACCGTGATTTGAGATAGGCCGTAAGCCAGTTTTATGGTTGAGCTTAAGAAAGTCAGGTGTGTAAGTGGTATCAAGTGTGAAGTTTGTGTAGTCACTATTATGAGCTGTTAAAATCCCACGAAACTTTTTCAAACACTTCAATTCCTTCAAAGTTAGAAAAGCGGTGAAACCGTAAATGACATGGTTGTAAATGCATATCAGCAATGATTTGCGATAAGGAACATTTTCTGAGGTAGTAGGGTTTTCGTACCTGAGGGCACTAGCAATTGAGGAGTACCAGCGGCTGCGGTTAGAGGCATAAGTGACTTATCCATGTGGACAATATACACAGACCTCTTTGTGATAAATGTTGCTTTAGCATTCAGAGCTAAGAAGAAGAAGAAGAATAATGCAAAAATGGACAAATGCTGGAAAACAACCCCATTAAGAAAACGCATTCTTCTTTTTGAAAGCTGATCAAATTTTTCTAACAAGAATTAATGCATATGATGGTGTCATCTCTGTATACGGGGCATTATATAAAAATATATATATACAAGAAAAGAATAGTTATAATAAAGCAAAAACAAGAACTAAATTTCAAGCGCCAATAGATTTGTAGGTTTATTATAATGAGCCTTTCTTAACAATTGTTTCTGTATAAACATCAAGGGACAAGTTTTAAACTAAACACTTATAAATTTTAGGGTTAGGATTTAGGGTCTGAATCGTTCATCTTATAAATTTTAAGGCACTATTATTGTTCTCATCAAAACTATTAGTTGTGATAGGAACATAATATAATACTTTATGTAAGTACAGAAAATAGAACATTTGTTTGGAGGAATATATATAAAAATTTATAGCCACAGTACTGTTATTTAACTTTGCTTGCTTTTAAGTGTCTTTGCCCTCTTTCAAACCTAATGAGCCAAGTAAATACTTACTCTCATTTTTATTTTATTTTAATTTGGTGTATGTGTGTCTGAGTGTTTTTTTTCTATTCTAAAGTAAAAGAAGGTTGATAATGATGCACTTTTAGTCTCAACATTCCGAAATCCAATTAACTCTATTTATGTAGTTTTTTAAGGTCTCATATCATACGTTTGATTCATTTTTTTCCCCAATAAAGGTTTGATACGAATAAATCATCAAAAGTCCTTTGCCATATGGATTGCCTACCTCGTAGTATATTTCAAATAAATGAGCACTGTTATATGTCACGAGCAATGAAATTCATGATCCACATGTACCATTAGAGGCACCATTGTCTACTGCTAATTATCATACACATGTGGAATATATAATCCACATAACATTATGCAAATGAATGATTGGACCCCAATGCAAGGTCTTGTCTGATGGGTGGGCCACCAATTGACGGGGCTATGCATTTGGGTTGTGAATTTATTTGTAGGAAATTTATAAACATATAAATTCAACTAACTTAAATTCATTCATAAACGTTTCTCTATATCTTCTAATAAATAATTTTATTTTTTTATAACAATATTACTGAATTTAGCGCATTTGCACATATAAAATACAATAAATATCCCAAAAAAATGTACAATGAAAATAAACACAAAAATGTCATTTTCCTTTTTTCTTTTTCCGTGTTAAAAATATCAAGCAAAAATGCAGAAATTTGATATCATAAATTATTTTTAAAAAAAATGTGGAGAAATTTGATGACAATAAGAAATAAAAAAAAAAAAAAAGGTTAGAAAATTTGCCACGGGACCACGGGGCGCTATAAAAGGCGAAGTGAAACAGGGTCGCTGCAAATTACAAGATAAGCAACGCCAAAGCAAAAGCAGATTCAGTCGCGGAAGGAAGAAGATGGGAGTGGAGAAGGAAGTTCTGAGGCCCGGAACTGGTCCCAAACCCGTACCCGGTCAGAAGGTCACCGTTCACTGCACTGGTTATGGTTAGCCCCTCTCTCTCTCTTTCAATCAAAAACCCTATATTTTATTGTTCTGATATTTCTCGAAGACCAAACAGAAAACCTGTTAATTTATTCATTTCTAATACTTGTTGCTTTAATTTGGTTCTCTAATTTGTTAATTTCAAGCATCTGTATTGATATACATGTGATTGTTCATTTTGATGGGTTACTTGTGATTTTTAATTTCTGTTAATCATTTGGAAGATATTTGATTTTAGAGTGAGTTTTTCTTGCTTGTATAATTTGCTTGTGTGAATTTGCATAAAGGTTTTGACTGTTAAAGGACTTCGACATTACCCTTTTCATTTGGATTGGTTAATACTATGTTTAGTAATTTCAATGAACATTATGGTTGAATTAAAGTCCTTAATTGGTACTTTGTATGGTGCACATTTCTGTTGTGAAGAATAAAGCTTGTATGAATTATTGGATTTTCTGTTGGAAGTAAGTTTTTAGTTGTGCTTCACTGGAGTAGAACTTGATGGATGAATTTTCTTGTAGTTAGAGAAGGATATGCGATGTGACAGAGACCGACTGAGACCGTGCTCTTCCTTCATACTCTCAGTACTTGCTACTGGAAAGCTGAAGCATTTTTCCACTTGTGTAGTGCTTTACCTAAAAGACATAACCACCAAAAAAACTCCTACCTGTTCCTTCGTGTGATTTCTGAAAAATATGGAAATATGCAGTGTGTTCTATTCATGCTTGCCACAACATCATCCCTCCTCATCTATGGGAAACCTCATGTTATTGTTAAGACGATAAAAAGAAGGATGCTTGTGCTTCCTCAACCACTCTCCTTCCCATTTTTTCAAAATATAAATATGAAAATATAAGTTTGAAACAGTATTTCATTTCTGTATCTTTCCTCCCTCATCATGAAATTTTCCTTGCTTTTGTACGTTTCTCTAGTGTCTAATATAGAATTGTGAAGAGTGTGGAAATGGAGTGGGAGATATGATGTCAAATTTAATGGAAAAACTACTGCATAGCTCCTTTCTTAAAAACTACTGCATAGCTACTGATTCTCAATTTTAGATTGGGTTTGAGTGCTAGGATTCTGTAGAGAAAAAAATGCTTATAAATCAGGAAAGGAATGTCAACAACTACTGGTGATAAAGAACTTCAATTTGTCAATTACATTTGCAGCTTATATTGTTTCTTGCTTACCTCCTTTGGTGTTCTTTATAATTTAATGTACAGGTAGATTTGTACTGCATTGAACCATCCTATTTGTCGTTTTTAGAAGTTACTTGGAAAATCTAGTTATGCAAAAGTTAATATCCTTGAATCTTCTTTTGATTTCAATCGCATAGTTTTACTGTTATTAACTTGTTAGCATGCAACGGGTAGTTTATTTGTTCAGCTTATGCCTTACTAGTAAAGGCTTGCCAGGCTTCACACTTAGAAGTTGTTTCTGTTCTTAAAATAATTTCTTGATACATCTTATAGTAAATGGTGAGATATTTTTCTTTTGTTTCTTTGTCGAGCTCAAAAACCTATGGAGCCTTAGTCTAAAAAGTCAAATATTGTAGCTTTTGTCTTTATGTAATTCTCTTTAGCATGCCAATTCTTATTTATTTATTTATTTTTCTTTTTGTTTCTCAAAACTACCCTTCTAATCTTCCACTTCGTCAATGAGATATAATGGTTGCTTAATAATCAAGAAGCTGTTTTTGGCCATAGGCAATCAATTGTTTTATATATTTTCCTGCCGAACCATAGTATCTTTGCTGCCTTTGTCCTCAATAGTGATTATTTAGTCTTGTCTTCCCTTGGCTTTTGCATCAAGTTGCCTAATAGTACTGATTTCGATTCTCTTTTTTTAATGTATCATCCTCCTTATCTTCTCTTGTTAACATTGTTAGTGAATTTAACAAGCATTGTTTTTAATGCTATGCTACTATTTTGAGCATTAACAGTTTCTTTTATTTGCTTAGTCCACACATCTTTTTGAGTAATAGTATGCAAGTAAATATCAAAACTGAGGATATAATTTGGGTTGATCTTAAATGTTCTTCCTGCAGGAAAAAATGGCAATCTATCTGAGAAGTTTTGGAGGTAAGGCTTTATGTTTTAGGTTCGTGTAGGAAAGAATGAATTATGATTTCTATCTGGATTGTCTCTCTTTTAGATTTGTTTTACACAAATATTGATTTTTTGTACATTGTTTTTGTTTTGCTATAGCACAAAGGACCCTGGGCAGCAACCTTTTGCATTCAAGATTGGTCAAGGTTCTGTTATAAAAGGTAACTCTGTCACTATGTTTGTACTTTTTGCCTTAAGGGCAATAATTTTCCTTTTACAAAGCAGATGAAACAGGAAGAACTATTTAAATAGGTTATCATGGCCAACAATATGTTTACATAGAACTTTTTGCATTTTTTTAGTATTTAAAATTGTTATGGATCTTTTAGAGGCCAACCTCATTCATGGAATACATACATACATATATATATATAGAGTAATTCATTTTCTCTTGAAACTTTTTATAAACAAAATTATTATCTTGAAATTTCTTTATAGTAATAAATTGAATTGGCTTGAATATACTTTGTATTTATAATTTTATATAGAAGTTTTAAATTGTATATCAACATGTTTATAATAAAATAAACAAGGATCAAGAAGCTTCATTTGTAGGATTTATATTGATGCATGATAATTTCTTTAGTTTCATAGATCAACTTTTTTCTTTTCTTTATAGTATATATATTACGTTATTAATATAAGTGAGATGAGTGCTGTCTCATTTAACTCTTAATTTAATTTATTGGCATAAAAGGGTAATTTTTTAGAATTTAATTATACTTCTTCAATTCAATTAGTGTCAGCAGAGCATACACATAACTTGTCAAACTTCTTGCTGTTTTAGAAAGCCTTTCATCTTTCTGCTAAATTTCCATTTACTTCGTGTGAGGAAACAGACAGACACTTGATGATTCTACAAGATTTTAAAAGTTCTTCAAATTCCTTTGTTAGAAAGTATGTATTATTGGCAGTTAACTAGTATTTTGTTTACTCTCATTTGTATAGGTGACTGATAATATATATAGGGAAAAGCAACTGGACACGATTTTTGTTTAGGAATGTCTAAGATAAGTAATTGTTTAATGTTAAAGTAAAAGATGTGCACATAATTGGTTAATTTTACTTCACCAAACATATGAATTATTTGTGGCTTACTTTATTTAACATTAGTGCTGATTTTCTTGGATCAGAGAATATTTTTCTTTTGTTCTTAAACAATTCTTTGCTAGATAAGAACCGGAAATTTATGTAATGCTTTTTTAGTAGATTTGATCGATGGTCTGAATAATGAAATTATGGAGGTGTACCAAGGCTATATTTTCAGAACAGAATGTTATGCTTTTCCGTTTAAGAACATTTCATCTGGCATTGTATATAATTATTTCCCTCAAAGCAAGGATGCAATTAGTGCAAATTCAATGCTGCTTCCAGATGTGTGCTCTGCTTTTATATCCACAGTGCAAAATGAAATTTCACAGTAATCTGTCTGTGATGTCAACTAGATGTTTTCTTATTAAGTTTTTATGTAAAGGATTTTTTATTTTGTTTTATTTGTTTAATTATTTATTTATTCTTTTTCTGAACCAATTGTAGGATGGGATGAAGGTGTGCTGGGGATGCAAGTAGGAGAAGTTGCTCGTCTACGGGTAAACATTCAGTTTATGCACTTCTACTTGTTCTATATATTTTATGATGTTTCTAGTAGATAAGAAATTTTTCTAATGTTTAATTTGAATGATTATAGAAAATGTTAGAGAGCAATTTAAAAACTTTAATTAATATGTTAATAAAGAATTGTTCAATTTAATTTTTTATAATAGTAATAATTAAAGGCTTTATTCTTGAGAAACTTTTGCAACAATGTCCAAGGATTTTTTTATTTTTATTTCAAAAGTAGCGGAATAGTGAAATAAAAATCATAAGAAATATATATATATATATATATATATATATATATGCTGTTAGCGTACTAGACAAGCTTGTGAAGACTTTCAGAAATCTAGAAACTGTGATTTCTTTTAACATCAGTCCGGTTTCTGTTTTGAGTTTGAAGAAACGGAAACTACTGTACACAACATGTTGCTGGAATTCTTATTTCTTATTTATTTGTATTTTTCTTTTCTTCCATTTTTTTCTTGAAAACTTTCCAGAAAACTGCTGTTTAAGTTCTCTCTCAATACTGTTTCTTCTTTACAATGTCTAGCAGTGAATTATCCAGAGAGTAATGACTTTATTACCATTATATCAAATTTGTCAAAATAAGTAAACAAGTAATGAATCAAGTATTGTTATTTATACAATTAGAACCTAGTTATATAAATGTATGTTACATGGATGAACTTATAGGATTAGCTCAAAGATATATGTATGATCAACGTTACTTATCCGTTTCTTCTTCCGTTGTTGTTGTTGTTGTTTTTTTATTATTATTATCTTTCCATCATTGTTCTTTGACAGGAAATATTTTTGCTCTTGCATGTCAACTCAATTAGGTTCTTTAATTCTCATTGTCTGCCTTTATTATACATTAGGAAAATAAGAAACAAGCATCCATTGCGACTAAACAGTACTGTATCTCAGAGCAGTATTACGTGTTTATGATCTTTTGCCCTATAGCCATGTCAAAGTAATTGCTTTTAGAATCTGTAGAAGAAGCTGCAGCAAACCCTTCCTGCTTTTTGCTTTTCACTTAGCTACGTTTTTGGAAATCATGGATAGAAATGAACCTAAAACTTATTGTGTTCATCTTTGATGGATTTTTGCAGTGCTCTCCGGATTATGCTTATGGCGCAAATGGATTTCCAGCATGGGGAATACAGCCTAATTCAGTTCTGATTTTTGAGATTGAAGTTCTGAACGCATCTATGTAGGCAGTGGGTAACTTTATGTAAAAAAAAACGCATGCCCAACCTAGAATAACTAGCTCCGAGTGATGGATGTATCTAAATCATGACATATAAATGCTATATTTCAACACTTGACTGCGTATTTTAGCTTATAATAAACCCTTTTGAATATGAGCTCTGTGTTCCACTTTCCATTGACCATTTTTTTTTTCCCAATGGGATAGTCTGTTTTTGTCATGTTGAATGAGCATAGGGGGTAATATGCAAATTTCCTTTATGTTAAGGAAGAGAAATTTCTAAATTGATTGCTAAATATTTCTGAGTTGTGTATGTCTTTTTTAAATTTCGCTTTAGGTTTGCAGCATTTTTGTTTTTCTGTCTTTGTACTTAAAAAACATACAAAAATTTTCTTTTGAAAAGAAATAAACTGAAAATAAAATTTAATAGAAGGTTTCTAGTAAATTTTTAAAATACGAAGAAAAATTATTTTTGTAATTGATGCAAAAGGTTCAAGATGTTAATTGGTACAATTTAATTGAGTTACAAATTGCAATGTCAATTTGAGTTGTGATGAACTTGAAATTAGTTGCTTTCACCAAAAAAACAAAAACTTGAAATTGTTGCCTTGGTCATCTGACCGTGTGTGCAGGTCATGCACATCAGTATACATGGAAAATTCTATCATACCGAGATGACTATTTCTGGTCATGGTGGTAACCGGTTACCAAGGGACAAAAATGCGTTCAAGTATCAGATATGCATGACTAGTCAAGTTGATAAAGTAGAGACCCAGTCATACAAGGGTGGGTCCCACATCCACATGTAAGTAATTAAAGTGGTACAGCCACATGCAACTACTCAAGGCCAATAATTATCAAAGTTTCAAGTCAATCCCAGACACCTACAGGTATAGTCTCGAATACGAATTATGCACACAGAGAAACAGCATTGACAGAAACTCTGCGAGAGAAGCGCGTTTTCAAAACTTGAAATGTATATAAGTGCTTCCTCTTCATCATTTCTCAAACCACATTAGCTCTTCAGCCTCCTCCTGATCACTAGCACTTCAACTCACTTGCTCCAAACAATTTTGTATTACGTAGCTCACTCTTCCTTAGGATATCAAACAGCTATGGGCTTGAAAGGCTTTGTTGAAGGTGGCATCGCTTCCGTAGTCGCCGGTGCTTCCACTCACCCTCTCGACCTCATCAAGGTCCGCTTACAGCTTCACGGAGAATCCAATGTCCCAAACCCAGCCATCCAGCCTTCTTATCGTCCTGCAATCGCATTAAACTCCTCGGCCACCCCAAACATCTCAGTCCCCACAACATTCCAAGCACCAAAACCACCCCGTGTTGGACCCGTTTCCATTGGCGTCCATATTGTCCGGACCGAAGGGATGACCGCTCTATTTTCTGGCGTCTCCGCCACCCTCCTCCGCCAAACCCTCTACTCCACCACCCGCATGGGCCTCTACGATGTTCTTAAGGAAAAATGGTCCGACCCGGAAACCCGCAACTTCCCTCTTTCTCGTAAGATTACTGCTGGCCTTATCGCCGGCGCTGTCGGTGCAGCTGTTGGAAACCCTGCCGACGTGGCCATGGTCCGCATGCAGGCAGACGGTCGTCTTCCCATGGACCAGCGTCGCAACTATAAGAGTGTGATCGACGCCATCACTCAAATGTCCAAGCAAGAAGGGATTGGCAGCCTGTGGCGCGGCTCAGCTCTGACGGTGAACCGCGCGATGATCGTGACAGCGTCGCAATTGGCTACCTACGACCAAATAAAGGAGATGGTGTTGGAGAAGGGCGTGATGAAGGATGGGATTGGTACACACATAACGGCCAGCTTTGCAGCAGGGTTCGTGGCGGCGGTGGCGTCAAACCCGGTGGATGTGATAAAGACGAGAGTGATGAACATGAAGGTAGAGGTGGGAGGGACACCTCCTTACTCTGGTGCGTTAGATTGTGCCATGAAGACAGTGAGGGCCGAGGGACCAATGGCTCTGTATAAGGGCTTTATACCAACTGTTTCAAGACAAGGACCTTTCACTGTTGTGCTGTTTGTGACTTTGGAACAGGTCCGCAAGGTTCTTAAAGATTTCTGATTTTTTTGGTCGTCAAATTTGGACAACTTGTATTCAATTATTAATTAATTTTATGTATAAGACATTCAATTATTTTCAATATTAGTAAACAACACTGAAACTCTCTAATCTATGCATGTGTATTTTACTTTCTTTCTTCTTTTTGGCTAAACATGTAGCGCTGTAAATTTGATAAATAAGGGCCGTACTTGCTCTAGTGTCATGCTTCCTAAATAATTTATCATCCTACTATTGAGGCTGACTAGATCTTTTCACAAAAGTTTTTTAAAATGTGGTCACATTTTCTTTTCAGTAAATGTTGTGAATTGGGTTCAATTAACATTTATGCCTAATTATGTATTGCATATGAGGACCCTTTTTTAAAAAAAATAAAAAATGTTTCTAATATAAAGAGAATTGGAAATTTTGTTGTTAAAATATCAAAACTCTCTCTCTATATATATATATAAAACTGAAATGTTAACAAAATATTTGATATTATTTTAGCATTTGAAAGGGTAAAAGTGCAATAGAACTTTTTAAAACTCAACCCACCAACAAAAAGGGAGAGTTTGCAGAAAGGGGGGAAGGGGGGGGTGTCTTTTTGAAATCCAATAAAAAAAATTAGGCCAGGGTAAGTGAAAAAAAAAAAAAAGAAGAAGAAGAAGAGGAAGAAGAAAATTAGCATGTCCAACTGTATTTGATTGAAAACATCAAAACAACATTAGTGTAATTATTATTATTATTATTACTGTATAGGGGTGGCCGGCCTAGTATTTGTCCGCATTTGAATTCAGTGGTGTCTATCATGGTCGATTAGGTCCATTAGGAGCACTTTCGTATTTTAAGTTAACCAAGCAAAGGACACTTTTGCATCGTGTCATGCTCGTATTTGATGTAAAGGTTAAATTCATTTACCTTTAAATTTTCATGTGTTTAAAATTTATTTACCCTTAAATTTTCACGGATTTGAGACATTTTACCTTTCGAATTTCCACAATTTGCTTTATAAATCATCATTTCTTTGTTATTTTGCCTCACTTCCATCCAATAAGTTAAACGAAATATTCTATATACCTTTTACAGTATCCATTAACGGGGCATTTGAGAAATACTCAGTTTGAATTTTAAATGTAAGATATATTTGGACAAAGTGAAAAAAAGGGATAATTCAAGGTGCAAAGCTTTGAGAATTGAAGGTTTAAATGACAAAATATTAACCACATGAAAAATAAGGGTAAATGAAATTAACATTCACTTTAATGTGTTATGTTTGTATTGACGTTATAATTTTACATTATTATCGTTTAGAATACAGTTGTTTATCATAATTTATAAATTTTGACGAATAAAATTGATATATTATTAATATATTATATAAAAGAATCAATGATATATTACTCCTAATTTAGGTGCTGTGACGACAAACTTTATTCTATCCTTTTATCTTTAGTTGTCATTTTCTACTTTGAAATTTTTCTTTAAAGCATTTGCTTGCTCCTTTCACACTAGCTTCTGTAATTTTATAGGGTTTATCCAACGTCAAAAGTACCACTCCTTGTGAACCTAATTTGAGTGCAAACCTAGTAATAAAAGCAAGCTTACCAAATTATAATAAAAATATTAACAATAAGACTTTGCCACATTCGTTAGTTCTTAAAACCATGATTATGGTTCAAACTTTAGCTTAAATTGCCCGTGTAAAAAGGTCACCACACCATTAATGAAAGTTAAATTTTGATTACTGGACCCTTAACCCTTAAGCCACTTTACAGAAAGAGAGAATACATGGTATTAAGCACTATGACAATTAAATACAATACTAATTGATTTCTTTAATGATTAGTTTAATTTTCTTTCTTTTTTTTAGCTTTATTACACAATTAATTTTTGTAAGTTTCATTATTTTCCACTTTCAAAAATCCCATAATAATCTAGTGGCTCATTCTATAATCCACTACTACTATATATATATATATATATAAATACATATATACATACACACTTATATATATATATATATATATTATATGTGTATATAAACATTATATGACATTGATCTCCACTCCCATCACTGCCACAATGTTGCACACTACCAAAGTTGCCTTTCCTATCATCAACTTACATATAAGTGTTTTTTTTTTTAGGTTAGAGAATTTGGAAATGAGAAAAAAAAAACAGTAAAAAAAAAAGTGTGTTACAGCATAAGGAATGGCTTTATAAACTCATATTTGTATTTGTTTAGCATAATTAATTAAAAAAGGAAAGTAACTTTTTGACATTAAAAGAAGTACTTGACCGACGTACCAATACTACTACATCTTTATTATTTAGTAACAATCCAAGTATTAATCCTAAACTAATTAATTAATTAATCAAATAAATAAAAGTAACTTTTTATTTCCTTTGAATAAAATGAGTAAAATAGTGACAAGTAGTTAATAATCTAACAATAAATATCTATATGCATTACTCAAAGACAGAAGTGATTGATTTCATAATTGCTATTTTCATTCAAATTTAACATATTTTAATTAAGATTTGAGAATCCCTGAATTATTATTATTATTATTATATATTTTTTTAAGTTATTAAATTTGAAGCATATATTTTGTTGCTACCAAAAGAGCAGACCTTATGAAGTTATGATGTATAATTGAGTATATTAAATTTAGGGTATGCGCTACTTGTTCCCTCCACTCTAAGCAACATGGAATTCCACCATGCGTTTAATAATTCTTTGTTTATTATACAACTCATTAATTATTGATCCACCTTCACGTAATCAAATTAAAGCTCTTATTTATTTATTTTTTTAAAAAGGTTTCCCTAATAGTAATTGTGTGCTTTTTTTGTTTTTGGTCTATTTATTTATTATAGTTTTCTGGCTTCTTTTTTTTTGTCACACGAGGATGATATATTGGAATTATGATTGTTATTGCTGGTGTGCAACATATTGGAGGTTGCACTAGATGCATGCATCAACCATTATTAATCCTACATGGCCTTCATTTTAAATTTTTATTTATTTATTTTCAATATGTGCAGAGGGTCAGAAAACCTTTTGCCTTTAATTTCAAACAACAATTGAAGATTATGTTAATTAGTAATGAGTATCTTAGATTATTAATAAGTGAATGTCACATGTTATATTTTTATGCCATTCATATGTTCTTTGTCCTTCTTGTACTATTATTACTGTTTAATTAAGGTTAAACCCTATTATATCACTTCTTTCTTTTTTTTTTGCAACAAAACCAAAAATCAATTTAACGCAGCTAGCACTTAAAACATATATACTCAATTATGTTTTTTTTTTTTAATGTAGACAGTCTAATGACAAAGTCACTATTTTCCTATACAATAGTTTCAGATTTAAATCCTTCCACGCAAGTAAATATATATATATATATATATTTTTCTTTTCAATGTTTATTTTTTTGTTTAATGTAACAGTTCTATAGTTGGTCTTAAAATCTAATCCTTAAAAGATAAAGTTAATGCAACAAATTTGAAATTAAAGGCAGTGTTATTGTAATTTATCAAAGGTATTTTGGAAAATTAATCAAAACATAAATGTTGTTGTAATTTTCCTTTTTTATTATTTTCTCAATCCATATTAGACATTTTTTTCCTCCTGAAAAAGGGTTGTGATTTATTATATTCAATGTCAATATATATATATATATATATAAGAATAATCATACTGACACCTCTTTAGGTTTGACATGAATACATAAAATATTTGTCACTTACGTCCTCTGCCATCAGTCAACTTTTGCTAAAATTAAGGGTTATAAAAAAGATTTTGCACACGATAATTATGAAATAATGAATTACAAAACATGTTTGTATTTAAAATATTAACTTAATACTTTTGCATTTTGTTAAATTTTTGTTTATAAATTTCATATTTAAACATATATTATTTTCTAAAAGTGGGATAAATTTTATTTTATTAATATGGATACTATATTTGAGTAATTAATTCATTAGCATAAGGTAAACATTTTATTTTTTCAAACATCATACATTCTAAATTAAATATAATAATTAATTTTTAAGTATGAAATTCATACTTTTGCAACTCATATAATATGGTAAATCATATTTTTTTATTCATTTTAAGAATAAAACTAATCAATAGTATTTATTCTGTTTGGTATTAAAGGGTAAAAATGAAATTTTGAAAGTAAAAATGGTGAAACCGTTATTTTTATTGGGATTTACAAACCCAAGATATGAAATAAAAGAAGCATTTCACATTTTACACTGCTTAATTTTTTTTTATTATTATTTTAAAAATTACAGTTTGTTGTGAAAAGCGCACAGTGGTTTGTGTAAAAAATTCTATATAATCTAGGCAGCCTGGAGCTCAACCCCCTTTAGAGTTTAAGCCAAACACTTCCACTTTTTTCTTCTCCTTCATCAGCCACCATTCTCTCTCTCTCTGTGTCTCTGTTGTAGATTTCAGAATTTTCAGTCAAATCCTCTGTTTCTTCGGATCCATCACACTTCGTTAGCTTCTTCTGTGAGTTTCTCATGCTAATTTTTGTTTTGTATTTTTTTTTTTAAGACATGTTTTTGTTTATGTCCTGGCTCCTTTCCTTCTTTTTTATCTTTTGAGTTTTCACTCTGTTTGGTTGCTGAGAAAATTTGGGAAAAGAGTAGGAAACCAATTGAGTTGTTGGATCTTAGAATTCTGATTGTTTTGGATCTGAGAAAAATGCAATCTCTATCCAGTTTTTCTCAACTACAATTTTATGGACAATTTTAGGTGATTTGACGAATTACTCTACAAAGCTCGTTATTTATGTATATATTTTTATTTTTGGTCCGATTGTCGATTGTTATTTGGCAATCGTGTCTTGCTGGTGAGAAAATGAAAGAGAGAAAAATTGAATTTAGTGATCTTTTGTTTGATGTGTTTTGGTTTCTCCAAATGGTTGAATTGAATATGTGATTTAAACGAGTAGGACTTTGTTTGATAATTATCTTTTTATTGGCAAGAATAAAGAAACAGAACTAAAATTTAGTGTGCAAAATTTTAATTTTCTTCAGTTCTTAAAGAGAACATTGGTATGTTATATTTTCTTTTGTGAACATAGAGAAAAGAAAAATAAAAGGTTCATTTTTCTTTGGCCCTGATTGATTCTGGTTTTAGTACTAAAGTTAATTTCTGGAAACATGTTGTTTTGTTGGTGGGTCTATTTTTCCTGAACCAGTATCATTAACAAAAATATATGCTTGGGAAAGGAAATTTTACGAGGAATATTTCTTCGGATATTTTTTTCTCATCGGAAATGATATATAACTGTTTCGGGAAAACAGAATCCATACGACTTTTTTCCTTTTATTTTATTTTATTCTATTTGTATTCATGAAATAGGCTTAAACGAGGTTTGTTATATGTTTCCCTTTTGTTTCCATTGTTTCCTTTTATATTCTTAGAAAAACTGGAGTAAGCTTGTTCTTGTTATATATATTTCAGTTTTAGGTTCGTGGTACTTCATTATACTTAATTTCAAAATCATTTAGTTTTCTAATATGAATGTTCTAATCTACTCTTTTGCAGGATATTGGTTATATTGAAACAAAAATAGTGAGAAGTCGTGGATAATTCAGTATCACTGAGTGGAAGAACAATATGCCGTGGTTGAGTTTATCAGTCGATGTATTCCGCAAAATCATGCGCTTGAACTTATATTGCAGGGTTATTCTGTAATTGATTTCTCAATTGAGTGAGCTTTTTTTTCTTCTTCTTTTCTTTCGTATCAGTCGTGTCATTCTGGATTGAACCTTCCATGGGATCGAAATATTTCTTTGTAATTTCTCCTGAAATTTATAGGATTAGCTGAAAGATAGATAGTGAAACCTTGCTCAAATTCAAAGCCCTCTATTAGTTTCTGTTCATTTCATTTTAATCCACCATAAACTCTAGTATATTTGTGTCTTAGTCCTCTCCATTGTTAGGTATTTGCTTGTGTCTTGCCTTGTACTTGAATCCGTTGCTTATTGTCAGATATACCTCCACCCTTTTGAGTCTGTAATTTGGGAATACAAATTGCATAGACTGAGTGGTTTTATTAAGGACCAAGAGTAGTTATGGTGTGCCAAGCAGCGAGCCAAACAAGATTTCGGGCATTAAAGCATGAGAATGGGATTGCAGGAAAACCAACAATTATAGTTAGAGTGATCGCATGTTTTCAACCTTTGCAGGATTGCCAGGTTAGTACAAAGCTTGTAATAATTTTTGTTTCTGTTTGATGGTTTGCATGATGAACTAGCAGGTGTAATCTCCATATATGATTGTCATGAGAGGTTGCATTGCACACGTTGCTGTCAATAAGAATATTCAATTCCATGTGCTTAATGTTTATTGAAAAGTTTGATTAATGCTGTGTTTTTATGGTGTTCTCCAGGCTGAGTACTTCCGCCATTTGCTTAAACCTGTTACGTAGATCAGTTTCTTATTTCAGTCATTATCCCAAGCTGGAAGTTGTAGATTTTCCTTTTCCGTTCTTTGTTTATGAAAGAAGCAGTGAGTAATTGAACATTGGATATCAAAGGACTTTTCATCTTCTTGTAGGTATTCACTATTCATTATCTTGATTCTCACAGCTAAATAGATCTTGGAACATATTTGAGTAATTTCTTTATTTTCGTGTTTATAGGTGATTGTTTTGGACCTTTTATTTGGATGGTTAGGGCCAACGATTCTTGGATTTGTCCACAGCATTCTTCTTGGCAACTACCTCAACTGAATTGTATGAGTGCGTTGCACGAACCCAGGCAACAGCAATGTTTGCCATCGCCTACAATCCGTTCTACTCGCATGTTTTCTGCACATGCAGCATTGTTGGGGTCTACATATCCTAATTTACAGAGGTTGAATTCTGAACAGATAAATGAAGTTCAGGGTTTGCATCAAGGTTTACCCCCTCACTTGCGGACCTCACTTCCTAATCCAAACCCATATTTTAGTGGAAAGCAATCTGCAATTCCTTGCAGATGTGACGGAATGGATGTGCCAAATACAAATTCAGTGTCACATAAGAAGGGATTCTTTATTTTTGATCAGTCTGAGAATCATACGAGGCTAGTTTATAATTCTGTTTTCCCTTCTATCCAGAATCCAAGTTTTGTCACTGCAAAGCTCAATTACGATTATGACGATTGGGGCAAGGAGGGGAATACAGCCAGAATGGATCAAATTGATCCAACCAAGTATGTTTTTCACAAAGTATCTGGTGAGAATCATATGATTGACGAGGAGAGTGAGATGCATGAAGACACTGAAGAAATCAATGCCTTACTCTATTCTGATGGTGACGAGGACAGTGATGATGATTATAGCGAGGATGATGAAGTAAGAAGCACTGGTAATTCTCCACTGGTAATCAAAGAGGGTTATGGAAAGCAAGAAGAAGTTGAGGATTTAAGAAAAGAAGTTACTAGCAATGATGGTCCAAACAAAAGGCAGAAATTACTTAATGGTCGGTACAACAAATCATCTCCAACAGACACTGCTAGTTCAGTAAAATTGGATGGATCTCATGAGTATGGCAATGATGTAGAATCAGGTTATGCCGATAGCCATACCCCAGGAGGGGGACTTGATCGAACTTTTGGTAAGATGCGGTCCAAAAAGGAGAAGATTCGTGACATATTGAGAGTTCTTCAGGACATAATTCCTGGTACTAAGGGCAAGGACCCATCGAAAGTCATTGATGAAGCTATAGATTATTTGACGTCTATGAAGCTCAAAGCCGAAAACCTAGGAGTGAGCTTGCATTAAGTTACAGTTACTCCTTTCATTCTGTAGTTTGTTGGATAAAGGGTAGAAAGAGAAAGGGTGAAAAGGTGATACAACCCTAAAGAAAATTCTTGGCTTGAATGATTGATGAATTTGAAATGACTTGGTGGCTTTGGTTTTTTCTCATGGGGTCCTCCATCGTTTGCTTTTCTCTCTTTCTGTCTAAAGAAGCTGTATATAATGGGCCAATAAAGGAAGAAAATATCGGGATGGTATTGCACGCTGGGAGGTGATAAAGAAAACAAAAAAAAAAAAAGGGGGGTGGGGGAAGAAAAATGGTGGTTTTGTCTGTTGACTAGATATGATTAGCTTTTAGCTTTTGGGAGATTAAAGGTTAATAAAAAGTCACAAATTTTAAACGCATGGGATATGCTAGTGGTGGGCTGTGCTGTAAAATGAAGACCCTCTTTCCCGGAAGTGTTTGAGAACACCCTCATGGATTTAGCGCATGCGCATCAGGGGGTCCCACGGTTCCCTTTCTTTTTTTCCTGTTGATTTTTATGCTCTTGTCTTCTCTCTTTACACTTTCACGCCTATCATGTTGGTATAAAATCTATGAAAAAAGTATTGCAGAAAGTTGATGATGTGGGGGATAGAGCGTTTGGATGGTGGGGGCTAGTGTTTTGATGGTGAATTTGTGGGGGTGCTTTTTCTCTTTGATCAATATCACATCGTAAAGGTTAGCTTGTTTTTGTGTGCTGGTGGAAAAGGTCACTTGCAGATGCTGCAGTTTGGGTGTTTCTGCAAGAGCCACAAAGATTATGGAGCTTCTGGGAGGACTAGTTTCAATGAGTGAAAATGGATTTGGTTTGTGCTTGTTGCTTTTAATATATAGCTTTCTGTGTAAGTCTGTCTGCGTGTATCAATAATTGGGTGGTGGAGTAGTAGTGGTGGTGGTGATGAAGAAGGTATTTGGGCAAATGGATGGTTGGTAAGTACTACAGCTCCTTGGTTGTTTTTGTTGTTTTGAATGATATGATGTATTTGTTTTTTTTTACATGTTTTTATGTATTTGTATTTGGCGTGAGAAAAAACCATGTACTTCAATTATTATGTTGAAGAGTTGTCTAGCTAGTGGTGACTTGTGTATATGGTATTGTGGGTCCAATATATATATATATATATATATATATATATTATTTTATTTTTACTTTTGGGTTTTTTAGAAAGGTGGATCCAATGGATTCTTTTGCGTGTCTTTGGATGTTACCTGAAATCGTCCATGCAAGGTTTAGGTTGTCAAAAATGCAATCAGGATGAGTTAGGCAGAGACTATTTGTAGGGAGTACAATAGGATGAGTTTTTAGGAAAGCCAATCTTACCAATCGGGTGTGACTGTAAAGCTAATAATCGTGATCAGACTCAGATAATAGTGACGTGATTGATAATGATGAACAGGTGGTTTTTTTTTTTTCTTTCTTTCTTTAGTTAAATTATAAAAGAAGATTTCAAGAATAATATTTCCTAATTAGATGGTATTACATGTTGAATTTCCAATTTTTGCAAAAGCTCAAGCGGTTAGAAAGTTGCTTCCACCGGTTATTTGTACAATAATCTCAACGCTGCCTCTCACTTATAAGCTACGCTCTTTTTGGGCTTTCTGGTTAAGATGCATTTAGCCCTAAATTTTATTTATGATCTCCCAATGCTTTTGAACAAACACCAATTATGGGTCACTACACATTCAAGTATAAGGTTCTAAAAATCTCATACAAATCTTCGAGCCCATATCATGGTGGTGCCCATATTATGCCATGCGCATTTTTCATATCATTAGCATATCTGAATGAATAGTATTTTTTTTTATCACAAGTTGTATAGTTTTATAATCTCTTTTATGAGATATAAATGAATAGAACCTTATTTATTAGATATGAACTTCCGAGCTTACTTAAGTCACTAATATCTTACAAATAAATTGCAAAATTATACCATTTATGTTAAATAGCATGCTTTGGTAACCATTGGTCTACTAGCTCCAAATGTCCAATATTAAAAGTCCGTAGGCACTTCTAAGTCTGTCAAAAATGTCGTGGCCAATTGTCTTCCACACATTCACTTTCTCTGACATTTAATGAACCTCCAAGACGACATATTACGTCAATTAAGCCGTTCGCATGTAAATATCGGACTGATAAAGAGTGATTTTAAGATAATTGAAGCATTTTTTTTTATTAAAAATTTTGATTATTTTTTAGTGAAGATATATTTTTAGAGTCTATAAAATCATAAGAGAAAGTTCAAACTTAATGTATATACGTTATGTTAATTAAAACTTAGAAGCTCGAAAAACATTTTATACGTGTAAGCGCGAAAGTATGTGTATAGATGACAATGAGAATCCGTATTTCATCTTAATTCCTTTTTGAAAATTAAAGAAAAAAAAGAAAAAAGTACATTTCAACAATGACAAATGGCGGAGAAATCTCACTCACAGAAGGCTGCTAACAAATCTTGGTCTTTTGTTTTTTTTTTTCTTGGTAAATCCATCTCTCTCTATTACTTTTTTCTCAAGAAATAGAATTTCTCCACCTTCTTGGTGTCTTTCTACTCTGTTCAGCTGCTGTTGGTAGCTGAGATCCAATATCATGGTTTTCTAAGTTTGACATCTTTGTGAGTTTGCTCAGTTTCTTCCAGCCACTACTCCAAGATGATGTCTGTTTCTGCTTTGACATTTTATCAAACTGTTTCTGCAGTGTCTCCATGTCATTCTGGAGCTCAAGGTACTTTGCTTTCACGCTTTCCAGCTCGAATTTCAGCGTGTTTATGTCCTTTTTCGCCGTCGCCCATCCTTCTTGGAACGACTGTGGTGTGCCTTCAAGCAGTGTTTTTCGGTTCACAACCATTGGCTGGTAGTTGTTGGATTCTGCACCACCTTCTTTCAGAGAATTGTTGGCCATGGCATTGCTTATTTTTACCTGTTCTGAGAAGAGAACTTGCACCACTACTCTTAACGGCAGCCGTTCGTTTTGAGCGGCGTGCATGCAGGCGTCGATTGATAGCTTTTGGCAATCCATCACGCGGCATAGCCTCTTCCTTTCATGCTCAGAAAGTGTTGGATGAGCCTGTCCATTTCATTGAGACATAGCAATTCCTTTAGCTCTATGTATAAAATTTTCTCAGACCAATGTCAAACTGGTGGATTATCAGTTTCATATAGCCATTGGAATCACACATCTGTGCCAAACAGGCCTATTAAGTATAAGGGTTCCTAGGAAGTATAAGCTAACATTCAAGCATTCTATGATAGGAAGAAATTCAATGTCTCTACTTCAAATTGAATCTATATGACATTCTCTGTGGATATATTTTGATCTTATACTTTCAAAAATTGGGTAGATAAAAACAGCAAGTATAAAGAAGAGCGACTTCTAAAAGAACAAATACCTTTAGCAGGCCTATTAAGTACAAAATTCCTATATTAATATAAACAAGCTAATTTTTTGTTCATCCAAAACAGAACAAATAAAAGCTAGAAATAAGCTAGCATTCAAGCATTCTAGATTGAGAAGAAATCAAAGCCTTGTCCTTCAAATTGTATTTTTATGACATTCTCTTTGCTGATATACCTTTTATTTTCAAATTCCAAAAGATAGGATGTCTCAAATAGCAAGAATTAAGAGGAGGGAAGATGGGAAATACCTTGAGGTAGGAATCTATTGCTCTATAAAGTCCATCATCACAGGTTCTTGCAGATTCTGGCAAAGCTTCTGCAAGCACCTGAAACTTGGTGAGAGAGAGATTTCTATCCCTTGACACCTCTGTAAGATAACTATCAACAAGCCTAGACACTCTCATCTTGGCATTGGGGTTACTTGACCCCCTTTGAGTTCCTTCATACAAGTGTTTGTCCGAAAAAGATTGTCTACCCGGGCTTGAACTTTCAGTTTGTTCTTGAACCAGAAAATGTTCCAAAAGCCTCTGAACAAGATCAACATCATACATTGTGTCACTCTTATTGTAGGAAGGAATCAGTAGGTCCGCCAACGTGGCCTGTTCGAACTGCATTCCAACTCGTTTCTCCAATTCGGTGACTAAAGCCGGCGCAACTTTCAACATGTTTGCCATTCTCAGAAGCCTGAGGAGGAAGCTGCAGGACACACTGTCCTTCTGCTGTGGTATTATGCTGATCAGGCTCTCGATGATCATCCGTTGATCCTTCGCCAGAACCGTCGGAGGATCGTCTTTTGTTCCCGCGACTATCATATGCAGCCCACCTTTCCAACTGGAGGTGCTGCCGCTGGTGTTGCTGATACTGCTGTTGCTTCCTTCATCCCCCGTTCCTGGTCCATCACTTATCAAACCCGGAAGCCATTTCGTAGCGTAATGCATTATGGCAGTTCCAATAAGCTCATACCTCATACCCTTTACTTTAATGGCTGTAATGACTCTAACAAAGTGATCAATCCGCAGAATCGAAACATCTTCGAACCACCAATCCGGCGGAACCTGCTGGTTCCTACTGGGGCTAGAATCCTTCATATCATTCCATTTTGGGCTCGAAACCTTTGGTGTCCTACCGGTGTACGCCCATCTAATCCCTTTCGGATTGGCGCAAGCTTTCCAAGCAATGGACTCGCTGCATCTTCGAACAATTTGAAGGTTTTCTGCCCAAGGAGAGAGCTTCTCGCAGCTTTTCAACACAACAATGGAGTCTCTCCAGGAAGATAAAACAACATAGCTAAGAAAAGCTTCGGTTTTGAAAATGAGATTGCCTTCTTCTAAATCCTCTGTCATTTCAAGGTACTCTGAAGCACATCTAAGGCCAGAGATATTGGCTGCTGTTAGATCAACAGCAATTCCATAGCAGAATTTGGCTACGAGCTCAAATGCGTCTGGTCCACCAGGAAGATCATCCAAAACTAGCTTGTTCAAATCCGGGTCTCGGGATTCGTATAGGACTCTGTTCATTTTTCCACTCCTAGAAAGCAGGGGATACTTTTACAAAAGAAAAAAAAGAAAAAACAAACAGAGCATAAGAATTCTCTTCTCATGAGTAATCAATTTTAGGCCCCAACAAATGCTTTTAGATTTTTAAAATATAATTTGAAGATTAGGGAGGAGATTATTAGTTACCTTGTGCAAGTGAAAATTGAGATCTCCTACTTGTACCAGCAAATCACTTGGAATATCAGTTGCAACATACCTAATAAACCCAAAACAAAGAAGAAAAAAAATAGCAAATATTTCAGAAGTTCTTCGACTCCTATATTTATCTTAATGTTCATATAGTTTTGTGAATAAGAAATTATGTATGTAGTATAATAATTTATATTATGTGTTACAAAATTTATGAAGTATGGTATATAATGTCTGATAAAGCTGAGTCCAAAACGTACCATGACTGGCCTCGTAGCTCAAAACCATCAGTCTTCACGGCATGTTTGGTTGAACTAAGAACTCCATTACCATAATCTCTTGCTGAAACTGACTCTATCTCTGATTCCCACATGGTTAAGATTGAAAATCCCAGAAGAGAATTTGAGCTGGAGTTTTAGTGAGACTATAGCAGAGCAAAATTAGAGATTAAAAATGAGCTGAAAATACAAAGCAGTAGAAGAAGCTTGTTGAAACAGAGATGCATGAGTAATAAAAAGAGGGGGAAAAAATAAAAATAAGAAAAGTCCCACATGGGATGCTTGGAATTATCTTCTACTGTCGGCTTCTTAACAGATTTTCAAGAGCTTCTACAGGCTGTGCAGTAATGGGCATAGGAAGGTACTGTTTTTGGATCACTTTGAGTCTCATTTTTCATTTTTTTTTTCTCAATGCTTTTTGAGTTTTGGGTTTTGGTTTTTATTTTTATATTTTTTTTTTGGAGAAAGTTTCTCACTATGATGCATAGTAGAAAAGTGAGAGATTCAGCTTTTCTTTTTAATTTTTCTAGTATCCTTTTATTATTATTATTATTATTATTCTGATTCATTTTATTAATTATTATATTTTTTTTTCCAAAGACTTTTCTTGGTCTTCATTACGAATTTATTGGAAGGAAAAACATTCTTCTCTGACCAGATTGAATAAAGAATGAAAAGGGCTTTTTTTTTTTTTTTGTTCACAGCTTGATAATCATAGAGTCTAATAATGTCTACTAATTGATAAAATCCCACAATTACGAAATTGCGACTTTGATTTATGGACCCTAAATTTTTGTTGGTTTGTATTGGAGTCGATCTAATACTTCACAGCTATTTTTCACATTCTGTGAAAACATCAATTGGACAACTGGGTTTTTGTTTTACATACTCCAGAAGACGCCTAATCAATAATAGGCCAGATGTTTTTTTTTGTTTAAAGCTTAGCTTATTGAAATTGGTACTTGGACACCAAGATAAAAAGTTGCTTTAAATTTGAAATTTTCCGAGCAAAATTAAGCAAAAAGTGAAGAAAAGAAAGCAAAAGAAAAGAGCAGTAGCTCCACTTAATAAAATTTTTGCTTTTTTGTTTAGAAAATAAAAAAATGACCTTATGAAAATTATTAACCGGAAATTAAACTCCTTCCACCTGATATAGCAAAATTAAAATTAAATACACTTAAAGTTTAAATTTCTATCGATTTCTTTCCCACTACACCCCAAGATGCCCTCCCCTTAATAAGATGTTCACACACATATATGACTTAGTTGACCATATATTTTTGGTGTTGGACCAATTAATTAATGGAGTTTGATACCAGTAACCATTAGGGAAAAATTCGTACCCTTGAATAAATAAATGGTATAAATGCACATGCCACCTGATTCCATAAAGTTTGGCATATGGTCCCCTTTTGTATTGAGACTGTCAATTCAATTTCTTGCAAGGAAGATCAGAAATTTGCATTTTGTGGGATTTATGAATTACCAAAAGAAATAATAATGCCTTGTTCTGGTGGGTAACTAGTAGGTCCATATTTGATGAATGGTACATACTAAATTTCTTAAGAAAAACAAAGGGTTTCTGGCATTTCTGCCAAATAACAGGCAGTGTGTTAGAAATCATGAGCATGTCCACCAACATCAATCGGACTATTAGAGGGATTTTTTAAGTACTATTGGTCCTTTTATTCCATATTCAACTACATGCACTCCAAAAGTGTAGGACTTTTTTTTTCTTTTTGTTTGAGATTTTGTTTTCGGTGTTTGGTAATTCCACGGTTCTTTGTCCATGAATTCCATCATGCAATGTCTCTCTCTATTTTTGCTAGGTGTTATTTTCTTTTTAAACTTTACTTTTTATAAAACATTAAACATGAATATTAAGTGGTAGACACATACACAAAGTCGATTTAGAAATCCAAATCTTAAAAAAATTCAACTGGGATTAAATGTTGGTTACTTTAAAACTTTGCAAATTAAAGAGCTTGTCTTTAATTTTGGATTTAATACATTTATTGCCCTCTAATTTGATTAGATTTCAATGGGGTTACCTTAATTTTTCTTTTCTTTTAATTGAGGCCTTTTAGTTTTCAATTTGTTTCAATTAGAGTCCTCTCCTTAAAAATTTCCTAAATTTTCAACTTTCTCCAAATTTTTAACAGAAAACATAATTGCATTGTCAAAATTAGATCACAAGATGAAACATTTTTATTGTTTCCAAAGAATTTATAAGAGCTTCATGTCACGTGTCTCGCATGCACTGGTATTTCAGACTCTATATTTATATTTTTTGTAAAACATAATTTAAGGATGTTTGTAAAGAAGGGCCTAATTGAAACAACTTGGAAATTAAAGGGCCTTGATTGAAAGAAAAATATAAGAGGCTTTAATTGAAATCTGGGCAAACTAAAGGGTATTAAAGTGTATTAAACACTTGAAAATTTTTGGGTGAATAAGGTGTAAGGAAATATGTCAAGAGTCAAAAGATCAGGAAGATGAGAGGAGGAGAGAGACGAGGGAGAAGATCCTAGATAGAGAATAAATATATGACAAGTAAAACAAGCCAAAGATGTCATAGTCGCTTGAAACCATTTTTAAAAACAACCAACTTTCAGAAAAAAAACAACTTCTAAAAATTCAATCCAAAGACATTTGTAACTCTTTTTTTTTTTTTTTTTGGTGAGGAAGACATTTGTAACTCTAGCTATAAACGAAAACTAAAAACAAGAACATTACCAAAACGAGGTCAAATTTAATTATCCCGTTTTCTAACTATTTATCACATAATTAGCTTGAATTATATACAATAATATAGTTGATCTTGTTATTTGTGAACATTAACTTTTTCCTATCTTGGTATATATAAGGCTGATAGAGATTGAACAATAAACGTGTGTTGAATTGAAGCCCACAAGTACCTATGGATAGTTTTTGGGTATATAAACACAAAATTTAAGAACCATAACAAATTGATACCATATATATAATCTAACTGGATAAGATTATATAGAAGGATTTGTAGTTATACTTTTTTGAACCCATGAATTAAATCATCAGGTGCTTGACTTTGAATAGACTAAACCATAAGCTTATATATCTGAGATTTTTCAGTTCCCAGTATACAAGCATTGTCTAGTCAAGCTTGAAGGAGCTAGCCATTCATATATATATACATATGTTGGTTATCATTTTTGCTAGCTCTTGTAACTATCAGAGAGGGAATTGCATGGTTTTTGGAATTGTGGAAAGGGAAGGGACAAATGGGCATTTGGGCAGAGAAGCAAAAAAACATAACTCTTTCTACCTAACAGTCAAGAAGATAAGGCAGGTGGGACACTCATCAGAACTCTTGTGGACAAGAGCTTCCCATTCCTCAATGTGCATGTTAGTGGCATGTATATATGTATGCCTATTTTGTATAGTTTGGAAAATATATACTCATAAACAAACCATAAAACCACACAAAAAAGCGACTTTTTTCCTAACATGCATGTACTACTTGATCTCAATATATATATATATATATATATATCAATAATTGATGATCACCTACAATTATGTGCTTTTGTTTGTGCAAAATTTGAATACAAAAAGATGTTGTTGCCTTCTACTTTCTTTGCTTCATTGGGAGAAAAAAAATTCAATCATGTGTGAAAATTATTAGAGTTCATTTCTTTTTGTCCACAAACAAACAAGCTAATTGAAATGATAATGGATTAGAAAGAACATGGCCAGCTATTTATCTCGGTATAAGTTGGGGTCCAAAAAATACAATAAGTTTTGTGTATAATTCCGAGGTTATATATATATATATAAAAGCGCCTCTAGTGAAAGGTACCTTTAAGTGCTGCTAGATGAATACCAATAGACTTGATAACGGATGTAGTAGAGTTTTTTTACACTAAAATCATATTTGAAAAAATAAACTCTAGAAGGCTAATACCAATTAAAATCATTATATATATATATATATATATATATATTCTAAATCTGAAATTTAAAGCATTTTTCTTTGGTTAATTTGTTGTAAATTTGTGTATTTTATTCAAAATCCAATGTATATGTAAAAAAAAAGAAGAAAATAGTTGATAAACTTGTAGTGTGCTTGAAAACTTAGATAGTTCAAGCTTGAGGGTAGTAAAATGTATTAAACATTAATTAAAATATCTTTTTAGCTAGTTTCAGTTTCTTTTCTTAAATCAAAAGGAAAGAAATAAATATCAATAATTAAAAATTAAATTTAAGTGTATACAGTTTAGAAGTTTTAACTTTTCATGGAAACATGAAAATCTTTCTGCCACTTTTTCTTTTGTATAATGGAGACCCAAGTTTCTAAATCCTAACATAACAAATTAACAAAAATGTTCTTATATTTGTAGCATATATAGGAGAAAAATATTGCATATGTTTTTTTTAATTACATGTCGCTTATGTTTATGGATGCATGCATACATACATGTTATGCGATGAGAATTGTTTCGAGGACCATGTAGAAGTTGGTAATTTGAGGGTCCAGTGACATTAATTATGTGGTTAAGATGGCCATTTTAATTATATCAAAATGGAATCTCCATTTAGGATTAGATAAAAATCACATCATCATCACATCGATAGACACATATATATTAGCATACACAAATCAAGTCAATTTAATGCTTTTAAGACTTTCTCAATTCATCTTTTTTCATTTTGGTGTGGAGGCCTTTTTAAGTTTTTGGGTCCAAATTGTCATGGCTTTAGCAGATTTCACCACCCCACATAAGATGTGTTTGATCCCGATAATATCTTGTCATGGCTTTACTCTTTGATTTGACTTACTTGAACATATGGATTAACAACATGTTAATACTTAATTAATTACATTTCTTTACTAAAGAAAATTATTGTTAAAACAGATAATGAAGATCCATATTTCATTAAGAAATCAGAAGCAATAAACAAAACCATTGATATGCTAAGCTTAAATATTGTAAAGATCTGATTTTTTTTTTTGAACTCTTAATCTGTGGACAGCATCAAATTTGTGATGATTTGTTTTTCATTTTTTCCTTCATGGGTTTTAACAAAGTCCAAGTTAACTTGGCATTTAATTAATTTATACTCAATTATGGTGCTTCATCCCCCCAAAACTTATCCATATATTATTATAATTGATAGGGAAATTCCATTTTCTAAAGAGCCTTCCAAAAGGGACATGGACGACCAATCATTCCTAATTCAGCCTCCAACTTGAAAATCTCACTCATACCCGAATCCCTTTGTCTTGGAATTCATGGGTTTTTGTTTGCTTGGAAAAATATAAAATGAATTGCTCAACCCAAAAAAGAAAAAAGAAAAAAGGAAATGAAAACTGAAATCCAGAAAAAAAGAAAGAAATGAAATTCCCAAGTAAATACTTGTTTTAATTCATTGGAGAGAAGTTGCAAAAAAGTGAGAGACAACAAAGACTTTTTTTTTTTAATATTTTTGACTTGGTTATGATTATGGAGTTGAAAGGATAAAGAAAAATAAAAAAATTGTAGTAATAAAATTTTAATGAATCTTGATGGTGGATGCGAAGGGTGTGTGAAAGTACGTGAAAGTGAAGTGTTAGAATCAAATGCTTGGTGGGAGTTGTGCCGCGTTTGGCTTACTCTATAAAACTCTTACCTCCACATGCTCTGTCCCCATTGCCTGCTTGGTTTTGGCCAGACATGATGTATTGAACCATTAAGCAACAGCTTCTAAATTTCACAGCCATTGTTTTCGCTTTTTCATTTCCAAAAAAAAAAAAAAATATATATATATATATATATATATATTATAGCTCTTATATTAGGTTGGAATTAATCAAATTATGAGTGTGTGTGTGTGTGTGTGGGCGGTGAGATTTGTTCCTTTGCACCACCTCTTCACAATACCCGGGCCACTAGGCGGACTTAGTATTCTTCTTCCAATAATGATTTGAGTGGAGGCCCATTTATATACATTAATCTGATTAGTTGGGCTTAGTTGGCCACCTCATCTGAAATATACAACTCAATAATTGATTGAACACACAAAAAAAAAAAAATTAAAAAAAGAGAGACTAAAGAACAATAAAATGAACTAACTCTTGAAAACGAGCATATGGAATATGAAAATGGAGGATTTGAGGAAGCAATAGAATAATCAATGACCTGTTGTAAAGAATCAGATTGTGAGACAGAAAATTATAGCATTTACTTTAGTAGAGCAATGTAGCAGTAATACAAATGGAAGTATCAAAGGCTGTGGCACTGACTTAGTAAATTTTGAGATATATTAGCCCCGAACATTCACCTCTTTTCTTCTTCTTCTTCTTTTTTTTTTCTTCAGTAAATAACACTTTACATTCAACAGAAAGCAAAATAAAAGGGCTCCGACAGAGGAATTACAATCTAAAATCAACTGTTCACTTATCAACTTCTCAACAACCAACAAAGACAAACAATCAAAAGAAAATACATCTGCTACCAAACTAGAACCATAATTAAGAGAAAATTTTGCAATTAAATTTACTACAGAGTTTAACAATCTGTAACATCATTTGATAACCCAAGAGTGATTCTAGAATTTGTTTTGGATTGCCCTCAGCTCATGGTAGGAATTCCAAGCCACAGGATCAGCGTCACTTTCCACCTCCTCCACTACGTTCTTTCCGTCACAACTCCAAACAATGTTATTCCACCCACAGCCAGCAGCATACTTTGTTGCCCAATCTAAAGCTATGATTTTCGTCATATGAGCAGAAGAACAAGAAACCAACTTAGATTCTGTGTAAAGCAATCTTCCTTTCTCATTCCTGACAGTAAAAGCCAAAGCCGCCTGACTATTTTTGAAAGAGACATCCGTATTTGCTTTTATCTATCTAGACTGAGGGGCTTGAACCTTCACTTCGTACAAGCTTAATTGGCACTAAACTCAAAGATTCTGTACTGAATAATCCAATCCCTTCTAGTCCAGTATACCAAATGCAGCATCAATGCACTAATTGAAACATTTTACACATGCGATATGTCTAATTGAGTTTTTTTTTTTTTTTTACATGATACTATAATGCATTTAACCCTTATTATAATATTATATTTCTCATTCAATGATAAATGCAATTTGTAAGAGTTCATGTGCACCACACCAGCTTTTATAATATTAGATTTAATGTGATTGATATTATCTGTTTGAATGTGATATGTGACATTTATATGTTAATTAAGGGACACGTGCCTGAAATTGTTTATTAATTAATTATATTATATTTTTGAAAACAAAAATTGAATTCATTCTTTTAATATTGCTTAACAAGGATCATGCATAACCAACGTCTAACAATTTTAGAATTTTTTAATAAAGTTAAGGCAGGTTACCAATTAATTAATTACAATTTTTGTGCCCTGTAGAAAAATTAATTAATTCATTGCAAAAATGTGCATCAGATCTAATATAAAAACTTAACAAATCAAGGTTACGGATACAACCAGGAGATAGAAAAGAAGAAGCAATAATATTTTAGTCATTTCTGGATCAGAAAAGGAAGAAGAAATAATAGGGTATTAATCAGTTCTGAATCAATGTATTTGTCTTATTGAGTAAATGGGTATTAATTATCTAAGTGTGATGTATAATTAGCTATCAACACAAAAATGTGGCTATAAAACTAATCTAACACAAACATATGGACATAAAACTAATCTAACACACAAACAAGTGGATATAGAACTAATATAATTAAAAAGAATGTTACATGCATTTTGTCTACAAAGTCAATACTTGTATGTTGGAAATGCTTATTATTTCAATCATATTTGTATGTTTATTATAATAATGCTAGTCTTCTCTCTCGAATAATGCTATTTAACATAAATTATACAAATTGACTGTCCATTTTACTGAAGGTGGCATATACTGATGTGGTATACACGTTACATTTGAAGGTTTACTGTTCTTATAAATGCATGAGTTCATCAAATTAATTTATTAACATATTTTCTTTTTCAATTGTACACTCATAACTTAAACTGTTACTATTGCATATGTATATTCAAGTATATTATATTTGACAATAATGCCATGATAATTTTAAGTCGATCCGTTTTGTTTTTCAATAAGAATTTTATTTGCAATGTTTACAATTTTAATTTTATTTATTATCTCTAAAATTTTAAATCATAGGTCCCCACAAACCTCTAAATGATCCTAGCTATCCACTTAGAAAACTACTTATAAATACAAGTTCACAACAGCAACACAACGCAGAGCCTCCGCCTACATTAATTCCACTTACAAACATTTACAGTTTTCATATCTTCCATTTATAAATATGGACACCAAAATCATGAACTGTGGCACAACCAAGCCCGCTACAAACGACGTCGGTTATGCACCACGCAGTGGTGCATTTTCCCTCCAAAATTCCGCTTATCCCAACACCCACACTTTAGGATCCACCAGCTCCACTCTCGGCAACCACATCGCTCGGCGGCTCCTCGAAATCGGCGTGACGGACGTTTTCTCCGTGCCCGGGGACTTCAACCTTACCCTTCTTGACCATCTCATTGCCGAACCAGGACTCAACGTTATAGGTTGCTGTAATGAGATAAACGCTGGTTACGGTGCAGATGGGTATGCCAGGTCTAGAGGAGTTGGTGCTTGTGTTGTCACCTTCACTGTTGGTGGCCTAAGCATTATCAACGCCATAGCTGGTGCTTACAGTGAGAATCTTCCAATTATTTGTATAGTTGGAGGTCCAAATTCCAATGACTATGGGACTAATAGGATTCTTCACCACACCATTGGTTTGTCTGATTTTAGCCAAGAATTTCGTTGCTTCCAAGCCATAACTTGCCATCAGGTTAATTCTGTCAAGTTGCATTCTGTTTGATATAGATAATTGACGACGCCCATTATCCGTCGTGGAAAACAGTTTTTCTAGTAGTGAAGTAATTACTACCAGACAATTAAAAATGCATGCATTTTACTATGAAATATTTTTGTGCTTAATTTGCATAACAATTTTTAATATATCATTAGTTGATTTTCTGTGATTAACAGGCAATTGTGAACAATTTGGAAGATGCATGTGAGCAGATTGACACTGCAATATCAACAGCCATGCAAGAGAGCAAGCCTGTTTATATTAGCATAAGCTGCAACTTGCCTGGAATACCATATCCTAGTTTCCTTCATGAGCCAATCCCATTTCTCTTGACCCCCAAGTAATTATAAATCCAATTTCCTCAACACCCAATATTGAACTATTCATTATATGTGTTTCTAATACCATGATGAGAAAATATTAATGAATCTTTTGGTTTTTTCTATACAGATTGAGTAATCAGATGGGACTAGAAATTGCAGTGGAAGCAACAGCAGAGTTCTTGAACAAGGCAGTGAAACCAGTCATGGTGGGTGGACCAAAACTGCGAGTTGCAAAAGCTTCAGAAGCCTTTATTGGGCTGGCCAATGCTTGTGGCTATCCAATTGCAGTGATGCCCTCAGCAAAAGGACTTGTCCCAGAACACCACCAGAGATTCATTGGAACCTATTGGGGAGCAGTGAGCACTCCCTTCTGCGCGGAGATAGTCGAATCGGCCGATGCATACCTCTTTGCCGGACCGATATTCAATGACTACAGCTCTGTGGGTTACTCACTCCTTCTCAAGAAAGAAAAGGCAGTAATTGTTCAGCCCCACGGAGTTATAATTGGAAATGGTAGAACTTTTGGCTGTATTTTGATGAAGGACTTTTTTCAAGCACTTGCAAAGAGGCTTCGATCAAACACAAATGCTTATGAGAATTATTATAGAATTTATGTTCCTGCTGGAGTTCCTCTTAAATCTGAACCCAAAGACGCTTTGAGAGTTAATATTCTCTTTAAACATATTCAAAATATGTTGTCAAGTAATACAAGTGTGATTGCCGAAACTGGGGACTCCTGGTTTAATTGCCAGAAGCTGAAATTGCCGGAAGGGTGTGGGTAAGAAATTGTGTCAATTAAATATAAAATATACATACATGCATTTTTTTTTATGAAAAATTAAATATAAAATATACATACATGCATTTTTTTTTATATATATGAAACTAACTAGGAAATTAATGAACATTTAATTTTATTATTATTATTATTTTTTATGTGGGGTGAAATGAAAACTTAATAGGGTTTTTTGCAGGTATGAATTTCAAATGCAGTATGGATCAATTGGATGGTCGGTTGGTGCAACTCTTGGGTATGCACAAGCTGCACCGCATAAGCGAGTGATTGCTTGCATTGGTGATGGAAGCTTCCAAGTAATGCAATTTATTTGATTTCCTTGTTTCATTATTTGATTAATATGGAATTTTGAATCTGATAATTTATTATCTGACCCTTTTTTTTTATCAATTAGCATCATTAATTGAATTAAAAATTTCACATGAAACTGATTTTTAAAAAACTAGCTAGCTAGTATTTTATTGATGTTAAAATATATAAATCATTGCTGTCACAAGTACAACTAGAACTTATCTTATTCTATATATATATATATATATATTGGATCTCATTTAATATCCTTGACATGGAATGATATTCTATAAAATTATTCAACCCCGAAATTGTACAATCCATGTTTTAGAATCCAATATTCCGTCCAAATTTACCAAAGTTTAATCACATTAATAGAGATTATTAAAGTATGTTCAAAATTATATATTGTCTCCTAGACTAAAAAAAGAAAATTGTATAAATGTAATGTAGATGACTGCGCAAGAAGTGTCAACAATGCTGCAATGTGGTCAAAAGAGCATCATATTTTTAATCAACAATGGTGGATACACCATTGAAGTAGAGATCCATGATGGGCCTTATAATGTCATTAAGAACTGGAACTACACAGCTCTAGTAGATGCTATTCACAATGGTGAAGGCAAGTGTTGGACAGCCAAGGTACCATAATTATTAATGTAAATTAATCTCATATAATTGCAAATGGTTAATTAAGTAATTTTACAAGGTGGGTACGTAATGTCCACCATTATGTTTTTAAAGGTTACTTGCGAGGAGGAACTTGTAGCAGCAGTGGAGACAGCAACAGGTGAAAAGATGGACTGCTTGTGCTTCATAGAAGTGATTGTACACAAGGATGATACAAGTAAAGAGTTGCTTGAATGGGGTTCTAGGGTTTCAGCCGCTAATAGTCGCCCACCTAACAATGATTAATTTGACATTAATTAATTTATTTCCAAGTATATTTATAAGCTGTTTCAGTGCCATCCATCATTGTTTAATTGATTGATGAACTGCTTTGCGTGCTTTCTTAGAAATATGTAAGCTCTCCAATCTACTTTGGAGTTTAATTTCTACGAATGATTGAATAAAATAAATAAATAAAGAATATTGAAGAAAGGTTGATGATGTTGGATTTCCATTCAGCATTTTGATGATGATTTCGATCTTTTTTTGTACTATTATTTATTATTAATACTATTATCATTATTATTTTTAAACAACTCACATAACATGCATACGTTGCTCTCCACCCTTGCGGTCAAAGGAGCAAACAAACTACTTAGTCAAGACATGTATTTTGTTCGTTCAGTGAAGTGACGTCGTAAGACTTGTATTTTCTTTGTTCTGTGAAGTGACGTCATCTTATTGGCTTACTATGGTTAATTTATAGGTAAGCGAAATCTTATTGGTTTAGTAGTAGTCAATTCCTCCGCATATTGCGCTTGTGTTTGGCTACCTAAATAAATTAAGTTTCCGCAAAGTTCATTATTATTATTTTTTAAATGAAACTCAAACCACATAAAGAATTAAATAAGCGAGCTTATTGCTCAATACCCTTTTATTAAACAATTCAGTCCAAAATGACAGCAATGATTTAAAACTAGGGATCAGATAATGTAGCAGTTACATAGAACTGCCATATTGTTTAGAGTATGTGGTTTAATTTGAAATGCGCAAACGATCCAAGCATGATTTGCCATCAAGCTTACTGCTTTGTTGAAGTTGGTAGTAGTCCTTGTATTTCATGCCAATGTAGGCTTGTGGATGATTTTCATGCTCAACAAGTTTTGGTGCTGGGCTCACAAATGCTTCTAGTGCTGGTCCATTTGCAATGGCTATAGACATCCTTGTTTCTTTGTTGTTTACAACAGCTCGGTGTAGCACACTCTTGTACTTCCCATTACTCAATATCTAACAAGCCATGCAAATTAAATATGTATATATATATATATATATATATATATATATACCATGCTACACATTAATTCTAACATTATATATATTGGATATAAATCAAGCATGTATTTCTAAGAAGTATTTAAGTCCATTAATCATAGGCAATATCTGTATCCAATTATTGACCAGTCAATAAGAAGAATAAATTCTAGAGAGCAAAAGTACCCAACACAGAGAATGCTGGAAATTAATTATTTAGTGAGATGATGAAAAGAAAGAAATGTACCTCAAGGTGATCGCCAATGTTAAATAGGATGGAGTTGGGAATGACATTGATATTGACCCAATTGCCATTATGTTGTACTTGGAGACCATCAATACCATTTTGAATGAGTGTTGTCAAAAGGCCAAGGTCTGAATGAGGAGGCATTCCCATTGCAAGTTCTGGCTGTGGACATGGAGGATACAAGTTTGCTGCAAGCATTTGTGAACCTAATTCCAAATTCATGGCCTTGGTTATGTAGTTTGGTTCCAATCCCAAACTTTCTGATATTCCTTCAAGTAACAACTGGGTCACTTCCTGGGATTTTTTGCAATACTCCAAACAAGCCTCGCTGCATTACAAATAACCAGCCCCAAGACTCACAACATATGACATATATATATATATACGCGCGCGCGCGCCCACACACACACTCTCTCTCTCTCTCACACACACACTTTTTATAGGCCTTAGTATTGGGTTAAACTAATAAGCTTCTGATTCTTCAATATTTCATTTTGTCAGCAAAATAGAGAAATGTAAGCTACCATTTTTGACTTTATAACACCTTTACCCCATGTAATTTTTGCTTCCTGCGAATAGGGTTATTTTCAACTGCTCCGTAATTCGCATGCATAAGTTATAGTTGGCCTATCTGGCCCAATCGTTTTCAATGATAATAATAAACAACTACATGTGCCCTTTAAAAATAATAATACTAAATACGATAAATTGTGATTAAATTCTCTTAATACATATTATATATGTATGTACCTATAGACATTAATTCTAACGTGAATTTGCAAAGAAAATGATAATACTACAAAAAATAAAAGTTGATTTGGAAAATTTTACTTAATATCTAGAGATTTAGACAATGATGATGATTTTATTAACTTTGATTTTTACTTAATTGTAACATAGAAAAATGAAAGAAACATGCATTTCAAATTCGATTCAGGACCAAGCTAGCCAGCTGAATTATGGTTTTGGTTATAATAAAGTACCTGAAGGCAGGGGGTTTACTGGGGGAATGAAACTGAGGATGAACAAAGACTTTGAGAAAGTCCCTCCAGAAGAACACCTTCTCTAACGAAGGATTGAAGCTTGTCCCACACCTAATTGGATCCAACATACGCTTACCCTCAAACTCTTTCTTTTCCTCCTCACTCAGATTGAAAAATCCTCTGCATGCCTCCATTATTGCATCCATCAGTTCCTCAGCCACACCATGATTAATCACCTATACATACATAGATTTGAATAATTAATTAAACACCCATATAGTTGATTTATATATATATATATATATATATATTTATATATATATACACCATGAAAAAGCCCCAATCTTCACAGGCTTTGCCGAGATCTTTGATGGCTTTGGATCGTTGAAGTGGATCACTAGAAGTGAGCAGGGAGAAATCAATGATGGGGATCTGTTCTTGGTCTGCAGGGTGTTCCAAAACTGAAGCTTGAAGGTGGTGATGATGATCATCATGAATGTTTTGGGTGAAGATGTAAGTTGAAGGAATGGAGGTGAGGTTAGGTGATTCAGCTAATAAGGATTTGATGCTCTTCATCATCATGATTTTTTTTTGGGTGAATTAGAAGGAATATTAAGTAGTTGCAGGTGATGAGTAGAGTAATGAATAAGGTGGCAAAAGTGAATATGAACTCCAAGTGAATAATTTTGTGCAGCTTAATTATTAGATCAGAAGGCAACAATATGTGAATGCATTCGTCACACGTGCGAGTGTATATATAAGAATTAATTTGTGTGTAAGGATCCATTATATAACTTGGGGAAAATTACATATAAATCACGGTCTATATATTTTGTCGATCTGTTTTTAAGGTGTTTTATATGTAAATTAAACGCAGGAAGACTGGCACCGAATATCTTTTTCTGGTTAAGGCAACTATTGTCTGATTATAATATATAATATAATAAAAAAGATATATATATATATATATATATATATATAGATGAAGCTCACTAAAAAAAATGTACAAATTTATCTATTAAAATTTTCAAATTCGTCGAGGAACCAAAATTAAAGTGCGTGTGTTACAGACTTTCTCTTTCCTCATAGGATCCAAATAAATAGTTAAGATTAGGTGGGTGAAAGTATGTGAGAAGACCAATAAAGCATTATGACACAAAGCTACTGATCATGGATTAATATATATAATATTTATGATAAAAATTTAATATATCATTTATATTTTAATATAAATTGAGTGAACGTTAGAAAAGATTTTCAACAAGATTTTAAAGATGTAATTGAGACAAAACAATTAAAGTAGGGAAGTCCCACAGGCCACGATGCCGTATATAATATTAGTTGTCACTTTTCATTTGTGGATGGCTGCTATATATATATATATATATCAATTCATGATTTAAGCAATTGGTGAATTAATTTCCATTTTTGCGATGAACCAATCAGTCAAGTATAGTAAATTGTTTATCCAACTAAATTATAATTATAACAATGACACTGACAACAATGCTTGCCCCCATTCTCACTTGTTCACAAGATTAAAGTCTAATTTCCCAACACGGAACTGCTTGTACGTACACCACAAAAACAATAAGCAACCACACACACACGGAGTGTGAGTTACAGTGGAAAGGAAATCCGATTCATTATATTTATTTTGAAAATTATGGTTCAATTTGACAAACTCGTTATTCTTGTTATCCTTACTTGAATCGTCAGGTGGAGGAGGATCTATTAGTGGTATTCTGCTCTCTGAGGTTCTAATTTGAAATAATATGAGAACGCCCATCCACTAATCGGGATGGAGGAGGATCTGTTGAGAAATGGAAAAGCTCTACATGATTCTGAAATTGGAATAAGAAACTCTATCCACTAATAAAATTATAAATTAATAAGATCCACATCCAAACTTTTTTTTATTCATAAAAAAAAAACCACGCACAAAAAAACAATAAAAAAAAGGGTTAGCTCATGCGTTACGCTCCTTTAAAACTTAAACTGGTAGTGACTGACGACAAAGACTAAAACACCCTTGATTGCAAAAATTTTAAAACAAAGTATACAACTATTTTTTTTTTTGGATCATAAAACAGGGACTAAAGCCCCAACAACAACCAGCCAAAAACTACAAAGAAACAAAAGTGACAAGGCTTTGAAGAAGACTTCGAATATGTGAGGAGCTTCAATTTTCTTGCAGCTTTGAACAGCACTTTACTGACGACCACAGAGAATTGCAGACAAAAGTGGTGATTGAAATAATTGAAATAGGTAAGTCCCACACCACGTGCCGTTTATCCTTTTCTTGCCTAAAAAATTAATATATTAATTGATTTAGCCAATCAGTCAAAATTTATTTATTATTATTATTTTTTTTTTGAAGAATCAGTCAGTCAATTCAGTTGTATTTATCCTTTAATAATAATAATAGAGAAATTACACTAACATCTTTATTATTTTAATATTGTTTTAAAGGTCTTTGTATTTTAAAAATTACATTAACACCCAATTTATTTCTAAAAGTTTGTGATAATAATAAATAATCACCGACAAGGCGATGGAGAGCAGCAGCTGGACGTGGCGAACAGGAGGGGATGGTAGGCGGCTCGACGGTGGCGCAACAACTGGGACTTGGGAGGCGGCTGATTCAGGATTACGTATTTTGTCTGAAGCTAAATCAAAGGTTAAGAGAGGTTTAGTGTTTGGGCTTGGGCTTGGAGTTTGGGCTTGGATTTGGGTAGAATGAGTAATATAGCCCATGCAGCCCACTATATGGATCTGCCCCACTGCCCTCTACGTACCATGAAGGTTAAAGCCCCAGTCTCCAGAACCTAACAAGAAGTCCATGTTTGCTGAAAAGCTTTGCTTTGTCTGCATTCTTAAGTACGACGTAGTTCCTAGTTCCTTGATAAGTGGATGATAATTAGATTCCTTTGCATGAATTATAGCCGTGCATTTTTATTTTTTTTGGGTGATATTGTTGCCAAGGGGCTGTATTTCTTGCTTTTTGTTAAAACTATTATAGTTTATACATACAATAATATTATTAGCGTTACCAAGAAGCTTTATCAACTTTGTTTAACAAGTAATGTGATAAATGATATGACAACGTATTATTAATTTTCATTTATCTCTTATTAGATTATATTAAAAGATACTGCCACGTCAATTTGTAATACAATCTCAGTAAAATTTCTTAGTAAGTTTTGAATTATGCTTATATATATATATATATATATCTCATATCAGCTTGACTTGAGATTTTTTAAATCATCTTAAATCCAAGCCTTTAATTCTATCACTCAGGGCTGAAAATAGTGAAATCCATCAAGGGTCAGGATTTGATTGTAAAACTTTCAAGTCGTCCTGAGAATTTTAATTCCTAATTATTTGTTTGATCCGGCAGGTAATTTGCTTGCATAATTAAGCATTATTAATTTTAAAATTAGAGAAAAAGAAGTAAGGTTATAAGCAACAGACAGGTTTTTATTTTATTTTTTCTTCAACTGATAGTTAATGTGTGGATATATAAACTAACTATAATCTCAAAGTACAAGCAGCAATATAAATTTCAATTAGTTAAAAAATCCACATATACAAACAGGTAAAAGAAATAGTGCCTTATAAAAGCATCTTACAATATAATATAGTATATAAAATGAACAAGAACAAGCAACTGAAACCCTCCGTAATGAAAATGACTACTTGAAGATACAGCAATAGAAACTTAAAGCAAATAGTACTTCTGCAACTCCATTAAATGAGAAATCAAAAGTATGTAGGGGAATTTAAACGTGAAGGGCAAGTTTCTAAAGGTGAATATATAATATATATGATCTTCAAGGGCTGCTTTTGGAAGGTGGTGGAGAGAAGAAAGGGAGGGATGGGATTGCAGTTGGGATTGTGGGTATAGAGGGAATTGTAGGAATGGTCGGAATCGAAGTCGCTGGCAGAGGAGGCATGGTCAGCTTTGGGAGAGTCGCCGGGATGGTGGGCAAGCTTGGAAGTGGAGGTAGAGTTGATGGCAGTGTGGTGGGTAATGTGGGAAAAGATGGTAAATTTGGTATGGTTCGAAAAGGTGGCAAGTTTGGAAAATTTGGTTGAGTTGTGGTTTGCAAAAGTTGACGAGCTCCTAGGCCACCATTGAAATTGCTCAAAATGGTAAGAGCGGCAAAGAAGAAGGCCATCGTGTAGGAATTGGCAAAGGCCATGCCTAAATTGGAATTGATCAAGAAATGATTAATATTTGAGTTTGGGTTAATTGTAATGGGGAATTGATGACTGGCATGTTGGGTTTTATATAGATGGAGATATTGCTTAATTTACTAATTGGGTTCCACAATCTTCAATATTTTTAATACATTTTATTGTTGGGACAAAAAAATGGAAGTTGGCGTTTGGGTTTTTAGTAGGTGTAATTGGTTCACCTCCTTATAGGAAATATTGGTGCTATATATATATGTATATATCTTGTGTTTGGCTACCTAATAAGCTTTTATTCGTGTTTTATTTAAAATGTCTTGTACTTATATTTTTTATATGGTTTGTCTAATTATATTATCAGTTTCATATGTAAATTATATATATATATATATATATATATATAGATCAGCAGCTGGTTGACCTACTTTAATCTTATTGCATCTGAATGCATGTAGAAGTTAAGAAACATGGAAACAACTTTCCATTCACGGTCATCAAGGAATTATTAAACTATTTTCGAACGTATATTTGCGTACATACCTCATTTGACAAACACATACAAAAGATCTAATTTTATCTGATATTTTTAATAAAACCTCTTTATCTATTCCCCACAAGCTCTACTAAAGAAACCTAGTATTTTCTTTTCCTTCTTTTACTCCCACTTAACAGTAAATATTACATTATTTCGAATTTCAATTATTTTATTTGCATTTTTTTTCAACTTTGTTCTTAAAAACTTATTATTTTTTCATAATAAATTAATATTCCAAGTATATGGTCGTCAATTTTATTTTTATTTTTTATTTTTTTGAAGTATTTCTTGGTGAAGGGAGCTTGAATTGCTTGGACTCGGCTCGGGTCTATGGGTTTAGAGCCAGACTTGGGCCTTAATCGAGTCGTCCGAAAAACTTGAAGGAATTTATTCAAACAAAATAAAAATAACAAAATAGATTTTTCATTATTATTACCAAAAAAAAAACTTACCCAACGCAATAATTGAGCCTTGAGCAAATTCTCGCTCAAACAATAAGCAATAGAGAATTAATGGAATGATAATAAATAAATAATTATATAATTACAAAGTAATCAAAAAAAAAATTGATCAATAAAATTTTTTCCATCATGCACTTCTACGTATTTCTCTAGCTCATACATATAAATCATTGTCAAAGCAAAAATCCAGGCATATATTTAATTATGAGATGAGAAAGTACAATTATTACCAGGCCATAGTACAATTAAGATCGTGTATATATGAGTAACTTAAAAAGGAAAAAATAAAAATAAAAAGTTCAAAATTAATTAAGCACTACAACCACATTGAGTGGTAGTAGCAGAAGCAGTAGAAGCCGCAGAGGCGTTTGAAGCATGATATTGTTGAAGCTTCCTAGCTTTAACTTCATTCAAAACATTGGTAGCCCACTCAGAAAAGTATGTTTCATCGTATCCAATTCTGCCATTCTTATAAATAGACATGCAACGACGATCGTCTTCAGAGTAAGGACAGTGGTCACCGTCGGGGTCTCTCCAAGCACCTTGGTGTTTCATGCCCGACCAGCTTGCTATCCAATGGTGCACATATTGACCAACACCAGCTAGTTTCAGCCAACCCTTGGGGAAAAACTCCATCACGCTGCTGTTTCTATCCATTAGGAACATGTTTGTTAATTGAGCTCCATGTGGGGACACCAATATATCTGTCTTGCTCATCAACTTCACCTGTGTTTTCACTTTTTCATTTCATGAAATATATTTGCCAATTACGCAAGTAGCACAATGTGTTAATTTTGATTTGGAGCTATATATATATATATATAGCATGTAGAGGATTGATCAACTTTTAAGAGTTGAGGGCTTTTCTATGCATGACGTACGCTACCAACACCTCCACTGCCTTACCATATTCAGACATATAACTTAAAATGGTGTAATGTGCTTGCACATGATAATTTATCTCATGCATGCCAAGCCATTGCTATCCTATTTCTTTTCTTTTCATATGCGTGACATTCTCTTTTTAAGTGGGATCTGACTTGATCCATCTTCAATTATATTATTATGTTTTCATTTTTATATGTCACCTCACTATTTATTTATTTTTTTTATTTTGTGCTCCGATATGTATCCACGTATGCTTGTGCTTTTCACTTAATTAATAGATTAATTATAAGGGAAATAAAAGAAAAATAAAATAAAATAAAAAGGACACTAATAAGCAATACTGATTAAAAACACAATAATATTAGGGTTACTAACAAATTTATAAACTTTTTATATCAAGTAAAGTGATAATCAATACGTTGTTATTTGATTAATTCATTTAGATTTATCTAGTATCACTTCAACGATCACATTATTTGATAAATATTTTAATAAAATTTTGTAGTGGTATAGCACTACGATTAAAGATTAAAGACATGTATATATATATGTATACATATATGAATTCTGAACTTATAAAAATGTTATATTTGTTTGTATTAAATTAAATGTCATATACGGATCCTAGTTTTTTTCTGGGTTAAGGATGATTAGGAAATTAAGGTTTATGATGTCAACAAAATGAGCCTCCCATATCATATTCCTAAACTATATATGTTTAAATTTATTTATTTTATTAGAATTCTTTTGAAATGATAATGATGACATATTACATTTTATACACGCTAGCTATTAAAGGTAACAACGATATTTGCATGATTACATATATATATATATATATATAGTGCTCAGAAAAAATGCAACCCTCCATTTTTTATTTTTTATGGGAAATTTTCTAATTAATTAAATGGTAGGTCAAATTTTCTTTCTTTCTTTTTTTTCTAAAAAAAAAATCAAATGAAAATGAATTTGAATGTAGAAATTAGTGATCACTAACCTGGTCACAGACGGTGAGATTATTAGAATGAGCCACCATTAACTTGCAGCCCTCAACCTTGGCACACACTTTCCCGAAGATCTCAATCGCCTTCGTTTCGTTCTTAAACGACCTAGCTCCGGTCCTCATCAACATCGTCATCCCAATCTCCGGCACCGTCGTCGTCGTCGTCTTCTCCGAGCTCACATTACAATAAACCCTAGCTTTGCACCTCATCAGATCGTAAACCTCCATCCTTCTCTCCCTCGACATCCCTCCTTCATTATGTCTCATCACCACAGCTTCCTCAAAGCAAACCGGTGACAACAACGTCGACTCGCCGTCTTCTTCAACCCACTCGAACCCTTCAATGTGTTGAGGACCATCAAACGTAGCCTGCATTAACGTCGCCAACCAGATCCCCATCTTCAACCTGAGCTCACCCCAGTGGTAAAGAACCCATCGTTCTGGTAAAACGCTACATCCGTTCATCTTATGCCAACCGACGAACGGAACCACCGCTGACAAGCCGTGCCAGATGTTGTCGTAGTTGTAATGGTTGTAGGAGACGAAAGTCAGGCCCTTCATGAGCTTTGCGTTGTGCGGCAGAGCTTCAGGCCATGCTAGCGCGTAGGAGTTCCACGACCCGTCATGTTTGTCACGGCCTTTGAGACACAAAACCCTACCATGTGATGACTCAGAAGGAAACTGCTGGTACTGGACCTCACCTTCTTCGTGGGTGTCGTACATGGAGCTCATGAACCACGTGTGGCCTTGAAGGGCTGTGTTGGCATAACGAAGGTCCTTCAGCGGGAGAAACGTGACGGCCAGACGAAGCTTTTCGGCTACGGCCGCTTCGGTACAGTTGTTGTTGTTCAAGGTTTGGGGGCTGGTAGTGTTGGTGGCGTCTCTTTGCCAGTACTGGTGCATGAGAGACCATGGCGGAGAAGGTGAGGAAGGTGGGATTTGAAGAGAATGGATGTGGAGGAAGAAGATGAGGAGGACGACGCAGAGGGACAAGATGAAGATTGAGAATTTGAGAGAGTAGAGAGTGGTGCTGCGAAAGTGTTTTTTATGGTGGTGAGCTTTGTTGGGGATGGTGATGGGTTTAGGAGCTCTGTCAACTTCTGAAGAAGCTTTGATCATGGCGGTTTATGATTGAGGGTTCAGGGAAGAGATTTGTGGTGGGGATCAGTGGATTTGTTTTTTAGGATGGAGTTTTTGGACTAATCTCTGTGTTCTTGAGGAGTGGTGGAGGAGGTGCAGATTTTGAAAATTTACGTTACTTTATAAATTAATTATTATATTTGTTTTCTCAGTTGTAAATTGATTTGATACCCTTAAATTATGGATCAATTGCACTTGACGACAATATGAGAATGAAAAAATTATTCTTCACTGCATCATGGTGCATTGTGTACGTATAATATTCAATAATGTAAAACTTTTTACTATCTGGATGCTGCTAATTGTATTTGTAATTTTCTGTATTATTGAAAATTATTCAAAAAGAACATATATATGACTTAATTCATCATAGAAAAATTTTAAGGATATTAAAAAGCTAAGGGCTATATGTGTATATATATATATATATATATTTCAGACTTAATTTTATTTTGAATAATAATTGATAGATTAATGCATGAAAACAAGAAGATTCAGATTTCATGCATGGAAGTTTGAAGCTCATTTTTTTTTTATTAATAATAACAAATTGGGACGATCCAGATTTCATGCATGGAAGTTTGAAGCTCTTTTTTTTATGGTTAATAAAAACAAATTGGGAAGTAGAGGATGACAATGCCCCCAACAACTTTGACTTAAGTTTAGCAAAGCTACATCCTTTGACTTAAGTTTAGCAAAGCCACATCTTTATCACCCTGCCACTTACATCTCGTCGTTACATTTAATAAAATTTGAACCCCAAACCTCATAGTCTAGAGAAATCATAAATTTTTTTTTTATAATAAAAAAGAGATCTTAATATAGGAACTATCAATTCATAATTCTATTAGAATATAGAATCTTATTACTGTTTCAATTTTACAATCTATAAAAGTTTTTAGAGCAGCAAATTCACTCACCTAACAATTTCTTCTCCACTTAGCTTTTAACAAAGCTGAATAAAGGAGTAAGAAGCAAGCAAATGCAATGTAATTAATTTGCTATTCCAAGTACTCAGGAACTCTTTACCAAAAAAAGGAGCACCCAGGAACTGGACAGGAAGGACAGCAACGTGATTAAAGTTTGTTGATTGATTCTTGTTATTAAACAATTATCAGAGAGTTAATTGTTAATGGCTTTGATATACATTTCATAATTCTGTTTAATTTAACTAGGTAATATTGTAAGTTTGAAAGAGAATTTTATAAGAACTGTCTTCATATTTTTTAGTCGTTACTGTTTTAATTTAGATATTCTAAACAATTGAACCCATCGTCCGTTTTGAAATACACACCTTTTTCGAGATCCAAGTTCCAACCTTACTCCGGGTCCAACCATTTTTTTTTATTTTTTTTTAAGATAAAGAAACGAGTCAGCTAGCTTCTTCAAATTCATCAGCACTCAAAATCCCAACATATACCACGTACTTTGTAAAGGTAAAGCTACTTAATTAGAAAGGAAGTAAGCAATGCCATTTCTAACTTTTTTTCATTTTTAATCTTCCCATTTCTATCTTCTCCACAACGCAAGAAGTGTGCATCCCATGAAAAATACATTGTCTTACAAAGAAAGTAACAAAACCAAATAGCTGAGAAAACCAAAAACAAAAGGCTGAAAATCCACGGCTTAGACGAACAATAACAGAGAATCCATTCACATGGGAAAACCCACAAACCTTGCATTCACATTATGACAATGCCAAGTTAGAAACTTTGAATTAATTCACAAAACAAAACCACAGACCAACAAAATATTACACATCAGTGCTTTTCCATGGCAGAAGGGGAGTAATCGCTTTGTCACGACATTGTCGATTTCAAAAGGGTCAGTTTGTCTTCCTATTCCGTGTTCACTCCCAAGATTATGTCATGGTAAGCCATTTAGCACGAAATAGGGCTGAACCGACATGCTACAGAACCACCATGATCCTCCATCCTCACATTCTCTATACATATGAGAATCGACTGACATGCTAAAACCTTGTTATACAAACAAATGAAGATACTAATTAAATCAATTTGAAGAGTTAAGCCAGTTAGAAACCTATTATAGTACAACACCGCTCACTACAGACCCAGACCGTCAAAGAGACAGTATGGTATTCATCCAATGAGTCCCTTTTTAACCCCGCTATTCCATTGATAAGCACTATCTATCTCAATTCACATTTTACTTCTCAAGTGCACCATCCTTATCATTGCAAAAATCTGAACCAAGTCCACCATTTTTCCTTATATAGGTAATGGTTTCAGCCCCCAATGATCATCAAATAAACCTAATTTTCCCACACAGCCATGTATTGACATCAAACATTAATATATTCACACAAATCACACATGTGTGAGTTTACATATCAAAGGGTAACCTACATCCCTACACTAGAAAGAGTTTAAATACATTCTAAATTATTAGCATTTAGCAATTGATAAGACTGACACATTATCGTTGGTGCAAACATTTTTAAACATTCAAGCAAATGAGGATATAGAAATTTATAAGGCCAAAATATAAACCCTACTTAACTGAATGATTTCAAAACTTTGATATAGCTAAATGGATGGTTAATGTACAACATCCAAACTTGAGGGGGTCCAGCCTTGCAAGTTTAGCCTGACATTGTTCAAAATATATCAAACCCATACCACAATTTATAACCCTGTGATAGCTACATTTAAGTGCTGGAATTAAACAGAAACATTACAATTCCAATTTCAGATTACCTCCAACAAATACCAACTCCAAAATCAACTTATACAACCAACTTATGCATCTTTCTATGACCTTTATCTATCAAAGATTAAATAATCAAACAGTTCCCAACAAAAAAATAACACATATATCCCAAAAGCTAAGTCCCACTTTTCCAAAAAGAAAGGACATAAAAGAAAATTGAAAACTAAATCCATATTTTACAGGCACATATTAGATCATACAAATTAGTCTGTAATTTACTTAAAATATCAAAATTCCTCGTCACTCTCAATCCAAAACCCAACACAGAACATCGGGAGCTCTACGAATCTATCCCCTAAATTTCTTTAACAGATAAACCAAAAAAAAAAAAAAAAGCAGGAAAATATAAGAGATTAATTTTCTTCACCGAAGAGAAGGCGAAGCCTGGAAGCGAAAAGACCAGTGGGTTCTTGAGAGGCCTCCTGGAGTAGTTCCCGCTTGATGTTCTTCATGCGGTCGGTTAGGGTTTCTTGCTCTTGTTTGAGGGCGTGGGTGTCCTCGAGAAGGTCGTGGATGCGATACTTTTGGCCCAAGGATCTGACGCTGAGAAGTAAAATTCCAGTCATGGCGAAGAACTGAATGAAGCTGTCTTTGCGTTTCATTGCGTTGGCTATAAACCCTAATGATTTCTTAGGGTTTGGGACGCCTGCGGATGAGCTCTGCGGGGCTGAGGAAGCCATGGCTGCGAAAATCTGCTACTGGAACTGATGGTGCGAGAGAAGAAAACCAAACCGCGAATGAAAGAAAATGTCCACGTGGCATCTGCCATGGTTTAATTATCCGGTGTGGAGCACCACAGCTTAGCAATTGTGGATTTTTTTTTTCCAGTAGTACTACTAAACTACTAATTAGTAATATAAAAATATTGATTGTGCTTATAAAAAAAACTTGCAATTTTTTTTTTAAAGTGAAAATAATAATTGTGCTTATAACAAAACTACAAATTTTTCTTTTTAAGGAAAAAAATACTTATATCTAATATATAACATATATAATACACGACTAATATTAGATAGACCATATGTGTTTATCAGATAATACATATGAACTGGTATTGATTCATTAATTTATATATAATATATATAGGGTTTTATTTATTTTTGGCATACGTACCCTAACCTTTTAACAATTACTATGTTGTTGTGTTATTTTAATCTTTGAAATTCAAATATGTTAATTATTGCTGAGATAGTACAAAATCTATATATATATATATATATAAGTGAAACAAAACTGAGGTATAACATTCTTTTATGAAACCTACCATTGTCATTATTATGGTGGCTACCATGTCTGCAGCATGTACAACCCTATAAATAAGTAATTGGTCAACTTAAACAAAAAAGATGGGGACTTTGGTCTAACGGTGAAACCAAAGCCTAAATGCTGACCTCAGAAGTCCAAAGTTCCACATTGTTTGCTTTCAATACTTTTTGCTACACTAATTTCTTTGACATCCTTGTTACGATCAGTGTTAAGTCCTCGACTCCGCCCAATACCCAGCTTCGGCAAACCTCGATTCAATCCCTCAAGCAAAACACAGGCTTTACACCATTTCTGCAAAACAAAAACCACAGATAATGAATGGCCAAAATGCTCCAAAGTTACTATCATGCTGTCAACTAAAACTAAATAATTATTAAGATATTTAATTACTGCAGGACAATATAAATATCACCATCTTTACCGAGACAAGAGGGATGGTTGAGCAACTAAAGAAATGAGCAGGAAGAGATGCACATGAAGATATAGGGTAAAATAGAGAGATGATTATTAATGATTTTTAGCATCGAATGCATGACAAACCAAATGATGATTGTTGACTATGAATACTACATCCAGACATAAATGATTCGCACAATCCAATTTCCATCCTCATCTTCATAACTTAAGATTCTTCTCACCTTCCAAAGCAAATGCTTCAACACAAGAAAATTGCAAGATGTAGGACTTGATCCCACGATAGTCTATATACATTCCTAACAGTGAAAGTAGAAGACATATTCCCAGACCAAATTTAATAGCCTACATAACTTAAATGTACCAATCCCAGAATATATTAAGATGCCACCTTCCACAAGGCCATGGTGAACACGTCCATAAGATGGGGTGACTATACAACTGCATTTAAACCATGCAGGCCAATCTGTCAAACTTCATAAGGTAAGATGTTGAATCTACTTGCTAATAAGTTAAGAACTAATTATCATACTTTACAAAAGAAAGTGCAGTTCTTTTTTACTGTCGATTTAAACAAAACAGCAAGTCCAAACTTTAGCAGCATTGAATTTGAGTCAAAAGCACAACACATACAGTTAGTTGCCACGGAAGCAAAATGAGTCTTAAAAGACAAAAATATTCCAAACAAAAGCCAGCCAAATTTCATTGCTAGAGCATGTAGAAGGGGATGACTAATAAACCTGGCTTGAAATGTAACCACAGCGTTCACAAGTCCCTTGCTCAGGCATTTTTGTAGAAGTGGAAATCCTGAAATCCTCTCCTGATTTGATTATGTCAAGTATGGCCCTAGGTCTGCATTAGTAAGGAACTCATGAAATTTCAAACTATAAGATTTTAAAACATAGAGAATTATAAAAAATTAACCAACAATTTGTGAAAACTGAAACACCAATAATGGCAGTAACATTCAACAAGGTAACAACCTTATTCTTTCCAGATCCTTGATGAATTCACGAGCAAAACCACGATATGCATTTGGAGAATAAATGCCTGTTGTTTTGAAAGAAAGAATTGTAAGATTAGCGTATGCAGACATGCAAACATAGAATGCAGTACAAGTTAGAAACTTCCAATCGCACGTGTATTTTTTAATGCATGTCTTTATGTGCAAGCATGTGTATGGCTGTGAATTATGTCCGTCCATTTGCATACTAAACCAGGGAATTAACAAATGGAACAGAGCTTTAACAAAATTTAGACAATAGCATTCACACATTGCTTTTGTGGTACAATCTAAGAACCCAAGAACCTAAACATCTAAACATTTAGCATTATAACTCAGCTGAAAGATATCTAGTGATAGCTAAAGATCATTTTTCAATAAACTTCTCAGGAAATAAATATCAATGAGCAAGGTTGAATACTTGCCACAATGAACTTTGTTGATCAGTGCAGATTGCATTGCATGATAATTTAATATCTCAAACCTCAAACCTTTCATTTCACAACTTGAAACACAAAAAAGAAGGACCAACTACAAAAGGTAAATTCATTTACAGCGCTTCAATGGAAATAGGGAAAAGAACAATTACATTCAGTGGAGAAGTAGTCCAGTCTCTTGAAATACGCATACGTGCATTTCCCGTTAAGGTTTTGCAATGAGTTCAAAGCTATTAATGGATATTACTAGCAGATAGCAAGGATTACATTAAACCTGAGTGCTATAAGAAGAAAAAGGATATATAACAATCTCTTTCTCATATGTGTACTTGAAAGGTTTGCATCTTGGGATTGGTCCATCTTCACCTGTGGTTATTGCAGTGCATCTACTCAATCTACAAAGTAAATGTAATTCATAAACACCACATAAAAAATGATTAGAAAATAAAAGAAAGAAAACCCTTTATCTAATAATGTCTTACCTAGCAATATCACCTCGTAAGATGTTCAGTAGAACTGTTTCTGCAATATCATCTGCGTTGTGTCCTGTAGCAACTTTGTCTACTTTCAACATAGCAGCACCTCGATCAAGGGCCTTATAATAACCCACCACAAAAACAAATCAATAAATAACTAAATCCTCACCGCAAAATCAAATCCATCTCATCCCACAAAACGCCCATATTAGAATTTCGCCATCAAGTCACAACTAGTATACAAAAAAGGGCATGCTCATGATAAAGTTAATTTTATTCACATAATGGATACACTATCTGACTACTTCAGGACATTTGGATATTTAAACTGAAATAATATTCACTTTGTTGAAAATTTAAAAATTTGTTCAGGTTGATAATTTGATCGAAAGATTGAAAAAAATAAAATAAAATATAGAAAAACTTTTCAATTTAGAATTAATTTATTGCCTTAAAAAGTATATGAATTCAAAAACCAAACAAACAGTACCGTGAATGCTCAATGAAATTTTCCTTAGGCAAGGAAAAGGAAAATGCTTGTGGAATATCATCATCATCATCAGGAGATTGTACATCATGCAAATTTGTGTATGTGCTTAAGCTACAGGCAGCATACTAGCAAGAGTAGTTTGGTTGCTTCAAACAGCCTCCAATCTGTATAGCTAAACACAAGCTACAACAATACTTCGCCATATAGCCAGCCATAGAGATTTAAAATAACAGCAATGGTATGGAACATGAATACCCAATGCATGTACATGAGCATAAATGAACATACAAAACCCCCGCATATATATAAATACAACTAATGCACACCAATACCTAATAAAATGGGCTCTCATTTCTGGGTCCAACAACAGATGAAGAGATCCATCAATAAGATCAAGCGAGATATGCAAATAAATAATATAAATATATAATAAAAGATTACATTCTATACCTGACGGCGAAAAACACCACAAAACGTGCAATTATTTTTTAGACCAATCATCTTCACTATTTCATCCATAGTCCATCCATATAAATCCTTGTACGAGACAACTTTAAGAGGCAGTCCATACTGAAAAGAAATAATCAGGGTCCAAGTCACTCACTTAATATTATAAAATTAACTTGAACAAATATACTTACTAGATTCATCTGTATTTTGAGCATGGCCAAGAGTATAAAATGAGCACAAAGTAATACTTACTAAAATTTCACCACAAAGAGAAATAAACAACAATCCATTTCTAAAGATCTTCTAACCTGTATTTCATTTCTTTTAACAGTTTCAAGTGAATCATCTCTGTAGCCAGTAATTCCCTCATCAACTGATAGGAGGAAAAGATCTAGGCCATAATTGTGGCGCCTATTCAATTCTGACAACACATAAGCGAGGACAGTGGAATCTACAAGTAAATGGGAAGACAAAATGAGAACAAATAAACTACCAGTTAAATTTCAATGGAATCTCATCAAACCGAAGGTAACAGCCAATGGCTTGACATAAAATACACACCACCTTGAAAATCACAAAACATTAACAATAATATATATTCTCAGCCTAGAAAAACGAATGGCCTATTATCACCATTATTGACACAATGAACAGCATATTCTTTGTTGGGGTTCCTGACACACAGACAAAATACAAACCTTTCTACCACCCTTTCTACTTTAATTCTGGAATTATACATAAAAGATGGATTATATGGAGAAAATTTATATTTTTAAGCAGTTTAAAGTTCTAAAATGTTCATGCCCAAATGAACTACTCCCAATATTAAGCAAAACATAATTTGAAATTTGCATAACTTTATGTAATCCTAAATGAATAACATCAAAATCTAGCGGAGACACCTTTTCCACCAGAAGCACCAATCGCAATGCGTTCTCCAGGCTTGAACAGCTGGTTCTCGACTATATCTTGATGAATCTCCTCCTCAAAGACTTCATAGAAACACTCCTTGCAAATCTTCAGAAACAATAATCTCAACACGTTAAACTATACATATAATTTAAAACTTCTGATTACTCAAGACCCAAAACCACCAAGATTTATACGTATAGATTATGAAACTTTCTTATCGATTTCCTCAAGTTTCTCGACGGCCAAACAACAGACCGAAGACTGATTGGACAAGTAAGGAAAATTCAAGAATACCTGGTCTAGGGTTTTGGGTCTCTTAAGCGCAGCTCTTCTCTGGTTACAGACGCAACACTGGCGGGGCATCGCCTTTTTAGGCTTTGCATGAGCTTCTTCCTCCATCCAACGAAAATCAATTCAGAGTCGGTCGTATCAAGAGCAGTCACAAGCCACAACTCGAATTTGTCTGTTCTTTAACTGCTTGAAAGTATAAATCAAATTACAGTTAGTTTCCCATTAAAAAAAAAAATTGGTTATTTCCTCTTCTTTCTTTTTTTTCTTTTTTTACTACAAGCAAAATAACACATCTTTACCAACTTAATCAACGCCTGAACAAAAAAAAACTTTTGAAAGTGTAAATTTAATTTGGCCATTTAAGATTACTTTTTGAAAATTGGAGGATACAAATTTTGCGGGTAACAATTTATCAGTTTGAAACTTTGAATTACCACACTTGTTGCTTTTAACAATTTATCATTGCCCAAAAGAAAAATCTCTAATAGTAAATGGTGCAACATGCCATTCATGATCGGACACGTGCAATTTTTGCTGTAGGACCTGCATGTTAATTTTGTCCGTTGTGCATAGTAATATGTAAAATTTATTCTAATAAAAAAACACAGCAATATGTAAAGTGGCACTGTAATTAACTGCAGCGATTCTTCTTTTCTTTAGGTTCCAGCGAAATCAAGCTCTCTCTTACAAAGGCCACCATGTGACTATCAAGTATCAACCTTATTCTACCGGCCCCAAGAACCAAAACATTAAAATAAAATCCACCTTTACGGTTTCTTACTTTAGCAGCTAAGATGGCACGTGAACTCAACATGGCATGGAGAAGGTGAAATACAGACCCAGCTTGAACTCAAAGAAAGCACAAACACCATTGTTCGAACAACACAGACATGAAATGCAAATATCAGCGTCACCAAAAACCATTGTATAAGAAGCGTGCTGCTCTCCTCAATGTCCTAACACCATAAAAATTGCTGCATTAGCTTTATTCCATGATTGTAGACTATGACTAATCTGTGCTGCTGCTTTGGATATCAATAGGGTCAGAGTTCTTCTGAATCAGAAGCATATGAAAGCTGTTGACTTTCTCTGTTAATCCAATATCTGCAAATCCATTCAAAACCCTCCCACAAGCAGCCACATCGAAAGCAGTAGTAGGTGATTGCTTCCATTGGTCAATAATTTCACCTACTTCTTTCAAATGCCCAAGCATCAGATACGAAGAAAGAATGCAGATATAGTTTCTACTAGTCATCTTCTGTTTCGTCGTCCGCAAGGATTTCCATATCTGATCAATCCTATCTTTGTTTCCTAGACCAGCATGTAGAATTATTAGGAAGTCATAAGTTATCCATTCTCGTTGTGTGATACTTTTTTCAGCTTCAACTAAAGAATTTAACTCCGAATTCACAAGATGACCTGCGGTAACATATATATTGCTGAGGTTTATATACCTCAACCAACCTTCATCAGAACCAGGAGCAAACCTCATTTCATCTAAAATCCATCTAACTTCATCAATGTTCAGAGATGCAGCACATGAGCTTATCCATAGATTGTATGTGAAGATATCTGGTGCAATCTTCTTTTGTTTCAGTTCTTCAACAACTAAAGAAACCTTCTCCACTTGCCCAACCGAAAGATACATAGTCATCATCTCATTGTATGTAACAGCACTGAAAGACAGGCTTGAATCCTTTATCCTCTCAAAAAGGGCCTCAGCCTTGTCAATTAATTTTGCTCCAGCATAACAGTGGAGGAGGGCAGTGTAGGTTTCACTAGTTTTTGTATTGAGAGGGAGACCTTCAAAATATCGCTCAGCAGCATCAATTCCAAATACTTTCGTCATCAGCTCTATTCGGGTTGCATAATCAGAATCTGAGAGTTCAAAGTTATTATGGGAGACCATCCACTCTGATATCTGGAGACTTGTAAGAAACAGAAAATGTAATTCAATAATTTTAAAGATATATATTTGCAACAGAGGAGAGACAGCAATGTGCCAAGAAGCACTATTAATTTACATCAAACATTGTGCATCTCATACCAGAAATTATAAAAGCTGATCTAACCCAAATCTGTTCAATTATAACATTCGAAGACCAAAGCTCATTTTCTATGATCAATAAGATCTTAAGTGAGAAATAACTTGTTTTTGATTCAAAGACAAAAGTTCCCAAGTTATGGTTACAAGTGATCAATCTTCCATAAGGAATTTGTGTAGTCAAATGGAAACAAAATAATTCTGATGTGTATTCTAGAAGTTTTGGTAATGGAAAATAAGCCCAACTCACTCATAAGTACCCAACTTGAGAGATTTCTGCAACAGGATAAAGTCCTATTAAATAACTAATATGCTCTCCTACGTTTGATTTATCATACAAGAAACATGAACGTAGTTGGACTCTCTTTGTAGCATATAGAATACCTATGACCTCTTTCTCTATAGAGTTTATAGAGTGTATATGAATGGAGAAGTTACATTATCTTCAACTAACGGAAGCACTTTTGAAATGATCAATATATAATACATTTTAGAGACACTACTACTAGAACATACTAGTTCACGTAGTATGTCCTAAAATCACAAAGCCAATCATACCATTTGCCAAAATTATACTAGCTTTCATAATTATGACTGGTACATCCTTCCATCACTTATTCTCCTTCTAATTTCCCATTTAATGAACATCTACTCAATTCAAACAAGTCGTATGAAGGTTTAAAGCAAAAAAAGAAAAAATTGAAGTCCAAGGTACAGTAGATCATACACATAGAATGATCCGTGGATAAAATTTTAGTTTTACACGTAGCTAAGAAGTTCTAGTGGCTGCTTTCCTTTCATTTTAATAGCATACATACATATGCATACAGTAACTTCAAGGAGATGTCTGATTCTCCCTTCAATACAGTAGATAATTAAAAAGGTCATGATTTACAGAGTTCCAAAATTAAGTTGTTCAAATTTCCCACCTTTACTTTTGTCTAGAAAAAATGTCCCAGCTTTCTGGGCAACCAAACAAACATCGAATACAAAAATACTTTAAAAAGAATACCTCTAAAGCGTGCTTATAACGCTGAGACTTCCTGAGTTCTTTTGAAATCTGGCGAAGCTCCGAGATACCAATTGGGTTGCCTTCGCTAACCCACCTCTGAATAACGTTAGTGGCGCTTCGCTTGGGAAGCCTGAGTCTAAAGATTCTACTTTTAAGGTCATCATTTTCCTGAGAATCTTCGAGAAAATCGCTACTCAGCGCACCCGAAGAGAACAATCTACCTACACATTCCGGTCGAGAAGTGCCGCTGACAAAGCTGCTCTCGGCGCATTTACTAGATTCCGTAGCATTTTATATTAGTATGAGCCGGATTAGCTACAAATTTATACGTCAATTTGCAAAGAAAGTGGAAGTAAATGAAAACAAAGAATCTAAATTTATGTGCCTCAAATCCGAGAAATATGAAAAAAATCGAGGGAATAAGAGCTATGTAGTGGAACGGTACACCAAATCTAATTGAGATGAGGTTTCTAGTATCAAATTGAAGAAGATTTGAACTTCTTACTCTCCAATTTTCTTCGTTTTCTCGGGAAAATGAAGTTGAGGAATTGGAATTTGCTTACCGTCTGAAAGCGAGGAAGACTGAACGAGACGCCATTGGCGCTGTTTGATTCTCTCCGTTACCCTTTTGTTTTTTTTTTCGGAGGAACTCCCTGTAACCCTTTATTACGACATTTTCTGTTTTTTAGCTGGACAATTACCAACATGCCATTTAATTAAGTATGAACTCAACTAATTTTATATATTCAGACATAAAACAATTATACGAAACATATAGATTTTCTTTTAAAATTTCATACACTAGTTTTAATTTTCTTTATTTCTTTTTTCCTAAATTACTTTCATCAAAAGAGTTTTATCGCTGAAAATTAAGAACACATTTTATAAAAACATCTTAATAGTCAGCATTGGTCAACATTAGTCAATACCGATCAATAATGGTAAACGGGCTAATCAACGTTGCTCAGGGCCCGTCAGTGGCTTGGGAAGCAAAGGGAAAGAGAGGGAAAAAAAATTAATAAAAGCAAAAATTTGTTAAGCAAAAGACAACTAGAAACATCTTTTTATTATTTTTGTTTGTTTTTTTTAGATCATTTTGTTTCTGGGGAATAGTAACATTTGTCAAACACCTCTGTGCTTTCGCAACACCACTCTCACTTTTAGTACAACAAACAGTTTTTAAACTGTGCAGCTGCAGTAAATAAAGGCCGTAAAGATTTTTCCCTTCCAAATTTTAGAATCATGTATATTTCTGTATGGACAAGAAAAGAAATAAGTTTAGAACCATATTTCTTTACGAACAAGAAAAGAATCAAGTTCTCACGACTATATACAGACCATACATACACTTGAGGTGTGTGGTTTAGTAGAAAAAAATCATCCTTCCATCATATTTATATGTGAGAATTATAAATCAACTATTGTAGATTTTTATATATTTATAAAATTGAAGTAATAAAAATATTCTATCTATTAATAAAATTATAAATAAATAAAATCTACATCAAAATTTTTTTATTTATATATATATATATATATATATATAGATCATGGGTCTTTCCATCCATGCCATCTCATTTTTGTTTTCTACTTTATTATTTATTATTTTTGTAAATTGCATGTTTAAAATTTTACATGAATTACAATTAAACTAAACTATTTTTTTATTTCTTCAAAGTTTCGTTCAATTTACATATACAAAATTTTTTTTGAAATAAAAAAAAAATTACGCACAAAAGGGGGTAACTTAATTATGATACAAAATTAAAATATACATGAGTGGGGTTTTGTATATTATTCCACAGAAAATTAATAATAATGGAGGGCCAATGGGGAAATTACAATAAAGCCCTTCCCCAAATTTGTTTGTCAGCATCTCATTATCATTATGTTGCATATGACATATCCAACTACCCACTCAACCATTTACCAAAAAAAACCTAGCAGCTCATCCTGAGCCACATATCCAACTATAACAGTTTTACAGAATCCGAGATTACTCCACACACAAGTAGAGTGTTAGAGTATTTTATCCAAAAAAAAAAAATGAAGAAGAAAAAAAGAGAAAGTAAGAGAATTAAATTAGTTCAGCACAGACGACTTTGAATAAAAGCCGTTGATGAGCCCCGAAAAGTCACTGAGATACAGCCTTCGTCTCTTTCCTTCCCCTTCGACTTCGACGAATGCCGTACAGTAACCCTATATACATAGTGCTTTCATTAGCCGCCGCCGTTACTGGTAGTCCTTATCATTTGTATGTCCAAGATCAGGTACGTGCGTAATTTCACAAGTATATATATATATATAGCTACTTCTTTTCAACAAAAAAAAATACATATATATATATATATAGCTACTTCATACAGGGCTGCCCTGACTTCATATACAGATCTTCATCATGTTTTTATGTAGCTTCTTTCTTTCTTTCTTAAGATTTTGAAGTACGTTGTGTTTGGTTAAACAGGAAATAATTTAAATTACTAAGGCAGTAAACAACAGAGAAAGCAACAAAAGCTGGCTAGCTCATCTTATTATTTATTATGTGTTACTAGTTGTTAATTTCATGTTAATTCGGATTCATTTGTTCATGTATATATAATAATAATTATAGCCAAAGAGCTGGAAACCAAAATGGAGATTCAACATTTCAGTCATGAGCATAATTTGGTCCTAAGCGAAAACGTTAATGAAAGAGTTTGGTGCTCCATTTGTGAACGTTCAATCAAGGGTCCAAACTATGCTTGTCTTCCGTGCAAATACTACCTTCACAAGTCATGTGCAGAGTTGCCCCAACACATGGACCATTGCTTTCATGATATTCCTCACCACACTCTCACACTGTGTAATGCTCGAGCCGGCAGATGTTTTTGGTGCGAATCGTGTGAGAAATCTTTCGACAACGCCCCTTCCTACAAGTGCTACGAATGCGATTTCGACTTGGACATTCGATGTGCTTCGATGGTGCAAAAGATCAATCACCCTTTTCATCCTCCTCATCCCCTTGTTCTGTTTGCTTGCACAGACTATTGGTGTGAATCGTGTCACAAAGGTTTCGACAACGCTTTCGTTTATAAATGCGTAGAGTGCAATTTCAATTTAGATGTCAATTGTGCTTTGATGGAAGATCATATATCATATGAAGGGCAGGAACATATTCAACATTTCAGTCATCAGCATCCGATGAAACTTGTAGGTGATGATAATGAAAATGGAGTGCTATGTTATGCATGCCTGTCATGGCGATCAGCTCCAACTTATGGTTGCACAACATGTATGTATTACCTTCATAAATCATGCGCTGAGCTGCCACTAGAGATAAGACATCCCTTCCATCCGAGTCATGATCTCTTACTTCGTGATCTCCATGGAAAAACTATATGCAATTCTTGTCACAAAGACGGTTATAATTTTGTTTTTCATTGTAAAGATTGTGATTTCAACTTGGATATTGACTGCATTCTTTTGAAGCCAACTATAAAGTATTATGGTCACAATCACTTGCTTTGTCTCATGGAGGATGTGTGCTCTAAGTTAAAGTGTGATGGCTATGAAACATACTGTAAACAATCTTTCATCTCTGACGATTTTAGACGTACTCAATCTTACATGCTGCGTTGTGTTGAATGCGATTTCAACCTTCATTTACTTTGTTGTTCATTGCCATGCGCCATTAAACATAAATGCCACATACACCCTCTAACTCTTTATGGTTTTCTCAAGGAAGATGATTCAGATGAGTATTATTGTGATGCTTGTGAAACCGAAAGAGACATACGAATTTGCGTTTATTATTGTGCAGAGTGCAAATATATTGCTCATGTACATTGCGTGATTTCAGAGGTAGGTCCATCTCCGTCACTTTGATTCATAGATAAATATTCCAAGCCTATATGATTATATATATATATATATATTACTATGTTTTAACTTTAAACTTTATTTAATAAATGTTTATAAAACAATTTGATTGTGTCTTTCAGGTTATAAAAATATTGAAGGGAGACCCCATAAATATAAAGCTCAGGAGTGTGGAAGAAAACAAGTTGACCATAGAATTGGATCAAAATGAAGTAATGCTAAAGAATGGAAAGCACATAAGTAACAATGCCAACTTGACGTTGAATGATTTGGTACAAAATTTGAATGAAGATGAACTATTGATATTGGATACATATTTTGATTTGGATGCATCACAAGGGGATCATGATCAACATCAATCTGAATTTGATCAGCATCAAGATACAGATAGTGAAAGCATTCAAGAGTTTTCGCTATTTAACGACCAAGATTTGGAAAAGCTCTGTCGTAGGCTCGATAATGTTCTTAGACTTGGAGTTTTCAAATTAAAATCCAAGGACTTAGCATTGACTGATATTATCCGTGTTGAAGGTTATTTGGTGCCTTGGAACTTGGCCTCTGTTTTCAAGGACTTGCTTAACAAATATGGAGATCTAAGTGAGGGTTCAAAGCTAACACTAGAAATGAAGAGCCTCACCTATTGCCTTTTATGCCGAGTACTGAATAGCATGCGCAAGACATGGGTTGTGGACATCACTGAAGATTTGCTTAAAGAATGGTATTTCTACCTAAAATATGTTAAGGCTTGTCGCTTCAAACTTCAGTTTGTATTTGCTCATTTAGAAGAAGTTAGGTGTGCTTACTTTGGTCTTCAAGCAAGCAAGCATGAAAGTGAGATCTCTAAAAAACTAGACCGGAAGATCGAAGAGCTAGAAAAGAAATTGAACAGATATAAGGATTACCGTGAACAACTCGAAGAAGATAGGAGTTGTATGAAATCAGACCTCATGAAACAATGCTTAAGTAAAGCTTCAGAGTTGAAATGGAAGACAGCAAGCGATGGTTTACTCTGATAAATATCATAATAGGGTGTTAAACCTAGTTGCTTATGTCGCAGGATTCGATTTCGCTTGTCTATCAACAGCATGCACAATGCTTAACTTCCATGTTTAGGGAAATTTTGAACCTTTTTGGAATCAAAAGAGAATAGCACTATGCATGTCAGAGTTGTGCATGCTCTCTGTTTCATGTAGATAATTTTGGCATGGCCTTAAATACGCTGAAAATGTTGCTCATATTTTGGTTAAACTTGGCATATAATTGAATGTAAAACATGGTTAAAAAGAGGTTTTTCTTGTACTTTTGCCCTTTATACAGACATAATTTGTGCTTTAAGGAAAGCTACTTTTGTAATCACTAGAAAAAATGTAAACAAAATAGCAAAATCTGTTTCTCTAATTTTTTATGCTTGAACTTGTATTCACAATATATGACTAATAAGTAAATGCTCAGCATATTTCCATCCTGCCACAAAATCAAAGTTAAAACAGAACTAGGCACCTAAAAGTTCCACTTAAACAAACTCATGAACCATTTTGGTCTCTTTGAGACGACAAATTCATAGAAATAACAGTATTTGATCATATTACATCCTTCGCAGCTGAATCCCATTTTGGGTCAGCCTCAGTTTCCTTTTGTGATGTACACTTACATAAACACATGACATTATTGCAGTGTTTGATGAGAGAAAGTTCAGGTTTTGGCATAGCTAACCCAAAACCAAAATAAGAAAAAAAAACAAAGGCACAAAAGTATCAAATGCTTCTCAAAGGAATAACCGAGTCACGGCTCTGTGTCTGTCTGCATAATACAAGTTTTCCATTGCAAGAAACTGACCTCGTCATAGAAACCGGTCCACTTTGCAGAGATTTTTCTATGGAAGAAGTACCTCTCACTCTTGCTGACTTCTTGTTTCCACCATTTCCGTTTGTACCAATTTTGCAAGGATCAGAAAGATTGATCTTCGAACCAGAAGAAGAATCAAACGAAAACGATTTTCTTATCTCCTGTAGTATTCCATTTCCATCAATTTCTGCACCAGAGTTTTCACCTCTCTCTTCTCCATTCCCAATCTGTACTACCTCATACTCCATTTCTGCTCCTATTCTCAACTGATCACAAACCTGATGATCACCTTCCATTTCTCCACCAAACCCACCATTACTTCCCAAAACCCCCACTTGGGTTTCTTCCACCGGAATCGAATCCGCAACACTGGTGGCCGCCGCCTCCGGAAACGGCGGCGTCCTAGAAATTACAATTGGTGCGCGACACATGGGACAATTGGTGTGTGATCTCAGCCAAGTATCAATACAGGGGATGTGAAAAGCGTGACTGCACTTGGGCAACAATCTCAGAGTCTCATCTTCTTGAAACTCACTCAAACAAACAGAGCAGTCTGTTCCGTCAACAAGACCATCACCTTTTTTATACCTAAACACAGTGATGGCATTGATAATTGATGGTTGGAGACCAACGGTGTGGATGTACCAGATAGGATGATCAAGCACAGGTCCATGACCTTCATCAAGAAACTCATCACGGGTCGTCGTCGTGTCTTCCGATTGTAGTGGGTCCGATCTCCTCCTTGAACCTGAATAGCACTTTGAATAGAAAACATAGCCGCAGGCAACAAGGAAAGTCACAGAAACCAGAGTTATAGCGACGATTAAAAAAGAAGGAAATTTGTTGGGTTTTACAGGAGAAAACGGAGGACTTGGTGGAGGGAGATCAATCCAAGGACGGGAGCAAAATGAAGAGCAAAAGCTCAAACATGGTAATGGACATAAGCGTAGCTTGTTTTGAGGGACACAATATGGGAAACAGAGCTCTGTTGTGTTTGCATAGACTGAATCTGCGATCAGCTTTCTGTGATGGGAACCCATATCTGATCATAAGCAGAGTCTTTGGTAAAGAAGGTAGGGAAAAAAACATGAAAAGGGCAGAGGGGCTTAGCTGTTTGTTTGATGAGAAAAAGTGGAAACTGAGGGCAAATGTTTGGTTTCCAGAGGGCTCTCTTTTGTCTACCATGACACGTCTGAATGATGGAGTGAAGAGATATCGTAGTCGTTTTTTCTTGTGTTTTATTGTATTTTGACTTGGCTGTTTCTTTTTGGATTCCATGGCGGCTGATGACGTCATCCTTTGGACCTTTCTATACAGGCCCGGCCCAATATGATCCAATTTGTTTACTTCGGCTTGTGTATTTGATGAAGGGTAAAGATGGAAAAACACTTTTTAAATATACAAATATATAACTATGTATATATTCTTCTAACAATAAACCTTTTGTTTTTTTTTGGAACAAACCTTATGTAATCTAGGCGTTGATATTGTTTTAGAGAAGAGCTGAACACAAAAATAGGGTTACGTTTGCCTTTTCTAATTAATTAGTGATACTATTATTTTGAATTAATTGATATTCTACAAGAACCCAAAAAAAAAAAGTGTTCTCATAATTATATCCTAACGCTCCTATCAAAACTGTTTCATGAATATGAGAATTTAATACTCTGTGTTAAAGACGTAAAAAAGTTAATATTATCAAAACTGTTTCATGAAATTAAACTGTTTAATTTCATGAATACTAATGAGAATTTAAATTAAAGTTACAACAGCAATTTAATAATAATGACAACAATGAGAATAAACTGTTTTAAAGTTACAGTTTAATTTAAACAGTTTAAATTCTCATTAATATTATATCTAATGAGAATATTATTTCATGAAATTAAACTGTTTAATTAATGGGAAAAACCCGGTTTCATTTGTTTATTAAAAAGTTACAACAACAATTTATTTACGTTATTCTAGTCAAAATTAAATCCTTGAACTCTTCTTTTTAAAGTCATGCAAGGCCCGCGGATTAATTATAAAAAAGAAAAATTACACTGATTTCGTTACCCAAATAATCAATAAAAAAAAATTAGAAAAAGAAAGAAAAAAGAAAAAGCTTTGTCAAGAGGAAATAGCATTGGTTCATTGACAAGGTATGTGTGATATAGAACTCTGCCTTATTTGAGTTTATCATTTGGTTGAAAGGGAAATTTTCATTGAATTTTCTTTTTTATATTGTTTTTCTGGAAAAGTATAAGTAGTTTTCGTATATCCAATTATTTTGATCTGACAGATACGATGATATATGCTATATATATATATATATATATATGGACTGAGAAATCAACCTACCCTTCAATCCAAGTTATGAATTTTCTTATTCGATTTTCAACTCTGTGTGTATGTTTTCTATAATTTTATTACTATATTGATGTATTATAAGCCATGCTCCGAGTAAGTTTCTATTATTTTTATTAAAAGCCTTTGACTTTACTATTAAGTTAGATAGGCTTTTTAAACTTAATTCGTTTTCATGGATTATAATATTATATGCTATCTAAAATTACAGAATATATGATACTTATAAATTAACTTTGAAGCTTGTTGTTTCACAAATATATACACACACACACACATATATATAGAGTAAATATAATAAAAATATTATAAATTAGTTATTAGTTATTGGTATTAGTTATTTGAATATAATAAAAATTTAAAAGAACCATTAGTTTCAGTGCTTAGTCTTTAAATTATGTCCAATTTGAGTTGGTCTTGTAACGTTTAATTGTCTACATAGAATTATTATATACAAACAAAATGCCAAAAAAAAAACGATGACGTTGCATTCACATGGATTACTACTTTGCATTATAGTAGACAAATTATTCTAAGTTATCAAATTTTGTGTCTTTCAGGAATATCCAATATGGAAGCTAATAGATAATTTGCTTAAAATCCATTTGGCTAGACCTCAACATCTTTGATAGCAACAACCACATTTGGATTGGATTTGGACCCCTTGAAACTTTCTACAAAATCTTCCAATTTGTGAACAGCAAGTTCATATCTTTTTCTTTTTTGGAAATACCTTAAATTACAAGCAATATGTTGGTCCAAACCATTTCTAAAAAGTTGATAAAACCATCAATTCCAACCCCAAATCACCTCCGGACCATGAAGCTGTCGATGATCGATCAGGTTGCTCCTCCAGCATACGAACCTATAATCTACTACTATCCTTCAAACGACAATCAGACAATCTCCGAAACTCTCGGAAGATTAGAGAAATCATTGTCAGAAACACTTGTTCCATATTACCCACTAGCTGGAAGATACATTGAAGAAAAAACCATGATCGATTGCAACGACCAAGGTTTAGAATATTGCGAGGCAAAAGTAGTGAATGTGAAGCTTGATGAATTCTTACAGGGAGAGATTGAGGTTGAGAAGCTAAACTGTTTAGTTCCTCATGAAAATGAAATGGCTTTTAGTCCCATAGTTGCAGCCATTCAAATCAGCATGTTCGAATTTGGTGGAATGGCGATTTGTGTTAGTATTTCACACAAAGTAGCTGATGGTTTCACCGTGTCTGCATTCATTAATGGATGGTCCACTGCTTCTAGACTAGGGTTTAAAGAAGTGGTTCAACCAAGTTTCAACTTGGCTTCAATTTTCCCACCAAGAGAAAATTACAGACCTAATCTTCCACGGCTCGATAATAGAGTAAAACTAGTCACAAAGATGTTTGTCTTCAATGGGACTTCCATATCAACCCTAAAAGAAAGAGTGAGATGCCAAATACCAAAGCCTTCCCGGGTAGAAATGGTGACAGCCCTTGTATGGAGAGCTCTTATAAGAGTAAGCGAAGTGAAAAACAAGCGTCTTAGAGCATCTTTGGCGACTCATTCATTGAACTTGAGAGGCAAAACAATGGTGAAAACACCAGATATTTCTTGTGGAAACCTATATGCATTGTTTGGTGCTCGTTTTTCGCCTAAGGAATTAGGGTTTGTTGAAGTGCACGATTTGGTCTCCTTGCAAAGGAATGCAATGAGGGAAGCTATTGTGGATTTCGGAACAGCGAAAAGTGGTGATGAGCTGTGCGTGAAGGTGTTGAACTCTTGGAGGAATGTGATTGAAGAAGAGAAAGGAGGGGAGGTAGATATCCATTTGTTCACAAGCCTGTGTAGGTTTCCACTATATGAAGCTGATTTTGGTTGGGGAAAACCAATTTGGGTAAGCAGTGTGCATAAAGCCGTGGAAATGGTTATCTTTTTGGACACAAAATGTGGTGCTGGTGTTGAAGCTTGGGTGACCTTGAATGAAAATGATATGAATCATTTACAACAATATCTAGTAAGATTGACCCAGTAATGTACTCCTCACACTCATATTAAGGTTATCACATCCCAACCCCTTCAAAGTAGAAATATTGTAATCCTATTCAAAATAAAATGTCATGGATTTTTATTTTTCTTTTTGGATGGATATTTTGGAGTGAGGGCTTTTAGTCAAAACAAAATAAAAAATAAAGCGAACTTTCCCTATGGGAAGTGGTCTTTTACCGTCTAATGGAGTTAGTAGTAATTACTTGGTTCATTAATTTCCATTACTTATTCTAACCAAATTCTTTTATCAATTTTGTATACCATGTGAAGTTTGAAATGACATGATGGCAACTTCCTGCTTAAAACTCACTTATTTCTTTTTTTTTGGTAAATAAAAAAACTGACTTTTCTTGGTTACATTAAATTATCAATTAATAATATATTGTCATTTCAATAGTAAATAAAACTGGTCTATGTAGCGCTATTCCCGAAAGTTTTAGTCATGGGCATTTTTATGCACCGTTGGATGAAGATCAAACTCTAATTTTATTGATCTAAAGGTTAAAAATCCAAACAGAGAATTAACCACGTGGAATAAAATCCCATGCAAAGTGAAACTTCACAAGGAGAATCTTCCCCACCCTTAATGCATGCGTGTTTCCGACGAGTGAGGGGGAAGAAATGCTGAGTTGTTAATCCTAATGAGTTCGGACCACATAACCCCCCTGATTATTAAATCCATCACACAAGTCACACATGTATATACAAGACGGAATAATCTCCCTTCATTTCGCCATCAAAAGGCACAGCTAACTGTTGGTACAGCAACAGTGAGCATATTCTTCCACCTCCACTCTCTCAGACTCATCTTCTTCCTTTCTTAATCCATGAACGATCTCTGCAATGTTACATATAACTATGTCAGATGCAATCAACAATGGCATAATCTCAAACAAACCAAGTTCCTCATCCACCAATGTATACCATGTAAAATACTATTTCTTTATATTATTTACTCTAAACTATAAATATATACATATATATAAGATCGAAAATTATTGCCATTATTAAGAAATAATATCTTTTTTTTACATTCCCTAAAACATTGTATATGCATATGCCACTGCATGTGCGTAATTTAATTTATCGGCCATGTGAACCAATATCATCTATTATAATGCGTAAAACCAAAAACGTACTAATTAAACAAATCAATTACAAATATAAAATAAACTTGTGATTCAAATGCAAAATAAATAAATCACTTTCTTAAATATATTTAATGATTTACACTCTTCTATATAAACCCAAAACAATGCACTTGCTTTTTCCATCTCAAAATTAACGAGTCACTAGAGAAATGGCTTCTAGTAAGTGCATGATCCTGATGGCTTTCCTGGTTGCTTTCTCAGTTTTTAGCAGCAACTTTTGTGTTAGTGGTACGCACCTGGTTCGGGTGGAGGTGCACCCATCTGGCTCTCCCCCGGGTATAACTATCCCCTACTATATCGATCTCGACCATGAGTGCCCTCTAGTCCGAGCTGGAAAGAAAACTTCAATCAATCTTGGCGGTGTTGACTTCGACCTTAGAGGACTTTGTCCCCCCGCCCTGGCCCCGGCTCCGATCCAGGCCCAGGATGAAGTTGAAGTCGGGGTTGCTGGCCCGTACCCGTACCCGTATCCGGGCCCGGATTCAGGCCCGGCCGAGGCCCCGTACGCTGACGAGGTTTCGGACTTGGTTGCGGATGCTGACCCAGAGACATGAATCTAAATTGGTTATATGTTGTTCAAATTTGATTCGCAAATAAGTAGGTTTGAGTATGTTTGTTTAAGACTCTGGCGTTGTATGTGGATTTCTTTTGTTTATTTTGTTGTGACACTTTACTGTTGTCACAAGTAGTGACTCTGGAGTTGTATGTGGATTTCTTTACTGTTGTCAACTTCATGTTTGTGGCTCAAAGATAATGCAGCTGAATAAAACATCATGTGCCGTGGCTGTTTTTATTATTTTGTAAAATTGTCTACTGCTTTTCTAATAATAATAATAATAATTAGTGGCAAATTTCATGTGCACTGCTGCAAGTTTAGTTCACGCACGTAAATTCTATGCATGCATTTTGACAAAGCAGGAAGGTAATTACATTTCGAGAGATTTATTAATTTCAATTTCAACTATCAAGAGGGGCTGCAGGTTATAAACTTGGCCTAGGTTGCATCATCATCGTCGGAGAAAAAAATTCTGGTACTCCGGAGTACATACTCTCTTACTATTTAGACGATGTTATTTAATATTTTATTAGCATTTATGTTTATGTGGCATAATTTTAATAGTAAGGGAGTATATACTTCGGAAGTACCCACACAAAAAATAAAAATATTTTATATATTTATAAAATAATTCTCACATTCAATCAGGATTAGATATAATTAAATTTTATCTTGTGACTAATTTGGTCGGATTAAAACTATGACAATTTTAGTATTATTCTGTATTTAGTGCAATCTGAACAAAATTATAAATTTTTTATTCCGTATTCATTCAGTGCATGTCAAATTGAGATTAAATATTTTTTTGAAACAAATATATATATTCTATGTCGTATTTTATTAAATTTATATTTGTATATATATATATATATATCATGATTTATTAAGCCATTTTTTTATTTCATATAATTATTATTAGTTATTTTGTAATATATTAGTTGATTGCTTTTTCGTTTAAATTTTTTAATTATATTAATTATTTTTTGTAAAAAAAATATAAAATATTTTCTATTAATTTTTTATTTGATGTCAAAAATATACTTCATTTTCTATATATATATATATATATTATACATATAAATTCATAATTTTATCACAAATAAAATAACATATAAATCCATAATACTATCACAAATAAAATAACAAATTTTAAATGCGATATTATATTGGTACATAAGCCATATTAATTAAATTTAGACTATATACTAACACAACCAATATAAAAGACAATAAATCAACATAAACATAGTATGTCAACTATTTAATCTTTAAATCATAATGCAAATTCTATTTTTTTCATCATCGAATAATCTTGAATACCTCCACATTTAAAGAGTTCATTATCATTGATTTGGATATACTCAAATTATTTTTGATATTAAACTCCAACCTTTTTAGCTCCATTGCTATGTAATAATGAAATCCAAGTGTTCCATCAGTCACAAACAGAAGTTTAAGTCCATCATACCATAACAGAGATATTTCTTCACGAGTATAATGGTAATAATCTCTCCGCTTCTTGGTTTGCTAAAAAAATTTCAGCATAATACTGAGGCATATAATTTCTCTCTCTCATAATATTCTTCATCTAACTGAAATTCCAACTCCTGCCTTGAAACCTCAATGATGTTTGCCTCATTCCAAGCTCTCTTAATTAATTCCCTTGTCTCATCACGTGATTTTCACATAGGCAAAGGAAAATTTGGATTAAAAAAAAATGCAAGCCCCCAAACAGACCGGAATATGGAGATGTTAGAACTTCTGTATTGAAGTGGAAAATTCTAGCCTGCATTAGATAAGACAACACTGTCATGTTCAGTCCACAAACATAATTTCCCTATACAAACTTCGGCCAACTCAATCAAATTTCTTTAATGGTGAATAGCATAAATTAAAATTTAAAAAAAGCCATATGCAAGCTCCTTAGTAAGTCAGAATTGAAGGCAAAATTTAATTCCCCAACATAGCATCAAATTTCATGGCGTTGAGTCTCTTGTAGTCTAATACAACAATATTTAGCTATTCTCCTAAGATATCAACTCATGTGACATAGAACTAATATCACTAAATATCCTAAACAATTGGTCACTCACAATTAATCTGAAAAAAATGATAAGTAAAAACTATGTGTCCCTCAGTTTTAGCAAATGAATGAAGCCATATATCATTGTAGGTTCTCTGAATGAGCACAATAAATCACGAACTCGGTCAGCAAGAACAGGATTTCATAATTTTCCTTTATAGACATAATTTCCACAAACTTAATCAAACTTTATATTGCTGAATTACATATAAAAAATATTTAAATACCATACAAGCGCCAATGAATATCAGAATCCAAGGTAAAACATATTCAGTTTGCTCATCAGCCAGTGATGCAAGTCTCAACATAAATTAGCATTAAAAAACCCAGTATAGCATAATTTCATGGCTATGAGAACAAAGTGGTACCAATCGACAAGTTAGCATTAATTTTGCTACATGTTAAGACATATGACATAGTATTAATAGGACTAAATATCCATAAGACTATGATTGTCACTAAATTTCGGGAAATGAATGAAACTATATAACATACCATAAAAGTGTCCTGTAATCAACAAATAAACTTGAAAGATTGAGCAACAAATAACAATTGCATTGCATTACTTCTTTGAGCACAGCAAGGCTCAATTCGGAGCTAAGCAGTGTGTCCTCCGCTTACTCTTATACAATCTCCGTCCTCGTTTTCCCATTCTCAAACTTAATCTTCATAAATGAACAAGCAGTCTTCGCATTCGAATCAAACTTCACTGACGGCAGAGGTGGGTCGTCGTACGGAAAATCTATGCCGTCGTCGTAATCTTCCAATTCAGCATTTGGGTTTTTTCATTTTTTCTTTTTTTTTTTTTATGGAGTTCCTGCTGTGGGTTCAGCTGCAACAATGCCATTATCGACTTGGGTCGAACGCTTTGTTTTCTTCGTTGTAGTTGCTGGTTTTGAAGTAGAGGAAGCCTAAGAAGTAGAAGAAATTGATCCCTTTTTCCTACCTCGGCGAGTGGGCCTTTTGGATTCCATGGCTCCATTGTCTTCGCCATTAGCGGAAGCTCGATGAAACAGCGACGTCAAGGCAGCAGCGATGGCGAGGGCAAGATAGAGTGACGAGAGGGGGCGATGGAAGCAATAGGCGTCGAGTAATTAACCACGTGGAATAAAATCCCATGCAAAGGGAAACTTCACAAGGAGAATCTTCTCCCACCCTTAATGCATGCGAGTTTCCGACGAGTGAGGGGAAGAAATGCTGAGTTGTTAATCCTAATAAGTTCGGACCACATAACCCCTGATTATTAAATCCGTCACACAAGTCACACATGTATATACAAGAGGGAATAATCTCCCTTCATTTCGCCATCAAAAGATACAGCTAACAGTTGGTACACCAACAGTGAGCATATTCATCCACCTGCACTCTCTCATACTCATCTTCTTCCTTTCTTAATCCATGAACGATCTCTGCAATGTTACATATAACTATGTCAGATGCAATCAACAATGGCATAATCTCAAACAAGCCAAGTTTCTCACCCACCAATGTATAGAATGTAAAATACTATTTCTTTATACTATTTACTATAAACTATAAAAATAAAAATAAATACAAAAAGGGTCGAAAATTATTAGAATTATCGGCCATGCGAACCAATATTATCTATTATAATGCGTAAAACCAAAAACGTACTAATTAAACAAATCAATTACAAATATAAAATAAACTTGTGATTCAAACGCAAAATAAATAAATCACTTTCTTAAATATATTTAATGATTTACACTCTCTATATAAACCCAAAACAATGCACTTGCTTTTTCCATCTCAAAATTAACAAGTCACTAGAGAAATGGCTTCTAGTAGGTGCATGATCCTAATGGCTTTCCTGGTAATTGCTTTCTCAGTTTTTAACAGCAACTTTTGTGTTAGTGGTATGCACCTGGTTCGGGTGGAGGTGCACCCACCTGGCTTGCCCCCTGGTATAACTGTCCCCTACTATATCGATCTCGACCATGAGTGCCCTGAATTCCGAGCTGGGAAGAAAACTTCAATCAATCTTGGCGGTGTTGACTTCAACCTTAAGGGATTTTGTCCCCAGCCCCGACTCAAGCCCCGGTCCAGACCCCAATTGCTGCCCCGGCTCAAGCCCCAATTCAGGCTCCAGTTGTGGCCCCGGTTCAAGCTCCGGTCCAAACCCCAGTTACAGCCCCGACTCAAGCCCCAATTCAAGCCCCAGTTGCAACCCAGGTTCATGCCCCAATCCAAGCTCCAATTGCGACCCCAGTTCAAGCTCCAGTCCAAACCCTAGTTACGGCCCCGGCTCAATCCCCAATCCAAGCCCCAATTGCAGCCCCGGTTCATGCTCCAATCCAAGCTCCAGTTGCAGCCCCGGTTCAAGCTCCGATCCAAACCCCAGTTACGGCCCCAGCTCAAGTCCCGGTCCAGACTCCAATTGTAGCCCCAGTTCAAGCTCCAGTTGTGGCCCCAACTTAAGTCCAGGCCCAGACCCTAGTTGCAGCTCCGACTCCGATCCCAACCTAGACCCCGGACGCAAACACAGTTGTGGACACTGATTCGGAGACATGAATCTAAATTGGTTGGGTTAACCAGTTTAGGATTTAGTATGCAGAAATATATATTCAAGTTTGAATCGCAAATAAGTAGGTTTGAGTATCTTTGTTTAATACTCTGGAGTTGTATGTGATCTCTTTTGTTTATTTTGTTGCGACACTTTATTGTTGTCAACTTAGTGTTTGTGGCTCAAAGATAAAAAATGCAACTGAATAAAACATCATGTGCTGTGGCTGTTTTTATTATTTTGTCTCTTGCTTTTGTAATAATAATAATAATTAGTGGCAAATTTCATGTGCACTGCTGCAAGTTTCGTTCATGCGCGTAATTTCTATGCATGCATTTTCACAGGCAGGAAAGTAATTACATTTTGAGAGATTTAATTTTGATTTCAATCATCAAGTGGGGTTGCAGGCTATATACTTAGCCTAGATTGCATCATCGTCACGTCGGAGTGAGGATCTTAGTTGTGGGGCCCACAAAAAAAATATAAATAAAACATATATAATATTACATATAAATAAAATATATTTTTTTCCTCAATTTTCAAATTGTCTATAATTTGTACTATATATAATAAATTTTTCATCAATTTATTTTTCAGTAGTATGTAAAATCAATGTCATTTGTAATCTTTGCCCATGTGTAAATAATCATAAACTCTATACATACATCGATTTCTATAATAAAATAATTATAAAACACATAATTTTGGTGTTAAAATCTTACTTGATTTCCTTGGACCATGAGCAATTGAAAATAAAGTGAGTAAATATGATGCAAATATGTTACAACATGAAAGCAATAATAATTTATTTTGTTTTTTTATTGTAGATTTTAGTGTATTCACACTATTTAAGAGGCTTGTTTTCTCGTAACTCTATTGAATTTACAAATATTATTTTTAAAATTATTAATTAAAGTTTCTTAATTAGTATTTAGGGAGACTAAACAAACTATATCTAAATTTGATAAAATTATATATTAATTAAAAAGCAAATTGATTGATAACTGGAAGTTTAATTTCTTATTTCTTAAATTAATATGCATTTCATTAAATAAGGGTAAATTACTCAAATATCGCTATTTACATTTATGTTAAATAAGTTAAATTCAAACAAAAAAGAAATATGAGAGGTTATAGTGTAATTTTTAAAAACATAGCTGTAATTCTGCAAAAAAATGTCAAAATGAGGATCGTTGTTGACAAAGTGTTTAATTTTGGAGTTCAATTATATATATATATATATATATATATATATATATATATATATATATATATATATAAGGATGTTTAAAAAGTGGAATTTTATTTTTTTATTTTTTTAATTTGTTGAGGTTGTAGGCGTGTGTCATACTGAATATTTTCTCATGGATCAGAGCCCAACATAGTTTAGAGACAAAAAAATTATAAATCATAATAATAATACTTTAGACTTTTATACATAAATGGATCAAGGATCTCATAAATCTTACAAATTCTGGAAATTAAAGACATATAATATCCATACATTTAAAGTCTTATTAATTAATATTACATTAGATATATGTCAACTAAATAGCAATATGAGCTGTGTGCCTACTTAATTATGCTTAAAAATCCATTACCAAATTAAAGACGGTACAATGCAACCCCTTTTGTGCCTAATACTCCAAGAAGCAACAAGTTCCAAACAAGCAAAAGAAAATTGCCTACTAAGCCTCCACTTTTGAATTAGTTGTAACTTGCAAGCAATAATACACATAGCTGGTAATTTAATAACGTACGAAGCTTAGCTCTTTCAGATAATAGCTTAGCCTTTAGCTTCAAGGGACCAAATAACCAAAAACTACGTCATGATATCAAATCCCTTGGCGTGATTGCGCATTCAATTCTTTTTAGTGTTTGGAATCCCCACACTTAAAATATATCCTTCAAAATACATATATATATATATATATATATATATATATATATATTGCTCAGAAATTAACTGAAAATTCTGAAAATCAAAACATTTTTTGACCAGCAAAAGATCAATATGTCGAAGATGGGTGCTTGGGCTTCTTACAAAATGCGAACTATCATGGAACTACTTCGTCAAAATAGATCATCATCTTGCTCCAATATCAATGGTCAGAGAAACTCTTCAGATATGACAATCGCTAAGTTTGCTTATGGTTATAACCCCAAGCATCAAGGTTTGCAGTTGTTCGCTGCCGGTTCTACAGCCAAAACTTTCATAACTCTTGGTACCACCACCATGTAATAATTTGATTCCTATATATATATATATATATATTATTCCAAGATCATATGTATGTATATATAAATATGTTTATCCCATATATTAATTTTCTCTCTCAAACAAAGAATTTGAAATATATATTCTTATTGAAAATAGGGTGAAGGCTAGCTATAAGGAGAAGGTTGAAGCAGTTCCAGCGCCTCCTCCTCCAAAGCACACCTTCCTTTGTTGGTATTTGAATTCATTAATTTGCTTTATGGTCCAATACAAACATCAGAAATTCTTTGGATAAATTAAATTATTGGTTATAATTGATAGCCAAAATAACTCTATTAAATTATTGTCTAATCTTTTTTTTGGAAAATTAAATTATTGTCTGATTAATTAATGTACATGTGTTATATGTCATGTAGGGCAAGATGGGTTTTGGGCTCTGTCTTAACTGTGCTGCTGCCATTTTGGAAGAATGAATGGACCAAATTACAAAGAATAGAGGGTGCGTATACACTAATAGTCATTTTGGGGTAAATACAATGTTGTCTTTTGCTATATACATGTGTTTTTTTTCCTTAAAGTAATTGGTTTATTTATATGTGGTACAATTTTGTATATATATATATATATGTATATGTTGTTTAATCAGGAACGGTAGAAATGGTGGTTGAAGAGGTGGAAAATGTGGCAGAGGTGGTGGAAAAGGTGGCTGTTAAGGCTGAGAAAGTGTCATCGGAAGTGGCTGATAGACTTCCGGAGAATGGCAAACTCAAAGAAACAGCTTTGGTTGTTGAACAAATATCAAAAGCAGCAGCTAAAGATGCTCAAATAACTTTGGATTTCATTCACAAGGTTTGTGTTTATAATTTGGAAGTCATATATTTGCTTTACTAATTAAGTCTTTAAGTTTCTATTTCTTTTTAATTGGATCATTATGACTCATGATTAATGATATTGACCCAATTATTATCATGAATTGGTCATGGATTATAACAGAGTCATCATGATGGATTGATTAATTCTTTGTTTAAACCATTAATGGTAGGTGGATGCATTGAAGCATGATTTTGAAGACTTGGAGACTCTGGTTGAGCCTGTTGTTGATAAGGTTGTGGGGAATCATACATAAATCAGAGCAATCAACTAATCCATAGTGTTAATTTCCTTGTTATTGTGGTAATTTCTTCTTGATTTTTATGTTGAAAATATTATATACATAATTAGGCTTGCTTCCTAATATTTTTAGTTTTTTGAATTACTGATTTAACAGTGACTTAACGATCTCTAAATAAGTTCATAGTAAATTCAAACTATATCATAATCAAAATTGAATCCGTTAAAAATAAAATAAAAACATGTTTTTATTCACAAAAGTATTACTTCATTGGCAAGGACTTTATTCATCAAATTTTGTTTTCCAACTAAAACAACCTACTAATAGCTAATTAGTGATGAACCCAAATGAAAGCCATAACACATTGATACGTAGTTGGTAAAAAAAAAAGTCGGTGCAGTGTTATCTTTTTGCATTAGTGGAACATACTAGTGCTACACACATATGAGATAATTACCGCAAGTTCGCAACTAGTTATTGTATAACTATTATCTCATCGATTAATTAATTTGACAATGTATTGCATGTAGCATTGCCAAAAGAACGTGAGCTCGAATACATAGTTGTTTTCATTCTAGTTAGAAATCGATTAATAGCAATATTTATTCATCAAGCTCAAAATTAATTTCGATATCAATATCTTACAGCTATAAAATATATATATATATATATATAATTATATAGAAATAATAATATTGTACATTCTTGGATGCTTACAAGGGATATTAATTTTGACATCAACAGTAAATATAATCATAGTAATATACCAATTCACAGTCAATTTTTCTTACACTTAATTTTACTGTCCCAAAAAATTTTAAATCCCCACAAACTTTAACATTTTTCCTAACAAGACGCTGTGAAAAATTAACTTAAAAAAATAGCAATGATATTGTTCTTAAACTGTAGCTATGTAATTATAAATTATGTTTTTCTATTTGTGTTTATTCATGATTTAAAATAATACTAATTTTTGGTGCCAAAGAATTAGAGCATAATGATCCAACATTTTTTTTTTACCAAAACAGGAGTGAATATTTAGAATATAGAATATATCCGATACTGAGGCTTTCGTTATGCCATGATGAGAGAATTGAAAGCGAGCCAAGAGAATACAATACCTCTCAGCATGATATGAAAGATGAGATGTTCTAGGGTTTTGATTCCATCACTCGCATGTTTGGTCACTATCCATTAGACTTTATCACTTTGTGAGAATAAGCCTGCCAGTTGTTCCACAGCCCCCCATTTCTTTGTAAAATGAGTCGCTTTTTCTTTTCAAATTCTGAATTTTATTTTCATTTTTAAAAGGGAAAATAATAATAATAATAAGAAAAAATAAATTTGTATGACAAATCTCATGTGTTCCATTTTCAAATCTTAATTTTATTTTCATTTTTAAAAATAATAATAATAATAAGAAAAAATATATTTTGTGGGACAAACAAAAGGCAAATCATGTTTTCACCAAAAAAAAGGCAAATCATGTGTTCCATTACACCACATGTTGTGGGCCTTTCGAATACCAACTTCTTTACTTTTACTTTACAAATGGCCGCATCCCGCAAAAAACAAAAGCATCCATGTCCCAAACAACATGATTGTGAGATTGAATTCAAAATTCAAACAGTGTTTTTCACACAATCCACAGCTCTTAATCTCTAACTAACAGACAAAACATAAACTAATTCATTATCTTAATTCAGGCACCGAAGCACCACCTTATACAATGCAAACAGACCCATCCACTTTCGAATATAATATATATTTAATTAAAAAGAAAATAAGAATAATTAACGAAACATGATGTTTAACTTTAATACTGATGAGAATTGAACACTAAAAAAAAAAAATACGACTAAAAATGACACTACGATAATTCACTCATCCGCAGAAGAGACCAAAACGATCCGATTCACACAAATTCTATTACATGACAAAAACGACGGCGCAGAGAGCAACTGCCACCGATCCGGAGATAGCGAATCTGTTTAAAACGGCACCGTTGTCAGATGGCGCGGGGGCTTCGGAAGGTGGAGTGGAGATGGAGGACGGAGAAGTAGCCGGAGATGGAGAAGAGGACGAGGACGGTGGTGGAGATGGCGGAGAGATCGCAGTGGAAGGCGATGGCGCAGTCTCCGTTGGTGGAGGAGCAGTGGAACTAGAAGGCGTAGGAGCAGAGACAGGTGGCTTCGTCCCCGGAGACGGCGGAGAAGCAGTCGGAGCAGATGCTGGAGGTGGAGTTGACGACGATGGAGGAGACTTCGTCGGCGAAGAAGCCGGAGAAGACGTCGGGGATTGAGCTGTAGCCGAACCAATCAGCAATGCGACGAGCATAAGAGCCGCTAAGCTAGAGCTCGCGTAAGCCATTTTCGTATGGAAGAAGAAGAAGAAGAAATTCAGAGAATTACAAAAACCCGAAAATGACCAGAAAGTTGGAGACAAAATTGGGCCTGAGTGGAAACGAAGCAGCGAGAAAGCCGTATATATAGGCAGTGATACTGGGGGAGGACTTTCAGTCAACTTAACGGTTCCCAAAGCGTACGTCCTCCTTTACGCACACACCGTCGGATCATGTAAAACTTCCATGATGCATCTCGAGGTAGATTAACGGTAGATATTGTTCAACGGTCTTTAGGCTGTGGAAAATAAGGTGGCGTGGCGGCACATAACGAGTCGCCAAAGCGACGAGGTTGCAACCCAACGATTGCTTTGCCTTTTCCTTTGGTCTTTCAGTTTGCGTTTGTGCTGCTCCACGAAGATACAGCTGTATCCATCTTTACCGTACACGTGGCCCGGTTCGAATTTTGCGGTTATGCTGCTCCGTTTGATTTGATAATATAATAATATTAAAGTGTAACGGTCGAGGGAAAGGTCTTTTTGGAGTTGGGAATCCTAGTGGGACCACTGGCATTTGGAATTTGGTAACATAATCAACACGCCATCGCTTCTTTTCTTTTTCTTTTTTTTCCAAATATATATATTAATATATATATCAAATTGTTATTAATTACCATTAATTCGTAATGACAGCCTTCCCATAGCAAAATATATATGCATTTATGTATCATCAATATTACAAGGATCTAATTTACCAAAAAATATATATATATTTAACATTTTCCAGTGCATGGATATGATTATAAATATTATTTCACAAACTCATATGTGACTGTAAATTAATACAAATAAATGCATTTTTTTTATTAATAAATAAAAAAGAGTCTTTTAATAGGAGTTATCAAATTTAGAAAATTATTTCTCCATTAAATTTTTAAAAAATTCAAATAATAGACTCATATTTCTAACGTACCCAAATAAATATAATTGGACTAAACTATTTATACTTACATTATTTATATTATAATATTTGGCACGAATTGATATTAGTACATTCCTACTTAAGCTTACGAGTAATATTGGGTTTAAAATTTTATAATTTGAGTACAATATGACATGGCACAAAAAATAAATAGGTCGGCACGCACATCTAACAGCCATATTTGAGTTTGAATCCCTCCACTCAAAAATTAAAATATACATATGTAGGATTTCGTATATATATTTTAAGACTTTTCAAAACAATACTGCAAAAGAGAGGACAGTGCCCCCTCTTAAAAGTACAATATATTTAAGAAGTGAATACATATAATATCACATTTACCCACAAAAAAAGAAAAAATACATATAATGTCATTCCTGAGCATACGCGACCACACACACAGGGCCACCCAAAATATAGAGATACTTAGACATGTATTAATTATATATATATAAGTATATATTTATATCGTATAAGTTTTATTTTTTAAAAAATTTTAAATTAAAAAGTATAGAAAATTTAAAATAATAAATATAAAAAAATTTAAAATAAAATGGACACTCTTTTAAATTTTATACCGGACACTTTAAATTTTAAGACCTACCTTAGTCATGTTATACAAACAGACTAATGAATCCCCACACTGCTACACAAAATTGGTTGACCACTGTGATCAATGGTTGCTGATTTATCAAAAATTCTGAAAAATCAAAGTATAAGTAACATTTCCATTCAAGACTTTGAAATTTGGAAAACAACAAATCCATTCAAGACCTTGAAATTTGGAAAACAACAATGTTCATATTTCACATGTTTTGAAAGAAAATATGATAATCCAAAGTGGCACATTGACTTAAAGGTTGTCAAATAAATTATACATAGCAACGTGTCCTGTATGTTATTTGTTAGTAAATCTTTTTTTTTTTTTTGGTAATATTTGTTAGTAAATCTTGATTTGTTTAATTAGTATTATTAATATTACATTAATCAAGAGTTTAAAGGGATTCTAACTAAAAATTTCGTTGGACAAGGAAACAATGAGTACCACTAAAATGTTCCTCCAATGACAAAATTTATATATATTGTCATATATTCTGGCCTAGCCTTGTGGTTTTGCAATCAAATGCGCATTCTTCCCACCAAAACCTAATCCCCTTGTCTTTCTGATGGGTCTCTGTAAATTCCTCAATCTTGTGCAAAAACCATCAAGAAAAGTTACCAACCGATTCCAACCACACTTCCCTAATTTTCCATTTGCATCAAACCCTGAACCTGTTTGTGTAAGATCGGAGACATGTTTTCTACAAACCAACACAAATTTCCATGGATTTCTACGCAGATGTACGACTGTCGTCGATGGTGTACAACAAACCCAAGTGTCTATTGGGAATGTTGGTCGTGACCCAGATTCCATAAGCAATAAAATCGCAGAAGATACTGAAAAACTTTGTAAAATACTGACCAACAACTACTCTAACTCTCAAATTGAGAGCTTGCTTGGTGATGCATCTATTGAAGTATCACCAACGTTGGTTGTGGAAGTGTTGAAGAAGATAAGCAATGCGGGTGTTCTTGCGCTTGCTTTCTTCAGGTGGGCTGAGAAGAAGAGAGGGTTCAAGTATACCACTGAGTGCTACTCTCATTTGATTGAAGCTCTGGGAAAGATCAAGCAGTTCAGGATGATATGGGAATTGGTGAACGAAATGAAGCGTAAGGGTTTGCTGACTAGAGAGACTTTCGCCTTGATCTCGCGGCGATATGCGAGAGCAAGGAAGGTTAAGGAAGCCATAGAGACTTTTGAGAAGATGGAGAAGTTTGGAATGAAGCCAGAAGTGTCGGACTTCAATAAACTGATTGATACTTTGTGCAAGTCCAGGCACGTCGAGCAAGCACAGCAACTGTTCGATGAAATGAAAAATAGAAGGTTTAAACCTGATATTAAATCTTACACAATTTTGTTGGAAGGCTGGGGTCAAGAACAGAGTTTGTTAAGATTGAATGAGGTTTATAGGGAGATGAGGGACGAGGAATTTGAGCCTGATGTTGTTGCTCATGGCATATTGATAAACGCATATTGTAAGGCTAAGAAATATGATGAAGCAATTCATTGGTTTCATGAAATAGAAACGAAGAATTGCAAGCCTAGTCCTCATATTTTCTGTACTTTAATCAATGGGTTAGGTTCTGAGAAGAGGTTGGATGAAGCCCTCAAGTTTTTTGAAATATACAAGGCTAGTGGATTCGATCCCGAGACACCCACCTATAATGCTGTGGTGGGTGCTTACTGCTGGTCAATGCGAATGCAAGATGCATATAGGGTGGTTGATGAAATGCGTGAATACGGGGTTGGTCCCAGTTCTCGAACTCTTGATATAATCTTACATCACTTAATAAAGGTAGGAAGAACAGAAGAAGCTTACGATGTTTTCCAGAAAATGAGTAGTGAACCTGGCTGTGAGCCGACTACCAGTACTTATGCGATCATGATGAAGATGCTTTGCGATGAGGATCGAGTGGACACCGCGGTCAAGTTCTGGAATGAAATGAGAAGCAAAGGGGTCGTTCCTGGGATGCACATGTTTTGTTTGTTGATAAATAATCTGTGCTTTGAGGATAAATTAGATGAAGCTTGCAACTACTTTGGTGAGATGATGGAAATGGGTATTCGGCCTCCAGCTTCAATGTTTAGCAGGTTGAAAAAAGCTCTTCTTGACCAAGGGAGGACGGATACTGTTCAGATTTTGAGCCAGAAGATCCATAAACTGCGGACAACTTCATTGGTGGGCTAATGGCCAGTCAGTTGATCAAGAACTCGTCTAACCAGCCTGCTGATTCTTTATTTTTCGACATCGAAACGAACTTATGAGATGGTCACAATTTTCACTATAAACAGAGCAGCTATTGCTTCCAAATTCTGCGAGGCTTTCATGATGAGAAAATTATACTAATCCACACTCTCGTCACTTTCAGAACCTATAATTCGTTTAGCATTTGAAGAAAATGCAGGATATAATCCCATTAGTATGCATCAATATTGAAATATTGTAGAGTATGCAAAAAGTACAAGAAGAAGTCATGAAAGAAAAAACAATTTTCAGCAAGTTTTCCAATAAACTAGGTGGAATCCTCCAGTGGAAGATAGCGGTATAGTTGTACGTGAGTTTTTGAGTTTACAAAGCAGCAGAGTGAGTGATTAAATGAACCAGCCAAGGATTCATCCTACTCAGAAGTCAATCCCTCAAGTTTTTTTTTTTTAAGGAATTTTAATTTCTGATGCTCAATGTATGATGGTAAAACCAGCTTGAATATCTCTGAAAAACCAAAATAATAATTATTATTATTTAAAAAAAAAAAACACATAAAATTCTTGTTACTAGATGATAGTTCTTACCATCTCCTTTAAAAAAGGAAAAAGTATTTTATCATGTGGAGACATGGTTACTAGATAGCTTGTCCCCCTACTATTTTTTTCCCCCTTTAATTTCTAATAAAAATATAAAAGTTAAAAAAAAAAAAAGTTTCTAATTATAGAGCGAAATAATATTAGTAGCTTACGCAAAACAAATTTATTGATAGGCACACAATAAAAATCCATGACTCTCCATTCATATGGTACAGATGTATCTTAATTGCCAAAAACTAAATGGTACAGATGTATCAGATATTATTTAGACCAAACCCACTTATCTTCTTGGGTAAGAAACAACCCCCCATTTATGAAAATTGATTTTTGAAGGGAATAATATTTGCCACCTCAAACGAATCCGGTCTCTTTCCTTAAAAATGTTTGTCGTGTTTCCGCAACAATTATTAAAATTTGAACTGCTGTGCACATATATAATAACTATATATCAAAAATATTTAAAATGATAATATTTGAATTTTCATTTTCATTTTCATTGCAAATGGTTCTTTTTTTCCTTTTCTTTTTCTTCTGTTGGAAAACAGCATACAATATAACTATCACCGCCATACTTTTCTTTTATCGTTTTAAATAAAGTTCCCATTTTGATTATTCTTTTATTTATTTAATTTTTCTTCGTTAGAGAAAATTGCTGTGGAATTATTTTCATTGCTCCATAACAAAAACGATTTAGTGGCCATTATTTATAAATAAATAAATTACTGTCTCATTCATTTATTGTAAATAAATAATCATCTTAATACAAGTATAAAAATAATTAATCAATGAATTTAAGACTATAAATAAAACAATTAAATCAAAATACAGTGCAGAAGGAATCCATAGTAATATCATCTATATCAACAATACTGTGGCCAAAACTCCGACGGACACAGATCCCAACACCGTCATCGTAGCCGAAACGGCGCCGCTTTCAGCCGGTGCTGGAGCCTGCGACGGAGTGGTAGGAGCTCCCGGAGCAAAAGCAGAAGGCGATGGAGGAGAGGAGGTTGGGGTGTTTCCGCCGAAGAATGGCGAAGGAGCAGCCGCCGTCGGAGAATTAGGTGAAGTAGGCTCAGACGCTGTAGTCGGCGACGGCGATGGGGCCGGAGAAGCTTGTTTCGGCAATGTCGTCGGAGAAGGAGCCGTAGCCGGAGACTGCGCTGTGATTGAAGCCACCAACAGTGCCGCCATTATAACGACCAAAGCAGAGCTTGAGCGAGCCATTTTAGAGATTTTAGAGAGAGAAAGTTCACACAAAAAGCTGAAATGATACAGAAAGAGAGGCAGAGACAGAAAGAATTGGTTTCGATTTGCGGATGGTGAATTTTAGAGCAGCAGAGCCATGGGTATTTATAGAAGCGGGACTGAGGACACTTGAAACTTTCAAGGGCTACACGCCTACGTTACCAACTCACCGTTGGATCAAACTGAACGGTCAGGATCGTCAATCTCAATACGTAAGTAAATTGCCTTCCAGGTTTTGCTTTTACCGACTCTCCAGTCTTCACACGGTTTGGGAATTGCCGTGTAGGACTCGGTTCCGACCGAGTTTCGCAATCTGAGCGTACACGTAGGCTGAGCTCGAAGGGGAACAAGGAGAGTCGTTGGATGTAAAAGGTCGATTTTATAACGGTTAGTTTTCTTTGCTCGAAAACAAAGTAATAATACAAGGGAGGTGATCTGGTGCGGCGGTTGTTGGGTCGGTGCCAGGTGGAATGTACTAAAAAACACAAAGTGGTGGGGGACCACTTGAAGATGGTCCAGCTGTTTTCTGTCGTTACCAACGTTACGATGCAAAATCAAAATTTGGAAAGTTTTTATGTATTTATTTGTTTATACTATGCAAAATTCTATATATCTGATTTGTCTAATTTGAGATTTTATTTTTGAGCTGAAAAAAAAAAGGGCAAAAATTGTGATTTGGAGAATCAATTTTACCATATTCTTACAAATTGTGGCACCATGTATAAGTAATAGGAATCGGACAACCATTTAAATATTTAATTTTCAATGCACAAATTTGAAGAGAATGGGTCTCCAAAGAAATATTCCATAAATAAAACATGTTGATCAATCATAGAGGTTTAGAATTTGATGTGTGATATCATATTGACATATTCCAAGATTAATTAGCCACGCATAAAGGTAAGTAAAAATGACTCTAGTTTGTTTATATATTCTTTTATATCTTTATCTTCACGAAGATGTCCATATATACATGCTAATAGGCATAGCATATATAAAGAAGTATGCCCAACAATTTATTTTAATAAAATAGTATATTCCAATTTGAATTGAATTACTGAATGAGGTTAAATGCCTATCTTTTTTTTTTTTCTTTTTCTTTTTTATCCTAAAATTATTAATTAAATAGGTCCAAATTTAAAATTTTTATGAAAGAAAAACAAAAGTTTTTATTCTACTTTAAAATAAGGCAAAAGTTTTGCAGCTAAGAAACTGAAACTGAACTAAAAACAAATTGTATTTGGTAAGTTTTTGTTTTGTCATTATTCATCGTCAGAAGCAAACCACAACAACACTACACGCGCTATGTAACCACTACTCATCAGCCACACCTCCTCTCCTACATCACCACCACCATTGCCACGGCAAGTACTCCGACGGCCAGAGCCCCCTTCCTCGACGCCAACCTCTTCGATACGGCGTCGTTCTCCGACGGTGGAAATGAGATCGACGTCGGAGTCAAGTCCGAGTCTGGAGAAGCCGACGGAGGAGAGTTCGCCATCGTCGGAGATGACGCAGTGACCGGTGCTTTCGCTGAAGGAGAAGTCGGAGCAGCTGTTGGTGGTCGACTCGGCCTCGGCAACTTCGTCGGAGACTGAGCCTCGGCGGAGCAGAAGATCAACAATGTGGCCATTAACGAGAGAATCACAACAGTCGAGGTTGGGTGAGCCATTGTTAGGGAGAGAAAGTTAGAGAGAGTATGAGAGTGCTGTGAATCGGAGAGACTTGGACTGAAGAGAAGAGCAAGCGTGTAACATAAATATAGGAGAAGGAACTGCATGCGCAGACAGTAACGTTCTTCTTCTTCTTCTTCGATATAGATCTCGAGGATGATGATCTAACGGCGGAGATTAGTTTGTGGGTTTAACTTTGTTTTATCAAAAACCAAGAGATTTATTTGGTAATTCCAAGTTGATTCAGGATTGGAAAGGGGAAAAATCGTGGGGTTCATGATTGAGTAGGCATAACCAAGGTAAACTCTACACGGTTTTCCTGAACGTTTTGAGGGTCGGTGCTCGGCCACTAGGGCGTGTTTGGTGCGACGGAAACAGTTCAATTATCTTTCTTGCAAAGACCAGTGTATATATATATATATATATATGATTTATACAGTTATTCTGCTTCCCTTCTCGGTTAAAATTGGCACCAAATGGAAGAAGCCATGATGAATTCGAAAGACATTAGATTTGCGTGGTCGAAAATTACGCCTACAGATTAACGTACAGAAAGAATGATATGGCATTGAAGTAAAGTGCCCAAAATTAAAAATCAAGTTCATAATCTTCGCCTACGTACAAAACCTAAATTCAACCCTAATAATTCATGTAAATGACACAACTACCATCTTTATTACTTCATCGTTGCCTGCACTTTACAGGTTATAACCGAGTTGAATCATATGAGCTTATGAGCTTGACACGGCATCAGATGGATTTTTGGTGGTGCTTGTTATACCATTGCTGCTAATAAGATTTCCCAGTTGAACATTAAATTCTGACCCGTACATATGACCCATTTTCGACCGTTTAGTCTCCAAGTATCTCTTGTTCTCCAATGTAATGGGACTTATTAAGGGGACCCTGCCTACAACTTCCAAGCCATAGCCCTTGAGCCCGACATACTTTGCAGGGTTGTTCGTCATCAGCTTCATCGTTCGCACACCCATGTCTCTAAGAATCTGCAATGAATAAGCTTATTAATATGATATCAATCTTCACAGCATAAGGTATTGTATTACTATTGCATGCAAGTGTTACAGGATAGAACATCGGTTATCAACTTCGAAGCTTTCCTTTTTCTTCACCAATGTATCATGAATCGCAACAAAGCATAATGATCATATAGTGTTACTAAGGAAGCTGCCATATGAATTCATTTGAAACAATATAGAATTAAGAAAAGAAATTATTGCAAGTGCTACTTAATTCAAACTTCATGTTTTTAGTCAAATGTGATACGCCTCTAAATAGAATTTTCTAGTTGAGTATACCTGTGCCCCAATGCCATATTCTCGCGAGTCAACAGGTAATCCAAGCTCCTCATTGGCTTCCACCGTATCACGGCCGTCGTCCTGTAGATTATAAGCACGAAGTTTGTGGCCTAAACCAATGCCCCTTCCTTCATGACCACGGAGGTAAACTAAAACGCCCCTTCCAGCAGCCTCAATTTGCTGCATTGCAAGTGCCAACTGGTTCCCACAGTCACATCTTGCTGATCCAAATATATCTCCTGTAAGGCATTCTGAGTGTACCCTCACAAGGATATCTTGTCCATCCCCAATGTCACCCTGCTTATATTATAAACCTAGTTATAACATCAACAGGCTTCAACCATCATAAATTAACTTATACTTCAACATACAGAGTTATGTATGTGTAGAATACATTTGAAACAAGTACATGATAGTCATACAGAACATGCCATTCAAAGTCCAAACTGAAGCAACACATAAGATTAAATCAGTCAAACATATAACTAAATCTTGATTCTTTTTTTGGTGAATTGATTAAATCTTGATCTAATTGTGGTTTTAACCTCATTTTTCATGTGGATTCAACAAAATCTAGACTTTTTCCGAGCCCAGGATTATCAGTTCTCACACTCATTCGAGCCCACCATTCATGGATGAAAAATATATAATTTTTTTTGGTTAAAAATACATAGATTCAGCAGTATTGAGCATGCCAACAACTGCAATAATAAACCTTTAGCTAATCTTAACACTAAAACGTTAAATGTGACTTTCATCACCTTAATAGTTTTTATATTTTTATTGCAAGAAAATAGAAAGATTTGAATAATAAAGTTACAAGCATGGCTCACCTTAACCATTGCAATATGCTCAATTCCATCTAAGATAGACCTATAGCAGTACGCGGTGAATGGCCCCCACATTGTTGGTATCCGTGCAGCAGCAGAACGATCTACTAATTTATCTCTCTTCCTCCTATACCTGTTAAGTAGATTGAGTTATTAGAAAATCCATCCATCAACCTATCCGTCTGTCTATATATATACATATATCAACACTAGAACAAGGATAAATTTAGTACACATTCAGACATGAGTTAATTTTTTCAGATCTCTATGAGTTATAGCACGTCAAAAGAACAGTGAACGATGGTATGTTGTTGTAATTGAATTGGGACTTTGACAGCCATCCATTAAGGCATTAACCACTCAATATAGTTTAGCATTGATGAAAACCACCTAATCCCATGTTTATTTTAGTGGCAAAGGTTATACACCACATTCCTCATTATAATTAAAGAGCTGATCCTAACATCATTTGAATAAAGAAAGAAAATTTGTCCCTGTGAGAAAGACAAAATTAAAGAAACTCATCCATCTATATTATCTTCATCCTCCAATTTTCCATTGTTTAGGATGAAACATATTAACTGACAATATAAGCTCATTTTGCAACTTATTTTCTGATCTCCAACTGAGAATAAGTAATACAAGTAATACGTAATAATCCAACTTCAAAACATGATATTCCTTATTTCTTTCAAAACCTTTTACATAAAACTGTTCCATAAAAAGGAATAAATTGAGGGAGGACTGTGATATAAAGATACAACATAACATGATAGTGATCAAAGGTGTTTCAAGATGTCAACGCACTACTAAAAATGACATTGCAATAAAATATTCTTCCAACTCTATATGGGACAAGTAGTTGGTGCAAAAATTTATGTAACACATGTGAAAGCTCGGATAAATCACAGGGAGAAGGACAACTGAAAAATTAAAGATGTGGGTTAGAAAGCTGTTGGTGCAACTAGAATACACTTTCATGTAATAAAGGTTAGACTCTTTTCAAAGTGAGGTAATAAATTTACCTTATTAAATCAGCAATAGAAACAATTTTCAAGTTCTCCTTCTGAGCAAATTCCCGAAGCTTTGGTAATCTAGCCATGGAACCATCATCATCCACAACCTCGCACAGAACTGCAACAGGTTCTAAGCCAGCTAGCATGGCAAGATCAACTGAGGCTTCTGTATGTCCAGCTCTTTTTAGAACACCACCCTCCCTGTACTTTAGTGGAAAGATATGCCCAGGGCGATTGAAATCATCAGGTTTTGAATCTCCGGAAGCAAGAGCCAACACTGTTGTTGCCCTATCATTAGCTGACACACCTGTGGTTGTACCATGCTTTGCATCCTACAAATTCCACACACAAGACCAAAGTTGTTGAAAGCAGAAAAAACAGGCAAATTGACAAAAATCAAGCATACCAAACTACATAGAAAAGTTGTATAACAGAGCATGACCAATAAACTCAATAGCACATAAAGTAACTTCCATGAAAAAAATTTTGCACTTCTAGCATTCAAATCCTATCTGAAATAAACACATTATTCTTAAAGCAAGTGAATTTTTAGAATACAGAAAACTGTTTTTAGCATTAAAAATTAACTGCAAGTTAAATAAACACATACCACAGTCACAGTGAATGCAGTACAAAGTTTCTCATCATTCTCCTTTTGGTTTACCATTAAAGGAAGTTGCAATCTCTCTAGATCTTCTCCTTTCATACTCACACAGACTATACCAGTTCCATGCTTCACAATGAAAGCCATAGCCTCAGGCGTCGCCAGTTGTGCTGCCATTATTAGATCCCCTTCATTTTCTCTGTCCTCGTCATCTACAACCACAACAATCTGCAGTGCAAATTTAAATTAGTAATAGAAGCCAAATGAAAAAGAAATGGAGAAACAGAGTGTACAGTAAAACCAGATTTTTTGTGACTTTTCTCTTTTCTTTTAATTTGCTAGTACCCAGAATTTACAACACCCAAAGCTCAGAAAACGACAACCTTTCCTTGACGAATGTCTTCAATGGCCTCTGGAATGGAAGCAAACCCTTCTGTTGGGTGATCTAGATCAAATTCACCATTATCATCAGGAAAACCACTAGTTATTGGGGCAGTATCTGCTGAAAGTGCTCCAAATGCTATTGCATCAGGCTGCATCTCAATGCCATCCGATTCATCATTAACAAGAGTATTACTTGCCAGTCCATTACTGCCATTAGTATAAGACAAAAGGTCACCTTCTCCAGATACCAATGTAGCTCTAGTTTTACCAAAACCCTTATTACTGACAGCCAATTTGCCACCCAGCCGGGTCAAGGAAAAATCAGATGAGTACCCATTTGCCAAATAAGTAATTGGACAATGTAACCCACTGAACACTTTAAAGTTTTTGAATGTCCTACACAAAAGAGAAAGCTTTAATAGATTAGAATACTGAAGACTCGGGAATGTTTAAATTATATAACTAAGTAAAGCACCTAATGAGAATGTGGAACAGACATTTCATTGACAGTTCAATTACAATGTTCTTACTGCAATAAGACTAGTGTATGTCAAAGCTTCTGAGTGCTATTCGGTTTTTATCAATTCCCCATGATAGCAAAAGCACGGTGGAGTAATCCCAATACAACTATGTGTCTTACTCCAGTCGAGTATCATTTACTCAAATAACTAAGAAACGAAGGAAACAAGGATTTCAAACTAATTGATTCTGTTCTCTGGACAGTTCCATCCTTACAGCCACAAATAACAAATTTCACTGGGAAATATGTCCATGGACGTGCTTCCAAAACCCTTATCATAAATTTAATTAAACTTTCTTCACTTCCATTATCATGGCACTAGGAATTCCACACCAAATAAAAGGTTGGATCTGATCAAGTAAGGACACCCCCCACATCCCAGAAGCACAGTACCAATCCCAAAAGACAGCTATGATACGAAAATTCAATTAAAAAAACACCAAAAAGGAAAAAAGAAAAGAAAAACTCAGGCTACCACGAACAAAAAGATGAATTACCAATATCCAACTTTGATGAGAAAATTTTATCCAAACAAGAAATTCAGCTAAAAAAACTCAAAAAATAAATCAAAACCCAGATGGGGTTTTATCCAAAAGACCAATATGAACCATAAAAAGATTATGCAAATATGAAAAGGTAAACTTACAGGGGTCGAGAAAGAGAAGCAGTAGAAGGAGAAGAAACGTTGAGGGAAGCCATTGGTTTCTGTGCTGGTTTTTTTTTTTTGTTTTGGAAAAAGTCTTGTCTTTTAAAGGGTCAAAGCAGCCTTTTAGAAATCTTAAACCAAAATGGCTTCGCTTCTCTTTAAATAAATAAGAAATGACAGGAAGAAGAAGAAAATTTGAAGAAGAAGAATGAGGTCAGGTAGGCAGGGAAGAAGGAGATGACGAAGCAACGGCGAAATTTAGGAATATACAGAAATTTGCTGTTACGGGGGTGATGTTAGCCTTTCCTCCAATCAATACCAAGCATTCACAAAAAAAAAAAATTAAAAAAAAAAAATCAAGCATTTGCGTAAACGCGTTTTGTCTTTATTTTTCCCTTTTTGGAAAAAGAAAATAATCTTGGGTTTAAATGTATTTGACTCAAAAATCTTTATAGTTTTTCTCCTTTTAAATATAAATAAATTATAAGTATATCTATACATTATATATATTCTGCAGTTTGCACAATTGCAGGAGCATTGAGTTGTCTACTGGGTCTTCCAATATCAATGAGTTTAGAAGACTCCGATACAACAAACCGTATACCAATTCCTTGTTGTGGGCCAGTCATGAACTGTGCTTGCTCGTTCTTCTCACGGTTCATTTACGTGTCAAAGTCACCCTCAAAGTGGCCTAGCAGCGTTAAACGAATTAACAACCATAAGATAAGTTTATACAATGCTTATTTTTAATCATCTTATAGCTTGGCACTTAACTACCACACAGCACACACCCGTGACCAATATTTTTATTTCATAAAAATCACTCAAGTGTCTCTCCAACTATATTAGAAATCCAATCTATACTCCATGATCACGAAATGGGGGAGGAAAACTAAAGCCTGACCAATTCATCAATTGAGCTCCTTCATGTCTATTTTTATAGTATTTAAATGAACAAGCTGGTACTTTTCAAATTTAAAGGCCATTGGGATGTGTGAGTGGACATGAAAGCGTGAGTTGGGTTGTGGATGTTTTGGGTGATTGGGGATTTTATGTATTTGGATGAGGGTAGGGTCATGCATGGCTTGCGCACTCAGACAAAAACGATGGGCTGGGAATTGGAGATATCATTATCAAAGCCAACTGACCTTGCGTTGCTTTTCATCAACTTTACCAACCAATTTCATCAAACAAATCCCCCACCATATCTTAAATGAATAATTAATAATTACTATTTTATTTAAGGAAAACGTGTCTGGGATTGTCATCCAATCTCATTCGTCCTCTATTCTTTCGTGTACTCATATATATATATATATGATTAATGTTCCAAAATCTTCTTAGTCAACCTACATGGACTTTGACCTTTCTTTTAACCTTTGGGTTTGGCCTCCTATGAATGCAGTCAATGGAGGCTCTGGGGAGTTATTTTGTTTCTTTGTTTTTTAAGATTAATTGGGTCATTAAGGGAGGCACCCAATAGGATTGGCACTGAATATCATTAATTAGTTGAATCCATACAAAAATCACACTTGTTATATTGTATCGGAGTCACTATTTATCATCAGCTGTCAGTTGTTTTTGTTTTTAATCTAAAATTTTAGATTGAAGGTAACAAAAACTTTTTGATAAAATTAATTAAAAATAAATTATTAGAGAATCACTCTTCTATGGCAGTAGTTTTGAGGAGCAGCCCGAGCATAGTTTTTCAGCTTCCAGCTTGCTTTTCAGATGCAATAAATTAAATATATAGCAAGATATCCATTACAATCTTAGGTGATAATTAATGCATATTACCTTTCAATTTGATTTCATATTGGATGCTTTTTGCTTCATTATTTTTAGACTCCTTTCAACCATGGTTCTTTCTAAAGAATATTGTAGGAATATTAAAAAATCTTTACATATTTGTAAAACGGCAACTAACATAGGGGCTGTTAATTTATTATTAGTATTTGAATTGAAACTGAATCCAAATTATATAATTTTTTTCTATATCTTTTACTTAGAACTTGACACATGAATATTATTTAGTTTATTTTTCTTTTAAGTGTCAAATGATAGTCACATATCAAATTATAATTGAGAAATTAATAAAGGAACAAAGTAGGAGACATACGATATGATCTGAATTCAAATTGAAGCAGAATCTTTACGAAAACAACTAAAAACTAAAACTTTTATTAAACAGTCTTAATTACTATTATTTGCATGAGATTGTAATTTACGTATATACTCTCAAACCCATAAAAAATATAAGTGGGCGTCATTAATTTTTATTATGATTGAATGTAGGTTTTTGGTTTTCTACTAATAATTGAGTAAATTAATAGATATAGATCATTATTGGAGCGAGAAGATCAATGGAAGGAAATGATCATATATTGTTCGAAGCCATAACATGGGAATATTTGATTCAACAAGTCGATGGAATGCATTAATTTAAATTATTAACTCACTATATATAAGAAAAACAAAAATAAAAAACCAAAGTGCATGAAAAGTTTATAAGCTAAATAATTAAAAAAATAAAATAAAAAATTGATCATCGACACAATTTAACATCTGTACCTGCATGGATCACGCGAAGAAAAGACGTGGACAGTCGCTAAAGGGGTCCTGCTTGTCTCCTGTAGAAGATAAATTAAAATGCACCATGCATGTATGACACTCACAAGTGACAAACGTCTGTGTATGACCATTTTTTGCAATTATTGAAGATCAAATACATTGATCATCTGGACCACACAATATGCATGGATGCATTACTTTCATACGGACTGCAATATTTATGTAGCTGTGTGGGTGGAAGTACACTTACAACCCCATCCATACTCCTATACTATATATATGTAACTTGTTGAAGCTCTAATAAATTAATAAAAAGAGGCTGGTTTCTAATTATCAGTATGGTTATGATGCATTGTTCTGTATGTGTTTGTGCGTATGTATATCTTTTTATGTCAATATTGTTGCTCAATTTCATACAAATTATAGAATGGGATTTGATTTAATTGGATTTCATTAGTGAAGAAATTAAATTTTGTAGCCAAAGTTGAAATTTTTATGCTTGGGACTGCTTTCGTGAGTTTAAATGGTTTATGTCTATAAAAATGTGGCTTTGCATGTAGTATAACTAGTAAGAAGCCTGCTTTTATTTTACCAAGAAAAAATAAAATAAAAATGATAATAGGCATTTTAAGATCCAAGTAATGTCGGGCCTGAGTTTCAACCAAAATTGGGCTTGAAAATATATCTATTTCTTTCGCTTACTTAAAATGTTAATCAATCTTCAATTCACACACACACATATATATATATATATATAAAAGTTTGTCTTAAATTTTATTATTTAGTATTTTTGACTTCCATTGGGTTTTCTAAGTTTGATGAATAAATTTCATTCTTTTTTTCTCAGAAAGCTTTTCTTTAAAAATTTAATAAATCTCATTAAACGGCCGATGCCTATATGGCTGAGTATGGGCCTGCGAATTCCTATATTGGGTTTGGTGCCCAATCCAAAAACAAACAGCTCCAGATCTTAAGGTTTTGGATTTTTTTTTCTTTTTTTATTTTCCCAAAAAATGGTTAATTTTTTTGTATTATTAAAAAAAAATGTAAATAATAAATGGCCCATGCCATGGCTTTTGCATGTGGTGTGAGAAGGCCAGCCATTTGAACCCAAAGACAAATTCAGCCGATAATTCTCAAAACCCAAAAATGCAAACAAAAGGCTAAAAGCAAGACAATACCCGAAAGCTCAATCAATCCTCAAAAACTCAAAACAAATTAAAAAAGAAAAATGAAAGAAAAACCAGCATTGACTCGTTGAATTCCCTCCTCACATGCCCGCTTAACGTTTGCCATTCGATTCTTTGGGAGCTCCGCTTCTCCCCCCACAAAGCCAAGAAAACCAGACAGGAGGAGCTCCCTCTGTCACTTTCACACACACACACTCTCTCTCTGTTTCTCTTCTTTCAGATCTCAATCCAGTTCTCTCTCTCCGACTGTAACAATGGAGAGCTCTGCCCTCCACTCTCTCTCCACCACCTCCTCTTTCTCTCCTTCTTCCCGAACTTCTCTGTTTCTTCGTAATCGCTATCCTCGTCCTTTCTCCAAATCCCAACCTTCCGTTTCCCATGCCCCCAGTTTTCACTCCCTCCCAACCCTCCGATCATCCACCTTCTTCTCCCACAAACCCAACCTCTTCTCTCCCCTCGCAAAACCCAACAAAACCCACTTCCCAATTCGAGTTTCTTCATCCGCCCAACCCCAAACCGATCCTCCGCCAACCCCATTACCAGTTCAGGGTGCCAAACCCATCCCCTTTATTATATCCATCGCCATAGGTGTTATCGTTCGCTTCTTCGTCCCCAAACCCGTCGAAGTAACCCCGCAAGCGTGGCAATTGCTTGCGATTTTCTTATCCACGATTGCGGGTCTGGTTTTGAGTCCGTTGCCTGTCGGAGCCTGGGCGTTTCTCGGGCTAACCACGTCGGTTGTGACCAGAACTCTGACGTTTACGACGGCGTTTAGTGCATTCACCAATGAGGTGATTTGGTTGATTGTGATCTCTTTCTTTTTTGCTCGTGGGTTCGTGAAGACCGGTTTGGGGGATAGAATTGCGACGTACTTTGTGAAATGGCTGGGGAAGAGTACGTTGGGTTTGTCGTACGGATTGACAATCAGCGAGGCTCTGATTGCTCCTGCAATGCCGAGCACGACTGCGAGGGCCGGCGGAGTGTTCTTGCCGATAATTAAGTCGTTGTCCCTCTCGGCGGGAAGTAAACCGGGGGACCCTTCCAAGAAAAAGATTGGTTCTTATCTCGTACAGTCTCAGTTTCAGGTTAGTATTCTTTTACTCGCTATTAGTATAATTATTATATTTTGTTTTTCGAAAAAAAATACTAGCTGTTATTTAATTATCATGCTTAAGGGTCATTTGAGTTCCTTTACTATTTATTGTTTTTTGGGTGCTGAATTTTTTAATCAAATTTTGTTAAACTGAAAGCATACACATAGATGAATGTTTCTATCAAGGTTGGTGTTTGAAATATAATTCTGTTTCCTCTCTGGTTTTTTTCTGGTTAATTTATTGTTATTTTACTTCGGTGGTTTTGAAAAATACTAGTTATTATTTAATTATCATACTTAAGAGTCGGGATCCTTTACCATTTATTATTTTTTGGGTGATAAATATTTTGATTTAAGTTTTTTTAAACTAAAAGCATATGCATATAGATATGAATGTTTCTATCAAGGTGTTGAAATATAATTCTTTTTTCTTTCTCTTTTTTTTTTTTCTCTATTGGTTAATTTATTATTACTGTTCTTATTTTGTTTCGATGGTTTTTATTTTTATCTTGGCACATTGGAACCCTTAAACACCATTGCTTTTTAGTTTGTCTGCCTAGGAACACTTCAGTTCTGCACAGTTCAATTGAAATGGTGGTAAACTGTAGGAATTTTTAAATCCTCAGAAATAGATGTGATGTGCATTGATGGAAGTCGTTTTTGTATTCTAGCGGTGGGTCCCATGTCTTACATGAAAGATTTAAATGAATTAACCTAAAAATGCTTTTGCATACGATATTATTCAATTTCTAATGAATTAAACTGATGTTTTTATTCCAGTGAGATGAAATATAGTGTGATTTACTTCCAGTTAGACCAAGTGTTGTCTCATAAGGAAATTCCTAGTTGCAAATCATGGGCTTTAAGGATTTCATATTCATAGGACAAAAAACTTCATTTATGTTTTAAGATGTTTACTGATAGATGATTGATTAAAAAATGTTGGATGAGCTTTCAATAAGATGATTTGTGTAATGGATAAGGCAATTTAAAGAATTCCATCCAAAAGCAGGGAAGGAAAATTAATCTGATGCAAAGAGTATGCGTAGAAGTAAATTCATTTTATTTCACATAATTAATTTAAATATGCTTCATTCTGGAATGTGATATCTATAGTTGTCCTGTACACTTCTTTCATTTTGTTCAATTGCATCTTTACATTTGGCTGGTTGTAGTCCAAACAGATTACTCTGGAAGACATGTAAATGAGCTGTGGCCTATGGCCATACTTGGAAACCAATTATCTTGACTCATACCTTTAAAAATTATAAACTTTTGAAATTCTATTTGTTTTTCCTAGGTGTATTTTTTATTCTAAAGATCTTTTTTCTAATAACAATTGCAAATGAATTGACATATAGCAATTACGTATAGATGGCTGGGATCTAATGGGCATGGATCCATGGTAGAAGCCATAGATCCCTGAATTTTGTGGAATCCATTGTTGTCAGGTAGACGTGCTTGTCAATTTAGGATCAGTCACATCTTATCACAGACTGTATCGCATATAATCAGATTGAGTGTAGAATGCAGGTGTATTTAATGCTCAAGAGTAGCTGGTCAGATACTTTGCTCATAACTGTGTTGTAGCCTTACAGGATATACATATTATGTAAAGTGTTATGAGTGTCCATGTTGTAAGTTTTGTGGATAAGTAGTATACTGGAAAATCCATGTTACATTTGATGGGCTCAATGCATGGTGATGGTCAGATAACTGCACTTTAGCTTTAATCAAGGTATTAACATGTTGAGTGTGATTTCCAAAACTAAATAAGTTTTCAATTGGAATGTATAAATAAGAGGTAATTTCGAATGAAATGTGTTCTAACAGAATTTTAAATTGATGTTGGTCTCTGTTCGCATCTGCTAAAAGCAGGATTTCCCCCTTGTTTTGCCCCTGTTTTTCTTGAATCGCTTAGCCGGATCAAATATATTTGTTATTTTTTCTTGTTCAGCATTCGACATGTCATATTCTTCATACTTCTCTTATTCAAGCATGTTATTAAATGTCATTTTCAATTGCTCATGTAATAATTATCAAGAAAATAATATAATCATTATAGTTATTAAGACATATGTGACATGCATTGGTCATGTGTGATGTGGCAGTCTGCTGGTAACTCTAGTGCTCTTTTCCTGACGGCTGCAGCTCAAAATCTGCTATGCCTTAAATTAGCTGAGGAACTTGGGGTGGTAATTTCAAGCCCTTGGGTTACTTGGTTCAAGGCTGCCAGTTTACCGGCAATTGTTTCGCTTCTAGCTACTCCACTAGTTTTATACAAGCTTTATCCTCCTGAAACAAAAGACACACCTGAAGCCCCTGGTATTGCTGCCAAGAAATTGGAGCTTATGGGTCCTATGACAGGAAATGAATGGATCATGGTTTGCACTATGCTTGTTGCAGTATCACTATGGGTCTTCGGGTATGTAGTGTCTTGCTCGCTTCAGTTATTATTTAACTTGTGCATCCCATCACTGAATAATAATTTTCTTTTCCCCGTTGCTGATCTGTAGGCATAAATCATGAAGTAAATAATGGAACATCCTTTGTACCTTCTATAGACCTTACCTGTAGTTGTTACCCATTATTTTTTACAGTGAAATTGTTTGATGATTATGTGAACATTTGGTCTTGTAAATACTATTACAACTATATCATCATCTATGCATGATGCCTTATCAAAAGTACAATATGCTTATCTGCTAGTTGATGTGATGTTGTGAACCTTCCAAGGGTTGGATTTCTATTTTCGCACACTGAATATGTCTTTGCATGGAATATTCTATGACTGAGTAAATAAGTGTTCAGAATTTTCTCATTGTTTCTGTAAATTCTCTTATTAACTCATTGTTTATACGCCATATTCCCTATAGAGATCACAAGTAAAAGGGCATTTTAGTGAAAGTTTGATATGTAGCTATGTTCTGGCTTGGAAGAGGTGTATTTGAGTTTCAGAATGTAAGAGGACTGGAAGGAAACTAGCATGTGGATGATATATGAGCAGTAACTAACTGTCAATGTCATATCCTTTAATGATATTTACTTGCTTGTATCAGAAGTATGAAATACTTCTGCCTTTGGGTGCCTAATGGGAACACAAACGTATATAATGGTGTATATAATGGTAACTGACATATTGGAGTATATAATGGTGTGCATTCAGAATTTAAACGTTATTTCCTTGACATGCCCTAAAATCCATCATGTTTGCCAACAAGTCGCTTAAAGTTTAGAATAGTTACCTTTGCTTTTGACTTGAATGTTAAATGAACTTATTGGTAATAATGTTGCTGGAAGGCTGCCTCTAGTTCATGACTTACAGTATTCTCAAATGAATTCACTTTTAGCTTAGTGTAATCATGGTGCTCCAAATAATTATTGTATCCTAGGATGCTATAATTGCATGTGAGGAGGTTATATTCTTATAAAAATAAGTCAATAGCTTTGCGAAAACTCATGATACATGCTCTTTGATAATAAAGTATATGTGCATTTTGATTTACCATGTGTTTTTGGTATGCTTGGTATGCTTGCAGAGATGCTGTTGGTGTAGCAAGTGTTGTCGCTGCAATGATTGGTTTATCTATACTCCTTTTGTCAGGAGTCCTTGACTGGGATGACTGCTTAAGTGAGAAATCAGCATGGGATACCTTGGCTTGGTTTGCTGTTCTTGTGGGCATGGCTGGCCAATTGACGAACCTTGGTATTGTAACCTGGATGTCTGGTTCTGTTGCCAAGTGCCTCCAGTCCTTCTCTCTAAGCTGGCCAGTTGCATTTGGTGTTCTTCAGGCAGCTTATTTCTTAATCCACTACCTCTTTGCGAGTCAAACTGGTCATGTGGGTGCTTTATACTCGGCATTTCTCGCCATGCACTTGGCAGCTGGAGTACCTGGTGTTTTGGCAGCACTGGCTTTAGCTTATAATACAAATCTTTTTGGTGCTATAACGCATTATAGCAGTGGGCAGGCTGCTGTTTACTATGGAGGTGGGCCCCTCTTTACCCATTGTCAATTGTAATATCATTGATTTTCTGAACCCAAAGGAAAAAAAAACAAAAGAAGACGAGATATAATTATAACTTACTGATTTTATTTTATTTTTGAATTAACGTGTAAAGTCAGAATTATTAATGTTCTGTCTCAAGATCTTTTTCAGGGATGTTAGACTTATTTTTTTAATTGATTTTGTTTTTATTTTTCTGCAGCTGGTTATGTAGACCTTCCTGACGTGTTCAAAATGGGCTTTGTGATGGCTTTAATTAATGCCATCCTCTGGGTATTTGTTGGATCTTTCTGGTGGAAATTTTTGGGCCTATATTGAATTCCAGTTTCCCTGTAAGTAAATTTTGATCTTCCCTGTTGTACAATGTCTCTGTTTCAGGTCTCAGTTGAGCTCATATAATTTTTCTAGATGAAGGTTGTCAAATTTTAGTTTTGCTTTTTGTTTAGGTTTTCTCGGTTATACAACTGTGCAATGATGCTCACTATAAAATAATGTTGCTTTCGGTGAAAGACAGAAGTAAGAAAATCACTATTAACTTTCTGTTCCGCAAATTTCTCTTTTGTGTCCGGGCATAGTGTGTTGATTCTCTGTTCTGTACTTCCATGCAAACATCCTTCTCTATTAATTTTTATGAAGCATGCTTCACTTTCATGTACAACTTGGCTTTGTATTTTGTTAGTGTTCAATTTGTTTACCTGAACTGCATTTCGGATAGCAACTTATTAGTTTTTGCTTTTGAAAATCATTAGGACCTTTTTTTTTTAACATGGTATTGGGAATGGAGAATGTACTTGAGAAGCCTGGGAGAATTTCTACTTTGCAAATTCATTGGAGTTGATCTTCTCACGAGATTGTGTATTTATTTTGTAACTACTCTTTCATAAAATTTTTGTTTACTTGCGGCTATATACCCTGGAATATTATACCACAGCTTCTGTATATTACAATTATTATTATTGTTATTTTATTAATGTTACTCTTTTTGTTGCTTGAATCTTTGGTAAGAATTAAGATACACATTCAACCGACATTTACTCAACCTTTGCACAGTTTGTCCCTGGTTCAGGCAGTGACATACGTGAAATTCTGAGTGGCATACATTAATGTTTGTTTTCTGTTTGTGTTAGCTTTGTATGGTTTATGCTTAACGCCCAGGCTTGAACCAGGCTCTCATCTGTCAGTTACTGTTCAATGTCTTCACCAGGGCTTATATTTTGTTTAGGCTTTTGCTCTTTTAGATTTTGGTCCATAATGAGCTGAGGCCATGCCCAATGCCAAACATTTTAAATTTCTCCATAGCTCGTTCATATGGTTGAGCTCGGAAATTCAGCCTATGCTAGTTTTTTTTACTTAAGTAGTCTAGTTTGAGCTTGAACCTTAAAAATAGAGAAATTGTAATTTCTCTACGAAAAATAGGATTACATTTGTTTCAACTTTTTAACATTAAGCTAAGCCTAATTTGTCGCATAGTTGGGCTCAGTCAGTGGATGAAGCAATACGAGTTTATTGGTTGACAAGCTGAGCTTGGGCTTGTCTTATAAAATGTGCCGAAAGCTAAGCGGCCCTTTATGATTAGTTCAATCTTCTTCTCTTTCTTTTTTTCCTTTTTTTTTTTTCCCCTTAATACCTGTCTTAAATCTCTTCCATGCTTCTTACCCAAAATAAAAATAAAATAAAAATAATAATAATAATGGGTTTCATTTCAAAGACAGAAGCTCTTGATATTTGACTGAATTCTACACTAACTAAAACTAAGAACCTAACCTTCAAACTTGAGAATATATTTTCCTTTTTTCATAATTAATTTCAAAATAATAATAATTAATAAGGTTCTTTTACGGAATCAAATTGAATTTGAAATTAATATGTTTTGGTAAAAGACCAAGCAACATATTAGTGGCAATAATTATTGGAATTACGAAGGAAGAAAAACCACCGTAGTCGTTAACCCGTTAGCAACTCATAACGGATGTGATTGAACAATTTAATTTTTTTTTGTCAAATGGTTCTATCAACAAAATTCTTTTTAAAAAAATCTTTTAAATACTCATATAATATTTATTAAAATTACAATTTTTATTTCTCCAATAAGTTATTATAAACTGTTTATTATAGTTATTGTTATTATTATTATTCCATTAGTTTTGTAGTTATCTTATTACTACTTTTCTTTTCGAACTTTATTTTTAATCTTATTATTCCGTAATTCATTATTTTATTTTATTTATCATTTTAAGCATATAATATTACTATTTATTTTATTTATATGTAAAACAATCTTCTACATTTTTTTTGGTAATAATAAAAAAAAAATCTTTCTGCATATAAGTAAATATTTTGTAATGATTTTTATTTGATCTATTTTATGAAAACGTCTGAAGGGAAGTCTCTCGTTCGGTCTTCATCGTCTCTCTCTCTTTCTCACTGTCCCTCTGAGATTCACTCTGTCCCCCAGAAATTAAACTGAGAAAAACAATTACGAAGAGTCGTCGCTTCGCCAGGTTCTTATTCACAATATTTTTAATTTTTTTCTTGTTTGTTTCGTATCTAATTTTTGTTTGGTTTCCTGGAAAAATGAGGAATGGTAAACAGGTGGGTTTTCGGAATTTTATGTTTCAAGTTGATTTTGATTTATCTCTGAAACCTCGGCATTCTATCTGTCGAAATGCGTGCATACCGAGTTGTCTGAATGCTTGATTTGCATAAGATCAAAACTCATAGTAGCTTCTTGTACCTCATATGGTGACCAATGCAAGCTGAAATTCTTCGCAAACTTATTTTATTCCTGTATTAAATATTTTTCAGGTAAAAAGAATAATTTCCTCAAGCAATGGTCTTTGAAGTTAATTAAAATTTCAAAATTTTAATGTAATCGATTTTTTTTGTTGTTAAGTTGCATTTATATTTGTTTGCAGCAGATGCTGTGTACTGGTTCTTGGAACAAGAATGGAGACTATTCTTGATTAGTTTCTTCTGTAGCTTGACAATTCAAGTTTTGTTAGTTTGGGCATTGATGTCATAGTAATAACTAATAAGTGAAGTAGTATTGGCCATTAGTTATATGGTAATACCTGCACCTTAATGTTCATGTTTTTAGTTTTTGATATATTCTTGTTATGTTTAAAATTTAATATGTCATTACCTGATGGTTTACATCTAACTCTATTCGAAATGTAAATTCTTGTGAGTAAAATAAGTTGAAAATGGGGAGGTTAGGTATTGAATTAAATAGTCTCGGACAAACCGCAATTAGTTATGTTGATTGACATTACAATAAACATATTTTGAAACAGTATATAAACAGTTAAATTATGGAGTGGATGCTGCAGAATGTAGAATGGGATAAGAACCCAATCTTCATGGTATTTAATGAACTAATAGGAAATAAATAAGCTTGTAAAAAATGGCATTTTCTTTGTGTCTCTCGGTTTATATCTGTGGTAGATTAGAATTCTATTTTGACATGTTCGTTACTTTCTGTAAGTCCTCTCAATGTTCAACTGAAGTTAGGAGAGAAACTTTTTGTTCTTATGTCTAGCATATCCAGACTTTAATCAAAGATGGTAATGTTTGTAATCTGCAGCCAGGTGGGGCTTTTGCATCTGTGTATTTGCATACTGGTTACGTTGGGGGCTCTGGATTATTGAAAAGCTTGAATTATGGAAGATTCTTATTCTGTTAATAGCCCCAGAAGAGTCCTTAGTCTATCAAAGAAAAGGAGAGCAATTTTGTCCTTTCATGATCAAGATGACAAGGCGTTTGAGTTTCAACCATCGGAAGAACGAGGTCTCAAATCTTCTGAAGTTTATGGTTTTGTAGGGTCCATCACAACTATTGTCGCAACAGGTCATCTTCTGATTTCCACTATATTTATCATGCTTGTTAAGTTGAATTTAACTAGGCTGCTGTGGATACTTTAATGTTTTAATAGTTTTATGGTTATTAATTTTAGGAACAATAATAGAGATGGCTTATTTGTGGTCTGAAACTTCATGTTCTGTTGATTTTGGACATTAAACTTGTTATATATACCATTTAGTAAAAGCCTGAGTTTAATTTATATAACAGTATCTGTTCCTCAGTGCTAAGAATTTATGCATGTATATTTAAACTAGTGATGATGAATTTGACTTTTACATGCTACCACAAAAAGGTATGTGCATCTTTAAACATGGAGATTTTTCACAATCTACTCCTATTTTGTAGATAAGAATTGATTTGTTAATTCATTGGGTGCAATGAGTTCTCATGTAGTTTAAATATTTCCTGTGAGCAGCTATTTTTTTGGTATGGGCATATGTTCCAGAGCCTTGGTTACATTCTATTGGGATCTATTACTATCCTAGCAGGTCAGTTATGTTTGTTTCTATGATATTTGTATCCGGTGAACTTCAAAATTCTTCTCTTCTCTGCCCATGAGTAGTTTATGTTTGAATGAACAAGTGGTTTAAATTACAGTTTTATTTTCTCATTTATAAACCTTTGGTGGAGAGAAGAAAGTAATCAGCAAAGCTTCAAGGTCGGTCAGCTGGTTTTAGACCTACTCAAGATCTGTAAATCAAATTGAGGTTCAAAATGCTTCCTCCAAATTAGTCTAATAATGGAGTTTCCAGAAACTTTTGGGATTTTTATCTATCCTAGCTAATCAGTTAGGTTTGTTTAAATGATGTGTTTATCTTGTGAGATTTTGAGGTTCAGTTTTCTTATAAAGAGAGAAACTACTTCGAGATGTTCCTCCAGATTTAATGATGAGTCTCCAGAACTTCAATGAGAGAGTCAGCTATGGTGATTTTCTGTGTCTTCTTTTTCTGTAAACCGTTTCAAATATAAACCAATATTTTAAAAAATAAAAATAATCTTTGAGCTGTCTAAAGTCTAAATTTTGAGATGTTTGTGCAATGGTGAAAAGTGAAAAATATTACCAAGGTTAACTGTTTTTGAAAATTTTTGAAATTACTTATTTATGTTCAAATTGTCCTTTTGAATGCTTGACATTGAAATGTGTGCCTAGTACTAAGATGTGTGTTTCCTTCTTTTGGCCTTTTCAGGTATTGGGCATTGGCAGCACCAACATACTCTATAATGGCAATTGTATTGGGATTGTTATTTTACATCGGCCTCAATTTTATGTCCACCCCTCCCCCTACTTCCTTAAACACAATATATGGTGAGCCTCAATTCTCTTGCCATGCTATATGTTCTTATGGATCAGTAATTTTGTTCCTTGACTTACTATAAGCTTCAAAACTTTTATTTTATTGTCATGGTAACTGAAGACAATTAAAAACTATAGTTATCTTTTTGTGTCTTATTTTATAGTCATTCCTTTTATTTCTTTTTTCTTCTGGGGAAAAATTAGAGGTTCAAGTCATTGTTAGAATCAATTCTTTATTATTATTATTATTCCTTTTCTTTTCTATGCAGATGAATTCAGTAGAGAACCCTCTGATTTAATGCATTCAATGGAAGGAGAAGTTCATGCAATTGAACCCATATCCGACTTGAGCATCAACAGAATCAATCATCTCATGTTTAACCCATAGGGAATGGTTAGCTTACCTTGCTATTTTACTTAGTTTTAGGCATAACAATTTGTATATTCTTTCTTTTTTTACCATATGGGAATTTTTAGATTAAAGAGATTCATTTAGAATAACAAAGAAAAGTTACTGAGGTTCATTAAAACGTACATGTATTTTTAGCCTAGAAGCATCTTAAAAATTCATTAAACTTATACACGTGATAGAAACAAAAACTGACGAAGTGCAAAAAATACTATAGTTTAGGAGGGTAAAAATCAAACAATTAGACAGAATCCAACAAAATCGTGCGCAACTTTTCTATTTTACATGCATAATTGCTGCAAAACCAACCTATACCACCTTGTTCAATAGCTTCAAAATCATTTTCTGCACCTACCAATGGAATTACTTTCCTGGTATGATCTTTGTGGATCAGAATGCCTTTGCTTTTCATAAACTGTTACCTGCTCAATCCTTCCATGCTGACTTGCTCAGGAAATCCATCAATGGGTCCTAGCTTTTCGAGGATTAGACTCTCTTGCTTAGCGTCTATTCAACGGGCAGTTAAGAAATTAATTACCACTTTGTTTAAAAGAAAATCTGACAAGACAATTTGGACAAGATACAAATCATGCCTGGTGAAAACCTAAAATGTGAAGGTGTGATCAAGTTGTTCCGCTGACAAAAGCAAGCCTTGTGTAATTGGTGTTAAAATTACATTCAGGAAATTAAATCTGCTTTCAGATCAAGCACCCTGAGCTACATAGGAACTAAAAGTGAAGAGAGTAAAAGTGCTTCTCTATTGCAAATGGGATTGAATATTTATTGCAAATGGGATTAATAACCATATGCCCTAATGCTTGGCATGCTTGCATGCATTTATGCACTTTAATATCCATGTTTGGTATATGCATGACTAGGCGACTAAGCATGAGCAAAAATTAGAATAGGAAAATGCACATAAATATCTGGGAAGGATACACTCCATATCAGGGTTTTCAGTGAAATTTGAGTGCAGGGCATTGCCAACGCTGTCTACGATGGCCGAGGTAGTCATGGATGATTCAATGCATAAAATGGCTGTAATGGCATCTAACCGAGTCACCTCATTTCTGAACATTAGTCTTGCATGTGCTGCAATATTTAAGAAAGTCAAGTAAAACAGGAAGTTGTCTTGGAATGATTGACTACATAGTGAGAATGACGTACCCTGAGCTAGGCGTATCAAACTTTCAAGCATGCGCACAGTTGTCCTAGCTGAATCCACAACATATTTTGAATTTAAATGAAAAGCACAATTTCATGAGAGAGTAAGGAAAAAATTCTGTTTAGTTTGGACCTGCATTTTGAGTTGCGGATCTTCTTTGTAGCTGATAATAGCTTGAGATAACTGTTTCAGCCTCCTTAGATAGGACTGGTTTAAAGTATCCTTTAACAAATTGAATATACCTAAAACACATCCTCGGAAACTTAGAATTCATGTTTTCTCTTAAACATTAAAATGTCAAATTTAATATATGTTAAGTTTCCATTAATCCAAAAGTTTAAGCTATAAGGAAGTGGCTCTAATTTATATTAATATTATATAAAGCTAAATGGACAATTAGTATCCCTTACGTGTAGCCCATCCAATTATGTGACAGAAACTGGGACCTAAACATGTATCATGATAAATTAGACAGAAATGGAGTTTACTAAAGATTCAAACACCAGATCAATTAGAAAACTATGTCTAACACCATGTGAAGTCACTGTTAATCCCAAGATCTAGAACTATAAGTAGGCCCCCAAACATGTATATCAAACAAACATAATACAAAATCAACAACAAATTTGTGGTTCCAGATAAAATTTCCATATAAATAATCTGTTTAAAATAAAGGATCGAGCTTGTTGTAATAGTTTCAGAACAGTCCCTGGAAACCTTTGGTGCGACAATTATCAAACCTCTGTTTTTTTCATTTTCCCAAATGTAGCAAATCAATGTCAGGTGGTGATACCATGTACATGACCAAGGTAATAATGCAGATTAACTGGTCAGTAATTGATTAAGGAGCCACGGCAATACTAATTTCCCCAAGGAGACAAAAAAAAATCGCAAGCCATAACTTTTCATATGAAGCCGTTAAAAATGATAATTACACCAATGTGCATTACCACAATGCATTTAACTATTCTCTAGTTTAAGATATATTTTAAAAGATGCCATCTGTAAAGGATTAAACCTAAATTCAACTGCAATTAATATGACACATCTATGTTATAACATATATACAATACATACATATCAACATAGAACAGTTATCATATTTTTAGTATCAATTTGAGCAATGTTAAACTAGAATATATTTAAAAAACAAAAAGAAAAAAGGAAAAGAAAGATAGAAGAAGAGGAAGAAAAAAAAGTTCAAGAGAGATTATTAGTGAGAGCTGATGGCTGATTAGTTAGAATTCAATCAAGGAGTATATATTGAAATAGCAATATGGCATCAAAGACACAAGAAAGTGTAAGCACCAGGAAATCATTTTACCTCCGAAGCATTGAAAAGGGCCAGATGTTTGATAAGTTTCCATTGTGTTCGTCTTTGTTTGGTTCTCCCTGTATATTATTTTAGCAAGGGAAATTGTCAGCTAGATACTTCAAGGGACATCAATCGAACAACAAGGTGCCATTTCCGTGACTTTAGGACCTGAATACCTCAGAAAGAATGTGAGATGACACAACTCCATCCCATTCAGGATTCTTTGTATCCAAGAGGACAAGGACTATATCAAATCTGCTCAACAAGGGACCAGAAAGTGCAGTATTGATAGACAAAGCTACAAGAAAGAGAGCAAAGATGAAAATCAGGAAAACTAAAAGCGGAAATGAAACACAAACAGCTTAATGAATGACAAATTAGAATATTTTAATTCTCTATTGTGTTAGCTTAGTTAAACACTTTCTTATCATCTCAAGGTTTTTGTTTAGTGGTAACTTAACACAATATTATAGTCAACTTGTCCAAATACTATGTGCAAGGCCAAACTTCCATCCCATTATTGGATGGGCCTGATTACTAGCACATGCTTGCACATTCCTCTTTGCCACTAATGTAAGGAAAACAAAATTATTGGTTTTCACATAGCCAACAATATCTTTCAAAATCTAGTAAGTGCACTGGAAAAAAAATTGACCAACTACTGGTGGAAGAATACATTGATCAGGATCATAATGTCCCTTGGGATTTGTTGCACCAAAAACAATTGTCCTAGTATTGAGAGTTGTCACAAGCCCAGCCTGGGAAAAAATAAAAAAAGGAAAAACTAAGTGTCCATGCTTCCAAAGGATCAAGATATTAAAATCAACCAATGGAATTATAAGGAGGGGAGAAGATTTCAACTGGAAGTTGTATAAACATGAAATCAGAGATGAAGACGTCATTGTGTACAATAACAAAAGAAATTATGTGCATTGACCCTCTCTTATAGTAATATGCACAAACATTTATTATTGCAACTTGAAACTTAAATAAATCCATCTTTTATTTCCCCAATTATAATTATTGCTAATAGCAAAAAAATACACAATATGTAAACAAAAGAAAAGGAAAATGAGTGTCAAAGAAAGTAAATTGCATGTATGTCAGCATGCATTAACATGTGAAAAGGATTGTTGCACCAACCAGCTACAAGGATGTGAACCTCAAGTCTCCACAATGTTACCTCAATTAAAACAACAAATTCCCTAAAGAAGATCAATTTCAATTTAAAATGATGGTTTTGTTGTAAGAGAGACTACTGGTGACAAAAGGGTTTTGGACTACTAATTTGAATATATGTAGGTTCAAACCAAATTCTGAGGCCAATAAATAGCAGAGTTAAAGGAAATATGTTGAAATTTTAAATTTGTAAACAGCACAGAAAAGGAAACAGATTGGAGATTATGAAAAGAAGTAAAACTTTGTAAGGAAAGCCATTATGTGAACTTTTTCTAGGACTGTGAACCATACCTAAGATTGTTAGTTGTATTGATGAAATGTTAAAGTTCATGTTGCTCGATTCATGATTATCAGAGTAGGATTTTTTAAGGTTAAAGTTGCATAACCAGGTGTTAGTGAGGTATAAATATTGGGAGAATTGCAGAAATTTATGAAGAAAGGGACAAGCTAGATGTAATGGCTGAAAGTAACAAAGACAAATTTTCTTAGCTTAAATGAACCATCAAGAATGCAAGTTGACGCCAACCTTAGTAGGTCTAGTAAAGACTGGAAGTTTGTCAAGAAAAACTACTTCTGATCTTCTCAAACACATTAACAAAACAAACTTGCCAACTCCTAGATCCTTCACATTCTCGATAGAACTAATCTGAAAGATAAGATACCACAATGGCGCTATGTTTTTCTTTCCCCTTTACTTGCCTACAGGCTACAGCTTAACAAGTTCTGTGAGGAAAACTCAACAAAAGCCACTCGCTTGTTCCTACATCTTAAATTTGGTCTTTTTCAAGAGATGCATTAAGAGTGGTGTGCAATTCTGGGTTTCCCACGGCACCAACACTAAAATGAGACTGTTCCTTGTGGAAGACTAGCAGTCCCAGTTACCCAGGTGGTTTTCTAATGCAGCCATGAAGAGATACTATACTTTAAACCCACTAAAAAGGACCAAGTTTGGTGACTATGCCTCCCCAACCCCCAAGGATAACTTTCAAGCAATAGCTCCATGCATGAGGAAGCTTGGTCCAACAGGAAGACACAATACTCCATTTAGTTCCTACATTGCACCAAAGACTCTAGATTTCAAGTGTTGGACCAGACAATCCCACCATTATAAATTTTCACACAGCCCCAATCTCTCCCCTCCACTGGGTGCATGGCTCAAATTACTCAATAATGTTTGGAAGTTCTTTAACTGTATGATTAAAAGTCATCTGATTCTTTCAGTTCCCAATCCAAAATATTTTCTTTCACAAGGACCATAAAAAGGGCATATTTGACCACTTCAAAATGTATTTGATCTTTAAATGCCATATCACCTAGCCCAGCTCATAAGATTCACTATATGAACCTTCCAAATGTTTTTTAAATATACTTACAATTAGTAGATCTCACAATTTTTCATACAAGTCTGGGTTTAAGAGTGAACAAAAGGAGATGTGAACCAAAAAAGGTGTTTTTCTCCAAAGCAACCCGATCCGAAAATGTAATGGAATTGTAGGTGAACTTCAATAAGGATGATAGTCATGGTCCGCTTAAAATGTAAATAAAGGACCGCAGTTTTTGTTGGTCACAACTTTTTCATATTATTCATAAGATGTTATCCAAAAAGAAAGAGAGGGTGAGTGAGAGAGTGAGAAAGAGAGTTTACCTTGGCAACACTTATGGTCTGCTGTTCCATTGCTTCATGTATGGTTGCCCTATCATGTTCTCTCATGCTGTTAAATAAAAGTAATATTAACTTAGTTTCGTGTGTCATAAAGCAAGGAATTAGTGTCTATTTCTTATTTGTCCTACTAAAAACTGGATCCACTTGGTAAAAGCTTAAACTTTTGAGCTTGATTGTAACTTTTCTACGGTATTAATTTATTATGCATTGCTGGGTCTACTTCCTAAAAGTTTAAGCTATTGGGACTGATAGTAACTTAACATAAGGAAACCCATTTTTTCTATGTCAATGCTAAATAAGAACTTAGCTAAGGTATTGTATAGATTTGTGTTGTTAAGTTACCTTTAATTCGAAAAGCTAAAACTGTTAAGTAGGAGACTCAATTAGGCACACTATATACTCCCCCTCATTTGTAGATTCATACAAAGACTGAACAAATTCAGACCTTACTTGTGCAGAACAATCAAGTAGCATGAATTAGAGTCACCAAAATTTGAATATAAAACCTGACAAACAATCTAAGCTATGATTCCTTGTTAGGTTACCATCAAGACAAACACTTGAGTTATTAGAAAGTTGCACAAAGTAAAAACTATGTATGTCAAGCTAACATAAACAAATTTAATATAGTTAACATAAATACACTAAATAAGTGGTTGCAAAACAAGCCAACGTAGATACACTTGACAAAGTGGTTGCAAAACTATAGCAATATTAAGTGGCCATGGGAGAGAGAAAATGACTCTAGTTCTACCTGGAGATGGAACAATTTCTTTTATAATAGTGATCAAACAAGTTGTAAGATGTTCTTATTCAAATGCATATCTAATTTTTCTGTGAAGATTGAATCATGATTTCCAGCTTTGAATCCAAAACAACTAAAGTCTTTGATTTTGGTTATGGAGGTTTGAATGCCAAATTTAAGATTACAAGACTAAATTAACTACTGTTATCTTCTGGGTTATCACCAGATTGACAATTGAAGCATTTGAACTATATAGATGGATGTTTCATTAAAGAAAATTAGTTTATACTGCCATGAGATACTAATAAAAATTTTAGATCATTTGTTTAAAATGACTAATGTTCCTCCTACCACCACCAGTGTTCCTCCTGGAGTGATCATATCGTAAAACCCTCATCAAATTATACATCACCATCTCCATTATAGTAGAATTGATGAAGACAAGGTAAAGAAGAACAATGACGACAATGAGAATGAAGGGATAGTGATATTCGAATATTCTACAAGTAGTAAAGAAAAGAAAAATCAAGGTAATGTTGCAGTTGGATATAGGCAAAACTAGAAAGAGTTGCTTTATAAGTAATTTGAACATCATACCTATCAAATTCATCTATGCAACAAAGCCCTCCATCTGCTAAAACAAGAGCTCCAGCTTCCAACATCCATTCTCCTACATCCATTAGACTAGTTAATCCACATATAATAATTCTCCATTAACAAACACCCAAACATATGTACATATAAATATATACACAAGAAAAGGTGGAAAGAAACTATAGATGTTAAAAAATGTTTTACAATTGAATCATATAAGATAATATGTTATGCTCAAGAGAAGTTTAGAGGAGCATATCAAGAAATGTTATATCTATAGCCAAAAATGCAAACCTTTCATCTAAAATTTCTATTTGGGCATGCTAGTCATCAAATATAGTTGCCACATGTTTCTAAATGAACTCTAAGAAGGAGGCCTCAAGGTACCTGCCCTCAATGTGGCTTAGGTCCTCAAGGTGATCCATAGACCCCAAATACCATAAACAGTCCACCTTAAGATGGTTTGACAAAAGGATTAGTAGGAAGAGGGGTCCCTCAACTTAGCATTCATGGAAAACAAGAAAGGGTCCAACCCAAGGATCTCAAAGGGTCAAACCCTCTGGAAATTCTACTAGCTAATTACTCTGATACAGAGAAACTGCAACCATCTTATGTCGGAAGCAAATTTGAGTTGTCTTTTATGACATGAATATGCTTTCTCCTTGGCAATCATATATGACACATGAAGGCCTTGACTTTGTGGGAGCAAGTTATGAGTTCATTCTACAGGGGAGACTTGCCTGCTATATGCAATCTCCTTGTAGATTCAAATTTGAGTTATGAGTTCCTCATACAGCAGTCTAGCCCAGTCTATACCATAGTTGATGTGTTGCCTTTCATTTGGATATCCTCTGATTTGATTGTTAACTGTCTATTGTTAGCTTGATATACATACTTGAGCTCACTTCCTTTCTTAAACTTTTGGAATTAATGGTCAGTGCCTAATGTGCAACTAGTTTTGTGTTCGAAACCTGCTCACCCCCATTTTATGTTAATATCTTGTGTTTCACAAGTAAGGTCCAAATTCTTTTCCATTATTGGACAGTCTTAAATGTGAGGAGAAGTGTTATCTGTCAACTCTATTAGATTGATATACATATACTTATGCTCACTTCCTAAAAGCATAAGGTTTTGGAATGATGGTAACTTTAACAATAATCAAATGAGATGATTTTACGGCTAGGCATGGCATGAGATTGGGGTTAAAAACAAATCTGAATTTTTTTGAAACAAGACGTTTTAGAAGTATAAGGAAATACAATTGTTGATAAATAAAGGTATACAGTTGTTGATAAATAAAGGTAAGGAGACAATTAAAATTGAATTTAACAAGTAAACTTGAAAATTTAAGCTGCTGTTCTGGCCTACAAATATAGACATAAACAGTAATCCAAGAACACTAAATCCAGTCTTTCTTGAATTTTGGGAATTGACGAGATGGTGATTTTAGGTCTGTAACAAAGGAATTATAGGAAAAATTGACAACTGATTTGAGGTCCCAGTAAGGCTCAAATTGGATGTATTAGCAGAAAATTCATATACATAAATATAGATTTATAGATTTTTAAAAATATAAAGAAGATGAAATTAGAAGAAAAAAAACCTTAAAATTTATGTGTCTTACTGTGTTTTTTGATCAGTTGGTCCACGTTAGCCATATGAATGGTATTACTTCAACATTATGTTAATTAATAAATAAGGTGTTAAGGACATGGCTAGCCATGCCAGAGGAGTATTTATCATGGCCAGAGCATTCCACTCAAGTACAACTCTCCAGCAGAAGCATTTTTTTTTAAAAAAAAATTGTTATCATTAGTTTATTCATGTATCATATTGTGCGCAGATGATTACCACTCAACTCTCCCCAAAGAAGAAAAGATTGAAAAACAAGAAAATAAATGTCAAAAGAGATGAAAAGGAAGTAAAAGTAACTGGTGGAAAATAAACTTACTGCAACTACAGAAAAAAATCTATTCTAACAATCAGGTAGAGAAATGAAAATGTACCTCCATCCTTGACTGCAGTAACAGTCAATCCAGCGCTTGTGCTTCCTAAGCCAGTAGTAATCACAGATCGGTTGCTTAATTTAGCAGCAAATTTCAAAAACTGAGACTTCCCAGTACCTGAGAAATTCATCAAGTAATGGTTTACACATAATTATTACGACAATTAACAGTGCAAAGATTTCATAAAGAACCGAAGAAAAATCCCATTGAACAAGATTTTAGCATGTGTATGCATATGTTTATGCGCATTGCATGAATATTAGTGCATCTGCTATAACTAATATCTACTGAAACCCAAAAGTCACGAGAGGTCTATGTTATACTGAAACCCAAAAATCATGAGAGGTCTATGTTAAATATAAGTTAAAATTAACAATGGATTGTCCTAGTGGCCAAGCTAGGAATAAGTTGTGGGGAAAAATAATGTAATTGAAAAATAATTTCTACAACATCTAATATTGATAAAAAAAAAAAAAACAAATTATAATAAGGAAATTTAATTCATTATTTAATAATTAATAAAATATTTCCCATTGCTTACACCCACTAATACATAATAACTAAACTTATACAATCATATTCTTAATAATAATTATAATTTTTAAAAAATAAAACACATAAATTCTTAACCAAATAAGATTAAACAATAAAAATAGAACTAAAATTAACATTTTTATTTGAAGGATGATGTAACCAATATTTTAGCATTTGCTTTTCTAAACATATCCAAAAAATTATTACAATGATAATTAGGCATATAGAAAAAGGTATATAATCTAAGACTCAAAGGAAATATAATTAATTTGAAATTAATAATTTTATAACATTGCATATTAATGGATGAGTCTAAGAAGCTTTATATGTAAGAAAGAGATAATTTGTAAGTGAATAATATGTTCTTTGACTATAAGAGGTAATCTTTTCTAATTATATTTTGTGGTTGAAGAGATTTATGTCTTTTTGTGGTGCATATGAGTTTGTGTAACAGAGTATAAGACCAAACAAAAAAGAAATATATAGATTCCTCTTTTCATATGAGAAATTATGAATAATGTAATGCAAAAGTTTATGTTATATGGAGAGTTTAAAGAATTTAAGAACAATCACCTGGGTCACCAACAAGAAGTAAATGAGACTCTCCTCGTACCTTTGTCCCAGAAGCATCAACATGTTGCACACCTCCAATAAGTGTTAATGCAACTAAGATAAACAAACAAAAAAATCAATATAATGAATTTAAAATTTTTGGATGACAATGTTAATCCAAAATTGATTATAAATTAAATAAAGGTCATGCGTTAATACAGATGATTACATACCTGCAAGTTTTACAGTGAAAAGTCCAAAAATTTGAGGGCAAATACCCCGCAGAATGGCATTTCTCCCTGTATAATTTTCAAAATACATAGATCTTTACTTAAAAAAATTCTGAAACTAGAAGGAAAATATTACATAACTGCAACAAAGAGAGAAATAAATCTGCATGCATCCAATTGTTTTTCATCATGACTATGGCAAGATCATTAATGGTGATGGATTCATTGAATAATATAACTCATGAAATAATATGGGATATCAACAATCCTAATACCTTTCAAAGGGGTATCTTTGAAGTTTGACCAGAAGTGCTTGAATTCTGTAATAACATCATCAGGAATATCAATGTCTGATTTCAGCTCATTAGTTCTCCTATGTACAAAAAGGAATAAAGTTTGTCAAGTGAATACAAAAGAAAAACTACATAGAAGCATAAGCAAGACCATTTGTTTTTTTCTATTTGCATATACTTGAAATAGTTGAGTACTTTCACTAGCATATGATATGCTCATGCTGTAAAAGTACTTAAAGTAATGTTTAAGACCAATGAACCAAAACTTGAGTTTTATAAAATCATCACTCTACTATTTTCCTTTTTCCGGTGGCAGAAGGAGTTTAACCATTCCTTGGAGGAAAATATAATGTCGTATTAGAACATGGATCAAATTTCAAGTATGCAAGTACACAACAAAGTTATCTCATACAACCTTGACAAGATATATTCAGCAATTCTTCATAATGTACTATTACCTCACATTATTAGCAACCATAACAGGATCAAGATCACAGCGGACATCTTTTATATCAGGAGACCACTTTGCAGTTAAAATCCCAGTAACTATGACGTCATCTGCCCAACCCACAAGATAAAATAAAAATAAAGGTAATCAAATTTTATAACAAAAAAGCATCAAGGCATTTTTAAGGTATCTTTTAAAGGTTTTTGAGCTCACTTTTCTCTGTCTATATCTCCATTATAGACATTTCCAAAGTTTTATGGAGATGCCAACATTGTGAGTTCTAAATCCGCAAAACTCAAAATTCTTCAACTGAGTCCATTGATAATTTTTATTATAAAGATGCTGTCAATATTCTGTCTTCTAAATCTATAAACTAAAAGCTTGTAAAAAATTATCACATTTTAAATTAAAAATGTCACTGTAAGTCTGTAATTATTATTGGTTTATCTCTCAATTCAACTTAAGGAAACAATTATCTTTACTAAATAAGCACAACAGCTTGGATTATTTTTACACCGTTCTAAAGACATTATTGTTAAAACTATCTACTTCATATCCTTGGTATATATAGTTGGGCCACTTCCTAAAAGCTTATGCTTTTGGGAACAGTGGTAACTTTACAATAGCTCCTCTGGAACTGTTTCTTCCCTTCCCATTTCTACACAAGCCATCATTCAAACAGCCCCAGTTCACTGAAACAGTCATGACAAAGAAAAGCTAGGAGGATATTAATCAAATTTAAGCCACTTTTCGCCCATCCACCCATAATCTTTTATCTTATGTCTTGGACTAATAAGTTTCTAAGAAATTTAAAGCAGAACTGGTATCAAAATTGACAACCCTCCTGGTCCAGCCCAGCAAAAGTCTTATATAAAGATCTAGAAACCATAATGTTACTCCTCTAGCTGACCAGCACACAGAGTTATCTCACCCTCATGAACTAATAACTACAAATCCATTAGATTTATCTATTTAACCAAAATTGATAATCATTGCTGTGAAAGCGTACAAAGCATTCTCGCAAGCTTCCGTTTTCCAATTTCTATAAAACTACAAAGTTCTTAGGTTGAGATGAAGTTTCCTTCTGATGATACAAAGTGAAGTAATAATGTCAAGAGAAAAGTGAACACCAAAGCTTCACAGAATGGTACCTCCAGCTTTAACAATATCAACAAGATCATCCTTTAGAATGACAGGGATTGAACGAGGAATGGCACCAACACCCAATACATGCGTACTCTCTTGAATTTTGATTTCCTGATAATCATGGCATGTAATTGAACCTTCTAAATATTTGAACTTTGTCCCACCACAGGCTTTAGATCTCTGCCATTGAAAACATCAGATCAGTTGCTAAACTCCAAAAGGATACTTGTATCACAAGAGACATACCCTTACAGCATAGAGCTGGCAAATATCTTACTGCATAACACAAAAATTCAAAAGATGCAATCTCAAAAACAAAATACAAAGTAAAAGTCTCATCTTTCAACTGGTGAATGCACTTTAAAAATTGAAATAGCATTCGTAAAGTTTAAGATGCTTTTCTTTCTTGCTGCCAATGTTTGAACTAATAGTAAGTTAGTAAATTAAAATCAAAGCGCACATTATGTGAGCTGTCTACTCAAGAATTATTAAGATACAAGTTCCAAGACTTAAAACATCTACATTTTAAAAAACAATAGATCTGTAAATCACACTTTTAACTGTTTTACAAGTAACCATGTGACTAACAACTTCTTCTGTATAAGATTCAAGCTTTGCATTTTATAGATAAGAAAATAATGGTTCTGCACAACCTTAGATTTAGCAGACAAAATACCTGAGAAGGGCAGTGGGATGGTAGTTTTATCGAGTTTCTAGTTTCTATATCAGGAAAAACAAGGAAGCTGCACACACACAGCCAAAATCTGTAAGATACATTTGCAATAATATAGCTGGCATAAAATTTGCATCTAGCAACAAATCAGATGATACCAAATTCATTCTCAAAGTAAGAAAACCAATATATCACAAGAGATAAAAAGGTAGGTACATTCTTTCTTATAATAAACAAAATGATTTCACAAATAATTATTAATTATGATAAGTGTGTCGTGTTCACTTGATATCGATAGCTGGGCCTAGTTGAAACCCATTGTAACATAACTTATTTGGAAAAAAAAAGAAGAAGAAAAGATTTAATAGTAATAATAGAGAGAGAGAGAGAGAGAGACTAAACAATACCTAAACAATATTATCTTATTGCAGAGATAGAAGTTCATAATACCTTTATTTAGTATACATATGAAGACCGTTTTCTGTCAACTATCAAGGAGAAAAAACATAGGTATGATGACCATAATGAATTCAGATGAACTATTATTTTCCAAGTAAGCTCTAGGCCTTCCTTTTACCATAAAAAAAAAATCTTTTGTTTCATTCAAGCCACACCCACACACAACTAGTTATTCTCAACCTTATGCACCTAGAGATTCTTCTAGTTATGGAGGTTGAGTTACTTCTCGAATATTGCTTTTGTCACACTATTCTTAAGCTACCTAAAAACAAGCCTAAGCAAGGTTAACATAAATTCTACCAAGCTTGGTTGTTTAGTAAGTATAGAACCAAACTTTCTGATTCTTCCCATTTACAGCTATAGTGGTAACTCTTCTTCCTTTAAAAGAATCAACTCTTACAACATGAAATGAAGTGTACTACTTCTGCAGGGGACTAAAATTAAGAAGATCAATTGAACCATTTTATTCAAACTTATATATAACCATTTTTCCATAGCAAGATATGTAATTCACTAGAAAATTCATATGAAAATACATCTACAATGCTGCTTATGTATATGTGCACCATGGTAATTAAGTAGAAGCTCCGAAGACAAAACCTACTTGTGCTGACATTTCAGGCACATATAGCACCTCTCCCCTTCATACATCTTGATTGCTCCAGACCGGATTACTGTCCCTTTAAGAGTGAGAAGCATTCCACGATGCTTCACTCGCACGCATCCAATTCTAGGAAAAGTCTCTATTCACAACAAAATATCCTCAGCAACCACAACCACACAACAGAATAATAAAAAAACCCATTTGAAACTTATAACTCTAAAATCATTTGAGTAGTATAAAAAGAAAAGTAATACCTGGGCATTCAAGAGGGGAACCACTGATATCAATTCTAACATGAATAAATTCCTTCTTAATCCCTTTGTTGGAATCTTTCAAATCCTCCAATATTACTTTCTGCAACACCGGCACGAATATCCAAATCAAAAATCACAATTTTATCCTTTTTAATATATCATAGCTACATATGATTATAGATGTTGACCCGCAAAAATTCTGCATACATACATGTGCCCAAACGGCCGCCTGGTCGAAAAGGCGCAAGTACTCGGTGGGCTGTGAGAAGACGAGGTGAGCAATAAGAGGATCATCGTCCATTAACAATGCGAAACTGAGACAAAAGTAAAATGAGAGATTGCAGAGTAAACAAATAAAGAAACGAAAAGAAAAATTGGGATTTGTAGTTAAATGGGAAGTACTCGACGGAGAGCGGGTAATGAAGCTTTAGGTCAGGAGAGAGAGAAATTGAGCGGAGTTCGTCAGAATGGCGGATTATGAGGAAGGTCGCCAATCTTTTGACGGGATCGAGATCGTCTTTCATTGCCGAGCTCTGAGTGACTGGAAGATGGGGCTGTGTGAACTGGAGCTGAATTGGGCGGGAGCAGCAATAAATGAATATATATATACATATGCATATGCATGTATATAAAGGATGTACATAGCAATTAATATCCAAAACAAATGGGTGTATGCAGCTAATGTCCAGTACAAAAGGGTCCATCTAGCTACTAATTAAATAAATCAATGTTAGAATAATTCACTAAACTTTCTTTAAAAAGAAAAGCGTTTCTATAATACTTTTTCATTGATTTTTTAGAGTAGTTTGTTAAACTTTATACTTTTTTTTTAAAAAAATTACATTTCTTAATTGATTATATTACAAAAATATGTTCATTTAATTTCATGCATGCTGTTCGACTACCATTTTTATCAAATTGTAAAAATTTGTATTCAATCTAACATGTTTAGTACACGAAATGACTGTTTCTTTATTTGGTTATGTCTATGTCTATCCTCAATAAATATATATTTTTGTATTTCTTAAATTATTATCGTGTTTTGAAGGATTATAATATTTATTTATGTTTATGTGTATTTTCTTCATAATTTTATTAATTTTTTTAAAAATATTAACTAGGTCTAATTAAACATGTAGTTAATTATTTTAAAATTTAATTATATTTTAATATAAATTTGAAAATAATTATATATATATATATAGTATATGGATAATGCATCCAATTTATTAGGATGAAAGATTCAAAAAATATATATAAATATACAGTTTTTCTTCGGGCTTTAAAAAGAAATAGTTATTCTATTGTAATGAAATATATATTTATGAAAATTAGGAATAACGATCTTAGACTAATCATAATTTTGCGTTTATTCAAATTCTAAAATCTTAACGATAAATTGACATAGTTATAAATAAAAAAAAGAAAATTACACTTGTAGGCCTGTTTTACCCCCAAATTTTTATAATATATATATATATATATATATATATATATATAATCTTTAACCTCGGAATAAATTTTTTCATTCCAATATTATGTTTATTAAACTAAAGGGTATGAATTTACATAATCTGTAATTTACAAATATTGAAAAATGTTGCATATTACAAAGTCAAAATTCTTTGCTTCTATTGCTATATTGAACAACTAACCAGGCAAGTAGTTTATTGAATTTAAGTTCCTAAAAATTTAATTAATATACGTGTTTCTGAAAATTAGAGCCAGGGAATAATTACGTTTTATTTATTTATTATTATAAAAATTGAGAATTTTCGTAAATTGTCCTAGTTCTTAATCAAATTACGTCGGACTCTGGGCCAAGCTGACCCGACCCGAAGAACAAACCGACATTATAAGAGTTTATTATAAACCTATAAGTTAACAAATAGCCACCACAGTTTTGTGGATTTAAAATCTGCGTAATGACTCTCATTTTTAGACAAGGGCGAGGAGAAGGGGAAAAATACGCATCCTTCCACTGACAGGCGAGTCTCAAATCCCTAATTCTGCCTTTGATTTTGCTTTAGTTTTCCATTTGAATATTCAGATCAATTTCTCACTCAAAACCCCTAAATTTATACTCTCTCTCTCAGTCTACAGATTTCGCATTTCCTAGGGTTTTGGAAAGCCTGTGAAAGGCAAGCATGTCGTCCGATGACGAGATAGAGAAGATCCAGGAAGAACGGAAGAAGATGGAGAAGGAGTTGGGGAAGAACAAGGACTTGGCGTCGCTCAGCTCCGTCACATACGACACTGATCTTTACGGTGGCGACGATAGGGACGCCTATGTGTCCTCTATTCCCGCCAAAGACGAAGATGAGATCACCGATGTCATGGAAAACGCAGTCGCTCGCAAAGTGGCTTCTTATACGGCTCCTAAAAGGCTGTTGGAGGAGATGCCTAGAGTAGGTGGTGGTGATGAAGATGTGGGGTTTAAGAAGCAGTCGATTGCTGATCGTGAGGGTGATTATAGGAGGCGGAGGCTAAATTGGGCATTTTCTCCGGAGCGGAGCGATCCGTTCGCGTCTGGGGAGAAGACACCGGACTGGAGCTATGCTGATGCGATGAAGGATACGGTATACAAAAAGAAAAAGGAGGAGACTGAGAGACTTATTGCTAAGAAGAAGAAGGAGGAAGAGGAGGCCGCCAAGTTGGCGACTGAGAATGGCGAGAAGGAGGTTGCCGTTGCTGCTGCTTCTTCTGTACCCCAGAAGCGAAGGAATAGATGGGACCTATCTCAGGATAATGGAGAAGCTGTGAAGAAAGCAAAGACTACTTCTGATTGGGATTTGCCTGATACCACCCCTGGACGGTGGGATGCAACTCCAACGCCTGGGAGAGTGGGTGATGCAACCCCGTCTCTTGCCAGGAGGAACCGGTGGGATGAGACGCCCACTCCGGGAAGGGTAGCTGATTCCGATGCCACCCCTGCTGGCGCTGTCACTCCTGGTGCTACTCCGGCTGGGATGACTTGGGATGCTACACCGAAGCTTGCTGGGTTAGCTACACCAACTCCGAAAAGGCAGAGGTCTAGGTGGGATGAGACCCCGGCAACCATGGGTAGTGCAACCCCGATGGCTGGTGCCACACCTGCGGCTGCTTATACACCTGGAGTAACCCCTGTAGGAGGAGTTGAGCTTGCTACTCCGACGCCAGGGGCTATTAATCTGCGTGGCCCAATGACTCCGGAGCAATATAATTTGATGAGGTGGGAGAAAGATATCGAGGAGAGAAATCGTCCCTTGACTGATGAAGAACTTGATGCTATGTTTCCACAAGAGGGGTATAAGATTTTGGAGCCTCCACCTTCATATGTGCCTATCAGAACACCAGCTAGGAAATTACTTGCGACCCCAACTCCTATGGGTACTCCTCTTTATTCTATCCCAGAAGAGAATCGTGGACAGCAGTTTGATGTTCCAAAAGAAGCCCCTGGTGGCCTGCCTTTCATGAAGCCAGAGGATTACCAGTATTTTGGGGCATTGTTGAATGAAGATGATGAGGAGGAATTGTCCCCTGAAGAACAGAAAGAGCGTAAGATTATGAAACTTTTGCTTAAGGTTAAGAATGGTACACCCCCTCAGAGGAAGACTGCTTTGAGACAGCTTACTGATAAAGCTCGTGAATTTGGTGCTGGCCCATTGTTTAATCGCATTCTTCCATTGCTTATGCAACCCACTTTGGAAGACCAAGAGAGACATCTTTTGGTCAAGGTTATTGATAGAGTGCTATATAAATTGGATGAATTGGTGCGTCCTTATGTGCACAAGATACTTGTGGTGATTGAGCCATTGTTGATTGACGAAGACTACTATGCCCGGGTGGAAGGTAGAGAGATCATATCTAATCTTAGTAAAGCAGCTGGGTTGGCTACTATGATTGCTGCAATGCGTCCGGATATTGATAACATAGATGAATACGTCAGGAATACTACTGCAAGAGCTTTTAGTGTTGTTGCTTCTGCACTTGGTATTCCTGCTCTCCTGCCATTCTTGAAAGCTGTGTGTCAGAGTAAGAAATCATGGCAAGCGCGACATACTGGAATCAAGATTGTTCAGCAGATTGCCATTTTGATAGGTTGTGCTGTGCTACCCCACTTAAGGTCTCTAGTGGAAATCATAGAGCACGGACTGAACGATGAGAATCAGAAGGTGCGGACAATCACTGCTTTGTCTCTTGCTGCACTTGCTGAGGCTGCTGCTCCATATGGTATTGAAAGTTTTGACTCTGTCTTGAAGCCTCTGTGGAAGGGTATCAGGTCACACCGTGGTAAGGTTTTGGCTGCATTCTTGAAGGCCATTGGTTTTATTATTCCTCTTATGGATGCTATATATGCTAGTTACTACACTAGGGAAGTGATGGTTATATTGATTCGAGAGTTCCAGTCACCTGATGAAGAAATGAAGAAAATTGTGCTGAAAGTGGTGAAACAGTGTGTGAGTACAGAGGGTGTAGAGTCTGACTATATCAGAAATGATATTCTTCCTGAGTTTTTCAGGAACTTTTGGGTTAGAAGGATGGCATTAGATAGAAGAAACTATAAGCAACTAGTGGAGACAACAGTGGAGATGGCAAACAAAGTAGGTGTTGCTGATATAGTAGGAAGAATTGTTGAGGATCTCAAAGATGAGAGTGAACCATATAGGCGAATGGTAATGGAAACTATTGAAAAGGTGGTAGCAAATTTGGGTGCTTCGGATATTGATTCTCGGTTGGAGGAACTTCTGATTGATGGAATTCTTTATGCTTTCCAAGAGCAGACCAGTGATGATGCCAATGTTATGCTTAATGGGTTTGGTGCGGTTGTGAATTCTCTTGGGCAGAGGGTAAAACCATACTTACCTCAGATATGTGGTACCATCAAGTGGCGCTTGAATAATAAGAGTGCAAAGGTGAGGCAACAAGCAGCAGATCTCATTTCAAGAATTGCTGTTGTCATGAAGCAGTGTCAAGAGGAACAACTGATGGGCCATCTTGGTGTTGTTTTGTACGAGTATTTGGGAGAAGAATACCCAGAAGTTTTGGGATCAATTCTGGGGGCACTGAAGGCAATTGTCAATGTCATTGGTATGACAAAGATGACACCTCCCATAAAGGATTTGCTTCCCCGACTGACACCGATTTTGAAAAATAGGCATGAGAAAGTGCAGGAGAACTGTATTGATCTTGTAGGTAGGATTGCAGACCGTGGTGCTGAGTTTGTTCCGGCTAGGGAGTGGATGAGGATCTGTTTTGAGCTTCTTGAGATGCTCAAGGCCCATAAGAAGGGTATCCGGCGAGCTACGGTTAACACATTTGGTTATATTGCCAAAGCAATTGGGCCACAAGATGTTCTGGCAACCTTGTTGAACAATCTGAAGGTGCAGGAACGACAGAACCGTGTTTGCACAACTGTGGCGATTGCCATAGTAGCTGAAACCTGTTCACCTTTTACTGTTTTGCCAGCTCTGATGAACGAGTATAGAGTTCCAGAGCTGAATGTGCAAAATGGTGTTTTGAAATCCCTCTCTTTTCTGTTCGAGTACATAGGAGAAATGGGAAAAGATTACATATATGCTGTGACTCCATTGCTCGAGGATGCTCTCATGGATAGAGATTTGGTTCACAGGCAAACAGCAGCTTCTGCTGTCAAACACATGGCTTTGGGGGTGGCTGGATTGGGTTGTGAGGATGCATTAGTGCACTTGCTGAATTATGTCTGGCCAAACATATTTGAGACCTCCCCACATGTCATAAACGCAGTCATGGAAGCCATTGAAGGGATGAGAGTGGCCCTGGGTGCTGCTATTGTTCTAAACTACTGTCTGCAGGGGCTTTTCCATCCCGCCCGGAAGGTCAGAGAAGTGTACTGGAAGATTTACAACTCACTGTATATTGGAGCTCAAGATGCCCTTGTAGCAGCTTATCCGACGCTGGAGGATGAGCACGAGAACGTATACAGTAGGCCTGAGTTGGTGATGTTCGTATAAGGTGCATTTATTTGTTGCCTAGGGTCATACAACTCAGAATGACAAATTGTTACTCTTAACTGCTGTAGTTTGTTTTCAATCTATAGTCTTTATAATAGACCTTGACTATCTTCAATTGGTACGTGGAAATCTTGTTTGAATCTTGTTTAATGTTTGATCGTTTGCCGACAATCTTGTTTAATTGTTTGAATTATGTTTTCAGTGCTTACAGAATTTGCAGGCACGTTGGACGTTGGTGTCTTTTGCTTCAACCATAACATAAAAACAAAAATTCTAAAAAAATTGTTTTCAGCTTGTTAAACTTGGGAGTTGGAAGTTGATACAATCAAAGATTTCACACACAAACCCATTACTGATCGTGGATTTCTCTCTTAACTATTAGGTTATGATGGGGTTAAAGGGTCTGTTCTGATTCATTTGAAGTGTAAATTTGGGAGTTGAAAGTTGAAATTCCATATTTCGAGTGCCTGGAGAGGTCAAATTGGTATTGGTGCATGCGTAAAACTATATCTCCTATGGAAGGAGAGAAACTACTTAGCATCGGCCTCTGAAGGTATGCCCAAAGCAATTCTTCTAAAAATTATCATTTGTTATTGAGTTCTTTTTACTGTGGTTTATGATTGTTTATGAAAAATATATTATTGTAAACTATGGCCATATTATTGGCCGTGTACAAAGGTTGTCCTCTGTGGTCGCATATGGAAACCGATGACTGTTCAAGAATTTTAAAATTATGATCCAATTAGTAGCTTAATTTAATACCACTTTTTAAAAAGATTAGAAAAAACAGTTACCCGGAATTCAGGTATTCACCAATACCAACCAAATCAATTCCCTCCATAAAAAACACCACTAAGATTTTGATATTTTTAATTGACTAATTTATCCTCACAAACGTTAAAATGGCATTAATGGAGCATTGTATACTTCTTAGCACATAAAAGAGGTTCAACTCATTCCTACTAAAAGAACAAAAATCAACTCTTTATGATTAACTATTGCTTAACTTCCATTACTCGATTTTTAAAATAAAAATTAAAAATAGAACAAAAATTTAGGACATTAAAGAGAAAAAAAATGCGAACCTCTTGAGAGGGCCTACTCCCTTGAAAATTCGAAAAATATAATAATAATAATAACCATGCAATAAAAAAAAGTGATAATTTTTCACAAAATTAAATCGTGTGTCATACAGCACAATACGATTTCGAATTTGAAGCAGTAGTTTTCAAGATTTATATATAACCAACACCACCATTGCAAGGCCCAAATGATCGGAGTTTACAGAAATTGTAAAATATTCAAGATTATTTAAATAACCAAAAGAAAAAAAATCAGTCACAGGCTTTGGAAGGAAGAACATTCAGCACAGACAAAAAAGATTCTCAATTTCATGTCCAAAGTACGAGCGAGTAGTCATGATGTATCTTGACGCACAAAAATCAAGAGCTCCTACCTAAAACCCCTTAAATTTTGACCCCTGAAGTTTCAGATAGTTTGTTATCCAAGGAAAAAAGAAAAATATAGCAATAAAGTAATTAAAAGCTTTAAGAAAACCACAATCCATTCCTGGAGGCCATTCCACGTGACGAGCCCCTGCAGATCTAAACAAAATGAAATATCAAAATTTAATATTGAATATCAAACATCAAGGTTCTTACAGTATGAGTTAACTGTGAAATAAAATAATAATAATAAAAAGAAAAAGAAAAAGAAAAAAAGAAGCAAGATTACCAAATATTTCATAAGAAATTAAATGGAATGAATACATAGGAACAACATTAACAGCATTTATAACTGACTGTATTATGTAAGGTTCCATTGCTATACCAACAACTTAAAGAACACTGATCCAGAAACGCAGATGGCAAAAGTACTAATTTTGGACTTCACATTCATCTCTACAAGATGCAATGGCTGACCAACTAAAATTTTCATATTCAAGGATACATGTTTATTAAGTAATAAATACAAAAATATATATATATATATATATATATATATATATATATATATATCACAGAAAGGTCCAATCCTCCTGTATATTAAGTTTTGAGTATAATCTAGTTCCTTCCCCTCCAGTCCATCTTCAACTAAATCAAACTTTAAAAACTAAGTAGACGCAGTTGGGTATATCTTAAGCTGAATATAAAACAGCAACAAGCAGCTTCACTACCATCTACACAATGATGAAGGTAAGTGTCACTAGGATTTCATATAAAAGAGGATAAACATCCCTTATTGATACTTCTTGATGAAGAGCTAAAGAAGGTCTTAGAAGCCAGCTACTTAGTTAATGCTACATGTCAAAACAACTAAATTAATTACGTAGGGTATGAGTGAAAAACTAGAGGCCAGAATATACGGACAATTACCTAAATGGATAGTACAAATCCCAGCATCAAATATGCAATCCATGCAAAACTAGAAGTACTTACCTAAGATGAAAAAATTGATTAATTTCTTTTGTCACCTATAAGACACCAATATTTGGGGCATAACCTACTTCTGTATTGTAAGATTATACAAATCCTACATGATGTATTATAAAGATTATGCAACTCCTACTCTGAAATCAACACATTCTTTCTATAACAAAATTATATAATTTACAAAAACCATATCCTAAAGGCTGCAGCTCCTTAGAGAATACAAGCTAACATACAAACAACTCCATCGTTAGAGAAAACAAGCCAACTATCTCAAATTCAGTAAACAAAACAATTTAGAGACAAAAAGCAATTTATTTCCAGCTGGTTTGTTGAAAAACAAAGAAGCAGACTACGTAAATCAATAAAAGCCCAATGTAGAATTTGTGATGGAAGACAAATTCGAGAACCGTTACTTTTACTACTACATTGTCAAAGAAAAGAAATTGCAGCTTCACTACTAATTATTCACACCATAATACCGTCATGGATCCATCTCAAAACTTAACAAAACAACTTTAAGATGCAAAATCAGGAAAAATAGAACTATAACTAATTAAACAAAACAACAGCAATTTAGTTCAAACTGGCTGTTCAACACAAAGAAGCTGACTGGTTATATCAATAAAACCCAATTTTTTTGCTGAAACAATAAAACCCAATTATAACTTGACGAGGAACACAAATCAGAGCGAGCATGTAAAGTCAATTACGATTATACAGGTTCCAGTACAAAAAGCAGCAAATTTGTAGCATAAAAAATTAGCAATTAACAAATACCAGGGAATGAATTATACCAACTCAACCAACTCAACGAGAAGCGGCGTTGAGAGACAAAAGCAAGTTCTTTCCACCAGGCAAGTAAGCAACGTTGGGCGACTTGGATAGCGTCGCAGCAATTTCCCTCGAAGCCTCAATCCTTCTCAGCCGAATCAAGCCGTCTCCTGCCAAAGTAGTCGCCTCAGAGATCAGCCTCGCGGACTCACTCTCACCCTGTGCCCTAATAATCGCGGCCCTCCTCTCCTGCTCCGCCTTGGCCACCACGAACTTGGACCTTCAGCCTCCTGCTGCGCCACCTGCTTCTGCTCAACAGCCCTAGAGAACTCTGCACCGTACGACAAGTGAGTAATCGCAACATCGTCGAGCAAGATGTTGAAGTCCTTAGCCCGGCGAACGAGACTCTCCCGAACCAACGCAGATACCTGCGGACGCTCAGTGAGCAGCTGATCGGCATTGAATTGGGCAACAACGGCCTTCAAAACCTCGTTTCCAATGGAAGGAAGGACCTTCTCGTCGTACTCGAGACCTAAAGTTTTGAAGATAGTGGGGAGGCGAGAGACCTCAGGACGAGCGAGAACCCTCAGGGTTAGGTTAACCATCTGAAGGTCCTTTGTTCCAGACATGGAAGAGAAGGTGTGAGGTCTGGTTCGAATATCGAAGATGAAGGGCTTCTGAAGCCATGGGACAAGAAAGTGGGTACCTTCACCGACTGTCTCGTCGATGACTCCCCGGAACCGGTCGAAAAGAACGGCACGCTGACCTCCGTCGACGTTGTAGATAGAGGAGTTTATGACAGTGGCGCCGACACCGAGACCTAATGCGGCGCGTGCGATGTTCGTCAACAAGGACACTGCTTTTGGGTTCGACATTCCTTTTTGCCCTCTCCGATCTGAACTTGGATAAGTGTGATTGAAAGGACTTTGGAGAGAATTGAATTATAGAGGGTTTATGTAAAACCCTAACTGTGTAGAAGAAGCTGGTTATTGGGCCACTTCCTTGGGCCCCTGCAAGAAAAGGCCCAATAATTATTTTATATTTATTTTCTTCTTATTTTCTTTTTTTTTTTAAAAAAAAATCCAATTCTTTGTATTCTTATATGAGTGACTCGTTAATTTTTCATTTGAAATTTTAATCCCTTTTTTTGTGTCTAATTTCAATATTGAAATAGTTCATAATTTAGTAATCAAGTAATAATAGAGTGATATTTGAAAAAATAATAATATTTTAAAAATATTATTTTATTGTATAAATCTATTTCATTTCACGTCGATAAATTATATCTAGATAATGTATGTCTCATGAGTTTTTTACTTTAAAAATTCTTGCTTTATTAAAGTTAAAAAAATATCTTATGCTCATAAAACGATTTGTGGTGTGTAACACATCAGTATAATAAAAATAATATTTAATTTTAAAAAATATTTTAATTTATTTTAAGTATTATAATGTGTAACAAATACAATTATTTTTAGCCTGATAAAAAATACAAATATTTTTAGAATATATTAATTTTATATTGATAATAAATACATTAGGGTTTTATAATTGTATTATTATAAAATATATATTATCTTAAGTGTTATATTTTTAAAAGATAGTTAACTTTACATAGAGCTGACTAAATATTTGAAATTTTTTACTCTTATTTTTATCTGTATTTTCAATATTTTATGCTGTATTTTTATTATATTTTTTAACAAATTTTTTCGAATTATACACATTCTTATGATTTTTTGTATTATACGCATACTGAAAATAAAATGGTGGCAGAACGACGTGTCGCTGGCCATTCTCCGGCCAAATTCTTACGAGGACTGATAGATTAAAAAGAATAATTAATTTTTTTTTAAATGCAAAATAAATAAGGGATTGTAGGGTTATTTTGGATATTTAATATAAATGAGCCCGTGTACGGCAATTTGAGTTGTGGGAACTCTATCTTAATTCACTGCTTCAAAACGACATTTATTTAAGTTTTCTTTTTAAAAAAATAAAATTTTATATGTCAATTTAATTTTAATTACGTTTTGACAAAAAATAATAATAATTTCAATTACCACAGGAAAATTGAGTTTCTTGAACGAAATTTAAATGGAATGAATAAATAAAAGCAATTATAAATTATTTATGTCAATATTTATAAGTCGAAATGACATAAAAACCGATAAAGTACAACTCAAAAGGTTACGTGTGACTGAGGGTAGGGTCAAAAGAATAAAAGTACAAGTCGCATAAGCTAACTCCTCTCTTGACCGTTAATTTAATAATTTCCTAGAAAATGAAAAGCTTTTCGTAGCTATTTTTCCCAACAGACAAACAACCACCACCGGCTGTCTCTGCTTGATCGCAAATAACAGAAAAAAGAAGAGAGAATCAATGTGGGTGTTTTATCTGATATCGTTGCCCCTAACAATGGGGATGGTGGTTTTCACGTTGAAATATTTTGCTGGCCCTGATGTTCCCAGATACGTCTTCTCCACCGTTGGATACACCTGGTTCTGCTCCCTCTCCATCATCATCCTCGTTCCCGCCGACATCTGGACGGTAATATATATCCATATATATATATATAATTTGATAATGTATGTTATTATAATACATCATGCACGTGCGTTTTACCCATATATTTTTGTTTAATTATGTGTGTGTATATGTACGCATCTATATATGCATGTTCTTAGTTATATATGTTTTGAGTTTTGCTGAAAATTTTGGAGAATTAATTGTTTCTAAAGAATGTTGGAAAATCTAAACTTTGATTATTAGTTGAAAACAATTTAATCTGCCCTTTAATCAACTTCTACTGCTTATATATGCCTGAAACTCTGGGAATAGTGTGTAATGCGATTAATTAGTTTTAAAATTTAGCTTTGGTTTTATTATGATCATTTTGGTTTTATCCATCATGACTATAAGAATTTGTTCAAACGAACCAAATTCGCATTTGGATTTCATTGACATAAAAACTCAGCAATTTTAAAGTTTAATGATTAAGTAAGTATATTTACACTTAAAGAGTTCAAATCCAGTCATCTAAATTCACAAACGTATGCAAACTCACATTATTCAATTTATAGATTTAAGTAACTAATTTGTTCACTTTATCACACAGACGCTCAGCGGGCAACACAATGGTGCAATCTCATTCTTCTGGAGCTTAACATATTGGAGTACATTTTTGCTAACATGGTATGCTAAGTTTCTATTTCTTTATTACCTATTTATTTATTTTTCTACATCTTTTCTACCAAAAAAAGAGAAAATCTATTTTTCTACATCCGAAACTTGTATAGTTGATTGTGGTTGTCCAGTTCAAGGAAGATTTAATTAATTAATTGAATCAGAAAATAAAATACGTGCATTGTTCCTCTGATCATCTCCAACTCCCTATAGACTCATATATATATATATATATGTATATTATTTTTATATGGTTGATTATCATATGAGCGCAATGCATTTTAAATCCATGTAATTGTCTTACTGTGACAAGGGCATATATATTTCCTTGACATTGGAATTTTCAGAAGCTTCATGGGTATTATTAAACTCTCTCTCTAATTAGCAGGGCTGTGGCGCCTGCTATTCAGGGTTATGAAGATGCTGGAGACTTCACCATGACAGAGAGATTGAAGACTAGCTTACATGGGAATTTAGTCTTCTACCTCTCTGTGGGCTTCATTGGACTATTTGGACTTATACTTCTTGTTACTCTGCGAAAAAATTGGTAATTAGCTTTATATATATAAATATATTTTCTCAATTTAGTTGCTGCCATTACTATTTACTCTTTGAACTTCATGTGTCTTGTGATTGGATGATGTAGACAAGAACAACACATGGCCAAAAACAAGGGACATGCATGGTTAGGGTTCATAGACAAAGAACTACATGAAAAAATTTGCTAAACATAACGAATATTACAAGTCACGAGAACCTAAAGTAATTATGAACATTAATTACAAAGAAGTCATTTACTCCAAGGTTGGCTTATTCATGGATTTTAGCTGTTACTTCAATTTTATGAACTTGTAAAACTTCCATATGAACTTTTTAAGACTGAGATAAATCAGTAATTACGAATGACTGTTTGATCATTCTCCTTACAAAATGTTGAATTGTAGAAGGTTTCATTCAGTTTCAATCAGTAAATTGAGTTAATTAATCTCTATTTCATGGTGGCCTTGATCCTAAGTTTGAAACCAATAATTCATTTTCATTTTTGAGTACACATGAAATTCATAATTAACTTCTCTCAAGTTGATTATCTTTTTTAACAGTTCAGATTTTGTAGGAGTGGGGGCATTATGGGTTTAGCAATGGCTTGCTCAAACACTTTCGGACTTGTGACTGGTGCATTTCTTCTTGGCTTTGGTTTGAGTGAAATTTCGAAGAGCATCTGGAAAAATGCAGATTGGATCGCTCGTCAAAAGTTTTTGTCACACAAAATTGCTAAAATGGCTGTGAAACTCGATGATGCTCATCAAGACTTTTCAACTGCTATAGTAGTAAGGATATATAAATCCCAACTTTACAGTTTAAAGTTTACGTTTGCTCTCCTCCTGTCCCATTCCCCTTTAAAATTAGTGAAGCATTTGTAAAAGATATAGTAACTATTAAGATAAATATGTTGTTACCTCGAGAATATCATATTAGGAAAATGTACCTCTTTAGTGCAATCTTTACTTGAGGTTTCAAGAGTGTGATTGAAGAGTTGTTCTGTAAGATTGGTTATGTGGAAAGTTTGGCTTAGAGATCATAGTGGTAATTTATTTACTCAATACTTTCACAAATTAAACATTTCTCTCAATTAAAATTGAGATATGAAATAGTTGATGTTGAATGAGGCTTGTGAAGTTTGACACAATATTAAAGCTCTATGTCAGCAATCAAAAGAAATTTCTTTCCTTAGTACTGAACCAAGCATTTTCCTGCAATTACGTATTCATTGTAATTTCAACTTATTTCTTCTGCTGACATAATTTGTGCCGTTGGATTATCAGATTGCTCAGGCAACGTCAAAGCAAATGCCAAAGCGTGGTCCTTTGAGATCCTTCATGAATATAATTGATGATATGCTGCTTCAAATGGTAGTCTGACTTCTTTAATTCCTGCCTAAAACATTAACTCTGTTCAAATTGTTTTCTTTTTTTTTCACCTCTTTGCTTTAATTCTTTTTAGTTAAAAGAAGATCCATTGTTCAAACCTCAAGGTGGGAGATTAGGAGAAAACGATATGGACTATGACACTGATGACAAATCAATGGCAATGCTAAGACGACGACTTAGGATAGCTTGAGAGGAGTACTATCGATACAGAAGGTAGATATTTAATTAACTGTTAAGTATAATTTACCACTTTAGTCATCCATGAGTTTTTCTCTTTTGAGTGGTTAATTAGTTTGGTTTGCTTTATGAATGTTGTACCTTATATTATATTATTTAGAAACGTCTTTTGCTCATGTTTGTCTGATATTATTGCACAGACGTATTAGAAAAATTTACGTGAAACAAATTGTATTATCTTATCAATTTTCTCAACATTTTCAAATAGGATACATACATTTTGCTCCTAAGATTTGCAGTGTGAACTAGTTTAATATTTTACCCTTTTTTTAAAAACCCCTTTTCTTGGTCCTTCCAAGTTTTGACATAATTGTTTGATTTGCTTATGCAAAGTAATAATATATATTTAGATATCACAGGTGGAACAGAGTGTTTAAAATTAAATCTGATTGTTTTTAGCACGTATCTAGCTTCAAATATACACAACCACTATTATGTTTTTTCTCTAATAGTAATTAAACTTAACTTTCAGTTTTTGGCAGCGAATATATGAAGTTCGTCTTGGAAGCTCTTGAGCTGGAAGACACTGTAAAAAATTATGACTGCCGCATTGCCACTGGATGGTTTGATCTTTAACTATACCTCCTTTTTCCTTGTTTGTGTTTTTTTTACACTCTCATTATTAAGTTGATGCATGCCTTTTAAGTCCAAAAAATAACTTTTTAAGTTTTCGTCATTAAGTTTCATAATGAAATCATTGTGGCTGACCCCTTACAAAAATATGTCTCTGGGTGGTTGGAATTTTATTCTTGGCTTCACGAACTTCTTGTATGATATCTAGTTGAACACATTTTCTTATTCTTCTGTATCCCCCAAAATTTTAAACATTCCTTCTTTTTTTATTTATTTAAAGGTAGCTATTACTAGATCTCTTTGAGCCACATCTCTTCTACGCTTTTTCAAACACTTGTTCTCTATTGGAAACTTTTCTCAATTTTAAGGGCAACATACTTGCAGCAACGTACTGATAAACATGTCAAATTATAAATAAGATGGGGTTATGATATAATTTCCAGCATGTAGCAAATCCCTTATTTCAAATTGTGATGACTTCATGTCCGCTTTCCTCTTAATGCTACTCATTGATATTTAATTGTTGCAGGAAATATATTTCGAGTTTCAGGCCTGAACGTGCAGGCAGACTCGGTTACCTTATAGATATTAGTGGTAAAATATTGTGTATGGTGTTTTCCATATTTCATGTTTAAATTGTGCTTGTCTTGTAATTACTGAGGATGTTATTACAATCGGTTTGGATTCTGGATGATCGAAGCTGCTATGAAAAATGAGGATCATATCTTTCATTAGAAATGTTTGCTTTTTCTTAATAGGCTGGAGTCTATTTTCTATACCTTAAAAAGGTCATTATTATGAGACATGATCTTTCAATTCTTAACAGAAGAAAGCCACCAATAAGGAAGGAAATGACCATACAACAAAATGAAATGTACTTATTTGATGAGATTCTTACAACTGTTCTGTAAATGCATTAGATATAATTTTCTGGTTTTTTCTTCTATGGGTATCATTCAAATTTATCAGTTCTTAAATAAATGAAAATCTAATTTCAGAGTTGCTTTGGCGTTGTATACTAAAGAAGCGAATTGAGAAGCTTTTGGCTATTCTTTTGGGTTGCATGTCAGCTGCGATTCTTATCGCTGAAGCTACTATATTTCCCAGTGGAGTTGATTTATCTCTTTTCTCTATTCTTATTAACGATGTACGAAAGCAGGAGGTGCTTGTTCAGGTAAACTTTAAAATCTGAAGTTCAGGAAATATGTTACCTAATACACAGCACAAAAAGGAAATTGGTTTGATACTTGTCTGAGATGATCATAGTCCTTGAGGGGTTGTATATATTTGTAGAAAAGGATCTATTTGTGCTCTATGACTATATAATCCGACACTTTAAAGAGTAAAGATTGTTTCATTGTTTCAAGGCTCTTTGGCTGAGGTAGTGAAGTCATTATAACTGTCCTGGCTTGTAGGAATGAGCCCAATAATCTTCTAAATTTGGAATATATATACCTTGAGTTTCTGCTATTAGCCCATTAGTCACTGTTTTGAAGCTTTATGCCTTTTTTAATCATGGATTGCTGGTGGGTTTTTCAGGTGGTTGCTTTTGTTCCTCTAATGTATATGTGCTTGTGCACATATTATTCCTTGTTTAAAGTTGGAATGCTAATGTTCTACTCATTGACACCAAGACAAACAAGCTCAGTTAGCTTGCTGATGATATGTTCGTAAGTTTCTCTTATCAAAGTACATTTTTTCTGTTCGCATTTCTTTTTCTTTTTTAAAAAAAGGATTGTAATTCGATCTTTGCTTCAACATTTCTACCAGGATGGTTGCGAGATATGCACCACCAATTTCATACAACTTTCTAAATCTCATTCGTCTTAACGTGCATGAAAAAACGATATTTGAACAGGTCTTTCTCTGCAATCACAACTTCTTACTCATATTTTCATTATCAATGTCATCATTTGCATGCATGAAACTATGCAAAATGATTATAAGATGTTCTCTTTTTTATACCATTAGAACTGTTCTTGTAAACCTTCTAGAAAATATTTTTTGGGGTAATCAATTCTTCCTGATAGAGTTTCATACATATCCAACATTCCTACTTTTCTTGTTTCAATACTATAATTTTTTTCCTTTTATGTATAAATGTACGTCTAGTTCTAGATTGGAGGAACAGCAGAATGGAAAAAAAAAAGCCATATATAATGTGCTTCACATGCTTCATTTAAGTAATTTTGGGTTTTCTTTCGATGTGTACAACCCAGATACTCGACAAGGTTGTTGGATTTTTAATATCACATGGAAAACAATGTTTATGTGCAGAGAATGGGAAATATTGATGATGCTGTTCCTTTCTTTGGGAAGGGATTCAATAACATCTATCCTCTTATTATGGTAATATATACCTTGTTATTAGCAAGTAATTTTTTCGACCGGCTGTACAATTATTTCGGAAATTGGAAGTTACTCAAGTTTCAAAGTGAAGCTGAAGATGTGGATGGATTTGATCCGTCAGGAGTGATCATCTTGCAGAAAGGTGTGTTTTTTCATGTCATTAGTGATGTATTTTACCATCATTGTTTCGTCTTTCTTTCTTTTTTTTTTTTTTTCTTTTTGGCATAGAGCAGCAAGATGTATGACTAAAATTTGGATTTCAATTTTCTTGTTTAATATTTTGTCTCAGAACGGTCTTCGCTTATGGAAGGACATAGGATTGCAGAACATGTTATTCCATTGGCAAGGAATTTCAACAACGTAAATATCAAGGTTGCAATTGACAAGAAAACAGTATGTATAACTCACCTTAAAATGTTATGCATCTTTTTCTTATCATCATTATTGATTGTTTAGTCAAGTTTTACATATTGATCAACAGTTCTGTTTTCTGTTTTGTTATTTGATATTTTCTTGGACCTTAAACTTCACCGATATAAAATCAACAACATAAATGTTAGCAAATTAGCAACAGACTTGTTCCTTTTACAATTTTTTTTTTTCTTCTTGAAAATGCTAGGAGGATGGGAATCAACTAAAACCTCTGAAAATGGAGGCACAAAATGAGGCAAGCAGAGAAGCCATTCGCATGAAGCCTAATTCCACTGAAAGCTATGAGAAACTACCATCCAACATAGATATGAGAGAGAGAAAAACGCCCTCTCTAATAATTGACGATGGAAACTCACATGACATTTCAGGACCATCATCTGGATTAGCCTCGAAATGGGAATCAATGAAGATGAGTTTCCAAAGTCTCAGTTCTAACATTGGCTCCAACAGATTCCTACCATTGCACCAGATTCAAGAAACCAAACTGGATTCATCTATTTCTATGGATGAATCCATTGATGAAATATTTCAGAGATTAAAACAGCCAACTATAGATCGTAGTGATTACATTGATGACGAATGGTGATACACACACACACACACAAATATACACACAATTACAACATAAAGTACTAAGGCCATGCAGAGAATACTAGTCTTTTGTGGGGATGAGAAATGGATGGAAAGGATAATGAATGTCACAATCTGTATAAGAATGATATCGATACAAGGGAAACGCTATATTATTAGACACGTAAGTTGTATTTAGGCAGTAAAACTGTCTGTATGTTTTGTATACGTGCTTTGGAATTATCCATTTTTGTAATATACAATTGTACAATTGCTCTATAATCTCCTTCCATACTCATCTTCAATTATAATATCCAAGTTTTCTATTCAAACCACTCTAATATTGTCTAACCTTTCCTTGCTCCCACAGCAGGGATGTGGCGCAGGGGAAGGAAACGGATAGAACTCTCACATCTACTTGTGAGACTTGACACCTGCTTGGGGAGTTAGGATTTTAGTCTTTGTATGCTCTGTGTAGTGTCTTAAATATACTCAGTTTTGCTAGGTGTGAGATGGGGTGGAAATTAGGGTGCAAACTTGCTATTATAGACTCTCACAAAATTATATAATAGAATAGCAAATAGATTCTATCTCCTAATTGATTTTTTGTTAAGTCTTATAAAGGAAATATTAGGGGTGTGTATGTTATTTTGGACTCATAAAGGATTATACAGACGAAATAGTAAATATGTCATATTTCTTAATGATTCTCACGTTAAAAATCCTTTTTTGTTTCACCAAAAACCTTTCCTTGTTATTAATTTTGTTTTGCTTTTCAAAGTTTCTTGTCATTTCCATTTGTTACGCTGGAAAGCTGCAAACAAATTTTGAGGAGATGCTGCTGCCGGTTGCGAGTATAACAGAAATTATAACGTGGATTTTCATTGTTAATCCTCAGGTACTATATGTTTTTCTTTCTTATTTGTCCTTGCAGTTGTTAATTTGAATTGTCTATGTTTTCGTTTTTCGGGAAATTTCCATGGATGCTAAGCTCTATAAAAAGCCTCGCTCAGTTGAAATTTCATTCTGATTTGAGTCCCTGAACTTCAAAATGAAGGATGAGAAGTTTTAAAATGATCAGTAGTGGTAAGAATTTTTCCCACTTTATGGTCAAAAAGTATAGACATGTTAAGGTCATAATCACATTCAACACAATTAATAATAAAGTATATCTTATTAACAATAAAAATCTTGACTCTTCTTTAATAATTAGCATTTGAAATCTTGACTCTTCTTTAATTTTAACAATAAAAATAAAAATTGTTTACGGTGTAGTTCATGCTTTGATTTCCTTATATTTTGTAATGATAAAAGGTCATATTAATATGGAAATATAATCCCTGAAAAAAGAATTAAAAAATAAAAATAAAACAGGAACAGATTTCAAATTGCCAGCAAAAGCCAAAAGCCCGATGTACATTTTCCTCCATTTTTATATTGTTAAGTTCTTAAAAGTTGGTTTAACTAATTCCGGCAAGCTGTTGGTCGGAGGACCGCCGGCAGAACATGAGGGTCGGCAATAGTCCTTCAGCAGGCTATGTTTTATTTCTAAAGTGTTTATAGTTTACACCCCTCCTATTTCCATTATAATTTATAATCTTCTTAATATATTACATAAAGTAAAAAATTAAACACAAACCAAAATATTAGTCATAATAGGTTCTCAGATTTAAATAAACCATCTGATTCACCATTCCATTTCGAAGAAATTATAAGCATTATGTTTCTAGAACACTAATAATATTCAAAAAGTTCACTTTTACAACCATAAACATATTGTTTCCAGCTCAAGTATTGTCATCAAAACCTTCATTGTTCATCTCTGTATATTAAGGGAGAAAAGTTTCAACTTTATACATTATCAATTTTCACATGTAAATATAATAATTTATAATTTGATGTCACAACCAAGTATAGAAAAATATTGAACACAATCCAAATTAATGGTCAACATTAGTGACACAATCAGAGGTGGGATAAAAATAAACCCAACCAATAATGGTATATGATTCACCATTTCATTTCAAAGAACAAACCTAAGAGAATAATGGAGAAAATATGGAGAGTCACTTTTCCATACATCATGCAGAAAGTAGAAAAACATAGATTTTAAGTGCAAGTATCAATTTAAGTGAAGCATAAACTGATCAAAGGAAATTAAAAAGGGAAAAAACCTAGGCTTATGCATACGACAACGCCTCTAAAAGCAGGAGATGGAGGCATAAACTCCTACAACTGATAATAGATTGGATAGTGGAACCAAACAACTTCTCCAAATAAGAAACAAAGGAGAAGGAGAATACTGCAACGGAAATGAGAAATTTCACTGATGCTGCTCACTGTCAGGCTTGGCAGCTTCTTTGATCTCGTCAGTTCCGTCATCCTACATGCATTTCAGCAAAATGTTTTCAATAAGTAATCACATTATATAAAAACTAATATAATTACCTAAGAATATGGGTGTATATGAAAATACTGCCTTGAGGTGGGAGAGAAGGGGGGAAGAGAGAGAGGAGAAGAGGGGGTGGGGTGGTTTTGTCGTCTTTGGTGAGAGTAGAACCAGACCTGCATGTCTGAGGTCCACAAGGTGAGGTTATCACGGAGAAGTATTGCTATCATCCCTATCCTAGCCTCCCCCAAATGAATATTCCACTGAATACTTATGGTCATAAAACTCTTAACCGAAACAAATAAAAACCCAATATGAACACTAAAACAAAAAGAATAATCCCATGATATGATAATACAAAAGATAGGAACTTTATTAGGTTGAACTCATTAAAACCAAAATCAAAGATAAAATGTACACAATAACTTGAAACCCAAAGAATAATTTAAAACACAATAGAGAAATAAAATGTTTGAATCAAAGAGAAAACCATAATACATTATACAAAGAAAATGATAACAATGTCGGAACTTTTATTATTTAAACAAAACACCAATTCCCTACCCAATCAATTTCTACATGAACATCTGGTCCAACCTAAAATTCAGAGAAGAAAAACCACCAAATTCTACAAGACTCAAATAGTAAGAAAGGTAATTTTGGAAAGCAAACAGTCACACACAAAAGAGAATCCCCATTATGATGATAATGAAACACCCTAAAACCAAATTATCAAAAAATATAATAAATTAAAAAAACAAAAATTAAGAATTGAACCAAAAATCCTGAAAGTCCTCTTATTAACGGTGTTGCATCCACTGAAATGTATCCTATAATCCTTCATTTAGAAGACCTGCAAATGCAAGCCCTTGAGATTCAAGATCAATTCCAATGGAAAGGCAGGTATTTGCTCTTTTCTCCTTCAATGCATTTATAAATGGATTTACTAAATTTCAGATTGAATTCGAATGAGAATACTCTCCTTTTACTCAAATTACTTTACCAATGAATGAAAATTCTATCAGATGCTCCTCGTTGAGTCCTTGAACGTTCAGATTGCCTCGCTCCGACCGCCGAGCTTTCCACGAGAGAATCCAAAACGCTTTGAGCTTCGCCATGAAAATTGATTTTCTCATATGCTGTAAATCCAACCAAATTAATAATTTTCAATAAACTGGAAATAGGAGCACCATTTTTCTGTTTAAAATTTTTTACAAACTTTTTTTTCAAAATTAAATTAAATATATTTAAATGGAATTAATTTACCGAGATTCTTATTTTTATTTCAAAATATTAAAGCTAAAAACATAAACTTATTAAAAAAATTTTGTATTTTTTGCTTGCAAACTACAGCATATTTTAAAAAAATTGGAAAATCAAAGAAAACCGGATTTAAAAAGCTTATTACCAAATAGTGTTTTAAAACATCATTGCAAAAGTGTGTCAAAATTTTCATTCCAGTTTCAAAATTATGTGCCTTCAAAATTTCAATTTTACTCATAAATGTACATGAAACAAAGTTGCAAAAAAGTAAAAAAGCTTTGACATGCAACTTGCCGCAACATGCTGTAACTATTTATGCCAATTAAGAGATTTGTCAATCACGGCCAGCTTGTAGGTGCAAGCTTTTACTGTATTTATAACAAATTACATGCGTATGCTTAAGATATCTTTTAATATTATTATTTTAGTTTCTTTTTTGAAAGCACACATAAAATGGTGTTTTTGTTTGGTTAGGAGGGAAAAAAGACTCCAAAAAGCATAAAGTTGTGTTTAAAATGTATATATAAACTTTTTTAGCAGTTGGAAACCAGAAGATTTGCAATAACTTTGATAACTTTGTAGGTTGCAAGTGTCAACTGGGATGAACATTATCTTCATCCTAGCTTTAAGTGTACGTGTGCTTGATCCATTTTCCCCCTCAAATTGCAAACATTTGGATCGATTGTACTAGCATCGCTAACTTTGGAAAACAATTATTACTAATTATATTCATCTCCAAAAAATTACCAAATATGCAATAAGCACTCTAATTAAGCGCCCAAATTCAAGCATTGTGGTAAGGAATTTGCATTTCAGCCATGCCATAAGAGACTGCAATATTTGGAGGCCTTGATTGAAAGAATGAAAATATCCGCAAACAGTTTGTTTGCGCTGCTAGTTGCAATTCTCATGTCTCATTTTTGAGAAGATAATGCTGTTGCTGACAAGTAAACAAACACTAAAAAACATACATAATGTTATACCCAAAAAAAAACAAAAATACATGTTAAAAGTAGTAAGTTGCTAATAATTACAAGACTTGCACTTGTAAAGCATATATGCTGAGTCTTTCCCGGATGTGTATGAAGCATCCAGCCCATGAACCAGTTTTTAAAGTGTGCAAGTTAACCAAATTCAATGCGTAAAAGCTTGAAGGTTTGAGAACCAAATGAACTACATGAATCTATATCATCCACTTCTATATGGATGTATGCTGTGTCAATAACTACCCTACATGGTATTATTTTCTCATCTCCAACAAAAACAGCACACTTCTCGTAAAGACCCTCTTTAGGTGCTAGATTTAACAAAGACGACTTGGAAGCAGAAACTTTATTCTTACTAAAGGTAAATACTTCCTGACCTTTTGCTTTCAATATAAGACGGTGTTGACGACCCAACAGCTCTGATACATATTTCATGTCTCCTACATCAAGCGCACAACGAACACGAGTAGATGAGACTTGCCCTCTATCTTTCAAATCACAGGAGTTCATATTCAAGGAATACTGATTCTTGTCCATAACTGAATTTATTATGTACGCCCTCATATCATATTCTTCACATAGCCTCACCAGCTCCGATGCATCACCAGCAGTTTTATATCCAAACCGGTAGTTTTCACCTGCCAAAGCCATTACAAATATATTTCAATGAAATATCAAAACCTACTTTGAGAGTCAAGGAATTGTAGGAAAACATGCAATCAAGCTATTCAACCAATTTACCAGCTACAACTCCACGCACTCTAAGATCTTTGGATAACTTCTCAACAAATTCTCGCGGTGTGAGATGTCTAACACTTGAAAATTCAACCTGGAACTCTGCAGGGGCCATGTTACCACAGTATGGGGCCCATGAAGAAAGAACTCGCTTCCGGTCACATTTGGCAACAATGGGAGCCCTGTTCAATTTGTCGAAACTAAGATAACAAAAATGTAGGGAAAATTTGAAGTATCCAGAATAATGTTTATGAGGTACTTGGGAATTCAAAAATAGGGCAACCAAGACTTTAAAAAAGGCCATACAAAATGAGGCCAATTACATTAACTAACAAACATAATAAAATAAGAAAAAAGATAAGAAAGGGAATGAAAAATAATAATAAATAAAACATTCTTAGTACTTCGCACAAGCTTTTCCTTAGTTTACTTGAAGAAGAAACAGATGATGTTAGCCTTACATCCCATGCTTGAAAAATGCACTTATTCAACTCTCCAATAGGTCAATCAAACCACTAGCAAATTGGAGATGAAAAGCAATCTTCCACCAGAAATTATCAAGAAAGCTTGAGTTTCAGAAAATAAACTCTAGCTCCATAAAAATCATAACATAAATCGACATCATTATTACAAGCTCTCCTATTCAAACACACATCAACAATCGCTTGGAAATTATTGACCTTTTTCTCCAAGGATGGAAGGAAATATGATTCAACAAATAATATTCAATCCATAGTTCTCACAAGTTAGAATTTAAAACAATATTAAAATGCAGGTTTGGTTACCTCAAATCAAATAAAAGACACTTACAATTAACAAACAGAAAAGGTATAAAAGCAATAATACCTAGGTTGCCAACCAAGTACTTCCGCTATTCCAACAAACGACAAAAGAAATGGAGATCCATACTTTGATGCTTGAATAGCAAGTTCTCGATGACCAATGTGTAGGGCATCAAACTTTCCAAGAGCAACAATTCCTCCTACATACAATGACCAAGAAATTGTGAATTACATATCATGAAAAGAATATTTACACATAATAGATACCATACATATATCACACATACAACGATACCCACATATAAATATAGATACAATAAATACCTTGGATGCCAAATTAAAGGTGACACATCAGCCTTTTGTCACATGGTTATTTTCATGCATCAAAGGTAGTTTGGATAAAAATCATCAAATTTCCATGATGTATAAAATCTAGTCTTTTCTGCATCATAATGCATCTACAAAATCCATACTTTATTTCTTTTTTTCTTTTTTTAAGTGTTTGTTTAGTTGTGAAGTATTTTAGTCCCTGCACCATGTTGCATATCACCAGTTCAGTTTTTAGAAAAAGCTGTTATCTAACGAAATTAACAGATAATCCGCAACAAAGACATTTTTAACTAATCTTACATAGAATGAAATTAAAATTGCAATTTTATTTCCCGCTTATATTTAATTATAACACAGAGTTCAGAATGCTGAATCATCAATATCATAATCTCCTTTTCTATGTCCACTTTTACAAATAAGGCTTCACATATCATTCATAATTTAATGCATTAAATGAGTTAAAGAAAAGTCATAAGTCTAAATAAAGGCTTACTTACTAATTAAAGTACTATTGATCTTCCTACAACTCTAAACAAAGCATTCGTACCATTCCAGGAATTGGGAAGGTCTACAAGTTTCAACCAACCATGTCAGATACACATATAAAAGTAGTGGTTGTAATACAGATCACAATTTACCCTAAAACACATATCACACACAGAAAAATAATGGCTATGTTACTAAAACAAAAACAAAACCTCCTTTACATTCCACAATCAATGATTCAGTATAGTTTCTCATGACACTAATATTGTATAGTAAAACTAGAATTAATAATGAACTTACAGATTTACTTATCCCACTGAAAGAAACATAATAAAACAAAAGAGCAAATCAACAACCAATGCATGACATGGTACTTGAACAACGAGCCAAAAGGGACTCCATCATAAAAAAAAACAATAAATGTTCTATATTACAATATTAAATAGGTAAATATGTAGGTGAAGGAAAAGTACAGATGAAAAGTGATTGAAGGGAAACAGGTGAAAAGAAACCTGCCACTGAAGACAATCCTTCAGAGGGAACTGCACGATCATCTTCATGTTGGCTTTGCAAAAAGAAAGGAATCAGAGCTTTGACCATGAAAATATATCAACACAGGCAGGCACAGCTCTCTTATCTATTAATCTATATATATTATGTACAATCTGTTTGGTTGCCAAGCCAATTAAAGTAAAACAATAAATCAATTAAATTTCTCATAATTCTACTCTTTATTTGCATTTGGTTTTCTATGTTTTTCACAATTTAGAAGACAAAATCAATCTTAGAGGAAAGCATTTCTACACTAAAGTAATTGAAATCCCAAAGAAATTTGAAAAAATTTAAAGTAAAATCATAATAATAATAATAATAAATTATCCAATACCTATGAATAACAAACTAAAGAATAGCTTTATAACTAAAGAATAGCATTTCTACGCTTAGAAACCTTAAGTGCAAACAAATTAAGTAACTGGCAAGCATTCATGCACTAGAGCTACTGAAAACACATTGCAACATCATCATAAAATTACTCTCCCGCTCAGTAACGTCAACTCAAAGTGAATTTACATGGAACGTAAAGGCAAACATTTAGGATGAATCTTACCACGCAAAACTTTTGGAGATTGATTCAAGCTGTCAAACCCTGAAAATTACCAAAAAAAGAGAGTAAGAAACACAAGTACTCCGCAAATAAACAAAAAGGGTGAGCATTTCTTTTCGGTTTCTGCATATTTTCTCAGCAACCAAACAGCAACAAAAAATACTTTTTTCCACAAACAGAAAATAGTAATATATATTTCTTAAGAGTAAAGGAAATGATTAGAAACGTTTAAAACATAAAACTAATAACTAAACGAAACAAATACAACTAAAAATATTCCAACCAGCAAACAAACAGAACAGAGAGAAAGCCTTTTCAAAAATTAATTGAATAACAAAGTTAGGTCACTGGATTAATTTTCGCAAAAACAAAATTAGGGCAATAGGAATTTACCGAAAAAAATAAAATAAAATAACTTTGAGAGTCCTAGTATATAAATTGCAGTGTTTTTCTGGGGAAAAGAAAGAAGAAGAAAAAAACCTGATCGGATTTTCTGAGCTTGTGAGCACTGCGAAGCAAGCCGTCGGTATTTCTCATTAGGAGTGGCAACCGAAACTGTAAGGAATTCGGGAGTGAAGAGAAGAGAAGAGAAGTGGTGAGTGAAGAGAAGAGCAAGAAAAGAGAAGGGCAAGAGAAGAGAAGGGGGACTTACTGCGAGGAAAACCGTGAGATCTGGAGAGAAGAGCCGGCGGCGAGACCATGGAGGAGAATGTCAGGTAAAGCGGACGACGGTGGTGGGAGGAAGCAACGGCGAAAACGAGGGTGGATAATATGAAACTAGGTTTGCAGAAAAAAACAAAATTATTTGATGTGGGAGGGTGCATAGTGCTAACCTACACAAACCAATCAAAGTCCACCCGTTACAAAAAGTCAAAGTCCATATTAGCTATTATAATTGGGAGAAGTACAAAATACCATTCTCAACTGTGGCTCCACTTTTATTTATCACCATGTACCTTTTTTTTTGGGTAAGTTTATAACCATGTATTTTGTTTTGTAGTAATTTACTTTAAATTTATCGTAATGTCAATCCATCCCCAATTTTCTATACAGCCAAGGCTATTAATTTCTTTTTTTAAAAAATCAAATTTAAATGTTATATTCTTTTGAGAAAATATTTTGAAAATAAAAATAAAACTAGTTAGGTCTTTGGTTTCGATTTGACCTTGTGGGCCCATGTGGAATGAATATGAGATTGCTAATTAAGCGACACCTATGCCCATGTTTTTTTTGGTAAATACACCTATGCCCATGTTGATTGCTTCGGAGTGTATATATGTACTTTCATTTTTGGTTAAAAGAGTGTAAACTTTGGATAGAGTTCAATCTTGCTTATTTTTAAATCAAAGAAATGGTTTTATTAATTTTTTTTTTTTTGCTAGTGACTGCCTATTAGGTTAGGCCTCAAGAGTTCATCGAAAAAAAATAGGTTAGGCCTCAAGAGCAAGACATCGAGTAGTGCAACCAATTTCCATCCATATTCCATTAACCTCCCCATCTTTGATGAAGCTCAAATTTGTTTTGCATTGCAGAAAGTTGAGTTTTTTACCACTTAAATTTCTAGCACCGTTCATTATATATATTTCTGAGATTAAATTGCAATTTAATAACTTGTAGCTATATATATATATATATATATATATATTTCTGTTATTGGTGATTATTTTGGATCTCCATAAACCCAAGCTCAATAAAGCCTCATCAATGGAAAAAGTCTTCGTACAATCAACCCAACGTCTCACCCACATTGAGCAGGAAACCTTCTAGAAATTTCCCTGGTTGAGCAATTAATGCTACCAACCACCCCTTATCTGATGCATTTAATGTGCACCAGAGTTGGTGGCTTAGCTGAGGGAATATTTCCCAAAATGAGTCAGCAAACCACCTAAGCAAATGATACTTGGAGATGAAGCAACCTAAGAAAGGAAGGTCACCACCAAAACCGCTGCCATCTAGCCGTTTGGTTCATGCAACAGAAGATGTCATCCACCACGCCTAAAAAGGCTGTCTGGGGTGTCCACGTGGCACCTTCCCACACGCTGAACCCCTGCATTGTCAGCCGAGTGGCCAATTGGCCTCATCCAGATTGGCATTGGCGAAAACCACTTTGATCCTCAATTTAGCTAGGGCAAAGCTGGCTGCATCTCACCCGTTGAGCCACTATACATGTCGCTCATCCAAACGCTCATATGGAACTATATAAGCTTTAGGTAGAGTAAAGAAGGATCTTTGGATCTTTTGGCTTGTCTTCTCCATTTCAAATCAGAGAGAGTTTTTCCCTTGGTCTCCAAGTGTGAGTAACGGCCTCTGGAACTTCTGAAGGAGAAGAGGAAGTGTGAGCTGGTTCCTCCTCACCTTCCCCAAGCTTTAAGCATCACCTTTTTTCCTTCCACCTTCTTTAACTCCATTTTCGTGTTGTTTATCATCTTCCATGGATCAATCTCTGACTTGGGCGTCGGAGGATGCGCGTTGGCATCAACGTTGGCGCCCCCACTAACCATCCATTTTCTGTTTTAAAGATTATCATTCGGAGCATCAGGATGCAGGCGACCTGAAAGGCATTCCCAGTGAGCTGTGCTGTTAACCTGCACCGGCAACCACACAGCAACCTTCTTTTCGTTTTCAGCATTTTTATCACCTCCAGGAGAGGGAGACTTGGTTTAAAAAATCCACGCCCAAAACAATTACAATAAGGCACATACCTGCATGCATGCACACAATTACTCAATTGACGGCTCATAATATGTCAATATACTAGGAATTATGATTAACAATGCTTGCATGTCTCACTCTCTCCCCTTTTAACAATATCAGCTCTGTCCTTTGCTCTCTCCGGTCACCACCTTCCATACTCATTTCTCTTCTCATACCCTTTTCTCTTCTCTCACTGCGTCACTCTCTCTCTCAAGTCTCCCCTCTGTTCACTTTGATCAGCATCCTGCATATCCATTTCTCTTCTCTCACCGTGTCACTCTCTCTCACAGCTCTCTCCTCTGTTGCTTTTTGATATGTAGCTGAGCAGTTGCAAACATCTCATACATCAACACGCGCGTTCTATAGAGGTCAAGGACGGTGTAGGATGATAAATTTGATAAGATATACTTGAATAGATTATTTTTGGAATTGATAAGGGAGGTATATTTGGCTTGGATTTTCAAAACAGTTTTTAGTTTTATTTATTTATTTATTTGTATAAGAAAGTAATTAAACCACATTCATTAATTTTAAAATACTTCTCCAAAACTAAAGGCAGTAGTGAACAGTGAACTTATCAGTTTCCAATCTCGTATCTCTTTATGCATTTTTTTTTCTCCTTTTGTTTTATTTTAAATATATAATACATTTTTAAATCGAGAACTCTTACCTAATTCCATACGAACGCACAATTTTTTTATTTCATAAAATAAGATAGCTAATTTAATATTAAAGTTAGATCATATATATATATATATATATATATATATATTATCTTATATTAAATCAACAACTAAATAACTTTGTATTTGAAATGTGATTTAACAGTGAGCAAATCGATTGAACCTTATATTTAATTATGAAATTTATAATTTGAATCTTAATAAATTTATATCAAAACTTAAAATATACTCAATTTTCTTACTAAATTTAAATTTTAAATAGAGAAAAATAACTCCTATTTTTCAAATAGAGGAAAAACAACTACGATTTTCATATTAAATATTTTTTTAATTAAAAAAACCAAATAACATTATTCATAAAAAATGGAACCAAATGGCATTCGTTGTTGTCGCTTTGGACGAATTGATTTTTGTCTGATTAAAGATGGCTTTCCCTTCAATATTTCTGAAACTAGGAGCATGACGTCCTCGCTCACGTTTGAAGCTTTGAAGTTTGAACCCCATCCACCTGGTTTTGGTTCAGGGGGAAAAAAGAATGCATAGCAAATTATTAGCATTATCAATTTTGGCTTTATATGTACGAAGACCAATCCAAACACGGCATAGCCATCGAACTTGATGCTCCATATATATGTTTTGTGGCTTTGGCAGTGGAAACCCACTTCAGAAGATCATTAAAGAGATGGGCTGGAGAGGAATTTTGGGTTTCGAGTTTGGAATAGTTCAGGCACCATTGGGTCCTGATATTTCTTGTCCAGAGCTTGTTGCTGCAGTAGCTAATGCTGGTGGACTTGGTTTCCTCAGAGCCCCAGATTCGGTTTGCTTTTACCCTTTGAAATTATCAATTTTTTGTTTGTAAATTCTTAAAATTTCTTGTTTTAGTTTGCCTTCATATTGAATGTCGTATAAAAGGTGTAAGTGGAAACTGGTAAAATATTTTTGTCTTCAATTTGGAAAAGGCAAAAAGCCCATAATTTTTTTTGTTTGTTAGTTATCGTTTAATGGGTATTTGATGGATTTTTAGTTTGATTGATTTGCAAACTTTTCCAAGTTCTTTGCAATGGATATAGCCACCATTATGATGATTTACTTTGATTGAATTCATAGTCTTAACTGCTTAAATTAATTGGTGGTTCATGGTTTCAGATTGTTGCTTGAATTTGTGGAGTGAATAAACTTTTTTTTACTTTTTTAATTAGGTTGGTCGTCTGATCCTGTTTAAGATTTTAATTACTACTATCAAATTAAAGTTAGCTCTACAAATTCATTCTGCTGACATTCATATACCACAACTCAACTCAAATAAAGATGACAACTTTTTTCTTTTTTATCCTTTTGTAAATAAAATTTCGTCTTTCAAAATTTAGAAAAGACAGCTCAATTGGAAGTGGAATCTAATTATTTGTTTAGGAAGTGCAAACTGAGAACGAGAAAATATAGGAATTAGAAACTGGCCAGCAACTTAATTGACCTTTTGTAGACACAGAGTTGTCTGTTATTTTATTTTATTTTTAAAAATTCTCGAGGATGGGAGTTTGTATGAAGTTGGATAATGGGTTGCGTGATTAGTATTTATGCTTTAAATGTGCATGAATACAATTGATTCACCTTTAAGATTATTGATTTTGTGAAATTTTCCTGATCAGGATTCACCAGATACTGTAAGGGAGCTGATAAAGAAGACTCGAAGCTTAACAGACAAACCTTTCGGGGTTGGTGTTGTTCTTGCATTTCCGCATAAGGAAAACATAAAAGCCATATTGGATGAAAGGGTAGCAGTCTTGCAGATATCCTGGGGAGAAGTAAGACAGGATCTTGTGGATGAAGCTCATAGGGCTGGGGTGAAGGTTGTTCCTCAAGTGAGTGTTCTATACCTATATATTATTATTTGTCTTTCACATAAGCCGCCTACGTTATTCCCCTCTTTTGTTATGTTGAGGAAGTGTAGAGAAAGTGCACAATGATTAAACAATGGCATTATAAAACACATTAGATAATTATTCCCCATGCCTACTTTTACCCATTTTCAACTATTGCGACGGGAAATCCTTGGAGGTTCCTGAGTGGAAAATTTAACCTTTGTGCTCTTTTTTTATTTCTTTTCTCCTCAGTCAAAATCATATGATATGATAGTTATAAAGTACTCAAAATTTTCTTTTGTAGCGAGTGAGAAAAATTAGTGATAACTCAAACACAGACATGCTTGATATTCCAATTTGTATTAGACAATATAGATATGTAGATTATAATTATAGGTCTGATGATTTTATCTAGAGCACTCTAATGAGTTTCATATAATTTCATTGGAGGTTGGGAGTTTCAAAGAAGCAAAGGAAGCAATTAACACGAGCGTGGATGCAATTATAGTCCAAGGACGTGAAGCTGGAGGGCATGTTATCGGTGAGGTATAAATGCCTGCTAGTCTCAAACAAGTATCTCGTGCTTGATTAAAAAAATTATTGAAATTTCTGCGGTTATGCATATGCAGAAATTAAATATATGTTTGATGAGTATTTATGTCTATATTAGGTAATAATATATGATGGATAGATTAATTCATGATAACTAGATCGTTTAAAATTGATATATATATATATATATATATATATTTTGATAATCAGTTTTTTTTGTCTTACCAGTTAAGTGCATGTTTATTGTCTATTTACTTTTCAAATTACAGGATGCCTTGATTTCATTGTTGCCAAGGGTAGTTGATCTTGTTGGAGATAAAGATATACCTGTTATTGCTTCTGGAGGTATTGTCGATGCACGTGGTTATGTTGCAGCTTTGGCCCTTGGAGCTCAAGGCGTATGCCTAGGCACTAGGTCTGTAAAATTTCTTTGTAACGAAGCATATATACATTTAAAACTTAATTATTTTCACAATCTGCAATGTTACATACAAACATGTCAGAAGTATTCTTTTAGTTAGTGTTCTTGCTCTGTGCGTAATGATGACAGTAAGACTGTTTCCTTTTAACTTTTTCTTTCATTTTTCTCCTCTTGTAATTTAAATTGTTTACATAATATTACTATAGGAGAATGATAAGATTTTCCAATAACTGTGAGCGCCCATACTGCTGTTACTTAATGTACTCCAGATAGTGGTTAACATTACAATAATAGTCACTGTTCAAAATTTATTTCAAAATCATAACGTTGTATTAGTATTGGAATTTAGATGAATCCATCAGATGTTGCTGGAATCTATCTTAGTTAAATATTAAATTTTTCTTTAAATAAATAAAACCAAAAAATTCGCAATTTTTGAAATTCAAAGCTATATTACAGGTTTGTTGCGACTGAGGAAAGTTATGCTCACCCCATATACAAGAAGAAATTGGTTGAATTTCAGGGAACTGCATATACTGATATATTTGGCCGGGTAAGGTGGCCTGGTGCACCACAGCGTGTTCTCAAAACACATTTCTTCAATGATTGGAAATTTCTTCCTGCTAATGAAAATGAAGCAAATCAACCAGTCATTGGTCGATCAACAATACATGGCACGGTGAGAACCATTCTTTCTAGCGCCTGATAACAAAATAAAGTGTCTGCACCTTTTTTCCTCTTTCAAAACATAACGTTGTTAATTGAACTATCTTCATTGCATTATTAGTACGTTTTCTGTTAAATCTATTATTATCCCCTGGATGGAAAACTGATCTGTTTTTGTTAAACCTTTCTTGCTTTGATACATTTACCATGAGATGAGTTTATCCTTAAATTCATGCCCTGCTGAAAGCTATGTAGAATGATTTGGTTCCAGTTAGCTAAAGCTCCTGTTAGTGAAACCATAACTTATATTTTATTTCTTCCAACAGGAAAAAGAAATTCGCCGTTTTGCTGGTACTGTACCAAATAAGACGACAACAGGCGACATCGAAAGCATGGCTTTGTATGCCGGACAAGGTGTTGGCCTCATCAAGGAAATTATACCTGCAGGTGAAGTGGTGAAGAGGTTGGTAGAAGGGGCTCAACTTCTGATTCAGAAAAACTTTACCGAGCTTAAATGTTAAGCTGGGAAGATTACTTGGTACGCCAAATGATTCTCAGCTAAGATTTTGCAATTTGGTCTGTGTATTCTGCAAAGATTGATGTAATATCATGATAACCTATAGAATAATAATAAAAAATATGCTTCAATAACATATGGGGTGCTTCCCAAATTTATGTTATTCTACTCTCTTGTTGCTTGTGCATGTGGCTTGTATTTTGGTGAGTTTGATATTGGCGTTTGAGTTGTAAATGCTATGGAATAAACACAACAAATGTTGTACACAATTCATTTTGTTTGCTTCTAAAGAATTGGATAACTCATTTACTTGTTATAACAATGCAACGAGTTTCACACACAACTCATCTTGCTTGCTTTTCTTAAAGTTGTGATCATCTTCTCGAAAAGTCAATATTGAAGAACCACCCGGGCCAGTGGCTCTGCCTCTCTCTTTCATTCCACCGCCTTCTCTCACTTCTCCTTGGCCTTCTCTTCTTCCATTAGTTCCCTCACAAGCTTTTCGACTTCCTCTCTTGTCACATTGCTATCAATTTCTATGCCAATCTCCAATTCAGTGGAGGTATACCTACAGTTCATCAGCTGGTTAGCCAAAAATGGCCAACACACCATTGGCGCTCTCGCACTCAAGCTCTCAATCGTCAAGTTTCAACCGCTTTGCGTCAAGAACCCTTTGGTGGAGGAGTGGTTTAGCACTTGCTTCTGCGGGCACCAACTTATCATTACAACTGTTCAGTTGTCCCAGACATATTAGGCAGACGAAAAGTGATGTGGCAAGATAACAACGAAATATATACCTCTTTCTTTAGTTTATGTCAAAACCTCAGATGAATGAATAGCTGAATCACCCTTCACCAAGTCCGGTCTAATTTGGCTATTAGCCAGACCCCAAAGCAAACTCTTGGAGCTGCTGGGGGCTCAAAACCATGATGCTTCCAAAATTCACATAAACCACTGTATCTGTTCTCCTTTGTATTCAGCCATTGGAGACACTCAAGCTCTTCTTTCCACAGATTGGTACCAATTAAACCAAGGTGTTTCTGAAGAGTTTCATTGGCAAGCGAATGGAGGGGTCCAATGGTAGAGATTTGAGGAAGCTTGGAGCAGAGAACCTCTCAGACTTTATGTTCCAATTGGTCAAATGTGTTTAAAATGACAGTGGATTGAAGTTTACATATTGTGCCTGTTAGTTCTTTGCTAGAATTATGTCATTTGGATTTGTGGTATGTACGAGAGTTGGAAGATACTTAATACTAATGCATTTACCTTTCCAAAACCAAATCTCAATTGTGGTCACCTTTTCAAAACTAGATTGCATTAATATATACACACACATTAATGCAATTGCGATTCGAGTTTTAAAATCGCCGCCCAAAGCTAGTCTTGAAAAGGCGATACTAATTGGGATCGTATTTTGAAAATGGGATTAGTTGAGATTAGAATTTGAAAATGCAACCATAGGCGAATCAAATTGTGGAAAAGCGATTGCGGTCTGGATTATGTTTGAAAAATGCGACAACTGAAAGATAAATGCTGTAGGGTCGGATTTCCAAAAGGCGATCCTGGTCGATTTTAAACCAATACATACAATTATACAACTCTTTTTTTTTTTGTCTCGTAGGGGACAGCCCAATAATATTATGCACTGTTCTTCTAGAGGAGATTCTGAGTCCTGGACCACTATATTAGCTGTGATCAAATTAGAAAGAGATAATGATTGTGATTTGAGTTGTTTGCTTGTGGATAGAAATAAAAGTATGCGAGAGACTAATTAATAGGATATTAATGTAGATGATGACAAAAATTATAATAACACTTTTTTTGGTAAATTAAAGTTATAATACTAATAACAAATGAAGCACAAGGAAAATCATAGGTAAAATTATTAAATTTTAAAATCTAGCATATTGATGACCTCAGCACCTCCCTGATCATCTTATCAAAATTGAGCAACGAAGAACCACCAGGTCCGGTGGCTTTTTGGGCCCCTATCTTCCACTCGACCGCTTTCTCTCTCATCTTCCTGCCCTTCTCTCCTTCCATTAGCTCCCTCACAAGCTTTTTCACTTCATCTCTGGTCACATTGCTATCAATTTCCATGCCAATCCCCCATTCAGTGCATGAATACCTACAATTTATCTGCTGGTCACCAAAAAATGGCCAACAAACCATTGGCACTCCAGCACTTAAGCTCTCAATCGTTGAGTTCCAACCGCTATGTGTCAGGAACCCGCCGATAGAGGGGTGGCTTAGCACTTGCTCTTGTGGGCACCAACTTATCATTATACCTGTGCAGAAGAAAAATTGAATTGAACATTTCATACATAGCATATACAAGAGATAAAGCATTAATAAAAGCGATACACACACACACACACACACACACACACACACACACACACATGCATATAGGTACCTCTTTCTTTGGTTTCTATCAAAAGCTCAGATGGAAGAATAGCTGAATCATCCTTCACCAAGTCAGGCCTAATCACCCACACAAAGGGTTTCTTGGTATCAGCCAAACCCCATGCAAACTCTTGGAGCTGTTTGGGGCTCATGACTGTGCTGCTTCCAAAATTCACATAAACCACTGATTTGGGTTCCTTTGTATTCAGCCATTCGAGGCACTCAAAATCTTCTTTCCAAAGATTGGAACCGATAGAATGCAAAGCATTATCTTGAATTTCCTTGACAAACAAATGAAGGGGCCCAATGGAATAGAAGTTTGGAGGGAACTTGGGGGAGAGAGCCTCCAAAACTTGATGCTCCAATTGGTCAAATGTGTTCAAGATAACGTGGGATTGAGTTTTATATGTGTTTATCCCTTCCAAACAGAAGTTTAAGATTACATCATTTGGATCTGTGGTACGTATGAAACTTGGAAGGTCCTTCAGTCTCGTGTCTTTTATTAGTCCTGGAATCCAGTCTACAACGGTGTCCAGATACCCATTTGTTAGATAGCTCTCATCTGCAAAATCCAATTATTAATTTTATTACCTTAAACACCTCAAAGTCATACATGTTTGTATTAAATACATACAAAAGAAAAGAAAAGTAAAAATTTTATCAACTGAGGAGATTATGTGAGGAATGAAAAAAGTAGGGTAAAATATAGTATATAATTAATTAATTAATTTACACATGTATGGAGGAAACAGGTAAGGTGTACCTTTGAGTGGTGTAAGACCCTTATCAATAAGATCTGGAATATATAAAGAGGAGATAAAAGAGCAAGCACTTGCAGGCCACAAGTAAACGATGGGTATTCCAAGTTCATCAGCTGCTTTACCAGTGAAATACATACAGGTATCTGAAACTATACAGCTTACAGGCGGCACATTAAGCTTGCAGAGGAGTTGTTGAAACGGGACAAGGCAGTTCTTTCTAACGGAGTCGCAGAGAGATGAGAGGTCCTGAGTTGAGTCATCGTCAGAAGGAGGAAGACCATCTGGGATTGATTCGAACCGGAAGTCCGGCAAGCCCGCTAGAGCATCGGGGCCTCGGGATTTGAGCAAGCGTTTGTGGTTGAAGTGAGTGTTAACGTAGGTAATGTGAAAACCTCTGTGGTGGAGGAGCTTTGCGAGGCTGAGCATTGGGTTCAAGTGGCCTTGAGCTGGGTATGGAACACACACAGCGTGAGGCTTGCCGGTTTGGAGATCATTGGGAGCCATTTACTTTTGATTTTTTTTTTTTTTTGTCTCTCTCTCTCTCAGTTTTGTGTATGATTTGCAGCTGCTTATGGAAGTGAAAAGGGCAATATCAGTATATATTGATCTATTATTATTATTATTATTATTTCGTATTAATTAATTAACTTTTCCTTTTTTTTATTATTTTTTTATGTCAATCTCCAATTAATGACTGCATCTTTAACATTTTGTGTTAAAGAAACGTTGGTCCAGTCGCTATTGGAAAGAAAAAAGAATTTTCAAAAGCTGAAAAGGAACACATATATGCAATGATAATATTTAATCCTAAAGCTCACAAGCTGTTTTTAGTATAATCCTAAAAACTAAAAACAAACCGAGCCAAACAGAGCACTAAGTGATCGAAATTTTTAATTTTAAAAATTATCTAAAAAAACAAACAGAACCAAACAGCACTAAGTGATCGAAATTTTTAATTTAAAAAATTATCTGAAAAATTAAATTGCATGGTCACTCTTTCTAATATCTGAACATCACAGTCCCTCCAGCTGACTTCCACTATATTCATCACTTTCTCAAAATGCTTATGAGTAACTCTTTTTCATTACATGTGTTGTCAATGCACTCTGCAAATCTCTGAAAGAATTTTTATGAGTGGTACTAGAGGCCCAACTACACTATAGAGTTAGTGGATATTTTGAGAAGAAAAAAAAATTATTGGTCAGTTATTTATTTTTGTGCTACTTTTTATTTTTATTTTATCCTAAGTAGTATGTTCTTGACATGACGAAAAATGGAGTTATCTTTGGCAAAAGTTCTTCCAAGCTAACCAATATATTCCATTATAAATTGTCCAGACACCCCACCAAAACTCAATAATTAATGGAGCTACGCAGGGCCCACACCCAAATACAACGAGTCCAGACCCAAAAGAAATGGGTACGCACCAAAGTCATATTAGTTGACTTTGTGAAAAAATAAATGCAAAATAAAAATCTAATTACTTTAATTTTACATTGGTTAAAAGATTTTGCTCTGTAATTTTTGCATAATTATGATCACAATTAAATATTAGGTTTTTGATCATGACATCAACATCTCCTTGATCATCATGTTGAAATTCAATAAAGAATAACCAAAAGGTCCAATGGCTTTCTCGGCCTCTCTTTCACTCTACTGCCTTCTCTCTTAGCTTTTTGCTCTTCTCTCCTTACATTAGTTCCCTCACAGGCTTTTCCACTTCATTTCTTTCCACGTTGCTATTAACTTCCATGCTGTAAACGTGGTCCACTAATAGTCATGTAATTAAATAGCTATTTTTGTATAGTGATCAGTGCACATGTGTTATTTTGGTTGGTCACCGTACCAGGTGTGGGCTGGATGCACATACTCTGTTTTTTGACAAAAAAGGTATGTGAAGAGAGAGGGGGAAAAAGGGGTGGTGAGAAGCTTGTTGGTTCCTGAAAATCCCTAGAAAACATGAGGAAAAATCTGATGCTTTTGTAAAGGGATTAACTTGGGTTTTGTTAGCAGCTTCTTGGAAGTTCTTGTAATCCTTCTCTCTGTAATTTTGTTTCATCTTCATAGTGGATTACTCTCAGCTGGAGGGAACTGGATGTAGGTACTTCATTGGTATCGAACCAGTATAAAAATTTGTGTTTTATTTTTATCTTATATTAGCTTTGCTGTGTTCTTTGTGGTTGATCATTGGATTATTAGACTTGGTTTGCTGATTTCGTTATTACAAAAGTGGTATTAGAGCTAAGCCAAGATCTGTGACAAAATTTCCTGATTTCTATTTTGTGAGAGATGGGTAGTATGAAGTTTGAGTTGTGTTGCTTTGATGGAACCGGGGATTTTGGTTCTTGGAGGAAAAAGATGAAAGCTTTATTGGTTTAACGCAAGCTGCAAAAGGCTCTGGAGGAACCAAGCACACAAGGAAGTTCAAGTTCAAGCACAGTAGATAAGGAATTGCAAGAATCTGCTTTTTCCATCATCATACTATACTTGGCAGACAACGTTTTGAGGCAAGTTGATGGGGAAGACATAGCATACAAGGTATGGAAAAAGCTTGAACAACTTTATTTAACCAAATCTTTGACAAATAGAATTTTGTTGAAAGAAAATTTTTTTGGCTTTAATATGGATACAACCAGAAATTTGGAGCAAAATTTGGATGATTTTAAGAAAATTGCTATTACGTTAGCATCCATTGATGATGAGAAAATAGGTGATGAGAGCCAAGCAATTATATTATTAAATTCTTTACCAGAATCTTATAGAGAACTGAAAGCAGCAATTAAGTTTGGTAGAACAACAATTACATTGGATGAGGTGACTACAACACTTCGTTCATGGGAATCTGAAATGAAACCAAACATTAAAGGAAATGGAGCTGGAGAAAGTTTGGTTATAAAAGGAAGGTCAAGAGACAAAAATCGAAATGGAGAGGTAAATCCGGATCAAAGTCAAGGAATGGTTATAAAATCGTTACAATTGCCATGAAGAGGGACACATTAGAAAATTTTGTCTAAGAGGAAACAAAAGCAAAAAGAAAATGAGGATCATAAAGGAGATGCAAAGAGTTGAGGAAGGCTATGAAAGTGCGATGTGTTGTTGGTGGCTACTAATAACACGATAAAAATTGGATACTTGACTCGGGTTGTTCTTTTCACATGACACCCAATAGAAACTAGTTTGAAGATTACAAACAGTGTGATGGAGGTCAAGTATTGCTTGGAAACAACAAAGCATGTAAGGTTGTTGGTTCTGGTTCAATTAGAATTAAAATGCATGATGGGATTGAAAAGGTATTACAAAATGTAAGGTATATACCCGAATTGAAGAGAAATTTAATCTCTCTTGGAACTTTGGATTCAAATGGTTATGGTTACAAAGCAGAAGGTGGAGTACTAAGGGTAACAAGAGGATCTCTGGTTGTAATGAAGGGTATCAAAGAAAATGGTTTGTATATCTTACAAGGACAAACAATATTGGGAGTTGCAGCAACTGCATTTGGTTCAGACATTCAGAAAGCACAATTGTGGTATCAAAGGCTTGCACATATTAGTGAAAGAGGACTTCAAGAGCTGGAAAAACAAGGCTTATTATGTGGAGATAAATTGGGGAAGCTGGAATTTTGTGAGCATTGCATATATGGAAAAGCTTCAAGGCTAAAATTCAATAAAGCAGTACACATCACCAAAAGCATTCTAAATTATGTTCATTTGGATCTTTGAGGGCCTTCATCACATGAATCACTTGGAGGAGGTAAGTATTTCATGTCTATTATCGATGATTTTTCTAGAAAAGTTTGGATTTATATTTTAAAGAGTAAAAGTGAAGCATTTCAAAATTTCAAACAGTGGAAGAAAATGGTTGAAGTGCAAACTGGAAAGAAGGTTAAGCACTTGAGAACAGATAATGGATGGGAATTTTTAAAAGATGAATTCATACAATTTTGTTTGGAAGAATGCTTAATAAGACACTACAGTAAGGTATACTCCTCAGCAAAATGGTCTTGCTGAAAGAATGAACAAAACTATCTTGGAAAGGGTGAGATGTATGTTGTCTTGTGCTAATGCTCCACAGAAATTTTAAGTGTCAAATACGATAGCATATCTCATTAACAGGAGTCCTTCAGCAGCAATTGGTTTTAAAACTCCTAAAGAAATGTGGAATGGTACATCTCCAAAGTATGATCATATAAGGGTTTTTGGATGTGTGGCTTATGCACACATTAAACAAGGCAATCTGGAACCGAGAGCAATAAAGTGTATGTTTATTGGCGATCCTGAAGGTGTTAAAGGATATAAATTGTGGTTTTCAGATGCAAGTGAATCTAAAAGCATAATAAGCAGAGATGTGACTTTTAGGGAAGATGATATGAATATGGGAAAAGCACCTCCAAATCAGTCAACTTCAAAAAAAAGAAGAGAATGTTCAGTTCAAGGTGGAGCTTCCAGTGAAATTAAATCCAGAAATTGATACTAGAGCATCAGAAGTTGAAGGAACAGCACGTAGATTATGCACCTGTTCAAGAGGAAGAACTGCAGTCCTATCAATCAATTAGAGATAGACCCAGAAGACAAATAAGACCACCTGAAAGATATGGTTTTGCTGATATTATTTCTTATGCTTTGACGGTGGCTAAGGAATTAGAAGAAATGGAACCTATGAATTACAAAGAGGCAATGGTGGATAAAAATAGCTCAAAATGGATTGAAGCAATGGAAGATGAAATGGAAAACTTGGTGAAGAATCAAACATGGATTCTTGTTGATAAACCATCAAATCAGAAACTGGTGGGATGCAAATGGATTTACAAAAGAAAAGAAAGAATTCCGGGTGTGGAGAAGGCTATATATAAAGCAAGGTTAGTTGCCAAAGGTTTTACTCAAAGAGAAGGAATTGATTTCAATGAAATTTATTCACATGTGGTAAGACACACATCAATTCGAGTATTGTTGGCATTAAATGTACAATTTGACATAGAACTTCAACAATTAGATGTCAAAACAACGTTTCTTCATGGGAATTTGGATGAGCAGATTTACATGGTGCAACCCGAGGGATTTGTTGCAAAAGGAAATGAGGATAAAGTGTGTTTATTGAAGAAATCACTTTATGGTTTAAAGCAATCTCCTCGACAGTGGTATTTGAGATTTGATGAATTTATGCTAAAAACAGGTTTTAAAAGAAGTTCATTTGATAATTGTGTGTATATCAAGTGGATAGATGATCAAGTGGGCGTATTTCTTTTGTTGTATGTTGATGATATGTTAATCGCATCAACTAACAAACAAGAGATTGAAAGATTGAAGCACCAATTGAAGACTGAATTTAAAATGAAAGACTTGGGGGAGGCCAAAATGATTTTGGGAATGCAGATTTTCAGAAACAAAAGGGAAGGAAGAATGTTCATCTCTCAAGGAAATTACATCAAGAAAGTTTTGGAAAGATTTTCTATGATAGGTGCAAAATCAGTTACTACTCCATTGGCTCAACACTTTAAATTGTCTTTATTGCAATCACCATCTACTGAAATAGAGAAAATGGAAATGAGCAAGGTGCCTTATGCTGGTGCAGTTAGAAGTCTTATGTATTCCATGGTGTGCACTCGACCAGACTTAGCATATGTGCCGTTTAGTGAAGCGATTCATGGCCAATCCAGAAGAGCTCATTGAGAAGCAATCAAATGGGTTCTAAGATACATGAAAGGTACTTGATTATGGATTACCATTCAAGAGAAGTGAAGGAAAGCAGAAATCAATGTCTATTGTGATTCTGATTTTTCGGTGATCTTGACAAAAGAAGGTCTTTAACAGATATATGTTTACTTTGTTTGGAAATATTGTGAGTTGGAAAGCTTGTTTACAACCGGTTGTAGCTCTTTCAACCACAGAGGCTGAATATGTGGCATTGACTGAAGCAACCAAAGAAGCATTGTGGCTGCAAGGATTGGTTGGTGAACTTGGAGTTAAACAAGAACAAGTTCAGATTTTCTGTAATAGTCAAAGTGCTATATATTTGACAAAGAATCAGATGTTTCATGAAAAGACGAAACACATTGATGTGAAGTGCATTTTCGAGAGATATAATCTCTAGTGGTAAGGTAGTGGAGAAGATACACACTGATGATAACCTTGTTGATATTATTACTAAACCAGTAACCACAATCAAGTTTAGGAAATGTTTAAACTTGATGGGGGTTACTGATTTAGAATCCGGTTGATTTTTTATTTATTGAAGTATCCTTGTACAGCTGAGGTTGATATGAAGATAAGTAATTTTTTATATTAGTGTACCAAGGTGGAGATTTTTGTAAACGTGGTCCACTAATAGTCATGTAATTAAATAGCTATTTTTGTACAGTGATCAGTCCACATGTGTTATTTTGGTTGGTCACCGTACAGTGGGGCTGGATGCATATACTCTGTTTTTTGACGGAAAAAGGTATGTGAAGAGAGAGCGGGAAAAAGGGGGAGGTGAGAAGCTTGCTGGTTCCTGAAAATCCCTAGAAAACATGAGGAAAAATCTGATGCTTTTGTAAAGGGATTAACTTGGGTTTTGTTAGCAGCTTCTTGGAAGTTCTTGTAATCCTTCTCTCTATAATTTTGTTTCATCTTCATAGTGGATTACTCTCAGCTGGAGGGAACTGGATGTAGGTACTTCATTGGTACGAACCAAGATAAAAATCGTGTTTTATTTTTATCTTATATTAGCTTTGCTGCTTTATGGTTTGCTGTGTTCTTTGTGGTTGATCATTAGATTATTAGACTTGGTTTGCTGGTTTCGTTATTACACATGCCAATCCACAACTCAGTGCAAGAATACCTACAATTCATCTGTTGGTCAGCAAGCCATTGGCACTCCTGCACTCAAGCTCTCTATCGTCGAGTTTCAACCATTATGTGTCAAGAACCCTCCAATTGAGAGGTGCCTTAGAACTTGCTCCTGTGGGCACCAACTAATGCGATCAATTACACTTCTCAAATTACATTTGTAATAAAATAATTATGAAGTTCCTTCGAATATGAAATCCAATCTTGGAAATACAGCATCCCTTTTTTTTTTACTAACCAGGGCTTTGAGATATTTTGAAATTGAGAAATTTCTATTGGAGCAAGTGCTATCCAAGAACAATTAAACATATATACGTATATTTAAGTGATTTTATATATAACAATGCTTACGCTATCGATTATAATATAGGGGATAAAATCGGTCAATTAAAATGGACATAATAAAAAGCTATGAAATAATCAACGTATGCATTATACTCCATAAAATAACTAATGTTATGCATGAGATCACACATGCATATACATACATATATATATATATATATATTTACACTTCCCACTAGACCAAAACAATGTTGTCTTAGACCAAGCCTCTAAAATATTGATGTGATGAAGTAGCTGCAATCAAACAATACAAAGCAAGATAATAAGTACCTCTTTCTTTAGTTTTTATCAAAAGCTCATATGAAAGAATGGGTGAATCGCCCTTCACCGAGTCAGGCCTAATTACGCACACGAATGGTTTCTTGCTATTAGCCAAACCCCATGCAAAATCTTGGAGTTGCTGGGGCTCACTGTAATGCTTCCAAAATTCACATAAACCACTTATTTGGGTTCCTTGGTATTCAGCCACTGGAGGCACTCAAAATCTTCTTTCCAACGATTGGAACTGATTGAATGCAAAGCAATACCTTGAATTTTATTGACAAGCAAATGAAGGGACCCAATGGAATAGAAATTTGGAGGGAACTTGGCGGAGAGAGGCTGTAAAACTTGCTGCTCCAATTGGTCAAATGTGTTCAACATAATGAAGGATGCTTTATATGCCGTGTCCACTACTTCAATAGAAAAGTCTGGCAACATGTCATTTGGATATGTTGTACGTATGAAAGTTGGAAGATCCTTTATTTGAATACATTTCAGCCCTGGAATCCCAACTACAGTAGTGTCTAAATACCCACTTGTAAAGTAGCTCTTGTTAGGGGTGGGCATCAGCCTGGGTTGGTCGGTTTTGGGTCCAAAATATAACCGAATTGATTATTTTTTACAAAGCCTAAACCGAACAGACCTGTATTTGGACTTTACCCGAACTAACCCAATCCAATGCAATTTCGGTCAGTTTTTTCGAGTTGCTCGGGTTGGGCCTGTAACTGAGCCCAATTAAAATTTTCTTAAGTTTTATAATTTAAATATTTAAAATTGGCCCAAATTCACTCAGTTTTAACTTTTTAAATGATCTATTAAAATTTATATTCAATAAAAGTTACATGTAGCCTAAGATAATAAATAAAAATGAAACAATGAATAAATAAATAAAAAATTAAAACAATCGCTTTAGAAGAGCCAAGATGGAGAAGAAGGAGGCACACACATAAGAGCACCTTGCGGACACTATTCTAATTCAAGAAACTTGCAGAGAAAACAAAAGGAAAAAGAAAAAAAAAACCCAGAAATATTCAAAACACAAAGTACGTTGGTAAAGATTAAAAAAAAACACTCAAGGAAAAGGGATAAGAAATTGGAAAGAAAAGAAAGAGAGCCATGAGGAACTAAAAAGGCATAGGAGCCTGAAAGACAGAGAATTTATATATTAAGAGAAGAAAGCAAAAAGAAAAGGGAAACAGAGAGCGGGTACCTGAAGATAAGAAGGGACGAAATGGGTATTGTGCTGGTTTCATCTAAAGCAAAGTGAATGAATTTCCTATAAGAAATCACAGATATTTTTATTGAGGTTCTCTTTTGCTTGCAGACACAAAGTATTTGCTCGTTCTTAGATTTTGAGATCTACAACCTTACCTTTCAATAAAACAGGGCGCATCAAACAACAAGTTCCAAATAGGAGGTTGAGAGACGATCCTTCTAGTGAATGAAGAGTAGCGATGATTTGGGAGATAGACAATCAAACGACGGCGATCTACGGTAGAGACCAAAGAGAAGGCTGAGAGCGGAAGATTTCGAGAAGGAGGGAGTCCAGACCAATCGCAAACCTAAGTTACTAATATATAATTTTAATTATTTAATAATTTATCGGTGTGGGTTTTACCTCCAACCCGCCAACCGACCCAACCTACCCCTTTTTAGTTTAAAATGGACCCGATCTTACCCTAGAATCCGAGAAAATCCGACCCAATCCACACCATACGGGTCGGATTAGTCGGGTTTACCGGGTTCTCGGATATAATGCCCAGCTCTAGCTCTCGTCTGCATGTAATATCATATTTATATATTTGCTTGATTGGCTTAAATCTTATCCTTTGCCTTAACAAACCTTAGAAAATTAATCGAGCAATGACAAGATAATTCCCAAGTCTGGCATGACCGTACTCTATAAGTTGACAAATTAGTATGCTTTAATATCATATAAATGAAACGTAAATGAAGCCATGCATTAATATATTGACGCGTGTACAAAATTAAAAAACTTTTTTTGTACCCATAGTTTTATGGGATAATTATTGACACATGTAAGGCAGCCCATAGTGATGTGACTTTAATTTCACCCTTCATGAAGGTTTTTCTTATGAATATTTTAAATATATAAGTTTAAATAATAAAATCTTGTATGATTAACTATCACCAAATGATATAATTTGACATTTTAAATTTAATTAAGAGACAAAAAGGAGTTGTATTAATTGAACTTACCTTTAAACGGTGCAAGACCTTCATCAACAAGTTTGCGATAATGTAAATAGCAGATGAGAGAGCAAGCACCGGCTGTCCATAAGTAAGCAATTGGTATTCCAAGTTCATCTGCAGCTTTACCAGTAAACATCATAGTAATATCCGAAACTATGAGGCTTACAAGGCAGGCCTTTGAGGTGGAGATGGCGAGAGATCGGAGGTCCTGAGTAGAATCATCATCATCACCATCAGAAACAGGAAGACCATCTGGGATCTATTCGAAGCGGAAGTCCGGCAGACGGGCAAGAGCGTCGGAGCCTCGGGATTTGAAAAGGCGTTCCTGATTGGGATCGTGTTTCGAATCAAGTTGTGGAAAAGCGATTGCGGTCTGGATTGTGTTTGGAAAATGCGACTACAGTCAGAATCGAATTTCTGAAAGATGACTGCGGTCGGGTCGGATTTCCATAAGCAATCATGGTCGATTTTAAACCAATACATTATGCAACTCTATATAGTTCTTTTTTAAAAAAAAAAAAAGAAGAAGTAAATATCCATTTTTTTCATGCATTAATTTGTTAAACGAGGGGATTGGGGTTTTATAAACACATAACGGTGATCAAATTAGAAAGAGATAATCATTGTGATTTGAGTTGTTTGCATATGGTTAAGAAATAAAAGTATGCGAGAGACTAATTAATACGATATCAGTGTAGATGACGATGATCATGACAATAATTATAATAAAATTTTTAATACTTTTTTTTTTTTTGGTAAATAAAAGTTATAATACTAATAACAAATGAAGTACAAGAAAAATCATAGGTAAAATTATTAAATTTTAAAATCTAGCATGTTGATGACCTCAGCACCTCCTTGATCATCCTATCAAAATTGAGCAACGAAGAACCACCAGTTCCTGTGGCTCTTTGGGCCTCTCTCTTCCACTCAACTGTCTTGTCTCTCATCTTCTTGCCCTTCTCTCCTTCCATTAGTTCCCTCACAAGCTTTTCCACTTCATCTCTGGTCACATTGCTATCAATTTCCATGCCAATCCCCCATTCAGTGCATGAATACCTGCAATTTATCTGCTGATCAGCAAAAAATGGCCAACAAACCATTGGCACTCCAGCACTTAAACTCTCAATTGTTGAGTTCCAACCGCTGTGTGTCAAGAACCCGCCGATAGAGGGGTGGCTTAGCACTTGCTCTTGTGGGCACCAACTTATCATTATACCTGTGCAGAAGCAAAAGTGAATTGAGCATTTCATATATAGCATATACAAGAGATATATGAAGCATTAATAAAAGTGAAATATATATATATATATACACACACACACACATATATTGACATATGTATATGGGTACCTCTTTCTTTGGTTTCTATCAAAAGCTCAGATGAAAGAATAGCTGAATCACCCTTCACCAAGTCAGGCCTAATCACCCACACAAAGGGTTTCTTGGTATTAGCCAAACCCCATGCAAACTCTTGGAGCTGTTTGGGACTCATGACTGTGATGCTTCCAAAATTCACATAAACCACTGATTTGGGTTCCTTTGTATTCAGCCATTCGAGGCACTCAAAATCTTGTTTCCAAAGATTGGAACCGATAGAATGCAAAGCATTATCTTGAATTTCCTTGACAAGCAAATGAAGGGGCCCAATGGAATAGAAGTTTGGAGGGAACTTGGAGGAGAGAGCCTCCAAAACTTGATGCTCCAATTGGTCAAATGTGTTCAAGATAACGAGCGATTGAGTTTTAAATGATATGTTTATCCCTTCCAAACAAAAGTTAATGATTATATCATTTGGATCTGTGGTACGTATGAAAGTTGGAAGGTCCTTCAGTCTCGTGTCTTTTATTAGTCCTGGAATCCAGTCTACAACGGTGTCCAGATACCCATTTGTTAGACAGTTCTCATCTGCAAAATCCAATTATTAATTTTATAACCTTAAATACCTCAAAGTCATTCATGTTTGTATTAAATACATACAAAAGAAAAAAAAGTAAAAATCTTATCAACTAAGGAAATTATGTGAGGAATGAAAAAAGTAGGGCAAAGTATAGTCTATAATTAATTAATTAATTTACCCATGCTTGGAGGATATAGGAAACGTGTACCTTTGAGTGGTGTAAGACCCTTATCAATAAGTTCTGGAATATATAAATAGGAGATCAAAGAGCAAGCACTAGCAGTGCACAAGTAAACGATGGGTATTCCAAGTTCATCAGCTGCTTTACCTGTGAAATACATACTGCTATCTGAAACTATACATCTTACAGGCACATTAAGCTTGCAGAGGAGTTGTTGAAACGGGACAAGGCAGTTCTTTCTGGTGGAGTCGCAGAGAGATGGGACGTCCTGAGTTGAATCATCGTCAGAAGGAGGAAGACCATCTGGGATTGATTCGAACCGGAAGTCCGGCAAGTCCTCTAGAGCATCGGGGCCTCGGGATTTGAGCAAGCGTTTGTGGTTGAAGTGAGTGTTAACGTAGGTAATGTGAAAACCTCTGTGGTGGAGGAGCTTTGCGAGGTTGAGCATTGGGTTCAAGTGGCCTTGTGCTGGGAATGGAACACACACAGCGTGAGGCTTGTTGGTTTGGAGATCAATGGGAGCCATTTCCTTTGCTTCTTTTTTTTTTTTTTCCTCTCTCTCTCAGTTTTGTGTCTGATTTGCAACCTCTTATGGAAGTGAAATGGGCGATAATATTGATCTATTATTATTATTATTTCGTGTTAATTAATTAACTTTTCCTTTTTTTTTCTTTTTTGTGTGTCACTTTCCAATTATTGGATTGCATCTTTAACATTTTGTGTTAAAGAAACGTTGGTCCAGTCGCTATTCGTCTTTCTTTAGCAGTATTGGAAAGAAAAAAGAATTTTCAAAAGCTGAAAAGGATCACATGTATGCAATGACAATGTTTAATCCTAAAGCTGCTGTATGTAACGTGTTTGGTTTTGATTTTTTTCCCTGAATTTGAATTTGAATTTGAATTTGTATAATTTATTTAATTTAAAAATTAATTAATACAAAATGTTTTTAATTTGGTGTTTAAATTTTTCATTACATTCAGTAAAATAAAAAGAATTAACAAATTCTCATATATTTTAACTAATTATTAAACTGGACAAATTATATACAATTTAAAATAAAAATAAAAACGAACAGCAAACCAGACAGCACTAAGTGATCAAAAATTTTAATTTTTACCTTTAAAAATTATTCAGAAAATCAAATTGCATGGTCACTCTCTTTAATATCTGAAATTACAATATGTCAGGTGACTTCCACTGTATTCATAACTTTGTCAAAAAGCTTATGAGTAACTCTTTTCATTACATACAATTAGGGGTGTGGCCTAGCAATAAAAAGTCAATCGACCTCATATTCGCTTATGAGAATTATGATTTAAGTCTTAACAACACCCGATTAAGGTTTCAGGTATATTTAATTTTATTAAAAGTCAGATAAGGAAAAACTATTAAAAAATAAATTGGTTATTTAGAATAATAAAATATTTATTATTCTAAACTCCTACAGAATTATAAAACTGAAGCAGTCTTATTTTTTAATAAAATTCTGAACTAATAATTTTCACATTAAAATTTTTTTTTGAAAAAAAAAATTCTTTTCATAACATATGTAGTTCATGCACTCTGCAAATCTCTGAATGAATTTTTATGATTGGTACTAGAGGCCCAACTAGACTATAGAGTTAGTGGATTTTTTTGTTAAAAAAAAAATTATTGGTCAGTTATTTATTTTTGTGTAACTTTTTATTCTTATTTTATCCCAACAAGTTCGTTCTTGACAGGACGAAAAATATCTCTGGCAAAAGTTCTTCCAAGCTAATCAATATATTCCATTTCGACCAAAAAAAATAATCAATATATTCCACTATAAATTGTCCAGACACCCGCAACTTTTGGTATGATTAAAATTTTAGTTACAATTTTGAATTTTTTTTATTTAACTTTTGGTAGAATTAAAATTTTAATAAGCTTTTATGGTGAAAAATAAAAAATAATTTTCGCCGTTCATTTTTCTTCTGCTTCTCTTTTGTTTCTTCTTCTGATTCATACTCAGCTCCTTCACTATCTTCTCCTCTCTTTTTTTCTTTTTTTTCTTTTTTTATATATTTTCTTCTTCATTTTTTCTTTTCTATGGTATATATTAAATTCAAAACCCAACCAAATTTGAAAAAATCCAAACATGAATATATATGATTTTTTTTCCTTTTTTTTTCTTCATAAAACATGCATTGTTATTTTGTATTAGGTATTTATCTTACAGATAATTGTTTGTTTTAAAATTATTTTTGTTTGGTATTGATTTGGCATTTGCCAAATTTTCTAAAAATTTGATGAATTTCTTCATCATTTACTAGAGAAATTCAGCATTTACCAAATTAATTTACAAAACCTTTTGGAAAAAATTTAAAAATAAATAATTTTTAATTCATCATGATTCGGTATTTGACAAATTGATTTGACGTCTAAAAAATTTATCCAGCATGTTCGATTTTTATAAAAAATAAAATTATTATTTTTAAAAGATATTTTTGATAATTTAAAATAAAATATTTATTATTTATGAAATGGATTTGAAAAAATCCAAACATTTGCTGGGCCAAGACATGATAATTAAAGGATGCAAGTACAAGACAAATAGTTATAATATGGAATACGATAGGCCTTACTTAAAGCCCATTTAACTGATGATCTAGTCCAAGCAATTTTCCAGTGGACTTATGACTTTGCAGCCCAAACATTTTCTGGATCGGAAATCAGATAATAAGTTTTAAACAAACACACTCAATGGTATAACTTTCTATAACTGTGTTAGAAATTGAAGATAAAATAAGTTTTTTGGACACTTGTTAATTAAACCGAGCGATTTACGGTCCAAAAGAGCAGTCAATGCAAAGGGCTGTCCACGTGTACCCATTTAGAGATGCGATACGAAATATTATTATGAATGTTTACGTACCTACATAAGAATAATTTAGTATTAGATAATGTCATAATCATAGCTAGAAGCGAATTAGAAAGTCAAAGCTTTTCATTTATTCGTGTTTATATCGATCTTATATATATATATATTTTTAAAACGTACTAATTTTAGTTTGGGCGCCGTTTACACTACATTATGCAATAACTTTGATCAAATAGGTCACTCGACGGCACCACACACGAGCACGGGTCGAGTGATCTAATGTAGCCAGCACTATGTCAGCACTATATTTGATCAAATAGACCACGCAGCAACTTGTTAGGCCCACATAAAAACGCATCTGACACTGCAGGACCACTCTGGACAGGAACGCACTTTGATCATGTAGGAATGCACCTGAACAATGCAGAAGCTTGTCTGGACCTCACAGGAGCTCATCGAAATCACATAGGAACATGCCTGAAAATTGGCCGGACAACATAAGAACACTCCCAAATCATAGAGAAATGAGGTCAGACCATATAAGAATTATATTGAACCATATAGAAATGAGGGCGCAAAAATAAGGTTAAACTATAGAGGAATGAGATCGAACCATACAAAAAAGCACCTGAACCAAGCAAAAATTTAGAGGAACCACACAGGAACTCGCCGAGACCACATAGAAAAGTTCTGAACCATGCATAAACCCACCCGAACCTCAAAACCACGCAAGAATGAGGTCGGACCACATAGAAATGAAATCAAACCATGCTAGAATGAAGTCGGACCACACAGAAATTTCACTCTAACAACACAGAAACTCGTCCAGACCATACATGAAACACTCAAGAACGAGATCTGAACACACATGATGGAGGTCAAAACACAAAGGAAAAAGCTCAGGACTACATAGAAACTTACGAGATTATTTTTTATTTTTATTTGAAATTTAATATAATTTTAGATTTATTATAGAAATAAATAAAATATATATATGAAAATTAAGATAACTTTTGTCAAATTAAGAATTAAAAATTAGATTAAAATGTAAAAAGTCATTTCAGTATTTTAAAATTGCAAATATTAGATGCCAACAAAAGAAATAAAATAATAAATTGAACTACATATTCCACGGGGCTCTATAACATCCCCATTTATTAGGATTTATAGAATTTATATATATATATATTCTATAAATATATAATATACAAGTTTTTTTTTTTGGTAATATATATAATATACAGCTACATTAAGTAGGCATGCATTAAAATGTTTCTTGTGTCTTCTATTTTTCATTTGCAGCTGAAATTGCGTCACTTCGTTAATTAAGGTCAATGCGTGCACAAAGCAGCTCTCCGTGTGATCAATGAGTAACAATATTTGGTTTCTGTTCAATTTAATTAAAACTAGTGTAGCGGTATGAATTACAAGACTCAACTTGCTATCTACGTGTCTATCCTATGTGCAATTACACATCTTACATTTCTACCAAAAAATAAAAACAAAAATACACATCTTACATATTTACAATGCATACAACGTTTTCGGCCATGTGTATTAAAAGCTATCCTATTAATTACAAGACTTTGGCTAAACTCGAATCGAACTTTTTGCAACTCCCATGCTGCTAGCAGCCTTGGACTTGGAGCGAGCAACTCCTAAAATTGCACCTGGGTGTGGTCTACGGAAATATATGACCGAGAGAAAGTGCTTTGGGGTTTGAGTAAGTCTTTGATGTTGTCTTCTTCAATGAGAACACAACACACAATTTCATAATATTTGTTGCTCATCATGGTTGTCAAATCGCACAGCCACCCACTGACCACCGTGCATGCTCCACACTTTAAGCTGAAAAGTCCTGGCCTCACAGTAGTACTATACTTTGACTACTTGAAACCTTTCCTCCATCCAAAATCATTTTCTGTTGAAACCATAAGCATAACTGGGCAGGCCTCCAATCAATAATAGATATACAAGACCAAAATCATAAGTTTTTCATGCCCTCACCAAATAATTATAACAAAAGAAGATTCTTGTGAGTTATATATTTTGTATACATACATTTATATTCATGCAATAAATGTGTGCATGCAATCGGCTCATGTAATTTAGCATTGATTTCTCTTACACAGACACCTTTCATTTCATGGATATTGTATAAGAGAAAGAGTACTATTTCATATATAATATTTATAAAAACTTCATGCATGTAAATCCTATTCTCTGATTCGTAAGAGAACTATGTTGTTTAATTTTGTACACCTTTTCTTGTAAAAATAGATAGAGAGTGGGCAATATCTGAGTGGTGTATACGTGAGGAGGTTGCTTGCTCGATTTGCGAGAAGCTTGTTGACAACTTCAATCAAACAGCTAATGTGCAATACAAGCTGAACAAAATGGATATTGGATACGTGGAGCTACGCACAGCCCACACCCAAATAAAATGAATCCGGACCCAAATGAAATGGGTACACACCAAAGTCATATTAGTTGACTTTGTCAAAAAATAAAATCCAAAATAAAAAGTAAATTACTTTAATTTTCAAATCTAGAATACATGGTTTAAAGTTTTTGATATGTAATTTTTGCATAATTATGATCACAATTAAATATTAGGTTTTTGATCATGACATCAACATCTCCTTGATCATCATATTGAAATTCAATAAGGAAGAACCAAAAGGTCCACTGGTTTTCTCGGCCTCCCTCTTCCACTCTGCCGCCTTCTCTCTCAGCTTTTTGCTCTCTCCTTCTATTAGTTCCCTCACAAGCTCTTCCACTCCATTTCTTTCCACGTTGCTATTAATTTCCATGCTAATCCCCCACTCAGTGCAAGAATACCTACAATTCATCTGTTGGTCAGCAAAAAATGGCCAACAAACCATTGCCACTCCTGCACTCAAGCTCTCTACCGTTGAGTTCCAACCGTTATGTGTCAAAAACCCTCCAATTGAGGGGTGCCTTAGAACTTGCTATTGTGGGCCCCAACTTATCATTATACCTGTTGGCAAACTAATGCCATCAATTGCACGTCTCAAATTATATTTGTATAAAACAATTGTATACATATATTTAAGTGATTTTATATATCACAATACGTACCTTTCGTTGATAATATAGGGGATAAAATGGGTTAATTATAATAAAAAGAAATGAAATAGTCAACATATGCATTATGCTCCATAACATAACTAATGTTATGCATCAAATCACACACACACACACTCACACACACACACACACACACATATATATATATATATATATACTTCCCACTAGACCAAAACAATACTGTCTTAGACCAAGCCTCTAAAATATTGGTGTGATGGAAGTGGCTACAATCAAACAATATAAAGCAAGATAATAAGTACCTCTTTCTTTAGTTTTTATCAAAAGCTCATATGAAAAAATGGCTGAATCATCCTTCACCAAGTCAGGCCTAATTACCCACACAAATGGTTTCTTGCTATTAGCCAAACCCCATGCAAACTCTCGGAGTTGTTGGGGACTCATCACTGTAATGCTTCCAAAATTCACATAAACTACTGATCTGGGTTCCTTGGTATTCAGCCATTGGAGGCACTCAAAATCTTCTTTCCGAAGATTGGAACCGATTGAATGCAAAGCATTACCTTGAATTTCATTGACAAGCAAATGAAGGGGCCCAATGGAATAGAATTTTGGAGGGAACTTGGCGGAGAGAGCCTCTAAAACTTGCTGCTCCAATTGGTCAAATGTGTTCAAAATAATGGAGGATGCTTTATATGCTGTGTCTACTACTTCAAGAGAAAAGTCTAGCAACATGTCATTTGGATCTGTTGTACGTATGAAAGTTGGAAGATCCTTTATTTGAATACATTTCAGCCCAGGAATCCAGTCTACAGTAGTGTCTAAGAACCCATTTGTCAAATAGGTCTCGTCTGCATGCAATATCATATATATATATATATATATATATATACACATTTGCTTGATTAGCTTAAATCTTATCCTTTGCCTCAACAAACCTTAGAAAATTAATCGAGTAATGATAATATAATTCCCAATCTGACATGACCGTACTCTATAAGCTGACAGATTAGTATACTTTAATATCAGATAAATAAAACCTAAATGAAGCCATGCATTAATATCTTGACGCGTGTAATGCCACATAATAATTATTGACACATGTAAGGCAGCCCATAATGATGTTACTTTGATTTCATTCTTCATGAAAGTTTTCTTATGAATATTTTAAATAATAAAATCTTGTATGATTAGACTATTATGATGAGGCAGAACACACATCTAAAATACTTATCACCAAATGATATAATTTGACATTTTAAATTTCATTAAGAGACAAAAAGGGTTGTATTAATTTAATGTACCTTTAAACGGTGTAAGACCTTTATCAACAAATTCGCGATAATGTAAATAGCAGATGAGAGAGCAAGCACCGGCTGTCCATAAGTAAGCAATTGGTATTCCAAGTTCATCTGCAGCTTTACCAGTAAACATCATAGTAATATCTGAAACTATAGGGCTTACAGGTGGCACAACAACAATTTTTTGATGAATTGTGGCACAACAACATTGGAGGCGCTAGAGCTCCACTCAATATTATTATTATTATTGAGCTTGCGAAGAAGCTCTCTAAATGGGACAAGGCAGGCCTTTGTGGTGGAGATGGCGAGAGATCGGAGGTCCTGAGTAGAATCATCATCATCATCAGAAACAGGAAGACCATCTGGGATCGATTCGAAGCGGAAGTCCGGCAGACCGGCAAGAGCGTCGGAGCCTCGTGATTTGAGCAAACGTTTGTTGTTGAAGTGGTGTTGACGTAGGTTATGTGAAAGCCTTTGTGATGGAGTAGCTTAGCAAGGTTGAGCATGGGGTTCAAGTGGCCTTGAGCTGGGAATGGAACACACAGAGCATGAGGCTTGTTTGATTGAAGATTACAACCCATTATTACTTTCTTTCTTTTTTGGTGAATAACCCATTATCACTTAGCTTTACAGGAACTCACCAAATTCATGTACCTTCATTTTTTATTTTTTTGTTTTCCACTCTACTAATTCTTATATATATTTGTCTACTTTATGTGTTGAACCCACTTTTGTCTGTTTCTCAATGTATGTATTTCTTGACTATTTTTAAACATTTTTTCTTCACCAGAAAATCTTTTCTTGCATGCGTTGAGATATGGTATTGACTTTCCGATGTTCTTAGTTACTCCATTTTTAAATTATTTTTATTTTGTCATTGTCTATATATCTTAAGCAAATATTCCTTTTCCAATCAGTAAGTAATTTGAGTCAAAGTAAATTTAAATTTTCGATACCAATGCGGTGTCAGTACTTATCGACTTTTATTAAAAGTTTATTTATTTGTTAACCAGTGACGACACATTACTTGGTAAACAAATTTGGTGTCAGTATCAGTACTCATAATATATTTGGTCTTTTGTCATAGGGCTTATTTTCAAAATACATAATTGAATTTAAAAAGTATTTTTAAGAAAGAATATTGGCCTTAATTAATTTGGATTATTAGACATTATTAGTCTTTAGTGTTTAGTGTTTAGATTAGTCAAGAATTGTGTTTCCTTGACAAGATATATATATATAGGCTTTATTTTATATATAGATATATATATATACGAACAAAAGTAAACTTATGATGTCTTTATGAAAATAAAAAATACTAAAATTTTCAGATCATGCATTCATATTTAAAACTATTAAAAGGTACTATGTTTTTGGCATGGGCAGAAATATATGAAAAATATATATTTATATTGAAAGAGTGTCCCCTCCTTACAAAACAAAGAGCATGAACCACAAAATTTGAAATGCCAGGTACCAAATTAAATGAAATTAATACGAAACAATCTCAACTTTCAGAGTACAAGAGATTAATTTAATCAAGATGTGGTTGATATATATGGACCAGCTTTGATTGGTAGGAGCATTGTTATTGTGTGGTAATTGAGAGAGATGAATTACTTATTGGTGATGCATGCCAATACATACATAGAAGTTAATTCATCTCTCCCAAACAAGGCTGGTCCATAGCAAGTACATCTTCTTCAATAAGGTCACCTCCTTTTTTTCACACTTAATATGCACACCACCAAAAAGACATCTCCATTAGCGAACAATCCCATTTTTTCTACTTCTTTTTTATTATTTTTATTTCATGAAATTCAATGTGTGGAATCCGAATTTGAGGGGGAAATAATGGCTTTGTTAATCACCTTCTCAAAATTCAATAGCGAAGAACCACCAGGTCCAATGGCATTCTCTGCCTTTCTCTTCCACTCCATGGCCTTCTCTCTCATCTTCGTCCCTTTCTCTCCTTCCAATATCTCCTTCACAAGATTTTCCACTTCATCTCTCCTCACATTGCTATCAATTTCCATGCCAATCCCCCATTCATTGCATGAAGACCAACAATTGGTCTGCTGGTCAGCGAAAAACGGCCAACAAACAACTGGGACACCGGCACTCAAGCTCTCAATCATCGAGTTCCAACCACAGTGAGTCAAGAACCCTCCAATAGAAGGGTGACTCAGAACTTTCTCTTGCGGGCACCAACTTATCATAATACCTACTTTCTTAATTTTTGTTAAAAGCTCATACGAAAAGACCGCCGAATCGCCCTTCACCAGGTCCGGCCTAATCACCCATACTAATGGTTTCTCGCTATTAGCCAGACCCCATGCAAACTCTTGGAGCTGTTGGGGGCTCATGATTGTGATGCTTCCAAAGTTCACATAAACCACAGATCTAGGTTTCTTTGTGTTCAGCCACTGGAGGCACTCGAGCTCTTCCTTCCAAAGATTGGCGCTGATTGAATCCAAGGAATGGTCATTAATTTGACTGACAAGCAAATGTAGAGGACCAATGGGATAGATTGGAGGAAGTATGGAGGAGAGAGCCTCTAAGACTTGGTGGTCTAATTCTTCGAATGTGTTTAGAATGATGGAGGAAGCTTTGTGCATTGCTGTGTTTACTTCCAAAATGAAGTCCATCATTATGTCATTGGGATCTGTGGTGCGTATAAAAGATGGAAGGTCTTTCAATCTGATGCCTTTCAGTCCTGGAATCCAGTCTATAATTGTGTCCAAATACCCATTTCTCAAATAGCTCTCATCTGCATGCATTATCAATAAGGTTTGTGACTAGAAACAAACACTGATGAACAACAACATATGACAAATTTGTGTTTAAGTGACAAATCAAATGTATTTATCGGGACAAAATTAATTAATAGTACTGGGTTTTGTTACGAATTTTTGAAGAGCAACTTTCATACACTAATTCTTAAATTCATTGACTTTAACTAACCAAATGGTATTATTAGAATAATAGAAGACATGAAAAGAAAATTCCTCAATTAATTAATTAATTTATTTTTTTGATGTGATGTGATCGATGACGATGAGTTTAACAATTGAGTGAGTAGTACTGGGCAAAATTAAGCATTAGCTGTGTACCTTTGAGTGGTGTAAGACCATTATGAATAAGTTGTGGACAATATAGATAACCGAGGAAAGAGCACGCACTAGCAGTCCACAAGTAAACATTCGGTATTCCAATTTCATCAGCAGCTTTACCAGTGAAGAACATTGCACTGTCTGAAACTATACAGCTTACAGGAGGCACATTGGAAGAGTGAGAGCTACTCTCATCGTTAAGCTTACGAAGAAGTTGTCGAAATGGGACTAGACATGTCCTTCTAGTGGAGTCACAGAGAGATGGAATGAACTGCGTAGCATCAGCATCAGAAGGAGGAAGACCGTCTGGGATTTCTTCGAACCGGAAGTCTGGCAAGCTCGCGACAGCGTCGGGTCCTCGAGATCTGAGAAAGCGGTTGTGGTTGAAGTGAGTGTTAACGTAGGTTATGTGAAAACCTTTGTGATGGAGGAGCTTAGCAAGGTTGAGCATGGGGTTTAAATGGCCTTGAGATGGCAATGGAACACACACAGCGTGAGGCTTGTTGGCTTGGAGATTGGAGGCCATTGCTTCGCTTCTTCTTCTTTTTTTTTCTGCCTACTATAGCTCCCCTTAACCGAACGTTTAGTATTCGATTCTTAAATAAGAAGGCTCAAAAACTATAACAAAAAGTTTTCTTTAATTTTTAAAAATTTTAAACTAAATTTATATAAAATACTTTAATAAAATTAAAATATCTAATAAATTAAAAATTTTATCTTTAATATCCACAATTCAAAGAAAAAATATAATTTAAATTGTTATATCCTTTTAACCAAATAAATTAAAATAAAGTATTTATTTTGTTTTGGAAATATTTGTATTAATTTGTGCAAGTCTGTCTTGTCATTTGTTTCCCACAACAACGCTCTAAGCAATTCTAATCAATTTATATTCTCACATATATATATATATATGCAAACAAAATAGAATGAGTGATAAATTACTTAGAACCTGATTGATAATATGGTTGTTTCTTATTTTTATTTTTAATTTTTTTCTCTTGAATTATAGATAATTTTATTAGTTTAGAGGTTAATTAGAGTTTGTCAAATATTAATAAAATTAAAAATGTAAAGGAAAATAAAAAACACAAAATAAAAAATGAAAACAATTTTAAATTGTTTTTATTTTTTATTTTTATTTTTACATTTTTATTTAATTAAATAGTCTAACTAACATTTAACAAACTCCAACCAACCTCTAAACTAACCAAATTACACATAATTTAAGAAGAACAAATAAAACTAAAAATAAAAAATAACTATATTATCAAACAGACTCTTAGCAAGTTTCATATGCATATGTCAATGAAATGTAAACATAAACCACTAATTAGTATATACATAAGCTCCTTTCACAACATACATATATTGATTCATAAAAAAAAAACATACATATATTGTTTACCACTTATGACCATGACTATTTCTTTTCCAAAAATATTTATAATCCTTTAAATTTTTCGGAACTCAAATATTTATAGTATGAAATAAAATTTCTTTATTATAATTTTTTTTCATGCTCATATATACAAATGCTAGAATCACACAGATAACTTATTCATATAGCATAAATCAATATTTGCACACTTGCATATACATAATTACTTAGAAAAATATTTACATAGATATGCTTAGTATTTTATAAGTAAAATTCAACAATCAAAACCATATTCATACACTTGCAATTAAATTTATAGAATTTTAGTAATGTATTAAGACATGCAAATATTAAATTTATCATGTAAAGCAATTGATAACTTAAATAATTTTCATTTAAAATATTTTTCAGCAAATATACATATATAACTATTTCTTTTAAACACATAAAATAATAATTTTGATGTACCTAAAATTTTCAGCTATTTATCCCAGCACTCATATATCAAAATTTAATCTTTATAAAGATTTTTAACAATTACATATCAAGTACATCATATGAATTTATTTGACTATTCCCATATATATATATATATATATATATTTTTCAGTTACAGCTTACAACGTTATATTCCCAAACATATAAATATATGTATATATAACAATTATAAGCTAATTAAGACCCTATACGTGTATGCTATATATATATATATATCAACAACTTATAACACATCTATATATATATATTAAAACCCAATAAATTTTTCAAACTTCCATTGCATACTTAACTCATAAATACATATTCAAACTTTAAAATTTAGAGAAGAAAGCAAGAGCATAAAATTTAAATTCACCTAATCTTAACAAATAATTCCTAAATTCATTCATATTAAATGCAAAATCTAATAAATATGAATATAAAACTTACTTAATTGATACTTTTAACAACTGTTCAAAAACAATCGAAGATCCACATTATTATTTTTCCTCTTTTCCTTGCTGGCCAACTTTCTCCTTTTTTTTTCTCTTCTCTCCCTTTCTGCTGACTTCTTCTTTCTTTTCTTCTTTTCCTTTTCTCTCTCCCTTTCTTCCCTTGCCTGCCGTCCCTCTTCACCTTTTGCTTTTATTACTATTATTATTATTGCTTTTGTTTCACTTTCACGTACAGTTTTGTATATGATTTGCAACTGGGCGTGAAAAGAGCAATATTGGACTCCCTCTGCCTTTATAGAAAAAGTGAGAGCGTGTTATGTTCAAAGTATGTCGCTTGAAATAAATAATTGAACCTACTTTTTAAAAAAATTTATGCTTTATATCATAACAGCATCTCCAAAAACTCTGTATATTATTAAAAATTTTTATTTTAAAAAGTTATGAGCTCTGTATATTATTAAAATTTTTTATTTTATAAAATTATTTTATAAAATTAGAGTTCAATAAATTTTTTATATTTAAAAAATAAATTAGAGAATTAGTTGGGCTTTCCACATCTAGAGAGTCAAAATTCACTCTTTATTTAGATTTTAATTAATATGCTTTAAGTTTTTATGTGCTTTATTAATTTATTTTTATAATATTTTTATTCCTATATGCTCTATTAATTAATTTTTATAATATTTTTATTCCTACTTTATGGTAGAAGAGAAATCTGATCATTAATACTTATGGAAAAAAAGCAAAATGAATAACAAAAATATAAAGAGTCTATTAGATTTGAATAAATTTTTTTACTCTCTATTTTTAAATATTAATAAAGATGTTCTTTATTATATAAATTATACCTTTTATTTTAAAGAGTATCATTGGAGATGGTCTTGGACAACTTTAAATATTATTTAACCTAGTACTCAGTTATTCATTTAAAAAAAAATCCTGATTTTCAGTTATTGTGGTTAGAGGTACACGCAACTAGTTAAACCCAGTAATCGACAACACGTAATGTAAAGCTAGACAACGATATTTTAGGGTTTAGTTTGGTCAATGTCAAAATTAGTTTATCACAAATAAGACCCATTTAACGAGTCTCTAAATGTAGGACCAATTGTTTATCAGATTGTGTTTGGTAACTATTGGTCAAGAAATTAATAAAACCTAGAGTGGACAATAGATTAAGTGAGTGTGTTTAGCAAATTACTTACTGGAATATCACACTACAAGAAATAGTTGGAATAGCCACAAAATCTTGCAATAGAAAGCATCTTCTAATAAGATTTCATTTAAGTTCAAAAAATTATCACTAAAACTATCTTTAGCCATAAATATTTAAGGTTTATGGCTAAAGATATAGTGACATACTAGCCATGAATAACTATTATTTGTGACAAATTTGAGGTTTGTCACACAATAATTAATGACAAACTTAAAATTTGTCACAAATTATAATGTACAAAATTATTTGTGGTTAAGTTGTTATCGTACCTAGGACGTAAAGCCTCCTCCTCCTAGCTATATCTATATTTAATATATATATATATATATATATATATATATATGTACACACACAGATGGCCATGTTCATATTGCAATTTTACAAGAAATGAAGTATGCCCTTTTTGTATTAATCTTTGAGTTTGATTTTCATTTATTTTCTTTCTAATGGTATAGATTGTCTTACATGTAAAATTTGCTAATGCTGAATAATGAAAATACCTATTGACCATTGTATGCCTTACTGTTTAATTAGGAGTAGATCACAATCCATCTCTTCTCTGGAAAATTAAGAAAACTAGTGATACAAAAATTTCTCAAGCTAAAATTCATATAGATCTAGGGGGCCGAAGAGATGGCCCATCAAAATTCTTCGGTGACACATTTGGGAAAGGATTGGGCCTTTACAGGGGATTAAAAAAAATTATGGTTTTTCGATGTTGTATACGGTAAGTATCTTTATGAATTTTTTTATTTAATTTTTAGTAAAATTAAAAAATATATATTTAAGACTTTATAGGTTTATTTTTTGCACTTCTTATCTTTTGTTCTCTGCTCATTCACTATTCCTTTTTCTTTCTTTTTTTCTGTAGTTTTCTCTTTCACTCCTTATTCGAGCAATAATATAATATATATTAAATTAAAAATCTATTCAAATATAAAAAAACTCAAATATATATATATCTAATTTTTTATCTCTTTTTTTATTTTTTATTTAAAATATATTATTAAAATAAAAAATAAAATTATCATTCTTATTTTATTTATCTTCATATATTATATTAATAATTTTTATTTTAAAATTATTTTTAAAATTAATTTTTGTTTAATATTAATTTGGAAACTGTCGAATTATTTGACAAATCAATTCATCAAATGTTTCGTCAATGAAAAATTATAATGAAGCATTTGACAAATTGTGACGAAGCAATTTGTCATTGACGAAGTATCACGAATTAATTCATCAAATTTTTTAAAATAAATAAATAAATCTTTATTCACAAATTGACAACCAATTAATTCGGTATGCAGAATTTTATCTATAATTTTTTTAAAAAAAAATTATTATCCTTTATTTTTTATAATTTAGAATAAAAAATTTATCATTCATGAAATGAACTAAAAACAATTAAAGGTATTGAGCCTGAATATGACAACAGTAAACCAAAAAGATTATCTTGATTGTTGTCCATTGTTGCATTAATCGTGTTTCCTTGTAATTGAACCACGTAGAATTACATGACTTTAGTGTTTTTGCAATGAAATTATGAAGATTCACAGAGAACACAAAAAAATTAAGAATATGTGGTTCGTCAGTAAACATTTAGGATTGATATATACCTATGTGGCATGAAATATGGACATTTTTCTGTCTATTTATCATCAATTTTGTATACTATATATCTAAGAAATTAACATAGCCTATAGAGATTTTAGAACTGTAAAGCTACCATACAAAAAGATTTTCTAGCTTTATTTTAATTTCTGCCTCTTTAAAAAATAAGTGTTAATTATATTTATTACCCTTATATTTTGGGTGTTATATTAATATGGTCCCTACATTTTTAATTTGAACAATTACAACATTTACACTTTCCAATAAAATCAAATAAGTCATTCTGTTAAAATTTTATGTCAAAATTGACAGACTATGTCAAAGTTAACAGACTATATCACATTAGAGTTCAAATAAATATCCAAGTGGAATTTTTTTTTATTTTTAAAAGGATCATCCTACAAAATAAACTGTTTGCCTCCTTAGTAAAAAAAAAAATTCCACATGGATGCCTATTTAAACTCTAATGCAACATAGAAAATTTTAAGAGAATGATTTATTTGATTTTATTAGAAAGTGGAAGGGTTATAATTGTTTAAATTGAAAATATAAGAACTATATTGATACAACACTCAAAGTGTAGGAGTGATAATGTAATTAATTAAAATTTTTTGTTATATGAAATGAAAATAATAAGTAAGGGTTATAATTGCTCAAATTGAAAGTGTAAGAATCATATTGATAGAGCACTCAAAATGTATAAGTGATAAATATAATTAATTAAAATTTTTTATTGTATGAAATAAAAATAATAAAAATAATTAAATTTTTTTTTTATAAATAAAAAAAGACTTTGATATGAATCTCATCGTTTTATAATTTTATAAATAAAAAGAATCTTATTTCTATTTCAATTTTGTAAATCTAAGTCTAAAATAAAGTTCACATCTCCAATAAATCTTCCTTAATTTAGCACTTTAAATAAGATTGGACATGTGAGATAACAGCAAAAATTCAAAGCACAATTCTGGGAATATGACAAAGCGTTTGCTTGCTTTCTTTCTAATCGATCACACCCACATATGCATGATTAAAGCTCTTGAATGCATGTCCTGAACGAATTATTAATTGATTAACCAAATATCATTAGGTAGGGCCATAGACAATCACATGATTGCGTACAATTAGAAATATCCATATTTGGCATATGGGGGTGTGGTCTAGCAGAAAAAAAGCAGACCGTTCTATTACACTCGCCATGGTAGTTGTGGAATCTTGAAGCGTTATTTTGGTGCTTCATCAAATGGAGGATCTGTTTGAACCAACCGCTCTAGACTCCTACAGGGTTGCAAAGCTAGAGTAACAAGAAGGCTCTACCCACTAATAAAATCTTAGACTGATGAGATTCACATCGAAGCCCTTTTTATTCATAAAAAAAAAAAATTATCCATATCTGCCCCTCACCACTTACATCAAATTAAAGAATTAGACACATACACATAACTTCGCATGTATTCTATTCATTAAAAAATATATATAAAAACAAAATCAGTAAATTAATTTAACACAATTTTATTTGTTTCAATTTTTAACTCACTTTCGACCAAAAATAAGTAAAATTAATTCACTAATAAATAAATAAATTGGGCCTAAGACTTTTTAAGTTTTTCATAGAAGTCCAAGCATAATGGGCCTAGGACTTTTTAAGTTCAATATAGTAGTCCAAGTACAAAAACCCATTAGCCTCAACTCCTGTACAGGAACACTTTAAAAAATATTTGGCTCAACACAGCTGGGGCTTCCACTGTTGGTTTTTATTTTAAATTTAACTTTTTTAATTCTTATTTTTTATATGTAACTTTAACTTTTTAGAACTTACTAATTGTCACTTGAATGAAAATTATGAACATGCGCTTTGTGTCTATGCTATAAAGAATTATTCATTCAACTTTGTTAACATGTAGTCTGAATTTTTCATTAAATAAGTGAATTGAATAGCAGCATGACTGAAAACACTACTCCAAGCCGATTGAACTATTGTTTCTATCAGAATCCTTGCGCGCACACACACACACACATATATATATATATACACCTTTGCAAATTGATCACACAAGGTGATTATCACTGATTGAACCTTTTTTTATTTTCAAAATCTTTTTAGTGGTGTATACCTCTGGAATTTTAAATGATGTATACCACTAACATTTTCAATCATACTCCACTAGTTAACCAACAGAAATTCTGTAAATGATGCTAAATTTGGTAATATATAAACTCTCTAATTGAAATAGTGTGTCCCAACGCATATTTTTAATGCAAATTATACTATAACAATAATTGGATGCAAACGCATGAATATCTTTGACTCAAAAATAGTATCAAATTTCATTAATATTCATGAGTCTATGGTACCTTTCAGCCTTTTAGGAGACATTGCTCTATTCAATGTTCATCATTTTGTAAGGCGTGGGCGGCCTTGCCTAGTCCTCATAGTCTTGAATGCTCTTTTGGGTCCACGGCAATACAATGCCAACTTAGTAGTCAGTCTATTTAGCAATACAATGCCAGCTTAGTAGTCAATCTATTTGGCTAACTATTACTAATTGGCTCTTTTGGCTCCCCTCTTAACCACAAATTCCTTTATTTTTATTATTATTATTATTATGGAGTTACTCTTACGTCAATTTGTCGGTGGATATAATTATAATAAGCCCTATGAGGACATGAATGGCTTGCCTCTTTCCTCTTGCCTCCTTCCTCTTATTATTCTTGATTTTATTAAGATTCTTCTAAAAACAAAGCCCTCAACTTAGCTGCTTTTCAATATTTAATGTCTGAAAGATGGATAGCGCCGGTTTGGATGATACCAATTGCAATTTTCCAGTACAATCGTTCAACGCAATTTATATTGAGTGACGTGGAATGTTTTTATTGATTGAATAATTTTATTTTATTTTATTTTATCTCAATTTATATTTTAATATAAATTATATTAAATAATTTTATTTCATAATTCTCCAATTAATGAGAATCTATCATATAAAGTTCTATTCATAATTTTCACTTATTCTAATTCTTCCTTTCTTTTTCTTATGGTTACTCTCCGCATAGACTCCAGCTGTGTGTAATATTTATGTGATTATTGAGTACAGCTGTATGGAAAGCCTACTAGAGCAGCAAGCTGATTAGACTGAGATAGGCATGAATTAATTGCTCTCTCTTTTGTTTGACCATCAACTTGATCTTAAACTATACCTAGCTTTGGATCACATAAATGTGCCAATAATGGAGCATTTTTAAGAATGACTGAATGAGGTTGATTTAAAGCCAATCACTTAATTTTATTGCTCAAATTTTCCGATTACTATTGGTTACAAAACAAATAGAAAGCCTTTAAAAAGCATATATATATATATATATATATAATATTTATAGTCATGAAATCATGGGTCTTGCAAATCCAAGTCCAATGCAATCTAGTTGCCACAGATCCTTATTAATTTATCTATCTTTATCCATGCTCAATTATTTTTTATGGAAGTCAAAGTAATAATAATAATAATAAATTTGTAGCTGATTAAAATACTTGGTACTCGTCCAATATATATTTTAAGAGAAATCTATGTGAATTAAAAGGAAGAAGAAGCGGTAATATTGATAATTCTTTTATCTGACAATTGGAATTGGTTCTATTAATAAATGCTAAAACTCTCCAGTGCTTTCCAAGAAGGAACTGTACTTTTCCCCCCTCAACAAAGAGATTTCACTGCCTCAAAAGGCATTTGGTAGAGATGAGTATCATCCAAAGAACTAATTAATTTTTACTTTCATCCATTGATCTTTGTTGACTGGTTCCTGCTGTTTAATTTACAGAAACCCAATTGAAAAATAGTAACAATTTTACAGCATATACCAGTCTACCAACTTTTATTCCAAAAATATCTTGATTTATTTTTTAAAAAAAAGCCCCCAAAAGCAAAGTAATGCAATTTCAAAAGTATCTGAAAAAGCCAATTTCATCAGCCTTTTGCTATCTTCTATATATGAAAAAGTAGAAAATTGAGAAAGAAAATCTTGGAAAGGGATATCCCAATTTTGAAATGTAGCTTGGATTTTAGCCCCTATTTCTACATTTTTTTTTCTTTTGCCAATGTTTACTTCAATAAATTAAATGTGCTTTGTTTTATTTGTAAGGCATGCCCAACTTGCCTTTGTTATAAAACATGAAATGTTCAATTGCTTTGTAAACATAATGCCAAATTTGGTGGTTTACGTATTTGTTTCCTACTGGTTACCCCATTTTTTAGGTTTTTCCTTTTATTGAGTGGGTTTTTCCCTCTTTAACCTTTACACCAACGTCTAACTTGGAAATCATTATGATGAACTAGTGGGAAATTAATCAATCATGTTTTTTTTTCTTTTAATTCCTGTTTGCCTTTTCTTTTTTCTTTCAGTACCTTAATTTGGCTTTTGTTTTTGTTATTAGATAAATTTATACTTATGTGTATATATATATATATAGCCAAGGAGATCTCTACTTCATAGTTTCAATCCGTGATTAAAAGTTAATTCTTTCTCGGAACATCTACAACTACAAACTCCTTTTTTCTTTACAAATTTACTCAAAAATTGAAACACCATGCTCTCTACTCTATCACAAGAATAGAGAAAGGCAATGTGATTAGGTCAAAAGGTTAGCCCCTATTCGTGTTTGACTACCATTAAGCTCTCAAAATAAAACATAAAGCCATGTAATTATTTTTATATTAGAGCTTGATTGTGTGCTACCTCATCTGCATTGTTCATCTCTGCCTTGGAAAATGAAATACAGAAAGCTATGAAGTATGAAACAAGACAATATAAGGTTTAAGTAACATTCTTTTGGATACATAAAATTAATGGTTTGCATGGATGGACATGCATATGCAGCAAAGTATGCATCTTCAAAATACCATGTGAATCAGGATCAGGGTCATAAGCCGTGTTTGGATTGCTAGTTAGTTAAGCATATTGTTCTTTTACTTGCAAACATGGTTAGGGAATTTTTTATAAACCAAAAGTTGCACGAGTGGTGCCATGCATTGAGATTCTCTCACAGCCTTATCTTCAAACCAAACAATTCTTAATATATTTCTCTCAGATTCCAATGACATCCCAACCTATCTTTAACATTATAATTATATGAAAGGTATCGTTTGGTGATTAATTATTGATCAGTTTATAATTACAATGAGATAGGCTTAAGAGACTACTTCCAGGAAAGAACTCTAAGCTATGATACACACATATATATGTATTATTTTCTATACTTTTAAAAAAATAATGGTAGTCAAATCCAATAGAAAGATTCATCTTACAAAGTAAAACGAATTCAAATCCTATTAGAAGATTCATCATGAGTCCATGACTAGTGATGAAAGATTATAATGCCTAGAGATTTAGAACTATAAAGCTACTGATAAAAAAAAAAAATGTTTTCCAATTTTAGTTGTTATTATTAGCTTCCATTTAATATTTATTTTTTATTGTTTTAGATTGTAATAATTTGCCAACCATTTATGTATCTGACACGTCAGTTAAAAACAAAATTAGAAATCTTTTCTTTGCATTGATAGTTTAGAAATATAGTTAATTTAGAAATATAAATGATTTGACAAAAAATTTGTGAGGATTTCGTCACTTTCAGTCTCATATATGTGAGAGATTTTGAATTCATATTTGTAGTTCAATCTAATATTCTTAATTCCCATTACATCTCCAGAATACTAAAATACATTTCCCTATTCTTCAAATTTTATCACATGTAATTTGGTCTCTGAAATTTCATAAACTATATTGCTTCAAATTTAAGAAAGGTCCCCTTCCTTTCCATTTTCATTTTACAAAATAAATAAATAAAATAAAATAAAAACTAAAAACTCAGTGTAGCCATGTCTCCGTCCCAACTTGATTTTTGTGGTGAATGCGTCCCAACTTGATTAGTTATATGACTTTCCAACAGAATCACTAAAACATACCTACTAAATAGACCCTGCAAGCAAGTAAATCAACCTAGCTAATTTATTTTTGGCGAAGTGTCAACCTAGTTAATTAGTGACCATGAAATGTGAGTGTTCAAGAATGTCTCTCACTTCACTGTCTGCTATACAGGCAATATTAATTGTTTGATGCTGACCCTTTTGGATTTACTTTGCCAATGGCTTTGATGAAAAACTTTTCCAGCCTTCAATTGTTTGGTCTGTGTATATGGCTAAACTTATCTTCAATGCACTTGTCAGTACACAAAATGGCAAAAACAAAAAAATGCATTAAAAAAAAAACAAAAGAAGATGGAGTGCATTTTCAATGGTTGTTAGCTAACATTGGTGGACTTATTTCATTTTGTAGATTAGATGGGTTAATTTGGTCTCATATGAGCAATAAAAGCTTTTTTATTGGTGAGGGGTCACTGTTGAATTGGATGCAAGTTACGGAAAAAAAGAAAAAAAAAAGGTTAAATATGACAAAATTGACTTGGAATTAAGTTTCCCAAATGGATAACAGTGTCTAAAGTGAAATGCTACGTTTTATTTTTATGTCCTATTTGAAAAGTTGTGGTTGTTTTTTTTTTTTTTTATCTCTAAATAGTTTATGGTGAAATTGAAACATTAATATCTTAGATTTCTCTTATACAAGACTAGAGCTGAATTTGCAATTTTTTTGGAGTTCATGATGGCTTAAAACGTACAACTAGAGGGGTCCGAAACAGAGCATTTTCTTAGTTATAAAATCCAGTCAAATCTAAAAACAAATTTAAGCACCCATTGAATTGAAATATTAAATCAAAAGCATATTTCTAAGAATGAAACCGCTCCCCACTCCCCCCAAAAAATTCTCTGTCACTACATTCTAACATAGTAAAATTAGTCATACACTGTAGAAAAATAAATTAGTTTAAGTTAAGTACATACTGAACGAGTTACATGAGAATTGTATGATTAATTAATTTCATAAAATTTACCTTTTAAAAAAGTATGATTGAACTAAAGTGAGAAATAAACAATAATTCAAAGAACAATGCAAGAGCTTTTGTTTTTTATTTCTTTAGTAAAACAACAAGTGTATAAAATAGAAGAAACCTCGAAAATAGATCAACACAACCAAATCACAGGCCTACTCATAACAGAGCAGCTGATGGTAAATACAAGAAGGTAAAGAACCAAAAGAAACTGAAGCATTAAAAAGATCAACAGAAAAAAGGTGAAATTTTTTGTAGTTTGAAAGACAGAGTAAAAAAAAAATTACATTCAAAGAGTAAAGTAATTAAAAGAAAAAAAAATTGAAAACAAAAGTAAGTGTTGGACTTCACTAATTAGTGTATCAAAAGTTAAAAATCATGAACTAGGTTGCCTTTCTGAGAGTGCAAGTGTACAGTAGCGACTTGACTCTGCCTTTTGAAAAGAGGGGAAAAAAATGAAGGGGGAAAAGCTTGAAAAATGTGACTGTTTGGGTAGCTGGCTGATGTAATCCAAGCTGCATTTATCACATGATGTAAACGGTCATTCATGTGTGGAAAGGAGACTTGGGAGAAAGAAAGCATAGCAACCAACCAACCAAAAAAAAAAAAAGGGTTTCTCAAATCCAAACAAAGTCTAAGAAATTTCTTAGGTGCATTATTTTGCTTACTCTGTCGTTTGGCTACAATATTCTTTATGTCACTGTCTCGGATAAGTCTATGGGTGTATGGTCTATTGATAATGATTGGCATGCATCCATTCATGCACATCTATAGTCTCTCTCTTATGATTGAGTATTTTGTGACTCCATAAAGCAAAACAATAAATCAAAGCTCATTAACAAGAATTCCCTATTCTGGTGAAAGCTGTTACGCAAATTATAGTAATTAAATAAAATGTGTAACTTAAAGCTACTAAAAGTTGCATTAATATACGATTCATTTTTCCATATAACTCTTCTGAAGGAATAAGGATCACATTAATTACGGTAACCTTGTATTGATTTTAAAATCCATCGAATTGACACTTTCAAATTTTAGTATTTAAGTCTTCAATTCAATGGTCGCAAATTAAATATTATGGTCTGTGACATGATATGAATTGATAAAGATTTTAATTTAAAAATTCTATTTGCAAAAAAAGTGAATTTTATATGATTCAAATACTTTTCAATCCTAAGAATATTTATTCCATTACAATTAGCTATCCATTTCAAAACCCAATAAATGGCTATTCCTTAACCTAGCAAAATTATAAAAAGATAAAGAAAAAAAATTATTTTTTAAAGTATTTTAAACTTTTAATTGAAACTCTAAATGTTGTCTTTTTGAGAAGCGTTACTTTTTTTCTTTTCTTGTCTAACACATTTTAAAATATTCTTTCTTCTTTTCTTTTTTTGGGTAAATGTATTCTTTCTTCTTTTGAAAGAACTTTTGGTACTTCCAAAAACGCATCAAAAGAGACAATAAAATTAATTAAAAGGACGTCTTCAACGTATTTAATAGTAAAATTTTAAAATGAAAATTTAATTGAGAGTAAAAAAAAGTAAGAAAAAAAAATTAATTTATAATTAGATATTGAAACCAAATTAGAGCAGCAAAAAAAATCATATTTAAGAAACAAATTAAAATAAAAAGTAGAAATAGCAATTAATAAGAATAAAATGTGTACCTCACTAGACTTTACAATAATATTAAGAAGAAAAACTCTGGACTCCTTCACAAGAGTATTAGAATAAGCCTCCGTTGAGTCATGAACAATAAAAAATGGGAAAAATTAAAAAAAGAAAAGAAGAAGAAGGACATGTGTGTCACGTGCGGCAACTCAAACTGAAAGAGTCGGCACCGTCTCTCCACTTTCGACTCGCGCGTTTCGAAACTCGTTTTCACTCAACAAGATCAAATTAATATTAAAAAAAATAAAAAGAACGCAGAAAATGTGTTTTGGCGACTATGTATGCGGTGGATGGCTTTGGACGGCTAAACTTTTTGTATCAAATTCCCAGAGCGTGGACCGTACTACACCCAATAACTCCCACTAGCCTCAGTTTTTGTTCCTTTCGTATACAATTACCATCATGTCCTGCCACCGTATCCCACTCCGCCGGATAAAAAAACCAAAAGAAAACAAAAAAGAGAAAGAAATAATAATATTAAAACGAAAGCGACAAACAAAAAAGCTGTGGTGGGTCCCACTAGCTCACAGGTACAGCTTGGGGAACACGGTTTAGGTAATAGAGTCCCCCGAGAAAATATTCAATCAAATGGCTCCCATCATGCGTGACTGTAATAATTTAAAATAATCCCAAAGCACTGTACCACTTCCCTCGAACTATGAACCTACGCTTCCCTTCTCCGACGTCATCACTCATCATAACACTATATGGACCCCACCATCCTCTGACTCTCACCAATTATGCAGCTGCTATACGTGGGTCCCTATCATGAACAGTCGCTCCTATAGGTTTTCAAATCAACGGCAGTGATCAGCTACCTGGAATCGCTGTTATAGGTTTAAAAAGCGTGTGCTGAAATACACGAGAGTATTTTCTAGGGAAATTAAAAAATATCAGTTTCGAACAAGTCAGTATCAGTGATATATCATTCAGACACATCAATATCTTTTAATTTTTCTTTTTTTTTTTTTTTCTGCTCCGGTATTGGGGTCTATACGCTAAAGTCACCATCAAATGCTGGAGAATAAATAAACCCCATCCCCGTAGACTAACCCACGTCATCACCCCTACAGAGAACCTTACAGCCTGGCAAGGAGTCTCTACCTCTTAACATCCAACCAGAATCCTCCACGTGGCAACGCCAGATGTGGACACACCTCCGCTCGATTACAGCTGTATGCCTTACTCATCCCCACACCTCCCTCGATATAAATACCACTCCCTTGCGTTCTCGTTCTCCAGTCTCTTCCCCCTGCTAGTAAGTTCTGCCTTCTTCCATTCAGCTTGATCTTACTTTTAGACCACGAAAATGGATTATATTTACCGCTTTGCCATCCTCTTCTCTGTTCTGTTGCTATCCTCTGTGGTTGAGCCTACTCTAGGTTCCGGTAGGAAGCTCACGGCTCTTGTGCAAGAACAGCCTCTTGTACTGAAATACCACAACGGGGCGCTTCTGAAGGGAAGCATAACCGTTAATCTGATATGGTATGGAAGCTTCACGCCCATCCAACGGTCAATAATCGTGGACTTCATCCAGTCCCTTAGCTCCCAGCGGACCCCACCTCCCTCCGCTTCTTCTTGGTGGAAAACGACGGAGAAGTACAAAGGTGGTGGTGCGTCCACCTTAGTTGTAGGGAAGCAAATCCTCCACGAGGCCTACTCTCTTGGAAAGAGCCTCAGAGGCTCACACTTGGCGGCTCTAGCTGGCAAGTTCAACGGCTTGAATTCGATCAGCGTGGTATTGACGGCTAAAGACGTGGCCGTTGATGGATTCTGCATGAGCAGGTGCGGGACCCACGCTTCGACCCGACCCGTTAATGGGAAGCCCCGACAAGCTTACGTTTGGGTCGGTAATTCGGAGACCCAATGTCCGGGTCAATGTGCTTGGCCGTTTCACCAGCCCATCTACGGCCCGCAAACACCTCCCTTGGTGGCTCCAAACGGCGACGTTGGGATCGACGGAATGATTATAAACTTGGCTACGGTTCTCGCAGGTACGGTGACCAATCCTTACAACAACGGATACTTCCAAGGTCCGGCTACCGCGCCGCTTGAAGCCGTCTCGGCCTGCACTGGAGTTTTCGGGTCTGGGGCCTATCCGGGTTATCCGGGTCGGGTCTTGTGGATAAGGCTAGTGGTGCGAGCTACAATGCACACGGGGTGAACGGGCGTAGGTTCCTCTTGCCAGCAATGTGGGACCCACAGACCTCTGCATGCAAGCCACTGCTGTGAGGACTATGAATAGGGTTTTAGATGGTGGACGTCGTTCTGCATCACTGTCCACGTGGCAGCAATCGGAGCACACGTAATATGTAGATATATATATATATATATATATATTATATGGGATAGCGTTTTCATGTACACACTACTTGTCGACTTACTACTCTCAAAGTTTGTCGTTTGCGTGAGGTGTAAATTTGTTTTTCTTTTTTTTTTTCCCTTAACTTTTTTAAAAAATAAAAAAGAAAATATGAAATCACAGTGATAATAAAAATTATATATTTTGTGGAAGGGAAGGTGGGAACGTGGCATTTGATTATAGTAATTAATGTGTTTAAAGCAAAACTCAATGGTGGTATTTGGGAGCCTTTGGGTTTGGATGAAGGATTATTTATGAGTTTTGGACGTACTCCTAATAAAAGTATATAAATGATGAAAAAGCATGTAACTCATTGAGGGGTGTGAATGAAGTTGACAGTGGAAGCCAGAGGACAAGAATGTAGGGAGATATTTATCATGAAAATTAAAAATAAAATTAAAAAATATTTTTTTTAAAAAAAATACAAGAAATTCATATTATATATTAAAGAGTGTGTTGGTTTGGCAGGATTCGATTCCCAATCGTGGCGTGTAATTGAGAAGCGCGAAGCCCAAAACCCACGTGGATCGCGTGTTGTCTACTTGTGACAAAAGCAACGTCATTTAATGAGAAGTTTGTTTTTATTTATTTAAGTCAATGAGAAATAAAATAATTATTTGGTATAATTAGCTTCTCGTTTTTTTCTTGATGTGAAATTGTGCTTATTGTAAGGATAATAATTTATGATATTTTAAACGTAAGGTTAAATGGTTTAAAAGTAACAAATGTTTAAAATCAATTTTACATAATTTTTACTCGGCAAGAAAAGGTTAAAAATTTTATTTAATGTAAAAAAAATATTTTTCTTTTTTTAAAAGATAAAAATAGAATGTTAGAAGTTAGAAGAATAACATAATCAAAACAAGTAGAGGTTTTCCAAGGACTATAGCTGGATTGGCAGAAAAGTTAAGAGTCATGTAAAACCAAAAAAGTAAGTGAATTTTTTTCCCACAAATTATTATCTAATTTGGATTAAGCATATAAAAATACGGAAAAAAAAAATTGCCAAGTGAATTTCACTCGCTACTTCAATCCCTCGCAAGTAAAATAAAATTTGAATTTCCACCTTTCCTTAAAATGGCCGGAATCTGAGGTTAAATAATACCATATGGACAAGACATGACTTGAAAATTTCAAATTTACATATGATTATATATACAGATTTCAGCTGCAATAGCAAGGAAACCAAAATATATCTATAGCCAAGTCTAATCAACAGTTTGAAGTAAAAACCATTGCTAAAGATAATCTTTTGCACAAGAAAATACAAGCCGTACCATATTATAAACCATCTTCCTCAATCTTATAATAGGTTCACGCAAAAAAGAAAACCACTAGGTTTCCTTGATTACAGTTTTAAGCTCTATATTACACTCGGCCTCTTATTTCTAAGATTTTTTTTAATATATATATATATATTTGAAATAGATTGGAGGCCTTTACACACTAGTCTTGCATACCCTTATTAGGTCTAGCTCACACACGTAGATACATCTGAAATTAAATTTATAAGGTAACATTAAACCAAGAAACTAACCAAAACATCCTAGAATGCGACTGAGGCCAGAGATTTCCCTGATCCAAGTCTTCTCTTTCTTAGCCGCTCAGAGATGATAAATGCAAGTTCCAGAGACTGAGAAGCATTAAGCCTTGGGTCACAATGCGTATGGTAGCGGGAACTCAGATCATTATAAGTTACAGTTCTTGAACCTCCGACGCACTCAGTCACATTTTGCCCTGTCATCTCGAGATGAACCCCTCCTGGGTAGCTTCCTTCTTGATCATGGACATCAAAGAATGCTCTCACCTCAGCCTACGAACCCATCAACATTAGGTTTTGTTGCTCTTAGTATACTAGTAGTTTGTTATTACAAGCAAAATATAAAGAAAAATAACTTTTAGTTCACGTTACTTGAGGGAGCACAGTGGCTCTTTTGTTATCCTGTTTAATTTCTTAGAACCATTTTCATGTTTGAAAAGGAACTTGTATGGTCACCTGACTTTATGCACATAATAGAATGACGATACCTTTTGTTATCCTGTTTAATTTCTTAGAACCATTTTCATGTTAGAAAAGGAACTTGTATGGTCACCTGACTTTATGCACATAATAGAATGATGATACTTTTTTAAGCATTTGCAAATAAGAGTAGAATCAATCTAAGAAACTACTAGAAAAAACATAAAAGGCTTCAAATATGTCATCAATCTTACCCTAATTGCATCGAAGGAACGGGTTTTCAGTCCACAAGGAGCTTTGATGGTGTTCCCATGCATAGGATCACTAACCCACGTGACAATTTGACCTGCTCCACGGACTGCCCTTATGAGATGAGGAAGCTTCACTCTCATGTTCTCAGCTCCCATTCTCACAATCACTGTAATTCTTCCTGGTTTGTTCTTGGGGTTTAGAATCTCAATTAGTCTAACAAGCTCATTTGGATCCATCTTGTCACTCACCTGCACCAGAAAACCATCTATCAAAAGCTGTCGATCTTTGGCAGAAAAAAAAAAAATTGGCAAGGTAATATATTATTAGAGATGATTTTCAAACCAAGCACATCAATGAAGAACTGATTTTTTAAGGAAAATCTTTTATGCATGAGATCAGAAAAACAACTTGGCCAGGTCAACCAAGTTGATGTAAAGGAATTAACTTGACAGCATAAATGAGAGTAAAACATTTGAATACCTTGATGCCGAGAGGATTAGCAACTCCTCTCAAAAACTCAACGTGTGCACCATCAAGCTGGCGGGTGCGTTCTCCAACCCAAAGCATGTGAGCAGAGCAGTCATAGTAAATCCCAGAAGTAGAATCCTCCCTAGTAAGTGCTTGTTCATACGGCAGAAGCAAGCACTCATGGGAGGTCCAGAACTCCGTTGAGGTCATAATTGGGTGGTCAACTGTCAATCCAGCAGCAGCCATGAACCCAAGGGCCTCATCAACCCGGTGAGCCAGTTCACGGTATCTGTCAATGAACACAGAAAGCATTATGTCATCAGGATCACCAAAATCATATTTGGTCTAGTGCGTATTTGAATCACTTGAACAAACTCTCAACATCTCAGTTATGTATAAAGTTATAAATTATGCATTGTCATCAAATCTACTAAGATTTAATAACCCCAGTTTATTGTCTAGACCAACTATAGGTACCCTGAACTATTATTATCTTAAAAAAAAAAAAAAGTATTGTACCCTGAAAAAAAATCACTACAATTTTTATCATTATTCATGATATTGATATGGTCACCGCATAACAAAGGCAAATTGTATTAAAAATAACAAATTCAAAGCTACATGAGAAACACTGTTCATAAGTTCTTGTGGCCGATCAATGCTTAATATATATATATATATATATATATATATATATATATATATATATATATATAACATTAAATTAAAAATTTAACCAAACAAACAAGTAAATATTTTCAATCATAATTGAAAGTAAAAGAAAATACCTATCCCCCTGCTCACTATGCTCTGTAAAATCTAGATTCCAGTGAGTGACTCGCTGCATGGCTGCATAACCTCCAGTGGCAAACGCCCTCAGGAGGTTCAAAGTTGCCACTGATTGGCAATAAGCTCTAACCATCCTGTCGGGGTCTGGAGTTCTCGCTTTTTCATCAAATGCATCACCATTCACATTGTCACCTCTGTAACTTGGAAGCTTCACTCCATCCTTTTCCTCAAAGGAATCCGATCTTGGCTTTGCAAACTGACCCGCCATTCTTCCTACCTAAATAACCAAATTCCAACACTATATGTTTTCAATCTTGCTGCAACCATTACTCGCGTTTCAAGTATCATCAGATAGTGCAAAGCAAATGGCAAATTAATCATTAGCACTCACACTTTCCCGTTAATCCAACAGAAAATTCAACCATACCATGAAACCTAGTCTTTCAACCTCCGTTAAAAACGCATAACCCATAATTTTGAAATCATAACTAAAGAATGGCCATCGAAATCATCTTCACGAAAATGAGAAGGAAAGATTTACACTTCACCTACCCATTTTCACAAGCAAGTACTATGCTTTACCTTTTAACAACCAAAGCGATAAATCAATATTATTCAAACTCAAATTCCAATTTCTCTGCGCATATAATTTCTCAAACCATCAAAAAAATTGGTTGGCTTATGCATATTCAACATTAAATTCTAAACACATTTAAAAGAATTTCTGAAGATTGGTTTGGTCTTGCCATCCAAAAAATCTATTAAAAAAAATTAGAAGAAAAGATTATACATTTCACATAGCTATTTTCACAAACAAGTTCTAGACTTTACCTTCTAAACAACAAAAACCATCAAAACTGCGCTGGTTTTGCATATTTTAAATTGAAAACAAATTCAAAAATAAAATTGAATGAAATTCAAAACCTTGATAACGGGCATTTGGCTACCAAACATTAGAACGACACCCATTTGCAGAATAACACGGAAAGTATCACGGATGTTGTTGGCATTGAATTCCTTGAAGCTCTCGGCGCAATCCCCACCCTGAAGCAGAAAAGCATTCCCCATAGCGGCCTGACCCAGCTTCTCTTCGAGGCTTCTGGCCTCGCCGGCGAACACTATGGGCGGGAACGTCTCGAGGGTCTTGAGAACCGACTCGAGCTCGGCCTGATCCGGGTATTCCGGGAGCTGCAGTGCCTTCTTTGTTTTCCAGCTTTCGAGGGTCCATTTGAGGGGAATCGTGACCGTTGACGGAGGAGGTTGTTTGGAGGACTTTGAAGGGTCAGCAGCATGGACGGCTGAAATCGGTTTGTGGGTTGGAAGGTGAGGGAGAGAAGGGTAGTGAAGAGGGTGGTTGTGGGGCTTAGAGGTGGCGGTGGTGATGGGTATGATTGGTTGCGGGTTGAGAAGGGATTTGGAGGCTGCCAAAGCCATTTATGTGACCAGGAACACTCGCAAATTTTGGAGAAGGAAAGTGAAGCAAAATATCCAAGCTTTTTGTGACCGCCTTTTGAGAGGGATGGTATGTCAATTCTCAGTTATTTATTTATGTTTTTTTTTCTTTGACATCTTATTTTTGCATTTTTTGGATTTTATGCAACTGTAGCTGTATACTAAAATAGTTGTAAAGCCTTTATTTATTTATTTATAAATATATATATTTTGTGAAGAAAAACAGAAAGCAAAAATGTAAAAAAACTGAATATCCAACAAAAAAACACAAAATGTTGCTGTCCATAAAATAAAAAAACCTAAAAACCACCCAGGCTGGCGAACCTATCCAAATAAATGAGTGTTTGCTTAATACATATAGTAAAAAATCATATTTACCAAAAAAAAAAAAGGGTAAAAAAATCATGGATATTTAAATGTGCACCATTTTTGGAGCATGAATACATAATAGTAACCAAGGGTGAATCTCATCTTCTCTTTCCAAAAAAAAAAAATTCATTTTTATCCAAATGTAATTTTTTTTTCTCTTTTTGGTAAAAAAATAAAGGAGAAATTCAATGGAAAAGAAAAATCTTAAAATCAGAGACAATAATAAAAACAAGATGAAAGAAACTCATAAAAATCTTCCCTCATAGTAAGAGCGACGGAAGGGTAAGATAAATAAGAAAATAAAGTAAGAATTTAGTAAGCGTTTAGTAAGAATTGAAACCACAACTGCTACCCTTTAACATTAATTTTCTAACCCACAAACTTATCAAAAAATACACCAAGAACCCTATTATCTTACAGGTTTTGCAGACATACCTTTGTATTTTTAAAATTAAAAAAAAAAAAAAAAAAAACCAACTGGGCCTTAATATGTTAAGAACATATATGAGTTTTATGCGAGAGAGACTACAAGCACCAATGAAACTATATTCAACAACAAATCTCATGTGCAGTAAAAAAGAAAAAAAAGAAAAAAGAAAACCGCATATGATGCTTCCAGGAGAGCTTAAACACACTATTTAAGATAAAGTTGAGCTGTTGAAAGTACATTGTTTTCCCATCAAGTTTTGACAAAATGCTAAATCCACACAAGTATCCACATTTGCAAATAACTCCCACAACTAGTGTCTAAACCATCATCCATGACAAAGGCAAAATGATAATAGAGCGAAAGGTGCCTTGGTTAAGTCCATCTGACAGACACAACATTTGCAAAATTGAATATTCAGTAGTAGGGGCTGTAACGCATCGGCATTCTCATCCTTGGAACCTTTCTGCAATAGATAGAGATACAGTAAGAGATCCACCTCACAATAGAATATTAGCAGCATACTCCCGAGAATTATATGTAAAATATGAAAAAAATGTAAAAGTTGAGTTTCGTGAAGCATACCCGTATCCATAAGGGGCATACATATAAGGGGCTACAAATGGACTCCTGGCCCTGAAACCCCCCATATAAGGATTTGATCGACGAGCACGGTGCTGCTTCATCCCAGGTAAATTAGTCCGTTTGGAAGACACCTGAAAACAAACTAAAAGAGCTCACACCGTTGGAAAGCAAAAATAACATAGCATCATGGAATTGAAAACACTAAGGTTAAATTAAAATCATGCAATTAAAGATTATTATTGTTCCAATACTTGAAACTTAGAAGCAAATGAAATAGATAGTAACCTTCAATTGGCGGCCATGTAGCTCAGATTCATTCAGTAGAAGAGCCTCTTGAACAGCTTCTGTTTCAAGGAACTCCACATAAGCATAGCCCTTCGGTTGGCCAAACTTGTCAGTTCGAATAGTGACTCTGTTCACTGTCCCACATGACTGGAAATGCTGCTGCACTTCTTCAGGGGTACACGAATAGTCCACCTGCAAATCCATTTATATCCAAAAATAATTATTTGTCACCAAGAAGAACCAAGTTGAATGACAATCTATTTGAACAACATATAAAACAAATAACTAGATAATCATACAATAAAAAACACAGCTAAATCACTCGTTATAACGGGAAAGGATAAAGAAAAGGGAAATAAATGGGTTAAATTAATGTCACAACAAAATTACAGGTTGAAAATGGTAAAGACAACCAGTTTCTCGGATTCTTTTTTTTTTAGGTAAACCAGTTTCTTGGATTCTTTTTTTTTTAGGTAAACCAGTTTCTCGGATTCTTGTTCACAACTATATGCAAGTACTTGAATTAACTATATCAGGTACTCTTTTAACAATTTGAGAAAAATGTGATGTTCCAGTAAAATGTAGGTGTTTACAAATGCAACAAATTTATATGAATATATCGACCATTTTCAGTGTATCATCCAGCCAGTATGGTCCAGTGATCAAGACAAATATCACACCGTCCACTGATGCATGTTACTAAACAACGATATATATATAACAATTTTATCATCCCCAATCCTTACCTCATATTAAAAAGAAGCCACCACTATATGACTATATCCATAAATACCTGCAACTAAAGACTTAAAGGGCAAGATTAACTTTCTCAATCTAAATTCTAGAAAACCTAAATTGTTGAGAAATAAAACAACAACTGTTCTTAAATGAGTATACGGCCTCAAAAATCTACCAAATAGGCAAATTTGATTAATCCGGAACTGTTAAAAAGGTAAAAAAGATTTACACAGGTCTTGCTTCATTATAATATTGGGTGGGGTATTAATGTTTCTACAGATACTAGAAACCCATGTGTTGGCAACCAATGTACACAGTTGTTAGAAATTAAACATACATAGCAACTATGCGAGCTACATCATGTATATATGAACAATTTCTAAATCATCTAAATGGAGCTAAAGCTAGACTAAAAGGTAACAACAACAGAATATCACAAATCCTTTTAGCTTAGCCCTACTCATATTAAATTCATAAAATGGGTTCTGCACCAGACAGTTTGCCTGCATGATATTCACACCAATGGTAAAAACAAGCAGTACATATTCAATCTAAGCCCTCCCTATCTCTCCCAATTGGACTAACATATCAAGCAAAAGGTCAACAATGGTTCTAGTCCTTGAAAATAAGATATTAATAAAATTCGCTGGCTAACTATATCACATGTTTTAAGAATTAACATCTTAATGTTAGTATCTTCAGAAGATATATAGATAGTCATTTTCATCCTATAGATGTTATGATGTAAAAGGTCACTGTACATGTGTTTTATCCACATTTGTCTCCTCAAATGCATTATATAAGTATGGAATAATCTCCTTGGCCTCAAACAAATCTACATGTGTTTCTTGAAAAATGTCATTAAAAAAAGTGCTGGTTAACTACTGTATTGCACCAAAGATTTTCTTATCTGGCAAAGAACAACATTAAAATAGTCATTGGAAATATGTGAGATTCCTAGTTACCAAAGAGGGGAAGAAGAGAGATCAGAGACCCCTCACCATAAGCAGGAAAAGGCTTATAAATCTCTTGAGCATTAAGCACCACCAAAAGCCTCTGGCTTTGCAAGAAAGAAAACATATAGCCACAGCTACTCCTTAGCTTCAATGCGCGTTACTTCTCCAACTGGATTGAGTCTGGGTAAAGAAACCTTTGTCCAGCGTGGCCCAAGAGCTTGAGTTAATTTGAAAAAGGTTTTCTAATCTTAAATATAACCTTCAATTAATTTTTCTTCTTCCAAACTTAATCTGCATTTTTCTTCCACAAGATTTTTGTTAATATTTTTCTTTTCTTCGTTCCATATTTATTTTATAAAGTCTACAAAATGCTTCAATTTTTTCCACAAACTTCAATTTTTTTTTACCATCGTATCTCTACCCACATATCCAAAATTTTGTTTTTCTTTCCCCACTTTATCTATAGTTTTCTTTTTCTTTTTCCTTTTTTTTTCTGTTTTTTTTTCTTTTTCAGTTCTCCTTCATTTTTTTTTACAACTAATAACGATTCTCATCTTTTTCTATCTCAGCTATGTTTTATCTTTTCCTACCTCAGCTATGTTTTATATCAAAGATTACTTCCAACCCCAGCATTAGGTAGTCGGAAAACTTGAATGAAGCACGACCTGCCATTATAACATGAGATGTCAAACCAGATTCTATGACTATGAAACACCCTCACATGCAATGTTTCTTTTCCTCTTTTCTTTTCTTTTCTTTTCTTCTTCTTTTTTTTTTTCCAAGAAAAAATACATATTCACAGAAAAGTAAAAGCACCAACAATAACAAAATTCAAGTGCTCTTTAGAACACACAAGACAAGCAAACATTAAAATAACTTGAATGAGAAAGCCTCTGTGCTCCTACTTCTCAGCATAAATCATCTAAAAGAAAAACACCAAAAAGCACATCTAACCAAATGAGGGCGGCCATCTGCATGTTTCCCAAAGTGAACTCCAATTTTGATGATGGGTATAATTAGTCCAACACATATATGTTCAAAACAATAAACAGGGATCTGTCTGGTAAAATTTGAGCCTTTACAACGATGTATCACTGGCAGTAAATAAACAAATAAACAAACTACAATCTTGCACCAATTCAGGAATGCAACCAATCTTAAGTAAAGACAGGCGAACAGACACACACAGAACTACTCATAGATACAGACAATGAAATTTGTGAACAGAAGTACACACCCAAGTTCCAGTAGATAAGTATTCATCCATATGTAGGCATTACATGGACAGTAAATAGAAGCTTTGATTAATGGCTGGAAGACAACAAATAATAATCTTATGCAGTATTACATCATGTATCAAAACAGCTTAAGAATTTAAAATCTACAAGAAAATCCATGGTTGACATATCATGTATATGCTATTTGTGTTTCTGAAATAATGATAATATTAATACCAAAATGGATAACTATGAACTATGGGAAGAAACCACTCACATTGCCCACAAATACTGATCGGGAATCAACTTCCTCTCTACTTGCCAGTAATGCAGCTGCATTATTTGGATCTACATTCAAAACCCAAAAAAAAAAAACTATGAAGTATAGTACATGATCCATACAAGCACTCCAATCCAATTAGTAAAAGGAAAAGGGAATAGACAAGAGTGTTATCCCAAACATTTCTTATGATTTTAATCACTAAAAGTTAGAACACCATGTAATGTACCGTTAGTACTATCAAGTAATCCAAAATTGAACTTAAGCAAAGAGAGGCTTTGTTTATATTGATTAGCGGATGCAAACACATTTGAATTTCTGATCTGTTAACAAAGCTCGTGAGTAATTTTGAAGTTTTAACATTCATCCCATCACTATACTTCATACCCAAGAACCAACAACTAGAGAAATACAATGTAAAATAAATAGTTGATCACCCCTTAATATCTGAATTTACAGTCGGGATCAAATAGTAATGAATATACTTTTTGGCTCATGTAATCATTTCCTAAACATTTTCCTAGTCTAGAGTTATAGCACTGCTTACACAAAACTAGAAACACCAAGTCTCTGATCAAATATTTAACAAAGGACAATATTACTTCAACTAAATAACAATAATTATTCATTAAACACAAAAACCAAAACATATGACTTCAAAACGCATTAATGGGTAATCCACCACTCAACTAGCAAGACATGTTTAACCCTAAAACCACCTAAAAGATTCTTTGAAAACAATATTTCTATTAAAATTTTTAAAACATGGCTTAAATTTCTTCTTACCCAATGCCAATCCTCTTTCTCACATTGTGAATTTTACACAAATCAAACGTACCCAAAGCCGCACTAACATAAAAATCGAATTATTAGAAAAAGAAAAAGAGAACGGGGTGTTTGGTTTAGAAGAAAGAGAAAAAATAACCTTGTGAGGAACCCATTTCCTTCTCGACCTTGGCCTGCATCTCACGAAGAGCGGCAGCTTCGTCCTCCATTTCCTTCAATCTCTTCTTCATATCGTCCAGTTCCTGCCGTTTTCACAACCAATTTTTCTCAGAAATTAATACAAATTTAGGGGGGGTTTAGGTTTTAAATCAATTGGAAAAAACAAAATTTCAATTCAATTAATCAAAGAATTGACAACAAAAGAGAAAAGAAAACCCTTACTGCCTCGGTGCTCTCAGGCCCGGCCATGTCGATATCCTCCATCTCTCTCTCGCTCTCTCGAACACGAAGAAAGTGCAGCGAGTAGAGCGCCAGTGACATAATAACATCAGACCTTTTATTGGCTGACTGCGGTTCTATGCTAATTCCATGTACTTGCCCACCACTTCTCTCCCACGCACACACGTGTGTGCCTTCGTTCATTTTCGAAAAAAATATTAAATAATTAAAAAAATATATAATTTTGTTTTTTAAAGTAAAGAATCACCATTTTTTACTTTCCTCAGGATAAAACCTTAATTAAGCTTAATGCAATAATTTGCAAAATATTATCAATCTTACAGTTGATATGAAAATTTTGTATCTTCAATTAGAATTAATTATAATTATTAGTAATAAGAAAATAAGAAATAATTAATAAATGAATAATAAGGGAAAATCATAGGAAACTGTTGAATTTTAAAACCAATATAGTTTTTTCTACTTGTATCAAATTTCAAGGAAACTGATGGAGTTATATATAAATAAATTTTTACAGCTAATAATTACCCATTAATGAAATGCTCAAACTGATTAAAAAAATAAAAAAGCGTGGATACTAATATTATTTTCATTTCTTTTTCCTTTTATCAATTCTGTCTAAAAGAGAGTTAAAATTTAAACGTGTACTTTGTATATGTGCTGTGTAATTTGAGTAATAAGGAGTAATTCCGTCATAAAAACTTTTTCATTTCAAGAAAGAAATAAATAAATAAACTCCTTTTTTCAAGAATTTTATTTTATAAAATTTCGATGAACAGTTTACCGGTTACCAGCACAAGGATTAAAACAAGGAACCTTACAAATCTTATATCTTGATGATTGATGTTCCCCAAAGTTCATAGTTCATATAAACTTAGTCCAAACCAAAAAACTAATCAGTAATGAAAATTTATTAACATGCTATTTTTTCACCAGTAATGGATATGATTGTCTATTTCAGTGATAAATACAAGGAATATGCCAGGGATCCCAAAATTTGAGATCCCAAACAGTTTCCTAAATCTAATACTAAAAGTCAAACCAATTTTAATGGAAATCCTTCAATAATTACCAAAATAATTTAAGTTGATCATCCAGCCATTTTAAGATAATAAGAGGGCTAAACCACCATGAGAGAAACATTTGGAATCAATAGCTGAATGTATAAACAAAAAACTTGCCAAGAAATTCCAAAAAAATCAATGCATGCGATATCAAACCATCCAATGTCTGTTAGATACCCATGCTTAGTCTTCAAGAGTAATATGCAAATTACAAACAAACCAAATAATTACCTTAATATTTGGATAAGTAATTTACTCCAAGCAAACAAGCAGAAACCAAAACAAAGATTATATATGTACATTGCTACATCATCACGCTTAAGATAAGTCTTTGTAAAGGTTACAATAGCATTTACTCACATACTTCATGAACTAACTTGAGAGAGCAATAACAGGGTTTAATGTCTTTCCTCTATGGACTAAGTTCATTATCCTCTCAGTGGTGGCGTTTCCGGCTGTTCTTCTCTGATCGCTTCTTGCCCCTGCCAACTCGCGAATCATCAGAGTCACTTGCACCAGAATCAGACAGCTGTGTTGCCTTTCTACTCTTCCTCTTGCGATAGTGCCTATCAGAATCTTCAGACTCAGAATCATCAGAATAACGATGACTTCTCCTCCTCCTCTTCTCTTTCCTACTCTTCCTTTGACGTCGAGAGCGGAGCTCAACTTCCTCATCTGAGGATTCATCTCTCTTCCTCCGTTTTTCCTTCCTCCTACTACTCTTCTTCCTACCACTGTCAGAACTATCCGCCTCATCAACTTTCCTCTTCAAGCTCCTTCTCTTCTTCGATCTTCCTCTCTTCTTACCCTTTGCATTATCAGTATCTGAATCATCATCATCTCCTGAGACCTCCTTATTCTTTAATGACCTCTCGTTTCTGACAAACCTTTTGCCATTCCTTTCAGCAATGATTCTCTCAATTTCAGAGTTGTAATCCGAGTCCCTACTCTCATCATCTTCTTCCTCCTCAGAGCTCTCGTCCGAGCTCTCAACAACTCTTTTCCCCTTCAACTTACCCACATTCCCCTTCAACTTATCCAACTCAGACAAAACATCAGCCTCAATCGCTGCTGGGTCTTTCTCCTTAATATCATCCTTAAGACTCAGAAAGTTCCTGCATTGAAAACTTAGGTGCCCAACACGGCCACACTTCTTGCAAGACCCACGAGCCTCGTCAGCATTGGACCCGGTTATACGGGCAAGTGCAAGGAGGCCTTGGAAGCTCGCATAGGCGTTCTCAGCCTCTGGTTCAGAATTTGTCGAGTTGGGCACTGAGGAGTTCTTCTCGTCGTCCTTGTTGGGTGCGTACGGATCGTACCCAATTGCACTCTGCCATATCCCATGTGTTTGCAGGGCTGCGCTACTGTGCACCCTGTTGTTCGCCGGCATGCGAACCCTTCCCGCCGTAGCCGGCATCTTGAAATTCTGAGATCAAATTAAAAAATAATCAGAACTTCTCGAAATAAAAATAAGAAAAAAGGGAAAAGAAAACAAATGGATTAAATTCAAATTCAGAACGAAAACCTAGGGCACAACTCGATCACGTTCAAAAAATCTTCAAACTCAATTTCGAGTGCGTACCGTAACTTAGAACTCTGATTTTAAAAAGATAGATACTAACCCAGAGGACTTTAAAAAACAAAACAGAATCGTTTAAATCTAATCAATGAATTAAAATTCAATTCAGAGCAATCCTAGGGTTCTATTCGATAACATCCACAAATTCTCAAATTCAGCTTCGAGTACGAGCCCAATACTCATAAACTTGATTGATTTTCAATTTGCCAACTTTCAATGATATACCAGTGTAGAAAAACTTAATTAACGAACAAGACTCGAACATAAGTATAGAGTATTGGAATTGAAAGCGAAGAATACAGCTATATTCTTTGGTAAGGTTAAATCTCTACCTTCTGCTGCTGTTACGGAAACCCTAGAAAAAGGAAGGAGAAGTTCTTGAAGAAGACGAGCACAAGAAAGACGAAGCACACCACAGAGAGAAACGCGTAAGTCGGAGGAGCGACTGAGAAATTGATTATGTAATTCAATTTGGAGAAGAAAGAAAACTATTTATTGGTTTTGGATTCCTTCTTCTGGTTGGACTACGAAGCCAGCCGGTCCAGTCCGGATCTACCACAAAGTCGGTAGGCCGTTTCATGTCTACTTGGAAACCAGTTAATAATTCCACACTTTATTTATTTATTTTTTAATTATGAAAATTCCTCTGAACCTTTTTTTTTTCCAAGTTTTAATTTACCCCATAATTTCTTTTTTTAAAAAAGAAGCAATTTTTCTTGTAAACTATGACTTAATGTTCCATTTCCCCCATTATTTATTTATTTATTTTTGTTAGATTTCGATGAAATTGGCTAACTAACATTCTAATTGTTAAATAAAACTCAGCAAAAGTAAAAAAAGAAAAAAAAAGCCAAAACAGAAAAAGAAAAGTGGAATAAAAATAATAAATTGTTTTAATATCATTTTTTTAATTAATTTTGTTCCCAAAAATAGTCTTGATATATATATATATATATATATATATATGTATATATAAGTATTGCTTACTTAAGTTGTCATCTGATTATTAATTTGTCAATTTCATCAAATTATAACAAGATATGTGTGGGAGGGGAGAATTAGACATGATGCCATAATTTAAAGGGAAATTGCCTAAATTTTTTATAAATTTAAATTAGTATTATATATTAAAGTCTTGCTTACACTTCTACCAAGCTCATTTACATATATATAATTATATATATATATATATATATATACATATGAAGTCAAGCTGTAAACTATATATATCTAATATTCATGCTGACCTTACTGAAAATATATAATTCGCGCATTATACATGCTATTCAGTATTCTCATTGTGATGTCCATGCATTGGTGTTGCAATGGGATTCTCCAGAACTTGTATGGTTTGCTTAGGAGGCATTGACATGAAACCCAAATTAATAGTCTTCAATTTCTCACTGGTCTTGATGATTAGCAAGAACAAAGCCCTATAAAAAGCTATCATTCCCACCAAAATAGCAAGATCAACCCACTTAGAGCAACCCATATCAACTTGCCAATTATCTCTCAGAATTTCTTCTCCAGTTATGGTGGGTGGTCCTCCAAGTGCTCCATTGCTAGGAAACACTAAACCTTCAAACTCATTCTTGAACAATCCTTGGTATGCATACTTGTGGAAAGCAATGTAGTACAATGGGTATCGCCAAAACTGTTTTGGAAGGTCTCTAGGCAACCGGAAAAATCCGCCGCCTAACATCATAAGGCCTTGAACTCCAGCACCTGCTATTATTCCCATAAGAAAATTGGGCACAAGACTTGCAATGATCATCATTAGGCTCTCAACCAACATCATGCAGGCATACAGCACAGCAACAAAGTAAAAGAAATGTTGGTATCCTTTGTGAAGTCCAGGAAGGTAGTAACATAATGACCCAGGAATCAGTGAAATAATTAGCAAGTATGGTAAAGCAGAGAATGTGTTGCCCATCACAAATGCAGTAGCACCATAGTGTCCGTTTAGTCTTTCTCGTTCAAATACCTGATCAGTTTTATGTAAACAAAGAATTCTCCGGTGAGGGATCCATCGTTAAATGTTTGCTTGCTGTAGGGTTTAGGTTAAACCCTCCAGCCCAAATTTAATGGTCGACATGTCAATGTAAGGATGAAGACATACCTTCATTTCTTCGACGAAGGAAGGGAATCCACCAATAGTCATAAACGTTAGGAATGAAGAGATAAACATGAGCAATGAACCTCTTGCCTGAAGTGATACACATATTACCAAAAAAAAGTATAAGGATTAGTACCTGCGGGTACGTTTGTACATGTATATATATCATAATTAATTTAAATTTGATCTCTCTCTCACCTCAATATCAGTAGCAGTAGAGCCAAGATCATAGAAAATGGTTCCCAATCCTAAAGACAAGGCAATGTAGATCACTAGACGCAACCAGTAATACCCCCAATCACGATACATGTTTATGAAGGATCTCCTTGTAAGAACAATAGACTGAGTAACAAATCCAGCATGCTGCTTCTTCTCCAGAGCTCCAAACTCCTAATTTAATTAATTATTACATATGCTAATTATGTTAGTCATTGAATTTTTTGTTAATTATTTCAAGACACTACATATATGTGAAATATTGATTTTAGCTATATAAATATATAGTGGTTGAATCTGTATATTGGTTATATATATATTTATGCTTAATTACCTTTTTGCATATTCCGGCTATTTCTTTTCTAACTTCCCCGTAACTTTCAGATACTTTGTAAGATTTTATAAGAGAATTGATTACTTCTTCTGTGGATATTGCTCCAACCGAACCTTGTTCAATATCCTGCCAAAAAAAAAATCAATCTATTTTTAATTCTTTATTTTAAACACTTTTAGATAGAAGAATTAACTTGATTAAAAAAAGTGAAAAAATGTTTCAACTATATATCAAGGACTCAAGTATCTATACTATATGAGAAAATGGATAATTACCCTTTCAAAATCCTTGTTTATGGTTTTCAGGAAGTGATCTGATGGATTCTGAAGAGTAGGGCAAGGAAAGCCACTTAAAGTGAAGAACTACATACAAATAAACAATGGGAAAAAAAAAACATGAATATGGTTAGTAATTAATTAATTATATATTTCTACAATTAAATATGCAACCAAAAAAAGATTAGTCAGTAAACCCTTGTATATGTTATACATACCTCATTTGCTCTAGAAGCAGAACCAAAATACACAGTTTTACCGGAAGACAAAAGGCAAAGACTGTGAAAAAGTTGGAAGACTTCACAGCTAGGTTGATGGATGGAAGCAATTATGGTTCTTCTGCTTCCATCCCTTTGATCCAAGCTTGCAATTCCACTCATGACATAGTAAGAAGCTGCACTATCAAGCCCACTTGTTGGTTCATCAAGGAAGAGAAGCTTTGGATGTTTTAGGATTTCAATGCAAATACTAACTCTCCTCTTTTGGCCACCACTAAGTCCTTTCACTCCCCACCCTCCAATCCTTGTGTTCATGGCATCTTGCAAACCCATTTCTTTTATTGTCATCTCTGCTCTCTCCTTCTTCTCCGATTTCGACATCGAGTCTGGTAATTGGAGTTGCGCTGAGTAGGTTACGGCTTCGCGCACAGTTAAAGTTGTCATTAGTGTATCATCTTGTGTCACATATGCCTAATAAGTTCCACAAAATTTTGGTAATTAGCTTAAACAAGTAGTTCGAGGGGATCATACTAGGCAGAGAAACATTAATTAATGTAAATTAAGAAGCTTTGTTTTAGATCGTACGTACCGATGTGCCATAAGCTAGAGTCTCTTTACGTCCATTTATTAGAATGTCACCACTTTGCCTTGTGTTTGAACTTAGTCTCCCTGAAAAAAAAAAAAAACCCAAGTCAGTTGCTCCCAAAAAAAAAAAAGAAAAAAAAAAAAGAAAAGAAAAAAGGCATACGAGAAAATGTACATGTGAGACTTTGCTTTTTATAAGTAATTAAGGAGAATGGCACTCCCCATATATTTTGTTAGTTTACATATTTGTTTTTAAAATAAAAAGTTTACAAAAGAAAAATAAAAAATTTAGGTATCAATTTTTGTTTTTTTATTATTTAATATTTTGAATTAAAACTCTTCCTTTTTAAATTACAAAAATGAAAATATAAAACTAATATTTTCAAAAACAACATACAATCACTTCAAAATATCGATTTCCATTTTTTTGGAAACTTGAGTCATTGAAATTTACAGTCCATATAACTATTTGATATTTGTGAAAAGATTGACATAGTAGGCCCCCAATGTGAATTTCTACTAGTCGTATATTCAATTTCAAAATAATTAATGTCAATATCGATCAGTCCTAAAAGCATATTAAACATGAGCCCTGACTTTAGACCAGTCAGAAAAGTACGTAGTTATTGTGTGGAGGACGATGCATGCATTAATTATTAAAAGCAGAAGCTGGTCAATCTTTATAATTAACACATGCATGTCAAAATTCTATCAATGGGAATGTATTCTCCATCACCTACTTACCTTATACTATAGAAACGTCGTATCTGCGCCGACCATACGTTTCAGCACCATATTAACTTAAGAAACCTATACATATTAATTACTACCACCAAATTGCATACGCATACATCTCTCACAAAGACTTCATGGAATCGTCTCTTTTCTTTTTCAATAAATCATAAAAATTACACCACTTGTCATATATATGTATATATATAGGTGAAATTGAAATTTTTGTGCATATACATATGTTCAATTTACTTGTGGAAATTTCAAGATGTTGTATGTAATAATGAGTGATCTTGTTACAAAATTGACATTTAAATGTTTTCAGCAACCTTAAAAAGTTCAAATAATTAGGTCAAAATTGATTATCATATAAGGGATGAGTTTTTGCTCTTCGTCAGGAGTCCGTTTAGGAACTTAACATGGAAAAAGTTATTTGAGTAAAAAGCTAATTAAAGAAGGTAAACTCTTAGAGTCCATTTTAGCATGAGTCTTACCGGTGATGATCAACAATGGTAGTGACCGTTAGCATTTTTCATAAGAAAACAGATGCTATATCAAGTGCTTGTGGCCATGAATGCTACAATGAACTTTTGCAATATCCAAATTATCACAAACAACCTTAGCCATAGCCACACAAAAATAAATAAATAAATAAATAAAATCACAATGAACAAATATTTTAAAACTCGAAATGAAAAATGGAAGTAATTCATATAATTAACTCACCGAAATATGTTTTTCGATCAAACGTAAAAATTGATCAAAAAAAAAAAATGGAGATTGTCTGCGAATTAAAAGAGTTGTCCAAGTGAAATGTGAAGGTATATAATTTGATAAAATGATAACATGTTTAAAAACATATAATATATAAATATATATATGTACCTGCTAATGCATCGAGAAGAGTGGATTTGCCACAACCAGAAGGACCCATAATGGCCATGAGTTCACCAGGCTTGGCATAACCAGTAACACCTTGGAGTATTGGCTTGGAGCTTCCATAATTCTTCCCATTTGGAACTCTCACCCAAAGATCCTCCCATGTCAAGTAAACTCCTTCTTCCATTACACTCCTATTCTTCACTACCCCTTCCATCTCTATCCCTTCTCTAATTTCTAAATTAGCCATCTTCTTTCAATAAGCTTATAGGTTTAGGTTTCTATTCCCAAGCTCACTAGCTACAATATATATACATAAAAGAAGTTAAAAGACAATTACACAGGCATGTGTTTCATGTGTGAGTGAAAAAGAACAGGGATATTTAAGTTTGTGTACCCAATCAGAGATTGACACCCAAGTAGGATCATGTAAAATAGCTAAGCTGACTCTCCCTAGTAATTTGCTAACCATGCACGCACGCATATGTGTTATTGTTGTCAAGCTTAATTAGCAAAGCAGGGGCCGCTATTCTTGATATATTTTATGTTGAAATACAAGTGACGTATTACATTTTTATTGGATATAATTTCTGTATATGTTAGTTTTTAATTAATAAGAATTTAATATTTTTATTTATGTTTTTAATACAAATTATATCAAATAAAAAGAATTTAATATAATTTATAAGACGAATTAATTTTTATTGGTGTCAGTATATATTAACTCTTAACTAATAAAATTTTAATATTTTACTTATATTTTCAATACAAATAACATCAAATAAAAATAAATTTTATACACAGTTTCTTCATGTGAACTCAGATTTTTTGGGAAACAGTGAGTCACGTCAATGTCCACGAGTTTCATCCACAAAATGTGTTCCTTTGTTTTTTGTTTTTATTTTCATACAAATCAAATTAAACCCTGTTGGAATGGAATTCAATTACAAATAGGAAGATGGTACGTGGGTCGTTCAGAGGTAGGGAACAAAATATTAATTGATTGATTGACTGCGTCTACTGGTCCTAGTCTTCACTACATATTGCATACACTCCACATATATTATAATGTGGCTCTAAACAACTTTAATGTCGTTGTCACCGAAAATATGGACTTTATTTTTTCTGCCAAAATTCAATGCATCTTCATAATTAAGACCCGCAATGCAAATTTTTCTTTTTCTTTTGTTTTTATATATAAATATAAAAGACAAAATTATTGTTCGATATGACTGGCTCCAGAACTTTCTTTATTATTACTTTAAATTATTAGATTTAGTTTTTGATTTAATTTTATATATATATATATATATATATATATCTGTTAAATATATTTGTGATCAGTTGCTACTCTTTCAGTCAAAAGTAATCATTAAAAGGGAAAAAATTGAAATAATTTTATTAAATAAAATAATATAACAAAATCAGATGAAGCGAATTTAAAGACAAGTCTTTTATAAGAAATTCAATTAAAATAAAAATACCAATAGAAAATTAAAGAGAATTAATATGGCTAAGCTAAGAATTAAGAAAAATCATATAGGAATTAGACTCATAGGATGATTGGTGATCCCTTCTCTTCGTACGTCCTTGCATTTTATAGACGGATTTGAAGTCAAACTTTATATGCGTATAGCCACATATATCTTAGTTATTTTCAACGTCAATCACGGCCTAATACCAGCCACTTATATTATATATATATATAGAGAGAGAGAGAGTAAAATGTGATAAATTTATAATCTTGGATGAAGAAAAATCTATTAACTTATCAAATATTAATTAATTAATTAATTATTAATTTATTGGATATTCTCTATATTTAAAAAAAAAAGATTTTTTTTTTAAAAAAAGAAGATTTTTTTTGCCAAAACATTATTATTTAAGAAGACATCAATTTGATTTCAAATGTAAAATAACACTGGCTACGTATCCTATTAAAACTTCTCAAATAGAGTATGTAGAGTCAACTATTACATTTATGAAATTATTAATTTATATATTGAATGGATTATATATAAAACTATGTAATTTTTTTTATAATGTATTATCTTACAAATTTATCAAATTATTAATTTAATATATATATATATTTTATAAATAAAAGGGGCTTTGATATGGATCTTATCAGTCCAGGATTCTGTTAGTAGGTAGAGCCTTCTTACTTTGTAATTTTATAAGAGTTTAGAGCAGTTGGTGAGCAGCTGATTCAGCCCCTAATAGATCCCTATCCACCTAACGATTCAAGTAAAGCTGAATACACCTGAAACAATAATGAAACTTATCAAGACTCAAACCACAATTTTATCAAGCGAGTATGATGGAAATGTCGGCTTCCTTTCCATTAGGCCACACCCAGGTGCATTAATTTAACATGTTGATTTCAAATTGGGACCCATAAAAAAATATTATTTGATCAAAACTACTAAATCACGAGCATGTGTCCTGTAGAACTCAAATCCAAATTGAACTCCATCAATTGATGTTGCAATCATGGAATTCCAATACAAACTCTTCTTCATTTTAATTAATAAAATATATTCCCTCTCCCTCTCCCTCTCGTTTATATACCCATAATATATAGGAATTATTTCATTAGATTTAACTTAATTTTAAATTACTTATTCAATTTTTATAAATTTTATTTCGCTTTTTATTTTTAATATTTTTCAATTAATTTTAACAATTAATATTTCTCTAATATAAAATAATTTTTTTTACCCTTAAATAAAAATTATAACAAATCAGCCTCTTTTTTTTCTTCTATCTTTTTCTCTTTTTTTCTGCCTCCTCTTTTCTGCTGAGCGCCACTACCTGCTTCTCTTCACCATCACTCGCCCGCCATATCAAAAACTATACAACTTATAAAATTTTCAAAAAATAAAATTTTTCTCAGAGAAATAAACAAACTCTAAAAATTAAAATCAATTTTTTCCAGTGAAAAAATAAATCCCAAAACCCATAATCATCTCTCTCCGATACCTCCTCCGATACCACCACCATTATCAAGCCCTCCACTACCATAGCAAATCCTCTGCAACTTAGAAAAAGAGAACATTTTCTACAAAAAAAAAAAAATATGTAAGAAAGTGGCAAGAAAATTTTTGGATAATTAGAATTTAAGGCTGATTTTGGAAAAGATTTAAAAAAAAATTAAAAAAAAATTGAGGATTGGAGGAGAAAAGTCGATATTTTTGTGAAAAGTTGATATTTTTGTAAACAAAACTCCTCCAAATTTTGTTTCAAAATTAGTACTATTTTAACCTGTAAAAAAAATTTAAAAAAATCCTTCAAACCGTGAGGATGATCGTTTGGTGATCCGGTGTCGGCGTCGACTGGGTTGACTGTGTAGAAGTGTGGATGGTACTGGGTTGACTGTGGATGTGGATGGTAGGAGAATGAACGAGAAAGAGAGAGAAAGGGAAAGAAAAAAAAAAGAAGAAAATTTCTTTTTTTCATCCGATGGATTTTCGTCTATGTGGCTGCAGGAGGGAGATCGGCGTGGGATCTGCAACTTGCAGAGCGAAACGAAGAAAAGAGGCGAGAAAATTAAAAAAAAAAAAACAAAAAAAAAACAAGAAGAAGACGACACTGAAAGAGGAGAGAAGATAAAAAAAAGGAAAAAAAAAAAAGGGAAGAGGACGACGAGGCGGAAAGAGGAGAGGAAGAAAAAAAAAAGAAAAAGAAAAAATATTAAATATTTTCCACATGTCATTTTATAATTTATCCACATATTATTATAATTTTTTACTTTTTTATTTTTTTATTATAAATATATGTAATTATCTTTATAGCCTTTCTATGTTAACTTTAAAAAATTCCAACTAACGACAGAGGCTTTAATATAATTTTCGTAAATTAAAATTTGACCAGGATTTATGATAATATCCCTAATATATATCTTCTCTCCTCTTGCTTTCTGGTCTGTTTCTCTCCTTTTCTTTATTTTTATTAAAAAAATCGAAGGAAAACAAAAAAACGATTACTTCATTTAGCTACTAGACATGTTTTAATTTTTCTAAGTATCACTTTTGTCACTTAATCCAATTTTTCATGAATATAAACTATATATATATATATATATATTTTTTTAAGAAAAAAAAAAGATAAGAAAAATTAAAAACTGAGGCCGGGTCGTGGCTATAGATTTACAATGACAAATTTTGAATCTCATGGCTATCTATTATGAGTGTAGTATTTTAAGTAGGCAATTTTCTAGGAAACCCTTTTATGTAGATTACGTCTTCTGACGAGCTTGCTGGGGTTTGTATTCGTCAATTGGCTCAAATAAGTATTATATATATATATATAATCTTCTAAACTACTTTTAACTCGTATATACTGATCTTGACGACGCGTTATTAATTATGTAGCTTAACTGAGTAGCTCTTATTTTGCATAGTGAATATCATAAAAGTTATAAATACTTTCAAGTACACTTGAATCTTATATTGAACAAAAATTGTAAGATGCAACAAGCCTAAAACATGTGTGATATATAAAAACATGGACCTACAAGTTTAATCACAATAAATAGAGCACAACTCTAACCATTAGCTTAATAACCTGATGAAGTTCACCCAAAAAAAAAAACCTGATGAAGAAAATTGAATTAGGATTGCAATTACATAATATAGCAAAGAAGTTTTAACCTCACAATAGATATAAAATTTAAGGTTTTATTATTATTATTATTATTATTATTAAATTACCACTCTGCAAGTGTGAGAATCAGCCACAACCTGGGTTGAAAGTACAACAAATAAAAGGTACTCCATTTTCTTTGTTTTCATATAATTCAAATTCTTTTGGCAATCAAAACATCAGTACCAATTATCTACTCAGAAACACGTAACAAAGCGAAGGTGTTTCAAAGTGTACAACCAAACCAAATCACTGCTACTAAGAGTGCAGCATTAAATATGGATCCTCATCCTGCAAGAAACAGACTAGTACCTGGAAATAATCTCTCACGACCTTTTGGTCCCGGTTGAACTGGAAAATTGGAAGGTCATAAATCGCCCAACAGTAAAACATCCAGTTTTCTCACCAATCTCGTTCTTTCTATTTACATACAGGAAAAACTTCACAATTTTGGGGCATGGACTTTGACCTCTTTTAACATTCCAGCAAAATCTGTGGGTATTATATCTCTTAACACCCTCGCTAAAGTTGCAGGCATTCTCATATCTACAAATGACAAGGTAGTTTGTTAGCAAATAAAAACAGATTGTATTTTATAAAAATAAAGATTAGAAAGCAACTAATTACAAGCTTGGAGACTTCCAACAGCAGAGAAAACCAAAAGTTTTTAGAATTGATAGTAGCTACTGATGCTCTGCCATGCATCAACGAACCTGTTATTCCTTCCATGCAGAATCTTTGAACATGAGTCATCTTTAGCCAATGCCACAACAGCCTTTGTAATATTGTATATTGTTTCACATAGTCTTTATAGCATAGTATAGATTTAGGATATTAATTAAAATGTTTTATTACTTGAGACAAATATGAGATACGAAACTTAGAATAAGACAATAACTGGGAGATAGAAATGCACGAAAGCCCATCCAACTCAAAGATGTTAATTACAGAAGTGTTGTCGCTCAAAAACTATACATTTACTGTCATTGTGCTTGTATACTGTGCATCATTTTATTCTGTTTTAACAAGAATTTTTAAAGGTGTTAGCTAACCTAAGGGTTAAACCAGGGTGAGAATTACTCCCCCTGGCTAGACTTCAAAGACATTGAACACGACCGTTATCAGAAACACAGGAAAAGAGGCAATAATTCTATGAGTTTTAAATTGGTAAATAATGCCGGCTTCTACTATGTAAACCCTGTGATTCTTTGTTCAACACCCCCCTCTCTCTCTCTCTCTCAGTCATTAGTCATAAAATCCATATGCTTCTTAGGATGGCCTATCTGCTTAACAGAATTTCTCTGCTTATCTAGACAATGTGAAAGCAATTTCATCCTATTGATTCTGGCATAGGTGACACTCCAGTGCCAATGTTTGAAAAACTCAGAACTTGCAGCAAGAATGAACATGAAATAAGAAGGTTTTTGCATGCTACAGTTTAATATATATATATATATATATACACATACACGCGCGCGCACACGTGATTTTGAAAATTGATGGTGCAGTGTTGTTCTATGAGGTTTGTCTAGAGATCAGTGATATCCTAACCAAGAAATTCTAAACGAGTGAAACTTATTTTAAATGTATGCAAGCCAAGAAAAGAGAATAGAAACTTTAGAGTGAAGGGAGGTAAGGATAAACATATGACAACAGCAAACATGTGACACACCACAGCAATAATATATCATATATCACATAAATTTAGATATATATGTCAATCTTCTCACCAAATTTGCATAATTGTTAAGACATTTATTCCTTGATATCACCCCTCAATTTCTAATTTTGAATAATCACAAAATCGAACAAAAAGAATTACCATTCATACATGAAAGAAACAATATTAAGTGAATAATCACAATAATAACCATACTAGTGATCATGCCAATAAATGCGTCAATGGTTCCTCAACTGATACCATGATATAAATAATGACAACAACCTGATGACAAACAAGTCCAAACATTAAGGCAAAAGTACATAAATGATGGCACTATTGCTGGCATTACTTCAAAAATCCATTGAGAAAAGGAAAAGTAAAGAAGCAAAGTACCAATTAGAATGTCTAAACGAGCTTTAATGGGGAAAAAAAGAAGAAAAGGAACAGTCAAGGATACAAAAGGAGGATACTGGTGTAAATAAAATTGCTGAAGCATGATGACTTCGTACTGCAAATTTGTTCCAATAAAACAAGTCACAAATGAAAGGTCACTTTGAAATTGTAATTGAAATCATACTAAGAAATTAAGATAAATAACTAAAATAACTCACTCCATATGGTAACGCACTCTGATTTCTCGTGACAATGAAGAAACTGCTCTTCTGAATTATGGTCACTTGGTCGTTCTTGGTATGTTTCAATGTACAATTAATCTGGTACGATATAGTTGCCGTTAGTAGAGACTTCATCTTCACATAAGTTGCCGTGGGATTTGGAAGGATCATATCTATCCTCAAAAGTATTTCGTGGCAGAGATTTTGAACTATAATTCTTATAGGTGTCTCTATCTTTAAATTTTGAGCTCTGGTGAGCACTTGACACAGATGAAGCTGATCTATTATCATGATGCTTAGAGAAGCTAGAAGATTGCCATTTATGCTTAGTTCCAATCACATCTGAATCATTCAAATACCGAGTCTGCTCATGTGACCGGTCATGACTCTGGCGTTTTTCTGGACTTCTGGAATAATACTCTCTATCACGTTTATGCCTACTGACACCTCTCTGATCTTCTTGAAAGTCACGGTCACCATGAAGAGCTTTTCTTGGTTCCTCATAATCTTTACCCAGAGGCTGCTTCAAGGATGCAGATTGGATACTGTAATCAGAGTGTAATTGTTTCTTGAACTGATTTGGGCCACTTCCTGCAGCAGATGAGCCATAACCGCTTTTTGTTGGCCTGTCAACATCCATGGTGAAGTCAGAAGCAAAATGTGGTTCTGAGGGAAAGGCTCCTTCATCAATTCTCTTCTCAAAGCATCCAATTCCTCCAGCTTGCTTGATTTCATCCATATAACCCTCTATAATGTTCCTCATAACCTTTTCAAAGTACAAAGGCGAAAAAAAGGAATTAATAAAAAGGGAAAGAAGAAGTCTCAAGTAATTTTGAATATCTTCCTAACTTCCTTCTGTGCTTTGAACATCAACAATATGCACATCTTTTATGGGAAAATATGGCAGATATGGTAAACCTCAAGTAACCAGAGAACGCACTAAAGAACAAGAGCAAATGGCAGCAAGATTAAGATTACCTCCAACTAAGTAACCATACCCAGGCTGATCTATAAGACACGAAAATAGGTACTGATATTTCGTAAAAGAAGTTGATCATTGAAGCAAGGACTAAATATTTGACATTTTATGTACAAATAAATTTGGCTCAGCCCAGCTTTCTCTTTGAGATAAAGCTTAGTCAAGTTGATTGCATGCGGAAGAACTTTGAGAAAAATTAAAATTCATATCTCATCTCATGATTGGAAGCTATAAAATATCTGGAAATTTTTTTATTACATATATATAACTAATACCAAGAATAAACTCATTTAACTACTTTCAACACTCTAGAACTGCTATTTGTTGTGAAATAAAGCTAATTGTATTTATTCTTTCCGTAAATATCCTAGCTGTAATATAATGCTTCCCTAGATTAGCTCATAGGTTTTAATAGTTTCCTTTTTTAGTTTGTATTACAAGAGTATATAATTACTGTAATTCCTTTGACGCAATATAGAAAACGATTTCACCATGAACCTAAAGTCCAAATGACAAAAGAAAATGAAAATCTGGAAATCTAAAACAGTAGAACACAACTGAGACATATTCAATATAAGAGCCTCCCTGAAGCTTACCTCCAGAGTTTCCTGCCTTCCCTTTTTACCACGATATGTCATTCTTCGCCGCTTGAAATCCCTATATTCTGCTAAAAACTCCTCTCTAGTCTTAGTCCTGCCCGTATCCTTGTGTAGACACAAAAAAAAAATGAACTTATGAGATTACAAGCTGAACCAATATACATTTGCTGGAACCATAAATTTATTGGAAAAGTTGAATACAAAATGAATGCAGAATCAGTTGTTTTGTACTTCATATGGTTTTTATGGCTAGTGATGAAAGATCAGTAACAAGAAGTGGTGTGATATTATCTATTTGAGGTAAATTAAAATTTTGAATTTGTCAATGTATGGATGTTCAGATACTTCTCCCCTACTTGTTATTCCCTTTCTTAAGGTCTACAGTCTAGTTTCTCTTTTTCTGTTCTTGTTCTCTATATGACTGGCTGGAACCCCTTGGCACTATCTGATAATATTTTATCAATTTTATAAAAGAAAATCAATAGGAAAGGAGAGAAACCAGTATCCAGCAAAAGGAATATCCAGTTTCCAAAGGCATGACTAACATGACATGCTAGGTTTTTCAGTAGGAGCCAATTGTGTAAACTTCTTACCAAAATAAAAAGTGCAATATAAAAATTATCTAGTTAGCAGTAAGGAAGGCATTCCCGCTAAAAATCTGACTAGAAGCTGATTTCTTCAAACAGAAATAAACTCTTTTGATAAATATTATTATTATTTCAGGTAAGTTTCTGAGGAAAAATCATGGACTGAGCATAGGACGTGGTCTTAGAGGCAGGATGACCAAAACAACCTGACTGTATCTGAGGGACATAAACTGAAATAAATCTATGGATATTAAGTCACAGCTGATTAATGTTCAATAGCATAAATTGCTATTAGTCAGTACCTGACTACATGATCGCTGTCGAGGCAATCCATCATGCTCGATTATACGTCTATATTGAGGACGATTTTTCCGCTCTTCATTAGCTTTCTGTGACATATAATCATACTCAGCCACCCTACAATAGAAACACCGTACCTTTTAGCATTTATAATGCACCTTGAACAGTGGCACATATGTCAAACAAATGAAACTATAACAAGATTAATACGAAGGGCTAAAAATTATAAATCAAATTCATTTGAAAGATCCAAAAGAAACAGGGAACTTTGCTTAAAAGTCTAAACAACATAATAAACAAGATATCATATCACAAACTACAAACAAAATGTATGAGCAGTTTACCACATGGATGCTTTCAATATTATCAACACGATATTTAAAAACATTATAACTTAGAAAAGCAAATAACACTACAAACATTATCATTATGCTATTCAGAAGATTAAACAGCTAGATTATTTTGTAGACTAGAAACAGTCAAGGTCTCACGAGATGGATATCCTCCGAAGATATAAAGGGGCAATGCATCCGTATGATGCCAAACTGAACATGGTGGAAATTCAATGGAGGCCCCATTTGCTCCACTTGCTGCTAATTTTCATTCAATGATGTTTGGGAGTGACAAAGCTAGATTATTAAGTAAAGAATAAAGTATTGATATGAGGTCAATCTCAACAATTTGAATGCAGAGAAAGTAGAGATCAATCCAAACAACAGAGCTTGTCCATATGATATTATATAAACATGAACAAAATACTCACAGGACAGCAAATTGTGATGACTTCTTTAATGTACCACTTTCTTTCTTATTTCATTTTTAAGTCATATCCATCATTAAATTTCCAGCACATTATGCATTGCAAGCACAAGGAGGATTGGAAAACATTAAGCATTTCAAGGTCATATTAAAAGTAAAGCAAGAGGAAGATTTAAAGATAAAACAAGGTGAGAATAGTCATACACTTGGTACGAAGCATGTGGTTGAGAAATGGATAGCCCCTTAATCTTTCCTTCAAGCAAGGACCTTTCATGCAGTGCTGCAATGGCTGCTGCCGCCTGGGACACAAAAATAACCCTACCAGTAACACTTTCATCTTCCATGGTATTCTGCTCCCCATTTGTATTTTTTTCAAGCAGTTCTCTTGTTTTGGCACCGATAATATTAATGTCGTTAGTATCCAAACCACTAGGAACCTCTTCTAAAGAAGGATTCGCTATCTCCTTCTGCTCCAGTGGGAAAATTAACAATCCCAATGCAGCATCTAATATACACTGCTTGAGAATGTTAATGCTGAATAATTTCCCATTCATTTCTCCATACAGAATAGAAAATTGAGACGCCAACCACATCAAAGATTGAACCAGGATGGGACAATTAAATTTCATACAATTTGAAATCATCTCTGATTTAGGGTTGCTAGATAAAGTTAAAGCTTCCATCCTAATTGCCTTCAAGCAAAGACTAAAAAGTAAAACTATATGATCCCTCATAGCCACATCAATCACAACCCCATATCGAGGTGACTTTGAAATTACCCATCTTGCTATATTACATTCTCTAATGGTATCCAACCCCAAGATGGCATATAAAGTATGGTGAGAATATACACCAGGATACTCATTCCAAGCTGCAACCTCAGCTTTTATAGCCCAGAACTCAGAAGGAAGAATCTTTGCATGCTCTCTCTCAAAGTCCATCATCTTTCTGTCCCCATAATGAGCAAAATTTGCACATTGGACCGACAATATTGCAGGAAGTGTGAATGTCCTGTTGGCACCATCCAGAACAGACAAATTAACCACAGCAGGGCATTCATGGTAGAAGAAATTGGATCCAAAATTAGCATAATAATCGTCTAAAGAGAAGCAAAGCTCAGCATCACATCCCTGAGGTGCCTGAAGGAAAGTACTTTCAGCTGGACATTGGTCAGAGGATTTGAGGGTTTTGAGATAATTGAGGGGTGGGAGAGAGTCACGGTGGGGACGGTAGGGAGAGGATGGACAGCGAAAGGTGTGGGCAGAAAGGTGCTCAGGGTGCATGAGGTGATGGGAGTTAAAAGGGCAGGCAATGAGGCCATTGGAATCGTTGAATTTAGAGTTTTGGAGTGGGAAAAGTGTGGAGAGGGAGTGAAGAGTCTGCTGAGAGCAGTGAATAAGGGATTCGAGGGATGAGAGTGTGGTGGAGAGTTCAGGAGGAGAAAAAGGAGTGAGGTTTTGGGGTTGTGGATTTTGAGGCTGAGAGTTGAATAAGTTGGGTAAAGGGTTGGTGTTTAAAGGTTGGAAAGCAAAAGGTAGGTTAGAAAATTGAGCAGGCGGGCGGCTCATGGCAACTTCTACATAGATGATTCTGAACTAACTCCGTCTTACACATTCCTGAGGGCAATATTCAGCAATAACACAAAACCCATCAGAAGACAAAAGAACGTTCCTGACAAGATAATGTAGAGAGAAATGTAAACAAACTAAAAACTAAAACCCTTGAATTAGGATCTTTACCCAGCAACATATACAAGTTGAAGCCAACCTACTTCAAATAAACTATTGAATGAGAACCTTTACCAACAAAAGGAAGCTAAGAGTAAGATAAAGTCGTAATTTTGAGATTAAAACAACAAACTTTTCTGCATAAAATTTAAAACAAATAGAACAACACAATCTGGCACACAAAAACTTGACCCGGCAAAGCATACCAAAATCTGAGCAAAACTTCATTAGATTGATACATCATCTGAGAACAAAGTAATAATAAAAACATAGAATGAAATAAAAACGCAAATTAACCCAATCGAATTCGAACGATATTGAATTGAGAAAGAAAAAAAAAAGAAAAAAGAAATTAAATGCACATCAATTAATTAAAACTGGGGAAAATAGAAAGGGGTTTTTAATGCAGTGGGTGGCAAAATCAATACTTTAGGAATTGAAAGAGAGAAAAACAAATGACCATGGAAAACGAAAAGCCATAGAAAGGAAGAAAGAAGAAAATTGAAAACGAATCAGTCAGGGTAGTGAAATTTACATATCAGAGTTCGTTTGTTTTCCGAAATAGACGAAATCGAAGAGAGAAGTGTTAGCTTCGAAGGGAGCTTCGGCAGCCAAGCTTCTCCAATACTGTATGTCTCTGTTAATTGGCATTGGAATGCGATCAATTGGTATTTCAGGTCCAGCCCTATCGTGGGTGTGTTTTTTTTTTTTTTAATAAAAAAATAAATAAAAATAAAAAGTTTTTTTTTTCTTACATTTTTACGATGGAGAGAGCCAGTGTCAGTTTTTAGTGTGAACAGTCTAAAAACAAAAAACAGCACACACTTTAGACGTCATTCTTTCGCAATTAAAAATCATTACCTAGAATGATTTTAAAATTTTTCATTATTTAGTAACACAATTTTATTTTATTTTATAAATTTACCTTATTATTTAATTGTATACGCATAAAACATATTAATTCATAAAAATGTATAGAAAATTAAATGTGAGACATAAAGCATACTAAACATAAATTAATAAAAACAAAGTAATGCACAGGCCTGGAATAACAAATTTATTGGGGAACTGTTGGGTGCGCGAGATGCTATTGTAAACTCTGCAAGGTTATAAAATTAAAATAACAAATAAATTATATTTTTTAAATTGTCCTCCTAATTATGGAATTAGCAAAAATATCCTTTTAACTTTAGAAGTAATTGTTGATTGGCTCTTAATTTATAAATACATTATGTTTTTAACTATCCGAATGTATTTTTTTATATATATATCAAAGGTTAAAATAAATAATGGCATGTAAAAATATAAATTAGTTTATATTGTTTATGCAAAAAAAAATTTTAAATAGTTAAAAGAAATATTAAAATAAAAATAAAATACAGTATATTTATAAGTTAAAAATAATTTATAATTATTTTTGAAATTAAAACATTAATATTAGTATCAACCCTTCATAAAATTTAAAAGGCGTTGGTATTAATTCTACGGTTCAGATCAATTTGAAAAATATGCATTGTTTTGTGCAGAAAAGCCTTAATTAAAACACACCACCATTTGAAAAACAAATGCCCCCCGTACGATTCATCGTCCGTACAAAGAAAACGAAACGACGGAGGAAAGAAACGCAGGGAAGAAGCGGGAAAGCGAAGAGGGTAACTCCCCCCGCCAAGCGAATGGAAAGCAAACGTCTCGCTTGTTCTCGCACACTCAGACCTCTCGTACATTCTTTCGCTCTGGTTGCCTCACTCTGTACAAGTCTCTCGTACGTTGTGCTCTGGTTGATTTTTGGGTCGATAAACTCCAGAGGTCTGTCGGGTTCTTTCTAATTTTGTTGGCACTTAGATCGAAATTGTACATTGATTGAGAGTGTCTGTGTGCTTTCTGATCTGGGTTTTGTCTGAAATTTGACATTTGATTGTGGTGTGTATGAGCTTGAGACTAATCTGTTTGGTTTGCCCAAGGAAATCTGTGAAAAGAGACGGAGTTTATGTTTTTTTTCTTCTTCTTCTTCTTCTTCTTCATAATGAGTGTATGCAAAATGAAAGACTAGAAAGTAGAAAAGAAGAAATTAAAATGGAAATTTATGGTGGAAAATCTTACTATTATTCCTCGTGATAAATAGTATAGTTATGCTTTTTTGGAAAGGTTGATTTTTATGATGAAAATTTTCTGTCTTGGTTTTCAGTGATGAAGGTTGGAAAAGTTGATTTTGATTCTCTGGGTAGTATATATTCTTAGTAAAAAACAATTGAGGATTAAAATTCAGTTCAATTTCATAATTATAGTATTGTACTGTTGTTTGATTTGATACTGAACTGTGAAAATTAGAATGTCTTGTTTTCAATAAATATTCCACTCCAAGATTTTGTTTGCCAAAAAAAAAACAATATGACAAAAGAAAATTTAGTTTGTTTAATTTGAAGTTTAGAGTGAAGTAAAGTTTAGATTTCAATTGGGTTTTAGGGGGCGGAGGTCTTTGTTTTTGTGGGTTTTTCAGTGTCCTTTCTTCAGTTTCACGTTTGTGATCTGACCTCTAAAGTCTTTCACTTTACATTTATACCTTGAGAATTATTGTATTCATATAAAGGAGGATGTTGAGGATGTTTATGGGTAAATTGGTGTGATGTGGGTTGAGTCCATACGCAGTTTCTAAAGATTCATGCTTTCCCTTAGGAAATATACTATTGAGTCCAAAGCAGCTGTAAAAACACTTGAGCTTTGAGTCTCTAAACACTGCAGCTTTGAGTTTCTGAAAGGGGTTTCTTTGTTTTCATATTTCACCTGTCTACGTGATTTGCATTTTGCTGGATTTTCTTGGATGTCGGTCAAAGGTGGTCAAACCACATTATCTTTTGCTCTCTGTTTAGTTTGCAACTCAACCATTCATATTGGTATATTTAAGTATAAGTTCCTTAAATTTGGCCAAGCGTGCAGTGATATATGTGAGTTTAAGGTGGAGTTGTTTGTCAGAGAGATCAATGAGGTCAACACAATATAAACATCCATGAAGTCTAGTAGGTTTTTTGCAGCTGGTGTCATTGCTATACAACTGGTGATGATGATGTTTGTTGAAACAGCTCCATATGATTTATTGGACGACGACGACGACGACAATGATTCGTGGATGCGAACCACAGATTTTATGCCTAGTGGGGCCATTGGGCGTTGTTCAATTTCATCTTGTTATCCTGACAAGTTGGAGGTAGCCATAAGTTATCTTCGAGAAAGATGGGTCCAAGGTGCCAGCCTGGTAGCGCCTCTTAGGATCCAGAATGAGCCGGATATAGGTATGACCTTGTCACAACTTTTCTTTTGTATTCATTATAATGGAGTTGAATGTTGTCATGCATCCGCATCAAATTTCAGATTGTTTCTTTAATTGATTAAGAAAACAGACGAAAGGAGGTTAATGTGGCTGCACTAAAGCACTTATCATCCTACAAGCGCCCACTTATTGATGCCTCTAAGAGGCTGAGAATTGTGCAAAAAGAACCCGGAGTCTCATCTGCCCCCCAATTAGAATTTCATCCGTCATCCAAATGGTTGCTAAAGGATCCAAAGCTTTTCAAGAACCCTTTAACAGTTTGACAATATTACTGAAGTTTTTTGGCAAATGAAAAAGGTCTCTTAGTGAGTCATCAACTTAGGAGTCTGTTAGGAATTAGGTCCTATTGCTATTTGGTCTTTGTAACATTTTCAGTCCTAAATAATATACCTAGACCCCCTAACAGTTCTTCCTCCACCGACGGTAGATATATCGAGTGTATCTAAGGTATAAATGGAGTTTGCTAAGATTCGATCTACAATTTTGGACCCTCAAGATGATAGAAACTGTGGCTTTCTTTCGCTGAACCACATTCTCGGGTGTCAATTGCTGAAGTTAGGTGATAGGTAATTACCCCAGTTAAAGCCTATTGTCTTCCACTAGAAGTGCAAGAATTCGCTCGAAGCCCACAAGAATGCGCCCAAAGCGCATGAATTAACAACCAAGCCACAAATAATTATAAGCTGGCATTGGAATTATCTTGCGGTAAAATTTGAGAACAAATTTGTTTTTGATAAGAGTGTATTGGAAACAAAACAATTACTAATGTCGTCATTAATACTTAATTCAACCCCAGAAAATAATATTTGACACCTCTCACCTGTAACGAAAAAGCCTAAAATCGAAGACTTCTTAATTAACAAGTTGAGCCATCTTGATCTTATCGTAATTAAAAGCATAAATAAATGCGTAGAGGAATCCCCTATTAGTGTCACTATCCATGTCTAAAGGGGCTCGCCGTACAACATGCTCATTTTTCTTAAAAAAATGAAATTTAATTTTTCTGTTAAAACTCTTCCGCATATCCATTGGTGGGAATTTGATTGTTTGAACTTTTTTTTTTAAACTGTTTTTGGAAAACAAGACAAAAACTACTTCTTTGGAAACAATGTTTAGTTGTCCTTTAAATCTTGGTTTTTATTTTTATTTTTTTGGTCTTTTTACATTTGAAAACTGTTTTCGAACAAACAATATCTGAATTTTTCTAAACTTCTATTTTTAATCGAAAAAATAGCAATGTATTCTTGTTAAGAGAAGAGATAAACGTCACGTGATTAGAAGATATAGTAGACACACTTTAGGTATAATTTGGCAATCCACTTTGTTTTAATTAGTCAACTTTTATTTTTGTAGTGTGCTTGTTGTCTAGCTGGGGATGTATCGGGCTGCAGACAACTGTCAAAATCCATTGAAACACATTTCTTTTGTGTTTTCAAATCTTTTTAGCAATGTACTCGATGTATACAGGATTTGTTATATGCTTATCTCGCACCCCTTCAAGTGAAATGGTGAAGATTTCGAAGCTAGCTTGGTTTTACCAAAGTGTATATAAAACCGATAGAAGGCAAGGACTTGGTTTGATCGTTTAGAAATAGAGAAAACATTAAACAATTGAAAGTTGTTATAAACTTATGTATTTTAATATATAAAATATCTGTATAGTTCACATTAAGCACATGAAATTGGTCGTCTTACTATATGTCTATATGTTTATATATATTTGGCATTTCATAGCAACCAAATAATTAAAGCTTTCTGGCATTTTTTTAGAGATTAAAGAAAAGCTGTACGAGTAAAGAGATGGAGATGGTCATTCCAGTTCATGATAATGGTAATGGAGGACATCATTCAGTGAGCAGTGGTACACTGGTTGCAGATGGGGCTTACTTGACGTGGAAGGATTTGTGGGTCACAGTTAGTACTGGTTATGAAAAGAACAGCAACAAACCTATTCTCCAGGGTCTAACAGGTATTGCAATGCCTGGGGAGCTCTTGGCAATCATGGGTCCTTCTGGTTGTGGAAAATCAACTCTTCTTGATGCTTTAGGAGGTCAGTAACTTAATCTAAGAAAACACACACACATATCTTACATCTCGTGCTCATCCGATGGCATTATATATATTAGGACGACCTAGTGTTAAAACCATCATGTCTAACTTGATAAAAGAATTATATATATATATATATATATATATATATATATATATATATATGTATAATAAGAACTGATTTCTATGTTTAATGATCATTTTATGCATGATAATTTTTAGGGAGGTTAAGTTTAAAGATGAGGCAAACTGGGGAGATTCTAATAAATGGACGCAAAAAGACTTTGGCTTATGGAACATCGGTATGATATATTAACAAGGCATTCTTATAGTTATTATTTGTCTGCTAGTTCTCTACAGAGAAAGGTAGTGTTTGTTATGATACAATATTTTTATGATCTTATTAGGCATATGTGACACAAAATGAAAATTTATTGACAACTTTAACGGTAAGTGAAGCCGTGTACTACTCAGCTCAACTTCAATTGCCAGACTCAATGTCGATATCAGAGAAGAAGGAGAGAGCAGAAATGACAATAAAAGAAATGGGTTTGCAAGATGCAATGAGCACAAGGATTGCAGGGTATGGAGATAAAGGCCTTAGTGGCGGTGAAAAGCAGAGAGTTAGCATCTGCATTGAAATTCTAACACGTCCAAAGCTTCTCTTTCTTGATGAACCAACAAGTGGTCTTGACAGTGCAGCTTCTTACTATGTTATGAGTAGAATTAGCATTTGGATCGAAAGGGTGGAAAAAGAATGACAATAATCGTATCAATCCATCAACCAAGTAGTGAAGTATTTCAACTTTTCGACAAACTCTGTCTTCTGTCTTATGGTAAAACAGTATATTTTGGAATGGCTTGTTTAGCAAATGAGGTATATATTTGTATATACAAGTTTATAATCTTTCCTGTATTAAAAAGTATATATATGTTGTTTTATGAAGAATATTTAATCATATTTATTTTGTTCCATTAATTTAATTATGTATGCATGCAGTTTTTCAGTTCAAGTGGTTTTCCTTGCCCGACACTCCAAAATCCTTGTGATCACTTCCTTAAAACCATAAACAAAGATTTGAAAAGGTAAAGTACTAGCCGTCATTTTGTGTATGTGTGGCTGTCATTTTTGGTAGTAGTCCCTTCAATTTTTGTATGATTAGTATTTGCCATCATTAGTTGTTTTCATTTTCGGTAGTGAGATTTGAATTTAGGACCTCTTTCTTTTAGAGCACTCTTAAATTATGAAGGGTTCTGAAACCTTAAGCTATTAAAGGTGGATGCAATGTGTATATTGATGAGGAATCTAGGTTTACTTGATCCAAATTTTTAAATTTTAATTTTTGTTTTCTTGTGGTAGTATATTGATGTGGAAGATTTTGTTGGAGCAGTCTCCACAGAAGAAGCAATCAATCCCTTATCAAGTCCTATAAAGCATCTAAAATTTGCCAGCGAGTACGGAGACAAGTAGCTAAAATATCTCAACAGGTAAGCCCCCAAACTAAATTAATTCTTGGATTAATCATATTGACTACAAAGCAACGACTAAAATTTCTATGGAAACTCAGGAATATTGTGGAGCATTGGAGAATAATAAAAGCCATGCAAGCTTCCTTACACAGTGTATCGTTCTGACAAAGAGATCTTTCATAAATATGCACCGTGATCCTGGCTACTATTGGTTGCGCCTAGCTATCTACCTCATCTTGGCTATCGGATTGGGCACTATCTATTACAATATTGGCCTCACTTATGAATCAATTCAGGTATGTGTGAGAGAAAAAGAGAGAAAAATAGTATCCAACATAATGTCTTGAATATGCATGTCAACCTCATACTTTTAAAAGTTTTAGGTCGACTTGACCTGAGACAGACTGTTCAACAATGTAATGTTAACTAGTTGATTACTAATACAGGAAAGGCGTTCATTGCTCACCTTTGTTGCCTCATTCCTAACGTTCATGTCTATTGGTGGATTCCCTTCTTTTGTAGAAGAAATGAAGGTACATATATCCTTAATTTGACATCCTTAACTCCGTCAGAAACAAATAAACCATAGCTCTCCTCCATGGTGTGCGTACTGTGATTGAAATATTTTCAGGTATTCGAGCGAGAAAGATTAAACGGTCATTATGGTGCTGCTGCATTTGTGATGGGAAACACATTTTCAGCCATACCATACTTGCTGATTATTTCAATCATTCCAGGAGCATTATCTTATTATCTTCCTGGACTTCGAAAAGGATGCGAACCTTTCTTCTATTTTACCTGTGTTCTGTTTGCCTGCATGATGTTGGTTGAGAGCTTGATGATGATCATTGCGAGTGTTGTGCCAAATTTTCTTATGGGAATAATAACAGGCGCGGGAGTTCAAGGTCTTATGATTCTAAGTGGTGGATTTTTCCAATTGCCAAAAGATCTTCCTGATATTTTTTGGAGGTACCCATTGTACTATATCTCTTTCCACAAATATGCCTACCAAGGACTGTTCAAAAATGAGTTTAAAGGTTTAGTGCTCAGTAACAATGGATTGGCTGGAGGACCAGCCAACATAACCGGAGAAGATGTTTTGATGAACATGTGGGAGATAGAAAAGAACTACTCCAAGTGGACTGATCTTAGTATTTTGTTTGGAATGTTAATTGTTTATCGAATTTTGTTCTTGTTGATCATTAAGATCAACGAGAAACGAATGCCGATTAACATTGCTTTTATGTCAATCGGATCATGAGATTTTTAGGGTCTTAGGACAACCTCAAACATGGAGCCTCCTGTAGATATTTTTCTTTTTCTTTTTTCTTTTTAAATAATCATCTTTATTACATAAAATTATTCAAAGTTACAAAAATAATAATTTAAAACTTTCAAAAATCTAAATTAAATTTAATCTTTTAATAAAAGAAATGAGCAGTTATATTATTACAATTGATCTATTGTTCAGAATTTATTTTTTAACAGACACTGGCTAATGCATTTAATCTTTGTCCTTACATTATTGACCAAAGCAAACTCATATATCTATCTTTAATTTTTTGTTCTTTTCTATAGAATTTTATTATTAAAGAATTATAGTTTTATCATTAATTAAAACTCTATGAAAAACAATAAAACTACTAAGATCCCAGCTATAACGATGATCCTCTTGGAGAGAAGACAAAAAAACATATATAATATATCTTAGAACACATGATTTTAATCGAATAAATAAAAATTATAATCATCATCGATATATAAATATTGTGAAGCAGCATGCCAACAAGTGGACTTTTATTGCTTGCCACAAAATACGAAAAGAAAAAATGCATAAGCAAAAGAAATCAGGTACAAGTGGATACTTACATTGCTAGGGCCTAGAGTTTGCAAAGTGGTGGGTAGAAATGACCAAATCAAAAATAAAAAAATAAAAAATAAAAACAAGCAAATGACAACAAAATGAAAAAATAAAAATTAAAAAAATTTACGAAGTGGATGGAAATGACCAAACTAGAAAGAAAAAAAAAATGGAAACAAGCAAATGACCAGAAAAAGAAAAAAAAGACGAAAAATTGGAAAGATAAAAGGTCAAATGTGTAAATTAAATTATAGAAAGTATTAGAAAACAACTTACAAAGTGAGAACTGAAATTGAAATCATCAGAATGGGCGGTTATGCAAAATAATCTAAGGATAGAATTTGACGAGAAGACTTGAGTCAGCGCGCGAAATTTTGTTACAACCTACACATATAAGTGATAATATATATGTGTGCCCTTGCGTTTAATTAGATTTAATATATAATCATGATTTGTATAGCAGCTTAATATATTGAGCACCAATAAGAATACACACATTCATCAAGCGTATCCATGTGTATGTACATGACCAAATACGTACTTGCAAGTATTTTTCCAACGAAGGTGTGTGGTTAAGGAGCTTAGCTAAGAGGCCTTCATCACCAAATTCTTATTCTAGAATGTAAAGTTGAAATTGGATTATTATTAGTTGCTAACAATACAACTTATTCTTCAAAATCGAAAGTAGGATGCTGGATAAGCGTTAAGAGCCACTATACATGATCTATTACATTTCCTTTGACATCAAGGTAACATTATTTTCACTCCTCATTCACCTTATACACATACATATATTATACATAATTAGTATATGCATACATATATATATATATATCTATTCTTTGCTGTCTCCATACAATGGTGTAGCAATGGGATTAATCTCCATAACCTGTATGGTCCGTTTATGAGGCACAGCAGTGGAAGTTATGTCCATACACCTGCGTTTCTCGTTGATCTTAATGATTACCAACATAATGTTTTAATACCACCGCATACTTTTAAACTACAGCCCCCTTAAATATCATTTTTGTTTCAATTTTAATCCACTCTGCATAAAAATGACAAACGGCCTCAAAATTTGAATAATAAAATAATTTAAAATCTCTGTATGCAAGAAATAAGAGGGTTAAAAATGTTATTTTCGAAAAAGTACAGGTTGACTCACATTTAATTAACAAATATAATTAAAATGAACAAAAATAAAACGGTTAATCACGCCATCAGTCCCTAAATTACACGCTCGTTTACAATTTGGTCCTTAAATATATATATATTTTTATAATTTTTATTCCTACAAATTACAAAAATATGTGGTTTAATGACGGAGAGTGTTATTTACAAGTGTGCCACTGCATACACATTTTCGGCGCTACCATGTTTGATAGTCATTGCAGTGATTCCAGGGGTATTTTCGTAATATAATCCAACACTTGCTGTACAAAAAAATATAAAATAAATAAACAAAAAAATCTAAATAATGTGCCTTTCTATAATAAATAAATAAATAAATAATGTGCCATCGCAGAAGCACGTGACTGCTGAGCGGGTACCTTATCCGTTACACGCTCTGGTCAGACGGTGAGAGAAAGTTGAACTGAAAATAATAGTCAATTGCTTGTGAAGCCATGGCGAACCCATGTTGTGCTACTTATCAACATTAACCCACATATTCTCAGAGCTGTTTCCCTTCTTCTTCTTCTTGCACAAGTGGGTGTTACTCAGTTGATGAATTCCCTCGTCTCTGTTCTCTTCCATTCTGTGTCTTTAGCTGACCAACTTTCATGACTAATTTCAGGTGCTTTTCTTTATATTTGGTGATGTTTGTTTGTTTTATTAATTTTGGAGTTTTAATTGTGAATAGCTTACGTTTCCTCGGGGATTCGACGTTCTTTTTATTTGTAGATAACATTGTAGTGGGTACCAATGGCAGCCGCATTGTGTAATGCTAGTTCGGGTTCCGGCATAAAGAAACTGGATGGATACTTTCTAAAGCAGAGAGCCTTCAGAAGGCAAGTTTCTATTCTTTTATTTAACTTATTTTCCAGCATTAAAGGGTACTTGTAATTTTTTATTTTTTTTTGTGATTATATAATGGATTTAAATTCAGAATTTTGTGTAGTTTTGTTCATTTCTTGCTAAAATGGTAATTGGAAAATGTATTCTTTTGAGTTGAAATTTCCAGTTTTAAACGCTTGAGATTCAAATATGATTATTAGTTTCTTTTCAACCCAACTACCCAAAACAATATGTCAATCCTGTTATGATTTGCAAGCTTAGTGTGTCCATCTTGACATTATTTATTTAATTTTTAGTCATATGAAGTGTACATTTAATTTCCAGTTGTTGGTCGTCATGAGAAGAAAAATCAATCAGAATGAAATTGTTTTTGGTCCAATAAGAGTTAGTGGTCAGTTTAACTAAGATTTTCTTATTACTAGATTTTTATGCAATCATAGAAATTGCCTGATAGGAGTTTCCTGCTTCAGTCTTCGAATAAAACCCTTCTATTTCATTTGATTCACTTTCCCAAAACCCGTAGTGTATTAACCTGAGTTATGCAGAAAATCCTACAGGTTATACTAGTGTGCCAATTCTGTATAACATTCTAGTATGATAGTTTTAAGCTAATCAGTTAAGGTGCAATAAAGAAATTCCTTGATATGTTTGGTTGCCATTGAGTTTTAGAGCACCCGAAGGTCACCTTCAAGCTTCAATTTCTGTCAAAAATGGTACACGAAGTCATTGGAGAAACTGCACTTGAACAATTTTGAAAAAGCATAATAATGATTATCATACCGCAACAGCTTGATCAAGGAGAACTTTGGTTATGTTACTTTCTTGTCTATTTCGTTTTCGATCTATCAGAACTATTTCTTACTTTGGGGCGGATTATGAAGTGGGAAAAAGAAAATTCATGGTCTATTCTTCTGCAATTACTGATACTTCTATTCTCCCAGGTCACATCTGGGCTCCAAAGTTCATCGTGTTTCTGCTATTGTGCTCAAAATGTTCTTCATAGCACGTATAGAAGACAACTAGAATTTAAGCAACGAAATCATGCCCCACAAGCTTCTGTAAGTATTGAGACAGACTATTCTGATGCGATCCATGAAGAGGACAAAGAGGAGGATATTTCTAAGGCGACCTTGATATGGAGAGCAGTTAAATTACCCATATACTCTGTTGCATTGGTGCCTATCACAGTGAGTTTTTGTTTATCTGGTGTTTCTACCCAAATTATTTGAGATTTTGCATTTTATTCATGAACATGTGATTGTTATCATTGTGAAGTGCACCATTATGGGGTGAATCTTATGTGTCTTTTCTTCTGTTTGGGCAACACTAAACATTATTGTAAGTCCATGTTTCTCTTCTTATGTGTAGTGTCTTGTGTACAATTTGATGATATGTTTAAAAGGATTTGTATTTTGTGATATATTTACTGTCTCTTTTGATAATTGCCTATCCTGCATTGAGAATTTTCCTATGAAATTGACATTGTAAGAGTAAAGTGAACAAGAGAGTAAATAAGGATCTCAACCATGAAATATGCATTCATGAGATAAAGTTCTTCTAACTCAAAGATGGAATATAGTTGTCTTTTACAAGTCCAATTCCTAATATAATAGTTAATTTAGCTATAATATGTGATGAATTTCTCATACTTAGATGATAAATCAATGATAATATGCAGAATTCTGATCCTGATAGTTGTGAATTTACAGCTCGTTATGGTTGACAATTGACATGATTATATTGTCTTTCAAACATAGAGGGAGTTTCTTCATCTAATTATTGGTGATTATAATTTTTCTCTGATTTAATAGCATCTGACAAAGTTGGTTTAAACAGAGTTTTAAAAATCATGAAAAATGGCTATTCCATATTCCTACATTGCAGATCATTTTGTCTGAATATTTTAGACAAGCTGGTAAGTATCCATTAGCATGAATTGGAAAATTCTTTATAAATAAAATAAATAAATTAAAGTAATTGGATTTAGAAAAATATTTTCAGAGAAGATTAACCTCATGAACCTTGCATGGTAGTTATCCAACTTTCTACATGTTTAGCTTCTAGGAAAGTTTCCATAATAGATTAGTATTTAGACTTTTCAAGATTAATGAGCATGTACATGTAGATAATGTCACATACAGCAGGAAGTTGCCAAGGAAGTTTTGTTTTGTTATAACTCATTATGGTAGAGTGTGGACATAAATCTCTTGGGTCTATGATTTGTCTTAGTTTGATGATGCTGTAAGTGTAACTGTGTTTTTCTCCTTTCACCCTTTTCACACCTAATGTTCTTGGGGTTCTGGCGATGGAAAGCTTGTTATGGACTCGTATTGATTACATACAAGTGCTTTTAGATCTTGAACTTCATGTTGTGTTTGTTTTATGGTTTATGTTAACGAGCAGTTTATTAACATTTCCCCTGAATTTAACTGATATACAGTTCATTTGTGACTTACACCTATAAAGTTTTGATGAACAGGTAGGTAGTGCAGCTGCATATTTGAAGACAGGAATATTTTCAGCTGGACGCTACTTTTTGTTTTGCTTTCCTCGATTCTTATTATAGCATGGCTAAACTTAAGGTAAAATGACACATATTTACATATTTGAGTCTATACCATGTTTAAGAAAGCCAATTGTGAATCTTTACATGGTGACTTTTGTGTATTTAATGGAGATTGATTCTTTCTCTGCAAATATTGTTTGTCGAAAATCAAACTGTCATAACTATAAACCATAAAGTTTTTGTTTGTTTTCTGCAAGTACGTTGTGCTGATGCATCTTTACACATAGCACTTACGGTAATATAGCTAACTTACAGGATCTAGGTCTCGTCATCCATCTATATGCCAAAGCCTACACTCTGGGCCCATGTAGGATATTCAAGATTTTCATAATCTCAGGATAATAGCTCTCATCTCTATTTTCTAGAGACGTACATTTTGATCAAATCTCCTTCTATCAAGCTAGAAATGGCCTTTTGAGTTTAAAGCAAGCTTGGACTCAGGATTGCAGCAGTCCATTTACTACTTGCAATTTCAACTCCTTGTTGTTCTCTCTTTTTCTTTTTCTTTTAGGTAATATCCTTGTTGTTCTCTTGATTTAATTGAATTGTCGATTTTGTTCTTTTCCATTTTTACTCTTTATTTAATTTTCTCTATCTCTTGAGAAGTTACTATATTTTTTTCTTTTTACTAGGATCCTTTCCACTTTAGAATTTCTTTAGTATATAAGTTTCACCATTTGTAGACTATTCTTTTCTTCACAACCAAGTTTCTTAACCCCTTATAATAATTAAAATTCTTATATGTTGCCTGAAACCAGCAAATTCATATTTTGTTGTCCTTTTGCAGCAATGATGTTTATGATTTCGATACAGGAGCAGATAAGAATAAAAAGAATCAGTTGTAAACCTAGTTGGCAGGTAAGTTTTATTCTGATCTCAATTTTCTCATATTTTTATTATTTTTTTGCTTTTTTGTTGATATTTTGCATAATGCACAATATTCATTTGTCCATTATTCTCTGTAATGTGTTTGGGAAGCCGTACAGGGACCCTTGTAGTTGCCAACTCATTCCTTTCAATTGGCTTCATGTTGCTGACTCAGGCATCCATCGAGGCAGGAAATATACAAGCAATATGGTTACTTGCTTGTGCAATCATTTGTGGTTATATGTATCAGGTAAGTAGAATGACCGATACATTTAAAATAACTTGAAGCGTCAATCTTTCATGCATTAACTTGCCTGAGCATCTGAAATTTTAACCACTTTCTTCTACTGTTGATAGTTAAACACTACTATCAGTCAAATATTTATAATTCATCTCTGGCTCATTGCCATTCTGGACAACAATTATATGCTCTCATTGAGGAAAACTGTTTTACCACCAAAAGGTCTTCAGGCTATATACCTTTGCATATCATGCTTTTCAAGTTGTTATACTATTTTCTTATTGCAAATAATTACTCACAGCATGCTTGTTGCTGGTGCATCATTCCTATCCCTGGTTTGCATGAGAAATACCACATTTTAAATATGTTGTAATGCTGAGTGCAGTGCCCACCATGTCGGTTAAGTTATCGAGGACTGGGAGAACCTTTGTGCTTTGCAGCATTTGGTCCATTTGCTACTACAGCTTTTTACTTACTGCAAGGCAGTACAAGGTGATATAGCTTGATTCACCGGCTGAATGTGATAGCTTTAGATTTCATTTTCCCTGTGTCTAATATTTGATCCCTATTGTTTTGACAGTGAGATGAACAATCTTCCCTTGACCGGTCCTATTCTTTCTGCATCACTCCTTGTTGGCCTCACAACAGCTTTAATTCTTTTCTGTAGTCATTTTCATCAGGTAGTTTTTCCATTTGTCCCTTGTCTTATATTGTGCTCAAGGTAACAGGCACACACATCCACATAAATACAATTACAACAATCTAAATTTAGCTTTTCTCGATCAATGTGTATAACTAACATGATCTTTTTCAACTCAGATTGATGAAGATAAGACTGTCGGTAAAATGTCTCCTCTGGTAAATATGCCTAACTGAGCTCTAATTTACTAAAGAATTTTTACAAGAAAATGACTGATAGAATTGTTTTATTTGTCTTTCAATTGAAATATTGTAGGTTAGAATTGGCACTGAAAGAGGTTCAGTGGTAGTTAAGTTTGTGATCACGGCACTTTATGGTCTTTTGTTTACTCTTGGTCTATCCGGTGCTCTTCCTCGTACTTGCATAGTAAGTAATTCATAAAGATGGAGTCTATGCTTGTTGTTGAATTAGATTTCTTTCTATCGATCTCTCTTTCAAACAGTACTTGTTTTTAGTCATTCCTCAACATTGCTTTCAAGGCTCATGGAATTTTTTTTTTTCTTTCCTTTTTTCCCAGTTTCTCTGTGCTCTGACCATACCCATGGCGAAACTTGTGGTTCGCTTTGTTGAAGAGAACCATAAGGTTAGTATCAGACATACATTGCTTTCGCTTCTTGTTAGTCTTTGGTTTTATAGCATGAGAAAGAGACATCCACTTTTCGTTCAAATGTACAAAGAAATGTCCCAACAGAAGGGATAATTGCATTGGCCTCCCTAAAATTTGGCATAATTTATTTAAACCAACAAGTAATTGCTAACTACAGTTGGTTTTCATTTTTCAATCAATGAAATTAGACAGTTTATGTCCACAATCGGGGAACTTTAATTGGATTTTCAAACAGCTGGTGACTTTGTGTAATTATGCTGGAGATTAAGTGAGGTCAATGTTATTAAAGGCTAAACAGCTAGTGGGATCCAATCACAGTAAATTGGGACTCCAAGTAATTTTTGCATGGCCTTAATCTAACTTGGCTTTTTGAAAACCATTTAACAGGACAAGCAGAAGATTTTCATGGCAAAGTATTACTGCGTGAGACTGCACACTTTGTTTGGAGCTGCATTGGCTGCTGGACTTGTGGTAGCTAGATTTGTTCCTTAGTAAAGCAAGTTATTTTCTTAGAATTTGAACACAGATTTGTGCAGATAGAGTAGGAGATATCTATATATATATATATATATATATATATATATATATGCACACACACAATATTGATAGCTTTAATGCATGGTAGGCATTTGACATTTGTGTTGGACATGGTAGATAAAGTTATGTGTCTCAATTAGGTTGGTAGGAATGAGAAGAGTCTGAGGAGAAATGAAATTGAATGGAAACCAGGTTCATTATGTCAGGAATTCACTGAACAACGTGGGTCTAAGGGACGACCATCAGTTCACATATGGACAATAATTACATGTAATCAAAATGTACCATGCCCAAACACACTCTTTCAATAGCAATTTATCAAATGTTCATTATGTAAGGAATTCTTGAACAGTGATACTATTTTTTGTGCCAAATTTATCACTAAACATAACATTGTCATTTTTTTACGTTAAAATAATATTTCCACTGGAGAATAAAGAATGTTTATAAATACTAAAATTTGACATTATCATCTACTTTTAATACGCTGCTTGAAATGCTCTAAAGGTGTGAATATAAATTACATTAAACGGGCAATTTTTATCCAAAAAAATAAGAAAAGCTAATGACAATTTTGTAGAAGATATTACTCATTATGTGATAATGAGTAATAGAGGGTATAATTAACTTACAAAATTTTAAAAGAAAATTAAAACAACAATAAAAGTGGTTAGTCTGTGGTTGATTGCATTGAGTGTTTGAATTGTAAAATGAAAATAGAAATGCAACACCTAAAAAGAAAAAAAAACTTGAAATTACACCCAAAAAGTTTATTTATTTTATTTTATTTTATCTTTTTACTGAGGTTAAAAAAAGAGGGGAAGGAGGGACAAGATTTGAGGGACTCTTTTGTAAACTCACTCCCAAACTTTAATTTAATTGAATAAAATTAAATTCCGACGCAATTAGACTGTCTGATACATTTTCTAAGGACTGCAAGGTTGCCTTGAGTTCCACTGCAACCTCACCACTAACCCACCCTCCAATGGCGGTGGTTGCTGCCAACCCTCCACCACAATCACAGCCGACTCTGAAGCTCGATTCCCTCTCTCACGTAGACATAACCACTCTCTCCCAATCGGAGCTCAACGCTCTTTCCCTCTGCTCCTCCTCCGCCTTCGACCTCCGGCGCACCGATGACCTCGTCGTCCCCAAAATCGACCGCTCTATGTTCAATGAGAGCGCCGGCTCTCATCGCCAGACCTACTCTCGACCCCGCCGCTCCCAGTCCTCTTCCCCTCCACCTCCTCCGCTGCAGCCACTTCCACCGTCCACCGTCGACGTGTCGCTGGCCTCCTTCCAGCGCCGAAGGTCGCCCTCTCCCCGCCGACGATCCCGAGCGGAATGAGAACCGGGCGATCATCAATCACCTCAAGCACTTGATTTCCCAGGACCCCAAATTTGATCATGTCGAACTATCCGCACCTTCATTGTTGAACGAGCTCGGCGAAAATCCGGAGGAGGAGCGTGGGATTGTGATTTATGACGGGAGAGCTGAAATGGGTTTGCCGAGTTTTGAAGGTGAGAGGAAGAGGAAGAGAGGAAGGAAGCCCAAAGTGAAGGTCCTGCATTTGGACACTCAAGGTTGTTTGGGGTTGGAGATGGTGAATAGGAATGGTGTAGCGGTCGATCTTTCGGTTTTGGAGAATGCAGAAGACCCGTATGGAGAGGAGCTGAGGAGGAGAACATTGGGATTGGAGAGTGAGGAGAAGCTCTTAGGGTTTATGAGGGAATTGGATGGGCAGTGGGGTAGTAGAAGGAAGAAGAGGAAGATAGTGGATGCGAACGAGTTTGGGGATGCTTTGCCTGTTGGTTGGAAGCTTTTGCTGGGCCTCAAGAGGAAAGAAGGTCGTGCTTGGATATACTGCCGCAGATACGTAAGGTGTTTTACTGGACTTCCTTGGTTTTCTTTTCTTTTCTTTTCTTTTTTAGAAAAGTTTTAGTGGAGTGAGAAAAGCCATTACAGTGACTAATGCATGCTATGTTATGATTATCAGTCACAATTTGGAAAAGGGGTTTATTTGGTAATATATTACAATGAATTGTATATTGGTTAATGTCAATACAAGTTCAGTTTTCCTTTTGGTAAAGCTTAATGCAGGGTATATATTTGTGCTTATATTTCTTTGTAGTTAGGGACTTTGCATAAATCTTTTTAGGTTTCATATGCTAGTAGTTGTTGGGTTTGTTATGTTGCTGTAGAAGGAAGATTAAATTCTAACAACGGTGGACTGCAGATAAGATACTTTGTTTTTCATTCTTGTACTAAAAATTCATGAGTGACTAATGCATTATGAATGAGAAAAATCCTTGTGGGTGACTAATGCATGCTATGTTATGATCATCAGTCATATTGAAAAGGGTTAGATTAATTAGTATGAATTTGATAGCAACTTATTGATAAATAATTCTTCATTTACTATGATATGCCATGAACTGTATCCTGGTTAATGCCAATTTATGTTCAGTTTGCCTTAGGTAAACTAAATGCAAGGCATATATTTATGCTTACACTTCATTGTTCTCAGGAAATGTGCATAGGAAGGTTTCATATGTTAGTTGTTATTGGGATTGTTGTGTTGTTGCTGTAGGAGGAAACTTAAGTGGTAATATAATGGACAGCAGATAAGATACTTTGTTTCTCTTCTTGTACTAAAAACTTCATGAAAGTATTAATACATAGATCTGCAAATAACATACTGCACTAAGCTAATTTTATGGTTTGTTTATGACTTATGAGTTAAGATTATGGTCGTTTTAAGATGAGGTTGAACACGTTCTAGTTTGTTATATTTATTGAATAAGTGAATTATTTTGTATGGTACAAAAAATATAAAAGTAAACGTTTTGGAAGTTATGAAAATGATATTAGTAGCAGGCAGGCAACACACATTTTTCTGCCAGTTCAGATAAAAGCCAATGAGGATTAAGGTTATATCAAATTTTAAAATCTTTATCTCAAATAATAAATTCCAGATTTCTAATTACAGGAACCAAAAGAAAAAGGGCTAGTTTACTTGAGATGTTCAGAGCACGCTATTATTCTAGCTTCAAACTTGTTTTTGATCCCTGAGTTCTGGAATAAATTAGGGGTAGGTAAGAGGTCCTTAGTTTATTTAAAATCCGGTCACTGACTGATTTATGCCATAATGTCCCAAAAAATGACTGAAAAAGTAGTCTTTAATTGCTATGGCACCTAACTATTCGTGCTACTTCTATTATAGTGATAGTTTAACAACTTATACCACACTTCAAATGGAAGAACCATGCATGATGGGTAGTTTAAAATATGTTGTAATTGTAAATGAGAATCAAGTTCCTTTTATATAAATTGTTGCGATAATGGTATCAGGGTATGCAGAAAAGGAAGATGCTATGATATGGTTTAGTATCAGAACATGCGAACCAGGAAACAATATGGTATCAGAACATACAGAAAGTGGCAAAATTATGAGAGAGAAAGAGTAGTGCCAATTTACCATGCAATAAATTCAACTAATTTGCACAGTTGAATAATTGCTTGATGTGGTCATTGACTTATTTTGTAGTGGAGCTATTACTTCTCATTTTTGTCTTGTTTCCCCACTTCTTGCAAAAAAATTGGAACAATTGCATTTCTATGGTTATTTTTTATTTTCTCTGTATCCTATAACTGTAAAGTTTTTCTTACATGTCCCTTTCTCCATTTGTATTTCTATTGGCTTTACATGTGCTGTTGTTTAATACTTTCCAGCCCAACTGGACAACATTTCATAAGCTGCAAGGATGTTGCTTCATATTTGCAATCTTTTGGTCTCGGTACCACACAACCACCATATGCTCAGAGGGATGAAAATGTTTCAGAGTACAGACAGACAACTGAAACTGTAAGAAAAATATTTGCACTGCTCTTTGGTATATTTATCTTTTGCAATAAGGTTTATGGGATGTGCAGCAGCCTGCAGGTGTAACCTATCAGGATGGAGATCGAAAGCAAGAAACCAATTCAAGCTTAGCTCAATCTACTTCTGTATCTAATGAGCATGAGAAGGAAATTACTTTATTGGGGATGGAAAACCTCGCAGAGGTTCAGATACATGACCTTTTTGAATGTCACAAATGTAGTATGACTTTTGATGAGAAGGATTCATATTTGCAACATCTTTTGTCCTTCCACCAAAGGACTACAAGGAGGTATAGACTTGGATCTTCTGTTGGGGATGGAGTGATAATCAAAGATGGAAAATATGAATGCCAGTTCTGCCATAAGGTATTTCTGGAAAGGCGTCGCTACAATGGTCATGTGGGCATTCATGTAAGGAATTATGTGAGGAGGGTTGAAGAATTGCCCGTTTCAACTCCTCAAAAGAGAATTGAATCTCCAATCAAGGATGATATGCCTTCAAGGATTTCTAAAATGGATGCTTTGATCGAAATTGCTCAGAGTTCAATTTTAGAAACTTCTACTTCTGGACCCAATGATAGATCCAAAGGCGACTCTGAACCTAATAATCCTCGAACAGATTCAAGTCCAGAAATTCCAGCTTCAATTCTGATCGAGAATTGGATTCTGATTCTCCTCTAAGTGAGCAGGAACTGGAAGATAACATAATTGGAAGATATCATAATCAAGAAGATAGTGGGAATGTGAAGACTGAGGGATGTATCAAGAAACCTGATGATGCAAATGAAATTCTACATGTCAAGATGGATTCTTGTCAAGATAATATGGCACTGTTTTGTACTAAAAAGCAAGATGGTAATGCATCTAACTTTTTTGGGAAAGGATGGCTTAGCATTGATTGCAAATGAGCTAGACAAGCCTGGAAGTGAGCAGGATGGAGCCTGAAAGTGAGCAGGATGGAGTGCCTGAAAGTTCTGGTGCAGCTCCTTTATGTCATCAAACTGTTTATGATGTTGACAGTAATGCAAATATGAATCAGACTGGCAATTTAGAGCTTTCCAATCCTATTGAAATTGAGAACGAAAATGAGGAACTGAAAGTTGACATTGATAGCTGCAATGATAGACCAATCAATGATATTGTGACAGAGTCCACACAGCAAACTTCTGAAGAGAAGGAACTCCATTGTGGGGTATCTGACTCTTCCATATCCATTGTCCAACAATTGCATTGTTTTCCTCCTTTTAATGCAGTAACTGATAAGGTATTTATCCGGTTTTAACATTTTAGGGTTCAAAATACGTTTGTGGGAAATTCTGACTATTTAATTAACTTAGTCGTTGTCTCTCTGTCTTTTAGGATGGTCCCTTTTATTGTTTCACATAATTTAAACGTAAATTAAACTTTCTACATATAGAATGAAAAAAAAAATAAAAAAAAATCATCATTCTGTGAGGTTTTCTGAGTTTACTTTGATTTATTTCTCTTCATATCTGTATTGAATGTATGTATTTGACTAACAAGGTGAACAACTTTGTGATGGTGTTGATCAGAAAAGAGAGAACACTACAGGGATTGAAGAGCTGAGGTTGGATGAAATTGAAGCTCTGAAGGATAATTTTACAGCGGGGCAAGAATCTCTTCCTCTGCAGGAGGTACCTATAGATTTGACAAGTAATGTAGAAATGGAAAGGGAATTTGGTTCTTCTGTCCAGTTTGGATCTGAACAAGTTATGTTAAATGCTGATGGAAGACATCAGATTACAACTGTGTGTGTATGGTGTGGGGTAGAATTCAACCATGAGGCTGTTGACTCTGAAATACAACCAGATTCTGTAGGTTTCATGTGTCCAACTTGCAAAGCAAGAATATCTGGTCAAATCAATGTGCTGGATAACGGCTCACCAATGCATTCTCATCGTCTTTAAACAAGAGTGTCTTTGTCTTTTATGTCAGGCTTATTTCCTTTTCTAGGTAATTTCTGTTTCTCTAGAAAAGTATTGCTGCTTAGGAATGTGTTCACTATTTTATTTGTTAGTTAGAATTGTCTAATTGTTTTATTTTCCATTTGGGTAAATTATACTTCGGTTCCATTTTCGATGACCAGTTTCCTCTTTGCCACTTTGTGAATGAAAAACGTAAAATGTAATCTGCCAGACTGTCACCCTACATGCATGTGCTCACAAATGTGCATGTGTAACTGAATATAAGTATATATATATATATATATATATATATATATATATATTAATGTACGGTTTATGCATGATGCCCTTTCAGTACTTTAAGATTTTTATTGTTTCCAATGCTAGTTGATTGTTGTTTCTAATGATTTTTGAATCATATTTATTGTTATTTCATGGCTTACTGTGCATATGCATTATGAAACTTCTGGTGCACAAAGCAGATAGGGTTCTTGAACAATAGATATTGTGCTGCACATTTATGTCTGAAATAACTTCAATTTTCTGGATCCGAACCAGAAAAAACAATGGTGACCTAGAATCTATAAAATATTTAATGCATGCCCTCAAATGCATTACAATATACAAGTAAATCAATTCTATAGGGATCAGTGCTCTCTGACACTCTTGTATAATGTATGGGTTTTGTAACGGTATTTCTGTTCAAGGACTTATAGACCATATTTGGAGAACTGCAACTCTAGTATGAGACGCATTTTTATCTTAAGGAACCCTAAAGGTTAAACATAAATGAGTTTTGTTAATCTCATATTTTTCTGGGAATCCTAGTTGACAAAACCTTTTAGTGGTCTACATGATAAGTTTTGAGCTCTATTTAGTAATTCATCTTTAGCTGTGAAACCTTTTCATAATTTGTTGATGAAAACTAATATTGGTTTTCCTCAATAGACCTATACTAAATAAGATGTCTAAAGTATGAATAGGAGAATGGTGTTTGTCTTAGGAGAAAGTTTAACCAAATTTTTAATACAGCTAACAAGATGTGCACCATGTCTTTTGTTGATACTGGCTTTATAACCTTTTTCTTTCATTAAAATTAAACTCTTTTTTTTTTTTTGTGAATAATTAAAAATTGTGGTTTTGATTCTTTTAAAGGCTCAAAACGAGTTTATGCCCGCCATTTATTTTGTCAAAATTAATTTCTGACCGACCCTTGTCGGACTTGGCATTTTAATTTAAATTTATCAAGCTCGAACCTCATGTATTTTTCTTTTTACGAAAGACAAACTAGTAGCGAGAAGCGGCATGCAAGCGCTAAAAGATTCAAAGAAATGAGCATACATATATATATATATATATATATATATATATATATATATATATAGGAATTATATATGGAAGAGACGGAAAAAATAATAACTTGTGCCGCTTAAAAATAAAATACTGTCTTTTATTAATTGTGGGGCGTATAATTGGTCTCTCAGCAGTTTGGCTAAATGGTGTCTCTTAGTATAGAGCAAAGGCACCCTTTAGTCAAAGGGCCAAGGCTCTCGGTAGTTTGGTCGAAAGGTGCCTTATTCGTATAGAGAAAAGACTCTGCTAAAGGCCCGAGACCTTTCTCAATTTGGCTGAGGGATGCCTTCTTAATGTAAAGAGAAATCACTCCTCTAAAAGGTTTAAACCTTCGGCATTTTGACCGAGGGGTGCCTCCTTAATGTATAAGGAAGACATCTCTCCACTAAAGGGCCAAGGTCCTCGACAGTTTGGCCAAGGGTACCTCCTTAATATAGAGGAAAGACACCCCTCGACCAAAGGGCCGAGGCCCTCAACAATTTAGCTCAAGGGTGTCTCTTTAATATAAAGAGAAAGCATCTCTCGGCCAAACGGTCGAGAGGTCAGTTGTAGACTTCTCAGTTAATAAAAGACGGGACATTTTATTTTTAAATAGTATGCGTTATTTTTTCATCTCTCACATAGGCTGTAATGAGCAACTTTGCTCATTATATCATTCATATATATATATATATATGGGTCTAAGTCTAATATTCCGTTAATGTATATTCCAATTTTCCAAACCACAACCAGGTTCATTATTATTATTTTGTATTGTAATACAATGGACGTCTCACATGCATTTAGAGGCAAAAGCGCACAATCAATTAACTAATTCCCAATATCTTTCATGAAAAATATGATGATTTGGAGAGAGAATATATTGACAAGCATAACTTGGAAAAGGAAATAATTAAATTGAGCACTAACTTTATATGTCTTCGTAAACAAATTCAATTAGAATTAGAATAATATCTCTGTTTATATATGAAGAGCAATTGGGATCCATTAACATAATTATAAAGAAATTAAAGACAATCAAACTGGAGGCATCTGACTGTATAATAATATGATCCGCTAATATCAAAAGAAGGAGCTGTGGCCAATTCAGCAAAGCAGACCAAAAGTACATTAAACTTATTTGCGATTAATTTGGATCAATAAGAATAAGAACAAGAAATAACATTATTCTTTATATATATATATATATATATATATATATATATGGAAACACTGCTTCCATGACCATCCACTGATAAAAGCTAATGTAACCGATCGATACTTCTTGCTAGCTATACAAAGCAATATCTTAAAAAATAAAAAATAAAATATGACAACGGTGGTGCTTGTTAATTATGTATGTTTATATTATAATATTCTTTAAAATCTGTGTTTATATTGCTTTTGTCATCCTACATATTTGTTTTAAAAGTACACTGACCTTCTAGAAGCCACTAATTCCGAATAAAAACTTTTGTCTATAACACTGTACATATTTTTTCTTTCTTTTTTTTTAAAGCTTAGAGTGTTTTTAGTCTGTTTATTTGCATGTTCCATTACTCTTCTGATTCTGATGACGCATCATCTAACTTCCACAAGAGCTCCATTTTTAATTATGATAAGTCTATGGGCTCACGTAAGACAAGATATCTGAATTCGCTAAGTCTAATTGTGACATTCAAACATGTACATTATGCTTAAAAGATTGGTGGTAAATGTATTTTTGCTTTAGGTGGTAAACGCCTGTGTCCAGAGGGAAGGAATGTTCTTAAATCAATGTGTGTAAATGATGGCACAAAGCAAGAGCAACGAGAACATGAATGTATCTAAAATGCGCATCCATGCAAGCACAAGCTAGGTAAACGCCGCCCCGTGCCTCTCTGTCTACGCTCACCGTTGAAACCGATTTCATTTTTGTTGTAACCTTTACAATTATAATGCATAATTAGTAGCTTCCATTTAAAGGTTCAATCAACTAGCTAGCATGTATGTTTCTGTGTCTGTGCATATATATATATATATATTACCGAGGAAAAATTAAAGTAATTTTTAGAGTTTTTGTATGGTTTAATTTTACTTATTACCGAAAATTTCATTTGACGAAAGCATGAATTGTCAAAAAAAAATTTATTAAATATGGATAAATTTTGTGGAATTACAATTGAATTTCGATAAACTTTTAATGAATTGTTCAAATTTACTCTTATGCAAAATATCAGTAAATCAGCCTTTAATCAAATAAGGGTATTATAGAGCCTCAATGTTTCTTCCCCAAATTTTTGGATAATTGTACCCTTCATTAAGTCAGTTTATAAAAATAACGGAAAATTATTTTATTTTGCTGCTTAAGTTTTATAGGAATTCTTGAACCCAAGAGTTAAGAATAACAAGCTAATTTGTTGTTATCAAAGAAAAAAAAGAAAGAAAAAGAAGCTAATTTGTTAAATTTTTTACACTTTTGGCTCCTATTAAATCTGGAATAAATTGAATTGGGAGCTGGATAAATTTTAATTAGAAATAGAGGGATAGATATGCACAGATATATAAAATATATAGAGGGATAATTTGAAATTTATCAACAATAATGTATTTATGAGGGAAATTACAGTAAAACCCTCTCTAGTTTACAAGTTTTGTGAAAGGTCTATGTATTTTCGGAAATTACACAAACACCCCTCAAATTTCATTGTTGTTTGCGAACATTTTTTATTCATATTTCACAGGTAAATTGTCAAATTTTTAATATTAATAGTACGTTAAGCTGTGATTGACATTTATACAATTATGTGTAAAATTTTACTTTAACTTAATATGAAAACTTCGAGAATTTCTGGGTAAATTTGCAAAAGTTGTACACAAAAAGGGTGACATTGAACCCAAAACTAAAATGTAAAGGGCAGTGTTCATGTTTCTATAATTTTAAAAATAACAAAACAATTAAAAAATAATTTGTTTAATTCCATTTATAATAAATTTACAATTACTTTATTCTATTTAAAAATATCATATTCTATCCAAATAAATCATATACCAGATTCTTCTAGCTAGTAAGCATTGTCTTTTCCCATTCTAGTTATATATACCAAGCCCATCTTCATTTTTCATCACCATAACATATCCCTCCAACAAATTATTCTAAGCTTTCATTTTCTCTCAGGTCATGCCCACCATAATAGTGACATGCAAAACTTGCAAAATTCAAGAGCTCGTGACGAGCACCGCCGCGATACATCGGTGCTCCAGTTGCAATAACATCACTTACATTACAAGGCCACAGCCCACCATTGATGATCATGGTTTCTCACCCAGAAAATTAGCTCACAAACTTATCAAAGACCATAGGACATTAAAAGCCCTTATACCGACTCTCTGAATGTTCAGCGTCCCACCACTGCTGGGTTTGTTTCCGGTGTTCGATCAAATAAACGAGCTCTTCTTTGTGGTGTGACTTACAATTCAAAGAAATACATTCTCAGAGGAACTGTTAACGATGTGATGAAGATGAAGGGCTTCCTGATTCATAGTTTTGGTTTCCCTGAGGAGTGCATTCGAGTCTTGACTGGTAATTAATTAAATATATTCTTGCTATTCAGTTATATATGATCCGTATAATTATTTTTTAAAATTATTAATTCGGATGAGTTTGCTTTCGTTTTAAGTAATTTATTTCTGCAACAAAATTACAAAAGCCATTTGTTTTCCTTAATTGATAAGTTGGGATATGAATTTTTGAAAGGATACGTTGATGTATATTAATTTAGTCATCTAGGATGATTACTCGAGTACTCATATCTTATATGAATTGAATATTTTTCTTCTAAATTTTTTTTCTTTATTTCTGAAATAAATGTATGTTTATATTAATTATTTTTATAGATTGGAATAAAGGGATCATTACTTAAAAGGTGATATATACAAGTAAGAATAATATGGATAGGTGATTAATTTGTCCATATTGTACATTATATATGGTTTGAAGTGACGAGATTTGATAAATAGCTAAAGATTCTTAGGAACAAATTAAGGGAATTGATGAATTTATTCCTTAGCAAAAGTAAAGAATTAAATTAGGAAGAACAATGTCATACTTTTTTTTGCAGTCTTATTCTTCCTTGATTAGCTATGCCACTATTCTATTTTAGTAAATTCCTTATACAAAATGATAATAATAATAATAATAATCTGGAAGAATCCAGCACAATGTCAAAAAATGTAAAATTTGAATGGGTTAGAGTTTTTATGATTTCCATAAACACAATATTCATGTAATTAATTGCTTGGGGTTTATTAACTTTGTGAAGTAATAAAATTATATACGTGTATATATATATATATATATATATATATATATATATATATATATATTGGCAGAATTTGAGCATGGTGAGGAATTTATCCCAACCAAGATTAACATACAAAACTGCCTAAAGTGGCTGGTGGACGGGTGCAAGTCTGGAGATTCATTGGTGTTTTACTTCTCCGGTCATGGTTTACGGCAGCCTGATTTCAAGGACGACGAACAGGACGGGTTCGATGAGACGATCTGCCCTGTTGATTTTATGGAGAAAGGAATGATCTTGGACAATGATATCAATAACTACATCGTTAAGCCTCTCAAGCAAGGTGTTACCCTCCATGCCATTATAGATGCTTGTCACAGTGGAACTGTTCTCGACCTGAATCATATCTACAAGCATCAAAGGTTAAAATTATTACTCATTTTTCTTAATTTATTTGAACAATATTCATCTACGTACGTACCTTGTTTAAGTTTTTAACCATGCATAGATTTGAAAATTCGTCAATTGGTTCTCCACTATTACAAATTAAATTAATCAAGTGCTGTCTATATTTCATAATTTGAACCTCGAAACAGTTAGCAATAAAAGAGATAAATTAATGGTGCTAGTTTCAAAATATAATCAACTAGCACCGTTGGTTTTGTAATATTCTTGCAATTTGATAGATGAAATTTTCTCTAATTTTTAAATTTTAGATTAAAGAAGAAGACTCTAATATTTAAATTGGAAACAATTGATATTTATGTTGCAGCTTGGAATTTTAATACAACATATATAACAGGGTATATATAGTTACGTAACAATGTGGAGTAGAGCGTGGAAAAGGCATCAATTTTTGGATAAAAAGTAGAATAAAGTAGGATATGATTTAGTGTAAGATTTAAAGGTCAGAATAAAGTGTACCTAGCTCATGAGGTAATTTTAGTGGCAATTATTTTCTCATACAATAATTCTGAAATTGAATTTAAAGTCACTATGTAAGTGGTCATAAAATTAAACAGATGGAATTAATTAATTAATTAATATTGTTGGCTGTGGTCTTTAGTGGCATGTGGAAAGATAACAAACCTCCATCAGGGGTAGCAAAAGGAACAAGTGGTGGATTAGCGATTTGTCTGAGCGCTTGCGAGGATAATGAAGTGGCTGCTGATACCTCTGTAAGCTTATATTTTCCACTTATATATATACATTAATGCATGTTTACTCACATACAGTATTCTTTTTTCTGTTTATAAATCCAAAATTATTTCTAACTAATAATTTTAATAAACTTTTTTCTTTAAATCAAAGTACTTTTTATTAAATTTTAATAAACTAATTTGTAGGACCTCATGCCGGTGGGTCTGTTAGCATTAGCTAACATCTTATTCTCTTTTGATGTCCTAAAAAAACTTTGTTTTCTAACTGATGTGGCATAACATGAGTGGGTGAAAAATAAATGCCTTAATAATAAATAATTAAACCCTAAATAAAACTCACTAATAGGTTTTATCAACTACATAAAATTCACCAATCAACTTAGTATGGTACATCATTTATGTTTCAAGTTAAATATAAATTACGATGATAAGCTTTATTTATATTAGATTCTATGCTCGTGCAACACAATTATTAGAATGTAACTATATGATATGGCACTTACTGGGAAGGCAATGAATGGAGCAATGACATACATTCTGATGCAAACTGTAAAGCATCATGGTCCAAATATGACTTATGAGAATCTACTTAAAAAGATGACCGAGGCCATCCATAAAGCCAACAAAGACAGATGCCTGACCTCCAACGTCATGAAGAAAATTTTTCGTCGCAAAATCATACAGGTACGTACTTTCTCTTCTCTATTGTTCTTTACATATGTATGTGTACAATTAATGCATTTAAATATATGGTCTTTCTTATAATTATTTGAATTAAATTAAGCAAAAAAAAAGGTTAACATTACTTTACCCCCAACTACAGTACAATTTGGAATTTGCAAAAACACCAAAGTACAAAAACCATCACATTTATAACCTCTAGTAAAGTGTTGCTTTTGTGTGAATTTTGTCCAATCATGCACTTATGTGGGACAAGCTTGATGAAATTAATCATACACAGTTCATATTGTTTTATTTTATTGTTCTGTAGCATGTACTGGCCTAGTTTTTCTGAAAAACATCAAACAGAGTTGCCCGAATATTGGTTTGTTATGCAAAAATTAATAAATTGCATTGTTCGACTAAAATAATATTTCATCGGGCAATGTAATAGTTCAAATAGTCCGCCACAATTAGGGTTTTAGTAACAAACCTTATTAGGCTTGTGACTGAAAATATAACTTTAGCGTCTGATAATTTTTTTCCCCAGCCATGAACTTTATTAAGTTTTTGACCAAAAATAAAGAGAGTGTAATAGTGACTATTCTAGTTTGTGATTCTAAATTTTGTGGCTAATTTCTAGATTCTATGTAGCGCGCATATCGATATATAGTCTATATACGTATAATCTCAAAGTTATGAAATTGTATTTTAATTAAAATTGTCCATTATTGAAGTTGACAAGATGTTTAATTTACAAGTAAATATATATGCGTGCAGGAGCCTTTGCTGTCGTCGTCAGAAATATTTGATGTAAAAACAAAGAAATTCATCTTGTGAATTGTGATGGTCTGCGCCGGACTCATAACAAGGATACCTATATTACTACTAATTTGAACAAAAGCAAAAATTTAAGGGAGGAAAATAAAAACAAAAATAAAATAAAATAAGACTCCAAGAGCATTGACTATCTCTTTGCTTCTATTTTTGGTTCTTGTAATTTTGCCATAAAGATGTGTTGTAATGGAGTCAATTACGTTAAGGCTTTCTTTGTTAATTATTATTCTTATTAATGTTTGATCTAAGTTACAGACATTAAATTTTGAAGTCTGTACTTGTTAATATATATATATATATATATATATACACTGTCCCTGTATAGAAAAAGAAATAAAAATAAACAAGGACTACAAAATTAAACAACATTAAGGGCTTGAATAGGATTTGTTGGATGCAAGGAAGCCTGGCTGACAATACAATATTGGAGTTAGGAATAGCGGTCAATCCAAATTTACAAGTAAAATTGAAAAATTTAAAATTGTTTAATAATATAGTTATTTTTTATTTTTATTTTAAATTATATATAATTTAATTAATTTAAAATTTAATAAATATTAGATAAATTAAAAATATATAAAAACTTTCAAAATATTTTTATTTTTTATTATTTAAAAAATAATAATAATTATATTATCAGACAGCCCATTTGTGATCAGAGTTTTAGACATCTTAGACTGACCTAAATAAAGTGGCCACAGTGAATAAGTTTTCCCCGAAATACTTGAAGGCCACACGTACGTTAGAAAGAAAGGCCGGCCACATGGGGGCCTAATGACATTTTTCGTAGATTGTAAGCGACCTTGTCCAATTATATATTATATATACGCTCATATTTTAAGAGATTATGATAATTTCTACACATAATTGGAGGGTCAACATACAAAACAACTATTTGGTGGAATCTTCAAAGGATTTCCGAGAAGCCAATCAAACCCATATTATCAAACTTAATGTTATTCTGCCAATTAATTTTCTCTACCTTCCTAGTTAAGCTTCCTGTGTTCTAGTTTTGTTCCTCATCTTTCTGTTGCAAAATACCTGTTCTTGTTGAACAATATACTACATCACTTTGATACAATACGAATTTATTATGTATAATTCTTAAACAACCCTCACCCTATAATTTTTTTTCCTAAATTGAGCTAGGCCTGCGGATTTAAAATTTAAAAATTTAACAGTTTTGAAGGCAACCTCAAAACGTTCTCTGTTTTTTATTTTTTTTTCTTTCATAAAATATTGGGTAAGTTTTGTGAAAGTCCCTTGTTTTCCATGTTTTTGTAGAGTTAAGTACTATCGTATTTTGGAAAATTTTATTATAGTTCCTTCACATTTTTTTTTTTTTCAATTTAACCATATATGTTATCAATCTATATTTTTTTCCTTTTTTTTTAATAACACTTTAACCCACTTATTTTTTTTTACGTATAAGACTTTAAATTATTTTATTATAAGATTTTTTTTGTGACCTAACTTGCAATATTGCCAGTAAACACTTATTTACAAAAATAAAAAATAAAAAAAAGTAAACACACTTTTTTTAAGGTTAATTTTTTTTTGTTATTTTTAAAAATTAGTATGAATTTATTAAATAAAGGTAAAGTAGTACTTAAAATTTTAGTACCATTAGTCGCTTTTACATTAAATAAGATTAAATTAAAACAAAAATTAAATATGAAGGGGTTATGGTGCAATTTCTAAAAATGAGGCTGTAATTCTGCAAAAATATAAAAATACAAGGGGCTATTTTCAAATTTACCCTAAAATATATATATATATATATATATTTTTTTTTTGAAAAAAAAAAACTTTGGTTTGAGAACAATTTTCAGTAAATAAATAATAAAAGAGCCCTATAATTTTTCCAAACAAATCCACAACAGTACTCTAAAAGCAGATGCTTTAATATTCTTTTGAAGACTTTCCCAGAGCTGGTCTCAATGATCACTAGACAGACATGGAACCAAATCTCATGTTTGAAATTTCACACTCCAAAAAAAAGCTAGAAAGACCTTAGAATCTGGTTCTCTTCCACTGCTCTCGAATATATATCTAAAAAATTATCATAAAATAAAAATTCTTAAAAAACTCCCCACATCCGCTTTCCAAAGAGCTTTTAAATTAGTCTCCACCATTACAAGGCTTTCCCATGCCTCTTCTTTCCTCAGAAAGCTAAGTGATTGATTCCAAAAGCATCAATGGCAGGTAGGAAGAGAGATGCAGTGGTTGCGGGGTTCAACTCCTGCTGCCAAACGAGGCGCAGATGGTCCGGTGCGCTGTTTGCAAAGCCATCACGAGGGTTCGGCCTGCCAACCCTTTGCTTCAAGCCCAAGACTCAATACATCATGCAGCCAATAGGTTCAAAAACATAATCAATACAGTCATTCCCACCAATATTCCGCTGAGTAGCTACAATAACTATACAGGGTCTTCCGCCGGCCACGGCTACTACCCTCAACCGCCCCCGCTCCCGCCCCCGCCGGCGCAGTTTTTGATGCCTCCTTCATCTCATGGAAGGAAGAGGGCAGTGCTATGTGGAGTTAGCTACCTTGGGAGGAGTTACCAAATCAAAGGAAGTGTGAATGATATTACGTGCATGAGATATTTTCTTGTTGAGAGGATGGGGTTTCCTACAGATTCCATACTCGTCCTCACAGGTTAACACCACTCTAGCTAATCAAAAACTTACATGGATTTCTTTCAATAATGCTCTCCTTAATTCTTTGTAACTAGGTTTCCTTCTTCTTCTTCTTTTTTTCTTTTTTTTCGTACGTGTTTTTATTTTTGCTGGTTGGGAAATATAGTTAGTAGTTAACAATTAGGAAATTTGAATTGGTTAATAAAAAGCAATCAAACAATTATTGTAACATTTAATTAATCCATTAGTTAATTATTTGATGAAATATTGTATCAAATACATACTCTGCTAATTCCTTGCATCGAATTATTTGTGTCACTCTATCTCATTTGTTAGATTAATTTCCAAACTTGAATTCCTAGCTCTGTGCAAAGCCATTAGGCCATAACATGTGCTTAAAATTAGTTAATTAATTAAGTTAAAATATATATGCAGAATATGAGAGAGATCCTTCAAGGATTCCAACAAAACAAAACATCCGAATGGCCATGCAATGGCTGGTCCAAGGCTGCCAACCAGGTGACTCGTTAGTGTTCCACTACTCCGGCCACGGCTCGAGACAACTCGACAACGACATGGATGAGGTCGATGGCTACGACGAAACGATATGCCCAGTGGATTATGAGAGCCAGGGATGATAGTCGATGACGAAGTCAATGCCACCATTGTTAGGCCACTGCCACAAGGAACAACTCTTCATGCCCTCATCGATGCTTGCCATAGCGCCACGGTGCTTGATCTACCGTTCCTTTGCCGGATGAATAGGGAAGGATACTATACGTGGCAAGATCACAGACGTCCATCACATTATAAAGGAACTAATGGTGGGCTAGCTGTGTGCATTAGTGCTTGTGATGATCATCAGACATCTGCGGATACCACTGTGAGTTAGGACCTCATGATATCCATTATTATTCTAGCTAGCTCCTTCATATTTAAGTAATAATGCTTATTTATTTATTTATTTGTTTTAGCCATAATTACAAATGGTTATAATTATATATATATATATATATATATATATATATATATATATATATATATATATACTCTTTTTGAAGGCTTTGTCAGGAAACACGTTGACCGGTGCAATGACATACAGCTTCATCCAAGCAGTGCAAAATGAACCGGGACTGACATATGGGCGATTGCTAAATGCTATGCGTTTTGCAATTCGTGAAGCTAAAACTGGTATTCGCCTTAAAGGACCTATTGCTTCTATCCTCAATAAATTACTTGCTACTGATCTCTCACAGGTACATAATTAAATGCATATATATATGTATGTATAAGCACACACACCTACTCAATTTCCATGTATGGGGATATAGAAGAGATAAAAACATAAATATGAGGGAAATAATTAGTAATCTTTACAAAATTTGAAAGAAAATATGCAAAAACTGTAAAATATTAGAGTGCCTTAATTTTGTAATTTTGCCCTCTAAAACACGAATTGATTGATAGTCCATTACAAGAAAAATTATTGCCACACATCTTTTAAGATTATATTTATACGCTAGAATAATATATAGCTTTTGTTATATAGCCAACAATTTTTCTTTTTTAAATAACAATAATAATGTTTCTTCACCATGCATGCGAAATATAACTCTAATGCGTTTCATTAATTATTTATATGTGCAGGAGCCTCAAATTTCGTCATCTGAGAAATTCGACATTTACATGCAGCAATTTGTATTATAACAGCCTCAAGCTAAGCTTTCGTAGAAGAAAAACAAAAACAACCATGCATAAATATGCGGGATTCAATTACTACATGTACATATATATATGTGTGTATATATATATATATGTGTGTGTGTGTGTGTGTGTGTGAATGATTAATTATATGGGAGTATTATTTTCCTCTAAATTCAATATTAAAACAGTGTTGCTTGTTTGTATATTCATTTCATGTGCGTACTAAATTAATATGTATAATAAATTCAAGAAAATTAGTTAATTATTCATACTCCTCTCACACAATGAGAATAGAACGAGGAACAATTAAAAGAAATCTTTTTGAACCTTTGGTAAATCAAGCTCTGAAATGGTCTTAACTTAATTTGATTGTATTACGTTTTATCTCTGTAGTTTATTGACAAGATTGTAGGTAAAAGCTTTATGAAGGAAGGTGTAGATATATATATATATATATATATATATATATATATATATGTATGTATATGTATATATGTATATATATATAATCATTCACTCGAACCAACTATGCTATATAACAAACATATATAACCGTAAAATTTGACAAATGATAAATTATATATATTAAGCATATATAATATAGGAAAAAATTACACTAACAGCCCTTCCATTTTGACGATTCTTTAGAAAGGCCTTTGTATTTTGATTTTGAGTAACTAAATTGAAAACTAGAAGAGGGGGTTAGTGTAATTTTTCAAAACACAGAGGCTTTTCTGAAAGTGTAAAAATAGAAGGATATTAGTGTAATTTTTCCTATAATATAATGTAAGCATTATATAATCATTCCTAATACATATGTATATATACACACACATATTAACGTTTTCTAATTTTTGTCCATATATTGAAAGAAAACAAGCAAGTTCATACAAGGAACATTAGAAATGATGGTTAAATATGTAAAAATACAAATAGAAAATGAAAACACTTTGAAGTTGTTTGACAACACAATTATTTTTTGTTTTTATTTTTAATTTTTTCCTCTTTGAGTTATATATAATTTGGTTAGTTTAAATGTTGGTTAAGATTTGTTAAATGTTAGTTAGACTAAAAATGTGAAGGAAAATGAAAAATATAAAACTAAAAATTTTTATTTAATTAAGTAGTTTAAGTAACATTTAATAAACTTCATCCAATCTTTAAATTAATCAAATTACATATAACTCAAGAGAAATAAAACTAAAAACAAAAACAAAAAACAATTGTGTTATCAAACACAACATTTGAAAGCGTTTTCATTTTCTGTTTGTGTTTTTCATTTTTCTTTACATTTTTACTTAATTGAGTAATTTAACTAATATTTAACAAACTTAACTAACTTCTAAACTAATTAGATTGCACATAACTCAAAAAGAAAAATAAAAAATAATCATATTATCAAACAAATTATAAATATATCATGTGTTCAAAAGACTTGAAGATAACTTTTAGATCTTTTTATTATGAAGAATAAACATAAATAAGTGCCTACTAATCTTTTAACTTTTTGCCAATAGTAATCCAAATACAGTTTAAATTTGCATGTGGAGGAAATAAAACAGAGTCAAGTAAGAAAACCAGCATTTAGGCGCCTCACACGTACTTCATACACTCAATAGTCAATGTAACACAGCTGCTGATATTTTGCCCATGCATTTCTTCGTTTCAACTGTCAAGCACTTAGCATCCTCAACTAGGGCTTTGGGATCGCCTTCTTTCGATTTCCTACACTTTCTAATTGCACTTCCCATGCACAAATAAAAGTCTCGGCGTTTAAGTGGATTAGGGAGTTCAAATTTATGATCAACAATTGAATGAGAAGAAGAACGATGAGGTAGAAATGGAGGAAGGGGATGAGAATAATGATAATCTGCTTTTACTACAAATATGACAAACGCTATGATTATTCTTCTAATTATCATTATCAGCTTGCTCTATTAGCTTTAATCACATCCATAGCTCTACTCTTTTCTTTTCTTTTTTTTTTTTAAATTAACAATTAAGCTACATAATCACAACTTATAAAGTTCAATTCAATCGCATCGATCATATATTTTGCCTACTTGACATTACTTATATAGATCGCCCTGTCCAAAGAATTTTGTCATTACACTTCAATGCATGTTTAGTTATTCCTTTTTAAATTCTATATGTATATAAAACACTGAAATTGACTCAAATGTCTAATAACTTTAAATAGTATGAAATTCAATGTGTTTATTCTTCTAGTATTGAAATTCATTTGCAATCTCTTTTCTTTTGTAATTGGTATGAAAACTGACGATTAACTTGGCAAGTAAAATCCTTTCCATCAATACCTAAACACCCATTAAAAAAAAATAAAAAAATTCTATATGTATGTACAAATACTACTTCCATTTCACCTGTAAAATAAATGGTACAAAATATGATTAAAAACATTATTCTCTACCCTCAATCACTATGAAATTTAGTTGTTTCTTTATTGTACATCATTGATGAAGCAAAAGCTTGCGAGATGCATCACACCAACGAGCATACGAGGCATGGAGGTTAGGCCAGTCGGAGGACGAACAATATGTGAAGTGTTGGAGCCAAAGGGTCAGCACCTTCTCCTGCTGCTCCTCCTCTTCCAGCTTCTCTATGGTCTCCTCTAGTACTCTCTCGAGCTCGGCCCTCTCACCAATGCTCAGAACAGGTACATCAGTGCCATTGCTGGCCCTGCACAGCAGTGGCAGCCATGACAGCAGCATTTGCATCTTTGTTTGCATCTCTTCCTTCTTGTAGTCCTCGTCGGCATCATGTTCCAGTCCCATGTCTTTGGCTTGCTTGAACATGAACGCTGCAAAATGATTATAGCAAATTTACAGTCATTTTGAATATGGTGGTGTGAATATATATTGGTCATAAGTTCAGAAAAATTTCAGTACAAATCACCCCTGGCCTCCATAAAATTTAATATATGACAACAAAAAAATAAATAAATAAAATCATTTACAATGAATCATATCTAAAGCACCCAGCAAGCTAGAACGCAATCATGTTTTTAATCTAATATTTTCCAAGCATATGAAACTTCAATTGAAGGATTAATTGAAAGATAAAATATATGTTAGTAGAATCATGAATAACTATTTTAGCTGGAACCTTGATAGGAAAAGCAATCTAATTAATACCAATATTAAATGTGCTACATATTTTTATAGAATTTATTCAAGACAAAAGCCACTACTTCACTATTCATATTAATTGTATATACAGATCCCACCATGATAGATTTACTACAGGCAACTGTTTCACTACGCTTTTCATTTAGCCTCGTTATGGTCTCTAGTTTCTGTCTGGTTTCTCGGAAAATCCTAACCTTCTGAGTTCTAGGGACCCCCACCTACCCTTCTGGACGTTGCAGAAGGGTGTAGTTGAGCACTAATAAGCTTGACTGATTTACTTGGGACCCTTAATAATGTTTGAACTAGAATTGTGTCAATTCAGAAGAAGAATTTAAACTTATAACTACTAAATTCGAATTGCTTCCAAAATGTCTAAGAAAATATACGTGTCTCGTTGTGGATTGATAGGAAATTCTTTGTTAAATTAAAAGACCCAAATTTCTCAATTTGGTCTAATAACAAATATATATTCTTTGTCTGTCACAAGAGAATTTTCTAATCATATTCTTCGCATGCTAATTGAATTTTCTAAGTCAAAACAATTACATGGTTCAAATCATTAATTATAAATTTGGACTAAGCTTTTTGGATGAGGATCCTTTCCACTTTCTTAGACATGGAGGATCTCAAGTCTACTTTACCAAATGTTCACACATCACCAAAATTAAATTAATGGTGAAGATGTCATCCAACTCAGCAATATTACAATTAATAAAAAAATTTATTAATCATTAATTATTTTCATGGGTAATACAAATTTCCTACATTCAATCAAATATAGAACATCACTTTTGCTAATCAGGTAGCTACCATTTAATTAGATAACTTTATTTAATTAAGTAGATAATTTTACTTTGTAATTTTCCAGTATAAAAAGGTCAAGTCCTTGTTTTTGTTTATTTTTTAATAATTATAAAAGCAGATTATTTGGAGTCATCTTCACGCCATTATTTTAGTAATCAATTAAGAGTTTTATTTTGGGTTGTAATCGTATATTATATTATTTTTAAAATTTAAGACATAAAATAAGTCAAAAGCTTTTTAATGCTTAATGTTTATCTTATTAATTGTAATATTGTTTAATTGGATAACATCTAAAACATCTAAAATACATTCATCTACCTATTTAACCGCGCCAATTGGATGTGATGAAATTATATAGGAAAAATTAAACTAACACCCTTTCTATTTGACACATTTTTAGAAATGCCTTTATATTTTGTAAAATTACACCAACACCCCTAGTAATACCCTTTATTTTCAATTTTCTTGCATTAACCATCCTGCTGGTGTTAAATAATATTAACTCTAATATGCTAAAAGACCGAAATAACCTTAATAATAAAATACAAAAATGCAGGACAAAAGTGAATAAAATAATAAATTATAAAATAAAATAAAAGATTTTAATCCTATGGGCAAGGATCATGAATCAGGGTCTAGAAATTCAAAGCCTCAGAAATCTACGTACGGATCCAAGTAAAAACGGTAGCAAACAAAAAATGCACAAGAATTTTGTCCCTCTAAAGAGTATATTCCTTAAAGTTCAAAAAAAAAAAGAAAAAAAAGAGAGAGAGATAGAGAGTATATTCCTTATATTTATACCACCTTATCTTATAGATATAGAGTAGTTATTTTTATTTGTTGGTATTTTTTATTTTGGTTTTATTTCCTATACATAAAAAATTTCACCACAAATTTTTCACTACAAAATTTAGCATAAAAATATTAAATATAGGAAATCCAGTAATCCACAAATTGCAAAAAAAAAATCAGAATTGTTTGAGAGCATACCCGAGAGTTTCACAAGGGAACCCTGCAGCCGCGGCTCGGCCGAGACAGCGAGCCAAGCCAATTTAGAAGCAGCCGCCCACCTCCTGACAGCTTCCTCCACAAACCCACATCCAGCCAGCTTCTGACCCAGCCAAAGCAACTCAGCAGCCAATTTCTCAGCCGACCCACCACCTGACCGGTTCGCTCCCTCCCTCATCACCGCCTTCCCAATCCCAAAAGACCGAACCGCCTTCAAAACCCGGTTCAACCGGCCATACTCAAATCGTCCAACCCCACCACTCTCGGCCTCCACGGCTCGCTCCTCCAAAATGGCGGCTTCAAGCTGTGCAAGAGTCTTAGCAAAAGCCGCCGACACAACCGTCCGGTTAACCTCACGCAGAGCGTGGAAACCCTCCCTGTTGTTCTCCTCTATAACCCTGTCCGCTAAGGACCGAACAACTTCGTACTTCCGAGAACTCACCGGGATCTCATTCATGATAGACAAGAGCTGCGAAAGTGCTCGAGCTATACTCGAGTCTCCGGAGCCTCCGCACGTGGTGGGCACGTGACCATCTGTGTTCTTCTTCGAGAGCTTTAGCACATCGTATGTTCCGTCGTGATGGTCGTCATCAGGGTTTAGAGAAGGAAGAAGACGAAGAAGGAAGAAGAAAGAAGTTAACAGAAGATAGCGAAGAAGGTCGAGGACTTTGTGTTTCTGGGCTAAGCTCAATAGTGATTTATCTGCATATACAAATATGGAGGTCAGGAGGTTTTTGATCAGCAATGGTGGTATGAAGGTTGGAGAACCTTCCTTGACGCCCATATTCTTCAAAGCTTGATTTCTGGGTCTGTCTTTTTTTTTTCTTTTTTCTTCTTTTTTGTGGTTTACGTTTGTGTGTGTGTGTGTATATATATTTGGGTTTTTATTTGTAAGAGAGAAAGTGATTGGTTAATGGGAAAACGAAAAGATGTGGGAAAGAAAGAGAAAGAGTCAGAGAAGGACAAAATTGAAGGGCATTGTCTTGGACCGTGGAAATTACGTATTTAATTAGACCACCTCCCATATTAAATAGAGGCAAATATATCAGCTCTTCATATATATATATATATATATAGAGAGAGTATATATGGCTATGTCATATAGAATTCGCAAATGACTAATTATGGATTTAAAAAATAATATATAATAAATTAATATATAACACAATAATTTGCAAATAATAAAAAAATTATCATGCCAAGCCAATCGGATGCGCTGGGTTTATCAATACTGGCATGAGCACATTAATATTGAGCATTAATTAATAAGATCAATTATTTTAAATCAAAAGGCGAATCTAATTTATTTTCATGGCTCTGATCTCTGCAAGTTTGTGGAAAAGGAGGAGAAGAAGATGATGATGATGATGATGTTGAAAGTGAATCTGCAGTTAGGAAGGACTTCAAGTGCTTAGCAAACTCCTTCGGCTTTTCCAAGTTCACTGCATGGCCTGCGTTCTTTATTATTGCTATTTGTGCGTTTTCTCCCACATGACTATAAGAATTACATACATAAATGGTTAATTTCAATAATACTAATCACCAACAACATTAACAATTAACAATTAATTAATTAAACAATAATTTCACTATGGAAATTTTTTTACTTACTTTTTCAATCTGTACCCTAATTCCAGAGGGAATATCTGATCTTGGTCTCCCCACAGTACCAAAGTAGGCTGCACAAAAATTAAATAAATACCTTTTCATATTAATGATTTCATGCTAGGGTAAAAAAATCTTGTTTAATCAATTAATAATATAAACAATAATGTTAAGCCATCAACATTTTTACAATTTTATTTGTCAAATAATAAAGCAGTCTACATGTGTTTTATTTGATTAGTTCATTTAAATTTAATTTTTCTTACAGCATTTGTTTCCATATTTCTAAGATAGTTGATAAAATGTATTGGTAAAATTTTTATCTTATCACACCTCATCTGTAACATTAAAGATGTTTTGGTTAAAATTTATTTGTGACTGTAGCACTACTAATTAAATAAATTGATCTATGCAAGAATTTTGTAACTTTTGAGGTTGATTAGCTTACTTGATTAGTGTTAGGATTAATTTTACTTTTAAAACTAGATTTTCAAACTGATTTACCTTTAAAAAGATTTTCAAACAATTAATCATCCGTCTATGACAATTATGACCGTAGAAAACTGTTTTTTACTTTGGTGTTTCAAACTAATTATAGCTAATATTTGAATTAAGTATTAATTAATCGTCAACAAACTACCAGAATTATGAACAATGGAGCACTTATAATATACTTTAAGGATGATGACAAAAATAAAAGTAAAAGTACTTCAGTAAACCAAAGCACAAATGATTGTGTTATTGGGTGATCTATAAAGTTATTAACCTTATACTAAGCTTCTTTTTTTTTTGGTAAAAACCTTATACTAAGCTGCTGCCTACAATTAAGGAAGTAGTCATTATATATATATATATATATATATATATATATATATATTCAATTAATAACATAATTTTCATTTTATCCGGATTACTTTAGTAACATCAATTAAAATTATTTCTTTTCTTTTCTTTATTCTTTTTTTATAAGCATCAATTACAATTGTTATTTAACTACCAAATTCTTAAATTTGGGTTTTCTAACACATAGCAATTGCACTACATTATCATTATTGTTATTATTATTATTATTTTTATTTTTTTCTGGAAGCACAGCAAGCAATGAGTCCCCTAATTAAAACCTAAAATCCATATCTATACTTGCATTGATAAAATAATAATAATAATAATAATAATAATAATAATAATAATATATACATATATATATATATAAGGAATTATATAATTTAAAAAAAAACCTGTGTAATTCGAGGAAACTCAGAAAGCTTTCTGCCTTTGAGTAATGTCTGGATCAATTCTCTCTTCTCTTGTACATATTTTGTGCACATCACCTGTAAAATAAATATAATCACCATGCCAATAACATAGTGGAACACATATATATATATATATATATATATATATATATAAATACAAACAAACACATACATGCATGCATGCATACATACATTATGTGATTTGCATGTATATATGGGATTTAAAGATTACCAATCACAGATCTATTTCATTCATTCATTCAATAGAAATCTACAACAACCAAATAAATTAATAAGAGCAATTAATTAATTAATTAAGTAATTAATATACAAAAATTAAAATTAATTTTTAAATTACGTGAATAAAATCTGTGAGGAAGATAGAAGGCACGCCTCTGGCAGGCTTAACGAACGAGAACTTCATGAGTTGCCGAAGTCTCGCCGGAGTCTGAGGCAACAAAATGTCAGCAGCTTCGTCCAGATTCGCTACCTTAAAAAGCCCATCTTCCATGTCCTTCTCTTCTAAGCAAACTCCGCTGCAACACAGCACTATCTTCTCCACCGCCTCTGGGAACTGTGCGGCCATACTGTACCCTACGAATCCCCCATAGCTGATCCCAACCAAGCTCATCCTCCGCACCCCATGAGACTCCATCATCTTCATCATGCTCACCGCTTGGAACGACTCCGTACGTTCCGGCCGAGACGTGTAGGAGTGGCCGAAGAAGAGGAGGTCCGGTACGAAGACGTTGAACCGGGATACGAAGTGCCGGAGGTGATCGCCGTATTGCCACATGGCGTTGGCTCCGAAGCCGTGGACGAGGAGGAGAGAGGGTTTCGTTTGTTTGTAGATTTTGGGAACCCAGCAATGCATGATGGTGCCGTCGCCGAGATCGGTGGTGGCTGATCGGAGACCGGCGTTCAGGAATGATTGCCGGTAAACCCAGTCTCTTGAGGCTGTGAAGCTGAAGCATTTTGTTAGCTTTCCAGGCAACATTGAGCAAAATTTTCAAAAAAAATTATTAAAAAACAAAAAATTTAATATTTTAAAAAACGAAAAAAAATTGACTTTTTAATAATATATGGTTTTGAAAAAAGAGATTGAGATTGAGATTCATTTTGAAGGTGTGGGGGATGGTAGAGAAGATTTTGGTTTGAATTTGGTTGATCTGTTTTTGTGGAATAAAAATACCAGAGAAGACCTGACAGATCATCATGTGAGTGTGTGTGTGTATATATATATTGTGTATATTTGCATTAGATTATATTAGGGTATGCATGCGTGTACAAATCAATGATTTTAATTCTGCCACGTGGTCAGAGATGAGCATGGTCTTGGAAAGAAAATAATTTAATTATTGAAGTTTCTTTCTACGCGATGATGACATTTTGAATGATTTGTTTTAGGACAGCAACGGCATCCAAAAATGTTATTTTTCTAAATAAATAAATAAAATTAAATTATCCTTGCCATTACAATGTCCCGTGTATCCGTGCCAACACAACAATTTTACAGTGACAATTTTTTACAGGAACTGTTTTCAATCGCCCTTTTCCAGGGTAAATTATATAATTATCCACTCTATTTTTGCATAAGACCCAAAAAAGAAAAGAAAAGAGAGAGGACAGTGAGAATGACGAAGAAGAAATTATAGAATCAGGGGTCTTTATGACTTTTTACTATAAAAACTAACTAAAATTTTAATTATACTAAAAGTTAGATAAAAAAAATTCAAACCGGTCTTAAGCTAGATGCAAAACCCACATAAAAACCTCTATTACCAAAAAAATAAAAAAAACCCAAATAAAAAACTCTACATTTATGGAAGGTAAAGAGCTTTTCAATCTCATCCCAATTGGGCTGCTCAATCTCATGCTAAAACTCAAGGGGGGTGTACCGAAAACAACACTCCTATTCTTTACCAAAGCCAATCCCAACTTTACCATATATTATTTACCAAACAAATCCAAATTGAAATGAAAATTCAAATTGAAATGTCATATAATCTTAAATCAGATTTTGGGCATCGAATTTTGCCACAAATTCATAAAAAATATAATAGAAAAGATGGGAATCAATAGCGTAAAATCAATCAGGGGTTAAAAAAAAAAAATAGTTTGCGAACAGTTCCTCACGGTGATCGAAATGTACGCTTAATTACAACAAAACGATATACACAAGAGGAACAAAAAGATTTGCCTAAACCGCTGAAACAAAAATGCTTGCTTGTTCTTTTCCTTTTTCTCTTGATCCAAACATTTGATTATGGAAGAACGGTATAATAATTACCATTTAACAGAGTTAAATGTGTTTTTGGGTGATCTAATGTTGATAAAGGGAAGGAAATGGTGGCGTATAGAGAGAGAGAGAGAGAGAGAGAGAATATTAACTCATCAGTTTCCTTAGTCTCTTTTCAGCAAGATTTGCAACCTTATTCTGTGGTTCAAGAACGAGAGCATGCTTGAAATCTGCAATTACAAAAAATAAGTTAAAAGTAAGCAATCTTTTAAGACCAAATTTCATAAATATCAGTTACAATTTCCCTTGACAAAATACAAGCAAGCTTATAGTCAAATGACTGGTAGATAGTATCAGGCATGGCACTATTTAGAAGCATCAAGCAGACTAAGCCTACTCAGAAGGTGTTTCTTACTGGACAGATTTGATAAAGAATTTATTATTTGAGGAAAATTTATCATCTTATTCAGGCTTTCATTTATGCAGATGCTTCTTCAAAAACTTCCTTATCAGATATATTTAGAAAATATCAAGGTCAAAAACTTTCATCGTAAAAACAGCAAAGACCACCGGAAAACAATGTTTCGATCCATCATCGGAAGAATAAATATCGAGAATTCACTCTAAAAGCGGACGTATCTAAACTGAGATGGAGAAAAATGTTGTACATGAATCTTTAAAATATTGCTGTCGTACAGCCATATTCTCTCACAAAGTTAGACCATGCTTAATATTGTCCAACAAATCTTTAGCCACAAAAAGCCCTACCTCTTACATTCCCTCCAAGGTGAAAGCTCCATGCTATCTTTCATGGAAGCCCTAACGTTCTATGAATCATTATGGTTTCCATGGTTAAAGCCCTGAGGTGTTTGAGGGAAATGTCATATTTAAAAACTTCAAAAACGATTTCGTTTAAGGTTCCAAAATACTACATGCCTAAATCTAAGTCTTTACCCAACTTCCAGAATGAAACAAATGAATCAATAATAACTTCGAAATACTAATAATAAGAAGGTAGAAGATCATAGAAAACAGGGTCCCTTCAAATCCAAGTGATGATTTACCAGTACGTGACTTATGAACTGAGGAGACAATACAAGTCATGAATCATAAAGGCAACATAAGTGCGGAGGAACTTTACATTAACAAACAATTTATCACGGAGCTCATAGAATAATAAATATCATTAGTAATATATGAAAACCAAATGTACTACAGTTAACTTTGATGATATAGAAAAGACAACAAAAAAATTAGAGAAAAATCAGGCTTCTCACCTTGAATAGCCTCTTTATAACGAATAAGTGATTCTCTAGCTGTTCCACGTCTCATATATGCCTTCACATTCTGGAAATAACATTAAACAAAAAAATATATGCCAAGTCAATAAATTTGAGATGATCCTAAACGCTAACAACCACATAAGAATCGCAAATCCTATTCAAGAGGCTCTTTTCAAAAGTAAAAAGGTCAAACATTTTCTTATTAAGTAGCTATCCAACTGAAGATAAAGATGTATAATACCAAGATATAAGAGAACCAAAACAAACAAACAAAAAAAAAATAAATAAATAAAAATAATAGGTTCTTGTAGCATATAATAATTCCTACGTTATCCTGATGTTTCCATCCTCACTAATTTCATCAATCAAACATTTCCATAAGTTCAAACCATCAATATCAACATTCTTCATGCTTAAGCATAACGGGATTTGTTTTTTTTGGCTTTTTGGACAATTGACTAAAGCTAAAGGATTGAGAAAAATGAATATATAATAAAGGATACTTTGCAAAAAGCAATAAAAACCAGAAGCTTAATATCTCACCTTCTTGTCTAGTGCTATCGCATTACTGCAGTCCTCTTCAGCTTGTTGGAAACTACATGGACAATTAATATGTAAGAGAACTGTTTAAAGAAAAAAGCATTAAACAGAAAGACAACCCAAGGAAACAGAGACATCGTACCATCCCAACTCTAAGTAAGCAGCTGCTCGATTGGAGTAGTAAGTTGCATTTGTCCCATTTAGTTTGATAGCTTCAGTGTAGTAATTCACAGCCTTATTCCATTGCTTTCCCTTGAATGCAGCATTCCCCTGCAAGAGAATCACACACAAGTGATGACAACTTTTGTAATATTTATAAACATAATGTGAACAAAAACAAATAATAATTGGGGATAAGTGCTTCTGATACAGAGTAGCCATGTTGGTGGCAGAAACAAAAATGCCCACACGAATTTTTTATTTTTCTAATCTATTGTAGAAAGATATGTAACAAAAACAGTTTCTGAATGAACTATATTACATGCCCTATATAGAAAACAAAATTGAAGTGTTCGTATGGGATTTCAGCTCAAGCACATGGGTCTACAATATTCATATTTGTCACTTTCAAGTGAACAAATAATAACTAGACCTGTAGACCAGCAAAATTTTGCAGATGGCAAAACAAGAAATGATAATGCAAGCACTAATCAGTAACCATCCTAGTAATGGAAAACTAATGAAGGTCAAACCATATGTTATCTTCTCAATGGAAAAATTTGTGAAAATGAAAGAGATGTTGCGGCATTTATTTTTTGAATCTAAGTTTTTTCTTCTTTTAGAAGAAGAAGAAGATTGAAGGTTTGAAGGTCTGCTCTCTTGAACCAAATGTATTGATTGGAAAAGTACCCAAATCGCCCTACTAGAACTCTGCTTTAACAGGACCAACACTAGGTGTCAGCTGGATTTTTCAAGTGTGTCATCTTAGTCAAATCTAGTATGCTTTAGACCACATTAACCTCATCCTTTGGTACTTAGCACCTTGTCCTTTCCTTTTTCTTTGTTTACAATCTCCCACATGACAGCTATGTAAATTTAACTCCTCTGGCACTTCCTAATGATATGCTCTCAGCATACGGGAAGTGGGGAAGATAGACAAAGATAAGGAGGTGTCCTCCACTTTATGAGGTTTACCTATTAAACACATGCATGACACTTAGGCAAGCAACATTCTTCAGAAGCAAGCTTACAGTGGAAAAGGCAATTGGAACTATTCCTACCTCGATTTCAGTTTTATTTAAAGTATATTAACAAGATAAAGAGTTAAAATACTCAAATAATAGTTAGACTGAACTCATTGGTCACTGACCACTTTAGAACAGAATAACATATCATTTTGCAATCATCACTAGGAGAGGACAAAGATTCAAAAGTAAATATGAATAACACTGAAAAGAACCACTGTTCCTTCGGAACTGATTGGAACACTAACAAGAATCATGAAGAACCCAATAGTAATAGAACCATAAAAAGAATGAAAAAATTGCATAAGATGTTTTTGTTTCTTGTAAATGTAAGATGCTCATAATGTGAAGTACTAATTATAACAGGCTGAAATGGCTAGTGTGGACCAACCTTCTCCTTCAAGAGTTCAGAAGTATCCATGTTGCCATTGATATCTGGCAATGGTAGTGAATTGGATGTAATACTGACTTGCTCTTGAAGAGATGAGTAAATACCCAAGACTGTATCAAGAAGAAATTTGTCCCCACCATGGAATGTCATAAATGAAACAGAGATAGGACAGTCATTGTGCTTTCCTAATGGAAGGGTAACCTGGTAGTAGAAATTCAATATATAAATACATAAATATATATATATATGCTCACAAGGAAATCAACAAGCTTGTAGAAATTAAACTTAACATAAATACAGGAGCTTGAAAAAATTAAAATACCTGACAGCAACCAGACATGCTTGCAATGCTTGTTAGTGCTAATGTTCTGTTATGGAACTCCAAAGAAAGCCCTTTCTTTGTACCACGCTTCAATGGAGGATCTGCAACTGTGGGAATCACTAGAATTCCATCATCCTGGAATATCAAGAATAGGTAAGAAACAAAGGCACATTAAGTTGAGCAGTGTAAATGCAAACCATCAGTTAAAAGTGAAATGAACATCAGAATAGGAAGACAAACAATAAACAGCTGAAGAAATAGTTAACCTACTGAAAGATCATTCAGAGGTGTTTAAAAGTTAAATGAACATAACAATAGGAGGACGGACAAACAATACACAAGGGAAGAACTAGTTACCCACTAAAAGATCATTTAGAGGTGTTCTTCAGAATTTCAGCTCAGATCAAAGAAACAGAAAAGCCAGTTCAATCAGAAGGACTTCTACTTTAATGCAATTTTGCATGGACGGGGAAAAAAAAAAGAGAGAGAGGAAAGTTACATCTGATTAGTTAAAAAGAATTTGAACCAGATAAACATGACTGGATACATAAGAGCACCAACTAAAATAGTCTCCACAGTTAACGGTGACAATGTGAACAATGCAATAACTTGATTGTCACACTTTCTCCAAGAATAAATAAGTATTTCCAGACTTGATAACCAAAGATATAAATGTTGCCAACATTGAAGTCTAAATAAAATCCAAGTTCTTCTTCAGTTCTGTCATTTTATTTTATGTTTTTGGTGTGATTGTATTTTTGGGGATGGGGAGAACACCAGAGTGGGGTTAGGTGGGACTGAATTGGAAGGATGGGAATTCACCAGGAAAGTGAGCTTCCACAAGCTCCCACATGCAGGTAAATATAGTTTATCCACTTCCAAAAAAATTGTTAAATGAAATTTCTAATGAAGAAAAGCAACAAGATGTAGGATTGCTTTTTAATCATTTCCCTCACTGATTTGAGCAAGGAACAGGAGTTAAGAGGCAATCAAAGAGAACCTAGGTTGCCCAAGCACAGCCATGACAGCAAGGAAGCACGAACTATGCTCTATTTCACTTAAATGTGAAGTGAAAATGACCTTTCCTAGCTAAAATCGTCTTGTTAATTAACTCAAGATCCAATCAACTTCAACAAACATTAGCCACAAAAACCCAAATTGTACATTTAAACAACATTAAAAAAACCCACAAGAAGCCAGACTACTTGCTGCTGTTCCCCCAAATGAAATTTTTTCTAAAACATAAACTACACTAACAATATATGATTTGCAAACGAAATATTTATTCAATTTGAATTGCTTGCTAGAGACAAACTAATAACTTATTCCAAGTGTTTGAATTGCTTGTTAGAAAACTGATAACTTATTCAAGTATAAATTTGTTCGATACAAACTACTCTTTAATGAAGTCTAGGTACACCCAAAACATTCAAGATAGCCCTTTCACACCAACAATATTGTCCAACTATGGAGGCAAGGCTTGATAAAATATAGAGTAACAGCACACTTGCACATTTTATAAGGAAAAAAAAAACAAAAAAGAACAAAAATAATCTTATTAATAAGTATAAAAGATTAACAATAAGAAGAATGCTGAGACCTTCAAGAAACTTTGGAGGGCAGCTCTCATCTCAGTCCTGACTTTGTATAAGATTTTCACATTCTCATGTACAGTGTTGATTGCTGCATGAACACAATCTGACACATCAGGTCCTAACTTTGGTTTCACTGATCTAATCCATTCCTCATGATTTGATTTGAACTCATATCTGAAAAGCAGTGGTGGTTATCACAGAAGTTAGTAAAAATAAATTGAAGGCCTCAACGATACTACATATACATTAACAAAGGAATATATGACATTGGACATTGCCTTCTCTAACAAAGAAACTTGTAAGACAAGAGGTTATTTTCCTTCTCTGTCGATAATGCAGAACATTATTACTTAGCAGATCATCATAGATTTATGTGCAAACAATGCTGTTCAAACCTATAACATGCATATGTAGTAATATTAGCAGCATACTGAAAGCCATTTAAAGTAAACATTATTCAGTTATGAATATAGCTAATTGAATCAACGCCTTCACAGAAAGATTATAAGACTAACATTTGCAAGTTTGACCTTAAAGACATTGGTACCTTAAAGACGATGGTGCAACATTTTCTTAATCCAGTCACCTAGCCTCAGTATCAAACAAAGTAACAGGAGATTGTATTTGCATATTTGCTGCCCGCATATACACATTTAAACATGCACATTCAACTGATATTTTAGAGAGTGCACCCACACACAGAGCTTACATAAGATAAACGTAAATTTAAACAAGAACATCCAACCAATGTTTTAGAGAGAGTGTGTGCATGCTGATAGAGTCATAGAGTGTGCAAGATAAATGTCAGTTTAAACATTGACAGCAACCCTGTTTTAGAAACATCGAGAGGGCCAAACCATAACAAATTATATTTTTCTTGTAGGTGTGATCCTTTCAATGGACATAAAACTGTTTTTAAGTTCTCTTATTCCTCGAAGTTTATTTTTTTCCTTCCACAGTGGTATGTAGATGTCACTACACATGTGCATACAAAGATTGCATAAGATAAATCATTTTAAGCAGGCACATTCAGTCCACATGTAAGTTTTGAACAAGCACATTCAACCCATGTTTCAGCATATACACAAAAAGTAAATAAGAGAAACCATGAACATAAGTAACATAACTATTACTCCAATACCTTTGTAATGAAACCATCACAGAAGATAGAGCTTTCAGTGTAAGTGTTCCATTTTGAAGCTTTGTGGATTCTTCACGAAAGCCTTTTAGACTAGGTACATTTGAAGCAATATATTGGCCTAAATTCATATGCTTTGGAGGCTGGTCTGGGCAATCCAAAAACAAAAGAAGTAAAGATAATATCATAATCCTTTTGACTTTAGTCAAGACATCCTCATCACACATCACTTTAGAACAGCATCAATATATTGTGGCAAAACATAATATTGATGGTTAAACGTTTGGGGAAAAAAGAACTGAATACTTAATCACAATAGAAACATATCAGAAACTGTTGCAAACTTACAGCCAGATAGATTTTCAGTTACTTTTCTAATAACATGTACACTCTTCTGTGTAGGAACCTTAGAAAGCTGAAAAAGATCATCAGCAAAAACAAGGCGTCTTGTCCTTTTAGGTTCTGTCGAATTCAATTGAAGCAAAACATGTCCAACACGATGTAGCACAGATGGATCACGAGCAAACCATCCTAATAGTCACCATATAATCAGATGAACAATCAGAAAACCAGGTTTTAAAAAATATATCTCAGAAACAATAGTAAAAAAGGTGAATTTTCTGACACACCAACAGTGTCCAAACTCTGTGAATTAGGCAAAACCCCAATTGCAGACACAGCACCATGAGATGGACGAAATCCAATAATACCACAAAAGGATGCCGGAATTCTCACACACCCAATTGTATCAGTACCTAGAAAAAATTATAATCATTAAATGACAGTAGTAACAACAATAAATCTCTTTGTAAAATTTTTTGCTAGTAAAAGAAGTGGCACTTGTAGCTCCGTTACACCTCAGTGCTTGTGTGCTTGAGAATGTGAAAAAGCCTTTCCATAATGACGAAATCAGAAAAAATACACTGAAATTGTGTCTTTAAGAATTAGGACGCAAAGGATTCATTAAAAGAAGACAGATGAAGCTTGGAACATTTGACACAGAGTAAATTCAAAATCTCACTGTTGAATTTGAACCCAACTCTGCAACCACATAAATGATCTACTCGCAACACAATAATGACGAGAAATAATATCGGAAAACACAAATTGGTCCAATAAAAAAAAAAGAATAAATATGTAAACCTTAGCTTACCAAGAGCGAAGTCTACAAGCCCAGCAGCAACAGCCACAGCAGAACCGCTGGACGAGCCACCAGGAATGCATGATGATACTTGTGGGTTAATAGGAGTACCATAATGCTTATTCTCCCCAGTTATCCTAACAACAGCGCCAAACAAACAGCTTCAACTAAATATTCAGAAAATTTTCCACCATTTTTCCTTTCAGAAGAGAGAGAATGTGATATAGAAATAGTTACCCAAAGGCAAGCTCATCCATGATAGTCTTGCCAACACAACTAGCCCCATTCTTCAATAAAGCAGTCACCACCAATGCCGTCTTCCCAGACTCCTCGTGGGTTCTCTGCCAATCAGGACTCCCGAACCCCGTTACGTAACCCTTCACTTCAAATCTAACACACCCAGAATCCAAAATCAAAATGGAAAATAAATAATAATCCATTATAAACATTATAAAAAAAAAATTAAAAAAAAAACAGAGGAAAAACGAACATGTCCTTGATGGCGAAGATTAGGCCAGCAAGCGATTGCCTCGATGCGGGAGGAGGAGGCTGAGGGAAAGGAAGGAGCTCAAAGCGCTCCAAGAAAGCACCGAAATCCTCCTTCTCAATCAATTGAGCTCTTCTCCTTCTTCTCCGGCGAGTCTCGGCCAGGATTACGATCCCTGCGACGCCGACTCCGATGGCGATCCACGTCTTTGGGTGAGAAGAAGCATTTGCCTTCACGACCTCTAGCGGCTTCCACATGACGAAAAGCTCGCCGGAAAAAGCAAAATGAAGGCAGGGTTTTTCGAGGGTTTTAGAAATTGAGAATTTATCGTGCACCGGTTGCGTAGGTTAGTGATTCTTAAGGGGGTGTACTCAAATCTTTATTCGATTACAAATGACCGGGCGCTATCGTGCACAAGTGTGTGCAGTTTAGTGATTGTCAGGGTGAATTCAATATGAATTAATATATATTTTTTAAACTAATATTTAATTACAATTTTATAAAAATTTTGTAAATTTAAAAAGTTTAAAAGTATTTGATTAAAATTTATTAAGAATTTTAAAAATAATAAATATTTAATTTTAATTTTTATAAATTTTTAAAAAGTCGATTTGAGGTATTTAATTATAATTTTTTTAATTTAAGGGTGTATTCAATTTAGATTTTAATAAATTATTATATATTTTTATAGAATTTATAAAAATATGAGTGATTTTTAAGTGATTTTTTACTTTTAATTTTTATAAATTTTGAAAAAATTTATGAACTTTTTTATTGCACAAAATTATTTTTTTTTCCATATAAGGACACAATAGTTTTTTTTTTTTTATAATAATGCTATTAAGAGAAGTCAATAAATAGTGATAGAGGATTTTTATTTTCCTCATGAGTACTCTATTAGTTTTTTAAATTTTTTATTTTTCTCACAATAGGAGGAGACAGGAGGCTAATAAATAATATTGAAGAACGACAAGATGATGATAGAATAATTTCACAATGAAAAGAAATGGATAGAGGAAGGAAAAGAGATGAAATAAAATAAATATTACTGTCTGACTTTGATGTGTCATTAAGGTTAAAAAGTACTTAAATGTTTTCAGAAAAAAATAATTTATAAAATTAAATACATATAAAATTTATCAAAAGTTAATAAAAGTCTATATAAATCTATTACTTATAAAAGTAAAGTTTGTATAAATACTTCTAAATTTTTATTAATTTTAAAATGTTATAATTGAATATTTCAAAATTTTTAATGACTTTTTAAAAGTTAAAAAAAATTATAATTGAATACTTCAAAACTTTTAATGACTTTTTAAAAGTTTATAAAAGTTAAAATTGAATACTTTATTACTTTTAAAAGTCTTAATAAGTTTTAATTATCTTTTTAAACTTTTTAAATTTATAAAAATTTTATAAAGTCATAATTAAATACACTCATTTTAGACTTTACTTTTATAAATAATAAATTTATACAAACTTTTATTGACTTCTAGTGAATTTTATATGTATTCAATCTTATAAATTATCTTTTATTATTTCTAAAAACTTTTAAAGACTTTTTCATCTCAATGACACATCAGAGTCATACAGTAATATTTTTTTCAGTTCATTTATTTTGCTTCCTCTTATCATCATGTCATCCTCTATTATTATTTATTGATCTTCTTCTATTGTGAGAAAAATAAAAAAAAAATTTAAAAAAAAACTAATGACGTTCTTGTAAGAAAAATAAAAATCCTCAATCAGTATTTGTTGACTTTTTTTAATGGCATTATTATAGAAAAAAGAAAAAAAGAAGCTATTGGTGTCTTTGTAAGAAAAAAAATAAATACCAACTTGTATAATAGAAAAGTTTATAAAAGTCTTTTAAAATTTATAAAAGTTAAAAATAAAAAATCATTCATATTTTTGTAAACTGTGTAAAAATTTATAAAAATTTTAAATTAAATATACCCACTAAAACCCAAATGGAAGTATCTTTGAAATGCACGTAGGCACGCATACTTACTGACCAAGGCATGAAAATAAGTTCTGTGACCAGCACTTTTGCACGCATACTTACTGACCAAGGCATGAAAATAAGTTCTGTGACCGGCACTTTTGCCTCTTGCCAGTACATTTAGAAGCTTCTTCCTTCGCCATCCAGCAGTCTTGGCGGGACTATGGAGTTTTTACTTTTTTTATTTTTAATTTTCAGGGGTTTTCAATTCCATTAGTGACTTCTTAGGCTATGTTTACGTCTGTTTAGTACGTAGAATCCAGCATATGACTATTTTTTTACTCGAGAGGGATTCATCTAATTTGATTTAGACAATATAATATAGTATTGTCCTGATTAAATTATAAATTAATGATCTTATGTTTAGTGCACTTTATTATATATATATATATATTCGTACAATATAACTTTATATTATATTTTATATCAGAAAATGAAGTTTCTCTTTTAATATTTTTCCTCTAAATAATATGTAATATTCTTTTAATATAATTTTTTTTATAGTTTTTTAATATTTTTAAACATAGAGAGCTATTATGTGCAAAAGGCCTCAGATTGAGTGGATAAGTGCAAGAAAAAATAAAAAATAAAAAAAAAATAAGAAGGTTATCCTTTAATTTTTGGTTAAAAGTCATTTGTTAACGTGAAGTTGAGAAAGGAGATGATTACGAGGCAATGATCAATGGAAATCAAATTAGGTTACTAATAACATCTCATATGATATAAAATCAAAACATCTAAGTTTGAGTAATTGCATTAAAAAGAAAAAGCAAAAAAGATTGTATATAGGTAGTACAATAACTCAACCAAATATATATATATTGATCAAACAACCAAAAAAAATATGGAAGAGCACTCTTTTGTACTCTTTGCTAGTACTTCAACTAATTAATCTGCAAAAAAAAAAAAAACTCAATTATTCCATAATGATCCCTTTCAACTGGTTCGATCTCGCATCATACTAATTAGATGAATGAAATGGATGGTTCAAATCAATCTTTCACCGCTCATTGAACGGAGGCGATATGACGGATCAAGTCTACAACACGAGAGCTGCCACAATACAATAAATAAAGATAAACTCAATTATCTACAAAATCTATAGTGACACAATTTGATTGCCAAGTCCATCATTTCTAAAGATTATATTATTTACAAAAAAAAAAGAAGATTAAGTAATTAAATGTTAAAAGAAAACTTTAAATATTGACAAAAGGGTTGAAAGATAATAATAATAATAGTAATTAAAATAAAATAATCGTATATTACCTGTAACCCCATTCATTATCATACCAGGAGACAAGCTTCACAAAGTTATCATTCAGAGCAATTCCAGCTTTAGCATCGAAAATGCTTGACCTACCAAGTTTCAGTATTTCATCATAAATTGAGTTCCAATTCCTATATTTCATATATATATATATATATATATATATATATATTTCATTTGAAATTTAAAAAATGAAGAATAGAGAAAATTGTCATATAATTAAGAATATTGTACACACCTATTGTCTCCCACAAAGTCAGTTGACACCACATCATCTTCAGTGTAACCTAGAATTCCCTTCATATCTCCCTCAGATGCCTCCCTGTATACAAAATAATAATAAAATAATATATATATATATATATATAAAAGAAAATAATAAAAGATTATAATACAAACCTACTGATGGTTGATGGTTTTTAATATAAACCCATTTTTTTTATTATAATTTCTTTAAATCAAACTAGAAAAAAACAAAAAGTAAGAAAATAAAAACATTTTTTACTATAAAACGCTAATTAATTTATTTGATACTAATAACAAATTTTATTAATAAAATAAATCAGATGCGAACAAGCCTAGACTTACTTGATAGCAGCTTTAATATCATCGTAACTGGCTTTCTTATCAAGTCTTACAGTCAGGTCAACTACTGAAACGTCAACAGTTGGTACGCGAAACGACATTCCAGTAAGTTTCCCATTTAGTGCTGGTAACACTTTGCCAACAGCCTACACAATTTTGAAACACAAACCAATTATAAAATTTTATTTATTAAACAACAATATAACATATATTTATAACAAAAAGAATTTTACTTGGATATACAATAGTCTAAGGTTTAAAACACTCAATATAATTAATATTCATAAATTAAAAATAAATTATACAATTGTTTTCTTGGTTAATGAATTATACAATTATCATAAATTTAAAAAAAAAAAGACAAAATAAGAGATTAATCAAGACATTAATAACGAATACTGCATACATCACAATTTATAATAATATATAAATGATTTAATAGATGTCACATTATAATTTATATAAATTTTAATCAATCACAAACTATTATATCACTTATATGTCAAATATAAAATATAATTAAAAAAAAATTATTATTTAATAATACCTTAGCAGCCCCAGTGCTGCTGGGTATGATGTTAAAGGAAGCAGCTCTACCACCTCTCCAATCTTTCATTGATGGTCCATCAACAGTCTTTTGAGTGGCTATGTATCACACAGTTCACAACTAAATCAATGTTCCCCCACAATTAATATACTACACACTTTTATATATATATATATATATATATATAGATATAGATATATAATTTTCCACTAACCAGTGATGGAATGAACAGTGGTCATAAGGCCCTCTACAATGCCAAATTTGTTATGGATTACCTATCAAGACATTTAAATACAAGCATTAGATCATCCGTTCCAAAAGAGCATTTCATGTGAAAAAAGCCATATATATATATATATATATATATATACACACATATATATGTACCTTGGCCAGTGGAGCAAGGCAGTTGGTAGTACAACTTGCATTGGAAACAATATCAAGCTCTTTATTGTATTCCTTCTCGTTAACACCCACAACAAACATTGGAGCATCTTTACTTGGAGCTGAGATTATAACTTTCTTTGCACCACCCTATTTAAAAAATCATTAAATTAGTGCCAAGCACTAATTACCATTTGTACTTGAAAATTGACACACACACACACACTCTCAAATATATATATATATATATATATATATATATATATTAACCTTCAAATGTGCAGCAGCTTTGTCCTTATCAGTGAAAACTCCAGTGGACTCGACGACATATTCAGCACCAGCCTCACCCCATGGAATCTCCTCCGGGTTCCTAATATAATAAAATTTAGTAAAATATTCTTTCAGTTTATTAATTTTATATATAAAAATATTATTCTATTTTCCCCAATTTCTACGCAACTAACAATACAAATGAAGGGTACATTTTTATTGGTTAAGATGGCATGTATAATATACATGATCAATAAAAATTTAACACATCATTTATATTCCAATATAAATTATAAAGTCAAATAACTATTCATTTTTCACTTATCAGACTATTTTTCTTTTCCATATAAATTATTGTATCAAATAACTGTACTTATTTTTCATTACCGGACTATTTTTTTTTAAAAGAAAAAACAGAATAAGTAAAAGTACTTCAATAATAAACAGCATTTTAGGGCGAGAACAAACACTTCATGGCCAAACAAATTAATCTTAGATGATTTATGTCTTTGTCTGTCCCAATTAAAATTTGACAGTTTATTTCATTTTTTTTTCCCATTTGAATGAGATATAAGACGCTAATTGGGGAATAAAAAATAAGACGGATAATCTAAATTCTAACAGTTTATAGAAATAGCTAGTATATCTAAAAGAATCAAAGACTGGAAAATACCTAGCGCCAAAAACTGCGACTGGTTTGTCACCAAATAGGAGGGTCTTAGAGTCTTTGACCGTAATTTCATGGTGCTTCCATTGCCCGTGTACACTATCATACTTGAACATGTAGGTCTGAAAAAATATAATAGCCAAAATTAATGTTATCTATAATAAAAAAACAAATAGAGTTAATATATTTCAAGTGATTTTAAACTTTTTAGCAATTTAGTTTTAATTTTGTTAGATGACAAAACTAAACATAATCTAACTCAGAACTCTACATATTTATTACTAATATATACTAATTTAATTATGCTTTATTAATATATAAAACATATATTCATCCATCCACACATCTAGATAAATGCATGTGCATATAACATAAAATACATAAATAAATTAAAAAGCTAGCTATAAAAAAATTAGAGTTAATATAGTAGAAGTACTTTAAAGTTAACATTAGATGATAAATGATAATTTAATTAATACTTATTATTATACAAACTTAATTTCTTCCACGTAAATATTTGGTAAACACGTATATATATTACCATGTAGTCAGTTGTGATAAACGGGTCATTAACAGCGACGAGTTCAACATCGTCTCTCTGCAAAGCAACCCTAGCCACTAACCGTCCGATCCTTCCAAATCCTGATCACCATTTTCATAATAACAAAAATTAAATGGAAAAAAAAAAAGAAGATTAAAAAAGAAAATACAAAGAAAAGAACTACCAAAACAAAATACTAAAAGAAAATTAAAGAGAAAAAAATGTACAATAAAATATAAATACCATTGATGCCAATTTTAATCTTCCCCATTGTTTTTTCTTCGAAGAAAATGAATTACCAAAGCAAAAGGCTCACTCCAAGGAGAGGGAAAAGAAAAAAAACTAAAAACAGAGTGGAATGATTTTGTGAAATAGTTTGTGAGAGCGAGAGAATGAGGTTTGTGTGTGTGTGTGTATATATATATATATATAACTTAAAAGTATACGTGGAGAGTAATAGGTGGGGGCCATGTGTGCGTGGAGATGGATGATTGGTGGAGTGTTGTATGGTGTGGGATGGTATTGAGGTGGCAGCATTGCCATTGATTTTGAGAAACTACTCGAGCTCAAGACTCACATTAATTAGTTGGAGATCCATGAGAAGTGTGGGTGGACTTGGTAAAACAAAATTATTAATTTTTTTCTGACAAGATTAAATAAGAAATAAAAGAGAGAGAGTTTAATTAGGCAACATTATAATTGTAATAATTAGGCGTGTAAAGCACAAATTTATAGATAATTAGGTGCATTAATTCTGTTAGAAAATATGCCCCGTTGCTACTTCAGTTTTGTAAGTCTATAGGAGTTTAGAGAAGGAAGTTCACTTCCCTAATAGTTCCCATCCATTTGGAGTTTAATAAAATTGAGTATATCTAAGGTCTTGACAGGAGATTATCAAGACTTAAATCGTAATTTTTACAAGAAATATGAAAATTTGGTCGACTTTCTTACCACTAGGTCACACCCAATTGAAAAAAAAAAAAATTTAGTCTTGTGTGTTCAGTATAGTAGGTTAAGTGAAGATTTTTTTTTTGTATTTTTTTTTTATTTGTCCTGGGTAGGGAATATGAACTCATATTCATTGATTTAGTATTACAAAACTAAAACAAAGCCGATTTGGCGTAACTTTTGAAAAGTCAAAAACAGCCTTTGGATAATTTTTTAAAAGAGCTTTTGACTTTGAGAAGAGCTCCCAACCAAATCTAAAAAATATTAACTTCTCCAGACAAAAATTAAATATTTTAATGTTTAATGAAACTTTCATAATATTTATTTTACCTTATATTATATAATAATATAAAAATATCATAATTATCCTATAAAAGCTCTTTTACATAATATTGACAAACACTATTTGTAAAATTATAGCTTTTACTTCTCTTCTTCTACCGCTTAAAAACAAAAGCAAAAGCTATCTTAAAAACATGGAGAAGAAGAAAAAACTATTTTGTTTACCTTTTAATAATAATAATAATAATAATAATAATAAAATACCATAAATTATCCGATGATGAAAGCTCTCTTTATAATATTGTCAAACATTAACTGCAAGCTATAGTTTTTGCTTGGTTTACGTCTAGAATTAGCAGATTGACAAATATTGATAAAGTCGTTTGGTTTTTTTCATTTCTTGAATAATACAGTAATAGTCTAATCTTTTTGCTTTGTATCTGTGCGTGAAGGACTTCGTTTGGTATATTAACTATACATAGTGAAATTATGTAGGGACAAAAATCTTAAAATATAATATTAAAATATAAATACATACATATATATATTCTAGGCTGCGTAGCTTAGTATATGTAGAAATAAAATTGATCAATTTGTGTGAAATTCAATAAAAAAAAATATAATAAAATAACATATTACTGTAACTCAACTTTAGTAAATTCGTAGCAAGGGATTCCCTTTCAAAGGAGGTGCAATATCCCGTAAAAGGTAAGTAAACATATATGAGCTACATAGCCCAATATTTTTGTCTATGTATATGTGTGTGTGTATATATATATATATATATATATATATAGCTTTTCTTATTCATTTGCCTCTAGGATAAGTTAAAATATCAAATTGTCAAAGGCCGGCCAATTCTGGAGGAGTTTCCAATAGCAATATAAAGTGGAAAAATTCAAAACATGCTAAAACCAAAAAATGGAAACAGCTTGTTCCAAACGTGTAGTATTTAGCAATGGCAGGCATATATACACCAAATGCAATCTGTGTAAAAATAAGAAGTTCATTCTCCCAATCCATGTAGAAGGTAATTATTCCCGGCACTCTCACACGAACTGCGGTAATAATATTAAATCAACACTAAAAAAGTCACAAATGCAAAACTATAGAGACAAATAATGGTATGTAATCTTACACAAAAGAAATCAAGCAATATAAATAAAATCGCACAACCTAAACATGCAATAACTAAAATTATACAACTGGAGGGGGGGAAGGGGGGGCGTAGAGTACAACCTCTTTGAAACAAATTTCAAACTTATAATCAATCTTATCCAAACTGGGGTTAGCCCATGTCACTGAAATCCCATGCAAATAGAAACACAGGATTAACAAATCCCAGAATCCAGAGTTGTATTCTTCTTTTCACCTTTTATTTCACACCTTGAAACGGACAACAATGCAGGAGATGTCATCCTTACTGTCTCTATTTAACGATTCGGTCACTAATTGCTTTGCTGCCCTTTGTGGGTCTTTCGTCTTTCTTGCTAAATCAACCGCCTCCTGATTCGACATGACCTGAAAGATCACGCGAGAAGGAAGACGAACAGTGTATGTGAAAAAGAATAAAATGGTAGGAGTGATTGTTCAAGATGCTTTGAACTTTTTGAAAGGGAGAGAGAGAGGTCACCTTCCATAGACCATCACTTGCAAGGATGAGAAGATCAGTATCTGGGCTAATATCAGCATTTTGTAGGTCCGGATCAGATCTCAAGTGAGACTTGAGGTTCTTGTCTCCAAATGCCCGAGAAACTGCGAGCTGCCCATTGACTCTTGCAACATCTCCTATTACAATATAAAACATACATTAGTTACAATGACTCAAACAAACAAAATACTAAATGTAAATATCCTCGCACCACATATATATGCATCAAATACTAACCTACACAATGGGAAACTATTACCTACAATTGACATACATAGTTTCTAGTTTGTGAAACCATACAACAACAGTACAAGACAGATAATCACAATACCAGAGAAAGATGATGAAATTATGGCCTGAAAATTATATGCATGGTGGTGTTTGGAATAGACCCCCATAGAAGAGTTAATTGATTCCAAGTTAACAAAGAAAAGGAATAAATGGAGCATACATATGTTCCATATCCATGTCATGTGCATCTGTATGCATTTGTTGTATAAGTTGAGTAGCTGAAAGTAAATTCATGCCAAGGACTTCTAGAAATGAATCATATAGCCAACCCTTTTATTACTCCACCAGAGAAAAAAGCGACAAACCAAATAGAATGATAAGACCCGCTTCAAGCCATACATTATTTGCTGCATTTATTATTACATCCTCTTCACTTAAAATTGATGGAGAGGAAGAGAATGCATTCAAAACCACAAATCCTTCTTTCTATCATCTATGTATGGCATTTTCCAGCATCCCGTATCTCAAGGTAGTTGGAACCTATGATTCTAGAGCCTCACAGAGAATCATTCTTAAATTTACTTTTCAATCACCTGAGTTACTCATCATTTTGGCAGACAAAATCTACAAATAAGAAAAAATGTACATTACAGTGCAAACCATTATAACAATATTTTTCTTATTTTGCTTTCCTTCTTTTGTTTCTATCCTATAATGGTAAGAGCCATTAAACTCTAAATTAATCACAAAAGCAATTTGGAACCCTAATTCAGTAAATTGAGACAGACAAATTGAAGAACTGTTCATCCTTTATAGAATCTCTCTTTCTTGTACCATTTCAGTTAGTTGAAGCCTGAAAGTTATTGAGAAATTGGTTTTAAGGGTTATACTATGCAAGTATTAAAAAATGCAACAAGATAAATGCTAAATTTGTCATCAAATCAAAAAACTTAAATTGTTAAGAAGTGGTCTCACTATGTATATCAAGCAACACAACAAACACAAACACACACGCACACACACATTCACACTCACACTCAAGACACGGACTAGCATATAAGCCCGCCCAACATCCCATAACAAAATGCAGGTTTTACACATGCAGAACCAAAGGAAATACCACAAACAGGCTCAGATACAATGAAATAAATCGTCCAATAATGTATATCAAGTCAAACGCAATACATACTGACAATAAACATTGCCAAGATCATTTACAAACTTAGATTTTCTCTCAGCAATATGTTTGCATATAGTAGGAAGCTAGAAGAGCAAATTACTCATAGGTAGATATGATTGCCTTTATCTTTTTAAATGTAGATGGAATGTAAATGTCAATGCAATTAAGTATATTCTTTTGAGCCATTGTGATAAACTAAGGAAGTTTATGCCTGAGTCATTATATCAAACGATAATATTCCACTTAATTACACCTATAAAATTTTAGACCTTTGTTGCACATATCATTCGGATGTAGGTAAAGGTCAATCTTTTCACAAAGAATCACAGAAAGCATAAACCTGGTCTGACCCGAATATGCACTTACTAAGTACCAGTCTTAGAACAGCAGATATACTAAAAAGATTCCTACTTCCAAATGTTTATGATAACAATTGATAGATTGCAGTTATCGTCGCAGAATAAGGATTACAGTTGAAATTCGCCCAAATGTGATGTGGAATAGTAGTTTACTTTATTTACTAATTTATGTTTTTTGAGTTTTTATTAATTTAGGATCCTACAACGTGCATATAAATTTTTACACTTCAAGTTGATTTGGATTGATTTAGTTTCCTAGTTTAGATTTGGTTTGTTTTCTCATGTATTAGATTCTATGTAACCCAGCAGGACTTTGACAGACAGACAAAACTTGATTATTGAATAATACATATGATTCTTCTCCTCCTCTGTTTCTCACCCCCTTTTCTCTCTCACCTTTCCTTCTCCTCTTTTCCATATCAAAATACATTCTAATAATTTTCACACATTTTTAACGTCAGACGCCCTATACATATACTTTAAACCTTAGATAATACATATTACTCCAAAGAAAAACTCAAATCAATTCCTTGCTAGTCTATATGGTTTTATCTTTCCCATTTTGATGCCACTTGACCAGATATTCTTATTATCTATTGCAGGAGTTGTAACAGTCAATTATAATCAAATTTGCAGTAAAAAACCAATATGCCTCTAATGGAGAGTGAAGAAAAGGAACAGATCAAAATATGAGAACATACCAATCAACACACAAGTGGCCACTTAACTCATCAAAAAATAATTTATATATACATATTCATACATGTATAGTATATTTTCCCACTTGTCCTGATATACATGGTATTGGAACTTTGTTTTCACTTCTTCTTGGGTTCAAATCCTAGTGATCTCCTGTTTCTAGTACTTCATTTGGTTGTGTCCAAATAAGGTACAAATTTGGTTCACAGTTATGGGGGAGGCCTATACATGAGTATTGTGTTGCCTTCATAAACATAGTAGGGTCCCCTTCCTAACAACTTGAGCTTTGGATTATGGAACTTAACTTATTTCAAAAACTTCTCAACCATTTTAAAATTTTAATACAGACTTTGAGGACAGAAACTAAATAGAATTCACGAATACAAATTGAAACATACAGAACTAAAACAAAAAACTACCGTTTAAGATGCTCATATGTTCTATATCTGAGGTATCAGGGCTTTGCTAATATTTTAGTTATTACTGAAAATGTTATTGCAGCAGCCAGTTGACAAATGTGGTCTAATGTCGCCACGAATGCTATAGTCAGAATTAACACATTACATGGCTAATCAAAGTTTCTATAGTTGATTTTATATTTGTACCAAAATGTATTAAATATCATTCTTAGTACCAAAAGTTGCCTAATCCCAATTAATTAGAGTTGGAATCCTTTTTCATCATTTGACTCTAAGATTATTGTCACTTTTGTCTTTGATAATCATGATCCATGCCGCCACTCAGTCTTATCGATGCCATTTTTGCCTCCATTTAGCACTTCAACCTGAATAATAAATAACTATTGCGCACAAGTGCATCTTCATATCGTTGATGTGCATGATCACACAACATATGATAACTTCTTTCATCTAGCCTCAGCAGATAAAAACTCTGACCTCTAAACACAGATCTTTTTCAGATTAACACTCATCCATTTAATATTTTCACCTCAATAATGATCATTAAGGGAATATCCTTTCTTATTTGCCCACCATTCTATGAGTATAGGTGGTTTCTTATTTGTTCCATGAAAATTGTTTTAACCACAAGTATTCTACCATCAAATATTGCTTTAGACACATCCAGCCACTCTAAATTTATATAAAGCATCCACAATTTTCCAATCTGAATCAATAAAAGACATATGAGACTAATGTAAAGAGGGTTTCATATTTTTACACTTTTTGATAATTATTTTTTGTTCTCTTATACTTAATCCTACAACAATAAAAACAATTAAAAGATCTAAATAAATAAATAAATAAAAAGTAATAACCTTGATACCTTGGTAACAACAATGATATTCACATCAGATGTCAACAATAAAAAAAAAAAAACAAGTGCGACAAAGGACATGAATTTCATGGAGGCAATGTTGCTCTGGTCTGAGCAAACAGGAGTACATTTTATAGAAAACAGTTAACAAAGGACATACATGTATCAAAACTCCCATAAAACCCCCAGACATGATTCTGCTGTCTAATACAAGTTCGTAAACAGACCAAGTATAAGTTTGTGCATGGTTACTTCATTGACACTCAAATATAAATATAAAAAAGAGGAAAAACCGAGCATTTCTCAGGGATAGCCCTAAGTCTGTAACACAAGGATTAAACTTAAGAAGGAAAATGGTTTTCATGAATTTAATCAATCTATTAAAACCATTATGGTTTATAATAATAAATGGAGTACCTGAATCATTGTAAGAGTAAGTAGAGAAATCATCTGAGATTGGAAAGATTACCCAGATCTCCTCAAATGATGAATAAAACTTCTCTTTTGTATGTAGGACTCCATTTATTTTGTGAACAAAAAAATGCCTTCATCTCTTTTTCAGCCTATGATGAGGCCCATGTTCAATCCCATTTTTCTCCAATACTATAATTTCTTCTCATATAAATATAGATTTTGTAAAATAGAATAATATGAAAAGGAACAACACTAATGTTTACACTCTTGATTGGGAAAGGTCATACTATAGCCCTGTTATGGCTTTCCTTAGCAATTCAAACAGAGCTCTTTTTTCATGTCATAACAAAAGCAACAGGGGACATGATTTGTACTGATATTGACTTAAAGTTAAAAAAATGAATTACTTGAATAAATAAAAAAATCCATACCAACAGAATATACATATTCAGATCTTCCATATCCAAGAATTATAAAGGAATCAAAGAGAAATGAAAGCCAAGGGAGATTACAATGATTAGCTCATTGTGGATGGGAGCATGGATATAATAAAGACCATTACCAGCATAATAAAGACCATTACCAGCAACTAACACAAAACAAAAAAACCAAAACAAAAACAAAAGAGCGTCAAAAGAAAACAAAAGAAGAGAAAGAAAGAAGAAGAAGGTATTCTGATGAACTTCAAAGAAGCTATAATTACTTCAAATTCTTATTTTCCCCTCAACATATGATGAATATAATCCTAGCTTAGCACCTAGCAATCCTAAAAGGCAAACTCCAAGTATAGGAAATGAGTTTAATCTTCATATTTATTTCCACTTTAATGACCTTCAAAACTCAACCAATCTGCCGCCCGCTTCTTTATCTCTCGAATTTACACCTTACAATATTTAAAGAGATCCTGATAAAATTATAAAGCTACACTAGTAATCAAATGCCTAAAATAGCCAAAAGTTTCCCTAACTACTTTTAGGAATTTAATATTCTCTTAAAAAATATGAAAGAATGCATGGGCAATGAATATTTGAAGTTGACTTTGGTCATGCAAGCACATAATGCCACACACACAATCACATACACAATGCGTCATGGACATCTGGATTTGTGGAAAGAACCTGGCATGTTTGAGACAAAACCTCCTTTATTCTCAATGCTGCACCGCTCAGTATTGGGTTCATGATCAGTAGACATCTGTACTGCCTGTCCTTTCCTTGAAAGAACAGCTCGTGAGTCTCCAACATTGGCAATCCATAACCTCCGGCCATTTATCAGAATTGCAGTAACTGCTGTAGATCCCCCTCGTCCCAAGTCAGGACTATGTGAGAGAATTGCCTCGTCTGTTTTCTCATATGCTTTAGAAATAGCCCTGTTGGGATCAGTCCAGAAATCGTCCTGGAATTGATTAGAAGACAATGTATAAGCATATTTTTTCCGATCAAAATATTATAAGGGTATTAGGATGCAATTAATATAAACCTATATTCTGCCAAAAAATGCAATATGCAATCCTTTAGAAGCTATTTTCCATATAAATTTTTTTAGAAGAAGAAAAAAATCATTGCTAATAACTTAAAATAAGCGAACCAATAAGCAGTACAATCATAATCATTGCAATAAACAACAAAAAACCTCATTTCAAGTGACTTAAAATAGAATGTACCTTTCCTCGGCATGTCCCAATGCCTCTTAACAGTTTAAACAAATTATGCATCACTTAAGTCGACAACTCACCTCCTTTAAGATATTAGAAAACAGATTCTTCTGAAGATAGGAAGGTACACTATCTCCCAAATGCCCATCAAATATTGCAAAAAGTCCAAGTTCGTGTCCTTGGAGCTGAACGAATTTAGCAACATGATAATCTTCCATGGGATGATTTGCTTTCCCTTTAACTAGACTGAAGCCATATTTGACTGGGCCCTGATGGCTCCTGCCCTTGCCAGAGCTACATGAGGATCGTCCTCCAACAACCTTAAAAACAAAAAATAAAAAAGAAAGGAATATGTCCTGTTTGAGTGGGAGTGGAAATAAGGGGAAAAAGAATGTTCAAGCGCATAACCATCAAAAGGAAAAGAAAACGATGCAACAAAATAAAAGTTTAAAAAACAAGAACTTATCCTACAGGTGGAAGTAAATAAATTTTATAGGCTATGGAAAAACAACCCTTAGGTATCCAGTTAACCATTTGAAATTTGCTAGGATTTGTAAGATTGATCAAAACACCAGCCTAAAAGTTGCACTGAATCACAGGGTTTGGCTTAAGTTGTAAACATAAGGGATACCTTACCAATAAAAAATGGAAAAACGAAAAGCAAGAAAAAAGAAGCAATCCTGGGTTTTTATCAGTAACAAGATCTACCAATAGTATATAACAAAGAATAACTTCCGAAAACAATGAACTTGTTGGGTATCACTTCTCAAAAATTAGCTTTTGTATCTGCATCTGAATAACATAGATGGCCTTTTACAGCAGCTCCCAAAACTAACATTTTCAGATGATGGCCTGTTCACCACAAATCATAAATTTTTCAACATGCTCTGCAAATTTTCTTCTTGTCAACAATGCTTGAAAATGGCCCTTAAGAACCTCTTAACATCTGTTTAAAATTTACAGTTGCTCCAAAACCAAAACAGGTACTACAAGAACAAAAGTGATTCATTCGAGTTCTTCTAAATCTCATAGTTGCTAAAAAGGAAGTGTTATATGTACCAACATGTCAATGTAATCATAGTACCCAAACTTTGATAAACCAAACATTGTTTACACAAAATGATTAAAAAAAATTGTTTACAATTCCCTCCTACTAAACACAAGCTCTTCTTTGAATATTAAATAATCCAAATAAAGTATAAAAAAGAAACTGAAACAGAATATATCTAATAATCCATTGCCAAATAGCTACATACTAATTTTAGATCATTTAACTTTTCAACATGTTAACCTCACACATCAAAATCTCCCAAATCCCCCAAAGTTATCCCTAAGCAGAATTAGGAAAAGCCCAATATAGAAAATACATGCATAATTGCATAGGGAATTGGAAAAAAAAGAAAAGAAAAGAAAGAAAGAAGAGAGAAAGCTGATATAGTCTCACCTGAGAATAGACAGAATTGAAGCAACACAGGTTATCCATTAAACTCCACCTTAACTCCTTCTACTACAAGTCAACATCTACCACTTCTGCAGGCCAAGAGAACCCAAAACATCAAAACCAATAAACAAAACCAAATTTCGAGTATTTACAAACTACAAAATCAAAACAAGTGATTTGATCATCAAAAACAACAAACAAATCATCAAAATAATCCCCTAAACCCCCCCTAAAATCCCCCAAAAAAAAAAAAAAAAAACACAAACTTTATTCAAAATTATCAAATGGGTATTTCAGAATTCTCCTTACCGATCCACCAATCTGCTAAAATTCTCCAAGAAACTCAGAGAAAAAACTGCTGCACACCGACTTGAATTGTCGAATTTTGACTCTATTACAATAAAGAGAAATACAGAAAGAGATAATTGTATATACACAACCAACCACTGAGACACGGAAATTTATTTTTTATATAACAAAATAAAAATTTATACAAACAAGGAAATTGAAGAAAAAAAAAATAGGGAAAGAATGGTATAGAGGGTGTAACCGTTCTTCTTCTTTTTTCTTTGTTTCTTTGGTTTTTTTTTTTTTTTTGGTTTTTGGGTTTTTGGAGGGGGGAGAGGGAGAGAGAGAGAGAGAGAGACAGAGAGGACTAAGAGAGAGAGAGTCCTTGAAAGGGTACAGAATGACTGCCAAAAGGCAGAGCTTGCCCTTATTGACTTTCTCTTCTCTTTTTCTTTGTTGGGCGTTGATTTGTTTTGTTTTTATCACTGGCACTGTTTTTTTTTTTATTATTACAGCTGTTTGCGTTTTTGAGGTTTTTATTCTTCTTCATAGATTTGTTCTTCTTATGAACACAAACTTCTTTAAATGGGAGCATTTGGTTGGGTCACTCGCACACACCTGTTGGGTTTTGTTTGTGGGGACCTTTTTCTTCTTTACAAAGTCAGCCTCTTTTTTTTTTTTTTGTTTCCTTTTGTTCTTTTAACTTTGGCACCTCGGTCTGTCCGAATCATCTCCCAAACACTCCCTTGGGTCTCTCCCCTCCATGTATATCACACTTATATAATTTTATTCTGCTAACCCTTTTCAATTTTCATTGGATACTTTCTAGTTTTCAATAATAAAAAATAGTTAATTATTATCTACTTACTTGCCTTTAAAAGGGAAAAAAAATATATATTTGATGTTGAAAAGATCTTCTTCTCTTTTTTTGGCTAGTAGGTGTTTAAATGATTTGGCATATCAAATACAAACTCTGATATATTTTGTATTTTTTTTATTGGTGGGAGACAATATTTTATGTTCTATAAAATAAAAATGGAGATTTTTATTTTTTTTTTAATTGAGAAATTTATCCTCCCTTTGAAAATCGAAATTATTTATGAAATTAAAATTTTTTTTTAATGATTATTCTAACATCACACACTCATTTACACATTGCTTCTTAAAATATATAATATTTTATTTTTATTATTATTATTTTCATTCCTTAACTACATTTTATTTAACAATTTTGGTCCCTCTTAAAAAAAAGAAAAATGGCATTCAGGCCGGCACTGTGATCACCAAAATCTACCTTACCAAGTAGTATAATTGAAGCTTGGGAAAAAAAAAAAAAAAGAACCATTTTACCGGCGGAGATGAACCGTCTACTATCTTTTATGGAAGAGATGGACTGTGTCTGAGTTTCTGCCATGAAAATATAAATGGGAGGCCGGAGTTTTTGTGCAGCCATTATTCAGGAAATGTCGAGAGCTGCAAAAGTTTGGTTATTTTGCCTTTTGTTGAGAGAGAGTGAAAAATAGAGCGAAAGAGAGTCGAACCGGCCTTTTTCTTTTCTTTGATTCCAATTACTACCCTTCATGGAGCAAGCGCAGTGGTTACTCTGCAATACTTATGAAAGTTCAAAGGAGTTTTGATTTCAAAAAATAAAATTTAGAGGATAAAATGCAAAATCAGTGAAATTTTAGAGGGCATTGATGAAAAAAACTAAATAAATTTGATAGAAGGTTTTGGTAAGCCTAACATTATTGTTGATTATTTAATTCATTTTTTATTTTATTTTATTTCATTTTTATTAAATAATCATTTAAATTATAATTATTAAAAATTACAATCAATTTTTTTTCTTTTCTTTTCCTTTTTTTATATAAGAGCACAAAAAAAATTATATGTTCAGAAAGCACTAACGAAGCGTGTGGATCGGTGAATTGAATGTGATTGAACTGAATTAATTGGGTTGACCCAAATTAAATATAATAAATTTTTTAGGGCAATTCAAACAGGCCTTTAATGATTGTATGGATTATTGAAATTTTTGTTTAGTTTTACAATAAACAGTTTTCTTTACACATAAACTTGTTGACATGAGTTTGTCTCTTCTCCCTTTTCATATGCTTGATTGTATTTGAATTAATGGAATAGAAGAAAAAGAAAATAATTTAAATCTCTTGTTTGGATGTTTAGGACCCATCTATATTATGATCGAGTAAAATCAATAGCCCTACAACTAGAGTCAAGACAATAATCTCTCTTTCAGGATAATTAATTTCAATTTACAACATTAATACCATATATTAAATACTAATAGAGGAAAAATTACCCCTATTAGTATTGATTACGTTGTTTTCTCATTATTTTTACTCTATAAACTTTTTTATGGATTCTATTATGAAAACTTACTTAGCCGCCCACAACCCCGACATTCTTAAAACATATGTTTAAGTAAATTTCAAATTCTAAATTAAATTCATAGCATTTTTTATGATTAAGAGCATGCTTGAAATTTGGGGTGGGTCCAATGGATTTGTATGTAGACACAGACTCATCCATTAGTATGCCAAATGAATTCGTAAAGGACACTTTGAAATAAAGGCTCAAACGATTAATGCTCGGGTGGAGACCCGTGTTTGATCCTGGATGATGTTTAAAAGAGTTGATTGCATATCTCTTATCAGTTGCAAATTTTTAGGTGAATGATTGCGTCACTCCTATATCAATTGGTATCAGAGCTGGAGGTCCCAAGTTCAAGTCCTAGCAGGGATATTTTTCTAAGGAAGGGAGAATGAGATTCCTTGAAGCAAGTTTAAATCCTTGTAGGGGCATATCTAAGGAAAAGAGAATGAGACTCCTCGAAGCAAGTTCAAGTCTTAGTGGAGATATTTTTCTAATGAATGGTTTCTAAGGAAGGGAGAATAAGACTCCTTGAAGCAAGTTCAAATCCTAATGAAGGCATTTTTCTAAAGAATGGAGAATGAGACTCCTCAATAGTATTGCTCGGGATGGAGGCCCGTGTTTGATCTTGGGTGATGTTACTTATTTATTACCAATGGATTTATAAGGACTCATCGAAGTAAGAGTCCAAACGAGTAGTATTCGGGGTGGAAATCCATATTTAATTTTAGGTGATATTTAAAAAGGTTGATTGCCCTTCCTATCGGTTGTAACTTTTGAAAGGAATAATTGTGTCACTCCCATATCATTAATGTGTTTGTATGTACTTTCAAACACATATTTTAGCGAAATTAACAGGAATTCAAAACGTTGTGGACTGATACATTCCTATTTACCTTCCTTAATTTCATCTTTCACACGTTCCTTGGTAGATAAATTATTAATTAGGAGTCCACAAGACACAGCATTATCTGTTGTGCCATTTAAATTTCCGTTGAATCTTTCATAGGAATCGTCGTTGTTTTATAAACAAATCCCCCGATTTTTCTTTTTCTGAAAATAATAATTCACCTAGATAGTTGTGAGATCGTGTAATTCTTTTTCAAAAATTATACACAACAATAAGATCATAAACAATTTTTCAACAACTACAAAATATATATATATATATATATATATATATATAAGAGATTCTAAACTAATAGGAAAAGACACAAAACAAAAATAGCTAGGCTAATATATATTAGAAATAAAAATGTAATAATCTTGTAATCATCGATCACAACAAATATACATAAATGCAAAGCGCTATACCCACTTATACGTTTCAACATATCATTAATATATGATCATCATGTATTAGCAGTATAAGTCATCACTGATTGATTTAATTTCCTGCATTTAGTGAGACTCACAGTTTTTCCTTCCTTGCTAATCAATCTTAGTAACAGAATCGAGCAAACTAAACGGCCCAGTGGTGGATTTGTTTGCATATGTAGTACGTAGCTTTTCTCAGGGTGAAACCAATGTGGAAGCACATGACGTGCATGAAGTTTGCATAGCATGCATGAAGTATTAAACCATCCTGCCTTACCCAGAAAAGATGGTCAGGATTATCAACTGGACCAGAAGAAGATGGAGATGAGAGAAATAATGAGTCCTCAGCATTGAGTTTTACCATGGTAGTTAGATGTGGTATATGAATATATACATATGTATATAAATTAATGATATGTTAATTACTTGGTGTATAATTAGGTCTTCGTCTTATGTGCATACTGCATCCAATGACGTCTTTTCCACACCTTTGTGTTTTTTGCATGAACATGGTTAATAACTCTTTGTTAATTGTTTTCCACCGGACAAAACACCACCTCCAACTTGGCCTTCACCTGAGTATATCGGAGGTGATGTTGATGACGGTTAATGTTTTTTTGCGACATTATAATAGTTGAAACTGAAATGCTTTTAGAGAATAATAAAGCATGAAATACTACAATAATATTACCAAAGCGGTGAGAAGAGCATGAAACACTGCTTGTCTCTCCACAGCAAGCACATCAATCTCCTAAAAGGATCATGATACTCCAGAGGATCCTAATTCTTCCTAGAATAGTCGGACCATTTTGATTTAGTTTTCCCTAATTTCTATGTGGGCTCTTCATCTTAAATATTTTCAATTGAGGTCTACAATTCATGCACTTTTCAGTTTTTCAAATAATAATGTGAGCCCTACATGGTTATAGTATAATTCGCCTCATTTATTTATTTTTATTTTTATTTAAAGAGAGAGAGAGAGAGAGAGAAGACAAACAATTTTGAAACTTAGGCAAATTAGAAGGGGTCAAAAGTATGATTAACTCAAAACATATAAATATCATAAAGCAAGTTTTGAAGGTTATCCTCCCAGTGGGAAACACATACAAACAGAGAAAGAAAGAGAGAAGTCAAAACGTGGAAGCAAAGCAAACGAAGAAAAGGACGAGTTGGCGGCAACAACATCTCCCAAAGTAGAGCATTTCCGTTATGCAATCAATGAATAATGCCACCTCATCTATCTGACCGTTATACTTCTCTTACACGTGACCTTCCCTTCCTTCCACGTGTCCCTTTTCTCTTGCCTCCATCTGTGTCTGATCTCCAGTAAAACTACTTTCTTTCTTCTTGGTTTTGGTGTGTATTTTCTCAGCTAATAAGATCGATGGTGCTGGTGAGAAAAGGATTTGTGTTAAAGGAGGCACTGAATTACAGTAGCACTACTTTGTTAGTAGGAGCTTTTGATTGGTGGAAAGACATTGATGAATCTGAAGAATGGCAAGCAGGCATTTACTATACCTTATGTGCTGCTTATGGATTGGTTTCCTTGGTTGCTTTGGTATTACTTTTTTTTATGAATCTTAATTTGTCATTATCTTTTATTGTTTTGGAATTTACCCATCAAGTTGGTTTGTGAATTATGAACAGAAAACACATTATTACTTTGATTGGTTAGTTATGGTTTAATTTATTAATTTTGAGATAAAAAATAAATAAATATTATGTCCGTTGGGCTCTCATTGTATTGTGAATTCTAGTATGGATTGTTCACGAAAAGGAGCCTATTTAGATATATTTTGCTTGCAATTTTTCTTGGTGTAGAAGCAATTCAATACGAACAAACTTTGCTGTTGCTTATTGGCTGCTGCTAAGATAACTTTCTTTGGCTAGAGGGAGGAATGTTTCCAAATAACTGCTCTTACTGAAATATGTAAAAAAGCTCTATTTCAAGAAATGATTTTCCTCGAAAATAGGGAAAGACTTGTGTTTGGGTATTGAAGGTGTTCATAAACTGAATGACTTTGTCCAACTCAGCATAACAACTTGTCTATGTTCATTTACATGCTTAAGTTATAGAGCTATGTAAAAGATTTCGCTTGGTTTAGTATATTGTTTTCTTGTACTCCTAAATTTTGACTCAAAACAGAAATTGTTGTCGATTGTTGGCCAGGTGACACTTAAATGATCTGAGAGTTCCTTTATTAGTTTTCTCGCAACCAGCAGTTCAATTTCCGTGTTTAGTGAAGGAAGCTATGGTGCTTTGGGCTGGATATGGGTCAAATTTACGAAATACTATTCTTCCATTCTCTTTGTTTTGGCCTTCCAATTGAACTTCAACACATTGTTAAAACTTCTTTGATGCACAAATGTCTAGGCCCACAGGCTATTTCTCTAGTTCCTGGGACCATGTCTGCTATGTTCCACTTGCTATTTCTTGGTTCAAATTGTCGAAGCTATAGATGGACATGCTTTCAAGTCCACCAGGCTAAGTCGGGGGAAAAGTTTGAAGAACCTGGCTCAAGTAGTAAGAAGTACAATGAAGTCGACCATATACACTAAACAAGAATTGTTATGTATTCCACTCGGAAAGAATGAGAATGGGGAAATAGCATGACATCCATATGAAAGTACAGATAGAAAACAATGGGTTGACACAATATTTTGGATCACTTGTCACTCGGGTTTGCTTTTACTTTATCTACTTCAACATGTTAATGATATGTACTTGGAGTATTGAGGAGTGTCCGCTCTTCTGCATTCTTATCATCCATTTTCTTACGTTGGTTAAGTTAACCAAGTATTTTCAAGGAACTTTAGAGCGTTAATGAGTATTATGATGCTTTAGAATGAAATTCTGAAGAACACACCTGGTTCTTCATTTTTTTATTTGTCATACTAAAAGTAAATAAATTTATCTTCATGGCTCGGGTCACCCTAGTTACTTTAGCTTCAAATTAGTATATTTCAATATTGTTCATGTAATGTGACATTAGACTCGCTGTATTTTTCTGCAGTTTCCATTTTCAAAATGTTCAGTTCTAATAACTAGAAATTCCACATGTTCAGTCTTTTCAATTATCGCATGTCTTATTTGTATCCAACATCCCTTTCAATCTTTCATCAGGTCATTTTCTCTAATACTACTAATGTCATTTAGCTGTATTTTTCTGCAGTTTCCATTTTCAAAACGGTTAGTTCTAATAACTAGAGATTCCACATCTTCAGTCTTCTGAATTATCGCATGTCCTATTTGCATCCCCTTTTCATTCTCCTTTTGAGCCACCCAATTCTACCCTGTACCATTGTCTATGTCCGGAGATTAATTGATTGAGGCATATTGCTTCGCAACTAGTGGACTTTGGAAAGTCTTCTCTGCAATCACAAACTTGTTCAAGAATTTAAGAACATACAGCAAAGTTTGTACCATTATGCTAGTAGTAAACATGCTAGTATGCTACTCATTTAGCTCTTACTTTCTGGCATGTGGGTATTTGCTGATAAATTGATAATGTTTCAGTATCTAATTTCTTTGAGAAGGCACTAATGAGGTTTTCTTCCAGGTACAACTTTTGCGTATTCATTTAAGAGTACCGGAATACGGGTGGACAACACAAAAGGTTTTCCACTTGATGAACTTTCTAGTGAATGGATGTAAGCTTTGTTTATGAGCTTCTATTATCCTTACTGTGTTTTTTTGTATAAGCTATTTGAGAAATAAAGTTCATTTTTGCAGTGAGAGCTCTCATATTTGGTCTTTACAAGAGTGTGTTGCTTATTAGACCTAAGGTACGTATGGCACTCATCTGTATTATATTCATCCTATACTTCTTTCTTTCCTTTTTAAATATTCTTCCCTGTAAATGAATCTAATTGCAATTAGTAGCTCTGCTAGAAGAATATTTTTTCCTGTAAACAACAATAATAATAACAACAGAAATGGAAGATGAAACCTGAATGCAATCCCAACTATTATGTTGTATCTATCATATTCTATAAAGCCTATTTTAAATAATTTTGATAAGTACCCTTCGTTAACTAATCAAATTATTTTGGAACTCTATGCGATTTAAGTGCAATCTGATAGTTAAGATATGCCCTTGATGTCTGCATTCCTCAACTGTGGAAAGTAGCATTAGGGCTCGTTAAGGCTTCTCTATCAGATAAATAGGAGGTAGATTCAATGTTGATATACTATTCTGTTTTATAAAGAGAGATAATAATAGCTGAAATTTTGTTATTCGATACAGGCGTTTGTAATGGTGCTAATGGATCTTCCTGGTCTTCTGTTCTTTTCAACATACACATTACTTGTTTTGTTCTGGGCTGAGATTTATAACCAGGTATATGTGCGTCTAACTTTATTTTCATGAATACTGAAATGAGACATGGGAAATTTTTATGTGCTATGAATGGTAATTTAATATTTAATTCACTTATGATTGTTTCAGGCACGAAGCCTTCCAACTAATAAACTTAGACCTGTTTATTATGTTACCAATGGGTTTATATATTTTACACAGGTAAGAAAATATGTATAACCAGTTTCCCATTAATAATGACAGGCATTTGATAAAATGGCTAAATTTTACTAAACTAGTTACAATCTGCTGTGGTTGCTTGGTCAATGTGTTGTGCTAATAGGTGTGCATCTGGGTTTTCATAAGGCTGAGCCAAAGCCCTGCTGCTGTGGAAGCTGCAAACCTCTTCTTTTCAAGTAAAACACATTAAGATAATTTCAGCTGGTTCAAGTAAAAAGTTTGTATGACTTTTGTGGTTCTTTGTCAAAAAAATTTTATGCAAGTTGAGTAGTAACTTATATCTTGGTTCAAGATTGAGTCATTTGCTAGAGCGACTCGCAAACTTAAAAATTGTTGATTATTTGCTTGGAATTAATAACATCTGTTGCGGCTGATAAAAACATCAAAATGAAATTTCCTCAACTAGTACTTTTTATTTACTTTATTACTTGTACATTTTCTTTTGGCAGTTATATCATTCTGTGCTGCTCTTGGATTCTTGTTATATGGTGGGAGGTAACAGTACAGATGGTAACCTAGAGAAACATTTCGAGTTTAATACCATGAAAACCCCATGCTTATCTTGAATGATATACATGTTTAGGTTGTTCGTCATGCTAAGGCGCTTCCCTATTGAATCCAGAGGTCGTCAAAAAAAGATTTATGAGGTTGGTTCCAATGTTTTGCTTCTATTAGAGCTTCAAATCAATACTCAATATTGTACCACGAGCTAGATTCGAAGGCACTCTGAAACGTCACTGAAAAGTATAGCCTTCAAATCAATCTTCTAATGACTAACTCATACATGACAGGTCGGATGTGTCACTGGAATTTGTTGTACTTGTTTCTTGGTCAGATGCTTTGTGGTGAGTTTCTCTTTCATTTGCAAAATTCAAATGCATAAACCAAATTTAAGTTGATCTCCCATGGACATCTCTGTTGCTCTGTGTATTGTAGCTTGCGCTCGCTGCATTCGATGGAGATGCAGATGTCAATGTCCTGGACCATCCCATTCTAAACCTTATATATTACATGGCAAGTTTCGAAACCCTTTTTGACATTTCGTTTTTATTGAAATAATTTTTATGTTCCATATCAATATTTGTCTCTGTTCACTCTTTGAAATTGTGGTGCAAGAAATCATTTTTCTAGACTAATAGTAGACAGTTCAAATCATTTAGTAGAAGCTATCAAATGTAATATTTTAACCGCCATCAAACCTTCACCAATTTTTTTTTTTCTTTTGGAAAAAAAATTGATCAAGAAGAAAGAATATGGTTGGTTGGATACTCGATTGAATTTGCAAGAGAATTGCTAGCCTGAGCTACGTAACTCGTACATATTGGACTACAAGTGAGCTGCCATCTATTTTTTGAATTTTTTGTTCACTTAATATATGTACTTCTCACTTAAAAAGTGAATGTCAGCTCACATATAACCTAGCATATATGAGCTACTTAGTTCAAAAGAGCAATTCTTGAATTTACAATATTATATATATATATATACAGAGCAATTCTTGAATTTACAATATATATATATATATATATATACACATGTGTGTCTATGTGCGGAGTATTTGTGGATAATATTAATACACACATAAATATGCTAAGCTTGTTCAAGGAAAATACCTTAGTATTACTATTATTGTTATTTTTATTGGCTCTTTATTTATAGAAATATCATTGACTACTTTATAATACAGTTAGTAGAGATCCTTCCATCAGCTTTGGTACTTTTCATTCTGAGGAAACTTCCCCCAAGGCGTGTCTCTGATCAGTATCACCCGATAAAATGAAGTATCCCCACTTACCAAGTCAAGGCTTCTCACTCTGTCTCCGACATTGTTCTCCGACTATGCAATCCCCAGATTAAAATCTCCAAATGTTCTCTTGTGCATTTAGTTCCTGTCTCTCTCTCTCTCAAATTTGTTTATTTATTTTCTCAATGTAGACACTTTTAAACAATCTGTGTATATTCTTTCTTTTTGTTTGAATGAATGAATTTGAATATCTAATAATACAAACTAAAGTACGAAGTTAGATGGTCAAAAAAACTATTGTGGGCTAATTTATATTATACAATATGGCAAGCTCGGTGCACCTATTACTTTCGAGGAAAGCTTATGCTTAATGATGTTATAAGGCGTTTTAATAGTGTGGTGGAGGAGTTTTCAAGCAGTACAAGGATAAAAGAAGAGCAAAGTTTGAGCAAGGAGCAGCAGGCCTCTGCTGGCAGTTGGACTCCCCCTCCTCGGGGATGGCTGAAAGTAAATGTGGATGCAGCGCATAGAGGGAGTGGAACAGCAGCAGCTATGGTTGTTAGGAATGATGTTGGGAAGCTTATCTGGCTCTCTTCATCCCTTTTGTCTTGCAGATCTGCCCTTGAAGCTGAACTGGAGGCACTGCGATGGGCTTCGGAGTTAGCTGAACACAGGAACTGGAGGAATATCATTTGGGAAGTTGATGCCAGTGAAGTGGCCAAGGTGGTGTGCTCTACAGAGGAACCAACGAACTGGTTCACCTATCACAAGATTCTGGAATTGCGAAAAACGTTCAACCGAGCAGACTGGTCCTTAAGATGGCTTAGCAGGGTAAGTAATGGTGTGGCTGACTCAGCAGCCAAGTTTACTCTTTTGTTTAATTGTCGATTGTCAGTGGATGAGTTCAACTTGGAAACTCTCCCTTTTGGTATTTTAAATCTTCTCTCTGTTGAGCAGACTGCTGCTCTGTAAGTTCCTTTATTTGGATCTCTCTTTTTGTGCTGTTTAAGCAATCATGTTATCTACCAAAAAAAAAAAAACTATTGTGGGCAAGAAGGCAAAAAGCACTAGAAGCACAACAATAATAAAAATGAAAGATAAATAAAAGACAACGTAGCAGTTAGCTTCCACTCCACTGCAGGAAATCTGTGTAAACTCTCTTAACATTTTTCATAAGTTGCTGGTTAATCTGTCAAGGAATGAGCAACATTTTTCATAAGCAAGCCTCGTATGTGTTTGAATCCTCCTCAGCGTCTTCTGTCATTGGAGTGGACGAAGAATGATTTGCTTACCTTTTTTGCTACTTTGTTTTACAAAGCTTGGTGTTTTAGGAACAAGAAATTCCATGAAGGGACCTACAATCCAGGTAGTGCTATTCTGGAGTTTAATACAGCGGTTGGAGAATTTACAGGTTGGCGCCCGGGAAGTAGTTCAGATACATCTGATGTTATTGAAGCTGTGGTGAAGTGGGAGCCACCAGATCATGGTTGGCTGAAAATTAATATAGATGCTGCCACTAAACCCTCTGGTTATGCTATATCAATGGTAGTTCGTAATGAGGTAGGGGACTTGGTTTTCCTGATGACGAAGGTGCTAGAAAGTGAATGGAGGTCTTCCTTTGATGCGGAGGTGGAAGCTATAGCTTGGGCTTCAGAGTATGCAGCCTCATGTGGGTGGACAAACGTTCTCTTTGAAATGGATGCCAAGGAGGTAGTGGAGGCAGCTTTATTGGATGGGGACCCAGAGAATTGGTTTTCCATTGATAATTTGATAGCAATCCGAAGGAGATTCTCAAACCTTTCTTGGAAGCTAACCTGGAGGCCTCATGAAACTAATTCAGCTGCAGATGCAACTGCTAAATATTCTCTTTCGAACAATATTTTTTTTTTCGTTGATGAGTTTTCTATAGATGAACTCCCTATCTCTGTTTCTCTGTTTGTTTGAGTAGGGATAAAACTGTAGGTGGTTTGTAGCTCTTTTTTAAGAGTTGTTTTGTGCGTTTCTTTTATTGGAATGCAAGTTTATTTTTACCAAAAAAAAAAAGCCTCGTCATCAACATCGTCATCATTTCAATCTCAAATCTGTCACCATTTTTCAAACTATAAAATTTGGGAACACCGAAAAACGAATCCATTTTATTTGTTAACATATTCCTTATGTTTGTAACCAAACATCCTACTGCCTTGCTTCATTCTAAAATGCTATTTGACTGAAGTGAAAAGCTCTACGTGACTAAAATCTATATATATATATATATATATATATATGTATATATACACACACCTTATTGAATAAGAATTTTTCTTTTTCTTTTTGGTAAATATTGGATAAGAAAGATAAACATAGATAAAGGAGCAAAAGAAATCCAAACAAGACAAGTTAGATAACATCTTTGTAACTCAAAAACACAAAATAAGGATATCGTCAAAACTCTTATGATGCAGAGTGCAGCCCCATTAACAAGTCCAAAACTCTATATAAATAATCCCATAAAATCCTAACATCTTGATTCTTGTCTTAAAAATTCCTTCCATTTCTTCTCAACCAATGTTATTAAACAAAGAACTATTAGTTAGCCAGTTACGCTAGGCCATGTTTGGTATGACAAATAAAACAACTCCTCACGAAAAAGATTCGAGATTTAAGCCTCATGAGCAGCACAATCAAAATCTTTATAACTACAGTATTAAAGTTACCACTCTACTTCATAAGAATAATTAAACCACTATACACTTTATTTAACCCAAGTCACAATAAAGCTATATATAAACTTGTTTAGCTACGTCCCATCACTGAGCCTCAAAATGACAAATCACAATAATATATTAACTGTGCAACCTGGAGTAAATTTGCTAGTCTATCCTATGCACTTGAAGAACCCTAATTATGCTAAAAATATAAACATCTACATAGAAGACTAAAAAAAAGCATTCAAATTACTGTGAGAAAACCAGTCCATCTATTTACAGGTTGGATGAACCAGAGTAAAATATGGAAGAAGCTCACTCAAATGCTACAGACATGAAAGTGTCATCATCCAATAAGGTATCAATATTAACCAGATCTTCATCAGCATCAGTTGTTTCTTCTGATACATTCGAAGCCATGTCATTCCCCTGAAATTAATCAAAACAGACAAAAAAAAATCCAATTATATTAGTAATCATTGCTGGTATGAAAATATTAGAATGATGACGATGACAATGATGAATGATGATAAAATTTGAGATTTCTAGTAGGATTTTATTTAAAGTAATAAAAATAAGTCATTTAGTGTCTTAACAGACTCATATAAGATAAACTCCAGAGAACCATAAGTACATTCAAACTCAATCATAAAAGTAGTCAATGAAAACGAAAAAAGAATTCCAAATGAAGTTGGGTAAAAGAAACATCAACCAGAACCATTCACAAACACAAGTGAAACTTGAAGAACTATTCATAACCCCAATATTTTTACTTCTGAACATTATTATTATTATTATTATTATTTTTGTAAATTAAGAAAGACTTCATTTGAATGGCATCTTTTTCTTTTTCAAATGATATTAAGGCATTCTGCCATACCAAATAAGATGCCATTGAATTACTGAGGCTTGTAGGCTTTTCATATGATCATATCAAATTGGTAATGTCACTATTAGATGGATAGTGTAGAAGCAAAAATGACAGACCCTAATAATTAATTGACATCAACAATAACAAGATCAACAAATATAATATTTCATGATGAAAGTAATAACAATATAACAATAACAATGGTAATAACAACAAAAAGAAAAAACATTATCACAATAGTAATAACACTTACTAATAAGAATAATAAAACAACAGGAATGATAATTTCTTTTTGGTACATCAAGGCAATAACTTGGATGATTCCTTTACAGGAATAATTTTCACACTGGTTATGCAAACTCAAGATCAAGACCAGTAACAGACATAAAAAAACAATTTATAGAGCTAAACTAGATGCTGCCATCTCTTAAAGATTAATAATTTGATGTTCTACATTCTGCACTCTATAGTTTTTTTTAAAGAAACATAAACATATAAAATAAGAAATGTTTATAAAATCATGCACAACTACCTTGGTTTCACGGAACCCTTCAACAACATTTAGCAGTCTACGGTATTGTGCTCGTGCCTCAGGATACTGAACCATGGACTTCACCCTAGTCAGCGCTTTTTGAAACCTTTCCTCAGTTTGCTTCCTTCCTTCTTTAATGAAATCATACTCGTCATCTTTCAAGGGAATACTTTCTGAATGAGAATATGGCTCCTTAATAACTGCATCCTTCCGAAATCCCCGCAAACCGCTACCTTTACGTCTCCAGCGCAATATAACCTTCTCCAGAATTCCTACGGACCAGATGATTGCTCTATATTGTTTCCTTATCTGGTGTCCCCTTACATGGGCCTTTAAACCATTGAAATTAGCATTAGTGTTCATTATGCTCAGACGAGGAAAGGAAAGAAAATTTTCCAGAAAGTAAACAGTTCCTAAACCACCTTCTTCTTCTTCTTTTTTTCTTTTCTTTTTTTTTTTTTTCACTTTTTCTCTCTATGATATTATCTCTCTATGATATTAACTTTGAATGCTAAAAACATATATGAGAAGAAAAAAATCATCAATTAGAGGCCACCACAACCAATTGCAGCATTCATGTTAGACATCCTTGATCATTCATAGGCATAGAGAAGAATAAATAACCAATTAACCAGAAAGTATGAACAATTTTTATTTTTATTTTTTTTGATAAAGTTAACTTTAGTTGCATTAAGTAATAGCAATGTACATAACAAGATTAAATCATTGATTCGGGGACAACCACAACAGAAGTCGATCTCTCTAGGATGAAAACTGCGACTACCAAAATCATGTTCTTCAATATGAAGGCTGGTTCCATAATTCTCAAATTCAACAAGATCTCATCTTTTCTTTCCTTTTGTCAGACCATTGTTTTCCTTCAACTTATTACAAGCAATATAGGCCTATGGAATCCAAAGAGCTACTCAGACTCTTACTAATGGTTTAGTTTTTTTGGGAAAAAATTTGTGGTGTAAAACCTAAAGGAGCAGTAAAAGCACTTAGTCAATATTATTTCTTCAACAACAAGAAAAGAAAACAAGAAACATCACATAAAAACCATGAAGAAAAAGATTGCATTTGCACCTGGATTTTAACAATTCGTTGACGAATTATCAGGAATTCTTTTCTCTTCTTCCAACCACGATACTTTTTCTGTATGTGTACAGCAGCAGCATGAGCTTGTCCATAACTAGGTCCAGCTCTGCTTGACTTGGCAGCAAGAAGAGACAGTGCTCGCTCATCTGACAATCCATACTCATCATCACCATAATCATTTAACTGCCTTCTCTCAAATGACTGCATCCTGAACATTTGATGTATGCGATCTGCAGCTTGAGTGGCATTACGTACAGCAGTGAGTGAATCCTTCAGCGACAGTGTATCTGGCATGTCAAAATAATTCACAGGTGTTGCTGTCCGTTCGGAAACAGTTTGGACTACTTTTGTTCCAGAATTTTCAGCAACACCATCATCCTTTTGATCATTCACTGTAAGAGATGAGAGGTAGCTGGTAAGGGAAGACTCTGCAAGGAAACCAGAGATTCCTTTCTGTCCTTTGACGGATGCCAAGTCTGCTGGTGTTCTACCCAAAGGATTTTCTGGAGATGGATCAGTTAACACTCCAGGAGCTGCACCCAGGGAGACAAGGAACGCAACTGTTTGCTCTCTGAATTTAGTACAGGTCCAACAAAAGATAAACAATACAACAAACAAAATCTCAGTTACGTTGAACAAAATATAGATTAATGGCAGCCAGTATAAATTGTAAGATAAAAGAAGCCTGAATAATCAAATTAATTAATTATTTAGCATATTTAGGACCTAGCTTACAGTATTTGTTATCTGTTTGTGAAAAGGAAAGCAACATGAGCATAAAGCTTAAAGAGGCAGGTTAAAATGACTGGTTGTAGACCTTTGTCACCACACATGATAGTCAAATGTATGTGTCAGTGTGCGTCAGATAATATATAAATAGACACATACAGACATGCATGAAAACATTCCAAGCCAAAAAATCATAAGCAGCTTTTTCAATGCGATATAAAATGAAGCTATGGTTTAATAGTATTTTAGGGGGAAGATCAAGAAGACAAGCTTAAGAGTCATTGCCTGCCATAGAACGCTGCCCAATGAAGCGCAGTCCATCCATTAACATCACGAAAATTGATGCTAACTCCTGAAGTTACAATTGGTATTATGGCCCAATTGTAACCAAGAGCAGATGCTAGATGTAGCACACCTTGACCATATTCATCTAACACACTTGGCCCTTTACCATCTTCAGTTACTTTGTGAAGAAGCCATGAGTATAACATGTCTTTTGTCAGAATTTTAAGTAAATGTTCCTTCGCTTCATATTGGGAGACATCCTTCTCAGAGTTTAACTCTAACTTTAGTTTAGCTTCCTCTTCCTCCTTTAGTGATATAATTTTATTAATCAAGTCCCGTTTCTTCATAACATCTTTGAAGATATTATTCAGAGGCTTGACAGATCTACAGGACAGTAATCTCTCAAGTTGCAAGTGAAGAAGCATTTCATCCGTATCACTACCATAGATATTTGTGATATCTAACCCCTTAATAGACCCCAATAGATAATCAAACTCCCGCACTTCACTACAAGCTATCCTGTTGGAGCAGGTCACATAAAATGGAACTGTCCCAGAACTGCGAGGTGGAGCATTGCAACAAAGAACCCCATCCACTAAAATCTCTGCAGGAACCTCTACTTCCCCAAACATACAAGACCATTTATATCTTGCTACCTCTTGTTGATTCTTCAAGAATGCACCAGTAATCAGAACCTGCGTTGCAAAAAATAAGACATCAAACAGATCTATATACACATATCTTTTAGTACTCAATACTATAAATCCGACAGGATATACATTGAACATGTCACCATTTTGGGAGGAAGGAATCACCTAACAATAAAGTAGTAAATGGTGTTTAAACAAAAGATTTCTTGAAGAAGCCAGGAAGAGGAAGTTAAGTAGTTAAGTTTTCATACATTTAACGTCCATTCTTGTTTTAAAAGAAACAAAGAACTAATAAAGGAAAACAATAGTAAAACAATATAGCAATGCCCATGAGAAGAGAAAACAGTTCATTTTGGAAATACTTGAAACAACAGATTTTTAAAGTTTTTTTTTTATTAAAAGAAAATGAAGAAGAAGATTTTGTGATCCAATTGCATTTCTAAAATGATGATAATCTTAAAAAAAAATGAAGAAGAAGATTTTGTGATCCAATTGCATTTCTAAAATGATGATAATCTCAGGAAACATCAAGAATAATAATAAAACCACTGACATGCCCCATGAATAAAAAGCAGGAAGCTAATTGAAAAGAAAAGTGAAGAAATGTTCATTACTGTTAAGTAAGCACTGTTGTCAAATGCTTAAGCTCTTCAAAAATGGAATAAACAGTTTACGTAATACAAGTAGCCAACTAAAAAGCTACTCAATTTCCCCTCACATGTATGTCTGCCAAATAACTAGAAACTGAATGAGCACCTTAGACTTGTCAAACTAGAAATTACTAAAACTGAAGTCAGTAGGATTCACACAAAAGAATGAATGGAAAACCAAAGTTCAGATGCCACAATCCAAAAGCTTAATAGGAAGCAGAAAACGCACACTAAGCCAATACAACACATGCTAACATTTACAAACATTTTATATATATATATATTTATATATATATTAATATAATTTGGCAACTAGTAACACGAACTCAATTCTAGACATAATATGAGGTTTTCCTAATTTTCTTATTTTTATTCAAAGTAAATAATTCAAATACTTAGTACCTCTGTTTCCACATCTGTGTACCCACACTTCGGTGAAAAATCAGTTATGCTGAAAAGCTGGTCTTGAGAGAGAGAGGGACTCAATGTGGAATCATCAACTACATTTCCACATTCAACAGTGCTCCAGGAAATGCCAGATGACGACTGCATTTGCAAATTATCTACCTCCCCAAGTTCCTTGCTAACCCATCGAGAGAAGCTGTCAACTTTCTTCAAACCCTCTTCCCCATCTAATAGTTGACGTCTCAGACTGAAAGAATAGTTGATATTTCCATCTGTACTAATATCACTATCAGCATTAGATGTGATTAAACATTCAGATTCTACATTTGAAAGCTGTCCTAGAGGGTTGTTCTGAACAGGCTTCTGGTTCTGCTGATCAAGATGAGTGTTAAACTGCTCGGGAGCAATAGCCAAATTTGCATCAGCAATGCTTTGTTCAAATAATGTGTTTTCCAGACTACACGGCAATTCCAAATTTGTTGGCTGGTCTACAGACCATTTGGGTAGGAGCATTGAATTGTCTTCCAGAGATACCTGGGTAAGAGATCTTAAATTAGAAATAAGAATATGACCATTATCCCTAATAAGAGAATTAACACTATCAACAGAAATTCCATGCAAGCAACAAAACAAAGAATTACTTACCAGAAACCAAACTACATTGCTAAAAGATAAAGTGACTAGTTATTTCATATTCTAAGGCAGTTCATAACTGAAGGGATTTTTGGAAATTATCAGCTTTTAACATTTTCATTTCCATACATGGATGCAAGAACAAAACTACACTGCTTAATAATAAAGTGAACAATGCCTTCTTATTTTATGGCAGAGTTCATAACTCATGGGATTTTCAGAAACCATCTAGAATTTAGATTTCACTTCACTCCACAATTTATGAATTTAAAATAGGTAGACCATCCAAACAACGCATTAAAAAACTCCCTAAAGCACCTATCGTACTTATTGAGAAAGAGCTTACACTCTCGAAAAACAGGCTAGCTCACAGGAAGCGCTCACCTTATGATTTCTACTGGATAGATCTATCTCAGCACTCCAACCATTAGAACTGCCAGGGAGTAGGATATGTAAGTGGGAAAGATGTGGTAGGCTGGCTTGGGCAAGAACGCACTCATTTGAATTAAAGACATGCCTGATAGGCTGGCTTGGGCAAGAACACACTCATTTGAATTGAAGACTTGCCTTTCCCTAAATTATCTATCCTTAGAAGTAGGGAGAGCAAAAAAGAGGGAATTATCTAATCCAATAGCCTTACAACAAACAAGCTTGCTTAACACACTAGCTTTGAGTTCCAACTTAAAAGCTCTTAGAAGTTCAAAACCAAAAGTCAAAGCGCATCGTTCTCATGCTCATCAGTAAAGTCAGTAATTCGCCTTACTCATCAAAGTAAGCACGTAAACTACCTTTTATAAATGAGTGTTGTGTACTAATAGACTTGCTTCTTCTAAAATATAGTATCAAACGTAGACGGGATGAGCTCAAAATTTACAGAAAAAAAAATTCTTAAATTATTTAAGAATTAAAATTCAGAAATGACACAATAATCCCGAAGTACTAATTTAGAACGTCCAAATCTACAATGTTAATGGTCCAGCTTAGGGAGCATAAGGAACAAAACAAAACAAAACATTGCAACACAAATAAAATTGTAGATTTAGAACATTAATATTATTAGCTTGTACGCCCTAACTGCTGTATATATGTATTCTTTCTTCCACAGAAGTTATTGAAGATGCCAAACTGGGAACCTCCTCTCAAACTGAGAGCAGCATCCAAGGAACTCCCCTTGAGTGGAGTTGTTGGTCATGCCATCAGCCAAAAATGTGTAGCAGGCGTACTAACTAAGCATGATGGATGCATAAGTTGGTTAAGTTATGTAGTCCATCCATACAAAAGCTTAAGTTAGTAGGAGGTGAGCCAAAGTTGATACATACACTTAAGTCTTCCTTCACAAATGGATCACAACAAAATGGGCTGTGCCAATGGGTCAAGAAACGTGACTAGAAGATGTAAGTTTTCCAGTTTCCTTATTGTCTAAATCTGGTGAAAGTCAACGTTAAAAAATAAATTGAAAAAAAAAAAAATCAGCGAAAGTGATATCTCCCTTCATGCAAATGGAAATGTTGGTTTCTGCTATTACCTATAGTTTTCTTGGTCAATATGCTTTTGTTTATTGCATTTTTTTCTCCAGTGATCAGAAGAATTTGGAACTGCAGCTGACAAATATGATTATCCACACTAAAATGGTGAGTTTTATGAGCATTTGCAATTAAAGAGACAAATGAAAGCATGGCTCTTAGACCAATTCTTCATGGCTCGAGTTAAGAAATCATACTATATATATTGACGCCAACACCTAAACAGTTATGGAGGCTAAATGAAACATTGCAAACTGAAACAGTTAATACCTGCCAACTTGAGTGGATTGGCAAAGAACTCTCAAGTTGCCTTTCAGCAGAGCTTTCCCCAGCCGACAGATCGCTTAGAGTCACAGTTTGTTGTTCGAGTGCAACTCCTGAGTAAACAGGGTCAGTTGAAGACAGTGATATATGAGAAGGTATATTATGGCAGCCCCTGGTAGATTGCTCCAGGATCTCTTCCCAGGATCCCAAACCAAGCGACTTTTGTGAACCAATCCCGCTATCAGGAGCATCATTATATATGGGTCTATCTCTCTGAAATTGTGACATGTAATTTGCTCCATGAATTGATGACAGCCCATCATAATTGTCTAGATGAACCATCACAAAAAGGTTGTGAGATGAAGCCATGCATGGATAAAATAAAGAAAAATAAATTATTTCCCTCTTACTTGAATTGGGATGTGTCAAGAGATTAAAATCCATACTGTTCATCAGAAGACCATTCCCCATATGTGGTTGTGGTGACTCAGAAAATGAATGACACGTAGAACTTGCTTGGAAACTATCACCTACATCAAATCTTAAATAAGTTGTGGAAAACTACTGATACGAAAATGCAGCAGAATCATATTTCATACTCATCATCACATCGCAATAAATATTCTCAAGAAGTCACAGGAAATTTTTTTTTTCTAAGAAATTATGATGTAAAAGTGTTAGCAAAAGTAGACCTCTAACAACAAAACCAGAGGCAAAATGTACCTGTATCAGCATCTTCACAAAATGATGTCAAACTACTGCTTGGGCTTGTGTAATCTGTGTTTCCTGAGGGCTCTTTGCAATGACTTGTAGAAGGGCTTGAAATCTGAGGACTTGCCTTTCGAAGGTCTGGTGAAAACTCATCAATCTCTCGAACACCTCCAATATTTGTCTTATTGCCCTGATGCAAAAAATTAGTACAAGTAATGGATAAATCATTTTGCGAATAAAAAACATGTTATAATATATACAAAGAATTCTAAGATATAGAAAATTGGCAATTGGGAAGTGAAATCTGCAAGGGCATGAACATATGTTACCAAGAAATTAGCACAAATTAAATTCAAACAATCAGATTATGAAACAGTTTGGATCTGAAATGTTCAACTGAAATTTTTATCATACAAACCTCCTGCACTCTTATATCAAACTTCCCATTTATCCTAAAAGTTTAAACTATTAAGAAGTACATCCAACTATGTATGTAAAGCCAAACACAACACACACTTAACATCTATAGTGTTTTAAATTTGTTTTTAAACTTGAAAACAGTGAGAGTTGTCTGATAATGATATCCAGAAACTAAAATATTCTAACAACTATATACTGATTTTGCATGACTTTTAATTTAACATTTGAAATCATACTGAGTTTATGTTCAATAATTAATGTTCCCACTATATTATTTGAATATAACATCCAATAACAAAATAAAAAATAAAAAAAAGGCTAAGTCCGATGATGAGTTCAAGGCAACCAGTGTTTTGTCAAAATAATTAAAATGTGCTGAGTTTGTCGTCATTGAACATTATTGTTGCAAACCAAAGACCCATTAACTATTAGAGCACAACCCATGATGGTCAAAGAAAATCTTCAAGATGATGAGTCCAATACTATGGTCTGTATGCCTGCAAACCAAGCATAGCATTATGCTGAGTTAAAGCAAGGAGAGACAACCAAAATCTTATTTGCATTCCTACTTAATAATCGCTCCTAACTTCAACTTCTTATAACTCTCCAAAGGCAACATGTTGAAACATCTAGCAAGCGTTTCAACTAAATATAAAATAATGAAAAGATACACTGTTCCTTTGTGAAGCCCTTCCCGAATAGAATTTGTGAAGACAGAAATATAGAAAAAAAATATAGAAACAAGAAGAGCAAAAAGGTGAAATGATGAAGATGATGATGTGCAGGATACCTTCACTTCCAAGTAGTGGACAAAAACTATGTGCATCAACTCCCTGTAATAAGTAACAAGCAAATACAAAATGTAAATACAAAACCACTGGAAAATTATCTTGGCCTTTACAAACAAAACTGTATCATTTCATCCAGGATACATCAAGCTTCAACACTGTAAACATATATGCATCCAAGTAGACAATGTGCACTAGAGACTCAAATAATTGAAACACAAATAAGATATGGTTCTGTTACTACAAAGAAAGATACCAAAACAAGAAAGCATAGAGGTAGAGACGAAACAGAAAAAACAAGCAAAGCAGCAGAGTATAATGCACCAAATGAAGACGTTCCACAAAGAAGGGTAGTAAGCTCATATATTTCATCCCTTTTAATTGTCGTTTGTACATAGTATATGACCAAAAAACACATGCTTAAATTACATATATTAGTATATTTGATATTTTAATAATTGGTTTGAAACTACTCTAAAAAAATCCTGACGTTAGTCTAAGGCATTCAATACATAGATTTCTATAAAATTATTAATAATGATACATGGAACTATAGAAGTATTAATAATGATTTAATCATAGATACTCGCCCTAGCCTTAGACTTCTCAGAAGTGAAGAAGCCTTTAGGAATTACATGCAATCAAGGATAGAACAGAACTGCAGATTTTAGTGTGTCATGTATTGGCTTAATGTGTAAATAGTTGGCTCCTTTCCTAACAGCTTAAGTTCTTGGAATTGATAGTAATATATCATGGTATTAAAGCCTTGCTATATGGTAAATTATTTTCTACACATGTAACGCCCACTTCTGTTACTAGACAGGCATCAACATGAGGGAAACTGTTTGGCTTCATTGTGTGTATTGGCTTAACAAGCATGGTTGGGACATGGGATCACTTCATAACAAGAAGAACATGATTTATATACTTGTCTTGTGAACATAATTGTCTTCAGTTCTTTTATAGTTCTTTTTTATTGGGAAAAGAGTATTTTTTGTTATTATAAGAAACAAACTTTTATTGATAGGAAATCAATACAAAGGACAGAGTAGAGGACAGGTCTTCCTCAGGAACAAAATTACAACAAAAAAGTAAAAATTAAGACAATAAAACTAGGAAACACATCGGATTGAACAATTAATCAGATTGATAAGGACCATTCCTATGCAAGTAGAATGAAAGGAGAAGACTTCATGATCATGCATGATAAATATAGAACAAGAGATATGTCATGCATAATAACATGCAAGTAACACAAAACAAATTCGAAAAGGAACAACATACAAATAACCTCATGGCTAACCATCAAATCTTTTAACAAAATTGACTCAAGGATGGTCAGTTATGCATTTATATTTCCCAGTTGTAATGTATTAACTCTATAAAGCATAAACAGATAACAGTTGCAATTGTTATAGACTCCAAAGAAAGCTTGAAAATAAATAATTATATTTTGGTTAACTGGTATGCAAATATATAAATTCCACACTTACGGTTCAAGCATCCAATAACTTCGTCTCTGAAAACTTTCATTCTCTTCCCCATGAGCATAATAGCAGTGTAGCACATCAATACTTCCAACCTAAAATAGCATTAACAATGTCACCTCTCAGACAGACAGTAAAGTTATATATGCAGTTACAAGACATGTATTTCAATAAAAAACCTAGTTTGAATCATACACATGACACTCTGGATACAAGAAAACAGCCTCATCTCAAGCTTACCTTTAGCTTCTCATGAGCCTCCCTCACAGTCTTCCCATCTTTTTTTTTCCTCCAATTATGTCCATCCTTTCTAAAGTATCTCAAAACCTTCCTATCAAAAAGAAAAAGTGAACCACCTGGCATGGTGGAAAACATGTCAAGCCTTTCTTTATTCAGAAAATGAAAACTTGTCAATAATAGAATATTCAGTACATAGACATTAGAGGATGGCAAATAATTAAAAGATCAAAAACTACCAAAAAAAAGGAAAATTACCAGTATTAATTTTCATAAAATACTTAATAAAAGGTAAGCTTAAAAGACGAATGGTCCTTTAACTCTTTAGAAGACGATACCCAAAAGAAAGCTAAAACTTAATTCAATCTCAAACACAAGGAAGGCCATGAACATAGTTCTTAAACACCCTCCTATTACCTTCCAACCTAATAATCCAAAAACTAGTCATAATTATGCATCTCCGTATGTCCAGATAACCATACACGCAAGTATGTCAAAATTGAGAAAACAGCTAGTAAAGTGACCTTCAAAAAATAGAGCTATTGCATAATGAACCCAACCAATCTCAAGACATAGACAGTTTTAACAGAAAAAGCAGCATATGAAGATTATCAAAAAGAAACTGCAAAACTAAATTTGAAACTAGCTGTGAAAGTAACAAATATCTAAATCTCTTCCCCCCCCCCTCCTTTTTCTTTTCTTTTTTTCATTTTTATGCAAGAATATCCTAACTTGTATTGGTACCCCACAATGCCAACAACCTACAAACTGAAGTTATAATCAAACACCATTCCTTCAATGAAACTTCGACATTTTCTTCATTTCACCAGGTAAAGTAACTGAGACATATTTAGCTCTAGGTCCTAACTAGAATGCAAAATACTTTAGTAGCTGAACTTGCTGGCACCTTCAAACTTCAACAACTTTGATGCCAACAAAAAGTAATTCAAAAAATCCACATTGCCGATTAAAATTTAGGACATGCAAGTTCTGAAAAGAGTAACTGAAGATTGACAATGTATTCAAGGGAAGGGGACCAGGAATTCAGAGACCAAAAGAAATTGTAAACAAAATGAGAAAGGAAAAAACAACAAATAACCAAAGAAATTGCATATTTCCAATTTCACACATACTAGTCACAGTTTTGAAACCCTGAAATTTACACAGGACATTCAGTGAAAAGTTAAAAAGAAAAAAAGGGTTAATAGCACGGTTTGTCCCTAAACTATACACTCATTTACACTTTGGTCCCTAAAGTATTTTTCTCTGATCTTCGTCCTTCAGCCACGTATTTGTAGCACTTTTGGACCTTAAACCACATATTTAATAGCATGGTTAGTCCTCCTAACTATGGAGTTTAAGGACTGGAAGTGCTATAAACACATGGTTTAAGAACGAAAACCAGAAGAAAAATATTTTAGTGGCCAAAGTATAAATGGGTCTATAGTTTATAGACTAACGGTGCTATTAACCGTTAGTCTATAAACCCAAAACAAATAAATGAACAAAATCTAACCCACACAAAACAAGTGTTTCACTGCTCCCCCGGTCAAGAAAACAAGAGGAAAACATAAGGAAAATGAAATTGAAGAAAAAACAAAATTGACCAAAATAATGCCTTTCCATGTGAAACAACTGTTTTCACCACTCCTTTTTTCCATGCAAATCTAAGTGGAGGCCAATTTGTGCTAAGGTTTGAAAGAATAATAATAAAAATCATACTTGGTGGCTTGCTTGGAGGCTCTGGTGTAATACGAAACTTCTGATGATTACGAAGGATCTCACAAATTTCGGCAGGTCTCAACCATCTATGTTGTGCCTCAGTTGACAATTGTTGAATATCTGCGTGTGGTAAAACCAACAATGAGTAAATCAAAAATACATTGCTTAAAATATCATCACACAAAGGAAAAAGAAAAAAAAAAGGGGGGGAAAAGAGCTGATCCCATATTAAAGAAAAAGACCAAAACATCTATACTAATCACTACAACACTACTTGCCCATTAACTATGTTATTTTTTGTGCATGTGTATAAATGTGAAAAAGATTGAAATATGGAGAAGAGAGATGAGATATATCATTTTTACTTTTATGATATAAAATCAAGAACTTCAAAAAGGATTTCGAGTTCATATTGACCGAGTAAGCAACAGAGACACAGTTCAATTTCTAAAAAAAAGAGTATTAGAAACCAACCATGCTATCAAGACGCAGATGTGTAAAGGCACATATATCCAACTTATGCTGAACTTTTCACATGTCTGCACCTTTTGAGTTAACTAACTCCCAGTTTCTCAACAATGAGATGTCTCCTAAGCCAAGACACCCCAACAGCTCTTGATTATAGTCTACCCAAAAGCTCAATTAATTATGACATATTCAGAGTAACAATTGTTCAATAAATACCATACCAGGGACATTATTCTTACTTAAAGTGTCCATGATTTGTTTCACTTCTTGTTGCACTTCATGAAACAACATTCTTTAACCTTAAAGTAAGGAAAAGCTCCGAAGGTTTGAATTATCCAAACGTATAAAGGTAGTGGAAGGGCATTTGTGTGTGTTGTGTGTGTTCATGTATCATTTCCATTCCATAACTTGGATAGCATTTCAGAAGTTTAGAACAGTTGCAGCATCCATTTCATGAGATTTTGGAGAACATGAACTTTATAAATTGGCAACTTTGGTCCTTGATGACAAACAAGTCCAAGCAATTTCAAGATTAATTGGTCAAAGCAGTTATACATATGTCAAACTACAGTCAAAGAAACCATAATTTAGTGATGGAACAATGACTTAAGAATAGAGGCTAAGGTATGTAGTCCTCTCTCACAAAATATATGTATACTTATCTTTATGCTCTGTGCCACTACCTACTCTTTACATTGCAAAATGACACCCCTCTTTTTCCATTATTTTAACATCACAAAACCCTAATTTTCACAACCCTAAATTCTCTAGTTTGGTCCACATTTTAAAAGAATCCTACCTACTTCTGGTAGCATCTCTCTAGAATTTTCCACAAGCCCCTTTCTTACTTTCTTGCCACCCTCAATCATGAAAATATAGTTTCTTTCAAAGCCACAGAAAATATCTAAAACCATATATGATCTTTGACTTGGGACCAAAACCCAAAAATTTTCTTAGTCCTAGCCCGCAGTTGTTACACATAGAGGCACACTTGCCAAATCTTTGTTTTTTCAAAAATCTCTCAACACGAACATAGATTGAGTATAGTATTTTCTTCAACGCCATACATATATATACACACACATTTATAGTGTGCGCATTCCAAATTGCATATTGGCAGAGTATTTTATGTTCAACAACTTGTATGCTTTCTGAATTTCCCTAGTTCGTTAAACCAATTTCTCACATAGAGAAATCTCAAATTAGGCAACCAATAAATTTAAATGGTATGAAGACATGAAAAGTCATATCTCAATTAGTTAGGAGGGAGAGGTATAAATATGGGGTTTAACAATGCTCAAGTTGAGGGAAAGAATTTAAATCACTAGTGGCTATGACATTTCCCCAGTGTATCCAAGTGGACAACATTACAGACTCAATTCAGCAAAACCTCTTCCTCTTGACTAATGATCAGTTCATATCCTCTTTTCCATCAGATCAAATTTCAGTTGGAGAACTTCCTATCATAATTTCACAACCCTTAACCAAAATCCTCTAATCTCTCAACTTCAACCTCTATACTTATTAAAGGCCTTCACTTTCTCACGGTCCACCTCCATCAATACTGGCATCCATTTCAGAAGTTACTAAATACTAACCCCTAGCTCCAGTTAACTGTACTAGGTCCCAATTAACTTAACCATTTTCATATATTCCACCCAAATCATATAAAATCCTACAAGACCTCAACGAATCAGCATTTTCTGAAAAAAATTCTGAATTTGGAAGCAACGTTTCAAATTTTTTTTTTTTCTTTTGCATGACATTAAACATATGTACATAATAAATCGAAGGCAAAGAAGGATTGAAATATAACAAAATACCACATATACAATATACACACATGCATAATATGTAAATCGAAGAGAAAGAGGGATTGAAATATAACAAAATACGACATATACAATATACACACATGCATAATATGTAAATCGAAGAAAAAGAGGGATTGAAATCTGACCTAATCGAGGACCCAAACCGTATGATCCACCCTCCGCCATGGGAAAGAGAAGACCAACGGAGTAAATCAGAGACTACAAATACTTGGAGGAAGACAATCACGCGGTGACTGACGGAAAAAAAGCGAAAAAGAAAAGACCTTTCTGAGAGGAGTCAAGCTAGTGGGGGATGTATGACGTTGGAGACTTCAATTAGCTTCGATTTGAAAGATCCTAAAATCACAACAAATCAATACACTGCGTGCTTATATTGCGAATAAATATAACAACAGTATGAGGGATTCGGGGAAGGTGCAAAATGAAGACGAATAAAAGTCAATTTAGTAGTGATTCCGTAGCCAATAGAAGGAGGACGTCTGGCGGGAGCTCGTTGTAAAAGTTTCCACATTCCCATTGTTCATCCATTTGTGGCGTGTCATTGTGTCACCATATCTACGCCACCCTTTTGGCGATGATATTGGCTTTTTCATTTTTGTTTTTTTGCGCTGATATATTAAATTTTCTTTTTCGTTTTAATGTCCCAAAATTTTAATATTGGTCATGTTTGTTTAGAATGGTGTATTGCAAAGTGAGATATATATTTATATTAAAAATATTGGTTAAATTATATTTTATTCTTCTTTTGAATTTTAATTATATATATTATAATATGATAATTAAATTATTTTTATATATAAATAATATAGATTAATATAATATAAATTAATACTAAATCAATATTATACAGATTAATTAAATACAGCGTATTAAACATTGGTATTATATATAAATTGAACGAAGTGACTAATCTTCTAGTGCAGTGACAATACACTATACACTGCTGCGTCCCGTTAAAGTAGAATGATATTAGACTTAAGGGAGACTACATCTCTCAAAAATATTAAAATTTAGTTAATCTACTTTAACTAATCAAACCACTTATGATACGTTTGGTTGTTGGACTCATGGGGAATGGTCTGGAATGTCTATTTTTATGTCTGTTTTTACAAAAGTACCATGGAATGAGCATGAATGCCTATTTTTTATTTAACTTTTTATTTTGTTGAAAAATGGAATGCTTTAATAAAACATAGGAATCAATTCTTTAATAAGGTTTTATTTTTTGTAATTTTGTGGAAAAGATAGTTTTACAGAAAAAAAAAATATCCGTGATCAACCTCCTAAAGAATTGGAAATTGGGGACAGGGGTAAATGTGTAATTTGAGTATCCCCACAAGACCCTGCATAAACTATTACAGGGAAGAATATTCCGACTAATCAATTAGATTTACGACGCAATCCACCATTATTGGACCGATGAAAAAAGTGAAAATTTTCAATCACCGTAGACAATCATTGCTCACGGAATTCGAACAGACTAATCACCTGCATCGCGTTCCACCGTCTCAACAAATCATCAACTGTTTTGTCATCACGTAAAAGCTAATAGCAGAGAAATCAAATTCTCTCATCATCACAGCCGTTGAAACTTACTGAAGGCTCCAGTAAACGGCAAAGCAAAGCACATCTGTTTAAACCGCGAAGTACTGGATAGGAAGCCTCCCGTCAAACTCTGTCCTTTTTCCTCAGTAACTACCTGTACCAGGATCTCCACTTCCACGACCAGCAGAGGAAAAAAGTTCCAAGAGAAACCGCGCTTCCGGACAGCGAAGTCAACGTAGAAGAAACTCGAAGGCTCTCTTTCTTCTGGAGGTGGAAGACGAAGGAGAAGATGAATCTGAGGGTGGCGTGGTTCGTAACGAGAGGTCTGATCATAAATGGCGGTGGAAGGAATTACGGCCGTTGCATTTCCACGGAAGCCGTGGTTGGTAGGTCGATGGGAAACGGCTCTGACTTTGGCAACTTTGACTGGAGGAGGAGCATGAAGATGATGAGGACGATGAGTACGGCTTCGTCGCCGGAGGAAGCGAAGACTTTGACGGAGAAGGATGGCCGGAAGGAGAACTCGTCTTCGTCGTCGGTGTCAGAAGCGAAGAAGGATCAAGGTGAGGCGGTGGTTTCGAGCTATTGGGGGATAGCGAGGCCGAAGATCACCAAAGAGGATGGCACCGAATGGCCCTGGAACTGCTTCATGGTTAGTATTTTGTTTATTTTGTTGCTTTTTACTTTTTTATTTTGGATTTTTGTGGAATCGGTGATTTTTCAACAATCAGAATGTGTAATGCAAGGGAATGGTTCTGTTTGTGTAGCCATGGGAAACTTATCGTGCGGACTTGTCGATTGATCTGGGCAAGCACCATGTGCCGAAGACATTTCTGGACAAAGTTGCGTATAGAACGGTGAAACTCCTTAGAATTCCAACTGATATATTTTTCAAGGTGCGTTTGTTTGCTTCTCTGTTTTGGTAATATATATACACACGGTTATGTATTTTTGAGAAACTTTTTAGCAATATTTCGTGTTAAGGGACTTTTGCTCTGTTGCGTTTATATATCTTGGAAGATAGAAATGATCAAGTGGGTAACGTTGTTCCTCTTATGGTGGATCATATGGTGCTAACAGAGAGTCTATGGCATGTACTGTATAAAGGGGGTTTAAATCCTACTAAATCCATATGTGACTAGATTTCTTTTGGGGTTATGATAGATACTGTTTTTAGTCAAATGTATTAAATTGCTTCTGCTATATTGAAATGTATTTGAGTTAAAATTGCTTTATACTATTTTAATAGCATGGTAGCTTTTTAACTGATTGTGAAGCAGAATAGTTATAAGGACTTGTTTCACTGTGGAAATATACTATGTGGCCTGCTCTTGTACGACCCGATGCTTTCAATATCATTGTGTCAGCTGGCAACTTAGTTTCAGTAGCTTGTGATGTGTATTGAGCGGAGGGAAAGGTTAGTTGTCATAGTGACTTTTGGAGTGGCAAAACTGGGGATTGTAACAGATGGAAAGTTCTAATTGGTTAGGGGTTGTGGAAAACTGTAATTTATGTTGCTATGCACGAAATGCAATGGGTTTTTGAAGTTTGAGAATTCCAATTGCTTTTCCTTTTCTCTATTGGTTTCTCGGAGGAATTGTTTTTTAGAATGTGACAGATAATACTGCCTTACTGATGAACGTGCAGTGAAATAAAGAAAATCCCTGTTGTTGCAGTCCGTTGAAAAGATATTAGCTTAAAACTAAATGCATTCCTTGAATTCTTCACATGAAGTAACAATTTGATTAATAATACAATTTATATTGGTGGTTTGTTCTCTACTTTAGCTTATATGTACTGAGCTGTTTAGCTTCTTGGGAAGTATACCTTTGGTTTTCATGAGGTTTTTTTATGGCCTTTCCATGTGGTTTCTTTCCAACGCATTCAACATCTTTGGATTAAAAAATATATATCTAGAATGTTGTTTATGAGGTACATGTTCCAAACTGGAACTGTTTAGTCATAAGTAATTATTCTTTCTTATTAAGTTATCCGATACCTGTGGCTTAAATTTTATGCTAACAGCATGTGTTGATGATATTTTTCGGTGATTAATTTTTAATTCTAACATAATTTTAAGTCATGAAATTTATGTTGCAGAGGCGGTATGGTTGTCGTGCAATGATGCTTGAAACTGTGGCTGCTGTCCCCGGAATGGTAGGAGGAATGCTGCTGCACTTGAGGTCGCTCCGCAAGTTTCATCATAGTGGTGGTTGGATCAAAGCGTTGCTTGAAGAGGCAGAGAATGAGAGGATGCACCTGATGACCATGGTGGAACTTGTTAAACCGAAATGGTATGAGAGGCTACTAGTTCTCACTGTGCAGGGAGTCTTCTTCAATGCCTACTTTGTGGGTTATCTACTCTCCCCCAAGTTGGCACATAGGGTTGTTGGGTATCTGGAAGAGGAGGCCATACACTCTTATACAGAATATTTGAAAGACATTGGAAGTGGTAAAATTGAAAATGTTCCAGCTCCTGCTATTTCAATTGACTACTGGAGGTTACCCAAGGATGCAACCCTCAAGGATGTTATCACTGTGATTCGTGCCGATGAAGCTCACCATCGGGATGTAAATCATTTTGCATCAGTAAGTTTCTCCCTTTATTTCTCTTTGAAATCCATTTGTTTATTTTCTCTATATACTTTGTTTCCAAAATTTTTGTAGATGCACATAATGCATAGTGCCATTATGTTTCTCTGCCATTTATATGTTTGATCTACATGGGGTTTTTCATGCTCTCTCACTCCTTATCTCTAGAAGGACATTCCTTACTTGATTCCCACTGTGTCCTAGATGTTGATTTTTCATTGAACAGAAGAGTGCCTCGATGCAATGACGATATCATATACATCAAGACTAGATATTGTTAGTGCATGATGATAGTTTGCTAGTCAGCTAGTTTTAGCAACTTTTTCTTTTACCCTTTAGGCTTGTTTTTAGAAGCCTATAGCAATAATGACTTAGTAGTAAGCAATAGACTTGGATGTGCTTAGGGTGAAGAATGGCTACCGAACCCAGACTAAAGTAAATGGTATGGTGGAAATTGGCTGTATATAGATGTTGGATGATCAATGACCCCACTGACATCTAGAAGTCCTTTTCTAATGACCTTTTGCCTTTACATAGAACAGAACAACCATGCATGTTGACACGTTCATACTTTTTTGGCAGGATATTCATTTTCAGGGGAAGGAATTGCGAGAAGCTCCGGCTCCTATAGGTTATCATTAATTGTAACGTTGCATGTGAATTAAAGTAGAAACTTTATGTTTTGTCTCCTGTATATGTTGATTGAGATCTATTTGTGCGTGTATTGTTTTGCATATGAAGTAGAGAGGTTAAAGCAATATGAATCTAAGCTTGTCTTCCGTATTGTTATTATGAAATTGCTAATAAACTGCTGCTTTAGTAATTATTTTTTTGGATGATGAAGGGTCATAGTTTGTACGTATTCTTTACTTGATTGTGATCCGCCATTCTTCTCATTTCTAATTTCTTAGGTTTCTTTTTCTTTTTTCTTTTTCTTTTTTTCTAACTATATTTGTCTTTTGATCTTGGGCGTGAGGGGATTCGAACTCATGATCATTGTCCGAGAAAACATTGGCTTTGCCACTACTGGGGTTCTGTTTTATTACACTGAATTTTTTTTGGTAAAAAGTTTTATTACACTGAATTCAACACATGTTTTTAGTTTTTTTTTTTTTTTAGATGATGAAAGGTCATAATTTTTCACTGTGTCTTTAAATTGTGGTTTTGATTTGGCATTCTACTTTAATTCTTTATTATTATAGGTACTTTTTTAGAGTTTTCTTTTTCTTTTCAGTTGGTGTTCTGTGGATTGGAATTAGTGGGAAGTAACATGATTTAAAGTTTCACATATGTAATTTGTCAACAGAACCAGAATACATCACAAAACCATATAATATAATAAGGTTTTCTTTACAACTCATTGAATGAATCTCTCTCCCTTTCGACGACAAGTTATCTGTATCCAATACCTACTATTCTTCTTCTACTTCATATAGAATATATAATAGAATAATGCTTGCAGTACTACCTTTCTTTATGACACAATAAGGTTTTCTTTGCAAATTTCCATATCCTTCACACCATGCACAATGGTCAAATATTGTATACCAAGAAATAAATAAATATATTATTGAAACCTCAAATTTGCAAATATGTATTAGACTAGAGCAACTAGAGAAATATAGCTAATCAAGTTTATTTAAAAGGAATTTTACTACGCAATTTTAAGTGTCCGCATAATGTACCCATAACGTAAGTGTGTTTTGAAGAGAGAATGAAATAATGAAAGAACGTAAAAGTACCTGTATAATCAGATCCCATTTTGTGCCCCGGTTGTGTAACCAAGCATGCAGGTACAGCTTAGCACATGTTTCCTCACAACGAAGAAAGCAAGCCTTACACTGTATAGCTTCGCAAATCTTAGCAAGACAGTGTGTATACTTCCTAGACTTATTAAAATTAGAAAAAAAAATCCATCAAATTGAGGAGCTTGAAGAAAATGGCCAGAACTGATTGAAGAGGGTGGTAGATATGGAGAAGGAGGAGGAGGAGGAGGATTTATTGCTTTCATTTCAATTGGTATTATAAGCACTATGAATCCCATCATCATGATCATAAATTTCCAAATACTAAATTTGATCCATATATATATATTTACTTGCCCTCTTTAAAGAAAATGTTCTAAGTTTGAAGAGAATACCCTGAGTCTTCTAGCTTTATAGTAGTTTGAACTTCAAGTCTTGTTTTGTTATTTAATTATTTTACAATGAAAGGGCATTATTGTTTTGTTATATATGAATAACCTCTATATATATTTTGTAGTTTTTTCCTTTTTTAGTGTAAAATAATGTCTCTTTGTTGGGACCATGACTCATGAATAGTCATTTATGAAACAAATGCAAACTTCTTTCACAGTAGTGTCTCTTCGATAGGGTCATTTATGATTTTTCATATTGGATTTTAAGCTAAAAAGTGACTTTTGGTTCATACATGAGTAGTCAAAAAATAAAAGGAGTAAATTTCATAATAACCTCCTGTATTTTGATGTTTTCACATAAATGATATCCTATTTGAAAATTTAGACTATAGTTCATTTTTGTTTTAATTTAACCATCTATGTTAGTCAACTATTAGTTAACCTACATATTCTTTAAAAAAATGATATTTTTAACCCTCTTTTTTAAAATATAAATTATTTTTTTATTGTTATATTTTTTTTACCAAACAACATTTTCAAACATACTTTTTAATATGCATTTTACAAAGTAAGGGTAAATTAGTCAAATTTTAACACTGTTAGTCAATTTCAAGTTAAATAGGTTGAATTGAAAAAAAAAAAAAAGCAAAATACGAGGGATAGTGTTATTTTTCAAATTAAAGATAGCAATTATGAAAAAAAATATGAAAAATATAGAGCTATTTTGAAATTTACCTTAAACAAAATTATGAGATTAACATCACATAATTTTACAAGCATTTTTTTTTTCAGATATACCTTCTATTTTAGAAATTTTAAAATTTTCCCTGACAATGTAATAATAATTATCCATGTAAAACTATTGATAAATTTTTACCTTATTTAATAAAGTCTTAAATGAAAATAAATTTGACAAATCTAATGAAAATATATATCTTATTTAATAATAGTTTTGTAAATTTTATTATTATTAATGAAAAATTTGACAAATTAATGCCACTGTCAAATAAATTGCTTCCTTAAATAAGAGCGAAAAGTACGATTTTTTATTTTTTAAATGTATTCATTAACAAATGAGGTTTAAATTGTAACACAAAATAGTAAAGTTAACAATATTCAAATGTACTCAACAAGTTTCATTATTTTTTTAATTATTATCTTCTTTTGTATATTAGTTCAAGTATATAATATTATGCAATCATTGTAAGTTTTTTTTTTTCTTTCTAGGATTAAACAAGTTTTCTAGAATTAAATATTATTTTTATAAGGTAAAAGTGAATTTAGGTTGATATATTAGCAGCTAATAAATAAAAATAAAAATAAAATCGCGAGATTAAACAATATCAATTTTTTTTTAAAAAAAATAATTGTAAAAAATATTACACTATTAATTTTAGATAACCAAACATTATCAAATCAAATTATTATGAAGATTGATAATGCAATATTGTGTCTCCGTTCTTTTTTTTTTTTCTTTTTTTTGGTAAATGTATATTGTCTCTCCCTACGACAAAGAAATCCCATAAATCTAACAAAAACAAAACCATTAATTTTGTAACCCAAATTAACCAATTTTGATCGGAAATTATATGAGTTTGTAAACAGGGGTAATTTTGTAATTTGACGAAACGTAAAATGTACGATCACCGTAGACAATCAAAGCCCAAGGAACAACCACCACCACACTCAAATTCGCACCTCGACGAAATATCACCTGCTTCGCATTCCACCGCCTTATCCAATCTTGAACCCTCTGATCTTTACATCAAAGGAAAGAGAAAGGAAATAAAAAAAGTTCTCAGCATCAAGATCGTTGAAACTTACTTGAGGCTCAAGTAACGGCAAACATAGCAAATCTGTATATTTACAATCGTAAACCGCGCTGAAGAACACCAGAAGAAGAAGTAGAAGAAGAAGAAGATGATGATGAATCGGTTTGTGACGAGAGCTCTGATCAACAATGGCGGTGGCAAAAACTGCAACCGTTGCATTTCCAAGGCGAATATGGTCGATAGGTCGTTGGGAAACTGCTCTGAGTTTGGTAACTTTGACTGGAGGAGGAGAATGATGATGAGGAGGATGAGTACGGCTTCGTCTCCGGAGGAAGCGAAGACGAAGCCGTTGACGGAGAATGATGACCGGAAGGAGGAGAAGTCGTCGTCTGTGTCGGAAGCAAACAAGGACGAAGGTAAGACGATGGTTTCGAGCTACTGGGGGATAGCGAGGCCCAAGATCACCCGAGAGGATGGCACCGAATGGCCCTGGAACTGCTTCATGGTTATAACTTTGTTTATTTTGTTGCTTTTTTTTTTTATTTTGGTTAATATTTCTTTTTGGTGGAAATGGTGATTCCATTCTGTGTACGTAGCCATGGGAAACTTATCGGGCGGACTTGTCTATTGATCTGGGCAAACACCATGTGCCGAAGGCATTTCTGGACAAAGTTGCGTATAGAACAGTGAAACTCCTTAGAATGCCGACTGATATATTTTTCAAGGTGCGTTTGTTTGTTTGGCAATATTTTTGGGCAACTTTTTGGCAAGATTTTGTGTTAAGGGACTTTTGCTTTGTTGGGTCTATCCGTCCCGTGTATACATCTTCAATGACAGAAATGGTCTAGTGGGTGAAGTTGTTCCTGTTATGGTGGACCACATGGTGCTGAAAGAATTATTGGCATTTACTGTATAAGGGTGGTTTAATCCTTCTAAAACCATATGTTTGTAGTTTTCTTTTGGGGTTTTGATAGGTACCGTTTCTTGTCAATGTATTGTTATGTTGCTTCTGATATATAGAAACATATTTTCAGTTAAAATTGCTTTGTATCATTAAAACTGAGGCTTTAGATTTTAACTTCTCAAAGACTGAGATAACACTATTACTATTAGAATAGTGTGGTAACTTTTAACTGATTGTGAGGCAGAGTAGCGATAAAGGCTTGTTTATGCTACAGAAATATACTTTGTGCCTGCTCTTATCTATACCCATGTCTTCAATATCATTGTTGTGAGATTAATTACAGTAACTTGTTGTATGGGAAAGATTCTATGATCAAGTTGTCATAGTGACTCTTAGCTGTGGCAACATTGTGAATTTTTACAGATGATGGAAACTTCAACTTGTTTAGGGGTTGTGAAAATTGTGGTGTCTGAGTTTTTGCAATATGAAGTAGGAGTAAATTCTTTGAGAGCATGAAATGCAACAGTTATAGTCCAAGTTTGAGAATTTCAATTGTTCTTCCTTTCCTCTTTTGGTTTCTTGAAGGGATTTTTCTTAGAATGTGACAACAACATTTCTTACCGACGAAGATGCTGTGACATAAAGAAAATTTCTGTTGCTGTAGTCCATTGTTTTTAACCCTTTTGAGAAGATATTAGCTTCAACTAAATGCATTCCTTGAATTTCTTGCATGGAGTAACAAATTGATTGATAGTGTAATATATGTTGCTGGTTTATTTTCTCCCTTAGCTGACATGCACTTAGCTGTTTAGCTTCTTGGGAAGTAAACCTTTGGTTTTCATGGGGTTCCTTGATGGTCTTTCTATCAACTTTATTTTCTTTCTAACGCATTCAATATCTTTAGATTGGGGAAAAAAAAAACGTGGAAACACATATATATTTGGAATGTTAATTATGAGATACAAGTTCCAAAGTTTAACTGTTTAGTCATTAGATAATTATTCTTTCTTAGGAAGCTATCTAAAGTTTGTGGCTTTAATTTTTTGCAGCAGCATTGGTTGATGATATTAGTTGGTGATTAATTATCAATGCTAACATAATTTTAAGTCATGAAATCTATGTTGCAGAGGCGGTATGGTTGTCGTGCAATGATGCTTGAAACTGTGGCTGCTGTCCCTGGAATGGTAGGAGGAATGCTGCTGCACTTGAGGTCGCTCCGCAAGTTTCATCATAGTGGTGGTTGGATCAAAGCATTGCTTGAAGAAGCAGAGAATGAGAGGATGCACCTGATGACCATGGTGGAACTTGTTAAACCAAAATGGTATGAGAGGCTACTAGTTCTCACTGTGCAGGGGGTCTTCTTCAATGCCTACTTTGTGGGTTATCTACTCTCCCCCAAGCTAGCACATAGGGTTGTTGGGTATCTGGAAGAGGAGGCCATACACTCTTATACAGAGTATTTGAAAGATATTGAGAGTGGCAAAATTGGAAATGTTCCAGCTCCTGCTATTTCAATTGACTACTGGAGGTTACCCAAGGATGCAACCCTCAAGGATGTTATCACTGTGATTCGTGCTGATGAAGCTCATCATCGGGATGTAAATCATTTTGCATCAGTAAGTTTCTCTCTTCATTTCTCTTCAAAATTCATTTGTTTATTTGCTTTACACTCAACTCCTTTAGATTTGTTATGCTCTGTTTCCAAGAAGACACAAATATTGCCATTATGTTTCATGTCCATTTGTAACTAACCATGCTAGTGTGGAGCTTCTAACTAATGTTAAAAGGTTCGAAAAAAATTATGAAAAATGATTAGTTTGCTGAAAATAAGATTTGAAAGGAATTCTGCAGCACCATACTGGGATTTTGTAGATAAAAAATATCTTTAACGGCACCAAAATATGTATGGATTTTATTTTCTCTTTCTCTCTTTCTCTCCCCTACGGGGCTATGTGTTGCCTTATAGTACATAGTATTTTGTTGTTGTAATCATTCTCTTTAATTTGGTATTCATTATTTTCTAACATCCAGGATAACGTGGATGGATTTTCAAGGCTCCTGGTCTTTGTAGAATAAAGATAGATATCCACATCCTAAATACCATATGCATAAAAAATAATTAGTATGCTATTTAATTCACATATTGTTAGTGCTCGATGATAGTTTGCCAGTCAGCTAGTGTTAGCGACCTTTTTTTTGTTCATTTTTTTGCTTTTCACCTTAGACTCTTGAGTTGTTTTAGTAGCCTATAGCAATCACGAGTTAGTAGTAAGCAATAGTTAGTTATTTAAGACTTGGATGTGCTTGGGGTGAAGAATGACTATCAAACCCAGACTAAAGTAATGATATGGTGATTCATCAAAAAAAAGTAATGATATGGTGATTCATCAAAAAAAAGTAATGATATGGTTGTAAATGGATGTGGGATGACCAATGACCCCATTGAATTCTAGGGTCCTTTCCTAATTACTAATGGCCTTTTGCCTTTACAGAAAAACCATGCATGTTGACATGTTCATAAATGGATTCTGAGATGGCACTGTATATTTTATTTTTTATTTTGCAGGATATTCATTTTCAGGGAAAGGAATTGAGAGAAGCTCCAGCTCCAATAGGTTATCATTAATTGCATGTGGAAAGTTTATGATTTGTGTCCCTGGATATGTTGGCTGAGATCTATTCAAGAATGCATTATTTTTGCGTTTGGAGTTTAGAGATTAAAACAAATACGCAGTGAAAAACTTCAATTGGTACGGTTGTTCTTCTGTCTATTAGAGTTTATCATTGTTGCCTCTTTGAAAACCTCACTGTTTGTTTCAACAGATGCCTATTTCAAGTTTCATTTGTAGTTTGCTGATTATAAAATCTCTTTTTATATTTCTTTTGGTTGGTTTGAGATTAGGACTAAAAGGTAATTGTGGGTTGGCTGAAGATAGTTGACGGAATAGTTGTTAATTTGAGTCAAAACGGTCATTTTTCTTTTTCCGATATTTTATTTTTAAGTTGATAATAAACAGCTACTTTATAAATTAGTTTTTGGATGAAGAAGGGTCATAATTTTGTACTGAGTTCTTTACTGTGTCGTGGTTTTGATTTGGCATTCTACTTTAATTCTTAATTAATTTTAGTATAGTGGCCTGGTGGGTGCGTTTTGTGGATAGGAAATAGTGGGAAGTAATATGATTTATGTTACTTATGTAATTTGTCCGCAAAACCAGAATATGTCTCAGAAATAAGTATAATATTACAAAATCATAAAACATAATGAGGTTTTCTTTGTAACTCATTGAATATGAATCACTTTCCCTCTAAACGACAAGTTTATACCTACCATTCTTCTTCTAGTTCATGTAGAATGATGCTTAGAGAATTAATTATTTTTCTTAAACTAGTTGAAGCAAATTTTCATATGCCTCTCTACTTCTCCTGCATCTGTCAAAATAACAAAAAAATACAAATATAAGAATTTTATAATATAGCTGAATGAAAGGGGTTGAGGCGTAAACTACATAGCAAAGTTTCTAGCCCCTGTTAGAATGTATAAATATTTTTCGTATTAGAAAAAATAAAAAATAACACACAAGCTCTTGCGGAAACTGAGAATATTGAGAATGAGTTTACACACGTCTAGTAAAAACGTTTTACTGTCAAAAGTGATAATTTTTATTTATTTATGTTTTTGCTATATCATAAATGTATATATATATATATATATACTAGTAGACAAATTTAGTGTAAGCATAATGTATCGAATATAATGGTTTAGTTCATGTTGTTGAAGTGAAAATGAAAGTATATCCAATTTCATGCATGTCCAGTTGTGTAACTAAGCATACAAGTTCTCATTCATCAAAAAAAAAAAGCATACAAGTTCTCCTTAGCACATGCTTCCTCGCAATAAACAAAGCAAACCTCGCACTTCATAACTCTGCAATCCTTCCAAATACAGATTGTAAACAGGAATTGATACAATGAGCAAAGTCGCTTGTTATATTTTACATGAGAGACATAAAAAATAATGCATGCCATTTAAAAATAAAATGCTCCATTTTTTATTAACTGTGGGGCTTACAACCGGCCCCTTAGCCAAACGGGCAAAGCTCTCGGCTATTTGGGAGATATGCCTTCCCTTTGTACTAAAAAAATGCCCCTCGACCAGACTATCGAGGATTTGGCCATTTGACCGAGGGTTGCCTTCCCTCTACATTAAGGAGGCACACCTCGCCAAACTACCGAGGGTCTTACCCTTTTAGGCGGGGTGCATTCAGAGCAAGGCTGCCTTTCATCTACACTAAGGAGGTACCTCTCAGCTAAATTGTCGAGGGTCTCAATCGATGTGTGCATTCATTCTTCACAAATGAGATACCTTTGACTAAACTATTGAAGACCTCAACCATTTAACTAAAGGATGTCTTCCTTTTTCTATAGGAAACACCTTTAGCCAAACTGCCAAAGCCATCAAGTGAAACCAAAATGTACTTGGTAAATGGGAATTGGTCATGAATCACAAAGAACCAAATATAACCCTTTTGAACAAGTCTACTCCTCTATTTCTTAGTATTCTCTCTAGTAATTACATACAAAATGAAACTTCATGTCATAATGCCAAAATCAGACACCAATACAATCATAGAAAAAATAATATGTACCCCGATCATATATCTATTTCTGTGCCATTTTATTTGTACCTTCAATTAGAATTTGACATATTATTAAATTTGGGCGAGGAGCTGGTTATAGGTATTTTATTTTTAAACAGCATGTGATATTTTTTCTGTCTCTCGGATAAGATATAATGAGCACTCCGCTGATTACATTATTCCTGCAGATTCTAAATTTGGTAAGCTTCTTGTATTTATGAATAGTACCATTAAATTGAGGTTGAACAAAATGGCTAGAACTGAGGTAGGTGCGCTTGTAGGGTACCTAACTCATATACATATGTGTATATATATATGTATATATTGTAAGAGTTCACTTTGGCTTCTCAATTAATGTAGGTATAGTTTTGTATCTGTATTTTCAAACAAAGGTAGTCAGGTTGAGAATTTGTGTAAAATAGTCTCTTTGTTAGCAGGGGCGGCGTAGGATTTCAACATCAGAGGGGCCATGAGTATACAAAATCAAAATTCCTTATAATAAAAAATATAAAGTTATCATAATATGTTCGTAATATTCCAATTTATAAAATAATAATAATATTAATTCACCAAGAAAAAAATCATAAAAAAAAAAATTAATTAAATCATACATCAAAAGGAACTTTACGATCTTTAAAGAAACAATAATAATAATAATTCATCAAGAAAAACTCATAAAAAATAATAAATTAAATTAAATCATGCATCAAAAAGGAAATTTACAAAAAAATATTAAGCAGACTAGGTGTGGCGCAGTTGTTTGTTGGAAGCCCTAAATTTTAGATTTGAATTTTGGTAGGTTTGGTTTGAATTTTGTTGCAATGTTTTTCACACGAAAATATTCAGTCTTTTCGTACAAGTCAAAGCTCAAAAAACCCAGAAAAGGATAAAAAGAGAGAAAAACAAAGATAGAGAGATAGGCTGATACAGTCCTCTGGTTTCTCCAATGGAGTCCGCTTTATCCGTTTCCTCTGCCCCTTCTACTCTCTTCGCCGTTTCCAAATCCCTAAATCGTCGGTTCTTCAACTCCACCGTCACTCAATGCCTCCAGGCTCGGCTCCTTTCTCAACGGCGCGCCTGCATTTACGGCTTCTACGGCGTTAACGGGGCGGCGCGTTTGTCTTCGACGCCGTCGTCTTTGAGAAGAATGTGTGCGGCTGAGGCTTCAGTACGGTGCCGTCTTCAGTGCTTTTCAAGCTCCGCTGCTTCTTTTGCTTCCGGCGGTGGAGACGGAGGGTTTGGAGGTGAGAGTGGCGGCGGCGATGGTGGTGGCGGCGATCAGAGTGGATCGGATGGTAATGCGAAGTCGAAGTTGGTGGTGGATGCTGGGGATGAGGCTTCAGCTTTGTCTTCCGATGTCATAATTCTCGATGTTGGAGTATGTGTTACTGTCTCTCTGTCTCATTATTGTTTGACTATTGAAGCATATATGTAAATGCATATACTGTATGGTTTTTCCATTGATATACTAAATTTTTGTGTAATTTGTAGGGAATGACATGCGGAGGATGTGCAGCCAGTGTGAAGAGAATTCTAGAAAGCCAAGTACGTTTTTACGTTATTTATTTATTTTTGTTTCATATTTTATATACTGGACAATTTCTTGTTGGATTGATGGTATTTAGAATTTTGTTGAAATGACTAGAGGCTTATTAATGAAGAGAATTGAGAGATAAGACTGATTCTGGTTTCTTGGAATTGAATTTGGCCTAGGCAGGGAACCTGAGGATTTTTAGAATTGAGAAGTCAATAGATGTTGAGGATGCAGAAGACCTCATGTAGGAATGCCAAAAATAATATGTGACATCAGAGCCAAAAAAAAAAAAAAAAGCAAAAAAGACCAAAAAGAAAGAAAAGATATGTAATTAACAAATGTTAAAAAGAACATACCATTATAACAAGATATCATTACTTCCACAATAATGTTCTTTCAGTGGTAATATGAAAGAGAAGCCACAACCATGACATAGCCACTTCAGTTCTCATGGATCTTAACCAGTAAACAATCCATGAACCTTTGCTACACCCTCCATTAATTGCCTTAGTTACTTTGGTTTTAAATGCTAAGACTAGTTGCCACTCATGTACTAGCTAATGGATTCTCTTTTAGACCATCATTTTAAATTGAACCTTTCAAGTCAACTATAGTTTGGTTTAGTGCTTTTAGAAAGTGAAATCAAGTCAGAAAATATCTACAACCAATGGTATTGTGGTAATTTAGTTTTAGTTTTGGATTGCTTAGGTTTTGTGGTCAGTATTTATCTTGTTAGGAGTCTAGTTTATTCAAGATTTGTTGGGTTATCCTATCTTTTTGAGTTGTTAGGAAATCATTTTCTCAAATGAGACAGTTATTCCAGTCATAAGCCCAATTTATCCTTTTATGATGTTGCAGTCTAAATCCGTGGCCCTAAACTCCTAAACTTAATATTGATCATTAGCAGCTACCGAGCTCTATGTTTCAAAATGTCCTACTTCAGGGTGTTAGGTTTGGTGTTCCAGTATTATTGACCATTCTGTAATTCTCTTGCATGTAAAAAAAGAGGAAAAAAAGATATGTAATGAATAGTCTAATGTTTTCTCCCTCCTTTTGTTTTTGTAAATTGTTGGTTTGGGAGGGGATTTATTCAGAGAGCTTTCTTTGCTGTTATCTGAACCCTTTTTTTCCCTGATCATATTAATGGACAGCCAAAAGTGTCGTCGGCCAGTGTAAATCTCACAACAGAAACAGCAATTGTGTGGCCTTTGTCTGAAGCCAAGGTTATACCGAACTGGCATCAGCAGTTAGGAGAAACACTTGCAAAACATTTGACAAGTTGTGGGTTTACGTCTAGCCTTCGAGGTAACATTCTGAGACATCATCCTACTTTCATTTCCTTTGCTATTTGTTGTTAAACTTTTACTTCTATTTTATTATCACTTGCATAATTATTGTTTAATGAATAATTGTCTAAATGGTTAGTCTGTCATGGTTGATGTTATTCAGAGCTGTCATTACTTTATGTTTGTATATAGTAAAAGTTGAATATAATCCAACCTACTCTATCCTCCATACCACATTGGCCAATGTAAAGATGTGTCTGTTGGGCTTTCTAAAGAATGATCTAGGAATGGAAGTTTTTTTATTGTTGTTTTGGTTTGGTTTTCCTTTACGTTTTCTTTTTTTTTTTTTTGTTTACACTTTTTCTGTCCTTTATATCAACCTTTATAAGTGATGCAGTTATTGTTCTTGTTGAGAATATAGTACAAATAACCAATTTTACCCATTTCCCATCAGCTTAAGCTTTTGGGAACATTGGTAATTCAATATGGTATAAGAGCCCAAATACTAGACACCTAGGTTCAAGTCACACTACCATCCAGTCAAAAGAATCAACACTTGTAAGGACCAAAAATCCCCAAAAGATGGGTGGCCTACTAGTGAGGAGGGAGTGTTAAGAATATAATATAAGTAACCAATTTGACCCACTTCCCATCAGCTTAAGCTTTTGGGAACAGTGGCAATCCAATGGTTCCTTAGTGTTCTTCTGTTTCTGATGAACTTTTTTTTACGCCAATAAGTTTGTTGACATTTTTTATGGTTGCGGTGGTACACTTTGGGTATTGAACTTCATTGTTAAACTTTGGGTTAATACATTTGGAGATTCTCAAAATGTTAGGATAATTGATCTCTAGAAATTGAAACATTTCAGCTAACATGTTCATCTCTAGTAAAAGACTGAAGAAATCAATTGATTTATGCTCCTTTACAAATGATGATAGCTGTTTGTTTGATCAGTTGAATATAAGATCACAAAGTACGGTCCAAGAGATTAAATTACTCTGTTAACCTCCTCCCACCTTCTAAATATGAGCATGCACAACGATTAATACTGGGTTTTGAAATAATTAATGTGAAGCTTGGTGGGTTAAGTGGCAGGTGAGGGTGCAATTGAAGGAGATATATCACCATAGAAAATGCAAAAGCAAATCTTGTCTGGAGCAACCATAATTCTTTATGGTATGTCCCTAAATTAGCAGGTTTAATTTCTCGGTGACCTTTTATATTCAAAGAATCTTCTTCATCTCAACTCCACTCTCTTAGATGTGAAAAGATAGGTTTAAAATTGATTATTAATTTTATGATTATTGCTTTCAATAGGTGAATTTCAGCTCCTACTTGTGGAATTATTGGAGAGGCATTTCTGTTAAAGGGCATACAATTGATTGGACAATTTGCGGTTTCATACTTTGAGCTTAACAATTGTCTAGTTTTGAAGTAGGGAATTTGGACTCCTATGAAAGTGGAATGTATGTCATTTGTAGGATAGTTGACAATTAGAATGATTCTGTAACCCAGGGGGTATCACTGGTTTTGGTATAAATTTATACTCAACTTTATTCTTTCTGAGGTTTCTGCTATACATTTTGTAGCAAAGGCTTTGTATAATATAAATAATCACTTATATAAGCTGAGCTGTTCATTTGGCAAAATTGTTACCTGATTTTTTGTGGACTAATGATCTTCTTTAGAGTTTAGTTTCTATAAATACTTCTCTGTAAAACTGTAGACAGAATGTACAACCTTATAAGGGAACAAGTTACTTTATATTTAGTTTGGACTCCTAAACCACTGTGATGGAGAACCAGTAGGGAGAAAGGAAGAGAGAGAAAGATAGGAGAAGGGGATGAAGAAAAGGGAAGGAGATTAGGAGATAATGTTAGGAGAGAGAGGAAGAAAAGCATGGAGACAGGGTGGGGTATGCAATAGCGTTTCAACTATAAATATTCATCACATTACTTATTCAACATCCAAGTTGAAATTCTAAGTACATTATTAACCTATTTGTATTGCCAATAACATAATTAAATAACCTAATAAGAAGAGAAAACCCTAAAATTACTAATAATAGGATATAAATAAACCCCAATAAATGATCTATAAGCCTACATATGGTCTCAATTGTTATGCCTCTCAATTTCTTATCTTTTGTTGCTCTATTCAGTTAGTGTTGAAATTTCTATGTTATTGGTTTTCCAGAGTTTTGTGAAACAAAAAATACTCTCTAGTGTTCTTATAAGATATTGATAATATGGATTTATCAAGTTCCATTGTCTTGGTGGGCCATGTTTATGATAATAATTATAAATTACAACTGTTGATTTATTCTTTAAAAAGATTTTCAGTCAGCTCTAGTGCTCTACTGAGTCATTGGTCCGTAGTTATTACAATTTTCAATATGCAAAATCCTGTTTGCCTAAGCTCTGTTTGAGTTATTGACTCTTTTGCCAACAGTAATTATAACTGTGTGCATAATGGATCAGATGGTATCCTTGATGTTGATACTAGTGGCTTTTAATGGGAAAAAGATATTTGCAGTAGTTCATGGTCATCTCATCTACTCCTTAGTTTATATTCAAACAGAACATTCTATTGGTGGGATAATTTTGTGTTTTAATAGTTTTCATGCTTGTAGTTTAGGTCTTTCCATATGCTATTCTCCTTTTCTCCTTAGTGATGTATTAGTGATTGACTTGCAGATGATGATAGATTGTCCGATTCTCCATATAGAATTTTAATTAAGTCCAATAAAATACATAATTTTTTTTTACTTCCAAAACATAATATATAAGGTTACCTGGTATTTATGAAGCATGGATCCTGCTAACTTTAATTTTTTTGGTTCCTGTTATATATATATATATATATATTTTTTTTTTTTGGTCAATGGTTCCAGTTATATATATATATTGAGAGAGAAATTTTCTCTTATCCAGGATCCTGGATTTAGAGTTAAATACAGGAGGCAACTCAAGACCCTTAGATTAGATTAAGGGTCCAGATACTTTTAAGCATTAAATTCATTTTAAAGCCTAGAAAGAAAATACTTAGACTGATTCGTTTAGGTTCAGGGTCATCATTCCCTATTGAGTTCACTTACCATGACTTAAAATTTAATACACTTTCAGGGTTAGTTGTCATGCATTCCCCTTATAGTTCTACACCATGACCTGTTAGGTTTATGTCATGCATTTGCTTTGGCGTTCATTTTTTTTTTTGGGTGTAGGGGTATTCTGTGTAAAATGCATATATTTTTTAAAAGCATCTGGGCCCTTAATATAATCTAAGGGTCTAGGCTTGCCTCCTGTATTTTAGTTAAAATCCAGGATGCTGGATTACAGAATGACGCTATATATAATATATTGTAGGAGAAAACTCAAATTTCCTTTTATCAGAATAATTTCATCTATGAAATTTGTGTCTTGATTACTGTTTCTTTTACTTGTGACTTTGGAGTTCCATGTACATTTTTGTGAGGAATTTTAATAATTAAATGTTTTTGCTTGTCTTCAAGAATATAAGTTTGTCTTTAATTTGTCATGCACACCTTAGTCTACTATGTATACCATTTTTTTTTGTGTTAAGATTTTTTATGGCCTATTCCATGTACTATTTCATAAATGCATTTTATTGTCTCTCTCTCTCTCTCTCTATATATATATATATATATATTCTTTTGTTTGGCTAGTTTTCTATATTTTCTGATTCCTATTATTGCATGCTTTTCATCGGCAAAGTCCTTAGGAAATCAAAGCCTAAATTCTTAAGTGTCCATTTATAGTATGGCGTTTACAAGTAGAGATTATGTGATTAGACTTTCTATTTGTAGATCATTTATATAAAATAAAAACTTTAGTAAAAAGCTGTTGAGTGTTAGGTTGAAAATAAAAGGGTGATTGTTAAGGATCATTTTGGAACTTTAAAAATTTTTGTAAGGACATCAAGGGAAAGTAAAAACGTCTTTAGAAGGTAATTTGAACTTCCATTATAAGCTTGTTGGCTTGGCTTTTGGGAGAAGCTCAAATTGTGGGCTTATGTAAAAAGACTAAAAAGAGCGTTTCTGGGCTTAAAAGTGCTCTTTCCTATTTGCGACCAAACTACAATTATTTTTTGAAGTAGAGCTTCTCCCCTTCTAATAGAGCTTTTAGGCACCAAAAAAGCCCAACCAAATGGGCTCTAAATGTAGCTTAACATATGTCAGCCATCTATAGAAAGTCCATGGCCCTGGGATTTGATTAGTAGACAATTTGCATTATTATGAACTGATATGGATATGGCTGGATTAATTGGCTACTCCTGTGTAATGCAGATTCAAGGGGGGAAAATTTTATTAAACTTTTCCAAAGGAAAATGGAAGAAAAGCACAATCGCCTTAAAGAAAGTGGTATATGTCTCTTTTATGTTTGGAAGTGGTGATCATCTTGTGTTTACTTAATATATTTCAGAGGGCAGAGGGCACGGTAGCTGTTCTTATATACTGCTTCAAATATTCAACTGCTCATGACTCATCAACTTTTAAACTGTGCGGCCAATTTCTTAATTTTATAGGTCATGAGCTTGCTTTCTCTTGGGTTTTGTGTGCTGTCTGCCTATTTGGCCACCTCTCTCATTTTTTTGGAGCCAAGGCTGCATGGTACCATGCATTTCATTCCACAGGATTCCATCTGTCCTTGTCTTTGTTTACATTGCTTGGTCCTGGAAGACATCTTATCCTTGATGGTATGAAGAGCCTTTTTAGAGGGGCTCCAAACATGAACTCTTTGGTCGGTCTTGGGGCTTTGTCATCATTTACTGTCAGTTCATTAGCTGCCTTTATCCCTAAACTGGTAATTGGTGATCCTGATCATATCTTTAGAGTCTAAAGTTCTCCTTTGTATTTTTGGATGAATTATGTTATACTTCGTTATAATTAAGTTCGATAGCTTCATTATTAATGTGTTTGCTTAATATTGTTGAATGTCAATATCAAGTTAGCACATCTCATTTAATATGCAATGCCATGCTTAGTTATCAAGTCTATTACTTGTCAGATGTCAAGTTCATGCTTGCTAATCTATCTGTAAGACTGTTAGAGTATTCAAGTATAAGTTATTTCTCTTATGCTAGAATATTAAATAACGGTCTTACTGTAAATTCAATTGTCTTAATGACATAATTCATTATGGTTTGTGAGAGTAACTTAACTACCTAAGACTCATTCTGTACTTTCTTAGTCATCTCTCTTTTTTTTTTTTGTCCAAAACTTAGTTTCACATGTGTTTAGCTCCTATCCTATATCACATATTGAAAATCTCAACTTGCTTTCAGACATTTGGCTGTTTGTATGTTCTTATGTTTGAATCCTTATGGCGTCCTAATTTCTTTAGTCGTGCAAATGTAAGGTTTACTTTAGTCCCCAGTTACTGGGTGGGTCTGCATGAAGGGGTTAATGACTTGAGATTTTCGAATTAGTTGTAACTTTACAAAGATAAAGTGCTGCGTAATATGCTAGTTGTTGGAATATACCAGCCGATTCCTGATTTCTTATCTTTGCTAGTTCTTTGCCAAATATGTACCTGTGCAAGTAGTGTGGCTGGGAAGTACTCAACTTTTCCCTATAAAAAATTTCTTCTCTGTAAGGAGTACTCATGATGGCTTGCCACCTAATTCTTATTTAGGTTGATCTTCTGGTTAACCCATTTTGTTTAACGGCATTGTGTTGACATCCTGCTACATATCTTGTTTTGGCACCTCAACACATCTATCTCTGCTTTTATCCGGAGCAGCTACCCCAAAGTTTGTTGCAGACTTGGTGGGATCCTAGAGCCAGTGTTTTTTGAAATTTGACTAGGACAAATTTTTGAAAACTATCACTGAATGCTTCTTTATGAGTTTTTTTTTTCTCTCTCCCCGATATGATTAGAAGGTTTTTGCTTGGTCTTTTTTGAGTGTAGGATTCATTGGAACTGTTCTCAGCCTTGGGGTCACAAAGTAGATAAGACACTTGCTTACATATGCTTGGTGATAATTATGGAATTGAAATATACAAATTAATAAAAGGACCGGTAGTCATCCCATGATGACATGGCTATATTAAACATGCATAAAGAAAATGCAAAGATTAGTCTTAACCTTCCACTCCCTAAGATAGAGTTTCTGAAGTTCCTTGGAGAACATTTGAAACTATAGTCTAAATGAAGCTGAATACATTATTATCCTCCAAAACACTCCACTTTTGTTTTTCCATTAAAAATATTACTCTCTTTCAGTCTGAATTACTTGTAGTAACCCTTTTTCTAAATATCCTTAATATTTTTCCCTTTCAAAACTAGGTGTGGCATTGCAAATTAAATATTTTCTCTTTTCAGAACTAAGCATGGTATTGCAAATTAAATATTTTGCCCCTTTCTTTTGCCTAGCAGAGGAGGTTGAACTTTGCTTGAATCAATTTTTCAAATTCAAAGTATTTCAAGGATTTCCCTTATATTTGCTTAATCCATGTTGGAAAGGTATATCGTGATGGGAGTTTTGGTTTTTATTTAAACTGTAATTTGGAGGATTTCTCAGCCTCTTGAATAGTTACATTTACCTATTTTTTATTTCTCAGCTTGTTTAATGAACTAAAGAAGTGGGTAGAGCATTGATAATTTGTTTTAACATTGTAATCTAGCATTGAAGTTGTTGATTAGGTTGTGAATGAAGATGTTAGGCATACGTTCATCAAGGTTTTACTTATTTTTATGTTTTAAAGGTAGCACTAAAGGGAGAATATTGTGGAAGTATGCTGTGTTTGCTTGGATTTGGTTGCACAGAGTTTGGAGAAAATTTTATAGATATTTTGGCTAATTGTCTTCAAAGTTGGGATGAAATCAAAGTTTTGGTGGCATTTTTGGCTTCTTGGAATTTAAGGACATCTTTTATTGTTTCATTTGATCTGTAAGGATGTGTTGTAAATCTTTCTTGGTGTACAACACATGTTTTGATTGCATAGTGTGGTTGTTGTATGATTGTAACGATGTTATTCTTGATAGTAAAGTTCTTTTGCATTTCTCCTTTTGCCAAATGTATAGTTACAGCTCACATTATTTGTTAAACATAAACTAAAGCAAAAAACTCTTTATTCGTGAGACTGGAATTTGAAACTCAGATATCTTGTATTCTTGGTTAAAATGAACTTTTTCATCTCCAAAATACCAAGCTAGGCATTTTAGTGGAAATGAGTCACTGATGCCTCGTGGATTTTCTGTATGCAGGGTTGGAAGACTTTTTTTGAGGAACCAATTATGTTAATAGCATTTGTATTGTTAGGAAGGAATCTTGAACAGAGGGCTAAAATTAAAGCAACCAGTGATATGACAGGACTTCTCAGTATTTTACCGTCAAAAGCTCGTCTTCTATTAAATAATGATGGAAAAGAAGTAGGCTCAACAGTTGAAGTTCCATGCAACAGTCTATCAGTTGGAGACCAAATAGTTGTACTACCTGGAGTAAGTGAAAGTTGAAAACGACAAAACATTTTGTGCCTTCTTTTTAATCTATATGCCTAGTAGTGTTCTAAATTACCCTTTGGTAGATTTGGTCCTCCTGTTAAATGTTACTTTCATCATTTATTTCTTGCTGTTTGTGATGTGTTATAGTTCTCCCAACGTGGTGGTTTTGATTCATATCTAGTTGAATTCTTATATTATGGAGTATTTTTAAATTGTAATTTTGTTTTCTAAAGAAACTAAATGAATCTTTTAAGATAGAGTCTTGCATTGTTTTAGGACCGTGTTCCAGTGGATGGAATTGTCAGAGCTGGCAGAAGCACCATTGATGAGTCAAGTTTCACTGGGGAGCCATTACCAGTAACCAAGCTACCTGGGGTATTACTCTCTAATTATGTGCTATTACTGTTTTTTGTGAAGATTCTATTGACATATAAATGTGCTCTTTATTGCTAGGCAACTTTGAATTCCCCTCTATTTTGTACACATTTTTTTATTCCATTTCTTTCAAATCCACCCTCATATTTACATAACATTAGTGGATTTTCTGTGTGGGCTAGAGCCAAGTTGGAGCCGGAAGCATAAATCTTAATGGGACTCTTACTATTGAAGTTCGGAGACCAGGTGGGGAGAGTACAATGGGAGACATTGTACGTTTGGTGGAAGAAGCACAAAATAGGGAAGCTCCTGTACAGCGCCTGGCTGACAAGGTCCCATTCTCCTTTGGATTACTTTAATAGACATGTTAGCCTGTAATATGTGCCTGTTACATTTCAATTGATGCTGCATTAGTTTTATGTATTTTAAGATACTGAGTTCTGTTTTAAGATGCCATAATTGGAATTATTTATACGTGTGTTGATGACTAACTACACATGTGTGCACCAAATGTTTGTGTATATATGTGTATTTCTTTCCAACCATATAACACAAAAAAGGTGCCATTACTGCACATCTTCAACAAAACCTTATGCAAACCTACTAGCAATGGATCTGGAAACACTCAAACATGACCAGCTTCATCTAACAATCTGAACCAAATTTGGGCAGACGCTCATACTAAAGAAGCAAATAAAATTGTTCTACATGGTTGTTTCTCTTTTGATTATTTGAATTTCACCAGGTCTCTGGACACTTTACTTACGGAGTAATGGCTCTATCTTCTGCTACGTTTTTATTCTGGAGTTTATTTGGTACACATATTCTACCTGCTGCTTTTCATCAAGGGAGTTCTGTTTCATTGGCACTGCAGCTTTCTTGCAGTGTACTGGTATGTTGTCAGATTTTCTAACTCTCAGCTTTTTTACTCTTAAGACTCTTTTATTACCATGGGGAACGGGAAAGCCCCTTTTTTTTTTTATTATCTTGCTACTCACCTTTATATGAGTAGTGGGGAATGTTTTAATAGAAGATAGCTTTATGCAAGTTAATTTTGTTGCGTGTTAAAATTTTTAAAGTTGTATTTGCACAAAAACTGATTTGTGTCTTCCTTATAAAAAGGTGCAACAAAATTTCCCATAATTCTGATATTTTCTCTGTGTAAATGTGTGATATCATACAAATTTCCATATTTTAAATGATTTCACCATTAATGTGCTCAATAAGGCTTGGTTGTTTCGGAATTATCAACATTGTAAACGAAGGCTGTAACTATAAGGGCTACAACCTAGAGTCACTTTTTGTTTTACAAATAAGTATTCTTGGTAGTTCTTCAGAATGTTATAGTTTATCTTGCTCTATATTTTTATTTTATTCAAGTTTAATGAGATAAATAATGTTTTGATAATTTCTGAATTTATTAGATATGAGCCATAATTGTGGGTAGCGCCTTTCATTTTAGTAATTATGCTTAGATCTAGTTCAGGTATTGGCCTTCCTCTGGATTAGTTTTTAAGAGAAACAGAAGTCATAGCCATAGTCGTTTTTGGACAAGAAACATGTACGTATATCATAACAGAAATTGAGTACAGGATATTCGAAAGGATGAGAACTCTTCAAAAAATACAAATCATAAATATAAACGTATTCATCTCTAATTTAACAAGTGTTAAACAATGTCATTTTTTGGACTGAAAAATGGTCTGGAATTGAAAACATTCCATAAAGTTTATTTGTACACAGAAGGGAAGGGAGGTTTAACCTGAGTTAAGCTGTGAGAACTAACTTGGTGTGCCATGTATTATCGAGAAAGTTTTTTAGGTGATAAGACTCCTTTGAAACCCGTCAGTATTGTTGAAAGTTTGAAATTTTTATTATGTCGAGGTTCACATGGATACTCCTGGCTGCTTAATTTGCTGTTGTCAGAGCTGTATTCTTGGTATACATACTCTTGGTATGAAAATTGCTTTGCAACTGTTGTCTTTTTAAATTTTTGCCATTCCATTTCCCTCTTGGTCCATTATATTGGTTGCATGAAAAATTTGGATTTAGGAAACCCCCTCTTACCTAATGATATATCAAGTATCAGCCAGCTAAAAGGTTTTAGCAATGTCAAATACTAAAACATGTTTTATCTAGAATTTAAAATAGCACCATAATTCTCCATCTTCTTTCCAGATTGGTGTCAAATACTGACACATGTTTTATCTAGAATTTAAACTAGCACCACAATTCTCCATCTTCTTTCCAGATTGGTATTTTACCTTGGACAACTAAGATTGAATGCTTCAGTGAAAAGAAATAATTACACTGTTCTCCTTGTGTTGCATTATTTTGCTTGGTATTTATATGAGTTTTTTTATTTTTTCTCAATGTGAAGCAGTTAAGCTTTATTTTCTGAATGCAGGTTGTTGCTTGTCCCTGTGCACTTGGCTTAGCCACACCTACTGCTATGCTGGTAAGATCATTGCATAAACTACTCATTTTAAAGTAGGAAATATAATTTCTTTTTGCATGTAAAACTTTTCCCCTTAAAGGAGACTGATAAACCTTTATAGCATATCTCAATTTCAAATTTTAGAGAGGTAAACTTTTAATCCTGTCAATTAAAAAATTGTATTGCAGCAATGTTTCGCAGCTGATTTGACACTCTCAAGTCATGCATCATGGTTGTCTACAGTCATTATTTTTATTAGGATAGTGGCAAAGATCAACTAGTTTGGTTCAATTGCAGTTAATGATTTACTAAATTTTATATCATTTTGTTGTATGTCATTTGTATTAACTTACCATCAGTAGTAAAAGCTTAAGCTGTTAGGAATTTTCCCGACTATGTATATCAAGCTAATAGAACAGTTACAAACACTACCCTTCACATGTAGGCCCATCCAGTATAATTGGACAGAGAATGGGCATTGCACGTGCAGGTTTTAATTACCTGAAATGGGGCCTGCAGGATTTTAACACAGGACTAGACAGACATTCAGGCATTGTTTCCATGTTAAGTTACCATCAATTCCAAAACTTTATTTTTATTTTAGTTAATTATATTTTTATGAATATCTCCCCAAAACTTTAAGTTGCTAGGTAGTGGGCCCAGCTAACATAACATAGCCTAACAATAAATAATTTATATATATATATATATATATATGCATTCATATTAAATGTGATACTGATATATGGCCGTTTCATATTAAATGTGTTTTTGTTTGTGTAGGTTTTCTGCATAATCAAATATCTTTAGAATTGTGTATGAGCATGTACTACGTACTGACCTGTGATGTGATTGCAGTGCAATGCATAGATGTACATGAACTCTTTTTAGGCATGTGTTACTGGAATTTGGTTCCATCTGATGCTATACATTTCTGATCTAAATTCAGAGCAGACTTTTACTTTTGCCCCTACCAATGATATTCTCCTGGCTTTGAAGAAATGTCCCTTGGATCTTTTTCTTAAAGCTTGACTGAAGGTGGATTTACTTGGTGTAACGTGAACTTGGTAATCATTTTAGGTGACCGGAAAAAGGAATGGACGGAAAAGGAATAAAAAGTGTCCCTTGTCTACCTTGGGTGTAATCATCTATTTTTAATATCTTCAAAACTCTTTAGGAAAGGAGGTTTCTGCAAATTTTCCAGATTTTCCTGTTGCCTGGCTAATTGAAAGACACATGGACATGAAACCTTGTTTCCTTATTAGATAAGTCAAAAAATTAATTTTCTTGTATTGATATCTAACTTTTATGTAATATTTTTATCATTTTCCAGGTTAGTACTTCATTAGGAGCAACAAGAGGCCTGCTTTTGCGTGGTGGAAATATTTTAGAGAAGTTTTCAATGGTCAACACTATTGTTTTTGACAAAACAGGGACTTTGACAATTGGCAGACCTGTTGTCAGAAAAGTTGTGACCCCAAGATCTGCAAACAGTAAAGATTTAAGGTTGAGTGGTGATATATATTTTCTTTCTCAATGAACCTAAAGTTAAATGCCATTAAGGGTAAACAATGTTATATCTCATATATTTTCCTTTCCTAGTAGATCAGTTCAAGTTTATTATCTATCCAAATGTGGCTATTTTGAAATGTCACCGAGCATTTTAAACATATGAGTACTTTGTTGAGGTTTAACCATCCGAACATAAACAAATCAGATTTGGAAAATAAATTAAGTGAAATTATTTGGTTTTAGTTGTTATATAATACAGCCATGACATGCTATGAAATTATGGCCTTGTTCTGCAAATTAGGCAGTTTAGGAAGCCAAAGAGCAACTACTCATTAGAAGTTTTTGGCCCTTGTGATAAAGTGAAACAATCAGGTGTGCTTTCTGCAACACCCAATCACCATTGTAACTTAGCTGTTTGACCGTCCATGTTAAAGTATTCCTTGTCAGTAAATTATTACTCCCGAAATAGCAATATAGTACTTCATTTTATTTGTATTTAATATTTATATTTAGCTCAAGTCAAGAAAGTGTTTGTTATCTATCTTCATCTATTATATTGTTAAAAACAATCAATTAATAGTTTTATTGTAAATCAATTGGAGAGGCAATATCTCACAATTAAAATTCTTCAGGAAAAAAAAAAGAATAAAAAAAAAAGTTCTATAATTAACATGGTTACAGCACTTAAAGTGACACATGAAGGATTCAACTTTCTCTTAATATGTTGATTATCAGATTCTATATCATACGAAGATTTGTTCTTTCTAGGATAGTTTTACTAATGTAGTTTTCCATCAGTTATTTTATTATGATAGTGCTTGGGAACTGTCTGATATTCTGTCCTTGTATTTTGTTTTGTCAGTACCTTGTTATCTAGAAAATTGCTTTATTACCACTTACTACTAATTTATCCAAATAACAAAAGGCTGTAAAAACATATTTCAACATGATGCTTCCGTTTTCTTTGATCTTATATATTATGTAATAGAGATGACAATTAACAACTATTAGAATATAGGGTCTTAAGAATATTTTGGCATTAAAGGTTTCTGAAAATTAATTTTGAAAGAAAAAAGAAAATGCATTTCTTTAGGCTTGTTTGGAAACATTTATAAGTTCTTTGAAATGATATATCAGGAGTGACAATTCAAATCTATTGATTCTTTATCCTAAAATATTTGTAGCAAGCTAAAGAAGTCTTTTGAGGGACTGTGGGAGTTATATGGTATATAATTATAAAAATATTAAGTATCTAAAGTATGGCAGTTTGCAGTCGGTTTTCACTATTAAGATGATAATGAGCTGCATCTTATTATTTCAGCAGTGATAATTTAAACCAGAATTGGTCAGAAGCTGACATTTTGAAGTTAGCTGCTGGTGTAGAGGCAAATACAGTTCATCCAATTGGGAAAGCTATCGTGGAAGCTGCTCAGGCTGTTAATTGTCTGGATGTGAAGGTGTATACTTCCCTTGATGATTAAACGTCTTCTTAAGGGTAGCTTTGTCTTTAAATTATTTTCTATCATGGAAGGTAGCTTTGTTTTTAATGCCTTTTCAGTCAGAATTTCATTTGTCCACTACCTTCTGATGAGTTCCTATTCCAGAACAGCTGATAGGTATGAGTAGGGAGATAGAAGGTTGAAACATTTAAGTATTATTTTCCTGGCCTTTGTTGGCATTTAAGGGTTTAAGCATCTACATGGTCGCTGAAGACATAAGATTTATACTAGAGATGACAACATTGAAGAGAACACAATCGGTGTATGAGTAATTGATCTTTCAGTCTATTGCCCGAGAAGACTTATGTGTGATGACCTATTTTGTGCAAGTCACATTTGTATGTTATTTCATTGTGGCTAGAGCACAGCATCTGCTTTCGTGCATAGTTTATTGGAAATGTAGGTAGCTCACCCCTCCCTTTGCCAATATTTGCTCATTTAGACATCCATGAGATGTTATTTCAGCTTTCAAGCTTCATAAGTACTAACTAAAATTGGTCCAGCTGTTCTTTATGGTCTGTAAAAAATTATACCCTGCCAGAGTGATAGGAAGCAAAATATGGCTTCTTGATGTCATGCTTTTAACAACTCCAGCAACTAACTTCAGTGGTTGGCATTTTTTTCTCTTGTCTCATTTATAGACCCCTATGAGTAGCATACCTTATCGAACTTGTGTTTACACTAATGGATAGTTGTTTATTTGTTGTTGACACATAGAACATTTCTTATTATTTTTTCTATTGGGGTTTTAGACATAAACACTGGTTATTTTATTTTTACAAAATTGTGATGCTCAGATTTATTTTTATTTTTATAGGTAGAAGATGGAACATTCATGGAAGAACCTGGGTCTGGTGCTGTTGCAACTATTGAGGACAGAAAGGTTTCTGTTGGGACATTGGACTGGGTTCAAAAGTAATGTGCTTAATCCCTTTTCTGTTGTGTCTCATGGCTGCAATAAATGACGTGCCAAAATTATTTTCATTACATTCAGAGTGTGATTGTAGATGGAATGCATGTTCAGATTGTATTCCTACTATGTTGCATGGTAAACTTGAATACTTGTGGTACTGCTGTGATTATGGACAATCTCATTGATTAGTGACCTAGCAGTTTTGATAATTTGAATGTATATTTATTTCATTGTTCCATTATGTATTGGAAGTTGGATTTAATGTTGAGAATGAACATTCATCTCATAAGAATTCTAATCATATTGTTACCAAATTGAATATTCGAAACATTACTGTATTTCCTTTTCTTGTCCTTGATACTACATGTACATGATGGCAAGAACGTTTTCTTTAGTTCACCAGTGCTAATGAGTGGCATGGTAGTGATTATGTTGCTTGCAGGGAATAAAATTTCCCTTCAGATTGTGGAACGTGAGATTTTTGTGTGATCACTTTTATAAAAGTTCTGAGTGAGTGAGATCATTTTTGCAGGCATGGAGTTAATGACAATCCCTTTCAAGAAGTGGAGGATCATAAGAATCAGTCTTTTGTTTATGTTGGAGTTGATAATAATCTTGCTGGTCTTATTTATTTTGAGGATCAGATCAGAGAAGATGCTGGCCAAGTAGTTAGATCTTTATCCGCTCAGGGAATAAATGTATACATGCTTTCTGGGGACAAAAGAAATACAGCTGAGCATGTTGCATCTGAAGTTGGTATTTCAAAAGATAAGGTAAGAAAATTTCAATTATTTGTTATCTTAACATTGATTTCCATTATTAACACCTGAATTCCAAGGTTGAGACTACTGCATCAATCTCTTGCTATAATAACTACTTATTTGACAGACACAGTGGGACATATTATTTTCATTTTGAGTAGACAACTCATTAGAGCTCCATGAAATACTACGAGACTGCATCATAAGAATAATCTACTACTTGAATAAGAGACATCATGTTATAGGATGATAAAGATTGTGGGACTAAATTTTTGTAGTTCAGTTTATACATATTACTTGAATTAATATTTTTTGTAGATTGTATTATTTTGTTAATTAATTTCCATTTCTTTTGGGAGTATACTCCAGATTTGCAGGAAAACTCTCTTAGAATCAGTTTTTTTGTTTTCTTTTCTGTAAATCTTAGCAGCCTATATATTTGTATATTGCTTACACGTTGTTGAGATATAAAAAATATAATGTGGGCTTAATATACATATTGGACCCACTTCCCATAAGCTTAAGATTTTGGGAACAATGGTAATTCAACATGGTATCTGAGCCAAAGGTCCAAGAGGTGGTCCTGATTCAAATCACACTACTGCCTTATAAAATGAATATACATGTGAAAGGACCAAATTGAGTCCCAAAAGATGGATTGCCTACACGTGAAGTGTTGAGGTATAAAATGTGTGATGTTGGCTTGACATACATATTGGACCCACTTCCCATAAGCTTAAGCGTTTGGGAACAGTGGTAATTCAACACAGGTTGGTCAAGAGAATAAAAGAATTTTCTCTGAATTGTTCTATGCTTTTTGAGTTGAAAAAGTTTTATCCTCATATCTGTAACTATTTGATTTTTTAAAGTGATTCTGAGTTGTGTATAATTCTAATACGTTTTCCAAACTAATTCAGTGCTTCAATACAGGTGTTGTGTTTGCATCATGATGATGACAAGCATGAAACCTTCATTCTGTCTCTTAGGAACCATTTGGTTTACCTTTCCATATGGTTTTTTCTTACTTGCCAATTAAGTGGGTGTTGATTATCTCCAACTCACTAAATATGTATCATATGTAGAATTTCACATATTTATCTGTACATAAACTCTATTACATTATCAAAGGTCCAAATTTGGCTTCCCATTGCAGGTTCTATCCAGTGTGAAACCAGAGGAAAAGAAGAAGTTCATAAGCAAACTGCAGGAAGATCAAAATATTGTAGCAATGGTTGGTGATGGAATCAACGATGCTGCTGCCTTAGCTGCATCACACGTTGGAATTGCTATGGGTGGTGGTGTTGGAGCTGCCAGTGAGGTATCTTCTATTGTGCTAATGGGGAACAGGCTTTCACAGGTAGTTACTCTTTCATTTTTCTTTTGTTTACTATAAATAGAAAATCCTGGTTTCTACTAGTCGTAGCCAATTATGTGTTGAAGACAGAAGATCACTCCCAAGTCCCAATTATTGTGTTGAGTTCATAACCTTGGGAAATTTTATGGCTTTGACACTTCATCTGGATGATACATTTTACTTCGTATTACCTTGTCAATTATCTTTTCCCTCTTTAAATAAGAAATGTAACATCATTAATAAAAGAACATTGAATACATGGCAGTAAGAGAATGAGAAAACCAGATTGAGAACAAAATAAAACAAAGCTAGCATTCGATCATCAGTTTACAGCATCCCAACATAAATGAAGTCTAAATTCTGGATATTTCTTGAATTCTTTTCAAGGCCATAGTTTAAAATAAATATAAAAAAAGGAAAAAAAGAAAAGAAAAGAAAAACCATGAACTTAACTCAAACCCAAAGAATAAGAAAAATCATGAAATTTGTCCTCAAACAACCTTCCAATTTTTTCAAACCGACATTAAAAGTAGCCAAAACCACACCTCTATGTGAAATCTTTCCTTGCTTTTTGATCACTGAAACTCATAAAGCATCCGACCAATATGGAACAACAACGACAAGGCTATACACAACATACTGCAGATTCTTTTAACAGTCTAAACTGAAGAAAGCCATACAATATTGTAAAAGTAAGTGCTCAAGGATTCACAGGCTTCCAACACATGATACACTGGAGGGGGATAAACACCTTTTCTTCTTTGCGACAAAGTGCATGTATTAATCTTTCCAAGAGCTAATAACCAAGAATAAACCTAAACCTTGAAGGGGATAAAATCTTTCCAAATGATGTAGAGGGCTTTTAGACACAGGGCAAGATGTTAATAGCATGAAAGATTCACGTGTTTGACTTTGATGATAAGAAAGTTGAAACATTTGACTTGATGATCTGAAGGAAAGTTAACACATGACTTGATCATGTGCAGAAAGAACTGGATAAACTTTTAATCTTCTATTCTTTGCACTATGATGTGGCACCTCGTCCTTGGATTTGGCTTGTAAAGAAGCTGGTTTTTCATGGCATTTTCCTCATCATTATGTTTGTTTCTTTGAAGGAGTTAGGAGGGAGTAGAAAAGAAGAGATTTTGTGGAAATGTGCTACTATGTATCTGTTTTGGGTTTTTTGGTTTGAAGAAATGGTAGTTTTTGAAGATGGATACCAAGGTTTACTGTTCGTGTGGTAGGACTACATTTTGCATTCATGTAGGCATAGACTATTGAGGAGTTTAAAAACAAGATAAAATTCTTCTACAGCTTCAGTTAGGACAGAAAGATGTCTTGTAATTTAGTCTTATTTTTTTGTTCGCTATAAATAAGAAATAAGTAAAAAACTACAATACAAAAACCTGTGGAGTTCATGTTGTAAAATATCATCTTCTATCTTATGAGCAGTCATTCTGTTTGGGATATTGTATTTTGTATTGTGTATAAAGTTATTGACCCCGATCTCCTCCATGCAGTTGCTTGATGCTTTGGAGCTAAGCAGGCTAACAATCAAGACGGTGAAGCAAAATCTATGGTGGGCTTTTGCATATAATATAGTAAGTCTTTTTGCATGATACAAGCATTGCCTCACTTTTTTTCTCCCATACCACCGTGGTGACTTGAAATTTTTTATCCTTCATATCCCATCTATTTTCTTTAATTATTCAGTAGAGAAATAAATATCTGGATGCTGATCCAGGGCAAGTGTTTGGATCTATTATGAAAACGTGAGAGCTTCATGAACCCTTTTATTTGCTATATTTTTTTATATTTTTTCTTGTGAGTTCTTTTATTTCCAATTAAATATGAACAGATCTTATAACAATTTGGGGCGGGGCTCTCTTGGCTTATTATTTTTCCCCATCTATTTTGCTTTATTTTCTGTCACTTTTATTTTAGATTTTGAGGAGCTCGTATTTCTATTTTATTTGTAAATAACTCATACTTGCTCAAAACATTTTTCAAATTGAAATAAAAGCATCAGATCTCATGGAAGTTTCCTATTTAATCTTTAATCCACTGATCCGTTGTTCTTTTATCTGGTTCTACCAGTACACATAGGAACCAAGAATAAAGTAGAATAATGGAAAGCCTTGTCAATTAGATAGAATAGATAAACCGATGAATCTTGTGTTTCTGCTCTTTGTTGTACACTTCTTTCAGCCTCTGTGCTTATCAACCTATTTGTCCTGCAATTCAACATGAATTTTGTGTCCATTTCTACCAAATTTTAGCCGTCATTTCGTTTGTGGTATTGTGTTGCACTGAAATCTGTTGTCTTTTCAAGATGGCAAATTTAGCCAACTTTAGCTCCTTTCTTTTCTCTTCCCTTTCTAAAATATTATTTTGGATAGTCTATGCGCTACATCTGTCTCCTTTCAGCTATAGTTAGTTAGTCTTATGCTACTGTTACCTTTTTCCAGGTTGGAATTCCAATTGCTGCTGGATTGTTGCTGCCAATAACAGGGACCATGCTGACTCCATCAATTGCTGGAGCTCTCATGGGCTTGAGTTCAATTGGGGTGACTGCAAATTCATTGTTTCTGAGATTCAGATTTGCCTCGAAGCAAAAACAAATGTACGGCTCATCAGCCAACACTAAAACTTACGTAAAATCTGATATTGAGGACCAAAGGGAGGAAGTAGAGCATCCTCATCCTGATGCTAAATTTGGGGAGACACGATGACAGAAATAAAAGAAAAATTGACAGATTCTTTTATTTAATCCTAATGGACAGCAGCTTGAGCAGTGGCTAACGATTGCTGTACTTTATTTTTTAGATGATGAGAAGAAATCTACATTTGTTACATGATGTTCAATTTCCATTTTAAAGGAATAGCTTACTTTATTTACTATATTGCATAATGTGAATAACATAGTTTTATATTGCAACACAACGTACTTGGAGAAATAATGTTTCATTTTTTGCAATATTCATCTTCCGATTCGTTATGTATCCAATTACCACTCAAATAATCATTTTTGCAATTTTTGATAGTCCATGCCAAACTTCCATCTTTGTTTATTGTTACATCCTTGTAAAAGATTCTACTCTCAAGTCTGATCAATGCATGTCAATTGTGCTGCTCACTTTGCTTCCAATGCGTATGCGAGTGCCTATCAGCACACATCACAGAGGATGAGAAATCCTGCGGAAAGTATATCCACTATCTTCCAAGAGAAAAATTCATGGCAATCACAAATCCACTTGGGTCACTGATTCTATATCCACTAACTTCCAAAAGAAAGATTCAAAGCCTCATGTCTGTAACCTCTCCAAGTTTCAAAACGTCCTTCCAACGCAGATTTTATGCGACATCCTTGCATTAAAATTTCAGACATCCCGTCTATCAGAAAATGCTAAAAAAAAAAAAACGATTTAGTTGAGTGGACTTTCTGACTTCATCAGGCAATTCATCTCCAACACAAAATAAATCTATTGGATTTTAAGCAATCACGGGTTTGACACTGTTGTGCAAGAATTGCAAGTGTAGAATCATGTCAATACAAGTTATCCCAAGAAGCGTCACTTAAAGCTTGTAATGTGCCTATATCCAATTGAGGTACGTCGTTATAAGCCAGTCAAAAAAAGTTTTCAAGAGGTCAAAAATGTGAGTGAAAAGGGAGGAATAACAAACACATTCGCATATCTTTGGCAATGGTTAATTACACAGAGCCTATTCCATGTGCACAACTGCTAGAATCAATATATGGATCTCAAACTGTAGGAGAAACACTACAAAACTTCCCAATTTGGCTTTATACTTTTATGAAAAAACACTTGAATGATCAGCAGATCCAAATGGTCAGGCAAAATCGAGGTGAATAAGGTGATTCCACTAAATGATTATCAGGACTTTTCATCGATGACCAAGTGTACTTCCTGAACCCCATCGCCCATGTTGCGCTCCGTATAATTTCAATTTACGTTGACCTTATTTTCATTGAAACATCTGACTGTCAAACCATGTATGTCATACCAACCTGCATCAAATGCGAGTGAGGCACACTCAAATTTGCTATTCCTCTCCTGCAGTTCTTTCTCAAAAATGCATAGAAGTAATTAATGATTAGCTTTTTAATAAACCAGGATTCCTTCCTGGCCCTTATATCCCCATGACCTAGAAGATAAACAACTCCAGATTCTCTAGCCTTGCGTATGAAAGACAGCTCCCTTTCAAGACTCTGCTCACCATCAGATGCTGTTGGGTCTGTAAAAGGCCCTGGCTTCACCTCTTCTGATGTACTAGCTTCAGAGATGGGGTTGTCTGTCTCCTTAAAATCAGCCAGGAGAGGAATACCTAGTGAGTATACACTTCCATTGGGAGCTATGAGAACCCTTGAGAAAGAGGACTCATCTGCAGAATCTGAATCTCCATCCCCATCACTTTCCAATGATCTTTCCTGAGCTTCCCGACGAATGAATTTCTCGAGGCTCTCAATCAGTAACTGCTCAAATGTCTGGTGATTTTCTTTACGGACATCCTTGTACCCATACCTGATTTAATGATTAAGTCAAACTTTGTAACACAAAAAAAGGCAGACTTGAAAGGGAGATAAGTAAAACAAGTCTACGAGGCCAGTAGAAGTGATTTTATCTCCAAAATTGGACATCCCAATTACAAAACCTACAGAAACGAGGTCCAAATAGTATGGGAGAAACAATATTTGTACAAATTTGTCATTTAGAAATGATTCAACCATTTGCAAACATTTGAAGTTATGTTAAACCATTAAAGTTTATAGCACATCCAACATCGCATTATCCTTTTCATACTCTAATATGTTTCCAAAAAAAAAAAAACACTCTATAGACGAAGCAGGCATGTTACCTTGCAATGCAACGAAAGATATGGTAGCTTTTGGGGCAGACTCGACGAAAAAGGAACCTTTCACTTTGAGGCACTACAGGAACTGGAACATACTTTATACACACAAATATTATCATTGAGTGGATTGCGGGAAGAGTGGTCAAAAAGTGGCCAAAAATTGCTGGTATACCCTTTACCAGCTCATTATAGAGCAAGCCAATGCCAGGAGCTCTTACTGTCCCAAGATTGCAACCCAATTCCCGCATTAAATCCATTGACAGCTTTTTCTTGACTTCAGTTTCATACTTAAGCTTGCTTCCATAGTTCCAGACACACATGATGATAAACATAATCACAGAAAAGACCAAAATAATCCAACTTCCATCTCCCACACTCCCCAAAACGGATGAGAAAAAAATCAGTTCCAACCCAAGGAAAAATATCAGAAAACTAAGAACTATGATAATGTTTATTTGCCATATAAGAAGCATGACAATGGTCACCAAAATTGTTGTCATCATCATTACTCCCAGCTCAGCAGTTCCTGCAGGAGAGGATAGCTATAAGAATACTAAAGAATTGTATTAACAAACAACAAAAAAATTCATGCTGCCACAGGAACATGATTAATTTATATTTAACATATATTTTTAAGCTTCAAGGAAGAATTAAGAATGATGCCTGATACCATATGTTATTTGCGAGTATAAAAATCCGGATGAGTTGACTATTATTTGAAAGAAGACGAGAAGAATGAATAAATACACAAATAAGCATAGAAGTAGGTTTGGTAACTGAGACAGAGCAAATAGAGGAAAAAGGTTACGGAATATTTCCAAGACTACATGTTCTGATAAAATGGAAGTCGGAGCATGACATACAAATATACCATAGCAGGATTAATGAGACCAAGGTTGCCAAATTGTGATCATAATGTGTTCCCATTCCAGATGTGTATTATAACTTACCATATCGTAAGATACAGGAGTTTATAATCCATATAACTATATAGAGAATTTCATTGACCTCCCTTCAAGGTTTAATATAATAATACTAGGTCACCACTGATTTCAAAATTCATCAGGTAGCTCTCTAACTGCTAACTACAATTAGTTAACAATAGGTAAGCCAACTGATGAAGAAAATTACCATATGCATTTCCAATCTCATTTATGCTTGAGATAGTGCAGGCGGCCACTAGGCAAACCACCAACAAAACCAATTTATCACAGGGATATAAATTTGGCCCATGAATTTCCTGGAGGTATGAACAATTTTAAGACGAGGGAAACAACCAAGTGCCATAGATTGTTTTATGCAAGAGAACGTAGCAGTTGTCATTGCACGACTGGCAATTAATGCAGCGACATTAGCAATGAGTAAAACAGGCCAGAAGGCACTACCTGCAAACATTTAGTATAATTTCATATAAGGTCCACATTTTCAATGGAAAATTTGTAAAAGAAATGCTAGAAATTACAAAGTCCACATCATCTAAGAGAATCGGGCTCACTTGGAACTGAATGAAAGAAAGTTTGTTCAGATGCCACATGGTTTTCCATAAGGTATGCAGCTTGGCCCAAATAACCCAACAAAAGGCAAGGTAAAACAAGAAACACAAAAGTGAGCTGCAAACAACGATTATCCAATCAGAACAAAGTTTAACAGTTATCATATACCAAAAAATTGAGTAAATATATAATACAGAAAACACTTTTTTGCTTCTTTTTACCTGAACTGACCGCACAGAAAAGTAGCAAAGATCTGCAAACATTGCCTCAGAACCTGAAACATATCCCACCATCAGTTACAATAGAAAAGATAGGTGACACAAAGGTTTAGAGGCACCAATCATATCAAATCTTAAATTAACTACATCTTCAATTTCATATCTTAACACAAATTGCTTAATAATCAGTTAATCATTATATGTATTATTAGTTGGTGAAGCTACAGATTCCATAATTTTTGGCTTCAAAAATAGCTCATACAAAATGAAATACTTACGACACTCTCCAAATAAACGACATAATTTTTTCCTATCTCCTCAATTGAATATTATGTGTAAAAAGGAGGAATCTGCATTCCATTTGCCTAGCTCAACTGTGTCAGGTGATTACCCCTTCAAGTCAAGAAATATCTAAAAGATGAATGGTTTTGAAAAGTCAAAGACAAGGAAAATTTTACATGCTGTATGGCTTTGTCGTGGGTTGTTAGCATGAAAAATAAAATAAAAGAACTTTTAAAGGTAAACAGTTATTGGAATTCTTGTGGACTTCTACCAAGCATCATGCATTGCCTCTACATAGGAGTGGCAATTTAGGTCATGGCACGACAATACAATTCGAAAACGACACGAAGTTAGTGGGTTTGGGTTTAATATAAACGGGTTGACCCGTTTAACACGATTATTAAATGGGTAGTTTTCGGGTCATAAACGGGTTTGACCGGAAACGACACGTTTAACACGATTAATTAAACATGTCATTTACGGGTCTACCCACTTAACTCAAAATTGACCCGTTTAAATTAGATATTTAAAAATTTAAAATATTTATAATTAATTGTAAATTTATAATCACATAATATTTATATTACAAATTTTATAATAATACTTAAAATACTAATAACCAAGGGCCTCGACTATTAATACACATCTATATACAAATACAAATGTGTATATGTTATATACAAATATGTCACAATTACAAATATATATATTGTATGTCACATACATAATATTATCCCATTTTATATGTAACAAACACATATTGTTACAAATATTGCACAATTATATACAAATATTTATATTACATACAAATATATTACAATTACAAATATGTGTAAGTAACATACATAATATTATCATATTTTATATATAACAAACACATATTGTTATAAATATATCATAATTATATACAAATTTGTGTATGTTATATACAAATATGTCACAATTATAAATATGTGTATATCATATACATAATATTATTCTATTTTATATGTCACAAACACATATTGTTAAAAATATGTTACAATTACAAATATGAATATGTCACATATATATAATATACATTGATTTAATTTAATATGTGACACATATAGACATATTGATTAAATAATGTGTACTATTTATAACAGATACATATTAATGTACTATTCAAACCCCTAATGCATGTGACATATTAATACTGCAAATAGGCCAATTATAGTTGTAGGCTAAAATTTTCAAACAAATATATGGTGATGAAATCAACTCATCAATAATAAGCGGGTTACAGGTTGACACGATTAATAAGCAAGTCGTTAAAGTTGAAGAATTCTTACACGATTAATAAATCGGATGGGTTAGGGTTGAGGGTTTTGACATGATTAATAAATGGGTTGACATGAACACGACCGCTAACACAATTACCACCTACATCATATTTTTGAAGAGGTATCATGATGTGTCCTATTCAATAACCGGATCATTATGAAGTTGGTTAGTCACAAAAGAAATGTTTCACGCTCCAAAGTACACACTTGTATCCTTTTACGTCATATGATGAATAATCCATTTGATTTTTCATTTATTTTCAATAAGTCTTTCTATCCTATAAAAAATTCAATTATTGGGAATATAAAGAATAAATAAACCAGTACATCCAAGCTTGTAAACATTTTCATGAGACAAATATTGCAACTATCAAGTATTCCCACAATCCTGATTGATCTGTTTACCTGTTGCACATAAAAGACAACCCCCTAGAGAATACCAAGCCCTCGTTGAGTTCCTCTTGAAAAAGTAGTAAATATGAACAGGATTAAATGCCCTCAAAACACTGGTGTCATATTTAACAAGGTTGTAAATTCCAATGCTCGCAAGAGAACAAAACCATAAAAATAAGGCAGGGCCTACAGCAAGTCCAACTTTACTTGTCCCATATTTCTGGACACTGAACAATATTACCAGGAAGGCAACTGAAATCATCACCACTTCATCTGCATCCAAAGAAAGAGAAAATCTTTAATCTAATAGTATGATCAGTTCCCTTAATGCAAAATTGCAAACCACAAGGACATATGCAGATAAATTATATGAATAGTAAAGGAAATTTTTACTTAAAAAAAAAAAAAAGGAAAGGAAAGAGATCTTCCCTATCATACCATTTTAACCAAATGTAAACAAGAACGAAGATTGTAATTAGCCAGGAACGAGGCTTATAATCCTTTCCCATTTTGGAGTGTTCATAATTTTGAGTTTAGGTTACTGCTCCAAACAGTTATGTTCCCACTTTATCAATATCGATATTCATCAGATAATGGCCAAGCTAGTGTAGATTTTTCACTAACTGATTATCTTGTTAAATTTTACTATTCCATCATTGATTAGCCTCAATCACTTTTCAAGTCGCATGACTGTCATTTGCTTTAATCACTTTTCAAGTTGCATGACTGCCATTTGCCTTAATCACTTTTCAAGTCACATGACTGTCATTTGATATATAAGATGCACCATTAATGGCCGCCTCCAAACCAACCAGAATGCAAGCAATGTAAACAACAGCGACTTGAAGTAATCATGAGCAATGCAGAGTTAATTTATCCACTATGCTAAACATTTCTACAATTTAAAATATCAAATCGCAAAAATTTCTAAGACCAGAATTTCTTTTTCTTCACTTGCTCAATAATTTATGCACTATGCTAAACATTTCTACAATTTAAAATATCAAATCGCAACAACTTCTAAGACCAGAATTTTCTTTTTCTTCACTTGCTCCATTAAAAATCTACACTAATACCTCATACAAAGCAAACCATATGTATAACTTGACAATACCACATCCCACCTAGCCCTTAAAAGAGATAATGGCACCATCATGACTCAGACTAGCGAGCACACTCAGAATTTACTTAATAAAGATAAATTACTGGAACTTTTAAATTTTATGTCTTTACGGATAAATAACAACATAAGCATAGATTCATAATGCAAGAAGTGAATTAAGTTCACTGCAGTAAACATTTCTACAAATTAAAATATCAAAATGCAAAATTTTTTAAAATGTGAAAACCATACTTTTTCTTCAGTTGGTACCAATGAAAATCTACAATACCGCCCCATACAAGGTGAGCAACAGGTTTAACTTGAGAACACACCTCTACTAGCCTATAAAGTAGGTATGACATCATCATTGACTAGGACCAGAGGAGGCAATCATAATTGACTTTACTGTAAATTTTAATTTTATGTCTTAATGGATAAATATACATGATACAAGAATGAACTGAATTAGCAACAATATTTATAAAAATAAATTATTCACAAGGTTGACAAACAGGCCAACATACCTTCATTTATGGCATCTACACCAACCTTTAAACCTCCAACAGCTGAAACAACTGCATTAATATAAAAACAAATATATAAATATCAATAGCATCTTAAGCACTAAATTAGTGACAATTATGCAGACCCCCACTTAGTAATCGTGTGAGCAATATAAATATACATATCTAAACAGAAATTATTTGTTTCAATCAGGGCATTTAAAAGAAAAACAAAAGGATAGGTTTTACAGAAACCTGACATTGCCGGTGTAACAACCCCATTGGCAATCACCATCGAAGTACCAGCAAGCACTAACATCAGCAGAATCTTTTCAGGGTTAGTGAAGCAGTCTTTCCTTAATTTTAAGAGATCTCTCAAGTTCAGCAGATGGCACCTTTAACCTGAAGCTTGATATACGAGCATCGGATGGAAGCTGATTTGGAAGAAGACTAACCTTCGCATGCCGACAAATCAACGAGTATAACGCAAAAGTACCACCTGGAACAGATAGTTATAGTGAAATGCTTATGCGTGCAAAAATTCCACACAAACATTTGCATTATATATTTGACCAAGAATACATTTGCATTATAGAGGTGTATGGGTTGGCGAATGTAGAGAGAGTTAGGGAAAGGAAGAGAAAAGCTGATGCAAACTTGAAGGCATGAGCACATCCAGCATACCTTCACCATCATCATTGGCCCAAAGAACAACCAAAACATACTTGATCAGGGGAATCAAGATTAAGGTATATATAACTAGTGACAATGCTCCAACAACATCTTCATTTCCATTTATAGGTGCCTTATTAAACATCACACTGAAGGTATACAATGGACTTGTTCCAACATCACCAAAGACAACACCAAGGGTCTGAAAAGCAAGTATTATTTTCCTTCCCAAACTGAAGTCCTGCAAGTAAATATTTTTTTATTAGTGAAGCTAAAATCTTATTACACTGTATTGTTATCATATTCAAAACAATTTTATAACCATATAGTTCAAAAGTTTCAGTGTTAAATGTCAATCTTTTAAGAAACAATAAACTAAGAAAGATACAGGCCCCACAAAGGACCAGCAGGCTTCTTGAATTCATATAGAGGCAAATATAAACTTTCTCAATCAAATAAGAAAGCTTCTTGGAGTTGGAAAAAAAATAGGATTACTTGCCATTTCTCCAACAACCAAGTTTGTGAAAATTAGGTAACTGAGTTAATTAAGAGCTACAGTGTAGCAACCAGCTCCCCAATCTCCATCAATCTTCACACGGCTTATTTTCATCCTTTGGAAACTTACTAATATTCATCAAGAAAATTCAAAGAGTAGAATGTCCAATCACACATTGTCAAATGCACTATAAAAGTTTATGAGTCCAACCAGCTATAATTCCAGATTATATGATGCAAAAATATCAAAACAGAAGTTCGCACTGTTATGGGCTTCAATTTTATAGGAGTCTAAGAATCCGCCTTTCTTTTTGCTTGATTTATGTTGGAAAGATATATTGTAAAACTAGTTGGCTTTTTAAGTTTTCTGTCAATAGAGGATTTTTTGTCCTCTTGAATAGTTATATCATATATATAATTTAAAATTTAATTTATAAAAAAAAAATCAATATGATGAAAGTGACAAGGGAATCAACAAATATATATGAACATCTTATTAAATAAGTCAATTTATTAGTACACCATAAACAGTGATGCCAGATGACTAAATGAATGGTTCAGGCATAAGTCATATGCAAACAAACCATATGGGAATTTAATGAGCTAATAGTAGGTTAATGTGGAAACAGCATTCTCGATGTAAACCATAAACTATGTTGGACTAATGTATTTCCAAACAATCTATAATATAGTTGAAAAGCTAAGTGAATATTGTTTTGGAAAGTATAATTGAAGAAAAATGGCAGGCTTTTCATAGACAAAAGATAAGACTTGAGGATTTTGCAGTTTTATCATGTTGTGGACTTCATTATGGGCATCTATTTGAAAAGAGTTGAAGGATATTCCTGCTTCTTTAATTCTTTTGAGTTGGAGTTTCTTCATTTTTATATTTTTGGATAAAGACTTGGAAGTTTTCCGGTAACATTCAAGTTTCCAAACACGTAACACTTATCTTTAATAACCCCAATTTGTGGGCTGTCAACTACTTAATTAAAGTGTACGGAAGGAAATCCCATATCCCTAATACCACATTCATATCAGCCATTAAAATATCACCATGCATATAGGATTTTCCTCTTTTCTTCCAAGAGCAAACATGCATATAAAATCTGAAGTTCTCTTCTTATCACCTCTATTCTGTTGTATCACATCACCTCTCCTCTCTCTTATAACTTGAATTGCCAAACGACCACGAGCCTTTCAGACTATGTCGTATAACCAAAGAACCAAAAATCTAAAAATCAAAATCAGTAATAATGTGAACACGGATCACACAAGAATTCCATCGGGGTAATTGCATTCATTTTTATGTGTAAGCTCCATATTCACAAACAAGTAATATCGAACTAAGTAAATATGGTGAAAAACACAAACAAATTAAACCACTCTTTAGTTCACTTTCTGAACTAGACCCTAGTTACACGTTTTAAGAATTTAAAGGCACTGATGAAGGTGGAGAAAACATTATTATTATGCTATGTACTACAATAAACCAATGCAAAAATGATCCAATCACTTATACTAAAGCCATAATGCATTTCGTAGTTGATTTTCATGGAACGAGAGAAATCAAAGCAAACCTCGTATTCGTGCCGATGAGCACCAGGAACCTCGAGGGCTTCAACGTCAAATGAATCAATCCGCGGACCGGTTCGAATCAACCTCTGCTCGGCATTCTCATCCTCCTCCTCATCCTCTGAATCCAAAATCGTCCGGTGCCGCACATCGTCCTCCTCTTCATCGTCGGCGATCACCGAGTCATCCTCATCTTGGAACACCCACCGCGACTCCAACGAGTCCATGGATGTTAAACTTCCATTGATCTCGCCCCTCTCCAAACCACCCCCCTCTGCCATCAAAAGCAACAATCACTTCTTCCTATATCGCGGGAAAATATAAAATCAGAAAATGAAGAATAATAACAGCTGGGGGAATTGGCTACTTTGGTGTTCGGATGGGCGGAAAAGGATGGAAAATATTAGGGTTTGGCATGAGGAAATGATAAAAAAAATGTGTTTGGCAAGTGGGAAAATCTTAAGGGATTCTTTTTAGGTGGAAAATTTGGGGTGGTGATAGGTCGGAGATCTGTGTGTGTGAGAGGCCGAGTGTGCGTAAATTTTACATAAAAGCGCAAAAGTTGGTTTCCTGCTTAACTGACTGCTGGGCTTCTTCTTTGTCTAAAGGGTTGCGATACATATTTCTACCACGCGCGATTTAAGCCTCGGCGCGTGAGTTTAGAATTTGGGAAAATTTCCATCTAGACCTTGTAATGATGCATAATTACACTTAAAGCCGTTTTTTTAAAAAAAAAAAAAAATCGTCGTTTGGTTTCTTATGGATAAATAAAAGTATTTTTTTATACCCAAAAAAAAAAAATTCTTATGAATACTTTATTCATATATTGAGAAAAGCTCTTAGATAGATGAGGTATTATATTTTTAAAAGATTTTTAAAATTATATATGGATCAATTAAATATATTAAAAATATATATTATATTATTTGTTGTTTAATATATATAGACAATATGATGCATAGAGCAATTTTCTTCATGTATCATATTATATATATATATATATACACCTTAAGCTTTTGTGAATCAAGTTAATGAGGAATTACTAGAAAAAAAAAGGCATTATGAAGGATCAAACTGGCAAGTCTTGGCCTGTAGGATTGGAAAAATTGAGTCATGACTTGCATTTTATCATAAACCAATTATCAGAACAAAAAGTTGTGTTTTTTCTTTTCTTTTCTTTTTTCCCCCTAAAAATGGAAAACTTATTATTAAAAAAAAAATAAAAGTTCTCATCTATATATTATTTTATTGTATGAAAATTATTTTGAATTACCAAACACCCTTTGTTTTCAAAACAATATCATTAAAAGTTATTAATTGTTATTAAAAATTACTGTTATTATTAATATTATATCTATTAAAAATAATAATAATCATATTCATTTATTAAAAGAGCTAACAAAATAAAAGAAAAACTAAAATTAGATGTTAAATAATTTAAGTGCTATTTTATTAAAAATATATATTTATTTTAAAAAAAAATTAAATTACACTTTTATTTTTTCTAAAAAATTAAATTAAATATTTATTTTTTAAGTTAAACATCAACAAGAGTAAAAATGTAATTTAAAAAACTTTAACTATTATATTTATTTTTCTTAAATATTTAGTTAACTATAAAATAAGGATAAATAATTATTGATGAAACTTTAATTGAGTTGACTACTAAAAGAGTGTTAAGGCCATAAAATTAAAAATAAAAGATATTAGTATAATTATTCAAAATACAAAGCTATTTATGAAGAAGTGTATCGTAATTCTCCCTAGAGTTTTTTAACAAATATATGCTATTAACAAATTGTCAAAGGTTAAAAAAAAAAAGGGTGTTTAAATGCAATTTTTGTATTTTAAATTTAAATAATTCCACTCTTATATTTTAAAAAGTATGTAAATATATGTATATATTTTTAATTTAAATAATATCACCTTTATAGCTTTTAATATTATTTATCTGTGAATTTTACTATATTTTTTAATAATAAAATTGACAGATTGAGAATTTATAAAATATTTAAACAATAATTAATATTGTATATATATTAAAATTATTTAATCAATTTAAAGACAGAAAAATTTGACAAAAGTACTAATTTAACTTCTCTCTTTAAAATATAAGTGTAAAATTATTTAATTGTTTAAATTAAAAATATATAGGAATATTCATAATCATATATCTTAAAAATGTGTAATTTAAGGTATAAATTAGGGGTGATAAATATAATTAATTAAAAAATAAATAAAGTAAGGGTTTTTGGGTAAAATAACCACTAAAATAATAGTATTTGAAAAATACCCACCAATCTATATTTTTGTAAAATCTCAGCGATATCGAATTTACCACTTCTCTCTTCTTTGAAACCCTATTCTCCTAAAACCCTACCGTCAAACTTTTCCACTGGCGGTAGCTTTGGCCGTCGACTCTCACCTTTCCATCCATCAGACAACAATGGAAGAAGGAAGGCTAGTGACAAATCCAGAAGCAACAACAAGAAGCGTACGAAGAGGCCGTGAGGTTGAGGAATCTCCAATACTCCGGGTATGAACAAATTTATGAAAAATAAAGAATTTTTATATATATAAGTATTCTATTTGAATGAGTATTGTGTATGCATATACAATTTGTATAGGCGGCCGATTTAGGATACTCTCGGCCAAATTTACAGGCATCGGCCAATTGGCGGGCTCTTGTTATATCACGGATACCCCCGCGAAGATGTGCGCTTTGTCGGGTTCTTGTATATCTGGATCATATTTAAATGTGCGAAAATTGGTAGGGGTGCCTCATATTATATACGGATACCCGCCAAATTTAAAGGGGGTGCACATATATAAGAGGCACCCCGGCGAAATGGCGGATGCACCGGCGGGTATCCGTATATAACAAGAGCCTGCCCCGGCTTGGTAGATCTTTATTACGCCCGTATATACCTAGAGGCCCACCGTTTGCCTCTAAATTTAACTGTCGTTTTACATTTTACTAGTGTTTCCGATTCATACGTAGGGGACTAGGCAATTTGGCCGAGTGAAATACCAAAAAGTTATGAATGCAATTACACACGAAATTCATACACTTCACATATATACTTATACATACATACTATTGTTGTTAGTTTCAATTGAAAATATTGGTTTTGTTAATAGGTTTTTGATTATTTTGATATGTTTTGTGTTATAGGTTTCACGAAGAATTATTCAGAGTGCGGGGATATTGCTTCATCTCAGTCATATCCAACTGCAAGTGACACTCAAAGTTATCTATAAATTTCTGAGAAGGGGATAGATCAATTTGAGGCTTCAATTTTGGTGATTTCCACAAGGATGAAGGCGATTACAATTTTGTGGTGGATTAGGTACCACTGCTATTGAGACAACTATACAACGATGACCCACGTGATCGAGTTGAATTCAATAGAGTTGGAGCAAGGTTTGATAGGAAGGCCTTTGCCATGTTCACTGGGTTAAATTGTGGTAAATTGGAAGCGGAGATGAGGAATTTATCTTATAGCTTCATGGACCAAGTACTTTGGTGAATCGGGTCCAATGACACAAACGAGTTCATCGGCGTTAGAACATTGAATTCAAGTCGACAATGATCAAGAAATATGGGACAATGTCAAATCTTTGCATGTTCTTTCTAGAGACTGTCTTCTCTAGATCGATCAAGATTAGTGAAGAAAAATAACTTTACAATCATTGAAAATGATAATTTGCTAGAAAAGTACCCATGGGAACTTATGCTATGATCTTACGATTTTCAGTCTCCGTCGAAGATGGGTGAAACACAAGACATCCTACGTCTTTCTGGTTCCTCTTGCATTTCGGTGACACTATATTACATAAGCTGTCATTGTGTTTATATTTTATAATTATGTGCTCTTATCAAATTCATTATGACTTTTGTGTAGATGTGGGCTTTCATGTGATACTCATGGTTCCACCATGACATCGCTGAGCCTTTCGATTGTCGGATATCCAAGGATGCTAGGATACCATTCCCAACATCCTACACTATAATAGGCTGGCAACGACGTCTTCAACAAAAACAAGTAAGTTCAACCCAAGTTGAATTTTCGTATTTTTATGATCATTGTATGGTTTATTTCAATTGTATTTTCGTTTTGTAGTATATCGTGAATAATGAGCTTATTCCCATTTGAGGAGGAGTTGAAGACTTACATGATCAACTTAAGGTAAGGCGACGACAAACAATATGTTAGCCACTGGGTTGTACATGTATCGACCCTCGACCGAGACGAGAAAGCAGAGTGTATACTACACGAGCTAGCACCAATCTCAACAGGGTGCTTTCATTTGATATCTTGAAGGCATGATAAATGAGTTGGGAAGATTTTGCAAATATGCGGTGACTTTGGACTTGATTTAGCAATGGCGTGATATCTGAGAGTTGAAGACAATGGTGGGCGGTTGTTCGATCATAAACAACGGGTTTATTTTTTAATTTGCATTGATTATTTGTTTAATTTTACTTTTCCGATTAATGGTTTACTTAATTGAACTAATGATTATTTTGGTATATTATGTAGCAAATAGTAGCTTATACCACCACCATCCAGCCAGAGCGGGAACCACATTATCCAATTCATGTGGTTTGGGATCCTTTAAACCGGTAGACAAAAGAAAAATTGCATTGTCTAAATTTCTTAGGATAGAAAAAGTAAATTGTCTACTCGACGGTTTTGATAAGATAAGTAAAGAAGTTTATAATATATTCTTGCAGGTGGAGGTGGTTAAATAATGATGTAAGTATAGTTTTAATTAAGCAAGTTGTAACTACTTTGTTGGGCAAAACCCAAACTTCACTTATTATAATTGTTTTGTAGGGAATGGATGTTGTCATATTTCATTAGAAGAGGATCGATAGTAACTCCGACTATTTCCATCGAGCGTGATCATAACCGATTGCTTCTTTTGATTACGTTTTATGTATATGTTTTCAATTATCAAAATATAATAATTGTGTACACTAACACAATATATTTGTTTGGGTCCGTGAATAATAGGCCTCAATGCGAGGCGTTATAATAAGCATGTGGTTGGGATCCACATGTTGATGAGACATGGACCATTTGGAGCGATTGATTGATGAGTGAGATGAGCGATACGCCGTTGATTATTATGCAGAAAATGCCTTTCGGATCATCATCTTGGACCTTAGGACATTGTGAGTATTAACCATTTTATATTTTTCAATGTTATTGTAACTAATTGTAATTAATTTTACTTATAAATTTTAGTTTTCCAAATTGGTGTAGGTATATCCCGGTGAATAACAATGGTGCGCATTGGTTGGTGAAGGTTGATATTCGTAGGCATATTACCCTATACGACTAAGAATTAAAATGACACCTAAGTCATGGTTTCAAATAAAGAATGCAAGACCATTGGCGGTTTTGTTCCAGATTTGATGGTCAGCGAATACTACACTCATCATCCGGATCAATTTGGACTTAACTCCATTCGGAATGACCGGGAAGAGGATTCCCTACTCACAAATAAGCGGTAATTTCTTCAATACTCATTTACATTTTTAGGGTATCAATATATCTTATTATTTACTTAACCAATTCAATGTGTTTTTCAAGTGGTGATTCGGTGTTTATGCATTGAAGTATATAGAATACCTCGTTCTTTGGATTGACTTCAATGAATCACATTGCTTTATTTAGGGAGAAATATCGTGGAAATTTTTCAATGAGATGTAAAGTACCTATTAGTTTAGTCAATATTGTAATGAATATAAATTTATTAATGGTAAAACTATCAATTGATTCATTTATGGCCGATTCATTTATGAACTTCAAAATTGTAAGTAAACAAATGTACCGGACCAACAATTTCAAAATAACTTGTTTAAAACAAACTCAAACGAAATATATCGGCTAATACGCAGAGACACTCTAAAGTGGGCGAGTGAAATTCCAAAGTTAAGTAGCTTGCTGGAATTTCTTCTACTATGCCAAGCTTAACGTTTGGCGGTAGTTTATAAAGGCACATCGGTACGCCGAGGGCTCGGCAAAGTGGCGAGTAGTCCTATAAAGGCACATTCTCCTATGCCGAAGTGCCTAAGCATTTGGCCGAAGTAGTCCTCAACGACACACCGGTCGATATAGAGCTCGGCATAGTGGTAGAAGTGAAATTCCAGCAAGCCATTAACTTGCCAATTTCACTTCGGCCATTTCGTGCCTCGGCATTTGGCCTAGTAGTTCTTTTTATCGGTGATATCTTGAGATACGGCATAGTGTCGGCGCCCCGTATTAGCCAAGTATTTCGTTTGACATAGGGATTTTGTTTTTTACAAAATTTGGGTTTAACTTACAACCCAATTAATACAATACCACAATAAAATGAATATCTATAATGGCATATTACGGTGCATGTTTGTGGTTGTGACAGCCCATCTACATTTACGATGTGTGGTCTTACTCCTCCGGGAGAATCCTTCGAGTCCTAGGTCTTAGGAGCACGCTAACTATTGGATTGGAGACGATCCGATCAATTACGGGGATACATGCGAAACGTCCTATCATCTAGAGGATATATAGTCATCGTAGCATTCCACAATGAAGAAACACGTAATATTTATAACAAAAGTAAGCGTCAAATTTCTAAATCGACACGCAGAATGCATGTATACATGGATACCCATCCATTTGAACTAACCACGAGCATGTTTTAGCTTCCAAGTTAAGCGTGGTACTAATTGAAATCTGAACTTCAAATTCATACAAACTCAAAGGGATTACGGTGAATCTCAGGCATTCATTTAGCTCTTTGTTAATATCTTTTCAATCCATGGAGTAAGTGGAGGTACTGATTCATTTCGACTTCATAAAACCAGCTTTGTAACAAAGACCTTATTGCCTCGGTAGAGGTACAAGTGACCTAGCATCTCTTAAGACGCATTCATACACCTTTTATATTAGTTGTCATTATCTTTGTATCTATTGCGAAAAAAGCTGCCTACTTATCGGACTTCCATGACATATTGATATGCTCGTATATTAATGGCCTCAGCTTTCGCATTTGCATTTCAAAGTCTGATGCAAATAAGCTTTAATGATAAAACCATATGGATATGTTTATTTTTCCAATCAGTTTCACATTGCCTAGATGATACATGCAATTTCCATGATAGCGTTGGGATATACCGGAACAATAGCTTTCCAAACCTCTTATGTCTATCGGTAATAAATGCTAAATCATTAACCTCACCGTAGGCTCCTTAAACTTTTCAAAGAACGAGTGTATGATGTTTCATTCTCGATCCACAATACCAAAGGCTAGAGGGTATATCCGCCATTCCCATCGAAGCATGATGCAATAATTAAAGTACCTTGTATTTTCCTTTTAGATAGGTCCCATCCACAACTACAGCTAACTTTATGAAATCCGACAATACTTTGCTTAAGGCCATGAATAAATATTGGAAGCAATCATCATCCGCCTTAATACGAGTTATGGTATTTGGATTTGCCTCCAACATTGAACACCACACGGGCAATGTTTGATATGACTGGGTGCCTCGATACTATTTAATGCATTTTCTCTCTTCTCCTCATCATATGTTATACTGACCCTTCATTGGCAACATCCAAGTAATCTCTTTTTGAATTACATATTGGCGACGGAACTTGGTACTTAGATAATATGATTCCCATATATTTCTTTGCTTGTCGATGATCGGTTGACATTGCTCGAAGTGGCTACAATGTGATATTTAAAGACTACCTTTATATTCACTCTACATTAGGGACCACTAGTAGCGCATACCGCCATGTACAATTGTGGGTACATCCTACCTCGAACCTTTGTGAACAAGACTTCATGACCTTAAATTGAAAATTTTCCTTCATTGCATACATGGCCAACTTAGTTCAACTCTTTTTGTTGGTATATTTGACACCGCGGGTGCATCGCAGGATAGTGAATAATCATTACTGAACTCGGTTCAATTGTTGACGATGAAGGATGACTAACAAATTGAGATGCAACACCCTTTCACTTACTCTTATTGTTTCGAATTACTTTCATTACGAATAGGTGGAATGAGAACACCGTCCCTATCATACGATCCGATACAAAATGAGCATCACAATTTGCTTGATTGGAACTTCAAATGTACCATTGACTTCGATATCATCATCCAATGCAATATCATCTTCTTGCATTCCGCATTATTATCATCATCACACTCTAAATCATAATTGTAAAGGTTATACAACCTATCATATTCATCTATTGTGGGCACACGATGATTTGTAATGTCATCCCTATTGCTCAAATTAAATGCAATATTTTCTCATTTCATTATGTGGGATTGAATAATCTTCATTTCAATTCCACGCCATTAACATTCACATCCACTATTGGTATCGGCGTTGAAAGTCTATCGCTACCACTTGCAAATGGAATCGCGGATGGAATCTCTTTCTCCGCTATTGCCTTTTAAGCGGAGGAGTATCTTCGCCAACCTCAATAAATAGTGGAGATGTATGCATTGTATCCACACGAAAATGCTCTTTGAAGAAACACTTCACATCTCCATCATTTTCAATCTCATGGGATCCAATTTATAACATGATCAACTATAAACTTCATTTGATCGCGAAATTGGTTGGGATTTAAACTTGCTTCATATGCTATTTCTAATAACTCATTATATATGGTTAGAAGTCTTGCTTTCGCCTTCCCATCCACATAAGTCCAATTCCTTTCGGCATCCATCTCAAACATTCTATCACGTAATCACAACTATATTTTGCATCAACAACTACAAATACAAAATTATATAGTTTACTTTTTTTCCAACTTTTATTTTATGAAATCAAAAATAATTCTTTTGTGAAGTTGCTTAAACAAATTGACATAGGACTTAAGCTTGCTTTTTTCAAGTTATCTAGGAAGCATAAAATGATATTCCTCGACAAATTGGCATAGGGACTCGGGCCCGATAGATTGACCTAGGGCCTCCAGCCTTTAGGCTAAGGCGATCTCAGAAAGCATAAAATGGTATTCCTCGAATTGGCATAAACTGGAAGCGACCATTGACCTAGGCCTCGGCCCGCCTGGCCCTAGCGATCTGCAAAGAAAAAAATGGTATTCCTAATTGGCATAGGGACTCGGCCTGCAAGTCCATACCCAACCCTGGAAGACCATTTATGCTTCAGGTAGATTGACCTGGGCTGGTCCCTATGCCAATTCTTTGAGGACGACAAAGCCAATGAATGCACCATTGGCGGTTATAGAACTATGCCAACCTAGGATGCATCCCCAATCTGATTTCTTTCGGATCTCGTCATTTTTTTCCAAAACTCATGCATTCCAAACACAATACATCAAAACCACAAAATCAAAAGCAAATATACATACTTATTACTTATTACCTTCCTCAAGTATATTAACTAAACATAACAAAGTATCAATAAATTACGAATTTATTATTACCTTTTTTTGATGAGATTTAATGGGAAAAGAAAAACAAAGAACTCAAGAAAAAATAAATTAATAAGAAAAGAACAAATTACTGGTAGATAGAAGAAGAAAGAAGAAAAGAACTTTTAAAGAAACCCACAACTTAACGTATATAGATGGAAAGAAAAAAAGTGTGATGAATTAATGGAATCTTCTTGTGTAGAAGAGTTAGTGAAGGGTAAATTTGGTATCTTACAGATTTTACAAAAATTATAAATTAATGGGTATTTTTTCAAATACTGTTATTTTAGTGGTTATTTTACCCAAAAACCCATGAAGTAAATCTACAAATAATCAAAAAGACATTTGTAGAAGGCTCTTCGATTCTCTCGTCCTTCTGCACCTTTCTTCAGCCACAAACCCTAAACTCTCTCATCCTCTGGGTTGGCTTTCTTGCTCTGCAACAACGATGTCTCACTTTGGAAGGTCTGGTCCCCCGGACATCTCTGACACCTACTCTCTCCTCGTCCTCAACATCACCTTCCGTAAGTTCTCTTTCTTTCTATCGCTGTGCTTCTGAGATATGACGGTCCTAAATTATGTTTGGGTTTTTGTTATTTTATTTTTTTTATTTTTATTTTTTTTTGAATTTCAGGTACCACTGCTGATGATCTCTTTCCGCTTTTTGACAAGTACGGGAAGGTTGTCGACATCTTCATCCCCAGAGACCGAAGGTTTGCATGACGCTCTCTTCTATTATATATTCTCTCTCTGTTTTCCGTTTGATTCCTGAGAAAACTGTGCATGTCTTACTATTTTCTAATAATTAAAAAAGTTTAGCTTTATTCGAATTTAACCCGTATGAGGAAAATCTCATGTCTCCGTTCTGCTTCTCTTTTCATTTTTTAAGTTTCTGCTCGGAGGCTGAGAAGTTTTACCGATAAAAATTGGGAATTTTCTCCTATTGTTAGTATTCTGTTTTTCAATCTTCTTTTAGTGAAGGAATTTTTATTGCTAAGATATTGGAGGGCAAGATGCAATTTTTAGCGTTATGGTTCTTTGTTCTCTTGGGTTTCCTTTTTTTCTTTTTTTCCCTTTTTTAATGAACTACTTAGTGATCATACGTATTAAACGTCGCTTGGTTATTTTAAACCTATATTCGTTCCTTTTATTTGAATATTAATTTATTTACATTTTGTGGTTTAGGACTGGTGAATCGAGGGGCTTTGCGTTTGTGCGATACAAATATGCGGATGAGGCACAGAAAGCTGTTGAGAGGCTAGACGGTACTATTCCCTTTATCCCTTTTCTGTATGTACACATATATAGGCTATGTTTGGAATGCCATACTGGATTGGACTGTGACTAGGATTGGATGCTATTGGATTGTATAGGATAGGTTAGGATTGATAAAGTCCTACTCTTTGTTTGGTGCAGCAATAAAATATTGTATTGGACTTATTTCAATTATTAGTTCATAACTAATTTTTTGTTATTATTTCATTTAATTCATAAATAAATTTATTTTTTATCATATATTTATGATAGTAAAATTCAATAGACAAAATAAATGTTTAGTAAAAATTACAGAAATTAAAAATATAATAATAAAATTGATAAGAATTGTTTTGTGGAATTCTCTACCCAATTTCACAAATTTTGTGGAATCAAATCAGTTTTACCATTCTTAAAACTGAGTTCAACCTTAGTAGAGTTTAATTGATTTTGGTGGCCACAGTTGAGAAGTGATTGTTGATGTTTGCTTAGTTAATCGTCTTTAATTGCTGGAGAAGAGAACAAGAATGGTATGATGTTTCTGCCACTGTGTTTTCTAGAAGTAGTCCCAGCTAAACTTGTCTCCTGCTATGGGATTATTTAGGCTTGATAGGATTAGATTAAGAATGATGGTTGGATTATAGAGTGTCCAGTCCCACAATACGAGAATCTGTACCAAACGTGGGATGGGGACAAATATACTATATTCTAGTCTAGTTCTCCCCAGTATCGTCATTCCAAACGTGCCCTTAATGTATTCTCTTCTGTCGGTAATATGTGATATATCTATTTTGTTAGTACTTGATTCTTAGTTTGTATTAGTTAATAGTAACTAGCTGCTAATTATTTGAAAATGTTAAATGTTTCTCAGGAAGAGTTGTTGATGGCCGAGAAATTACGGTCCAATTTGCAAAGTATGGGCCAAATGCTGAAAGGATGTAAGTTCAAAATTTGGTCTTTTGGTTTTTGCATTATGGTTTTTTTATTGGATTAAGCTTGATTTGGTTGGCTTTATAATATACCTTGCATCAATTATTTGGGGGTTAATTTTGATTACAGTAATGTCTTCAGCATGTGGATGTGGGTTGTGGGTGTGAGGGTCAATTGAAGGTTTATGTAAGACATTGTTTTGTAATTATTTCTCATTAGTTTCTTATGAAACTGTAGTCTGCTGGTTTTTTTAATTTTGTAGTTCCGTTGGTTATTTGTTTCTACTCTATTGTTAATATTTCTCCTTCATGTGGTGAATCTGTAGTCATTTTTTTAATAAGTCCTTTCTTTCAATGAATTATATTATATTTCTTACGGTTGGTTTCTGGAATGTGTATTGTTGAATTACTCTTCTTTTTATTTTTCTTTTCTCTCTCTCTCTCTCTCTCTCTCTCTCTCTCTCTCTCTCTCTCTCTCTTATTTCAGTCATAAGGGAAGGATCACTGAAGATTTTCCAAAATCAAAGTACAGATCAAGAAGTCGTAGTCCTCGAAGAAGGTAAGTCCCTATGCTTGGTTATTTTTTAGAATAATCGATAAGTTTTGTTTCTGCTTATATCTTGACCTGTGATGTTTTGTGTTCATAATGTTAATTTGTTAACCTGACTTATATTAGTTGTCCACGTTAGTTATATTTTCAAGATAATATGACCTTGTGATGTTCAAGGTATTTGTGATACATTCTACATTTGTCAGGTACCGAGATGACTATAGAGACCGAGACAACAGAAGGAGAAGTCGTAGTAGAAGTTTGGACAGGTATGAACGCAGCAGGTATCGTGGAAGGGACAGAGATTATTATCGCCGGAGTAGGAGTCGCAGTGCTAGTCCTGATTATTACAGGAGCAAGGGAAGAAGCCGCTATGATGATGAACGACGTAGTCGAAGCCGGAGCCGAAGTCGATCCGTGGACAGGTAAGTAATTGTAATATGCTTTTAGTTGGCTAATTTGTATGCCGTCACATCCTATCTCTATTTTTTTACTCACTTTCTTCTTGACATTTTCTTGTGCAATTTTGTATCTCATAGTGCATCTCCTGCTCGGCATAGTCCTGGTGTTGACAGGAGTCCATTGCCGCGCAGAAGTCCATCACCTAGGGGTGAAAGTCCTGATAGACGCAGTCGTGATGGACGATCCCCTTCTCAAAGTGTTTCACCACGGGGTCGTTCTGCTGATTCACGGAACCCATCTCCTAGAAATTCAGATGTTGAGGTGAGTTATCGCAGCATATTCATCTATGTTTTCATGTAGATGTTGATAGATGCCTGAGTACTTAACTGCTGTACTACTTATATTGTATTTTGCAGGAATGATGCTGCTTGTGGAAATTCATGAAGACATCTTAAGTGTTTTAATAATGTCAAGGACCCTGCTCATCATAATGTTCTTATCGGAATTTAAGTGCTAGTTTTGGTAGGACTGGATTTCTCTCGTATTTTTGTATTTCATATTGAACTTATGCAGTTGTTTTAATTGGTCAGTCTAGTATTCAGACTTTGTTAGCTTCTAGGTTCGTATTTACGTATTTGTGAAGATAATTTTTTGTCTTCCCTTCTCTTTTCTTCTATAGGACACCTTTTAAGTATGCTGTAAGTTATTGTAGCAGTTTGCTTTTTTTTTGGATATTTCTTTTGAACTTTATTGTGTTGTTCTGATTGCCATGGTAGTTGGTACCCACATTTCTGTGTGTGGTCTAAATTATTTCTCTTAAGAGTCCTGATTCACCCTAAAATATTTATTGGGTTTTATAGTTATGCTCGAGAAAAGATTGAGTGGCCTGATAGGAGAATGTTGATGTTGTAGCTGTTGATGCTGTTTCTAAGTTGTAGATGATGATCGCAACTGTGATGCTGGTTGCAGCAGTATGCTGGTCTTTAGAAGTAATGGTTGATTTAGCAGTGTGCTGATTGCAGGAACAAGTTAGTTTTAACTAATTTTCTACCGAATGCTAGAATGGTAAGAATTATGGTTTAGTTCATTGTTTCTAGAAGCGACATATCCTTCAGGATTTTAATGTTTGACCCGATGATCCTCTCTGGTCTTTCATTGATATACAAAATAGACCCTTGAAAGGGTTGTATTTGCTGAAATGAACTAGCATGGTGGACAGAAGTTGAACTCTTTTACCTGTAGCTGATTCTGCTTTTAAGATGGACTTATGATTGAAAGAAGTTGGAGCTGCTGTTGTGGTCTATCGAGTGCACAATTTGGATATGTTTCACCTGTAGCTGATGCTCCATGTGATGTGGGCCTTTGATTCATTAGCCCTGATGCAGATGCTGTATATGTGGATACTGAATTTTGACAAGTGGGTAAATTACTATGAAACCTAATATGAAATTTACAGCTACAATATTGAGTATCAAAGTTTTTGGTCGGTTAATTTCTTTTAGGGTGTTTCAATGGACTTAACTTGTTTGACCTCAACCCTTACTGTCATAACCTCTGTATCTTAATGTTGATAGATGTTGCTTGTACAGCTTGTACAACATAATTCCATGGCTGAAATTGGGGAGTGGTGGCTGATCCCATTCTGTGGTATGGTAACATGGGTTCGTGCATAACTAAGAAGTACTAGGAATAACCACCTGTATCTGGCTGTTGCTGTGCTGTGCTGTGCGTGGCTCAGGTAGTCATGGATGCTAGCAGTTGTGCACACTTGATGGCTTGCTTGGCTTTCCTGCTGGTTTGTGTTGATCTGAAAATATCTGCTTTGGTTTGCATGTTAAATTATTGAAACTTTGATTTGATTTCTGATTAGTCTTCTCTCAGGCATTAAATAAATGCACATGCATATTTGATGATTTTTTAGTCTGCATCAAAGCTAGTTTTCTCTCTTTCAGTCCTTATGAGACCAGTAAGAATTTGGCCATTCTAGTCATTTATAGACCAGTAAAAATTTCTAATGTCTTAACCTTTCGGAGTCTGGTTATGACATACTTTCCTAATTTTTACATGCCTCCCTCTGAAGATCCGTTGCACAATTTCCCTGCTTGTAGACACCTTGGGGTTGATAATTGGTGTGCTAAGGTTCTCTAGATGTTCTGCCAACTATGCGATGGATGATTATATTCACAGTTCTGGCAGTTTGGTCCTATTTATCTAGTATGCTTATCTGGGCTCTCATTAATGTTTTCCTCTTGAATGGATAAATTAATACTTACACATTCAATACTAGAGTGAAATGTTCAATTTAGGTCCTACTATTGAAAAATAAACCATTTGCTGAAATAAATAAATAAATAAAACATAGGCGCATTTGTCACAAAAATGGCAGTTTATCTATACTTCTGGTTTTATTGCATCCCCTCTACCATGTATTGTTCTATGCATGTGACAATCTGTATTAACATATATGTGGTCAATACATAATGTCTAAGGCATGGTTCCTTGCATGTTGACTATATAGTTGTAGTGTATGTAGTAGCTATTGGAGTAATGTTGTTTCTACTATTTGTTGGCTGTTGATTGTGGGGTTTGCTTTTGAAAGGGAAAAGCATAAGCTAATCGCCTGCGTCCATGGAGTCTAGATCTTGTATTGGAAGTATTTGCTAGTGTATTGTCTGAAATGAAAACAGGTGGATGATGAAAACCATTTTAGGTTCCACTGGTATTTATGTTTTGAGAGATTGGGGATTTGAGTTAATTGGTGTCTTGGGATGATTCTGTAGTTGACCTAAATAACTAGGGAGTTGATAGCTGGGTGTTTCTAATGGATTTGGTTTTTGTTTTGGAGAACTAATTGCTAATGATTTTTGGTGGTATGCATCTGTGACGTGTATTTAAGGTTATCATTTGTTTTTGTCTGTGGCTCTCTATATATTTATACAAATTGTGATTTTTTATTTATTTATTTTTCATTGACATGTTAAATTTGTTACTTTTCTCGTATGTTTAAACGTGAAGGAAAACAAAATTCACTGTGGGTGTTTAAGGGCTTTGTCCAACTTCCAATTTTGTAAAGCATTTCAATTACTCAAAGCGTTATGCGTTACTCTTCCTCAGAGTGGTAAAATTGAGCCCTTTACATTCTATGGGATCTCATTTGGTTGAATGGCCAAAATTTTTAAGCTCCTACGACATGTAACTTCGTCTTCCCTATATATATTTTTTTCTTTTTGCTTCTCTTCGGCACTTGAAGAACTTGGGATAAAAGAATAATAGATGAGAATCTTGAATGCTTGTAGAAGGTTTTGCTTTACTTGCTTTACGTAAATAGGCTATTGTAAATTACATATTTTTTCGGGTTAGAATTTCTAATTTAATATTTGTGCCTGTATAAGGCTTTGCTTTAAATAAATAGGCTATTGTAAACCATATATTTGTATGGGTTAAAACTTTAATTTAATATTTGCGCATTATTTTAAGGAAATGCATGCTTAAATGTGTTAAATTTTTTGGGAGGGTTAATTTGCAAAATAGGGGCGTCTCTTTTAACATTTTAAATTAAAGGTATTAAATTGCTACAATTTTGGAAATTAAAGGTATAAATTTAAAATTTTAAAGTAGTGGTACTGCATTGAGATTTACTTTTTTTTTTTTATTAAAAAAAGAAGAGAAAAAAAAAGAAAAGAAAAAGAAAGAGGGTAATGAAATTGTGTTAAAGACTGTAAGTTCATGATGATTTCTTTACATGTTGACTATAATTTATTACAGCAGAGGCAATATCTCATTTATTTTTGTAGAACAAATAAATAAATAGGATCACTTTGAAAGTTAATGACGAATTGCTAAGGATGAATTTTATGATCAAAAGCCGAAAATTCATTTTTGCAAGAGTAATTTGATAAATTAACTTCGCATTAAGTAATCAGTTACTAAAAACATTGAATTAACTTATAGTTGTTTTATAAATGAATAAAAAAGAGAGAATAAAAGAGAAGAAATGAAAATCAACCTGATTTATTTTCTGATTTAAAACAATATTGGCTTGAAGCTTTTAATTTGTAAGGTCTAAGTCAATAGTGGTGTAATATTTTATCAATGTGGTATTACATTGAGTAGTAGGAGGTTACCTTATTAAGGGGTTGCTGATTCAAACCCACATGTCTCCGGGTCTGTATTACCATTTCCAAGCTCGTATTACCCATTGAGTCCAAAGGTCTACAACATAAAAGAAACAATACAAGTACCCTAGCTCAGTTTCTTGGAAAGCTTGCCTCCCCTTCAAAGAATTATATTATAAATAAAATAGCAGTCTTGTTCAAACCCTAATATACGTAGGATACAAGTAATCGAGAAATGAACAAATAAAATAATCAAATGAGAAGAAAGAAATATTATAAGACAGAGTAATTTGTTATATGGCTAATACAGTGATGGATGTCCTATATATATATATATATATTTTTTTTTTTTTATATTTATATTTGTTTACAATTTTTTTCTTGTATAGTGATGTTCCAATGGGAACAGCCTAATTGCCTATGGTGATTAACACCAATCCCTGTTTGAATTAGGTTTGTGATATAAATCCCCTTAATTTATTGGATGCTTAATTAGAGAATAAATTATTTAATGATGGCTTTCACACATGCCAATTTTTTCTTCATGTTAGCTTGGCTCGCAAGTAAAAATAAATAAATATGGAATAAATATGAAAGTATAATTGGTATAGAAACATATAAATATTGTTAGAAATATTGACAAAACTTCTTTATCTTAATCCCCTATATAACCTGCTAATAATTTATCTACCACGTCATAAGAAAATGAAGAAATAAATAAAAATGGGAAGAATTAATAAAAGTCTTTATTATTGTTATTTTTTTTTTTCATAGGTCAAAGTCTTTATTTGGAATGCCGTAGAAATATGTCTGGAAAAAAATATTTTACTTACAAGATTAATGAAGGCTTCACTTAATAGTGCATGTCTTTTCAGTTGCATACTCACATTAGCATTATTCCACCATACATATATATATATATATGATAATTTTTCTGTCACGACGTACTGATCAAGTTTTAAATCAAAACCCTCGTATTAATGTGTTGGGACTGATTTTAATCATTTATCCGAACAAATAATATAATTCAAGGTCCTAATTTAAGACTTGATTTTAAAACTATCATGTCGACCTGTTAGGAGTCTTACTATTTGTGTGTGTGTGTGTCTATATAGACAAACACAATCATGATATTCTTTGCCTAGCTTTTGGTCATTGATCATAATTAAACCCAAAAGGAAAATGATACTAAAGTGTAATCCATTTTCTCTTCCAACTATAATCATCTCCATCTATTTTCTGCTTCTTTGTTCTTTGGCTTTTGCTTCTGATAATATTTCTTATTCTATAGAATCAGAAGAGCTATTCAAATGGAAAAAAAGCTTAGAAATTGAAACTCAACTTCTGCTTTCTTCATGGTCGCTCAGCAGAAGAAATCCATGCAACTGGTTCGGGATTGTTTGCAACCATGGAAGCTCTGTTGTCACCCACATAAACCTCACAACCATTGGTCTTAGAGGTACTCTCTACCATTTCAACTTCTCATCCTTCCCCAACCTCTCAGCCCTTGATCTCCATGGTAATTCTCTCTATGGAAACATCCCATCCCACATAGCAAACCTTTCTCAACTAACATTTCTTAATCTAGGTTTCAACAACTTTTCAGGAAAAATACCTCGTGAAGTGGGAAACTTGGTGAAGCTCAAGGTGTTAATCTTCACAAACAACTTTCTTACTGGTCCTATCCCTTCTTTTCTTGGAAACTTGACCAATCTTTCACTTCTTCACCTTGAAAACAATCATCTTTCTGGGTCAATCCCAGTAGAGATTGGAAGGTTGAGAAATCTTACTGAGCTTCGTTTGAATATAAACAAGCTCAATGGTTCTATCCCATCTTCTTTAGGCGATTTGCTTAGCTTGAAAGTTTTGTCACTATATGATAACAAGTTGTCTGGTTCTTTACCCTTAGAGATCAACAAACTTACCGATCTGGAAGTTCTCTTCTTGTCAAAGAACAGCATTTCTGGCTTCTTGCCAGAGAATATATGTCATGGTGGTGTACTTGAGTATTTGTGTGCAAATAATAATCAATTTTGGGGAACTGTTCCTAAAGGGTTAAAAAACTGCACAAGCTTGACTAGGCTTAGGCTTGATAGGAACAACCTCACTGGAAATATTTCAGAAGATTATGGGGTCTATCCAAAACTTGATTATGTCGATTTGAGCTACAATAATTTCCATGGTGAAGTTTCTCCAAACTGGGGAAAGTGCAAAGTTCTCACAAGTCTGAAGATTTCTAACAACAACATTACTGGTGAGATACCACCAGAGCTTGGAGAAACAAGTCTCTTGCATGTTCTTGATCTGTCTTCGAACAATCTTGGAGGACAAATTCCAAAAGAGTTGGGAAAGTTGAAGTCTTTGTATAATCTTACTTTGAGCGGAAACAATCTTTCTGGGAAAATACCTCCAGAGATTGGGACACTACCAGATCTTTCATATCTAGATCTTGCAGCAAACAATCTGAATGGAAAAATTCCCAAGCAAATTGGTGACTGCTCAAGCATGTTGTACTTGAACTTGAGCAACAATGATTTCCATGGTGGAATCCCTGCTGAGATTGGAAACTTGGTCTGGCTGCAAGTTGGATTAGATCTTAGTCGAAATTCGCTTTCCGGGGAGATTCCATGGAAAATTGGAAACTTGGTCAAGTTGGAAATATTGGATCTCTCCCACAATCAACTCGATGGTTCAATTCCTTCCTCTTTTGAAGAATTGCAAAGTTTGAGATTAGTTGACTTGTCCTACAATCAATTGGTGGGTCCAATTCCAGACAACAAAGTCTTTCAGGAGGCTGCAGTACTAGGAAATAACTTGGGCTTGTGTGGAAAGATTAATGGTTTGAAGATTTGTCCTGAACATCCATTGAAGAAGGACAAAGATCATCACAAGAAGATAGCACTCCTAATTTCCACTTCTTTTCTTGGAATACTATTCATTTCAAGCATGATCATTGGTTTTCTCTGCATTGTTCGAAAACGACAAAAGAAAATTGGCAATGAGATGAGGTATCACAACCATGGAAACTTGTTTGCAATTTGGAGCTATGATGGGAAATTAGTGTATGAAGATATAAGGGAAGCAACTGAGAATTTCGATGCCAAGTACTGCATTGGTGTTGGAGGGACAGGAAGTGTTTACAAGGCAAAACTCTCAACAGGGCAAATTGTAGCAGTGAAAAAGCTTCATCAATTACAATACGCTGAACTGGAGGATCAAAAGGCTTTTGTGAGCGAAATTCAGGTACTAACCAAAATCCGCCATAGAAACATTGTGAAGTTGCATGGTTTTTGCTCACATGCCCAAGTATCATTCCTGGTTTATGAGTACTTGGAGAGAGGAAGCTTGGCTAAAATCCTAAGTGATGCAGAGGAAGCGGAGGAGTTGGATTGGACCAAACGAATCGACATTGTCAGAGGCATTACCAATGCCCTTTACTATATGCACCATGACTCCACACCTTCGATAATTCACAGAGACATATCCAGCAACAATATATTGTTGGATACAAAATATCAGGCTCATATTTCTGACTTTGGTACTGCTAGACTTGTGAAGGTTGATTCCTCTAATTGGACTGACCTTGCAGGAACATATGGTTACATCGCTCCAGGTCTTGAATCTCTTAATTTAGTGTTTTATATGTTGGATTTTTGTGCGTTTATATATGTATTCATGTTACGTTTTAATTTATGATTAACCAATATATTGGTTAATTTTTGTTTCTTTACTGCAGAATTTGCATACACAATGAAGGTTACTGAAAAATGTGATGTGTATAGCTTTGGAGTAGTAACACTAGAAATATTTATGGGGCATCATCCCGGTGAACTTATTAGCTCTGTTTCAAGTAGTTCCTCATCACCATCGTCGTCATCATCATCACCATTGCCCTCGAAAACTCATGCTACGCTGTTGAAGAATGTTTTGGACAATCGTCTGCCGAGTCCCACTCCTGATTTGGCAGACGAAATCGTCGCCATAATCAAACTGGCTTTCACATGCATAGATGCTAATCCACAATTTCGGCCAACAATGCGGCATGTTTGCCAAGATTTATCGACTCCAAAGCCTACTCTGCATGAGCCATTTCATGAACTTACTTTAGGACAGCTACTGATTAATAAACGTGTCTAACACAAAATTAGCAACAGTAGTATTGTATGGAGGAATTAAACAAATCCCAACAACATTTTATTTTGGAGTTTTGAATAAGTATATGTATATGCCAACTATGTGATGCTCTGCCAACCATGTGATGGATGATTGATTGTCTCAAATTTCTGGCAGTTTGGTCCTATTTGTTTAGAATGCTTATCTACGCTTTAATTAATGCTTTCCTCTTTAATGGAGAAATTAAAATGACAATATATTTAAAATTGGAGTAAAATTTTCAATCTAGGTCCTAGTACTAAAAAATAATCCATATGTCACAAACATAGCAGTTTATCTATACTTCTGATTTTTTTTATTTTCCCTTTTAAATTCTTGTATGACCTGTGATCTTGGAATTGCGAATCCCCTCTATTGTATTGTTCTATGCATGTGAGGATATGTGTGGTTAATACATTAATGTTTTAGGCATGGTTCTTTGCCTGTTGACCATATAATTATAGACTTTGTAGTGCCTAGACTCTACCTGTCGGAGTAATGTTGTTTCTACTATTTATTAGCTGTAGTTTCAAAGCAAACCTCAATCTAATTGCCTGCGTGTAGACCTTGTCTGGGAAGAATTTGGAAGTGTATTGTCTGAAATGAAAACATGTGGATGACTTCATTTCCTGTGCCCTATTCACTCTCTTCCTTCTCATTCATTGATCTAAGGCTTGAAAGGACAGCTGAATAAAGATTAATAAGGAATTCGTATGCATGTCCCCCTCTATGTCCCCTTCTTTATTTTTCAGTTAAAATTTGACATCTTAATTTATTTATTTTTTCATTTGGATAAGGTGTCAAGTTCTAATTGGAGAGACAAGAAGGGAATGTGTCTACTTAAAATTTAACATTTTAATTTATTTTTCTTTCATTTAGATGATATGTCAAATTCTAATTGTGATCTGAATTCCTTAATAAGGTGTTCTATGAGAGCTCCCGGAGAATTTGAGTTAATTGGTGTGTTTTTTGATGACTTTGTAACTGACATAAATATTGATCATAGAACTCCAGTGGTGTTGATAGTATCGTATGTGACATGTACTGAAAGGTTATCATTTATTTTGTACAAGTTGTAATTTATTATATATGTATTTTTTTTATTGACTAGTGAAATTTGGGTTACTTTTCTTATAATGTTTGAAACATGATGGAGAGCAATTCACTGTGGGTGTCTAAATGCTCTGTGTAACTTTCAATGTTTTAAAGGCATTTCAATCCCACAAAGCGCTATGTGCAACTCACCCTCAGACGGTAAAATTGAGCCCTTTACAATATATGGAGTCTCATTTGGTTAAATAACCAAAATTTCTATAAGTTCTCATAATAATGTAATCATTTCTCTCTTATTCAATTTTTGGCACTTTAAGAAATTTGGTATAAGAACAAAAAAAAAGTAATGATAATTGAGGATCTTGAATGCATGTAGGCTTTATTATACACCATTAAGTTATTGTAAACCATGTATTTTGTTTGGGTTTTAATTTTTATTTAATATTTACGAATTTATTTTTTGTAGATGCATGTTTTTTTGGTAATAAAGGATTAATGCATTGCAGCACAAAAAGAAGTCCAAAACAGGACCTACAGAGCAGCAATTGCCTGCTCAGCCAATAAGGCGTCCAAAATACAAGAAGGGATGTTTACTACAGACAACTCATCCCCAAACAAACTACAGCACAAGGTATGCTTGGCTGCTAAGTCAGCCACTACACTACCTATTTTAGTAGATGCATGTTAAATATTAGGGCTACATGCAAATTTTGTTATTTCCTAGAGTTTCTATTGAAATGATATGTTAACTGATAAATTTTAGGGTTAAATTGCAACAATTTGCAAAATAGGGATATCGCCTGAAACATTTTAAATTAGAGGTATTAAAATTGCTACAATTTGGAAATCGTAAGGTATAAATTTGAATTTCTTTTGGGGAAAAAAGAGATAATGAAATGAGTTTGACTGTGAATTTAGGATGATTTCTTTACATGACAACTTACTATAATTTATTACATTAAAGTCAATATCTTAATTTTTTTTTCTAAATATATATATAATAAAATAAAATAAGAATGGGACCACATTGAAAATTTATACCAAACTGTGTAAAGTGAATTTTACTATCAGAATTTAAGATTTCATTTTTGATATGGTAATTTGATAGAGTAGTAAAGTGATAATTCTAGACACTTTTTAAAGAGTAATATGCTATAAGTTATGAAGATGTTTCCCAACTTTATTTTTAATTCATTGGTTGATAAATTAATATAATCTAATAAATAAATAAGTGAACTCTAAAGCCAATCATATGTAATGTCATATCAGTTCAAAAATAAAATTGAAGAACTTCTAGCTATTTAAATTAGCTTCTCATTTAGTAATCATTTACTAAAAACTTTGAAATAACTTAATAGTATTTTTATTTTTGTTTTCAAAGAAAGATGATACTTGGGCCATAATTATGCAAGACTTTTGACCAAAAAAAAAAATCAACATGATATATGTTCTGATTAAGAGCCAACATTGGCTTGCAGGCTTTAATTTGTAGGGGTACAGAAGATATTTGAGTAAAAGTCAAGGTCAAAAGTGGTATCATATTTGGTAGGGTGAGGTTGCCCTATTGAGAGGTTGATTCAAGCCATATGTGTCATTTCCAATTCCAAGCTTATATTCTCCATTCATTTCAACGGTCTACAACTACAATAGAACCGCTACAAGTAATCTAGCCAAGTTTCTTAGAAGAATAAAGTCCACGGTCCAAATTACATAGCAATTTGAATTAGGATTGTCAACGCTAAAATAATCCGCCAAACTAGAGCGTGCTAAACGGATTATAAATTTGCATAAATTATGCTAATTACCAATACTCGTCTTCCAAAGCTTGCCACCCCTTCAAAGAATTATATTTTAATAACTCCAATAGTAAATTGAAATAATCAAATGAGTGTCATATAAGTAATTAGCCATGTGGCTACATGAGCAGTGATGGATGTCATATATATATATATATATATATATATATATATATATATATATATATATATATATATATATATATATATATATATATATATATATTCAATTTGTTATTATATAGAAGATGGATGTTACCATGGAAATAGCCTAATTGCCGATTAACAATACATTAGGTCAGGTTCATCAAAAAAAGAATACACGAGGCTAGGCCCCTATTCGAATCAGACTTACGATATAAATCCCCTTATTTTAAGGATGCTATTGTATATATATATACATATACATATATATATATATATATATATATATATATATATATATATAATATTGAAATATGATGCCATAGTACTAGTAAGGTATTTGCGTGTAATTAAATATGTTTTCTAACTGTAATTATGTTAAATTATCAATGAGTAGTTGGAATTTTATCATATTCAATGACTTCTTAGTATTTATTTCCTAGTAGCGTAAATTAATTATTTTGCTAAGCATGATATCCAAATTTACTAATTAAAAATTTTATTTAAATAGTGTTTTTCTTTTCTTTTCTTTTTACCCTTACAATATTGTAATTATTTTTAAAAATTAATTAAATTATTCGATTAGAATCATTGGATAGTAATTTTCATATGATAAGATTCAATAAAATAAAAGAGAAGTAAAATGAAAACTTTTAGTAATTTTTTTTTTCTTTCCGAAATGTAAAAAACCATACACAACATCAATGGAAATTAATTTGGGTGAAACTATTGGAAAATAACTTTGCTTAAAAATAAGAACCAAGAACTTTAGGAAATTTATATAGATTTTCGTTCATACATACTTATTTTAGGTTACAGACAATATAAAACAAAAAACAAATTTCTTGAAAATTCTTATTTATTTAATTTTAATTCCTTGCTCCAAGTTATAATGAGAAATTTCCTTCCCTGTATTTTGATCTTTTTCTTTATCTTCATCCCCAGATATAACCTTCTAGTAGTTCATTTTTTTATTTTTTTTAATGGGGAACTTTGGTCTATTTAAAATATCACATACATGATCAAATTCAAATGGTGATAAAATATACACACAGCTTTACCATTTAGGCCAAACTATCGTGTCTTCTAGTAATTCATTTGCGATGTCATAAGAAAAAGAAAAACATTAAAAAACAAAAATGGTACTAGCTTCTTGGAAGTATTAGCCAAAGTCTTTACTACTATTATTATTATTGTCTTCAAGTCCAAGTCTTTATTTTGAATGCCCTACAAAGATGTATTTTGCATAAGATATTTGACTCGCAAGGTCTTCCTCCAGCTTTACACAAAAACAAAGAAAGTCTCTTCCAGCAAATATGAAAGGGACTTCACTGAAAAGTGCATATCTTTTCAGATGCAGACCCAAATTTGCATTATTCCACTATATCTATATCTAAATGTATACACACACACAACATGATCTTCTTTGCATAGCTTTTTCTCCATTAATCATGATGATTAAACCCAATAGGAAAATGATACCGAAGTGTAGTCTGTTTTCTCTTCCAACCATCTATTTTCTGCTTCTTTGTTCTTTGGCTTTTGCTTCTGAAAATAATTCTTTTTCTCTAGAATCTGAAGCACTACTCAAATGGAAAACAAGCTTAGAAATTGAATCTCAGCCTCTCCTTTCTTCATGGGCAATCAGCAGAAGCCCATGCAATTGGTTTGGGATTGTTTGCCACCTTGGAAGCTCTGTTGTCACCAACATAAACCTCACAAGCATTGGTCTTAGAGGTACTCTGTACCACTTCAACTTCACATCATTCCCTAACCTCTCCACTCTTGATCTTCATGATAATTCTCTCCATGGAAACATACCTCCCCACATAGCAAACCTTTCTGCACTAACATTTCTCAATCTTGGATTCAACAACTTTTCCGGGAAAATACCTCATGCAGTAGGAAACTTGGCGAGGCTCAAGGTGTTAATCTTCACAAACAACTTTCTTTCTGGTCCTGTCGCTTCTTTTCTCGGAAACTTGACGGATCTTTATCTTCTTCACCTTGGAAACAATCATCTTTCTGGGTCAATTCCAGCAGTGATCGGCAGGTTGAGAAATCTTACCGAGCTTCGTTTGAATCTAAACAAGCTCAATGGTTCTATCCCATCTTCTTTAGGAAATTTGCTTAGCTTGAAGGTTTTGTCACTGTATGGCAACAATTTATCTGGTACTTTACCTTTAGAGATCAATAAACTTACCAATTTGACATTGTTCTTCTTGTCAAACAACAGCATTTCTGGCTTGTTGCCAGAGAATATATGTCATGGTGGTCTACTTGAAGATTTTTGTGCAAGTAATAACAAATTTCGGGGAACTGTTCCGAAAGGGTTAAAAACTGCACAAGCTTGACTAGGCTTAGGCTTGATAGGAACAACCTCATTGGAAATATTTCAGAAGATTATGGGGTCTATCCAAAACTTGATTATGTAGATTTGAGCTACAATAATTTCCATGGTGAAATTTCTCCAAACTGGGGAAAGTGCAAGGTTCTCACAAGTCTGAAGATTTCTAACAACAACATTACTGGTGAGATACCACCAGAGCTTGGAGAAACAAGTCTCTTGCATGTTCTTGATCTGTCTTCCAACAATCTTGGAGGACAAATTCCAAAAGAGTTGGGAAAGTTGAAGTCTTTGTATAATCTTACTTTGAGCGGAAACAATCTTTCTGGGAAAATACCTCCAGAGATTGGGACACTACCAGATCTTTCATATCTAGATCTTGCAGCAAACAATCTGAATGGCAAAATTCCCAAGCAAATTGGTGACTGCTCAAGCATGTTGTACTTGAACTTGAGCAACAATGATTTCCATGGTGTAATCCCTGCTGAGATTGGAAACTTGGTCTGGCTGCAAGTTGTACTAGATCTTAGTCAAAATTCGCTTTCCGGGGAGATTCCATGGAAAATTGGAAACTTGGTCAAGTTGGAAATATTGGATCTCTCCCACAATCAACTCAATGGTTCAATTCCTTCCTCTTTGAAGAAATGCAAAGTTTGAGATTAGTTAACTTGTCCTTCAATCAATTGGTGGGTCCAATTCCAGACAACAAAGTCTTTCAGGAGGCTGCAGTACTAGGAAATAACTTGGGCTTGTGTGGAAAGATTAATGGTTTGAAGATTTGTCCTGAACATCCATTGAAGAACGACAAAGATCATCACAAGAACATAGCACTCCTAATTTCCACTTCTTTTCTTGGAACACTATTCATTTCAAGCATGATCATTGGTTTTATCTACATAGTTCGAAAACGACAAAAGAAGATTGGAATTGAGATGAGGAATCCCAACCATGGAAACTTGTTTGCAATTTGGAGCTATGATGGGAAACTAGTGTATGAAGATATAAGGGAAGCAACTGAGAATTTCGATGCCAAGTACTGCATTGGTGTTGGAGGGACAGGAAGTGTCTACAAGGCAAAACTGTCGACAGGGCAAATTGTAGCAGTGAAAAGCTTCATCAATTACAATACGCTGAACTGGATCAAAAGGCTTTTGTGAGCGAAATTCAGGTACTAACCAAAATCCGCCATAGAAACATTGTGAAGTTGTATGGCTTTTGCTCACATGCCCAAGAATCATTCCTGGTCTATGAGTACTTGGAGAGAGGAAGCTTGGCTAAAATCCTAAGCGATGCAGAGGAAGCAAAGGAGTTGGATTGGACCAAACGAATCGAGGTTGTCAAAGGCATTGCCAATGCCCTTTACTATATGCACCATGACAACACACCTTCGATAATTCACAGAGACATATCCAGCAACAATATATTGTTGGATACAAAATATCAAGCTCGTATTTCTGACTTTGGTTCTGCTAGACTTGTGAAGGTTGATTCCTCTAATTGGACTGTTCTTGCAGGAACATATGGTTACATTGCTCCAGGTACTTGAAATCTTTCTTAATTTATTGTTTATATGTTGGATTTTTATGTGTGTAAATGTGTTCATGTTACTTTTTTAAGTTATGATTAATATATATTGGTTAAGTTTTCTTTCTTTTCCTTTTACTGCAGAATTTGCATACACAATGAAGGTTACTGAAAAATGTGACGTGTACAGCTTTGGAGTAGTAACACTAGAAGTATTTATGGGACATCATCCTGGTGAACTCACTAGCTCTATTTCAACTAGTTCCTCGTCACTGTCATCGTCATCATTGTCGCCGTCGTCGTCATCATCGCCCTCAAAAACTCATGCTACACTGTTGAAGAATGTTTTGGACAATCGTCTGCCAAGTCCCACTCCTGATTTGGCAGACGAAATTGTCGCCATAATCAAACTGGCTTTCACATGCACAGATGCTAATCCACAATTTCGGCCAACAATGCAGCATGTTTGTCAAGAGTTATCGACTCCAAAGCCAACTCTTTGTGGGCCATTTCATGAAGTTACCTTAGGACAGCTACTGAATAATAAATGTGTCTTAACAGAAAATTAGCACCAAGAGTATTGAACGGGAGTTGATGAGAAGCGGGGAGTTTAACAAATGCCAGGAACATTTTATTTTGGAGTTTTTTTGTTTGTTTGTGTGCGTGCCAAATTTTTCTGGCTTTGACTTCAATGATTCAAGCTCAACAATACATGATTTGTTTTTTTTTTCTTTTTTATTTTTTAGGTTTTGTAGCACATAATGATTTAAACATATTCATCCCAAATACGCACATGGTCAATAATTTATTTCAAAATAATTATTTATTCATAATTATATTAAAAATATATTTTTTTTATCCAAAATATTTTATTTTAAATTTTAATTTACTGTTTCTTTCTCTTCTACCCAAGACGATCTCTTTCTCACTCATGTGTCATTTTCTCACCACCTAACAACGAGTCCTCGCCTCTCACCACTAGACGACAAATAGAAATCTAAAAAACTTATGTAACGATGGATGTACTCGTCGCCTAGTGACAAGACTCGCACGTATAGCGAGCCTCCCCACTTGATAGCGAGCTTCGCCACTAAAAGACAAGTAAAAATTCAAAAAATTTATATAACATTGGATATACTTGCCGCCTAATGGCAAGACTCGCTAATATACAGGCTGAGTAAATATATTTATGAAAATGAGTAAGCAGAGAGTATATAAATAAAACAGGAATATTTTAAATAGACTAGTAAATATATGGATATTATTACTATAATTAAGAATGAATATTTTGAGCAAAATTATTAACCGTGGACATTTGGGATAAATACCCATGATTTAAATAATAAAACATTGACACCAACGGTCCCTGAACTATACTGCATTTTGCATTTTTTGCTTCTAAACTTTTTTTTCTTTTTTTGTGACAATTTAGTCCTAAACTACATTGATTAGCGCTATTAGTCCCACTTTGTTTTTCCATCCAGATATGGCACATGCCACTCAAGTGCACAAAATTTAAGGCTTAAGTTTGGTCATTTCACTCTGTGAAAGGGACCAAACTGCAGCACTGACATTACTCCAACAAAAAAATTAAAAATACTTGCCAGTGGTTTATTGAAGACGGATAAGGGATAAAGATTTAATTGTAACAACAAAAGAAATAATATTACCGAAAAAAAAAAAACAAAAGAAATAATCTAAATGCATGAAAATCAAGTTTACAGGTTAGCCTTTTCACCAAATTAAAGAAAAAGCAAACTCACTACGTAAACCATCTAATTCATCCAATTTTACACTAACATGTTTTCTCTGTAGTCTGTACAAACTCCTCAAGTGAAGCCACAAATTCAGTTGACAGTGGATGCATCTGTGGGGATTTCGTCATATGTGCTTGTTTCCTCATTGAATGAGTACCTACAAATGAAATAACTATATGAGAAATCTTCCAGTTAGATCCACTAGAACACCAACTAACTGGAGACCACAAAATAAATTTGGAAAACACCTACTTATGAATAGAGAATCAAACCAAGTGATTTCATCAAAAGAAAATTCAAAATACGATGTACCAAACACAATCTCACCACCAAGACTTTACTTAATCAGCACTTTTATGCTACCAACAGATTCCACATCCTTCTTAAAAGATAGCTTCCATAACAGACGTTTACACTATAAATTATCTTTTGACAATGCTGAAAATCCATCACCAAATTGGTCCATCTAAGACCGCAACACATAACAATACATTTGGCCATGATTCCTCAACGTCAAACAGCTCTAACACATAGCCAATCAAACTTTATTAAAACAAAATGTAGAATGCTCATACCTTCCAACTCTTACCATTGGAATCTTTAAAGAATAAAGAAAAAGGAAATCAGATTTACAAGGTGTTCTTAGAAAAAACTCTTGAGTTTGAGAAGCAAAAGGGCTTGTAAACAATTGACAGAAGAGGTTCACAATCCAGTTCAAAAGAAGCAAACTAGAAAGATGTGTTGTTTTGAAAATTTGTCCAAAGCATATGCCTCAAGATGACTCGGTGTGGTGAGGCCCACCACCTCAAAGTAATTGATGCATTAGTCTCATATTTTGCCATACTATATGGGTTTTCTTTCATAAAAGATCTGGGTCAATCAACCTGGATGGGAAGAAAAACAAAGCAAAGTTTTACCTTTTAAACTTCCAATAATTTGTGGCTTAATGATCTTTAAAGAAACTATCAAAAGCTTTTTCCTGCACTCCCCCACATTGTTATTTCTGATGTGAACATTCTACACCAGTATACAATTGCATTTAGATGGTAACCACAGTGAACCTCCTAGTTGATTACTGCCACCTACCATGCTTTTCTATAAAATAAAAATAAAAAATGTCTTTGTTTCTAATGTAAATATAAGGGACAAGTGGAAGCCGAGTTACCATACCCTTGCATCACTACCACTAGATAATACGTTCCACTAACAAGGTACACATACATGTGAGCCTAAATTAGTTCAAAAGCTCTTGAGAGCACACGACCAAACATTTGTCCACTAAGTGCTCAATAACACATTAAAGTAGGTAACTTATCCCACAAACTACTTTGAAAAGACTAAAGAATCTCATCATTCTTACTACATGATCAACTAATCAATAATTAATATTGAAGAGCTATGAGAATGTCACAATTATACTATTTGATAATAACAGAATTCAGGCATAAAACTTGTTCATATGCAGTATTTAACTTCAGTTTGAGTTCCAAGTGCAGCTCAAATTACTGTTAAATTCCATTCCCAAAGGGAGCTATATTTAAATTCAACTAGGCATAAGAGTTGTCAACAGCAAATTGTGCTACACTGGAATCAGATTGTCACTGAATCCGAACTTACTCAAGTCAAATACCACATACAGACAAGTCTTATGCCTGAGCAACAAACAGCTCAGAATTAAGCAATCCATGAAGAAAATGAGGGTGAATAATAGACATGCATAAAGTATAAAAATTAAAAAAGCAAAACAGATGTACAAACCATTTTCCAGACACAGCAGAACAATACAGCCCAGTAGATGGATCATAATAATAGCATGAACTGCTGCTATAATAGTACCTGAAGGTAAAAACGTACAAGTATATTAATAACTCAAATACATTAAAAAAAAAATGTATTGAACTTAGAATAATTAGAAATTAAATCTTAAAACCTGTGCAAAACTATAATTAAACAATTAAAAGAACACCTAAATCCAAATCCTCATTGGCTAGCAAAGAAGTATTTGCCTACATTAAGTAAAAACAACAGGAAAAACCAATAAGAAAAATCACTGAAGAAATCAGATAGCAATATATCCATTTCACCCTACATGCCTATTTCTTAGTTAGTTTCCAATAGATTTACATCTTTTATCTTATTAAAACTTTTTGACTTATCAAGTAGTATTTGGCTGTCATTATCCCCATCTCTAAAGCAGATAGAAGACTTTTACATATTCTTTACCTAGAACACAAACACTTCAAGAATTTCAATATACACCACATTAAAAACTTTTCTTCAAGAATTTCATAATTACTTTATAATAGTTTTCCCAAAACAGGAGAATTTACATAAATATAACAATAGGAGAAACTCGTCATAGATGATATAATTTTAGGCTAGGCCCCTATGATGTTCCCATAAATTGTTTCTACACAAAATATAGGATGGTATTAGCATCTATAAATATATGGACATATCCAGATTAAAACCACCGTATCCCATCCCCAAAAAAGAGAATGTACCAACCACTACAAAGAAGAGAGTCAACTTACTTCTTCTGATCCAACAGACAATAAAATACCATTTATAATAGTTTTCACAAACAGGAGAATTTACATAAATATTATAATAGGAGAAACTCATCGTAGAATGGTTCCATAAGTTGCTTCTACACAAAACGTGGGATAGTAATAGCATCCATAAACAAATGGACACATCCAGATTAAATCTACCATATCCCATCCACATAAAAGAGAATATATCAACCACTACAAAGAAGACAAGCAACTTGCTTTTTTCTGATCCAACAGACTATAAAATACCATTTACATCCGGTCACATATACAGTAGATGCAATTTTATTTTTTTTTTAAATATAGAAAGCATTAAATGAAACAAACAAATGGCAAAACTATAAATAACTAAACTAAACCATCACATAAAGGATTTTCAGTGGATCATTGAGGGAAGAGAGGTGTACCCAGAAGATTCATCAAATATATAATCACTTTGTAAAGCGCCACCTGCAAACCCAATTATTATTAGGCTCAAGAACCATACCAAATGATATGTACGATCTTCAACAAAATTACAAATCCATGAATACAAAAGGAGGAGAAGGAAGAAGGAAAGCTCACTATCTGTATGTGCATCTGAAGTGTTTGATAATGGTTGACCAACTCCATCAGAGTAAGGTCTAGAAACCAAATTATATCCATTAGAAGATGGATTAGTAGTAGTATTTTGATCATCTTCCGCAAACATATCAAACTCATCAACACTTGATGGCTTAGCAGACTCCGAAGTAACAATACCAGTGTCTGTTCCACCAGAGAAAATGTCTTCCCCAGCAATGGAATCAGAATACCCCTGACCTGCACTTATGGAAGTGCCTTCACCTCTTGCACGAAGTAGACTCTCATATCCTTCTGGAGAAAAAAAAAAAAAGGTGCAGTAGTAAGCATTTACAGAAAATATCGCCAACCCCTCTCTCTTCTTTACATTTTTGAGAGACAATTTTCAAAAGCAACATCGAAAAATTAGTAATATAAATTTGTCATTTAAGGATCAAAACTATGGTTCAACAGTTCCACTATTATGAACATGCAATTGCAGATCACACACTACACACATTCTGCAGGGAAGACAAATAAAGAGCAACAAACATACTATCAAGTATCAAGGTATAATTAAGTCAACAAATGTACTAAAAAGAAGTATTTAACAGATTACCACATTTCCATGAATGCAGGTGCTCCTATACATACTAACACAACTTCACAGCTACAAGTGCCAATATGGTATGAAATTCTACTTAAACAAAAAAATTTACCAGTTCTCTAAAGTAAAAATTGACGTTTTCAATAAGGATAAACAACAAATTACAACACTGACCTGCCTCACGATCAAACACCTCCTGGCTTTCATGATAAACATCTGCATGATAAAAGATTCAACCACTAGATAATTATTATCAGAAGATGAAAAGAAAATCAACAAATTAGCAATGTGAAAACAAAATGCAATTCCTCAAAATTAGTGTCACTCTGCTATGTAAACTTTCTTGTTCTTTTCATTGTTTTAAATCACACAGTGAATACCCTGTATTTCACAATCTCTAAAAAATTCCTGAAAGTTAACAAACTTAACTGTATTCACCATTCTCCATGAGCTTCATGGCATCTTCGGTTAGCTGGTCAAACACAAGCTTTGTTTCGGCAGACATCTTCTCCTTCCTGCTATTTGAAGTTCCCTTCAACCTTCTCAAAGCTTGTAAAACCTGTCATGTGAAATAATATTAGATCATACCACCCACCACTGAGGCACTGACCAATGACAAAAAAAAATTGTAAAGTTAGGAGATAAGATCAAATAATTGTTAATGCAGGTAAACTGTAACATATAGTGCCTATTCAGTTCTTCAAAAACCTAAAGTATATATCCTAACATCTAACTGAAAACAAAATACCTACGATGTTTTAAGATAGCAGTATTTTCCATTATTGTATACAAGTGTGTGACCAAACACAATATTCTTCTTTGAATAACTTTAGATGGACAAGATAGCAGAAAAAACAGAAAATTAAACCTTCCCATGTCCCCACCCTTCTAAAAAGTAGGAGAGATAGGGATGACAAAACATCAACTCAAAGATATTAGCCTTAAAGAAATTTAGAAGATGTAATCTATACAAATGAGCATATGCATCCAAGGCATTCATAACATCAAAAGCAAAATAAAACCTTCCACACCACTTCATTTTACTTGTTCAAAAATTGACCAGTTGCAATTTAAATTGTGTTAAATCCGGCAAAGTTTTCATTGAAAAAGATTTACATAGATGAACTATTGACAAACATTGAATACAAACCACAGCAAGAATTTTTGCTTTCTTTTTTATATATAAATACAGAATTATTGCATTATTGGTCATTACACAACTATTTAAATGAAGCACAATTATATAATCCTAATACAATTAATTAACATAATTTATTAGTTTGGGGCGTATTAGCAACTCAACATAAAAATTAAGTATATTACTAAATTTAATTGAATCTACAAATGCATAGCTTATCAACCTCTTAGATATCTTAGTTCCAAGATCAATTTCAAGTTTCTTTTTTTAAAATTACAATCTCACTTCAATATGTTCAAACCTGAACAATATATAAAATATAAAATAATTTATTGAAGGATTAAAATGTGAAACAAATAATAAGCCACACATCTTAAAAAATGAATTCATTTATGGAAAATTACATATTTTTAGGAATCCAAATAATAATATTTAAAAAGACAATCAAATATATTCCAAGACCAACAATATGAAAAATCTAGATATAGGGAAGTTAATTAAATATTTACTCACGCCTCTGTCTTGAGAACATTTCATTACTATTCGGACTAAAAACAAGAAGAGGCATCATAAATGAAAGTTTACCGTTTCTCCGGGCTCGAGCACATCAGCAATGCGTCGCTTCATCTTAGCAACATCTTTAGACGAGAGCTCTTGCACATCATCATCATCTTTTACCACAGCAGAGGCTTTTTCAGCATATTTTGGAGCAATATCAACACTATCAAGCCAGGCATCCTGTAAGAACTGAGGTGAACTCAATAAACAAGTTCAATTCTACATCTAACAGATTGTACAAACCAAAAGTTTACCTTAATTTCTTTTTCATTTACATATTCAACGAAATTCCCATCTGCATCAAAGTACCCTTCTTCCCTCTCCTTGTCTAAGTTGAAAGGTTCTATTTGAATACCATCCTCAACAAAGTTCTCATTATCCTGCCAAAGGAGAACCCCATAATCGGCCACCATTCAATTGACCCAATTAGGAAATAAACTGTATAATCTTCATGACTGAACACGAATGCTGCCAATTCAGGAAGAAACAATTCCAAATTGCATATGTACACTCTCCTAACCAAAACATACACAGCACCTAAAATGAGTGTGAGACTACCAAAACCCATAAAACAAATTTCTACAAACTAGACTACTAAAATACAGAATTGCATTATTAGCAATCTAACAAACTGAGACTAATTTACCCCAGAAAATCTAGAGGGTGGAAACATCATTTGCTGCCGAATAAACATAATAAAATTAAACAAATAAACGCACATTGTAAGCCACTTCGGCGAAGGAGACATCAGTCCCAGCGGCTCTACTTTCTTCGATCAAAAGCTCGGTAGTGATTTGGCTGCGTTGCAGAGAACGTTCTTTAGCAGCGAGTAGAGGGTTCGCCAACTGGCTAGGGAGTTGATTATCGGCTCTGCCTCCAACCAACGCTTCATCTTCCTGCCTTACTTTCTTTCCCTTTGGAAACCTAACCTTCTTTTGCCTGCATCAACCTCAACCATTATCAATAAACTCCCATAAAATTAAAATGAAAAAAAAAAAAAAACAAATTTCCCGAGAAACAAACAGAGGAAGAGGCAATTGAAGAAACGGGAGAAATTAGGGTTTTTGTGAGAAAAAGTGGAATACTACATAGAAAAAGCGGAATACTACATAGGGGGTTTAGTGGAGGTGTCGCCGTCATCATCTTCTGCGAAAGGACGCTTGAGATTGGGGCGAGATGGATTCGCCTCCATTGATGTACGGAAAGAGAGTCTCTTACGCGGGCTCCGAGTGTTTGATGCGGTCCCTGTGGCACAAGAGAGAGAAACTAAGTGGGAAAGACATCGTGTTTTATTTGGATCTATTGACCGACTCGGGTTTCTTGACACGTGCCATTATTTTAAAACGGACTTTGTATTTATTTTATTTTTTCGTCAATATCCATTTAAATATGTTTGCTCTTCCCTTTTTCTTTTTTTTTTAATTGCGATTTTTGTCTTATCAATCAAACAGTTGAAAGTATGTCATAAAGGAGAGTGAAAAAAAAATTAGATATTAGAAAGTTATGAGAAATATTAAAAGAAGAAAAAAAATATTAAAGAAGCTAGCGCTTTATTCTTCAAAACAGTTTTCAAAGAAAAAAAAAAACATTGTTTGGATAAAAATTATATTTTTTAAATAATTTTTTATTTTTTAAAAGCATGAATTCAATTTACAATAATATTAAATCAAATTCAACTTAATTTTTATATAGTAAGAACGACAAATAATTTTATAGTTGAATCAATATAATTTTTTTTCTAAGAGTAGTTAAATCAATTAAAGATAGTATTTTTTATATACTAGCTTTTTTTTTTTTTTTAGCATAGTTTGAAAGAACATTTGCTATTGAAGCGATAGCCCATTGAATGGTAATTTGATAAAATATTCACTTATTAATAATTATTGTAAAAATACTCACACGCTAAAAATATTCATCATTATCAAAAACACCTTAAACCCCATATTTACCAAAGCTTTTCCTATTCAGAAAGGAGTACCTTTTAAACAAAGTTTTTAACAAATTACCTCAAGTCGATTCCTGAAGTGTCTACTGTAGTTTTAAAAAAATAAATAAAATGAAAGATCATAAAAAAAAAAAAAAAAAATCAATTCATAAATATGTAATATTGGAAGGAAAAAATACTAAAATAAATTGAAATCTTACAACATTAAGATGGTTAAATTACAAATAGATACACATCCCATCAAATTTTATAGCATGAGCAATAACACTACTAAAACAGGGGAAGAACATACAAATGTAAACATTTATGTTTGGGTAATTCGTCTGAATTATCTTTTTGGTGTCATGATATGAATTTCCACCCATCAGAGAATTATAGCATAGTATATCCTCAAATCTGAGCCATCTACGACAACAAAAGTACATACACTCAAATGTTCCCACATCACAAATTTACAAGGGAAAAAAAAATTACTTAAGAGTTCTACCCATTTCTAGATTGTGATTCGGTTCCTCCGAGTGTCTGTATGATTGCTTCCAACACTTTGATTTCCTTATCGCGCTTGGAGATTTCTTCCTGCTTCGCACGCAACTCCTCCAAGTGCAGTTCAAATACCTCTGCATAGCGAAAACGAAATCAAAGATCAGGACAGGCCAGAACTTATGCTTTCCTAATCTACAGAGGATAAATGAGAAGAGCGTTCGGATACTAATGTGAAAGTGTGCAATGAATAGGCTTTACTGTACATAATCAACCCAGTGAATGGATATAAGTTACATAAGGATGATGACACTTTTTAGGAAAAACTTTGTAATGGCCTTTTGCTCAGTGTATTATAATTATGAATACAAGGCCATAAATACTCTCTATCAAGGATATTAAACAAGGAGTCATGAAATTAGCAGAGTCAAAGAGCACATTTACGAAAATGTATAACTGTTACTGCATAAGGAGAAAGCAGATAAGAATAACTATACTGGAATAAGAAGCAATGAAACAAAGACGCTTGTCCAATCAATCATACCCTTGATGGTATGGCAATGCTTTAGATTTCAACTAAGCTCCCTGCGATTCTTATAGCTAAATATGCTATAATATGCGCTTTAATTTAGTGTTAAAACATCAAACTTAAACTACTTGATTTTGCAGTTAAAGTAGTTACAATCAAATTTGCCATCATAAAAACAAAGAAAATGGAAGAAATGTGATGTAGCATGGTTTCAAGCTACCATGCTGTTATGTGATGCTTTTGTCTGATGAAGACAAAGCCTCAACCGACATCAGTATCAAAAGATGTCTTAGATTCTAATTCAAGCCATACATGAAAATCATCAGCACAACAAATGTGCTGAAACAAACTGTAAAAAAATTCTCCTTCCCACAAAAGGAGTCAAGAGATAAGAATTTTAGGGCATGTCTCGAAACTATGTTTAAGAACTATTTTCAAGATTTGGCAAAATTCTCAGAAAACAAGCTTAAGAATAGATGTTTTAATTTTTTACTCTTTTTTTTTTTTTCCCAACTAGATATGAGAAGCCTATAGGATACAACTGCAAAAACATGTTCTTTTTAATGTCTAAAAAAATAGCACCAGAACATGCCCTTGCTTCCTCGCTTCACAAGAAATATTTTTTAGAACATTTGATTTATTCTGCAAATCAGCAAGAGAGACACCATTTCACCCATATTCAGCAAGCCAAAATTCACAACGAAAGCTAAATAAGAAATTAATATATAAATACATTTCAAAAAAAGTTGAGAACATTCAGATCAACAGAGAGAGGAACCAAGAGAATAAAGAGACTTTCTGGAGGCAATGCTGACTAGTTTCTTTATATAGATTTCACTTGATTTATTAGTCATGCAAATCAGTTAAATATTCTATGAATTAGTAGTCAATTTAAAAGCATAGTTGTTTATTTAATTATTGAAACAGAAAAAGCGTGTCAAGCTTTTTAAGATATTACGTATATAAAGTGTTTTGAAATTTTAAGCAGATTTCTATTTAGATGTATGAAAGTTTATGATGCACTCTTTGGAAATGGTAAACTTCATTGTGTGATGAACAAAAATTCATACAAAAAGCACAATTCAGAGTGAAATTATACCATTCTTTTCTGAAGTTGAAGTTTCAAAGTAGAAACCTTTTAGAGTTTTTGAAATCATTCAACTAATATAACTTCAGACCACGAATTCAGTGGCTGATCCAACTGAAGACTGGCAAAGATCATGAAGCAGACTCTAGGGGAACATTAGCTCCACTTCAAAAAGATAATGGGTTTCCAAAAGACACAGATGACTTAAACCTAAGGACCCCATACGGATTGAACTAATGCCACCCAAGGGCCAGACTTAAGGGAGCCCTCTATTCTTCTCTTTTTGTTGGTGTGTTTGGTTGCAGACATCCCTTACCAGGAGATTTAGGAAACTGGCCCTTCCCCTTGCACTGTCAGTTTGTTTCTTTTTCTAAGGGTTGTTGAAAAACAAAATTTCTTGCATTACCCTTTCTACAAAGATGTGTGTGTGCATGTGCTAGAGATGAAATGAGATGCATATCCCACCAAGTCTAGAAATCTGATGCTACAGTAAAAAAAGAAAAGAAAAAGGTAATCTCTTTATGTTTGGGACCTTTTCTCCGCTAGATATGAAATGAGATGCATATCCCAAAACCGAGTGTGCTAGGAAAAGAAAATGAGGTGATACATTTGATGCACAAAATGTCAACGAGTTCTTTATGCTTTCAATCCATCTTTCTGGGTTCCCATACTGTTCCAGAATTAACTTTTAGATTAGAGCAGTAAAACAAACGAGTAAATATTTCTAAAGCCAACCCACATCAAGGTACTCAGTACTTTATTACATATGCTACTGGTGTGGAGTTCCTTCTTCAATATAACAAGATTGGTTGAACCCTCATAGGCATGCAACAAAAAGGATGGAAAAGCTTACTAATAGACCTAAACCAATCAAATCCAACAATCCTATTTTGAATCAAAATTTTAGTTAATTCTGAATTGAATCAGATCTAAATTTAAAAACCTACAGTGTTGGATCAGTTCTTGGTTTTATGTTAAATAATTCAGTAACTGAACTAAACCAATCCATTGATAAAATGTCCCTAAATTTACAAAAATATGGTTTAGATTTGGCAGTTCTTGCAAAGTCTCTTACACCTAATTGCAGCGACTTTGCACATAGTACAATGACAAATTACAGCAGAATTCTACAGTGTTAATATAATCAAGGCCTAGTTAGACCTTGTTTAGACATTAAACCCAGAACAATGATCCAAATTTATCCAAACCAATTAACCAATTGGATACCATTTGAATTACTTAAAACTCAGCAATCAGCGGAAACACCAACTGGTGCTTCGGAACGTTGTCTCTTCATGTTGCAGATCCGGAAAAGATATGAAAATCTAAGTATCTCTTGTTTTAGGTGCAAAAATTAATAACCATCCACAGCTGAAATAATGATAATAGTTAAATCTAGGAAATATTTGGATTCTACGTACTTGATGTGTTCTCAAGCTCTTTTGTCAATTCCTGTGCATGTAATTCAGCAGCTTTTTGTGCTGCCTCAGCCTGTCGTTTTTCTGTACGAGCACGAGCAGCAGCAGTAATGGCAGCATCAAGTTCTCTTTCCAAAGACTCTACCCTTTGTTCAAGAACCTATTCAGAAAAGATACTTTATCATGAATAAGTCTCCTTATGTAGAATAAGCATTACTTTCAGTCATTTTTTTGGTACAAAATGGCATCAACACGTAAACAAGACATAAAAAGCATAATATAAATAAAAAAATCGAAATCTTCTCAGACGAATTAGAAAGAAAAATGACTCCTATTTTAAAATACTTCTAGTCATTGATAGAGAACAACAGTATAATATATTTAGCACCAAAGCATACTATTCAATGCATGCAATAAAGTTGTCGTTTCAAAGCACATCTAGTGAATCTAACAGCTGCACAGGTGCTAGAAACACATAAACAGTCAATCAATTTGATTCATTCTTGTGCATGCTTCATGTAGGAATTGGTACTGAAGATAGTTCCAACTTCAAAAGGAAAGCACATAAGAAGTTACAAACTGATGATATGACCATCTTGCAAGACCATGGAACTCATATTTTCATCATAAGTACAATAGTTCTTGCAGCAAAAGTTGCATACAAACCTGCCATTACTTTCTTGAATGATGGCACAAGATATACCGTCTACATTATCTAAAAACTAAAAGAGTATTATAGCAAATTTGTTTTAGGCTATATTTTTCTGATTAGAACAATTAAAATTTTAGTTAAACGGCAGAGAATGTTAAAATATTTTCTTATTTACATCGTATTAAAACAATTACGAGATAACAAAAGTAATAATGCTTATAAAATTGAGTTGAAGAACAAAGTTATAGCCATATGTCTTTTGAAAATATGTTATAAATTTTGCAGATAAACTAGTAATAGTATATTATAGATAAAAGACAGTAAAATCTGATTGAAGATGACTCCAACAAATCCGTCCTTTCAAATAATAATGACTACAAGCATGTTTAGAAATCAGATTCCTATATAATTCAGTCAAGCATACTGCATACCCAATTATCACTTCAAGGTCGACTGAAATATACGAAAAGATCATATAAAGATCTAAAAATTTGTTTTAAACCTAGAGTTATGATACATGCATTCCTGAATGAGACTAGATTCACATAGGACCACAAGAATATGATTGGAATTAACTAAAAATACATACTTCTGTCCAACCAACTTCACAAGTGCATATATCAATTACATCACCATGTCTCTCAACCTTTGCACAAGAAACTATTAATATGTGTACCCCAAAATCAACATACACAACAAAATTCACAAAGTAAACTACCAGTTAAACCATGCAATCCATTTAAAAAAAAAAACCAAGCGATCAAATCTGCTGTAGAAAATTTACACCAAAAAGCACTCTAAATGCATACAAAAAATGAAACCCAGATTTTCTAATCATTATATGAGCCAAAAATTGAAGACAAAAACAGCAGTGGAAGAAGAAGTAGTATAATCTTATGCGAAGTAACCTTGATGGTTCGGGCTTGTTCGGAGATGAGGGAAGCTTTGGAAAAGGTCTCTTCGTCGACAAAGACAGCTTTCTTGAGGAGTAGCTTCTGGAGTGACTCCAAATTGGAAGTCATCTCTGTCAAATTGGTTATGGCTCCGTTCCATCTCTCAGCCCCTTGCCCTTGTCCTCCATTTTTTGCCCTTCACCAATAATTTTTTTCTTTTTTCTTTTTGGAAACCATATTTATAATTGCGTGTATCTGGTTGGTAGTGGTAAGAAAGAATCCACATTGAAAATGCGTATATATATATATATATAATATTTCTTTTTTAATATACATATATATATATATATATGAATCCATAAATTACATTTATAAATAAAAGATTAAAATTAGTTTAAAATTGATGAGATTTTCAGTAAAATAGCTCATTTTATTAAAATTATGGCCCACTGAAATATTAGCTGTCTTTTTTTATTTTTTGCTTAAATGTGTTTCTCATTCTTATAAGACTCCAGGTTGAAATTTGAACAGAGTTTTTGTTGGACAAGACTGACGAAAATAGTGTCACTTAAAAAGCATGTTATTTATTGTAAATGTAAATTTAATTTGTACTTTTGAAAATTTAAAATTATTATTATTGTAGTATTGAATACTTTTATTTAATAAAAATATTATATTTTTGTTATTATGTGTATATATATTTTAAAAATATTTATAAGGCCCTGTATTAAAGTTAATCTATGACCCCTAATTAAATACGGATAAGTTGACTTAAATATTTATGACCTCTAATATATATAAAAAAAATACTACTGAATAAAGTTAGTGGAATATACCCTACTTAAGGAAAAGGCACAGGAGGTAGAATATGATTTTCTGAAAGAGAGAAGTATTAAGGCATTTTACCGAATTTGCAAACTTCACATTTTATTAAATTAAACATACCTTTAATCTAATTTAAATTTTGTTACATTGTCCCTAACTCCCTTAGTCAACTCCTAATTTTGGATGGTCAATACAATTAATTTTTACAAAGATAATTTTGCCCTTGTTTATATATAATCAAAACGTATACTTTTAGCTAAAAACTCAATTTACCGCATTTGAAACTTAAACTAAACCTTCATTTTCTATTCCCATTTTACTTTATGTATTTTTTATTATCTCATTTATATATTTGGATAAAAACGATATATTTTTAATTATTTTATTTTTTTTGTTATTAGGATTATAATATATTTTATTTTTTTAAAAAAATAATGCTTATTCAAAACTACAACAATAAGAGTATGAGTGCAAGAGATGTCATCCTTTTCCACTTGAACATATATATATTTAATTGTTTGCTCCAATTGAATTTTTTTTATGAGTAAAAATAAATTTTAATATGGATCTCATCAGTTTAAAATTCTATTAGTAATAAATTTTTTTACTGTTTTACAATCTTATAGGAGTTTAAAACAGTGGACTCACAACCTTAATAAATTTAATTTTCTGATGTTTCAAATAAAATTTAATACAGCTTATTGATTTATCTTGCTGTAATATATTTGTAAAAATTTGGAGTACATTTTAGTTTAAAATTGGTGCATTGAATTATAATTAATTTAAAAAATAATTTTTTTTTCTTTTTTATCACAATTTAAAGAAAATAAATCTTAAATTTTAAAATCTCAAATCTTTCTCATGCCACGTCACTAGTCAGAGTTCCCTCCAAATCTCTCTCAAATCGCTCTGTTCCTTTCCAAAACCCTAATTATTTCGAAATAACTTCTCTTTCTCACAAGGATTGACATTCAACCGCCATTTTGATCGACTCTTCCGTCTGCATTTCCAGGTTGGTCTCCTTCTCTCCTGCCTCTCCGTGTTTAGTTTGAAAAGAAAACGATTTGTCTGTTTTCGATTAAATTCTTCGGTAATTGTATTCTTGGGTTGCAAAATTAGTGGAGGTACTTTCTTGATTTTTGTGGGGAGCTATGGTAACTTTCATTTACATGATGATACTCTTGGTGCTGTGGAGTTGATGCAAAGTGAGTTTAAGGTAAAACCAGGCACACATTTTTGTAACTTCTTGTTGAATGTCCTTGTTGATGGGAACGAGCTTACAGACGTAGAAATTGTGCATTCTGGCATGGTTAGTAGAGGAATCAAGCCAGATGTTTCCATGTTTAATATCTTGATAAAGCTCTGTGCATGAGTCACTTTCAACACTCCTCACAATGCATACTAAATGATCTTATTTTATAATCCATATTTTTTTCCCGTAGGCTGTGAATTGAAAATAAAAGGTGCGAAATTTGTGATTTTCTCCAATGGGGTCGCGACAAACAGACTTAAAGAAGTCCTTCAAGCTCGCAACACGTTCCATGCTCACTGCCTGTTCTAAGCAGGTGCGCTATTTCATATCAATATACGACCTTTTAGGTTGTTATCTTATCTTAAATGATTATCTTATTCAACGAGCTCAGAACGTGTAATTAAATGAATTGAGTGATTTATAAATTTAGTTGAAAAGTAGTCTCAATGCAAAGAACATGAAGTGAAAGCTTAATTAAAAAATTTTCTTTTTACCCATCATTATTATTATTGTTATTTTTTTTTACATGAGCCCAATACCTTGTAATATTTAATTTTCTTCCTAGAACTTCTCCTGCAAGCAAGTTATTGTAGATGTACCTAGCATAGTCTCTGATTCCAGCTATTTATAATCCCAAACATTACTGTTGACCCAAAACACAGGGAAGAACCTAAGCAATAGAAAACTTGAAGAGTAACGTGGTGAGCCATTTTGGTCATTATACTCACACAGCATGGTCATCAATCTGCTCTCTTTCATTAAGGTTCTCCATTTTAAGAATCTTTCACTGTGTGGCAGTCCAACTGATTACATTAAAATAGAAAAAGAAGGTTATCTTGGAGGAAACCTATTAGTCAAATTCTTTAATGAAACTTATTACTGTTGACAAAAAATTAAACTTGTGACTAATCTTAACCTTTCAATCTTGTTACCATAACCTACTTTCTCAATTTTCTATTGAATCCATTGTCACTCATTCCATCTCCTAAATTACTAAGTTACATCAATTGTTATTTATTTTTTATTATATGTATTTATTTCTTTATTTTAATAAAGTTTCTCAAGTTGGTTCTGTGCATATTGTTTTCATGACTCTAGGATATTTGCAAAGCATTTTCAAGCTTTTCTACTACTGAGCAAGAGTATCTACATCAGCTGTTTATTCAGGTATATCTTATTACATTGTGTTGTATGTGATGCATTAGCTATTTCAGTTTACATGTGTGAACTTTCTGTGCATGTGTGTACCGTAGACATATATCTTTGGGTGAAAACAAGAATGACAACATGCAAAACCAAAAAGCAAGAACCCCTTGGATATTGTATGAATTCATACAAAGGGTCATCTCTATTCTAGAGAAGAATTCTTCTCCCATAAAAATCTAAATGCATGTAAACCTCAAATGAATTCAACATGGCAAAGTCACTGAACTTTGTTAAACTTCAAAAGTAAAAGATTAAGGTCCTCATATCCTTGGAAATAGGGAAATGAGACTTTTATTGCAAAAAGCGACCCATGAACTGCTTCTGCATTGAATTTAATTTTAACCTGATCTTGAGAGAGAAAAGAAAAGAAAAAAGTAGAATGAATATATGTCTCATCTACTGGTTGGGAAAGTGGCTTGCTCCCCTCTTTTGTCAGGGGGAATAAACACCTTCAACAAAGGCTACATGGAAATGGTTCCGGAGATATGTGAATAAGAATAATTCTGGAGTAGGGTAGTTAATTGAAAGTATGGAAAAGAAGCAGGAGGGTGGTGCTGAGAAAATCGTGGGGTAAAACATTACAGGAGCATGGTGTAACATTTCTAGGTGTTTTTTTTTTTCTCAAAATTGTGCAAGCATTGATGCTCATTTGCGTCATGGCTTGTAGATTTTCCTTAAATGTGCTTGAATTGATGGTTTTTATCCTCTTATAATAATGACATTTTTATATCTAAAAATTTTGTTTGGCAAATTGGAACTTGTTTGATAAAAAAGTTGCTCCATTAATATGTTTCATGATCTTATTATGATGCTTATACTTCTCATTTGCCTCAACCTCATGTTATTGTAAATCTCTTTTTGTTGAGAAGTTATTTTGTTTGATTACCAATAATTTGATATTTTGGATTCATTTTTATTAATTTTTGGTTGATTCTCTGATTCTATGCCATGGTATCAAAATTTTCAGGTTATAACTTCTTTGCATGGGAATATAGAGGTACCCTTCTCACCACCCCTCATTCCTGAGCTTTCATTTTTTAAAAAAATATTTGTAGGATCGTACATCATTGCATTCTTGATTCTTAAAATAATCTGATTAATGATTTAATTTGTGATGGAATGCATTTGTAGCTCTCTAAGGCTCTGTTTCATTGCTCTTGTTAGCAAACATTCTTATAAGAAAGTATAATTGGGTTCTTTTGAAGGACTGCAGCTAACCCCCTTTGATGGCCTTTATTTGCCTGCAGTTTTCAAAAGCTAAGTGAGCTAACTTTTTGTAGAAAGCAGAGTCAACAATAACTGTGGCTATTATAATAGTTCTTTTTGAGTTATAATAGAGAAAATCTGTAACTTTTGTTCATTAAGAAATCTTACGCCACATATCTGTAGAACTGAAAATTATCCCAGCTTAATTTTTACAACTGTTATCAACTATCAAATTTGGACCAGGGATGAGAATGTTGGAATATTCCATAAGTAGATGTTTCTGATTGTAGACTCATTCCACCAGCTGAAATATACTGCAGTCAATGACAAATTTCATTGGTAATTTTTGCAACTCTATAGTGTGGATGACAGCCTAGACCCCTTGATGAAAACCCTGGAAAATTGACATAGTTGTCTTTTCAATTTTGATAAAATGTGACAAACTATTTGTAAATATATGATGTCACGATGTGAATTCTAAGGTGCTTGTCTTGAATCTACAGGATGAGTTTGAGTCTTTATGTCATGAAACACAGGTATGATTTCCATTTTCTATCCTGTATTTTCTTACTGATGCTGTTTTGTCGATGTGAATATGTGTATCAAAGTTGTAGGTAGTATTCCCCACTTATCTATGCTTTTCTGCACCTTATTGATAAAAATTTGTTTGTTATATATTAAATAAAGGGAGGTTTTATCCTAGGGAGGTTTTATCCTGGGGAGTTTCCTTCACCACTTTAAATTCTAACAAACCTGAAAGATGAAATGATAGTTCATAACATCTCCAACTATTAAAAGATGTTCATGTGTTTGTCAGTATTAAGACTTGGATTGAGTGGTTGAATATTATTTTTGTTGTAATGACATCCGTTTCTACTTTCTGTACTTTCAACTTCATGTTCAAATTTCATAATATTGTTTATGGAAGAGTATAGCGCAATAAAAAGGAAATTTATTTAGATGTCTATGTTATTTCTGAAAATATGAAAGTATTTATACAAAACTTGAAAAACATAGAGGACATTAATGATTTTTTTCCTTTATTTATTGTATCCTGACTGGTGTTGTCAACTCTCTACATGCAGGTTGGAACTGCTCTTGATACTGTGGAACAACTAGTAGAAGAACAAGGTCTGGACCCTTTGTTTTCAGATAAGTAGGTATCATTTAAATTCTTTAATAGAATACAAGTAATTTGGTTATTTGACACAAATTAAATGGAATTGGTTGATTTGTTGAAGAAATTATATTGAAAAGGTGCTTGCATATGTTCTATTATTTTTCTTTTCTTTTCCGAATTTGATTGGTGAGATCATAAATGAGTAAAATGAAAGATCATCATTCAGTTGGCTGGGAAATATTGATTTGTCCAAATAATTGTTTCAATTGAACCTACTTAATCTCAAATCGGTATTGTAATCAAATGGTCTTTGTTTGCTTAGAAGTTTTTTGGAACACTCTCAGTGATGAATTTTATAGGTCTTGGAGTTTTCTTATCTTTCAACTTTTTAAATTTCTTAATTTCCCTATAATAGTTGTTAAAATAATTAAAAATGAGGAAAAACTGACCTAATTCAGTCTCTGCTTATGTATATTTTTTGCCAAAAGCTGCCTATTTTTGTTTTCCCTTCTTACTTTTAAATCAAGTTTAGTTGTAGCTTATATATCGCCTCCAAATCTTTAAAGATCTTTCAAACCCAAAACTCAATTGTATTAAATTCTAATATAGGGCCTCTCTGTTATTATTTATTAGAGTTAATTATGTTGCCTCTGTTAATGAAGACTATCCAAGCTTATGACTGGCTGTGCCAGTAGGTTCTTTCTTGGGATACACTATTGCATTTCTTGCTCAATTAGTGTCTCTGGTTTTGTGAACTTTTCATTCTAAGTTTGTGCCCAATTGCAGGAGTAATCTAATGGATGTTGCTTCCAAACTATTGTCAACAAAGAAGAATGAAATCCAGTACTTGAAGAATATGCTGGAAATGGTAACATACATAATTGTAATTGTATTAGTATTGCTCTTTAAAATGGCTTATGAGGATATGTTAAGCAATTATAGAAAATTTTAAAACATTACTATATTTGTGCGTGCATTAGAATGGAATTACCTGTTTTCTTTTAAAGAGACAGTTATCTGAGATATAAGAATTGCATTGTCAAGCCTTTTTTCCCTATCTGGTTGAATATGTAAATAGTGTCTAATTTTATGAACTAGAATCTGTGGTTAATTCACCGCTGGTTAAACTTGCACAAAATTTGATATGCACAATAAGAAAATGTCACACGGCTGTCCTTCGGTTTTCATTGGTTGAAGTTTCAATATGCACTAGTTGTGGAAAACTTAGGATGCTGGGTAGTCTCGTGATGCGATACACTCTGTTGTACATTTATAGAGGGAAGTCGTAATGTCTAGGGTATGATAGATGGTTTAGCTCCTCACAAATAAGCATGTACCATTAATTTTACTCTTTCCTTTGAGTTGTCCTTTGTTTCCTATATTTCCCCTTTCACTTGGGATGTAAAGTCACCTACTTTTTGAATTTTCTTATCCCCACGACTGGTTTACATTGATTTTTTGTTTTAATGCGCACATGAAAAGTGAGTCATATATGCACAAACACAGAGGCCGCTTGCTTGCACGCTATTTATTCCCTTTAACGAATTTCTTTTTGTCTGATTTGGAAACTGCCACTAAAGACACTGTTAGGATATGCTGTAGTAATATATATCCCATTGCTTTATCAGTAGGTGCAAAAGATTTTCCTTTAAAATTTTTGTTATTGTACAAGTCATAGGGTTCTTGAGAGAGCTTAAACATCCGCCAGTTGAGTTTTCTGTATATCGTTTTGGTCCTTTAGTAACATTTTTTTGTTGTGTACTTAATGATACCCACAAAAGGTGTAGGCGTGTAGCTGCCATCTTGATGTGCGAGACTAACTATGCATAAAAATCTTGTCCTCTTTCTCAGTTTCATGATCATGTGAAACTAATTCTTTCATTTTCTAGACCTTAAATCATCAAAGCTCACACTGATTTTGAAGTACTACTCTCCAAAAACATTTGTCATATTTCAAGAATAGTTAGCTAGTAACTCAGGATTCCATACACCACTTTGAACGTAGGCTGAGGAACAGAATCGCCTTACTCGAGCTCGTGTTGAACTCTTAAAGAAAGGAAGGGTAGATGTATCGGGCTTGGTAGATGTTGAGAAGGTACACTATTTGTTTCTCTTTCTTGTTTATTCCTTTCCCCATTTTGGTCCTCCTTTTCTAGTTCTTAAAATAATTATATGGCTATTTGAGTAGGAGAATTTAACAACCCTTTTCAAACGTGGAATTTTTGTTGCAGTTGACGCTCGAAACTTTTAGCTATGATATATGCAGCGACAAGGGGATGCATAACCCATGATTGTTTCTAGTATGTCATCTTTTGATGGGTTCGTGTCTCAGCTAATATGAATTTCGATAAAGTTAAGTGTTAAATGTGTGGTAGTTTTAAGCATGTATTTAGGCTTTTTAGGTCTTGAGGCTCCTTGTAAATGACTCCTTGTGTTTGTTATTTCAGCAAAATGTGAGCGTTACAACCAAAGTGACGCTATGGATTTAAGTATCTTATCAGAATTGTTTATAGTCCATAAACATATGGTTTATTGTGGATTCAATTCGTCTGACGCTGCAAACAGAACGACCCAATAGCTATGGCTTTTGGGATCGGTGGAAAATTAAACGTATGGAATTATATGTTTATTCCTTCTTAATTAAAGTCAATGGAGTTTACTTTTAATGGCATGAGAGGTACAAGATGATTTTTGTAATAGAAAACTTCAAAGTATGTCTTAAAAAAAAGAACTTAAGAGAAGAACTATACACATATAATATTTGACAAAAAAAATGTATAGGTAAAATGAAAGTTTAAGTCTTAAATGCTTGAAAAAGGTTTTTTTTTGGCCAAAAATATAAATGAAATGATAAAAAAAAATGAAGTATAGAAAATGAAAGTATAAGGGGTAGTTTAAGTTTCAAATGGATTTTTTTTTATCTTATGTCGTAACTTAAACTATTTAAGTAAAAAATTTGCATAGAACTGTACATCAAACTAAAAACGATAATACAAAAGAATAAATCTAAGTAAATTAGCCAAATTCATATTCGATGAAATTTACGGCAAAAAGGGTAAAATGGACATATACATAGACATAGACATATTTTCATTTAATCTAGTTAATTGTTGACTGACAAAAATGGGGATTATTGATTCTTAATTATAAAATGCTGAGAGGTTGTCGGTGTAATTTTTCAAAATAAGGGGTGCAAGAGTATTTCATTGAAATTATTCCTAAAGAAAATGACTAGTTCCTATATAAAAGGAGGTCCATTATCCAAAAATACAAATTTACAAACTAACATAGTAACACCCCTTAAAATACAAATTAATAAAACAAAATAAAATAGGGAAGCCTACTATAATCATTTTAATATCATATTCTAAGTTTTCTAAATAAATATATATATATATATATTTATTCCTTAATTTAATAATAAAAAATAGGCTTAATAAAAAAATACAAGATGAGTGGCGGAATGCGGATAGAGGGAGCAGCAACATACACTCGGATCCCAGAAATCGAGGAGCACCAGAACGAGAAAATCGCAGTTAGCTTCGACGAAAGCAGGTATTTGTACGTAAACGTGTCGGACATTCATTGGGACATTGACATGAAAGCGCTTCCTTTGGTACGAGTATGAGAATCAGGGGTGGGCCCAAAATGTTGTTCGCTTTCCGGCTGATTTGCTACTCCTCAGGGAATTTTCGTTTACCCAAATTTGTCCTCTATTAAATACCGTAATGACCCTTTTGTCCCTTCCTTTAGGACCAAGAAAAGTGAACCCACCTTGGCCGTGTGACCAACGATTATATATTCATATATTTGGTCCCGTCACCTTACCACTAAAATGCCTTCATTTCTCTTGAAGACAAAAAAGATGTCGTGGACAATTTGTGAAACTGTCAATTCATTCAATATTCTTTCTTCTTCTTTTTTTCAATTTTTTTTATATAAAAATAATATTATAATTTCGAAAAAGGGCAAAAAGGGTATAGAATTTACTTACAAGGGTAATTTTATCAAGATAAATTCTGTTAGAAGGCTCATAAAAATTGCTCACCCATAGTTTATAAAATTGCACAAAAAAATAATGAAAATTACTTTTGTGTTTGGTAAAACCAAAATCACTGGATGTCATAAAACTTGTATTTTTGAAGGAAAAAAAATAAAAATATTACATTGTTTAAGCATATGAGACAGGTTGAGGGGGAAAAAATAGAAAAGACAGTACCTTGCTATGCAAGTTTGACTCAATTATTGCAGTATGAAGACCAATTATGTGTAATTAGGGTCCTGCACGATAGACTAATCAACTATAAGCCCCCAGAACTGTTACAAAACTAGTGTAGCCGGAGCAATGCTTGTGTTGATTTGGTGCGGCTGCTTGGGCAACACCGTCTATTGTGACGGAAATTATATCGATTTAAAATATAATTGTTTATGAATTAGTTTTTTTTTAGATTGATAATCAAATCTAATCGAATTCAAAATAATAGAATATATCTTCAATGTTTTACTGTTGGGCAAAGCCAATGGGTGTATGAATTAGCTAGGTTTGCTTTTGAATTTTGATGATTTTGTTTATCTATTATAATATTATAATGACCTGTTCCTTTTTTAGAAGCTAATGTTTCTTTGAATTGGGTTTAATGAATTTCAGTTCATTCTCCAAAAACATTTTTTTGGGGTACTCGGGACAAAGAGATAATTGTTGCTGTAAAACCTGATGCAAACAAATAAACGATGGTCAAAAATCCAAAAATGACAAACATGTCTTACATTTATAAAATGATTTTATTTATTTTCATGATATATCTAGTTTCAAACACACAAAATGGGCATTTTTCATTTTTGTTAAACAAAATTTATATCTACATTGAAGTTTTATGTAAACTTACATCTACACGAAAGTTAGTGCAAACATGGCAAAACAGAGCAAAAAGCATGTTTAAAGTCTCTATGAAAAAATACAGCGAAAAAAAACAACGGTCATGATCACTTTATCCCTATTCATCCACGTTGGACATTGATGTATCAGATTGAAAGAGAAAAAAATATATAAATATTTAAAAAAAAGAGGGACAAAACCAAAGCAAGGGTAGTTTGGTCATTAGACAAAAGGATAAAATATCTGTTAACCGCTATAGAAGGAGAGAATTGGGAGAGGTTGTTGCAGTCGTGCCAGATACGGGTAACAGAAAAAATCAAACGTGAAAATCTCTTTATTATTTTATTTTACATCAAATATTAAAATTTTGAATTCTAATTTTAAAAAAACTAATATTTTAGATTTATTATTTTATGGACATATTAAAAAAAGAATTATAAAGAATAATTAAAATATAGCTGCACGCGCCGCATGGCAAACGCTGCGCGAAAATCCAATCTAGGGACAAATGCCAGTCGCAGTGCTGGACATGTGGGGCCCACAGTGAGAATCGAGCGTGTGTGACACGCATCATGAAGGGGTGTCAGTTTCATAATGTTTCGAATAAAAAATTGTAAAAATAAAATAAAATATGTTTTTATTGTTTTGTGTTTTTTAAACACACTGTTTATACTCGCACTGTGGAGTGTTTGTATCTCTTTGCTCTTTCTGTGTGTGTGTATATATAATTACTTCAAATATAAGTATATAAAGGCCATAGCGTCTCTTGCTCTCCAGCTTTAATGGCGTGAGACTGTTCGCCTTGTGTACATCTACGGTCACAAGTAACCGTATGTAATCCTTCAATCTTTGCATGCTTCACCAACTCCTCACATAGAATACCCATAAACCTAAATGAGATGATTTTTGGAATGAAATACAATTGAAATTTCCCATCAACCGGAACCGACCTTGTTCGTTTCGTTTATTTGAGCAAAACCCAGATAATATAAAGTGGTAATCTCTTCTGGGTATTTGTTATTTAACCGCTTTGAATCGATATACGATGTGGGTTTCTTTTTTTCTTTCTGATTCTGGGATTGGTTTGATTGTTCTGTGACATCAATCTGTGTGTTGTGCATTTTTTTTTCCTCTCTGTGTTTTTTTCCTTTTTGTTTGTGTGTTTTGATGTTTGAGGGAGCTGAGATTGAGAAAGAGATTAGAAAAAACATGAAGGATGATGAGGAACTTGAAATGTTGTTGGATGAGATCCCTCATGCAACAGCTCACAATCTTCACCATCGTCTGCTGCATCAAAAACACAATCATCATCATGTTCATGGTGGTCATGCTCATCGGCCTATTGTAACACAGACAATTAATGGCATGTATGATGATGACCCATCAAGTCATTATAAGTATCCATGTGCGTCTTCTCCTGTTAGTGGCTTCTCTCTTCAGTCTGACGGTTCTTCCTCTAGCTTGTTCTCTGGTGGGCATTCTTTATCTGATAATGGGTCACCAACCCCACCTTCACTGGAAGAGCTTAAATCACACATGTCTTGTGGAACTTCCCTCTATCCAAATGGATTATGGTTGGATTCAAAAGTACCTGATTCACCCATTAGGAGGAAGACCAATGAGAGCTTGATTGATGAATTGGGTCTGTGTCGAAATCTTAGTAAAATGTATATTAGTAATGAACAAGAGGACTCTTCTACTTTCAGAGATTTATTGGTAGAAAGGGAAAGAATTCGGCGCTCTGATGTTTCTTTGGGTGGAAATAATCAATTCAATTTCGATAAACAGGGTGGTTGTGAGAAGTTCAAGAGAGCATTTTCTGATTATGTGGGATTTCAATCCCCTGTTCAAAAAACTGGTATGAGTTTTGAGGGTGAGATGAATTCAGCATTGTTGGGATTGCAGCTGGAATATAAAATGGGTAATTTTTCGGGTTCACCACTGTCAACTGGTGAACCTAATGCTTTGTATTCAGAGTTCAATTGTTGCAGTAACCCAATCCCAATGAGCTCTCCTAGGCGGAAGACAAAGGAGCAGACAAGTAGCTATAACCAGAGAGGAAGTTCTGTAGCAAACATTGCCTCTCCCTTAAGTGGACTCTCCATGGCTGATGCTTTACTTTATGCACAAAGAAATAGTATGAATTCAATTGAAGATAGAGTTACGTTGAATTTTGCTAATTCTCCTCAAGTGACTTGCTCAAGGCCTCATCATTTCAGTGTTGAAAATTTTATATATGGCCTGCCTTCAACTAATGGAAGGACTAAAGCACCTTCACTTCCGATCCCACAAGGAAGTCCTGAGGCTTTTACCAGTGAAGATAGCTTCATTATTCAGGGAGAAGGCCTGAGTTATGTGTTCAATAAAGGATTGGATCGATCAAGGGGTCAGAGTAAGAGTACCTTACATGATATTAGTATGGGGAAACACCTAGATAGGTCAGTGGTAGATGGCAGACGCCAGATTATCAGGATTTGTGAAAATTCGCGGAATGGTCGGCAATACTTCCCATTTTCTCTGCCACCCAAATACAACTCCTTGGCTGAAGCTCAAGGCTATATATACTTAATAGCAAAAGATCAGCATGGTTGTCGCTTCTTGCAGAGAATGTTAGATGAGGGTACCCCGCAAGACGTGCAAATAATATTTAATGAGATCATTGACCATGTAGTTGAACTTATGATGAATCCATTTGGGAATTACCTTATGCAGAAGTTGTTGGATGTGTGCAATGAAGAGCAGAGAATGCAGATTTTGATCATGGTGACAGCAGAACTTGGGGAGCTTGTCAGGATATCTTTGAACACTCATGGGTAAGCAATGCTTGGATCTCACTTTGATACAATTAAGCTTACACAAATTGTTAACATTTTTTTTCCCCTCTTTCAGCACTCGCGTTGTGCAGAAGTTGATAGAGACTCTCAAAACCGGGCAGCAAATTTCATTGGTTATATCAGCCCTCGAACCAGGATTTCTTGCTCTCATCAAGGACCTGAATGGAAATCATGTTGTCCAGCGTTGTTTGCAATGCCTTAGCAATGAAGATAACAAGGTGAAGACATTCTCTTGTGAAGTAGCTTGGTTCAATTCTTAAAATATGCACAATTTTAATCATGTTTCCCATAAATGCATATTATGTTTATTTAATACTCTTTATTAGATTGTTTTTGTGTTTATTAAACTGATCCGTGATTATTTCTCACCCCATTCACCCTATTCTGGAACTGTTCATAAATCTTTTGTAAATTTCACAGTTTCATTTTCTCTGTTTCATCCTTCTTCTTTTTTATTTAACTCTCCTCTTCTCCTGAATTTTTCGTATATACATTACCTGATATTTCCATAGGAAATGGATGGGCATCATAATCATTACCTTAATGAATAGAAGAATATTAACTTTTCTATGTGTATGATATTGTCAAACATATACGGGATTCTTATATGATTTGTTAATAAATTACATATTCTGCCAAGATTCCTCCATATCTGTTATAAAACTACTTTAAATATTTCTTATACATGCTTTATATGTTTAGTTGTGAATTCAAGTATGTAACTGTATTTCATTTTTGTTATGTTTGTTTTCTTGGAAGCTGTTAAGCTGGTGTATATCTGTATTAACTGGAACAATTACTATATAAGCTAATATTCTCATAACTGAGAATCGCCTTCTGTCAATGCTGTATAAAGTAAACAATCCTGCAATCTAAAGCTTTACTTTTCATGTTTCCCTTTAAATTTTTACCTATTATTGGTAGGATGATAAAAGGTGAAGGTGTTGTTGAAGAATGTGCTTTTAATTCTTGTGATAGGCCCCAAGTGTAATTTTTAGTATTTTAGTGTGCCTTTTCTCTGAGTGGCATCTTAGTACAATTGATTGGCATGCTAATTTTGCTTCTGTTACATATATGTATAAACATTTTGAATTCCTTGTATTGTGGTTAGGTCTCTGGTATTCCAGTTGATTATACTCTATACCTGAATAGTTCATGATGATATCAGTAGACTAAATGATTCTAGCTTTGCATGTTAGGTCCCTGTGCATTTTGGCCTTTTATTATAGCCATAGGGAGGTATTGTCTTTTCAAGCATTGAAGTTTTCTAGCAGGAGACTTGAATATGGTCTTTGGTGTCATATAGTTGTAACTTTTTTGGTATAAAGTTGTAATTTAAGCTTTTAAGTTTATAAGTGCTATATATAAATAAAACTGAGGGAGTGAGATTTCAGAAATTTAAGTTTGAAGAATTCATAGACCAAATCAGTTTGAATACTTCATTTTCTTGTTTAAGCATCTATATTATTAGCCGGCATTAAGGCTAAGGATGATTTGAGTTATAAAGCTTTTGTCAGCCATGTGAATTTGCTTGCTTGTCCACTATACCTCGAAAACTGCTTAAACATCTGAAAGACAATGCTGATGTTGGTAAGCTATTAGATATGATTTTTTTAATAACTACATATTTGTTAGTATAGTAACTATCAACCAACTTTGTAACTAGATATAAGGAATGCTCTGAAAATTTTGAATGCAGGTTTTAGTTTGAAATGAGGAACAAAAAATTAGGGAAAATGTCAGCACAACAAATACACCCACATAAAATCTGTAGGATGCTCTGGAAAATGGCATCTGATATATAATGTTGCAAGACTCAAGTTACTTTGGAAAAAGACCCTTTTAATGTTTAAAAGACACATTAAAGCTAAAGTGATATGTATAGAAAGACAACTTATTTTAGCTTGTATGGACATGGGATGGTTCAAAGTCATTGTTATAAATTTAGTTAGTGCTGAAAGACCTTTTTTGGTTTGCTATCCTCTCTCTCAGGAACTTGATATTATAGACTTTTTGGGAAATGAAAGTTTTATTAACTTCTATTAAGACTTGATAGCAGCATAATGCAAGTAACTATGAAGATCATAAATTGCTGATTTTTTTTAACAATAATATGATGAGTCTTTATGACATACAAACTGAAGTGACCATGCACCAATTTGACAAACTTGTCTAGAGGCTTGATAGGGTTGTTGGACCTTGTGAGATTAGTATACTCAGGGCTGGGCCTCTAACTGAATCATAGAATATAGTTAAGTGGTCCTCCAATGGACCTAAAGATAAAGGTTTTTTGTGGGAATTATATGGGTTCTTATGTCTAGTCCCTACAGTGAACTATGGAAATCTATGCGGAGAAAGGGCTACTTAATCTATTGGAAGTGAACTTGAAATGTAATATTTCTGAATCAGCTAATGTTTTGATACCTTGTAAGTTATGATGAGGATGACGCATGCAGTAACACAATCCTCTTTCCATGCAGTTTGTTTTATTCAGAATCTGTATAATGCTAGGATTGCTAAAACTCATCAACTTAGCAGGATAGGAACTTCACTAAGTCAGGTTTCTAAATTCTTTCTCCTAAAGATGACTTGTTCAGACAAGCCTTAGAACAAGAGTTAGATCAACCATACATACCATGAATAAAATTTTGAGCTTTTTCCATTATTACAGCTTTGTTACATCTGACATGAAGTTGCCTCAAAGAGTATATGAATGTGTATGACAAGCTACTGAAAGGAGGATACTAAGAGTCTTAGCTATAACTTGATTATTTAGTGTTTCATATGATAGCTCTATGTGACTTACTTATTTAGTCATTAAATATTAAAAAGGAGTTGCAGATAAATTGTTGACTCAAGACAAGAGGAAAAAGATTATTTATTTTTATAAAAGCAAGTTTCAATCTTATTGGTTCATTCGCTAAGTTTGCCCAGCACGATGGATGTTTTGGAAGTTTCTAGCTTACATTAAAATCACATATAGTGAGTCCCATTCAAAATTCTTGAATTTATGGGCTAAACAAAAATAAGCTTCTTTACAGTATTTTTAGGAAGCATGTGACAATCAGTTCAAAGAAAATTTCTTTTGGGCTGTAAGGTTCAACTTTAGGGCTACATGATGAAATTGTACATTTTGACCCATAGGAAATTAGATCTCACTACAGGCCATCAAGAACTTAAACATTGAGAATATGCAAGACTGATAGATAAATTGTGTTGGCCTCAATAAGGGTTTCTTTTCCTTTACAAGCAATAATGTTCTGCATCAAGCTAGAGATGGCTAATGAGTTTTGTTGTCTGTTGCTGCATATTGTTTGGGCTTTCAGATAAATAACACATCTTCTTTATCAATATATGTTGGCAGTTTATATTTGTAGCAGCTGCAAAGTATTGTGTTGACATTGCAACTCATCAGCATGGGTGTTGTGTTCTGCAACGATGCATCAGTCATTCCACTGGGGAGCATCGAGAGAATTTGGTTGCAGAAATATCTGCCAATGGTCTTTTGCTTGCACAAGATGCTTATGGGTAATTTTTATGATGTTTTCGACACATGAAAAAACTTGCTGTTGCTTTTTTCTATAAAATTGAAAATGAAGTCTAAATTGAATTGTTTTCAAACAATGGTAGTTTTACACAAGTAGAAAGAAAATTGCAATATTGGATGGATGTGGAAAATTGAAAATTGTAATATTGGATGGAGTTTTATACAATTATAGGAGTTTCAGATTTATTATCTTTTTATCTAATATTCTTTATTTTTTCTTCTCACTTCAATCTTTTTATTTCATTTTTTAGGCTAGTTGGTTTCACTTTCTTTTTTTACTTCATTTCTAAAGATATATGTAACTGTGCATTAGTTAAATGGTATGATTTAGGAAAAGGCCATCTCGCTTTTAATTTACTTTCAATTTTAAGATATATGTAGTATGGGCTGTGTATTAGTTAAATGGTATTATTTAAGACAAGGCCATTAGTAACCTGTTCCTAAGGAAAAACTTGTTAGATAAATTTCTGTCTTCCTGAAACCTTGTTGGAAGCAGTTAAGATACTGGTAACTGCTGGTAGTATGCTTGTCATTCTACTTTTTGGAAGTTGGGGCTATTTGTCTTACTATCCTCTTCTTCTTTTTTTATTTTTTTGGTAAACAACCTCCTGTTCTTCTTGCAGGAATTATGTGGTTCAGTTTATCCTGGAGTTAAAAATTCCATCTGCCACCTCAAATTTGGTCTCGCAATTTGAAGGAAACTATTTGCATCTCTCAACGCAGAAGTTCAGCAGTCATGTGGTTGAAAAATGTCTTTCAGTATTAAAGGATGAGCATCGATCCAGAATTATTCATGAATTGCTTTCCTCTTCCCACTTTGAACAGTTGCTTCAAGATCCACATGCAAATTATGTAATTCAGACAGCTCTTCGAGTTTCTGAGGTTTGACTTTTATCACTCTAGGATTATGAGCATGGTTTTTCCTCGAGTTTTCATCACTACCAGTTTGTTCTTTAATGACTCTCAGCATGGTTTTCTTGGTTACTCCATGTGACTCATTGTCATGTGATTGGGGCTAATTTTTGGGACCCAATTCAAGTTTTACAATGATAACTACATTGGAGATGATAGAAAGTTCTTGTTTGATATTTTACTGTTATTCTTCTAAAGGAATCAACTAGCTCATTAGAAACCCATTTATTAAAAATTTTTGACATCCATAACCATTTACCTATTTGTGGAGCTCTATTTTCATACCTTGGACATCACTGTGATGGTTCTTGTATTTGTCTTAGCATCCATAATGTTGGCATTATTGTTTCAACTTGATTCATGTACTGACTTTTCCCATCAAACTAGGGTCCCATGCACAATTTACTGGTTGAAGCAATAGAGTCCCATAAAGCAACTTCACGCAACAGCCCGTATTCAAAGAGGATTTTCTCTCAGAAACTTTTGAAGAAGTGATGTACATTCTCCCTTCTGCCATAAGAAGCATTACTGTTGTTGTTCTACCTCCTTAGTATCTTGTTGTTCGCTACCACTACAACTACATTTATGGAAACTGGATTCAACTGTAAAGTCTGATGTGCTGATAACCTAAAAAAAAGTTTTGTCTTCTCAGGGCTACACGAACAGCCTCGGTATGCTGGGTAAGTGTAGTACATAAATCAAATTTTGCTTCCAAGTACTTAAAATTTTTTGGAAACGCAAATGTACTATTTATGTTTCTTTGCTGATCTAAGATTTTTGGTATTGTCATGCTGCTAAACTGTCGTATTTTCACTGTATGAGATTGTACAGTGTATAGAATTAGTTTTTTTTTTTTTTGGTTCCTGCTGCTGTACAAATACAATGCATATGCCCTTCTCAATAATTTCTTTTGCTTTGTATGCATTTGAATGGATGAGGCCCTGCTCTTGTATTTTTGTATTCCTCTATTATACCTCCCTAATTTTTTTGGTAATTCAAATTCCTATCTTAGCTTGGGAATATATAAATTACATGTTGGTTCACATTTATGATTTTTACCATATGAATATGCCAAGATGGTTAAATTTTTTTTACAGATTCACCCGTATTCAATAATGATTGCTTCTGTAATTTCTTCTCCTCCAACATTTTAGGGTAGTTTTAAAAATGCTGTGACTGTCTCTTTCCATGATCCATAGGTTCAAGAAGTACCAAAAGATATTATTAGTTTTTTTTGTTTGTCCACATATATAAAATTTGTTGATAATGAACTTGATACAGTTTGGAATCAGGGCCGACTCAAGGTATAGGCAACTGAGGCCTTTACATTATGGTGGGCCTGAAATATTTTTTTCTAATTAATCAAAAAAGTTAGAAAGGATTAACATTGGATTAATCAAAAAAAGAAAAAATAATTCAGATTGGCAAAAGAATTAATATCATTAACAATTACACAGGTGATTAGTTACATAGTAATATTACATTAGAATTTATTAAGGAAATCATAAAAAATAAAAAAGTAAACACCATTTTAATATTAATAATGCTTTTCAAATGAATAGAGATGATTTGGCACGTATCTAGACCATTGGATCATATTTTTAACATGGCAGCATATGATGAACTTAAATTGAGATCTTCCATTTCTCTCAAAATCCATTAAACATAGGCTTAAAATATATTTTTCATTTATATATATTATTGTGCAGTATATCACTCACAGCTTAATGATTATATTCTTGTGCTGTATACTCTTTTTTTTTCCTTATTATTTCCAACAAGAGACATTGGTTTGAGTATTAGAGTGGAGGGACCTTAAATGAAAGAGATATAAATCATCTTCATAATCATTTTAATATTCTCTAAGAACAATTCTTTTTTACAAAAAGTCTTTCAAGATACCACAATTCTCAAATTTAGGCTCTCCATTTTTCTTTCTTTCTTTTTTTTTTTTAAATGAATCATGAGTTGTCATATCTTAATACTTGGTGCTTAATTTGGTAAAGGAAGGTAAAAATTTGGAATCTTTAGCATTTCTTTTAGTAGTTTTTAAAAACCTTGGGTAATTTAAAAATACTTTACTATCCAGCACATAGAATCCTCATAAAATGGTAAATTTACCCTATTAATATGTATAACCAAATAAACTCACTATTATATTTAATAAAAAAAAATTACACTTGAAAAGTCACACTCATGTAAAAATATTTTCCAGTATTATATTAACAACTGTATTCAATTTAGAATTTTAAAGATTTTTCTAGACTTAAAAAGTTAAATTATTAAGTATTCAATACAAAGATTTTTAAAAAAATCTCAAGACTTCTATGTTAAATCTTCTAGAAAATAGTCTAAAAGCCTATAAAAATCAATTGAATTCTATCAATTCTATAAAAATAACTCACTCATAAATAGTTTATAAAAGTATTTAAAAGTCATAGAATACATCCCTAGGTTGGAATAGTTTCACATATACGAAGATAATTTTGTCATTTGAGAAAATCATTGAGTATTGACTATAATTGTTTAACAAAATGGACCTTACAATTTCATAATCCATTCGAAAAGATATTAGTGGATAGGTGAACCTATCGAGGAGTGAGATCTCATTCACTTATATGTTGACAAATGGACTGTAAAATTACAAAATTTGTGCTAAAAAGTATTATTCCTTCTATTATTATATTTTGTTTCCTTACATTTTATCTCCAAAAAACTTTGTGAAATTTGTTAGCAAATTTCCATGGCCAACAAAGTACTTTTTTGTTTCATTTAATAAGTCTTTATATATTTTTCATTCATTCAACAACCATACATTTCTAGAAAAATTATTAACAACTAATGGACTATTTTTCTTACAATCTCATCATTTAATTTAGACCAGCTTTTGTTAATCATTTCTTTAGTCATTTTTCATTATTTTACTCTTAATAAGAGAGTAATATTTCAAATAATAACTAATTTGAAGTGTAAATTTATTATTATTATTTGTAGTAGGAAGTTGATTTAATTTAGTAAAAGTTAAAGGGTCTAAAATAAGGATCCCTAAAATAATTGGTTGACTCTTGACATATTCATCAATGTACTAAATTAATGAGGTAGGTGGCATACTAAGGGCTTGTTTGGCAATATACTAAAAAGCTATTTTTCTTTTCATTATTTTAAAATACATTTATGTTTAAAATCATGAAACAATTTTGAAGTACAGACCAAACAGAGGATAAAAGTCAGAGTGTGGCTTTTCTTTCAAATGATTATGTCTTTTGGTTATTTATCAAATAAGTATTGGGTTGTCTCAAATCCTCCCTTGTTAGCCTTCCCTTAAAGGAAAAGCATTTACTCTTATACACCCAAATACTGTGTTAAAAAATCACTCACATTTTCAATTAAATTTCATTCATATCCTTCAAGAATTTCCACTTGGCAGATTATATCCAAAACATAAACAGAAGAACCAAAAGATTCATTGATAATTTGTTTCCAAACATAACACATCAACACAAACAGCATCATAACCAGTTAAAAAATACAACCAAGTCTTCATAAAAATGCACACATGCTACAACTTATTGACAGTAACCACATGTATTATGAGTAATGATGCAAACTGAAAGCAAATTGAAACTAAATTGAAGTCACTCCACAGTCTTCCACATCACTGAAAATGCTTCTCATTTGTCTGCTCATCCATCAATTTCCATGACCAATCAAGGCAAGCAACATTCTCTCATAATCCCCAGAGGTGTCACTCTTTATAGCTTCCACAAGCAGGATGCTGTTCCTTCGGTAGTACTCTTCCATTATACGTTTCAGATCAACCTCAGCTCGAGTGACTACGACTCTGGTAAGAGCCTCTTCATCGGTTCCAAGGCCTTTTATGGCGAATCGGAGAACTTTCTCGAAGTATTTCTCAGGACAAGTCAGGCATGTTATGCTGGCTCTCAGTAGGGTAAGGTAGTCATCTTTTGGTTCTGACTTCAGGTCCTGCAAACCAGATTTGAAGACAAATTGCAATACCAATGTGCAACAATATAAGATATATGTCTTTGCAATTCGGAAAAAAGTTATATCTTGTCATTATAAAATATATATACTTTCACCAAAAGATCAACTAATACAGTATCTATTTATTTTCATAATTTATTCCCAGATTTCATAATAAAGAAAATTGATTAAATCCAGATTTGAATAAAAGAAACTAGGATATATATACTCAATGGACTAAATGTAAAGACTTTATCCTTTTCTTTCACTTTTTGCAATTGAAATCCCAAGGAGTTAAAACTCCAAAAACACCAGAGATGAACAAGTGTGTGTGAGAGAGATAGAAATCAAAGTGGCAGATAAGGCACAGAATTGAGCATACCTTGTTAATGGCATTGCCAAATTGATCTCTGTAGTGGTTCAGCGTTGCATTGAGTTGTGCCTTGCTCCTGGTAGTCAGAATCCTGATGAGCTCCTCATGGTTATAAGCCTTCTCAGAAATTTTCTCATGAAGTAGTTTAGCCTCAGAATAGGCCAGTGTCATGTTCACCTCAGGTCCCTCATACCGGTAAGCAGTCAAAAGAGGTACCAAAATCTAATAGGAAAATGAAAATTTTCAATGAGCAAATGATAAAGGCATACATATACGAGAAAGTTCAACAAGAAATATAGATGTCCAGATGGGATTTTAATTTCACACCTAATTTTTTCTTACTAATTACTACGATCTGATGCGCAAACATACTACAGCTATTATTCTAATTCCTACTTATAGATTCCACTTATTGATCATGCGGTTCCTGTTATTACTAAGCTTATGTAAATTAAAACTTGGGGAAAAAAGGTGGAACCAAACTTGCTTTCTCATTGTGAAGCCTCCAGTGGAAACGATATACATTCTAAAACAGATATCAACTACATGGATACAAATTCTTATTCGATGTCAAATTGGAGAAAGATTATAGCAGGTTACCTTGCGAAAATCTCCAGGTATGTACTGTGCAACATCTTCTTCTAGAGATCTCTTGAAACGAGCGTGGTGCTCTTCCCTCACCTGAAATAGCTCACGTGAACTTCTAGTGCAGGCTATTTCCATTAGAACATAAGGTCCAACAGCATGCTTCCTTATGGCTTCATGAGATAGAATTGCATCACGCTCAGCAGGATGCAGAGTCCATAGAAGCACTATCCTCTGTATACAAAGTTTCAGAGTGCTAAGTTACCATTTTCCCCACAAGCTTAAGCTTTAAAGTAGTGGATCACCCATGTTGATCAAGTTAACACAGCTATAATACCCAACAAAACCAGACTTTAATACCATGTTAAGTTACAATCTGCCCCAAAAGCTTAATCTATTAAGAAATGTGTCTAACTACGTACATCAAGTTAACACAACACATAGTATGTTTGACACATGAGAGTCCACAATTTTAGCATGATTTTCAGTATTTTCCAACCACTCCAAGCAACCAAGAGCCAAGTCCAGTTCTTTTGTAGGAGCAACATCCATTCATCTAAGGGAAATTAAATGGGGATGGCTTCAAAATCTGACCTCAAAGTCACTTGAAAGTTCTTTGTCTAGTGCTTTCAAGAGTTCCTCTCCATATGTCTCAGCATAAGTTTGTCGTATTGAACTGCGCTGCCTTGCATTCCTGTGAGCCAATATGTTTATGATTGTTGCCTCATCTGTACCCCATCCTGCAAAAACATAGGAATAATTTGTCATATCCTCGCATATTAATTACAGAAGTAGATATGTACAGTAATAGTCTCATGAAGTTGTGTGGTTAAATTGTTACTTCTATACCAGCGCAAGTTTTTGCAAGGAATTGATTTCTTCACCCAAAAAGAAAAAGGAAATAAAACACAAACTTTTCCAAGGCAATGATATTTGAAAAGGGAAATTGAACAAATTCAAACAGATTAGGCTTATTGTCATAAGGTCACTAGCGATGAGGTTAAAAAAAAAATTTATCGTTATTATTAATAATCCCAATAAAATAAGAAACAAATTGCTAACTTTTATGCAAAAAGAAAAAAGGATTTTAGCTTTCTCAAAAATCCAAATATACGTAAATGCTATGTATATAATGTACCAATGGTAAACCCAAATCACAAAATCAAAGACTCAGATAAGCTTCTCATGACACATATGATCATATATCAATTAACAAATCAACAAAAGCAGATGATCCAAAACTACCCATTTGCCAATCATCATAACCCAGATTACACATTTTGAGCTAGCATTAATGACATTTTCCCACGAGTATTTTACCAGGATCCAAACAAATGATTAAAAAAATACACACAAATTTAAACAGTAGCAATATTCATCCATACACAATCGCAAATGACACAAACAAGAGAGAGATAGAAGACCTTCAAAAGCCTTTCGGAGTTGCTCACAGTCTTCAGAAACAGAAGGGACCTGATTGGGCACTGAAAGCGTTGCCATTGAAATCTCTCACTCTCGCACACCGCGTAACGCTTTTTTCTTCTTAAGAGAAACTCATATACGACCCAATAGAGTAGATATACATATACATGTATATACATATAGATGTATATATATATATAATCATCAGAAGCTTATAAACGAATTATTAATATGAAACACGTTGAGATAAAGATACAATAATACATGTTCCTCATGCGTCATGGGCAAAAAAAAAAGACATGGCTGATTGCCGCGTTTCCAGCTGTCTTTTCAATATTTGTTTATCTTATTCTGGTCTATGCCATTTTGAAGAGGGTGTAATAATTTTGCTGTCAAATCATGAGCCAACTGTGTTTAGTGTGGTGTCTAAAACAGATTTAAAAAATTGAGTGTTGCTTTTACTAAATCCCAAAGTTTAATATTTACTAGTTCATATTATATTAGGTGGTAGGTCTACTATTAATATGTAATTTTGTCAGTGTTCATATATGATCTAGTCTCGTTGGATAATGGATAAGAATGAATACGATTAGGAAAAAAAAATCACCTTTTAACTTATATATATATATATATAGAAATTTTATAATGTATTATATTATTTATATACGATGAGGTATTTTATTAAATAAATAAATTTATATTATTTATTTTTTTAAAATTATTTATGAATTGATCAATTATATTTTTATTATTTTTTATTATATATAAATAATATAATACATTAGATTGTTATTATATATATATATATATACATATATATATATATATATATATTAAAAATACTTTTGATTTTTCCTATAATTTTCAAATATACATAGTCTAAGATCTCACTTTGGTGAGAGCTTATTTGATAATATGATTATTTTTTTCTTAATTTAGTTTTTTTATTGAGTTGTGTGTAATTTGATTAGTTTAGAGATTAGTTAGTTTTTTAAATATTAGTTAGACTACTCAATGAAGTCAAATGAAAAACACAAATAGAAAATGAAAATATTTTTGTTTATATATTTTTACTCAATTGAATAGTCTAATTAATATTTAATAAATTCCAATTAATTTTTAACTAACCAAATTAAACACACTCAAGAGGAAAAATTAAAACAAAAAAAAAAACCATGTTATTAAACGGACTCTAATTCTTCAAGTTTACATTTTTTTTCTTTGTCTTCTCTATTCTTTTGCATATGTAACTTTAAAAATAATATTTGTCTTGGTTTACATTAATATTGGTGACAAATATCATTATTTAATGGAATATACATTGAACATTTTATAATTTTTCAAATTAATTATAAAGAAATTTTCTATAAATACTGCATACTAATAAGGTAATAGTTGTTCTAAAAATTATTACCTTATTAACTTGTGGTAACTTTTAAGTACAAATAAAATATCAAATGTTTTAAATAGAGTATACTTAATTGATCTCCTCCACACTATTTATTGACAAATTTAGTTTTAAGGTGACTTGAATTTAGTGTTTAATCACAACCTTTTTTTTTTTTTAATAAAAGAAGCTCTTATTTATATTCTTTAATAAAAACAAAACTCCATTTAATCAGACTTTTGTATGCATATTTTAACTTTAAAATTTTCAAAATAGACCCTTGTATAACATTTCATTTTCATTTCAATTTAACCTATTTAACATAAAGAGACTGATGATGGTGAAATTATACTAATTTACACTTATTTAATAACATGCATATAAGTTAAAAAAAATAGAAGAAAAAATCCCAAACCTAAAAACCGTGTTTAACAATGTTGTTTAATCACAAAAAGTTTTATAATAAAATAATTTAAAGTCTAATATATGAAAAATAAAACGGTTAAAAGTGTTATTTTTTTTAAAAAACATAAATTAACTAACATGACTACTAGAGGTGTGCGACAGTTGATTATGCATGGTTTTGATTTTTACATTGGTGGAGGCGGTCGATTGATTTTATGAAAGAATTTTTTTATTGAAAAAACTAACCAGATAAGTTTTTGATCGGTTTTTGATTTTTTATTAAAAAAATAATATAATATAAAAAATAATAAGTAAGATAAATAATTTAAAATCAAATAAAAATTTAAATATATTATAATCATAACTAATAAAATGTATTTTATATTATATTAACTTAATTTATTTATAATAAAAAAAAAATTAGACGGTCAATTTTGATGACCAATGATTTTGAAAATCCGGCACTAAAATTGATCACGTATAATATATAATGATCGATTAATCGAACACCTACTAGCTATGTGAAAAATCTAATTGTTCACAATATGGTCGATCGGTTACTGTAGTTTTCAATTTTTTGAACACCCCTAATGACTACCAAACATTGTTAAATTGAAACAAAAATGACATATGGATGGATTATGCTGAAATGTTTCAAAATAGAGGGGTAATAATAAAAATATCAAAATACAGGGGCCATTTTGAAATTTATCCTAATTTTTATTACATTTATTTGTGAGGGCTTAATTAAACCTAAAAATTGCAATTTCATTCATATAGCACATTATCAACTTGAATTGTTATTTTGCCAATTGGTTTTTGTTTTTCATTACTTTTCACTTATATTTCTTTTTCCCTTTAAACAACTTTGCCAAATGAAAAACATTTTGTGAATCATATTTGTGTTTTGTGAAAGGAGGCTACTTCATATTTGTAAAATAAAAATAAGAAGTTGAATTTTGTATTTTAAAATTTAAAAGCCAATATAGTATTAGAAGTTATTTTTTACAACAAAAACAGTAAAATTATATTTGATATTAATATTGAAAAGAATAAAAGTAAAACATACCTTAAATTTATTTTTATATAATTATTTATTCAAATATATCTTTTTTTTAAAAATTATTTTAGTACAATTATTTATTTTTTATATAATGGTAATTAATATTATGTACATGTTGTAATTTTTTTATTTTCAAAAGTTTTAGAAATACGTGTAAAATGCCAATTTGTTGGTTTTTTAAAGTTGTTTGGTACGAGGCGCCAAACAAAATACAAATACAATTTTTTAATTTCACCAAAAGCATAAAATCAAAAAATAAAAAATAATCAAAAGCAGGAATAGTGCCACACCACGTCAGCAGCTCCTCACGTCGCACAAGGGTGCGCACCACAAAAAATTCCAAACGAGTGGGTCCCGCGCCACGCGTCGAGTTTCCAAAAGCGTACCATGTACATGGACCAATCACCACCCAGAAACTGATCGGATCTCATCGCCCACCTCTCGTCCACGAATTCTGATATTCACCTTCATTTGTAGTGATCTTCACGCCACGTGTCGGCCGCTGCATGATACCCTTTTATTTAAGCTGAAAATTAATAAAATAATTTAAAAAAAAAAATTTATTCTGAGAGCTTTGTATCGAAGAGGACGACTCTGGAACCTCCGAGAAATCCCCGATTCCGCACCCAGTATTAGGGTTGAAACTGTTCCGTCTGGCCGTGATTCACTCAATTTTCACTCCGAGTCTTAGTTATCCCGGAAAGTTCTGAAATCTTTCCGAGAAAGTTTTGATTTGCAGGTCAGTGACTTTTTCTTCTCTTGAACTCAAGATGCATACTTTTCTTGGTTTTGCTGTATTAGCTGCAACTTCAACACTGTAGAAATTAATTTTTTTGTGTAAATCTTTTCTTTGAATTGTTTGTTAACCTTGAAATGTTGGAAATGAAAAGGCATTAGTTTCTTTGGGGGAAGGAGTGGAAAACTAGTAGAACACAGCCAAAGGGGCAATTTAACAACACTTTGTCGGCTACAATTTCCATTTTTGGCTTAATTTTTGCATCTAGTGATTAGTATTTTATTTTTGGAAGTAAGTATAGCAGAAAGTGAAACGCTAAAAATCTATTTCCTCTCTATTAAACCGTTCTGTCTGCTGCCAGAACAGAGAGTTAGGGCTTGTGGATTATCTGTGAAGCTTAAACTTTCTTTTGTACTTAAGTTTTAGATCTGTAGTTATTCTTATGTATGCTGTATTTGATTACGATTGAACTTGAAATACTGAGCATTCGATTCTTCACTATTTAGGAGCTTACTATCAGAAATAACAATAAATTTGAACCTATCCTCGATTTAGTTTGAATTATTGACAAAATTTTAAACGTGATAATTAAAATCATCGAAGTATTGGAGCTATAACTTATTTGTATTCATACAAAAAAGTTAAGGTTACATCTATTTGAAGTAGTTGTATTTAATTCCTTTTATTTTATTATTTATTTATTGGGACTAATAGGGATACATTTCTCAGATGCTTATAATCTAGAGATGATGTCTGGTTAAAATAGAAGAAAGTTTTTTAGAATTATAGATAGGTTTAAATTTAACTAGGCCCAAGAATTGGAGCTAAAGAGGCTAGAATATTGGTTGTGAAAAATGTTACATTGGGTACAAGGGGTTAGAAGGCAGCTGAAGGTTGAAATAGTATACAGTTTTTGATATTTATGTTGGGAAAAGTGAAGTTTAGTCTGGTTTTAAATTAGGGTTGGAGAGCTTCAAATCACAGTTGTTTTAACAAAGCGTGTAAACATAACAGTGTGAATGATGAGGAGGAAGAGGAGCAGATGAAGAGAATTATGGAAACTAGGTTATTATTCCTTAAAAAATACATAAAGAATCAATTTTCATAAATAAAATCTGATTTTGGTTAATTTCACAATTCGCACGGAATGGATTCTGTTGATTCTAAAGAGTTGTTTCCTGACTTGGAAACTAATAGAAGTAGATATTTGAAACCCTTACTCAAAGTAACAGACAGTCATATAGACTTACCTACTAAGTTAATAGGATCCATGGCTCATGGCTAGCCCTGATGCAGACGTCATTAAACAAGATAATGTGCCTCTTCTTTTTGATCTGTGAACTTTTTACTATCTGTACAAAATCTACATTAAGATAGTAATAACCTAATGTTTTCCAAATTCTTATCAGATCCATAACTTTGGGCTAAAAAGGCCATATCAAATTATTCTTAAGATTGTCCAGATCAGTTTGGATATAGGTCACATTATCTTGGAGGTCTTTTTTGGGCTTGCTCAAGTTCTTTGACAGTAATTGATGTCTGACAAGAAGCTTTGATACTGAATTGATGTAGGACACTAGAGAGAGAAGAGAAGGAGGAGATAGAGTTTGACGAAATGGGGAGAGAATTAGAAGAAACAGGGAGAAATTAGATGAAGGGGATAGTATTAGTATGGATAGGGATCCTAGGTAGAGAATAATCTCTATTCAATAATCAACAAGTCTATCTAATAGGGTTCTAGTGAGGCCAATTTATAATAAACAACCAACTAAAGTAAATATGAAACTTAATGAAATGGGGAAACTAAATTAAACTAAATAGTTATTCAAATATATTCTACAAATATAAATTTTTCTCATTATGTATCTACACTTTTCTATGATAACTAGATATTATGTTATCCTATATCCAATAAACCCAGAATTTTGGTTTGTGCATCATTTCATTAGAAACACGTGGACATAGAATCAGAGACCATGCACCATTCTGACCTGGCAGTTACAAAAGTCCATAGAATGTGTACAAGCACAAACCCTTTGTTTTTAAACTATTTAATTCTTATTTTGAAAGCATATATGGATAGAGCCTTAGTTCATGCAAGTTGACTAGTTGTGTTCACTTATAATATTTTTCCTTTGTTCTTTATGATTTAGAACGCTTTGGTGGATATAGGCTTTCTCCCTGAAACATGACATCAGATCAAATACTTGCATGCGCTTTCAGTGGTGGATAAAGAAATTGGAGGAATGTCAGATTTGTGCTTGTACGAGGTATTATATTAAATATTTATTATGAATTCCATCTTTTAATAGAAAACTGATTGCATACTTGACAGCTTGACTATCCATGGATCCTTCTTTGGAATGTCTCAACTTGAAATTCGTTTTTATTCCTTGTAATCTTTTTTAATAGAGTCTAATATTACATCTATCGTTTGCTATTTTCACTCTTTTTAATTGTCAACTATAGGATTTGACTAGAGTTATTTCGCATATTATTGAAACCCCTTAATTTTTTTTTTTTGGGGTAAAACCCTTTGTTGATTGCTAGAATTTTCAAGAGAAAGTATGACTTCTAACATTGGGTGGTAAAATTTTCTTGGTTCCAAACATTAATTCCAAATGTATAAGCTATTAGGAAGTAGGTCCAACTGTGTATGTTAAGTTATGGCCTCTCACTTGTAGGACCACCCAATAACTACAAAGCAAGTGTGGGCCATGCATATAGTGAACTAAAGAAATTATAAAAATTATTGGTCACAAAGATTTGAACATGTGAGAAATACACTGATGCTATGTTAAGCTAACATTAATTTCCAAAAACATTTAAATTGTTAGGATGTGGTCCCTACTAGAAATGTTAAACACAACACACATTACCAATGTTTGTAGAGGTGTATAACATTTGTCGCTCCATTTTACTTTTCTTGACATTACTAAATTAATATTTCCTTATCAGATGGGTAAAGTTATGTGGTATACAATCGTGATTCTTTTTTGGGCCATATGGAAAGAAAGCGATGGAACCTTTTAATGAAAAGTTCAAGAGCTAGATTTTCTGAGGAATCATCTTAAGCTTTTGGCTTCAGTAAAGGCGCCATGTAGCAAAGGAGTTTTGTGATTTACCATTTTATTTGTTATTCCTGAGTTGGGATAATGTTTTTCATTAATATAATAGGGTTCTGATTGTTTTCTTGTATTTTTGAGGGTTTCTCATTCTCTTGAATAATTTATAATTTATTACATCTTAACAAAATCTTAAATGTTATAAATAAAAGATAGATTGAAGAAAAAAGAACCTCATCAGTCTTCACATAAATTCTCACTACACTTTTTTGTTAACATGGTTTTGAATATGTTGAGTCCATTGGTGGTTATATGCTACTTAACTTGGTGATCTTTGGCCCAAGGATGACTCACAACTCACTACTGACAACTAAAAAATAAAGGGTTCTGTTGTGTGGGGATTCAACTTTTAGCCTAGCTAGTCACTAGTTGCAGCTAAAACCTGAAATGACCTTCTTATCTTAGTACTGTATCTCATGTTTCATTTCTACAATGTTTATATGAGCTGGATGATAAGAAAATTATTTTTATTTCCAACATCAATAGGATTTATTTTAGATCGGTTTAACTGTGTGTCATTGAGTCCTCATATCCTCCATGTGTCTGCAACCACTGTGGCTTGCCTATATTTATAGTCACAACTTACAAGGACATTTTGGTAATCTTCTGTTTATAATATATTTGAACTTCATGTAGATAGTTGTTAATGTTGAAATAGACAACAGAAATAGTATATAATTTTTTTATTCTTTGGTTTGCATTATGTGACTTTGTTTAAATTTCTGTTCTATGTTAGCTGTACTATTGATGCTTCTATATTGACTCTCTAGCAACTGCTTTCTCATAGACAAGTAGGAGAGCACTACGAGACTCTGTGTAATTTGCGTTTATATAATTCTTTGGAATATAGGCTTGGAAACAGAATGATATGCTTGACTTCTTTGTTTCATGTTGAACAAGATTGTGTTATTCAGATTGAAATATGTCCATACTTAATGATGTATGCTTGTTTATGTTAGTGAATCTACAAGCCTTAAGATATTACAGGCTCAATAATTCTTGCTTAGTATATATTGAAATATTCCATCATGCAAGTCAATATACTCTTTGGCCCTTCATTTCTAAGGTCAATGTAAGCCTGCGGTTTAGATAATTGAGCACTGTTGCTTTCTTTATTCATTTATTTTTGGAGAATATTTTGTGATTTTACTTGTTTTTCAATTTTTGCTTGTTATGATTTTTGTTATTTTTTTTTTCCATCTAATCCTGCCTCCGTGAAGGGTGTATACCTATATTTTAATTAGCTACCCAAAGTAAACAAATGGAGGCTCTCATTATACACGGCCATGAATAATTTTTTCGTTGAGTTACTCCTTGTGTAACCTTTTCCACATTCAATTATGATGCATGGATTCCAATATTAAAAGAAAAAAAAAATATCATATGGTTTAAGGCTAAAAAAATAATATCATATGGTTTAAGGCTATATCATTTATTATAATTTTTGGATAAGAAACAAAACATTACATAGGATAAAAACTATACACTATATGAGTAGATGTTGATAAATCCTCAAAGATCTTGAAAAACAACAACAGTGAAACAGGAAAAAAAAATCAATCCAACATTAGTTAATCATGAAAATGGATAACCTTTGAATTCAACTGAAGATGACGCCCTAACAGAATTGAAGAACTTAATTCCATTCTAAACATAATTCATACTTGTCCTGAAAAATACTTCCGTTTCTTTCCATCCAAATTAACGAAAAGGGGCAATATATAGCAAAAGCTGCAAGTCTTCTCAAAACGTTCCCAATAAGCAACCAACCACTAGAGAGTAACAACATTTAGCTAAACCCAATAAAACCATAACTTTGTCAATTATCTAGCCCAAAGAATAGCTGGTCTCACAATGTAAAATAAATGATCAATAGTCTCACTATCATTCCCATGCTGCCATGCATGATAAAAATGGCTATATATTTTATTAGGCTAACTTGAATTGTTAGCCTTTCTACTTCCACTTGATATTTTCTTCTATCCCTTTTTGTTGTTGGTACATCTTCTTTCTCCTGTGTGACTGGAATTTACTACTCATTTGCTTAGTTGAATTGTTCCCCATTAAGCTTGGTAGCAATCTACGTAACTGTAAAAATATTTTTTAGCAGCATATGGCATTCCTCCCTCTTCTTTGTCCGTGCTATATTTTTTGTTGTTGGTTGTAGTTGTTGTTGTGACAAGAGCTATCCTTGGCTCCATCAGGCTGTCTTCAAATTAGTTCTTTTGTAAATTGAATACCAGTTTCCAAAATGTTTCTCTTCAACCGTACTTTGATCCATAGCTGTACCCCGATCTTATCAACAGGATCTTTTTTCGAACCAAGTTAAAAAGAGCTAAGGATGAAGAATGGATGCATTAGTTACTAATAAGTCTGAGATTACTACCCTAGAAAAGCATGTGGTTGGATGTTGGAGGGCGTAGCTGATGTTACCATCAATTTGAAGGCTACATTAATTGTTGACCAGTATAATGAAACTCTGAAGTTTAATCATATAGCTAATATATATATTTTTAACTTCTTTAATCCAGTGGTGTTTTAATTATCTATTTCAACAAAGGATCATTTTGTCTTTCAATTTGAAAACAAATGATTCATTACTTTCATTTAATTTTTTTTTGGGTAGGTATGTGGGGGCTGTATAAGATGATTGAAGAAATAAGTTTGAGGGATGACGTATTTTCTGGTTCTCATTTTCATAAGGTGTTTAGTTCATGGAATGATCCATGGACCAATAAAATTCTTATTCCAATGTTTGGTTGACAAATAATGTATAGGATGTGCATTTCTATGTGGTGTCCATTCCATCAAAATTAAAGAATGGACATTTGACATCTTTTATATATTTACTTCTAAATATATCTGTAATTTCTCCTTCTATTATCTTTCTCTAATTTTTCTCCCTCCTCGCTTTCTTATTACTCTGATTAGTTTCTTTCTCTACTTTGTCTTTATAATTTTTCTTTCTAATTTCCCCTTATCTTGTCTTTATACCTTCCCATTTTCTTCTTAGGTCCTCTGAGTTTCTTCTTTAATTTCTCTATCTAGTTTCTTGTTTTCTACTTAATTTCTCCTGAATTTCTTTCTCTAATTTCTCTTTAATTTAAACTATCTCATTTTTACTTTCATTCCTCTCTTTTGATCTTCTTGTCTCACATATTTCTATATATATCTAATATATTAACTATATATCACAAACAATTTACTTTTCCAGGTTTCAAGTTTCAATCACATAGTAGAATGAGTCATTAATATATTCCATATATTATTTGATTCCACTCCTTCAATAGTCCAAACATAGCTTTCTAGTTCTCCCAAACTCAAGACAGAAAGTCTTATGTTATCAGGGACGTTTTGTAGTCATTAGTTTGTCCTTCGGTGGAATTTCATTGCTTGTGCCAGTTAAGGTTTTTGATACATGTGAGGTGGCTCAAACGTATGTTTAGCTAAGCCCTAGAATTATGTTACTTTTTATTAAACATTTCTGGCAGTGTAGGCAGAGGGGATAGGTATTAGGTGCTACTTTAATAGGGTTTGGATATGATTGAAAATTAAAATCATGGCATTTTGTCTTTTCTGGGGACATTTTATTCAATTACCTGATCACAATTTCTACCAGAGCCTAATTTTCTTGGTATCACCTAGAAATGACAAGAATAATGAGGCAAACTCCTCTTATCCCTTCTAATGGCTACCTTTGTACTTTTAATTCATACTCCTAATCAATTATCAGTTTTAAAAACTCCTTTGTGTTGGACAAATAAAATTTAGAATTGGGGAAGGGGCCTTTCTTATAAGCTGTCATAGGAAAGGACAGAAAATCTGTATGTGTGATTGTGGGGAACAACAAAGAATGTGGTGGTGTTCCGTTTTCCACAAACTCTATAAAAGTTATTTAGCTTGTTTCATATTGATAATCAATATTTCAAATCCCACTTGGTTAAATTAATATCCAAAATTCTACATCTGAGAATATCTTTGGGTTACCTGGTACAGTGTTCAAGATGTCATCTACATTAGACAAAATGTCATATACCTGGTGTTTATTATCTAGCATGAAATTTAGCTGCTTGCCTTTCGATTACTAGCTGTATTTACATCTTCCTTTCTGTGCCTGTATTTACATCTTCCTTTCTGTGCCTATACTGAATGAATTTGTCAGGTTTCTGACCTGATGTGTGCTTTCATCCTCATATCTGTCATCATTGCTAAAAGAAGTCACATAATATAGCTCAATTTCTTGTGATGATTACAGCTTGAAGATAATGTTTGGGATGAATTTGGCGAGACTGATGATCATATAGTCCCTCATCCTAACAATGAGCATGGGGATTGTTCGGCAACAGAGGGTGATAGTCGTAAAAAACCATGGTGCGAAGTAATTGGCATCACAAGTAATTCTGATACTTCAACCAGATATGCTATTCAGGGAAAGGAAAAAAGAAACTTATCTACTTTAACTAATAAGGATATAATGTTGGAAAAGGGTTCATGGTCTCACACGCCTGATGGCATGTTTCCTTCTTGTGATGCTGACTCAATCAAAGAAGTTACTAGTATAGCATCTGATAATACAAGAATGTCCAGCCATTCATTCAAAAGTGGAAATGTAGATTCAGGAGACAATGAGTTTTGTACAGATGATCCTATGATGGGTGATGGGTGTACGGGTATGACAGTTGATAATAACTTGTATCGCTATCCACTTAGTCAAGTCTCCCAAGCAGGCGATGATCTCAGTTTCTTTGATAATGATCAAGAAGACAAAGAAAATGGTGATCTTCTATATTATGGTTGGCCTGATATAGGAAATTTTGAAGATGTTGACAGGATGTTTAGGTAGTCTTATCAATCTTCAGCTGTGGATTTTTATTTAGTTTTTCTTTTCTTTATTTCCCCCTGTTTTCTGTTGCATACGGTTGCTGAATCATTTTTGCCAATAAATTATTTATAATATGCACATGTGACCTTTTTTTTTTCTACAGAAGTTGTGATTCAACTTTTGGGTTAGGGAGTCTCAACAATGATGATGAGCTGTGCTGGTTTTCTTCTTCAAATGCTACTGGAGGATCTGGAGATGAGTTGAAATCTGACTTCAAGTTTTCAAACTCAGATACCAGTTCATCAAAAGTTGTATCTGAACATCATGAAGATATGAAGCCAAAGAATGCAGGTCCTTTGATTAATGGTTTAAACAAGAAAAGCACTTTCAACAGCAAGAAAATGGATTCTCAATGTATAGATGACAATGATACTGCTGCTCTTGGTCATGTATCATTTGAGAATAGGTTTGATGCAAAATCTGAAAGTAGGTACATTTTGATGCCAAAAGAACAGGTAAAGAAGTTCTGATATTTGTAAGTTTTGCATATGCCTTTTTATATCTTAATGTGTTTAATTATATAGTGTTCTTTTTGTTGTGTATTAGTGATTTCTGGTTCCTACACAACTTTTGTAGGCGCATCAAAATGTTTAGGGACTTTAATTTTAGTTATGTAATCTGCACTTACAATCAATGTCAACGATCTTAGAAGTATATTGCCTAGATGACAAAAAATTTGCATGTGGAATATTGGTAATTTCTTGTGATCTTTCTTCTGCTTTTCAAGCTCTTTCTTGCTGCATGGGTTGCCTTAGTCTGGTATTTTTAGAGGCTCAGGAATGTTAGATTTACCTGTGATGAAGAGAAGAACAAATTACTTAAAAAAAAAAAAAATAGAATGTGCTCTTCTTAGAGGGGTCTTACGTATTTGAAGTGAAAGGTTTGAATGAAAATTTCTTTAATAACAGAATAAAGCACTTTAACACTATCCCTTAGTTGGCACATCTGTCTTATGGGCCTAGCTTGAAACATAAAAGATTTCAATTTCTCTGCTCAGGACTTTAGTGAAGATGTCTCCAATCTGATCTTTTGACTAAACATATGGAGGGATTTACTTGTGAATTACAGTTTCCCTGTTGAAATGCAGTAAATGAAAACATGTTTAGTTTGCCCTAGCTTTTGTAACAAGTTGTAAGTTCACAAGTAATATTTAATGCTCAACATTTAGTTTCAGCACTAGATCTTGCTACAATTTTTTTTTTCTTTTTTAATTATTTCTCCAAGTAAGTAAGTTGCTTGGATATAATAAAAATGCCCAATAGTAAAACCTTCTGTTAGTTTAATGCCCAATAAAAATGTCAATATCTGAATACCCAATCACACTAGTCTAAGTTGCACTTGTTCCAATTGTTCCTTGTAAATTCCTAGGGACAACAAATTGTTACGAGTTAACCTTGTTTCGAATTTCAATGAAGTGACTAACTGCATTGACAACATATAATTGTCTTGTAGCAGTCAAGTATATCAACTTTCCAACTAGGTTGCTTTATATTAACTATTTTTTGTTTGTTAGTAAATTTGAGGTTATCTGGGCAAACTGTAGCGCTCCATGGGTTAACTGCTTTTGTATTCAACTTTCCAGTTTCAGTAAGCAATTCTATTATATTTCCTTTTAGACAACAATATTCTTTTCCTTGAACTACTTCTATTCCAAGAAGTAATGTGATCTTTGGTTTGAAATATTTTCTTGAAATAGTGCTTTACTTTCTCAAAGGATTTGGATTTCTTTGTTTCATTTCTTATTTGGATTAGGCTTTCCCTACTAAATAAGATTTTTTGCAAATCCTAGAGTGACAGACCTGATTAATGACTCATGCCATCCTATCCAATAGTGATGAGAGCAAGAAAACTAGTAACAGAAAGGTCGTGAGGACAGCTAAATACTCAGCCATTTTTAAGATGAAAATTGCTAACTGCATTGATAGGGAATATTAAGGAGGGACAGACTTCTATGGTTATTTGCAAAAAATATCTACTCCTTATAACAGAACAAAAACGAGTTAATAATTTTTGTTTGTAATTGATATATAGCTTTGGTTTTGATTCTTGAATTTTCCATGTAGAAGTCTAGATACTTGATCCAAACAAGCATTGAAAGATTCTTGATCCTTGCAACCATTTGCAAACCTTCTTTAATGTTATACTCCATATATTAATAGATTGTGTTTTCTTCCATGACAGATTAATTTGCATAAAAAGCAGGCTAACTACCACAATGTAACAGAAGGGCAAAAAATAGATGGACGCATAGAAAATGGTGGCTCATTTAATCCAAAGAAAGTTTCTGATTTGAATCATCCTCGTGGAGACATATCCTTTGAAGCATATTCTACTTCAGGGATTCAACAACATAAACAAAGTGCAGGACCTGGTTCCATGAGTTACATGCAGACAGATCTTTCATATAGGCACCTGACCTACAGTCACGTTCCAGATCAAATTTCAGTATGTCCAACTCCCTCTGGTACACAATCTGAAAACAATGGTTATCCATCTTCACTGAAGGAGTCTTCCTATGCGTCAAATCAAGTACAGTCCATGGAGGGTTCTCGTGGTCCTTCTGTTGAAACTCCTGCTATAACAACAGGGAAAAAAAGGGAAAAGCTATACAGCTGCCAGGATTTTCAATCATCATTAGATACAAACTTAAAAAATGCAGACAAAACAAGTCCTGTGCCATTTTGTGGCAAATTTTCAGCTCAGAAGCAAGTGCTACAATCTGACAATGAGATTGAAGGTCATAGTGATGTTGAAGGAATGAGCATAGAAATTCCAGCAGATCTAGATTCTTCAAATATACAGGAGAGTTCTTGCATGAGCACTGCACTGGATAAAATCTCACTTGAAGCAACTAGTTTTCGCCAGCTCCAACAAGTTATGGAACAGGTATGGTTGTTTAATAAGATTCCATATGATACTTTAAATATTTGAATAAGAATTTAGCTTTTACAAGAAAGGTTTTGAATTCAAGCATATGTTTTTGTCTTCTGCTAGGATTCTGTCTAGCGGAAAGTATGGCCTGAGTGTTGTAAATTTTGCATAGTTAATGGAGATGTATTGGCTTTTAGGTATTTCACTTTATTGGAATTTGAATATCTTCTACTAGAAGTTGATAAATGATTAAAGTAATTAATAGGACAAGTGGATCTGGTCAGATAGTTATGGAGGACATATGAGTATTACATTTGAAGTTATAAGGTGTTTCTAAGTGGTGCAATAGGTTTTGACTCTTGATTTGGGTTTTTGGGTGGCTGAACAGTGAACACTATCTGTGAATAGCACTCCAGAAGAAACTTGTACAAAGTTTGAGGTTTGTTGCTGGAATGGAGAAGAATATGCATATAAATTAATTTTGAAATTGGAAGAGAATTAAAGACAGGATAAAATCTCTTGTCAGTGTTGAGGTAAATAGATTGTCAACATCCTAATGGACTTGGGGCGAGTTTGGTATTTGCACAATTTTTTTAACTGATTTTTAATTGTGGTTTTGCAAAACTTAACTGTGACATAAATAATTTGTGTGTTTTTAGAATTTTTGTGATTTATAAAACTGCAAAATGAGTATTTGGTAGACTATTGGATATTCAAAAGGCCAAGAGTATGAAGATATACAGTAGTCATATGAATTAATTTTGTCATTGTTGTACTAATTATTGTTATTAAAATCAATAAATATAACATTCACTGTGATCCTAATACTTTTTCTATCTATTGGGTTTTGTCTTCTTTGCCATGTAAAAAAGTATTGTTATACCGTAAATGAGATAGTATTGAGTTCACCACTTTCATTAATACTTCTTCTATTAAAATATGAAGGGATAACAGTTAGGGGGCATGGAGCAAATATATCATTCTACCTTTATTCATCTCTTAGTATAGACCTAAAAAGTTTCACAAAGGTAAACCTAGTACATAGGACTGCAAGGGATGCATTAGAATGGGGACATGATTTGAGAACTCTAGAAGATATATGATCAATATGGAAACCTTCTTAGGGAAAACAGTACAAACTAAAGGAATAGATCATCAATACTCACAAAGGACTTCCTAGTTTCTGAATCAAAGCATAAGTAACCTTTTGTGTCCTACAGTATCTCAAGCACTCATTCAGTTGCTCCGTGAGAAGTAACACAAGAAAAGGTGTACAGAAGAGGAGGAGGATGATGATTGAGTGGGACTAAAACAGAGTGGGAACATTACCTGGAAGAATATTAGAGGAAAGGCTACTAAGTTTAAATATATAGTCTGTACAATTTGAGTCCAAAGCCCTTTAGTGACATTCATGTGAAACATAGTATATTGAGAAACCTCTGGTATATTTTTTCTCTTGGCCACCCTAATTTTCTTAAAGTTTACCAACACAAAAGTTAAATGAATAATTCCATTCCTATGAGAAACTCAAGAGTATTATCTGAGAGACCTACTAGTTATGTGAGTACAAGTACAAAATCAATTATGCAAAGTAATGAATCATATATAGCCAAAAAAGTCGGATTAGCTGATTTGGCCAGTGTTCAGTAGAGGTTGAAAGGGAAAACTCTGTAAACTTGAAAAGTTTTGCTCAAGAAGATATCATACTTATTATGAGCAACTAGGGTGGTAATTATTAGTACCATCATCAGACATTTTCAACTCCAGGAGCTGAAATTGTTTGGAAGGTGACCGAGAAAGTGTAGACAAAGTTAACACAAAGACACTTAACAATTAACACTTCCCCTCCTGCAGGTCTGTTTCGACAATGGGATAGAAAGCGTGCAGTTAAGTAAATTAATGAAACAGGGGCTAGTGGGATTCATGTTCTAGACCTGAAAGACAACTAATGTATTATTGAGAGGACTTACTAGTTATGTGAGTACAAGTACAAAATCAATTATGCAAAGAGATGAATCATGTATAGCCAAAAAAGTTGGATTAGCTAATTTGGCCAGTGTTCAGTAGAGGTTGAAGGGGAAAACTCTGTAACACTTGAAAGTTTTGCTCAAGACCATCATACTATTCTTGTTGATTTTTGTTCAGTATAGGTTGACTTCTTTGTGTAATCAGGTAGCAGTAGAAGCATGTGGTGTAAGTGCTATGTGCTGAGCATTATGAATGGCAGAACAGTATATTGTTAAATTGTTATTGTTTACAAGCATTCCTTATATTGGAAACCATATTACACATTTGTGAGATTAGCTTCATCATATTGGAAAAGATCTGTGGATAACATTTTGTGTCCTTTGTTGGAATGTCTATTGAGGATGTTGTTTGTCCCAAGTTGGAATGTCTCGTAATCTTATTACTATTTTGAATATATTTAATATTTTTTTTAATAAAATGCATAACTATTTAATTCTAGGACATGGAAAGTGCACATTTTATTGTGGACTGATTATAATTTTTTCTTGTTCACTGATATTGTTTATTAATTAATCCTGCTTGAGCTCAGTTGGATATCCGAACAAAGCTTTGCATAAGGGATAGTCTATACCGTTTAGCTAGGAGTGCGGAACAGAGGCATAATTGTGCAAGCCAGGATAGCAGTGTAAGAGATAATAGAGATGCAAGTGGTGCACTGGTGGCTCAAGAAACTAACAAGTATATCACTACTTTCTCTCCCGACTTTGGTTCTTCTATCATGTTACAATATAAGCTAATCTCAATATGCTGCATGTAATATTAAAGCTATGATCGTTAAGTGTTTTATGTTTGTATACTATGTTAGATATTTTGTATCCCATGTATGATATGTTTCTAGGAAAGGAAACTTATTTTGCTGGGATGAGAGTATAAAAAAGTAATAAACTGATCTTTCTAGTGAATATGATACATAAATGCTCATCCTGGAACTTTATCACAAGGGGTTTTTAATGTTTGAGTCATGCTTTCATGTGGCTTTATTTCATTTTCAAAGAACGTAAGCAAGAGTCTGTTCCCATTTTACACTGAAATCTCATAATGTTATAATGAAAAATGTTAACGTGGGATAAAAATGTTTGACATCAAAGCTCATGTCAATTTTATATGCTTTAGTTAATAGTTTGTACTTTTTGTAACTTTTGAAAGTTTTGATAAAGAAGTTTTTGTACTTTTGTTTCTCTGATTGTTATTAATTTCTCTATATAGGTGTGCTGGATTTATGGATATAGAAACTGATACAAATCCCATTGACCGGTCTATAGCACACCTACTGTTTCACCGGCCTTCAGATCCATCTGCAGTGCCCGCTAGTGATTCGCTATCCCTTAGGTCTCATACTTTGGTAATCTTTTGCACTTCTCTGTTGACTTTTCATTTTAACAAACCACTTATATTAGGCTTACATTTTGGGTTCTAACTGACAGATGCACGAGTCTGTTACTAGCCCATCCGAAATGCTTGAGAAACAGGTTGGCCAAGAAGAAACAACTGCTGGTGCTGAGAAATGATGCTAATAGGTCATAGAGACCCAGCAGATAAATTATGGTTAGCGTTTGTGCAAATATTTTGAAAGATGTCTTATTTCTAACTCACTGCATACGATCATGTTATAGAAAATAGTTCGGGAGACCGGCATGGATGGAAGGTCTGATTCTATGTTCTGGATCTCTCCAATCTGATTTGTGTTTTTAGTCTTTTGTTGTTGTATACAGATAATGTTTATGAGGAAGAAATTGATCTTCTTTTCACTAAAATGTATGGAATATCTTCCGTCCTTTTTCAGTGTGATAATATTATCATCATTTTATGTGTTCTTTTTATCTTTCTTTGTACTTTTAAATTTATTTATTGACATATCATGTAATATTTCCTGGCTCCAATATTATAGAGGGTGGGAGGAGGAGTACAGAAATATTAATTTCTTGTTTTGTTCCTATGCTTAGCTCTCTCTCTCTCTCTCTCTCTCTCATTTTCTTTTTGTGATTTGAATAAAAATAAGAAATAAAAAATAAAAGAAAAGAAAAAAGGAATTTGTTTATGGGTTTAAAACCAGAAAATAGTTTTTCCGTCCATGGTTAAACAGACTCTTCCTTGACTTTGTTCTTGTGATTTATCATTCTTTTGTAGACAATTTTTCATTATGAACTAAATGGACTTAAAGCAGCAACTTGAGTTCAAACTTGAACAAATGCAGGAAATGCTAAAGGCAAACTGAATACGAATTTTCCTGAAGGAAATTCGTGAAGAAAGGTTATCAAAGCTTTGATGCTTGTCTTGGAGTTTAGGGAGGGATGTTCCGGCCATATGGGATACTTCTAATATTTGTCCATAACTTAGGGTTTACACTAATTTTCATGTTCAGATAGGAGGAAAAACAATCAAATTATTGATCAAATCATCTTAGCATCTTAAGCCTTGGCTTTTCTGTTTCAATCAGTTCAATCACTTATTTACAAGTGTTAAAATGATTTCACAGTTGATTTTCCTTTCTCTTCTAATACTTGTGAATCTGGCAAATGTACCGTTCTCCGAGTTAGGCAAGTGTTTTATTTTATTATTATTTTTATATTTATCTTTTTGGGTCATTAGTCGACGTCGGCTGAGTTGCTTAATCATTTTGCTACAGATCCAACTTGACAAAATTACTACTTTTGATTTTTCAGTATTTATTTGTTGCAATAAGCAGAATTTCTTGGGTAAAAACCCTAAATTGAAACGAAACAAAGAATTTGTTTTCCATTGTTTGCCACATAAGAAAATAATGCAGCTCAATGTGAATGGTTATGGTTGTTTGTAGTGCATGAAGAAAATTTCTATGTTTAATATAAATTACAAAAGAACAAATCTTGAAACACATGCAGCACAAACACTGAAGTGCTTCAGTTGTGATAATTAAACTGCTCAACCGCATTGACAGTGTATAATTGTGCATAGTCCTACAACATGTTATCCTAACCCACTAAATTATTTAATTCTCTTAGCTACTGCTAATCAAACTGTTGACGAAGCTGCATCTCTGTTTCGCTTTTCCATGTAGCATGAGATGACTGGCCCTTCATCCTCTTACTCTTCTCCTTGTCCTTGACAGTAGACCCCTTCTTTTTGGACTCTGCGTTCGGATCTGCTGGCAGCCGATCACCGCACACTGGGCACACCATTCCGCGAGCACTGGTGTATGTCTTTGGTACTCCACATTGCAAACACATCCTGTGAAAAAACAATAATAATAACGCATTTTAATGACAAAAGTCCAATCAGCAAACTAGACGCTATGAATCACATGGTCGTCATAGAAGGGCTCTTCCAAGATCATTCTATCTTTCTGACATCATCACCAAAACCCCACAACGAACTAAGATAAACCATGAGACTTGATCCCAATACCCAACTAGTAGGTTCAAGTCCCCAACTAGTTCTAATACTATAACCAGCGCAATCCACTTCACCACAAGATTTCTGAACATCAATACATTCTCTACAGTAACAGGTGCTTGAAGGGAAAGGATAAATAATTGTAGGCTTGACAAGAAAATGTACCTCAGCAGCTCTGCAGCATCTTCTTTACTTGGATTGGCCGCAGTTGCAACTCGCTTGCCACCTTGCATTGTGCTTGAAACAGCAGTAGTTGGAGGTTGGCTACCCTCGATATCACTTCTTACTCGTTCATGGATTCCAACTAGTTGAGCTTTTGCTTCCACTACAGCACCTATCAATATAAGGAAGGATTTTTAACCAAATAGGATTCATTACTGTCAATACGCAGTTGCCTCTCACTGGTGTTTCTATTCTTCACAGAAGCTCTATCAACGGACAACCATTCAATGAATAGAATTTTAGTTAAACCTTCTAACAAAGAATAACAATTAATCAAATGTATTTTAAGAAAGCAGGTTCAGAGAAAAAATCAACAGGATATTTGTTGACCTTGACACCCATCTATCTCATTCAAAATTTCTAATCATCTGCCTAGAGGTTTTGGGAAAAAAAGATCAATCTAAACTAGTATTAGAACCTGGAATAGCTTTTGTCAATATGTTATTGTTTATCAAGGCATGGCTATAAAACTAAATATTTAACATCACTGTGACAAATATCAATTAACTAGATTCATGATTTCTACTACTTATAAATAGTTTCCCAAAAAATTCAATTGCTTTCTTGTAAATTCCTGTACATTCTGAAAAATCACAAAAATAGCAACATTGTTGACTAATCACTCATCCTCAAGAACTATTTGGAATACTCAAAGTCCACTTCCGTGTAAGCAATATTTGTAAAAACTCTTTAAAACCTATTCCTAGTTATTGCTGGAAAGTTTTACATTAACCATCGATACGTGTTGCTTTATTGACTTAAGGATGCATAATCTGGACCAATGCCATAAGCCTAAACTTTTGAAATTAAGGGTAACTTAACATGGCATCAGATCATTGGTTGTGCATTTGTTCTCGTGCTCAAATCTTGATGACAACCTTTCCTAGTAATTTCTTTGGTCATGTATGTGTAACTCCCCCTTAATATCCTTACAGGCTTTATACACATGCAAACAACAGAAATGGAGGCTCAAGATTCAACACAAAACTAGACACACAACTCAAAATTTGATACCATGCCAACTTATTCTTTAACACCAAAGCTGAAGGAATTATGAAGTGGGTCTAATGAGTATCATCCCAATAGAACATACACACTCACAAGACAACTGTGAACTCATAAACCATGTATGAGATCAACTAGCACAGAATAGATACTTTAATAAAACCATGATCAATTTTAACAGAAGATTATGAAAACTTTCATAAAGACAAGTAATGAAAAAACACCGCTTAACCTGTTTCTAGAAAACAACTATCCCTCAGACAATGACCAAAAAGTAGACTAGGAACTTCGAGGAATGCTATTTCTGCAGAAGTATCCCCCTGAAAAATGAGCATAGCATGTCCTTTGAATTATTAGAACATGAAACATGATTATGTGAATGTTTAGACTCCAAACAATTCCTAAAAGGTCTCTACTCAACTAAATCTTATTCATAAGTCCTAACCAATTGGGAGAGAAATATAAATGCTTTAAGCCATCATGTTCTATGATTTTATCACAGATCTTACAACTTCAAGTTTCTGCAATTACAACACTCCTTTTATTCCACATGTCAAAATCCTTTCCACTTAATTCATCAGATCCTCAGGACACTATTACATGACCATAAATGTTTATTATTACCCTTTTCTATTATAGCATCCCACATATTCAATCTCAATCTAATCCAACCTAAAATTTTAATTCTAAATATTGTAACTCTTGATAATTCAAATTTTGACTATGGTGTCCTCAAGTAGGGCAATAAGATCTCATTCTAGACACCCTGGGGATTATTCTAGATATATTGTAATCACATCCACAAATATTTCAAAAAATAAAAATCAATACCATTCTCAATGTAAGCTTATAAATCTCACTTGTGGTTCAAGTAGTTATAGTACTAGTTACCATTTCATAATGAAATGATTTAGTTATAATGATCAAATATACCAAATAGTAACCTCTCTTGCTAAATCCAAGACCATCCCAGAGAACCATATTATATGATTTATTCAAGACGATAAAAGCAGGTAGAGTGATTTTTCTTTACTTCAAACCTTCCATTAATACTCCATTAAGCCTAAAGAAAATATAAATATCATGATCAATCATCACGGAATAGATGAAGAGAGATAGTTTATCTTGATGTTTGTGTATGCTTCGCTACTCTCCAAAACCATTTAGCATAACCTAACTCATATCATGAAGCTTTGAATATGTTCATCTTTCCTCTGTATATAAACTCAGTGTTGTATATATAGCGAACATCTTTTACATACTTGAGAATTTCCTTTAAACTTTTTCTCTCTCTTTTTTTTTCCAAGTGATATGCAGGCATCTGGACAATTGTCTGATTAATTTATAAATTATATATACAACTGAAAACCAATCATATTCTGATGAACCATGACAGCTATCCAAACAGCACGTTTCATGCACATAAAATAACTAAAGGCAATTAAATACAAAACATAATCAGTATGCAAAAACTTCAAAGCCTAAACCATAAATCAAGAAGCAAAATCAATAATATGTTATTCGAAGATTTAGAATTTTTTTTTACCAAACCAATCAGTGATGGAATAATTCTGTTGCAGTTTATCATTCTCAATTATGTAATTACTTAAATCAAATCTTCAAGGAGAGCTCTACTTCAGTTAAAAGAAATTTTGAATCCTACGATTCATCCACTTCCTAGAAGTATACAACACTTCCAAACAATATATCATATACGAACGAACAAAGGGGCACGTTCCATAGACAAAGGTATTTCACAAATCGTTTTAGCCTTTATATGGGTTTCATCCAATGGAGCATAAGTGTTAGCTTTAAGGCTATTGAGTGGGATTTAACTTCCAGTAACTGTTCGACTATGACTTAGAGATTTTATGCACCGTTGAATAAAAATTAATTAAACTTTAAGATGATTGTCACTTAACTTTTGATAGAACGCGCTCTCTTCATTGTATTCTAAATTATATATAGCCTACTTAAAGCGCGAGTACAAAAATTCAAATGAAAATTTGAAAGAAAAAAAGAAAAGAAAGGAAAATTAATAATGCCAACAATCCTACCAGTAGGTAAATCTTTTTTGTCCTTGCGTTTCCTACGGCTTCCATGTCTGCCATGCTGCTGATCCACATCTCTGGGGAAAGCATATTCTTGGACGCAGTTGTTTAGAAACTCAGGTGGCCCTGAAACCTCCATTACCACAAGACAACCAAAACAAAAACCAAACAAAATTAGACCGATTTCTCCCAATGTACAATATCATTTTTCCTACGTTTACTATGAAAGAAGGGAGTCCACAGAGAGAGAGGGGGAGAGAAGTACCTCGGAGAAGGCATCAAAAGCAGAAGGGAGTCCAGTAGCATCGGAAGAGGGAAGGGGTTGGTCGAACAAGGATCCATCACTGATCGGACGGCTCAGAGAAGAGGAAGCTTCATGGCGGCGTCGTCGTCGTCGTCGTCGTCGTCGTCGTCGGTGTTGTAGCGGAGGTGAACATCTTGGAGTTGGGGTTCTTCCTCATCTGAAGAATAGGATTGGAGGAGCGCCAAGCTCATTCCTATTGCCCTCCCAAACTGATTGATTCTTCTCAAGGCTTTGTCTCCAGACTTACTTTATCATCCACAGTCGACACCATACCCCCATTTTATATTTTCACTTCATTTTCGTTAAAAATAATTAGGAAAAAAAAAAAAAAGTTAACAGTGAGACGGTAAATTTTTATTTTTTGCTAAATTAAATTCATTGTATTTCAATTTAGAACAAATACTAATGAGAAAAGTGTAATTTTAAGACAGCCCCTTCCACTGTACATTCTTCTTTTGCAGATTAACCCTCAATTTGATATATATACATAGAAAAATTCTCTAGTGGATTATGATATTTATTTTTATATAATAAGCGATAATAAAGATATAATTTATATAAAAAAAATATAAATATAAAAATTAATAAAAATTTATATTTTTACTTATTTTTGATAAAATGCTACAGTTTATTGGCGCTGCAGTCTATTAAAATATTTATATATATATGTAATTTAACTTTTCAAATTCACACTTTTAGCCATTATTTAAAGTATTTTATAGGTTCATTGTTTTTCATTGCATTCACTTTTTTTCTCTTCACGACTCTTATAATTACCCGTCTAAGCTGGATGTCATCGTTTATGCGTTTTAATATTTCATAAGGCAAAACTGGGATTTCATTGACTTTCCCGCGTCCATGGCAACAGTAAGAAGTTTAAGATGTCATGCTTCCTAACCACTCGGACTGTCCCATAACTGTCTGCCTCCGATGAACTTGCCGGTGACCGTCTTTGAACGAACTGTAGGTTCTCGTCGACGGAGAAGAAGAGAAGTCTCCTTTGGATCTTTCGAACTCCGGTATAACAAAAAGACAAACAAGGGAGAGGAACAGAGATGAGCAAAGAGAAACGGTACAGATCAACCGAATGTTTGCTGATTAAATTTGCTGTGTCATTAAGAGTACTCCCAGAGTAAAGATGGTGTATGTAGCTTTTCAAGGATGAAAACCAACCCAAATCGTAGCCAACAATTGAGAGTGGGAGAGAGCTGCACTGATTGTTCTTTTCATCAAAACTTTACTGCAAACTGACATAAAATTAAATTGCACATGCAACAAATATAAACAAAAGTAGTAGACCCTAAAAACCCACTATGATGGAAAAAGTGATGAAAGAAAATTACCACTAATCTTTCCCCAAACACCCTAGAATTCATGGCCAAAACCTGAAAGATTTAGACTTCAAAGCAAACAAGATAACTAGCATCTAAGTTCCAAAACCAGTCACCACTGCCAATAATAGCTTTTGGCATCTAAGACCTAATAAGCTTACAAAACACTTCGTTCTTACAACCCAAGCATCCAACATACAAGAACCCTTTTTCTCTATAAAATAAAACCAGAGATTCAAAAAGTTTACAAGCACACTAGCGATGCAGACTTTTCTGATTAACCCGACAAGTCTATTCCGCACAGACCTCAGAAACATTTTCGGTGAACAATAGCTGGACCTGATTCGTCGTACTCACCCTTGGATATCCACATCTGAAGCAACAAAAAATTTTAAAAAATCAGATATGAGCTGATAAAATTACAAGCTAACCACCATTCAAACAAAAAAAAACTATTTGAACTCTGTATATGAACAAGATCAATGTAAAAGAAAAGGCATCAGTGCACACACACATATACGCATATACATTTACATAGACATGGGAAAACAGGAGATAGAATGAAAGTTACCTGTTGGAAGGTGCTGAGGGATGCTAAGATCGATCCTCCAATCCAGACACTGTACTTTCTTTCAGGGGGAGCGACCACCTTGATTTTCATGCTGCTGGGAGCAAGTGCAGTAATTTCCTTGCTCATACGATCAGCAATCCCAGGAAACATGGTTGAACCACCACTAAGCACAATGTTTCCATACAAGTCCTTCCTAATATCAACATCACACTTCATAATGGAGTTATAAGTAGTTTCGTGGATTCCAGCAGATTCCATACCAATAAGAGATGGCTGGAAGAGTACTTCTGGGCAACGGAACCTCTCAGCTCCAATTGTTATCACCTGACCATCAGGCAATTCGTAGCTCTTTTCAACAGCAGAGCTGCTCTTTGCAGTCTCCAGTTCTTGCTCATAATCAAGGGCAACATAAGCAAGTTTCTCTTTCATGTCACGAACAATTTCCCGTTCAGCAGTGGTGGTAAAAGAGTACCCTCTCTCAGTCAAAATTTTCATCAAAGCATCTGTTAGATCACGACCAGCAAGGTCCAACCGAAGAATAGCATGCGGGAGGGCATACCCTTCATAAATTGGCACTGTATGGCTCACACCATCACCAGAGTCCAAGACAATACCTATCCAAAAGCCAGAAGTCACATTAGAGCACAATAAAACAAGCAAATCAATAACTTACAAGAGAAGCATTACATCCTAGGCATAGGTTGTAACTTGCTGTTATACATCTAAAATAATGAGAACGAAAGCCTTCTTCCAATTCATAAGGTCACCATATTCCCTTTTCATAATTTAAGGCAATTTTAACTTTTAAGTTTGGCTTCCAACCCACAAGCAATAACCAAAAATCAACACTTCCAACAAACAAACTCATACATATGAGTAAGCTGAAATGTTAGATTGAGCTACCCCATGGCCGTGATTCCAACACAGCAAGAATTAAGGATACATTATTGATTACAAACCTGTTGTACGTCCACTGGCATAAAGAGACAGAACGGCCTGAATAGCAACATACATAGCTGGCACATTGAAGGTTTCAAACATGATCTGGGTCATCTTCTCCCTGTTGGCCTTTGGGTTGAGTGGTGCCTCAGTAAGAAGTACCGGGTGTTCTTCGGGGGCAACACGTAGCTCATTGTAGAAAGTATGATGCCAAATCTTTTCCATATCATCCCAGTTGCTAACAATTCCGTGTTCTATTGGGTACTTCAAAGTGAGGATACCTCTTTTTGATTGGGCTTCATCACCTACATACGCATCCTTCTGACCCATCCCAACCATAACACCTGTGTGACGAGGTCTGCCAACAATACTGGGGAACACTGCCCTTGGAGCATCATCACCAGCAAATCCAGCCTGCACATTTCAATAGGCAATATGCGCAGCACTTGTTTAGTTAAAAAATACAAACAAAAATTAATTACTAATAAGTAAGAAAACATTCAGCCATACTAATATACTGAACTAAAGAAAAACTAGTCCAATTTTCTTACAAAGCCCAATTTCTCAGTGTAACCAAAAGCTCATCAAACCACATTAAAATGATTTACTTACCTTAACCATTCCAGTCCCATTGTCACAGACGAGGGGCTGAATATCCTCCTCGGCCATCTTTTATAATCCTACGCCATGAAAGTTATATCAAATATAAGGAAACATTGCTTAAAAGTCCAGCTAATTGAATTCAAGTAGAAATGATAATATTTGTTATATTCAAATTACACCAATTTCGATTTCTGGCAGTATTCTATATATGACTTTGTTATCAAGGTACTAACAACCCCTAGCCTCATACTTGATAGCAGTGACAATTACAGGTTTAAAAATCAATAAGAAGGTTTTTCTAAATGTACTTGAAACAATGAAATAGTGCAACAAAATAAACAGCTCACTCATGCAAAAATGCCTGTGACAGATCATTATTGGGGCACAATATGCAGTAAAATCAAACTGTGACAAGGAAAATATGTTCTGTTCAATGGAAACGTACTTCTAATGATTTCTAGAACACAAATCCTCAAAAAACATTTACGGTAATGCTTATGCAAATTGAAGGAATAAAACAAGCACAAATTCTCTATTTCTTTCTTTGCGTTTAAAACAAGCACAAATTCTCTATTTCTTTTTTTGCGTTAAATCATACCAAATATATACAATCATACAGAGAAACCAATCATTGACTAATTTTTCCTTTCTAATAGATTCATTTTGAGCATCATATAAGACGAGCCCAGCTTCCAGAGTTCAGAATCAGCCTGTACCAAAACCTTTACGTACCATCCATCAGCTTCACCCCAACAAAAATAAAAATAAAAATTGCATCTTCAAATCCCAGATTTACAAATCCTTTCACAGAATTGAAAACAGCAAGGCCAACCAAAAACAAGAAAAAGCAGCAGAAAATCAAATTCAAAAAATAATTTAATTTATATTTCTAATACATAATATAGGAAAGAATGGAAACTTACCAAGAGAAACACGATACGGGTTATGGGTATGAAGCACTATAGCTTGGTTTTCGCAAATGGGAAGAGAATCAGAAAGGCGGGGATGGTAGGGAAGCTGACAGTGAGAGAGAGTTTCGTTGGCGATGAAAACCTTATAAACCCAAAAGGCAAAGGAGGCAAATGAGAGTGAAATGTAAATGAAATTCAAATTCAAATTCAAATTCAAAATCGGTGACTCTGCATTTGTTGCTCGTGTAAACAGTGCGCGCGTGTGTGATCTGGAAATTGCAATCCAAGCAGTCAAAGAAAACTTTCGGGGCCGTCCAAGTTTGGAGTTTAGGTTGGTTGGGACTTGTATGATGATGTGTAGGTGGAATCTGAGCATTTTCCACGTCAGCAGGGACGGCTATAATGGGCTGGCGATTGTGGGCCCGGGCCTACAGGGCCATGTTGAGTGCCGACCATGACTTGGAATTTTTGCTGGATTCATAGTTGGCAGCACCCCAAACTTTGTACCAAAAAGCATGCTTCATTTATGCCTTTTTCTTTCTTTTTTAATTTATTATAAAAAAAAAATGTCTGCTTATTTTTAGAATTTTACTAATTTTTTTATAATAATAATAATCTTTTAATAGTATTACAACAACTAAAAATTTTACTAACATATATATAAAGTGATGTTGCAGCTGAGATATCACAAGATAATTGATTAATAATTATTATATCTAAAAATATAGATAGTAAACTCTTAAAATATATATATATATATATATATATATATAAATTAATTCTAAATAAACTAATCAAATAACATGATAAATATATTGTCATTTTACTTAGTAAATAAAATCGATAAATATATTTGTGCCGAGCATAATCAATAATCTATTTTGGTAATAGGTGGATCACCTTTTTTTTTTCTTTTATTAAATTAAAAACAAAAGAGTTTTTAATAAAAGGGTTATTGTATGGAATTCATACATCAACTTGGGTGTAAATTCCAATTTTGTTATGAATTAATGTATATTCCAAGTTAATTATTAATATTTTTACAGAAAAATAATAAAATCAGCATTGAACGTTGATTAATGCCATGAATAGGTGTACTTGTATCAACAAATTCTAAGATATGCTAGTCATTGAATAGTTTTTGGTCCAAAATTGGACTTTGTTAATTAATATATTTTTGCAAAGTGAAGACTTACATTTGTCACGTTTATTAAAAGTTTTAGGATTAACATTGTTAAAAATAAAATGATCAAGAATACATTGAAATATGCATCAAAGTTGAAGATGACTTTTAGCAATTTAACCTTGAAAAATAAATTTTTTTTAAGAGGAAAATGTAAGAACTATTTCCACAATGGACTATGTTATTCACTTAGAAAATAATTAAATGAGAGAAAGTAATAAATATGGATTTTATACACGAACAATTAATAATTAATATGCATATGGGGTGTGGCTTAGTGGAAAATAAATTGACCGTTTCATCATACTCACTTGTGAAAGTTGTGATTCGAGTTTTAGCAAGCTCTGTTATTGTCTCAGGTATACTCAGTCTTACTTGAAGTGTCAGGTGGAGGGGGATTTGTTAGAGAGCAAGAAGTTATGAGAGTTGTGGTTTGAGTCTTAACAAGTTCTGTTATTACTTCAGGTGTACTCAATCTTATTTGAAGTATCATGTGGAGGAGGAGCCTTACTTGAAGTGTCAGGTGGAGGGGGATCTGTTAGGGGGTTGAGCCAGTCTTACTTGAAATACCAGGTGGAGGTGGAGGAGGAGCCTTACTTGAAGTGCCAGGTGGAGGGGGATCTGTTAGGGGGTTGAGCCAGCTGCTGGAGCTTTACTTGAAATGTCAGGTGAAGGGGAATCTGTTAGGGGGTTGAGCCAGTCTTACTTGAAATACTAGGTGGAGGAGGAGCTTTACTTGAACTGTCAAGTGGAGGGGAATCTATTAGGGGGTTGAGCCAGCTGCTGAAGGGGGATCTGTTAGGGAGTAAGAAGTTGTGGGAGTTGTGATTCGAGTCTTGACAAGCTTTGTTATACTTGGTACTCAGTTTACTTAAAGTGGGGTAGAGGATCTGGCAAGTTCTTGGGGGGATTTGTTAGGAGGTTAAACTAGCTAGATTATAGGGTTGGGTTGTAAAGTTAAAATAGAAAAAAAAAATTAACTAATAATTCTAAGCTGATAAGATCTGATCAAAATTTTTTTTTCTAAAAAAAAAAAACTAATAACTAATATATATAACACAATATCTCATACATAATGATATTATTTTTAAAAATATTGAGCTATTAAAAAGTGGTCCAATAATCATGGTACTTTTAATACATATATTTCCTAAATTCTATATTCGACCAATTTAGCAAAAGTATAGACACATGATTGAAAAAAGGTGTGAAGAGCAAATCCAAAGTCATCTAACGTCATGATTGGAGGAACCCATGACGCCGAACGTAGATACCATTTAGACTTCAATAATGGCCATTCGTACAATTTATGTCGAAAATATATGTGTTGAATTTTCACCCATTGAGAGCTAACATATACAACATTACTATTCAGCTTGACATATATTTTAACAGCTCCTGATCTCTGAAAATTTGACATATATTTTGACATAAATTACGTTCATTATGTTTGATGTATTTATTATTTTAGACTCTTATATAATCTATATAATTATAAAATTAAAGTAATAAATAAATTTTATTTTTTAAAATTTTGTTTTTTCAGGAGTTTTTTTTTTTTTCTAAAAAAGAAAAGAAAAGCTAGCTCTTATTCTCGCATTGGTGCTTTTTTTTTTTTTTTTTTTTTTTCTTTTTTGCCTGAAAAAAAAAGGGCTAAGCATTGACTCATCTCAGTTCAAGTCCTCACAACTGCTTCCCTGCTAAGCAAATGACTCATCGTCTGTTCAAGTCCTCCTCAAAAACCCAAAGAAAAAGAAAAAAAAAAAGGAAAAAGATCGAAGCTAAAGACTCTTTGATAATACAAATTTGCGTTAATTTGCTCGAAAACCAAAAGACAGAAAAACCCAAATCTGATCCTCTGGCCATGGGAGTCTCGCCGTCGCCGGAAATGGAGGTTTCAGTGAGGAGCGTGGAGAGGATCATAGGCTACAGATTCAAGAACAAGAGGCTTGTGGAGGAGGCCCTAACTCACTCCTCTTCTTCCTCCTCCGGCGCCGATCCCGTCACTTACCAACGATTGGAGTTCGTCGGAGACGCCGTCATCAGCCTTGCCGTCAGCAACTACTTCTTCCATGCTTATCCCCAGCTGAAGCCCGGCGAGCTAAGTAGTTTACGTCGTGCTAATGTTAGCAATGAGAAACTCGCTCGCGTCGCAGTCCGGCACGGCCTCTACCAATACGTTCGACGCTTTAATGTTGACTCTCTAGACGATCAGGTATATTTTCTGTTAAGCTTATTTTTGCAAACAGCCAGCAAAGAATATATATTTGGTTACTCTCTGGGATTTTTTTTGTTATTATTATTTTTTTAAAATTTAATTTTCTTTTATTGTGAAATGTTTAATAGGTTGGAGAATTTACTGAAGCAGTGAGAGAAGAAGGTGATAGGGTTGTATATGGTGGATCAGTAAAAGCCCCTAAAATCCTTGCTGACATCGTGGAGTCCATAGCAGCTGCTGTTTATTATGATGTCAATTTTGATTTGCAAAGACTATGGAAGGTATGAGCGTGTATATATATGTATATATTATAATGCTCTTTCCTCTGCTTTTCCTTGTCTTTCAATTAACCTAGACTATATATCAAACAATAGGTTAATGGTTTTTGTTTTTGGGTTTTATTCATGAGCTTGGAAGCACTTACTTAGTTGCCATTGTTGTATACTTGTAGATCTTCAAGTGTGTTTTGGAGCCTATAATTACACTTGAAGACTTAGAGAAACATCCCCAACCGATAACGAAGCTGTACGATCAATGCCAAAAGCAAGGTAAACAAGTTGAGATTAAGCCATGGAAAGAAGGGTCCAAAAATGTGGCAAGTGTTTACGTTGGTGGCCGCTTTATTGTGTCCGCTTCTTCTGACCAAAGAGAGATTGCAAGGCTTGATGCTGCTAAATTAGCTTTGCTTAAGTTGCCGCAGTCGAGGCCTGTTGATGATGCTGCTGATGTTAATGGAGTCTTTGAGATTGAAGGAGCAAAACACAAGCTACATGAAGTTTGCCAGAAGAAGAAATGGACCAAACCCATTTACAAGTATGAATTTTTTACTTAATATGATCGCTCTGTTTTACTCAAATACAGCTACAACATATACATATACATATCTTGGGTTCATGCCCATCTTTCTTGTGTATTATTGAATCCATATTACTCTTGTTATAAATTGCAGCACTGAGAAAGAACTAGGTCCTCCACATGAAAGAATTTTTGTATGCTCGGTTAAAGTTGCAATCACAGCCGCCGACACAATCTTCATAATGGGAGGTGCAAGGTCTAGACTAAAAGATGCAGAAACTTCTGCAGCCTCCATGATGATTCGTGCCATGCAAGAATCTGGTTATACATAACGTTGCTCCTCTGTTTTCAATAATATGATAAATATATATATATATATATATATATATAGACTGTACCATGCACAATTGTAAGTTGTGGCATTGAAATGCATGACTTGTGGGATGCCACAGTATGGTTTTATGTTGTAATCAAATCTTATATAATTTTCGAAGTAACGACCTTGCAAAATAGCCATGGAATGGGCGAAGTTGATATGTTACAAGTAAGTGCTTATTGCTTGCACTCTGTGTGGGCTTGTAATATTTAGAACAAATCATGGACTCATTTGGTACATTGAAACTCTATTATTCTAGTTTTCCATTTATTTTTTACATTGAGGGTGCGAAGATTATTGGAAATTTTGGATTGTTTGTATAAAACATACTTATTAGTTTTTACATCTGGGCTGGCCCTATGGAACTGTTAGGTTATTGTAGTTGCTGTACAAATGTTGTATGGTATAGAATTTCATGTTGCACGACGTCAAATTATCCCAATGTTCTAAATATTTTTTTTACTGTTTTGTTAAATGTCATGTTAATACCATAAGAATGAAATTCGTCAATCAATAATAATAGAAATAATATAATACGTATTTAAAAAAAAGAAAGAAATAATAGAATACGTAAAGTCCAATATTATTATTTTTCTTTGATGAATATAAAGTGCAAATTTTGATTTATCAATAATTTTATTTTTATAATAGTTGTGTAAATGAGAAAATATATATTTTTTTCTTTTATGACTCGGAAAATAAGTTTGACTAGAGTTGAAAAGTATCGCCTGGACTGAAAATTACTCTTATTGTAAAATACCAGTTTTACCCTTTTCAATCGGGAACATCGCTGAACCGTTGGTATCCTCTGAAAGTGGTCTCTGTAAAACCCTAGGCCTCCTCGTGCATCATCGTCCCGGGGCTTCAAGCTCAATGAAGCCCAATCAACAGGACGACGCCCAAGACCCACAAAACCCCAAAGAAACCAAATCACCACCATCTTCTTCTTCTCCTCCTCACCGTAAGAAAACCAGGGACTTGCCCACTCTCTCCGAATGCCACGCCTGCAAATTCCGAATCGACATGGCCGACGGGAAAACCAAGCTTCAAACCCTCTACAGCGAGTGGCGCATTGTTCTTCTCTGCAAGAAATGCTTCGCTCGCGTCGAGTCCTCGGAGATTTGCTCGTATTGTTTCGGCGCAGCAGCAGCTTCAGAGGATTGTTTCGCTTGCTGCGAGTGCAAGCGCCGAGTTCACAGGGATTGCTTCTCTGAGTACAAAGGTGCGCAATCATGTTTGGGTTCGGACGAGGTCTCTGTTTGCTGCATGGATTGCTGGATTCCCAAACCGCTGGCGAGCTGGAGAGGGGTTTCGAAGGATAGGAACGGTAAGAGGAAGAGAAGGACTGGTTTGGAATCTGGGAATTCGTTATCGGATGGCGGAGACCATGAAGGGGTGTTGGAAGATGTGATCAAGGATGCGAATTCTGTGGTGGAGAGGAAGATTGAATCGGCCACTAAGGCTAGAGAGAAGGTGGTGAAGAAAGCTGTGGTGGCGAAAAGGGCAATAGAATTGGCTACTAATGCATTGGGTTTTGTTGTCAAGAAAGATGAGAATTGTGCAGAGGATTCTGTTGATGATTCACGATTGGCATTCGAGTTGCATCGAGCCATAAATAGTTCCCCAAGAAGGATTTTGAAGAAACTGTGTACTGTGAATCTGAGTGTTTTGTCTGTTCCAAAAGGATTGGAGTGTGATCGCTTGGTTAGAGCGTCCTGTTCTGTGAATGAAAGTGCTTGTGGGAGGCCTGATTCTAGCAGTTCTAACCCAGATAAGAATGTCTCGGAGCCGTGTGATTTGTCATTGAAGGAAGGAGAAGGGAGTTGTTCAGTTAAGCTGATCAGCTTTTGTGGAGATGACAATGGTATGGATTTTGAGTCTCTTTCTTTTTCTAAAGAAGGAGAGTCTATTGAATTAAACTGTAAAAAATGTGATGCAAAGGCTGATTGCATTTTATACAAGTACCAGAGGAGGAAGAAAACTGATCGTTATTTCTTCAAGTATAGTAAGAGAAAAACCAGATTGAAACCAGTTTCTCTGCAAGCTTCTGCTTCCTGAAGGGAACAGGTAGGAGAATACTTACTGCTCTGCGTTATATTTATTTAATGTATGAGTTGGATTTTTAATACCTCTTTCATTGTGATTGTTCACGTAGAAGTAATAGCAAATGATTGTTTGTATAGTATTAATTTATTTTTTTGTTTCAGTCTTTCAGATGATTTCTATTGTATCTATTACTAATACATGCAGCTATGATGTCGCTTGTGGATAGCGCACGCTTGTGTTTTATCTTTATTGTGGTTCCTTGGTCATCTTTTTCTTTCCTTACATCCTAATATCATTTGCTTGTCATTTTAATTCATTGATTGAACTTGTTGAATCATCATTAAAACTCTGAATTTCACCATTGAAGAACACCCTTATCAGATAACCCTATAACACACTATGACCTTCCTTAGGTTTGCTTGCAAGCATTATCATAATCCCAGAACAGGTTTATAATGAATCTTTTCCACCGAATACCAGACCCGAAAGCATCCTAATTGTTTCCCTCTCCTCCTTATAACCCTAAAAACTTTAAAACTTCCAATTATTTAAAATTTTTTTACCTGTGGTTTGGTTTCCTACATTGTAAACTCCAACCTACCACACTTCCCCATCCCTTGACATGTACCCTAGACTAAACATAGATTCCTCACTAACCTTTGCTCCGTTTGTAAAATCTTAAAAGATGAATTGCTGGACAAACTTTTCCTCCAAAGTGCTTATCAAAACAAGTTTACCAACCACAAAATTTTAAAGTCCTAGGAATAGAAATTTCTAAGAAAAGTGTCTCCAAAGCACTAATAAATTTCTACGCAAAGAATCTCCTAATATTGCTACTAATACTCATTTGCTGTCTTGATTTTGAGTCTGAAAATCTTAGAAGAGAAGTAACTCATCCACTTTTAATAGCCTTCATAAAGTTGTGTTATCAGAGGCTTGTAAAATATTAGGAAAGAGTAATTCATCCATTTATAATAGCATTTGTAAACCAGTGTCATGAGTGACTCTGGTGTGGAACACACTGAAATTTTGGAATAGAAGGGCTTCATATGTTAAATACACTGAAATTTAGAATAGAGGGGCGTCATATGTTCAATATTTGATGTACCAAAGGTCTATAAATTACAATACAGTTTATGATATAATAAGATTATTAAAGTATATGGATTCTTGGTGTTTTAATGGTGCAAAAAAATGCTCAAGAGGTTGCACAAAAACCTAAGGGAAATTTCGGCTACAGCAAAGGAAAATATGACATTTGAATGGATACTGCTTAACATTGACTTGAATACTTTCAGTTCAAAAATTTTTTGTTGCAATTTGTTAAGGGGTTTGAATGGAGATTTTGGAAAGAGGTATAATAGGTTTATAGTGCTCGAAATAATTGGTACTTATGAAATTTCCCAAAACATGAAAGTCAGCATTCAATACGCTATGTTTGGTAGGAGGGTTGGAGAGGGGGAAGGATGGAGTGGATTATATAAATCCCTCGTGTTGTTTGGTACGATGGGAAGGAAGGAGAGCACAAAGGATAAAAGTGTAAATAAAAATTTATTAGTTAGTTAGAAAAACTCCCCGTCCTCCAATCCATCCAATATTGGAGGGAGTGTTTTTGATGCAATCCATCCTCAAATCCACTCCCTCCATCATTCCATTATACCAAACACCCTCACACCTCAAATCCTTCCGCAACTCCCTCCCCCTCCCTCAATGCCCCCACAAATTCCTCCTACCAAACAAGGGCGTAGGAATGAGAAATATAAAAGGTGTATTTGTAGTAAACTCATGAGGCTTGTATTTATGTTTTATGTTTAGGTGGAAATTAGTTCCTTTTTAAAGATTTCTATAAAATACCATTTAGTCAGATTACAACACATGCTGTCTGTTGGAATTATATCATCTAAGGAAGTCAGCATTCCCTAGGGAAATGGCAAGCACAAGCTTGCTAATTGTTACTTCATGCTTCCAGTTGTTAGTTTAGACTGTATGCTAAAATTTAGTTTCAGTTCTATTGGTTTTGTTTAGAAATTTCACATTTATTTAAGATAAATGTATTAATGAAGTTGTTAAATAAAATATAGTTCTTAATAACTTATTAAACCTAGATAGTATTGGGAAGTGAGGATCGATTGATTTAAGTGTGCTTTCTGAAGCTTTAAGAGTCATTTTTAGATTTCTCTACAATCAATCAGGTAACCACCAAAACCTATAAACAAAAAGTTTCTTCAAGAAGCACATTGATGCTGCTGAAAATTAAGGGGAGAAAACAAATTTTCCTAAGTGTGCTATTCATGCTTCAAGCAAAAAAAATAAAAGAAAGTGTGTTATCCACGCAAGAATACCAGAAATAGGCTACAAATTGTTGATTTCAGAATAATAGAAATACCAATAACCAGGACTAGAAGAAAAATGTGAAGTTTCTGTTTCATTTCATGTGTTTTAAATCTAATACAAATGCCCCTTTGCATAGGGATACAAGTATGCAATGAAATAGGAACAAATGAAATTTCCAAGCTGAACAATTAAAATAAGAGCTAGAAAGTTGACATAATTGTCCTATGATTTATAATTTGATATTGATAGGATTTGATTCCTAAGTTTTCACACAAAGTTAAGCTAAACATGTCAATTCAGGTCCCCCAAACTGTGGGATTTGGCTAAAATCAACATGCATAACACTACAGTGATTACATTTATTCTCACTTTTATTTTTTTCTATAATTTATGCTTTGTGATGGTCCCCTAAGATTAGTCTAGAACTTTGTGTTCATGATGTAGGACATATAGGAATTGAAGAGATTAAGGATAGGATGCTAGATCACACTAAATCATTCTAATAATCACTCCTAGGAACAACTAGTGCACACCTAGGTTAATCTTGGCTTCAAACCTAGATTAAGATTTGCATAACACAAAACCAAAAGACAATTGATTTCTCTCCTGAAAATATTTTCTATCTTGCTTCTTTCATTCATGCTCTATTTATAGAGACTTGTAGTACATGAGCTTGAAAAACAAAATACATGTAATGTATCTAGCAGCAGGACCCAAGAGATACATGTGAACACCAATGAGTTTAAAAACCCTAAAAAATGTGGCTAACTTCTATGTACGTGGTTTTAGATAAACATGCCAAATCAATGTTTGGCTTTAAAATATGGTTTCCTTCTCTGTGATAAACTTTAATGGGCTGCTTTCATTGGTCTACATCAGTTCAACATCACACAATGAAGTGAATATGCATATAAACTACCACGATAGGGAAGGGATGCATTTTGAAACCTTTATTTTTGTTTGCATAATTTGATTTTGTGTGCATATTCATTGTGCGAGCGAGAGTGAATTGAAGGCTACAGGACAAAAGCTAGCATATAGTCAGGAAGTTGGTGGATAGTGGAATATTGCCCAAATCCAACTTTGACTATAGGTATTTGAAGGTTATAGGGATTTAGATGGAGATCTTTTAATATAGTTTGATGGCATGTAGTTAACAGTTCCATATTTTAGTTGTTACATAATTGAAATCATAGGCTGCAATTACAAAAAATGCATTATATTTTCAGATACTATTTCTCAAAGCTCAATTTTTTCTTTTTGTATTGATATTTTTTTCCCCTTCATAAGTTGGGTTGAATTACATTAGTTTGTCAGACTATTCTAATTTTTCTCTGAAAATACAAATATATTGTGAGAAAAGATGCTTATATTGACCTTTTAATAAACTACAGTATGAATAGCACAGGTCTGTTACATAGCTAAACGCTTTACACAATATTAAAAGGCGCTGCAGATTGAAGCATTTCCTATGGAAAACTGTGTTAAACTGAGACTAGACTTTTTACTGAACTTGACTCTTTACTGCAATCTAAACATTATTAAAATATCCTTAACATGCAAAACTTGGAAAGTATTTGGCAATAATATTGTCAGGCTCTTAATTCACCAACAAAAAAAGAAAAATGCACGGCTCTTGTGCAACTCTGGTGCATCAGAGAACCTAATATCTGGTGCTTCAATGACAACATTATAGTTTCATATTCTTCTTTTGGTTGGTTGCTAAGCTTATGTTAGATATCAGGACATCCTTTTTCTAATTTCTTCTTGTGGTCTTATTCTCATTTTATCATGAAGTGACTTGCTTCAGCGCTGAGTTATATTTTTAGTCTAACTTTCTGTCTGCTTCTCTTTGGTTGCAGATGATGTCCAACCTTTGTGGTACATTAACCAGACATATGAAAGAAAAAGACTTTGTAGGACTAGTTTTTCCTTGGTGATGCGACCCTAGTTGCTTCTCCAACAGCACATTAAGTTTTGTGTAAAGATTGTACAAATGCGTGAAAGAATAGGTAGATCCATTACCATTACTTCCAGATGTGGTGCTGGGGTGAGTTGTTATTTTGAGCTACCTCTAGGAACAAGCAGGAAGGTTAGTTTATACTAACTTTTCCGCAGTGAGTCATTTAGTGAATGTTAATAACTGTTCACGACGTTGAAAGCTTGCCTGTGATGTTCATTTTTGGTTTGATTGTTTGTGATTCAGTAATTTATTTTATTACAGGGGGGCAGAAAACACATACACTAGCTCCTCTATAGGGATAGAGACTCCTTATCTGCGAAAAGAACATCAAGTCCCTCAACTGAATTATATTCAGAGTATGAACTCCCAAATAAAAATTCAAACTAAGATTACCTACGATCAGCCAGCCTATCTGATTCTCTATAAATATGGCTTATGTAAATTGAAGACTAGAGAAAAATTCCTCTTATTTTTCTTAGTAAACTTACGAATAAGATTACAAATATATAGAATCTAACATTTATAGAGAAGAAAAAAATCAACCTAATTAATACTAAAATAGTTAATCTAATCAACTTAATTAATACAAAATAAGTCAACTATAAGTAAGGAAATTTTCAACACTCCTCCTCAAGCTATTTTTCATTTACAGTGGAATTAGTTACTTGGAGTACCTTCGGTGAGTATTCAGCAAGCTGTCTTTATGTTGAAAGACCTTTGGCGAGTATATTAGCAAGCTGTCTTTCTGTAGACACGTAAGGTGTACAAACGAATCCATTCTCCAACTTTAGTAAAGTGTCAATCCATTTCCACGTGCTTGTTCGATCATGTTATTGTGGGCTATATTGATAGCTGATTTGTTGTCACACCGGATTGTGGGCTATGTTGATAGCTGACTTCTTGTCACGATATAATTTCATCGTTTCTTTCTATTAGGTTAAGAGATTAACAATTATAATCTTTAATCATAATATAATCTTTAATCATAATAATTTACAGGTGCGATCGTATCAGCACTAATACACCAAATTCTATCAGAATTCCGAAGTTAAGTTTGTTCAGGCGAGAATAATATTAAAATAGGTGACCTTTTGGAAAGTACTCGTGTTACACCCCTTTAAAAAAATCACCAAAAAATAGAAAGAAAACCATAACAATTCACAAATACCATATGCTGTAGCACGAAATTCACAGCTTCTGCAGTAGACATAGCATGAAAATCAGCTTAAGCTCTTATCAACATTGTGGTGATGCTAGTAGATTGTATAAATTTAGAGCTATTAAAGAACGTGCTCTTCTAAGCCTACAGATATGACAGACTCAATCTAGTATTTTCTCAAAACATTCAATAATGTGCTAATTCAACCAGGGGTAAGGTTAATTCGTTCGATCAGGGAGAAAATGATTTATAAAATTGAAATTAATATTTTTTTACCCATCTTATATAACGTAGTCAAGTATTTGCCGCTCTATTTGTTGGGACAAAGAAACTCTGATAAAGTTTGCAATCCATCTCCTTTGAGTCAAACATAAAACCTAATTTAAGATAGATCAACATAATTAAGATGGTAGGATGTTTCATTTCTCTTAAAGAAAAATAAACATAGAAAATGAATAATAAATGGAATAGAATGCGCAGCCCTGATGATGAAGTGTCTTCTTGCCCTTTCAAGTGTTAGAAGAGAGTTTATGATTATTTATCTTGGCCTCCTAACACCTTCAAAGATTTTGTAATTTAGTATATACCCATTAATTATTTTGCAGTAATTTTTAGACCAGTTTTATGTAAGAACGGTAAAGTAAAAGAACAAGAAAACAAATTGACAAAGGAAAGCAGGTAATTCTTCTTTAGTTTTTTGGAAAATTGTTGAGGCACTCTCATAAGTCAGAACAAATATTTGGAAGCTTTTCCCATCCTTAAAATATACATTAAAATAATTAAAAATTACAGTAAGAAATAACTAGATGTCATTCCCATCCTTTATACATTCACCAAAGTTTTCAGCTATAAATATTAGACTTCCTCCCCAGTTTTTTTTTTTTTAACTCTAAATTATATTCAATCATACTAGAGTTGAAATATCGAAGAAATACACAAATTATAGAAGTCTATTTTAATATATAGTTTAATATATATTGTCAAGAATGATTTTTTTGTAACTTTATATCTTTAATTTATTTCAACATATCAAATCAACCAAACATTATTTGTAAAAGTTACGTGCATGTACTTTTTACAATACTGAGTAAAAAAAATTTAAAGGACTAAAATAGACCCACCACCTTCCACTATATATTAATAAAAATAATATAATACCAAATTAATACCATTTTACAGAAGCCATTCAACAAGCTAGCTCCAGCTTCATGGAAGTCTCTGTTCAAATGCCTATTGAGATTTAGTAAAAGAGAAGTTTTCATTTCCATTTTATTTTTCTCTCAATTAATTTATGTCATATTAAATTACAATATTTTACCAACTATATTCTTACAAGAGACCAAAGGGTATAGTCATATAGGCAAATAATCATGATCAACATTAGTTTGTTATGGCCATTGGCCATTATTCCTTAATTAATTACATTTTTCTAATTATTTTATGACCTCCCTATCCCTCTGTACCAGCATCATCACTACCATCTCCTTCAAACAATATATTACATTCCAAAACGGCACCAACCAAAAGCAATGCCAAAGAAGCCGGCACGAAGAAGATAACGCAGTGGCTCCGAGCAGCGGTGCTGGGAGCCAACGACGGACTGGTCTCCGTGTCTTCGGTAATCATGGGTGTTGGAGAAAAGAGAAATCAAAGTGATGTTGCTTGCCGGGTTTGTAGGGTGGCTTGCTGGGGCTTGTAGCATGGGCATAGGAGAGTTTGTGTCCGTGTATACTCAGCTTGACATAGAGATAGCAAAGGAAAACCGGCGAGAAAGAAGAAGATGGAGAGAAAGTTGATAAGTTGCCGAATCCATTACAAGCGGCAATGGCGTCGGCATTTGCGTTTTCGGTCGGAGGGTTGGTGCCGTTGATGGCGGCGGAGTTTATAAGGGAGTATAAGGTGAGAATTGCGGTGGTGGTGATGGTGGCGAGCTTGGCGTTGGTGGTGTGTGGAGGGGTGGGGCTTTCCTTGGTTTGACCAAGTTGATTGATTTTAGTGGAGCGGAAATGTGATAATATGTACATATATATATATATATATATATATATATATATATATTTCTTTGTGTTTCTCTTTTATATATCAATCTTTTTTTTTTTGTTGCTTTTCCCTTTTGGGTATGAAGTGTGTTCATTCATGCTATAAACTGATGTGTTTAAACTAATAAGTTTGGACAGGTCTAAAAAAGTTAGACTCCTTCATTAATCCCCATAAATTTAGATTTCAATTGTATTATAAAGATGGTGAGGCTCATTTACACTTATTGGTTATGTATATATATATATATATATATATATATATAGAGAGAGAGAGAGAGAGAGAGGGGTAATTTCCATATCATTTATATATGTGTTTCTGATTGAAAAGAATCAGTAATATTAGAAATTATTCATTTAATTATTTCTAATATGTTAAATGCATGATAAAAAAAATCTATGTTTTAATTATCCTTCCATTTCCATAAGAGATATATACTTTGAATTTGGCCAAACGTAACTTATTAGATTACAGTTAAAAGAAAAAAGATCGTTATATATTCTTTACGATTTCTTTAAGTCACAAATAATGGGTTTCTAACATTTGGCATTTGGTATCAGAGTTGGTCATGGAAATGTCTATGAAATTCATAGCTACCAACCAATCTTGTGCCAGGCACCATTACAGTCATGGTCCAAAGCTTTATTGAAGAATGACACACACAGGCTACATGAAACTGTGATTTTAAGTTTCCGCATATTCACACCAAAATACTCATAGTCGAGTGCAGCCCCCTAAAGGAGAAAATGGCTACATCGTCATGTCATCTTGGAACTTAGGTAATTAAATTGCCTTATTTTGCCCCCTAATTTGAATTTCTAGCTTCCATGTTTATTCAAACTACTTCTATTTTTTTTCCACATCAATATTAGACCTTTAATTTTCTTTTTAACACTAATACGTCTAAATTATGTACTGATCTGTTAATTGCCTTCCTAAATTAAAAAAAATAATATTAATATCTATTAAATTTTAAAACAGATTGTACTTGATTCATAAATATTTAACCTTAAACACATTTATAAAAATATATATGAACAATTAAATATATACGTATGAATAATTTGGAATTGTTTTTAAAATTTAACAATTTGAAAGATAGTTTTCAATTTTATATATAATCAATGAGACCCCAAAAAACAAAATGATATTGGAACTTAGCACTAAGAAGTGTTCTAAATTAGGAAAAAAAACTCCAGCATTTTAGAAGTTGATACTTCTACTCTATTTAAACTACACAGATAAAAATATTAATAAAGTATTATATGATACCACGTCAACGTGCCGGAAATATAAACTCCAAGAGCACTGCAGTTTTTTTCCTAATCCAAAGAAGCAGAGAAATGTGCCGTTGGAAAATAGAACAAGAAGAACAACTAGGCTTTCAGAAAAGTGATTCCCTACGAAAAGCCTATTTTAATAGGTATAGGGGCGCAGGCGAATCGTCTCGGACGACGAACCACGACACAGAAACCCAGTCAAACCATAAACGGAAAGACCGGTCGCTTAGTCCACTCCACATATCTGACAAGAAAAGTGCAACGCGCGTGTAATCCACGCATCTTCTACTTTTTTTGACGCGGGAAAGTAGGCATGGCAAGAGGTGCAATATTCGTTCTCGCCGATGCCACGTGGAAATGCATGCAAGGCCTTCTGACTTCGGTATTTTGATTTTTGTAAATATATTTATCTTATAGTGTTATTATTATTTTTACAAATTATGTAAATTTTATTTATATTACTTGAAATTAAGTACTTTTCTTTTGGTGGAGAAAAATATATTAATTACACAAATCTTTCCTCAAGTTATTAAGTTTTAAATAAATCTCTTAATCAAATATGAAAAATAAATACAAAGCCTCCCTTTTAAAAGGAAATAAATAGCAAATTGTCATCATAGTTGTAACGTTCACAATCCTACAATCAATATACAAATTAATGAAATGATTATATTATTTTATATGAGAAAACTTTATTTTTTGCTGCAATTTTTATATGACAAAACTTGCCCTCTATCAATTTCATTATGTTTATATAGAAGTGATAAATACTTTAACAAGGTAAATTACAATTAAATTAATGTTAAGAATTTAAAAGACAACGCTAATATAAACTACTAATTTTTGTAATACATTATAAAACTACCATTAAGAGGCTGATTGGGATTGCTTTTGAACTTCATAAATCTAATTATTGCAGAATTCAACTTAATAAAAGCATTTGGTAAACTAAATTTAAATCAGATTATTGGATAACCACTCTCCACTGACAACAGCTTTGAAAAGCAGCCTGAGATTAGCTTCTCATATTTAGATTTTTATAACGCAATAAAGCAAGATACCCATTATAAAATTAGTTAATAATATATAATTAGTAACTTGCTTTAATAACATAATGTCTATTTTAGTACTTATAAATAATAACAACGGCAAAATAATATTATTTACCAAACATTAAAATTCCTAATTTATCATCAGCATTTTTGAAAACAGTTTACCCAACACTTAAGCTAATTTTTTTGGAGACATTTACTAAAAAATTACTATATAAAATTTAAAGGAATAGAAAAAAAATTAATTTTTTATATTTGTTATATATAATTTCATAAAAATATATAACAACGTAAAAGTAAAAGTTATGGTGCTTGCATATCCACCTGTGAAACAGTGATAAAAATAATGTACGGGCATTCGTAAATTAGTAATTATCTTCTAAGGATATTATTATATATTATATAATTTTTCGTCTTTGACAAAAATGTATTTGTCCTGCTTCAGTTGTCACAGGTGTCAGTCTAAAGCCTACCGACGCCAACTCTGCACACCCTGCGCGATCCCATTGGTGGTTTCAACATATTCATCCAAGTGGTCGCCCGTACTGTACACTTCTTTCCGGAGACTTCCTTACTGTTTTTGTTTCGTTTTTTTTTCTAATTAATATTTTTCCCAAAAGAAGAAAAATGAAATACAAATTTTATAAAAAATAATTAACTTCAGCTTTCTATATAAATATATTATTTTTTTTGCTGCGGGCTTAAACTGTCCGCGAGACTCACGCCACCAAAGCTTCCGGAGTTATATAATTTCTGAGATTACGAAAATGCCACCTCTCTCTCTCTAGGAGTCAGTTTGTTGCAGAGACAGACAGTTGCTGGATTACTGCTATTGGCATAGAGAGAACGAAGAAATTGTAGACTAGAGAGAGAAAGAGCGTGTGTGTGTGGATCGTTGAGATTAAAAAGAAATAATAATAAAATAAAAATTCCGAAGAGTGGAGAGAGAGAGCCCTAGAAATTCGGGGATGGCATCGTCGAAGGTGGTGATGGCGTCCACGTCAACGACGAATACGGATCTGCCACGACAGTCGTCTATATGTTCCCTCTCGACCATCATCGCCGATCTCCAAAACTCCGATGATGCCTCCAGAAACCTCGGTTCCATGAGCATGGACGACCTTCTCAAGAACATCTACTCCGAGCCACCGCCACCGCCTCCGCCGCAACAGCAACGGCAACAGACAGACGCTGCCTTCCCTGCCGGAGATGGCGGCGGCGAGTCGATCTCGCGGCAGGAGAGTTTCTCGCTGCCGAAGGCCGTTGGGAGCAGGACCGTGGAGGAGGTGTGGAAGGAGATGACGGTCGGCGTGACTGATAGGAGGCCGGATGATGGAGATGGCGGTGGCGGTTTGGAGGGGATGACGTTGGAAGATTTCTTGACGAAGGCTGGAGCGGTGAGAGAGGAGGATGTGAGAGTCCCTGTGGTTGCTGGTTATGGTCAGTTCCAGTCGCAGCCTCAGGCTGGTGGTGGTGTTGTGGAGAATCAGATGGTTGTGTATGGAAATGGAAGTGGAACAACTGCCGGGAGAGGAAAGAGGAGAGCCGTGGAAGAGCCTCTTGATAAGGCCACCCAGCAGAAGCAGAGAAGGATGATCAAGAACAGAGAGTCCGCTGCCAGGTCCAGAGAACGCAAGCAGGTCTGTTAACGGCCTTTTCTTTGTTATCTTCGAACTTTGGTCGGTTGGTTACTGATAAAATGGAAACAAAATGAAAAAGGAAAATTTGAGTGCTTTTTTGGGTTATTTTTTGTTATGCTCTTTGTTCCAGAAATGAAAAATGTTAGAAAAGAAAAGAATATTAGGTTAAGGTTTTGTCATAAGATCTTCCACATTTTATTATAAATTGAAAAACTTAAAATGATTAATTTAGATGGTGGCATTTCTGTATTTGTTTAGATCCACTTGCAATTTCTGTATTTTTTTCCGTCAATTGCATTCTATTTTCTCACTGTTCTGTCGCCAGTGAAATGAAGGACAAAATAAAGAAAAGTGAAAGTAATTTAATTTCGTATGCCCCCTGTCAAAGTATCACCTAAAATAGTCAAAAGCTTCAAGCAAATTGAAAGTTGGCATTGTATTTATTTTATTTTTGTTTTTGTTTTTGTTCACTCTGATCAGAAGTCTCATTAAATTTGGTTCCACGCTATTTGATCCTCTTGAGTTTCTAAAAGTTCTCCTTTTTGTGGGCCGTTTAGGAGTGTTAGGGTTAGTGATAAAGATGAAATATCTTCAATTTATAACTTGATGTCTTATCTTCAATATGATGTTTTATTTTGTGCTTTTTTCCATGTTAGGCTTACACCGTTGAGCTAGAGTCTCTAGTGACACAGCTGGAGGAGGAGAATGCAAGGTTGTTGAGAGAAGAGGTATGTAATTTGGACAATATGCTGTAGCTATTGTTCTACCAAGTAGTTTGAAATCTGTGGTTCCTTTTCTATTCATTGTCATTACCTTCATCCTCATCTTCATAATTATTATATTTTGGGTTCAAAGACAGTTTTGACTAGACTGTTTTTTAACTGATTAAACTTTGTCATACAGTACTCAAGTCTATTTCTAATTTACTGTGTCAATTTTGGGCAAATGAGGAGATTAGATTGCATGAACAAACCTAGACGCATTGGAGTGGTATAATGATCTGACTATTTAGTTTTCTGAGGAGACTATGAGATGGCACCGATCAGTTCTTTCACAGCCTCTTCCAAACAAAAATTTGAAATTTCTCAAGTTTGCTGCTTGGAGTGAGAAAAAGAAAAAACAGAGACTTAATTCCAGCCTCTAAAGGAACAGACAATCTTCAACTTCTCTTTCATTTTGGCTCAATACTTAATTAGAAAACAACAATTTCTTTTTGAGACTTGCACCTCTTGCTTTCTGTAGGAATGAAATTTTGTTGTGAGAGAGAAAATCAAGAGGGTTGCTGCAACAATGCTATATAATCTTTACTGCAGCCTTTTATATCATGACCACATAGTGCATGAATATATGAATCTAGCCACTATAAACGCTCCAGTTCTTTAGTTAAGTCCAAGCGATTAATGATTGGATACTTGTTAATCCAAATTGTTCCTCTGGGAAACTGATTCTTTATTTTGACGATCCTATAAATGATAATCACACACTACAATACTATTAATATATGGGTTTCATGGTTGTAATGTCTAAGTCAATTATTGTGAAATCAAAATCTGTTGGCAACTTTTTGAGTAATCAACATTTTTGGTTGCAGGCTGAGCAGAAGAAAGAGAGGTTTAAGCAGGTACATGTTATGTGTATTTATGTTTGTTAATACATGAAATGAAGATTGAGAAAGATCACCTACGTCTATTATCTTTTAATTGTGCATGTGCTTGCGTTGCTATCAACGGTTTAATTAAATTAATTTATGTGTATGTATGATTTATATGCTCCTATGGTATCTTGAATGTCCTGTGTGTCCAGTTTTTAGTTTTGGCTGAATGCAGTGGTAATCAAAGCTCGGCCAGGTTTATAAGAATCTTTTTCTTTTAAAATCTAGGATTACTGATATTACTTGACTTTACTAGTTAAAGGAGTAAAAGCTTTCAATGTAAACTAAATTTGAGAAATGGCTATTGTATGTTGACTTTGTAGTATGGTTGTTGCTACGTAGAAATTATTATTGCTGAAGAAATAATTTAGTTCCATACACGCATGTCTTACGTGGTTTTAAAATGTGTAATTCCATTCTAGAACAAGTTGAATGGTTCTCCATGCATGCAGGTTTAGTTTCATAATTAGTTTTAAGTACATAGCTATAATACGAACAAAGAATTGCAAGGAAAAGGACTTGAAAAATCCATGAAAAAGATAAAATTTGATCTAAAAAGCTTAATGTTCTAATTCTGAGGTTAAAATGAACTAAAGTTTCTCTTACGTGGTTAAATTGAAAGAAAATGGTATAGCAATACCAGAACATATATGAGCTGAAAAAGTATCAGAAGAACACAGAAAAGTGTATATTGTAATGAAAACAAGATGTGCTTTCTTTATTGTCTAGGCCTTTCCTCATTCTGAAAATTTTTGTTTTACGTACTTAGGTTATGTGCAGTGGAGTTCTTTTGTGTTTCCCGTGATGATCTTTTACCAAAATATCTAAAACTTATTTGACCATGTTTGACACAAAAGTAATGAGTTGTTTTTCTCTACTTTGCTGAATTCAAATGCACATAAATTTATTAAATTATTCAGAACACTGCTATATCCATAGAATTGTTACATAATAGTTAAACAAAAAATTAGTTTTTTTTTCTTCCCTGAACAAGGGAAAAGTGGTCTAATTTTTTTACTTGAGAATGCGGTTTGACCCTATTAAATATTGAACCCTAGTAGATCAACCCTGTTTTGTGGTTAGAAGGATAAAAAACCACAAATTAGTTACTAGAAGCTTTGGGACTTTATACATGCTTCATATGTTTGGTGGAAGTATTTAACTTTTCTTTATGTGTTCTACATCTAAGTTGTCAAAACATGTGGCACTCACCCTCACATGTAGGCATGTCTAATAACTAAGGAAGAAATACAGTCCTTGCTCGCAGAACCTATGAAATTATCCTTCAGGGTTAGCAGAATCCGAAACTAAAAAGTAATAGACAACCACACTCTGGTAACCTATTATGTCATCATTGTTCCTAATTCTCAAGTTGTTAGAAAGTGTGCCATGTGTATCTAGCCAACATGTTATGCACAAACTGTTAATCTCACACACCCTTGTTGTGTCATATCCTAATTTTTCAGCAATTAGATAGATAATTCCATAATGTATCGTATCCACAGGAATCTGTTTTGTGGCTTCATAGATAATAACAATTTGGGGTTTCTTTTGTTTGTGAAGTGAAGTGTTAGATCCAAACTGCATATGTGGGATGAATTGTGATTGGAAGAAGGATTTTGAGATTGAGATAATACTATTTGATAAGAAACAACTTAAACTGTGTTAGGAAAGACTTAGGTTGTGTTTGTTTTTTTTCACTTAAAGTCTTAGTACACTTAAAAGTGGATATTTAGGTGCTTATATATGGGAGTCATATCCCTGCAGTCTCTGTTGAATGCGAAATTCTTTCTGGTATATCCTAATTCTTTTGTGAATCCTGTATAGACATATCCGGCTTTTGAAACAAAATTTTTAAATTTGGAATCGCATCTTGTACTTCTTGGGTTTCAGTATTTTTAGCTGTGGATTTATTCTAGTCATGTTAATATAGAAAAGGACTTTAATTTTTTCTGAAATCCCAGGATGGGTTTATGTCATTTGCCTTTTGTTTTGCTTAACAGAGCTTGTCAAGTAAGTTATTATGAGTGACAACCTAAAAACAATTTGAATATTACTAACTTGAATGTAAATATATACGTTTCTTTTAATAACATATGTACTCTGTTGAGTTTTCCAAAAAGATTGCTGTGTAATCTTATCTGTATTGTCTTGTGTTTATATCTCTTATTCCTTTCCTGCATATTTGATTTGGTAATTTTCTAGGGTTTATGATGTGCTAGTCAACTGGGCTTCAATCAGAATAGGTTCTGTTTTGTTGTCTGATATGCTTAATTTAATTGATTTATATGAATCTTGATATAAATGTTTTGAAAACCAAAGGAAATTAGTCCTATTTGCTAATTTTGTGGGGTTTATAATGCACTGGTCAAATAGACTCTATTCTAAATTGATTCTATTTGTTAACATCATAGGCTCAGTTTACTTGATTTATACAGATCTTGATATTTGTATGTTGAAAGCCAAAGGAAAGGGAAATAAATTCAAATGAAACAAGTGCACCTGTTTGTAATAAAATTTTAAACTGGGAGTTCTCCGGAACAATTTAAGAACTCAATTGACGTGATCATTTTTCTATATTGCTCTCACTATCTAAGGAAGTATTAAGTAAGCACTAATAACCTCATTATGGTTAAGGATTAAAGTGATGACATCGACCTTACATAATAAAACTACCATGTATTTTAGAGTAACAACTTTAAAATATTTCCACAAACTGGAAACAAAAGGATAAACATGTACTTTTTAACAAAAATAAAATAACTTTCAGCATAACTTAGCTAAAAGAAGATTAGCATTGTAAAGTGGCTGGTCCGTATTTTAACCTCTAAGGTTTGTCAAGTATGGTTTGCTAATCCCATATTTTGTGTGTATATAGAGCTAATGGGCAATTGTATTACCATATTTCGTTTCCAACTCTTATACACGACAAATGTACAGGAAAACAAATTAAACTTTAAGGGTTTGAAATTTATATGGGAAGTCTCTTTTATGCTCTATTTCAATTGAATTTTATGGGGTCAGGTCCCAAACATAAAGGGAAGAAATATGGATTCATTTTGCATGTACCATGACAACGCATGGGTTAGTTGACTAGAAGTTATTAATTCTTCTCATATTTTTGCCTTTACCGTAGACTGCGAATTGCCTTTGTTTTTTTACTGCCTTTCTAGTTTAGTATATACCATCACTATTTTGGCACCAGCTTGCTGTGGTTATATTTGTCAGCTATCATGTGGGTATAGCAAAATGGTTGCTAGATAAATTTGTTGATTGAATTACAAATCTTATTGAATTGTATACTCTGTTTATTAAGAATGAAAATAACTGTTCATATTATTGGTTTACGGAGGTGTTTCGCATTATTCTGAGGTTAGATTATTATTTAGGCAATTGTAGCCCACTTGTTACTACCAGAACAATGTCACTGATGTTTAATATACTCATTGTCCTTGTGGTAGACTATGTCTATTGTTATATTTATTGAACATGTATAGATAGCATTGTTTACTTATAAAAAATGCACTATCATAACATGCAATTCAGTGTGATTCTAGTGATGTTGCAGATTTCATTCCCATTTATTAGAGATTATTACCTTTGAAGTGTTAGATTATTGCATATCCAACCTCATTTTTATTATTCTGCTTTATTTGATTTGCAGCTCATGGAGAACCTCATTCCAATAGGGGAAAGGCAAAGACAACACCGTGCTCTACGGAGAGTTAATTCTATGTACTGGTAGGCTAGACTAAACTCCTTCTATCTGGTTGTTCATAAGAATTCCATGGTGGCTGGACAAAGAAGAAACTTATATTGTTAAAAATAACATCAGAAAGGGGAGAGTAAATAGAGAGAGATGATTTCGGAGGTGATTAACCTCTGGAAGTTTTTAAGTAGAAGTTGACCTGTAAAGAAGAGCTAAATGACATGAATTTATTTCGGTGAGCATCACGTGACAGATTCATGCCCTTAAATCCACAGCTTGTAGGAGAGATCCTTTTGGCATCTGCTGGATTTTCAGAGTTAGGTGCTAGTAGATAATTAAAGAAAATAACCTTGTTTTATTTACAGAATGAGTGATGGCCCTTCATTCTTTAATCTTCATGTAGTTTGGTTTGGGAGGGGAGCTGATGATATTATACCTGGGACTTGTTTACACTAAAATAGTTCATTTAATTACTATAAAGTATATATTTTGTTAAATTCAGTATCACTGATAATTGCTCTTTGATGTTGTTAGATATGGGAATCACACACACACACACACACACACATATATATGGTACTTGGCGAGTAATTAATTAAACCTTGGGTTTCCATCCATAATTTAAATCTTTCAAGGATCCTTTTTTATAGGGTTTTTTGAAGCCATATTTAGGTCCACTGTCATTTGAATTTTTTTAGTTAATTTCTGTGAAAATAATTATTTTATTTCAAAATTACGAATTATTTTTGTAGTTTTTTTTTTATAATTCATCAAAATATTTTTTAGCTATATATTTAAAATTTTTAAATAGTTATATAAAAAAAATATAGATTGAGATAAAAAAAAATCATAATAAGCTTTAATAGATATCAAAGAGTATAAAAATTGAAATTTATAATAAAGTTTTTTTTAAAAAAAAATTAGTGATAAATTCGTCGTTAAAATTTATTTCGTTGTTAATAAAGACTTTATCATTGATGAAATTCATCGTTAAGTTGACGAATCACTTTATTATTATCGACGAAGCACTTTCAATGGCGAAGTTGACGAAGCGCTTCATTATTAGCGATAAACTATTTTATCAAAATGAATTTACATGATGAATTAACGATGAAATTTATGAAGGATGTATTTGATTTTTTATTTAAAAATTGATTAAAATAATAATTATAAGGAAAATTAATTAAAAAAATTTAAATATGTCTGAAATATGATATAACATCAAAAATTTTTTTTATACCTTATCAAATTGCAGGGTTTGTCCAATTTTACCTGAAAACTCTTATGCTCTAGTTTCCAATTTTGATCTCTTTTATGATGATTTGCCACCCAGTATATAAATGTGATGTGAATGACTAAAATTTGGAAAAACAAAAATGTGAATGACTAGATTTAGGGAATGTTAAAATAATTTCACTTATTTATTATTATTATTATTTTATTTATTTGTTTCTAAAATCTTGAAAGATAACTTCACTTTGATAGATTAATTCAGAGTGCAAGATCTAACCAACACAGTATTTTCTTATTTATTTATTTTATTTGTTTTTGATGCTGTCAACCAATTAATTACAATGGTTTAGTTAACCATTTTCTTTAAAAATTTAAATCTGTCATATTTCTTGCTTTTTTGATCAAACCGTATGGAGTAGGCATCTTCAGGAGGCTGTTTATCAACTTCATCCTCTTCAAATCCCATCTTTTCAAGCAATTCAATAAGCTCTATACAATAGTACCCATGTGGATTAGTTTCGGATTTGAATCCCTTCACCCTCAAGTTAAAAAAGGGAAAAAATAAAAAATAAAAAAATCAAGTTCTATATAATAAAAAACTAAATAGATAGCGACTTTGACTCTGGATAAAACATAATTTAGTGATTCACAATAAAACTTATTAGCCTCGCAACCAAGAAAGGTTTGCATTTTGTTTTAATTTAGCCCCAACGATAAGACGACTAACAATATAATTCACAAGAAAAAAACAACTAATAATATAAATATTTTTGATGAACTTTCCCTTATTCAATATGTGACTTGTTTAGTAAAATTTATGTATAAATATTAGAAATTTAATGAAAATTTGTTCTTTTTTAATGACAAAACATCAAAATCTATCCTTAGTTAAAGAAAATTATGACAAATTTATGCCTTGGTCGGATAAGAAATTTTTAGGTACACCCTGTGTACCAAACATGGAGAACTGATTTGGTGCACGCAGCCAATCCTCTAGAAGTATTATTTTAAAAAAAAAAAAAATTTAATTAGAAAGGGCGTTTAATCTATTGAAAATTATCAATTCGTTAGAAATTATGGTCTGTTGCTATACGATTTTTATAATCATTTTAGAATTCCAAATAGCCACAATTCTCTCCCTGAATGGTTGAAAGTAATGGGTACACCTAAACCACAATAAAGCTTGCCAAAGCTCAAATCTATCGTCTTAAACCCCTAAGATTCAGTAGTTTGGTAAAAGCTGGGGGTGTGGATGTTGAAGCTATAATGGTCCTAGCTAGTCTAGGTTTCCTTGTTTGGGTCGCCCTCATTGTAACTAAATAATAATAATAATAATAATAGTAACCGGACATGATATGGTAAATATTAAAATAAGTAGGTGGGAGTATTAAATTAAGTAAATGGGAGATATAAAATATTGGCCAACGTGTTTAATAAAAAGGCTTTCAGAATAAGACGCATATAATAATAATGACAGGCACATGGGGATGTGACATTGTGGAAAAGAAAATTAATCGCTGAAGCAATAAACAAATTTTATTTATTAATTTTTTTAAATAAATAAGATCCACATTAATTTTTTTTAATATAAAAATATACAATAAGAATGTGACAGAACTGTAGTATTAAATTAAGTAGATAGAGATATAAAAACTTTGGCCATGCTATTAAATAAAAAGGCTTTCAGTGTGAAATGCAAATAGATAGTTATTTTTTTTTTATAAATAAAAAGGTTTCGATATAGATTTTATTAATCTAAAATTTATTAGTGGATAAAATCTTCTTACTGCTCCAGCTTTACAATTTTTTTAAAATCTAAAGCAGCTGACCCATACTACTAGCAGATCCTCTTATATTTAGTACATTAAGTAAGACTGAGTACATCTGAGACAATAATAAAGTTTATTAAAATTCAAACTATAATTTTTATGTGATACAACCGTCGATTTTCTTTGCACTGGGCTACACCCTAGATGCAAATAGATAGCTACTTAATTAGTCTAGTAGTATGTTCTCGCATCCATATTTTTAATATATAATATTTAGATTCGAACCAGCTCTCTCTCTCTTATAAAGATCAAATCTTAATATATACAGTACTCCACCAACCTTAGTCTATCAGTAATTAATACAGTGCTCCACCATCCCTAGCTGTAGACTATAGTCTCTATATGTATGCCTTCCCACAAACCTCATGCAGCCGCCAGAAAAACACATTGAGTGAGCTTTGCATGAGAGAGAGAGAGATGAAGTATTTGGTGTTGGTAATTTTGTGCCTCTTGTGGTCGTGTTTCCCTTTGGGTGGGCAGAGCGATGTGGAAGGCAAGCGTGGGGTAGAATGTGTACGGACGGGCGATGCTGCAGTCGTGACGGGTGGTGTGGCTCGTCTGATGAATACTGCGGATATGGTTGCCAAAGCCAGTGCTATCCTTCGCTCGGACACAAAGTTTCCGATATCATCACAAGTGACTTGTTCTACGAGATGCTTCCCCGTCTTGGTAGCTCTGAATGCCCCGGCAATAACTTCTACACCTACGATTCTTTCGTTCAATCCGCAAGCAATTTTTCTGAATTCGGTACTACCGGCGACCTTGACACCCGTAAAAGAGAGATTGCTGCTTTCTTAGCTCATACTAGTTCTGTAACTGCTATTGGTAATCCAGTTTTTTTCCCATATATCATTTTTTTCTTAAATATATTGTTTACTAGACATTACTTTAAAACTTATATATATATATATATATATATATGTGTGTGTGTGTGTGTGTGTGTGTGTGTTGTACCTAAACTTCCTACCAGTCTTTTTGATAAACCATCCTAATTCGACCAGCTGGTCCGCATTATCTGAGCCTTACCCAAGTTTTTCTAATTCAAGGGTGGGAATTGGAATTAATATAATTGAAATTGAATAGAAATTATAAAATTAATGTCGTTTTAAAATACTAGTGTCACATGACTATATTGATCGATATATATTTACACATATATATATATATATATAAGCAAACTAAATGCGGTCGGATACCATAGGGAGAATTCTTATATATATATACACACACACACACACACACACATATATATATATATATATATATATATATTATATGTATAAGGACACGCTTACATTAAAAGTTATATGTATGTAGAGCATTTCCACCATCTCCAAGACCCATACTCTTGGGGTTATTCCTATGTTTCGGATCCCTGGGCGGAGACAGGAGATTTCGACTACTGTGATAAAAGTGACGACAGATATCCCTGTGCTCCGGGTAAGAAATATATGGCCGAGGATTCTTTCAGCTTAAATGGTAAGCCATGCATATTAATTAATTCCCTTTGTTGTATATTATAAAAAAAAACACATTCTCTACCCCAAACATATCATTCATTTATTTGAGTTAATTGTATATATATATATATATACACATCTATCAGGAACTACAATTATGGAGCCTGTGGAGAATACTTAGGTGCAGATCTCCTTAACAACCCTGATTTTCTTTCCAAAAATCCAGAGGTTTCCTTCGAGTCAGCATTTTGGTTTTGGATGATTCCATCTAAAACAATGCCATCGAGCCACGACATCATGACCGGACAGTGGGTACCAACCCATTCTGATTATGAAAGTGGTTGGTATCCTGGATTTGGTTTAACCACAAACGTCGTTACTGGTGGACTTGCATGTGGTCATGGTTGGAACCCTGACGAAAGGGATCGAATTGGGTTCTATACGAGATTCTGTGATCTAATGGGGGTTGACGCTGGTCACAACTTAAGCTGTGACTTTCAAAGACCTTTTTCCACTAATATCACAAACAACCAACTCCAAACTATGTAGCTTTCCGCTGCGAGTTCGGATCATTTGTCTTTCATCATCGCCGCAAGTTAAAAGGGAGATTGAATAAGCAATTGTTGTTGCACTGCTACAATTGTAATGTGTGTTGCATATTAATTATCTAATAAGTGTGAACTTAATGTGTACTAAATTAATAATGCAATGAGTGGAATTTCAATAAATTAATGTGTAGAACCATTAAATTTGTTTTCCTGTACTGAGAAACAAGGTCGGGACAAAGTTGAAGTGCCTGAGAGGTTATACCATGCCACTACAACAAATATAAAGTTTAGCCATAAAATCTAATTTTGTCACAGACAGCATCTTAATTATTATGACAGATTTTAAATTTTATAACTTGCATTAAAACGTTTTGCTACTAAAATAATGTTAGTGACAAACATTCAAAGCTTTATGGCTAAAAAATATTTGTGCAATAGGTATAGTAACAAACCTGTCACAAATAGTTTTATGGATATTACTCGTGACAAATTTTACATTTGCCACAAAAGAGTTAGTGATAAATTAAAATTTGTCATAAATAACTAACAATGCCCAAGTTTTTGCTTTGTTTTTTCAATTTTTTTTAAACAGTGCAATTTAGGTTCGTGTATATATGCTAAAAAAATGTCACTTTATATTTTTTTGATACTACCCTCAAGGAGTATGTTTTTTTAATAATTGAAAAAAGGCCTTTAATTTATTGAAAATTATTAGTTCTCAAATCCATTAGGAATCAGGATCTATTTCTATTTGATTTTTATAATTTTAAATAGTAGGTTCACTGCTCTAACAATTCTTTTTTTACCGGTGGTTGAAAATAGTAAGTACACCTGAAACACAATAGAACTTATCAAAACTCAAGTTCAAAGTTAATTATTTAGTAAAAGTTGGTGGTATGGATGTTGAAGCTAATCAAATAATAATAATGGGACATGATATGGTGCGTATTAAATTAAGTAGATGGAGATATAAAATATTGGCCAACGTGTTTAATTTAAGGACTTTCAAGATAAGAAGCATGCAATAATAATGTGACAGGATTGTAGTATTAAATTAAGTAGATGAAGATACAAAAACATTGGCCCGTGCGTTTAAATAGCTCTTTCAGGATAAAAGCATAAAAACAAACAACTATCTGAGATTGGTTTAATAGTATGTCCCTTACATCTATACTCTAGAGATATGGATTCGAATTATGCTCTCTCTCTTTTAAATTAGGATCAAATGTTAATAATTTAACAATGGCCACGTTTTTATTTTTATTTTTTTTATTTTTTTGTTTTTTAAATAGTGCAAATGGCATTGTGTTTGCTTATCACATTACGTGGAAAATTAATATCTTGATTGATCGTACTCATTTTATTATTTTTTGTCCATGACCATGATAATATTGATTAACCAAATTCATGATGTTGCATCATATATATAATTTTTCTTTTCATGGACAAAGATGACGAGGGTGATTTATATATTATTATTAGTGTGGGGAGGTGATGTTTTCTTTTTCTCTGACGAATAAGAATGATGTTTGAGAAACAAAATTTAAGTGTAATTGTCAATTAAGCTCGCTATTGAAAAAACATCGTGAGTGACGTCCGAGCGATATTAACAATATTAATTAATATTCTTTTATTATTATAACGAAACCATGTTAGCACCAGAGAAACAAAACCATATAGCTTGTGAATGACAATCATCCAACTGTTACCAACATTCTAAAACAATTTATAAATAAGTGTGGTAAATATGAAATTCAAAGTAATAACAACCGCTTCTTCCTTTCCTTAAAATTTTCTTCACCATACAAACAAATTTCTGGCAGCTAATAATACTCCATAATTACAATTCTCCGCACATTATAAAGCCTCATGGTATTCCCTTTGCTCTCTCACATCAAACCATTCGTCTTTGCCATTAATATTTTCTCTCCTTTAGGTCTTCTCTAACTTACTTTCTCTCGCCAAACATCCAAAGGGTAGAGAGAAAGAGAGAAAGAGTTAGACCTTTTTGAGAGAAATTATAAAAAAAAAAAAAACTCGAAAACTAACATGGGTAATTGTGGCAGTGCACCAAAGACCAATGAAGATGTTAATGTCCCAGCACCAGAGCCTGTAAAGGAAGAGTCAGTGCAGGGCAATGAAGAGGCCGTTAGGGTCGAACAAGAAGAAAAAACCATTGGAACCACATGTAGTGATGAGAAGAAGAATGATGCTGATGACAACAAGGCTGAAGATGCCAACAGAATGTCTCTTGGAGCTTTGCTAAATGAGGTATAATTTTATATATATATACACGCACCATTTCTATTGCACAATGGCCACAAATATATATATGATAAACTGTTGAGATTTAATTTGTGGTTTTAATTTCTAGCGTTTGAATATTAATCACCTTCTATAGTCCATACAATAATCCATGACCTTTCATGTGAAGAGGGAATGAATTTATAGTAACCGCAAGTTTTTCCCTAAAAAATAGACTATGTAGCACGGCCTGCATACGACCTTTTCTGCCAAAAAGCATGCACTAATTTGTTAAATTTCCATATTATTGTTTAAGGTGAATGAAAATTTTCATAGATGATTAGGTTATGAAATGACATCCACGATGATGAGATTACGTGTTGTCGAAATTACTTCATTCTCCCTTATTTTGTCTGGTGCCACTCACGAACCCATGTATCAGTTGTGATTGATTTTTATTTAAATTATGTTTTACTTTTTACCCATCTGTATTTTTATATCTTTTCGCACTAGATGCACCTTATATTAATATTGTACATAATCAATGTGTTTTCCTCGTTGACCTAATTTAAATGTGCTCACTATGAGCTATATATATATATATGTATATTTCAATGACAGGATGAAGAAAAGAAGGAAGAAAAGAAGGAAGAAATTGAAGAAGAAAAGAAACAAGAAGTCTCAGCAGCTCCAAAAGAAGAAAAGGAAGTAGAGCCAAAGATAGAAAACAAGACTGAAACTAAGGTTGTCCCAGAAACGAAGACTGAGGTAAAGGAAACCTCAGAAGAAACTTCTGAGCAAAAAGCAGTTGAAGAAGTAAAGGCTGAGGTTCAACCAACCACAGAAGAGAAGAAACCAGACAATGCACCAGTTACACTTACCCAATAAAACAAAAGAGAAGCAGATGAAAAAAATAAAAATAAAAAAATTGAATACCTCCCAAAGGGAGTGAATTTGTGTGAGCTTGTAAACTTTTTTACTTTGTTGTTTGAACAGAAAAAAGCGACTGAATTCTTCGCATTTGGGAAACAAAAAATATGCAATTAGTCATGGTTTCAGCGTTTGGCTGTAATTCCTTGTTCGTTGTCATCAATAATTTTGTATTTACAAGATTTTGTTTTTGATCATTTGCATGTCTGTGAATTGGCGTGTTCATATTAGACAAAGAAAATGGATTAAAGAAAAATATATATATATATATATATATATATATATATATATAATATCTAATCTGAAGCACGTAAAATATTGCTTTACACAAGTTATTGGATAACGCGATAAATAAATATAGAATTAAATATCTATACCCAAAATACTTAAATAAAAATGTAAAAATTAATATATATATATATATATATATATAACACAAAAAATATAATATTTGTAGCATCTGACTAAATTACACAAAGTAATAATAAATAATAGTAGAAAGTTAAATAAGATATAAATATTAAGTTTGGGATAGATCAAAATTGAAAGCAAGCATGGGTCCTGCCTTTATTCAGTTCTTGGGTCGTTTGTAAAGGGCTTGTACGGAGGCCCAAGACCAAGCAAAAAGCCCAAATTATCTTTCCTTAGTAAATTCCAATATAGTGAATCTAATTGTAAGGGTCTAAAACAGAAATTCAATGTCATCTAAGTGGTCAATAGAGCAGTCAAAATGCCGCATAGTAATGTTAAAATGTGTAAAAGATTATTTTTCAGTTGAAACCAAGTCTTGTTAGAATGAAGTGAAAAAAGTTTAAAACAGGAAAAGTAAAATACAAATTAAAATAATAAATCCCCCTTTTCTTTTCGATATATTTTTTTAAAATTTAAATATCAATATAAATAAAATTGTTGACAAAAAATAATAAATAAATATAACATGTGTTATATATTAAAATTAAAATTTGCTTCAGCCCTTGTATTAGTGGGTACTCTCTGTAAACAATTTTCCAGATGGATGCTGAATCTGGATCACTGGAATTGCCCCTAAGTTTTCCAACAATATTTATCTGGAAATTCTACATGACGGTATTAAGAGCTGGTTATGGAAAATGACCATTGTAGAATTGCTTCTCTAAATACATAATTCTAAATAGATGACATGAAAGGTGTAGGTATGAAGAACATAGTACTATATTAACTTCACTCTTCAAAGGGCTGATTTAATTGAATTAATTTGAATGATCTAAATTTACAAACAAAAGGGTAGTTTAGTGACTTTGTGCCAAACTATCTCTCATTTTTTATTATCTTAGCAAACCCCTGTCAAGATTTCAGGTGTATTTACTTTTGTTAAATGCTAAATGGAGAATTAAGAAGTGGAGCGAACTTACTGCTCTAGACTTTTATAGAGTTGTAATATTAAAGTAACAATAAAGCCCTATATGTTAATAAAATCCTGGGTTGATGATTTGAGGTCCTTTTTATTTATTAAAAAAACTCACTTTTTTTTTATTATCAAATATAATTATATATATATATAATTTATTAAAGTTATATTTATAAGGGCTGTTAAGCCTTAAAATAATAATTATCAAAACATAGGTCTTTCTTTATTTAGAATACAGCTTTCCCAAAATCAATGAAGGATCCAAAAAATAGAACAAAACTAAGTTCATGGCTAACCAAAGACCAACTCTTATTATTATTTGGGTGAGAAGAATGTTATTTTTTGATTCGGACGCATCCTTTGTCATAAAAATCAATTGGTATTTTTTTATTTTATTTTATTTTACTTAAATTGTTCCTGAATTTAAGTTCATTTATAGTCTATAATTGCTTAATTTATTCTTTTCCTTTTCTTCTCTTTTTCACATACCATATATTTTTATTTTCTTAAAATTCAAGTTCAATTCCTTTGAGACGAAATTAGTCACTAAAACATATATCTACATAAGTATATAATATCGATTTAACCTCATTAAGGAAAGAACTATAAGAACCATACATGAAGTTGGCCAGTGTATATTACACGTACGCAGCCTTTCTTGGAAATTCTGTAACCCTAAAAAACCCTAGAGACCGTCAACCATGTACACTATATATACACAACCATGTACACTACACACACACACACACACACACACACACATATATATATATATACACACACACACACTATTATACATACATATAAGATTCTGTCAAAACCCTAAAAGCACATATAAAGCAATTGTTTCTCTCGCTCAGTTTTCTGAGTTTTTTAAGACAAAAATCATGGGGTCGTGCGTGTCGATGCTAAACAAAGCCAAGAAATCCAAAGGTTCCAACACGCAGTTTCCACCAAAGCCGCTATCATATGAAGAAGTAGTACTTGAACAGGTTGGGACGTTGTTCACAATCCTTCAGGCTTTGCTCAAATCGATATCAAAATCTGTTTTTATTTGTTAATTTATTGATTCATCATATATGTAATATATGTGTGCTGTGTATTTTGAGACTGATATATGTTAAGTTAGTGATCTGACTAATCGAGAAGTTAAAGACTTGTAATCACTTTTTGTAGAGACGTTGCAATGACTTTAGAGGTTTTCTTTTTTTTTGAAAATTATATTTGTAAGTATATTATAAATTATTTCGTGATAGGGTGTAAAACTTTGATCTGATTTTGCTGGTTATAATGGTTTGATTTTTATTTTTGCTTTGATCTACATGTTAATTATTTAATTTGGTCTCTTTTTGTTTACTGTACCATACACTTTCACGGTATAATAAATATTCGATCATGTAATGAATAGTTTTGTACTCATATAAAAGATTTCTAACACCTGGCTGTAAAAAGATCTCAAAGAAAAATTTTATTTTTCAAAAATAAATAAAAATATAATGGACATGTGGCCTATATTTCTTCTAAATTTCCATGTACATATGAACAATAAGCCCTGGAGAGACATCTTTTACCCAAATTTTCTTTTTCTTTTTTATTTCTTTTTCCCTGAAACTATAAGTGTCATCACCATTTTTTTATTTTTTATTACCGCTCTATATATTTACTGCTGTAATTTCATAATAAAATTAATTATTATGTGTTATGTTGGATGTCTTAGAATGAAGAAGAAAACAGAAATAAAGGATATGTTGCAATACCAATGGAAGAAAAGCTACCCGAAACCAATGACGAAATTAATGAATCTCAAGGGGAAAATTCTGCTTCAGACGACAACAATGGCGTCGTTGACGGTGATCAAGTTGGGAAATCAGTGGACAGTGTCGCTCATGATGATGAAGTTGAGAAATCTATTGAAGAAGAAGAAGAAGAGAAGGAAGTGGTGGTTGAGGCCAGAGTCAATTATGGCATAACTGCTACAACCACTACTTGAGTCTTGATTTACCATTAAGAAGAAACTAACTAGGATTATGTCTTTGAGTTTATAGTTTAGTTATTCATTCGGACTTTAAGGTTTATTTCATGTTTTCAAATTAACTTTAAGGTTTATTTCATGTTTTCAAATTAATCAATCTTCCACCTTACTTTGATTGTTCAAAACATAATAAGTTAGTCTTTACACTAGTGCGTCTCTTTGTTTCATGGTTTAAATAGTTACAATTTATGTGAGAGTTTAAGTTATGTTTTAATTGTAATGGAATAATAGCATATCAATTTCTCTTATGTATAGTACATAAAGGTTTGGGTTTTTGTTTTTGAGAAATTTTTACGTTCGTATACATTACCAAGTGTGTCAATGTGGTATATGATGTGCATAAACTTAAAAAATCTCCCACTATATAACTAATAGATAAGATCAAGCTGAACCAAATATTAAATCCAAACATGAGAATTAGAAAATAAACTTTTTTTTTTCTTTTTACATAAAGAAGCTTCAACATCTCTTCGGAAAATTATTTTTGTTTTCTAACAATTCGTATAACCCAAATTGCAAAAATAATTAAATAAATCTTCATCTTTTTTTTTTATTAAAGTAAAATATAAAAATAAATTGAGTAAATAAACTTGAAGCTAGCAATTAATCCTCTCCATACTATTGAAATTATTAATTAATTTGTCACAATTATGCTTCAAATTGGTGACATAAGCTAGCTTCATAATGTCCTAATTATCCATTATGGCCATGTTTGGTGCATATGATTAAATTGTATTATTAATTAGCACCATAATTGAAATGATCTGGTATAAATTGAATAAAATAAATTAATGTTGTACTGTATTTGATGTAGTTTCAGACTAAAACCTTGAGTAATTATATTGTATTTAATGCACATCTGGATTATTTCTTTAATTATTTAATATTTTTCTTTAAAATAAAATCTTAATATTTTATTTTTTAAAAATTACATAGTTACAAATAAAATGAATTTAAATTTTAATAATTATTTATATCAACAATTTAAATTGTCATAGTAAAATTATAACATTCAAGCTAAGTATTGAAAAAAATATCATATTATTCAAACCCGTTTAAATGGATCAAAATAATATAATGAATATTATATTAAAAAAAATTTTAAATAATTCTAATCATTATAAAGTTCTACACCAAATACTATACTGTACAATATAGTGTACCAAATAATTAAAAAAAAAAAAAGAAAAGAAAAAAAGCTAGGCGTAGTGAAAGAGCTCATGGGTATCAGTTAGTCACAGCACAATATAAAGGCACATGTTTTCCTGATGAAAACTTAGCTCTAATTTTTGCACAAAACCAATTTAAGCACGACCGACCCCTACCTTTTTTATTTTTCAATTTTTGCACTGAATTTACCTCAAGTCATGGAAGATGCTACACATCCCTATTCTTGTCCCATATGATTCATTTATTACCACATCGATACAAGATTGAAAACTACAAACCCAAATCAAACTTTAGGACTTTGCGTCCTTTAATCTTTTAGGAAAAAGAAAAAAAATATATGATAAACTAAATCACTATTTGGTCATATAATTTGTAAAGGGATGATCAAATGCTAGTTGCAGTTTAATTGATAAAATTCATTCAGAAAAACATAGAAAATTCCATTTCCTTTAAAGGGATTTGTTCATAGGAAGGAATTAATGAATAAAGTTTAAAATTTTCCACATGCACTCTCTCTTAACGCATGTTAGTTAGAAAACATGTTAGTCCCAAATTCTTTGAAGCTTCCAACCTAAATGCTGATCTCAGGTTATATTTATACATAGTCCGTCTTAAATCAGGTCGACTTGAGACATTTAAAATCATGTTTTTCAGCTTCATTTTTTATTGTTGCACTTAGGCTGAAAAAGTGGTGAGGCCAGCACAAGGGCAATAAATCAACTGCATGTCATAATTTTTCAACTTTTAATATGTCTCCTTAATGCATAAGTAGTCCAAAAACATGAAGGACCCAACTGAGTCAACACAATTGGCCAAACTTGAGAAGCACGCAATTGTCACTGACTATCATGTGTTCATATAAGTAATAATAAAAATATGTTAAGTATTTTAAATTTTAGAATGTCAAATGACATGACATTGTCATGTTATAAAAAAAAAACACATATCAACGTGTTAAAAAATATTTTTGATTTTTTTTACTAAAACTCTAAAAATAAACTATAAAAATATAATATTTATAAAAAAAATTTACATCAACTTCGAATCTATTGATGATACTAAAAATATTATTAATTTTTTTTAATCAAATAAGTTAGAAATTATCGATAATATGGCATTTTACTACATCATCTGAGATTAAAAATGTAAAAATTAATGTTCAATTTAGGTTTAGGGTCGGGGGGAATTGAACTGGCGATTATTGTCCGAAGAAAGCCTTTGGATTGTCCGGCGGGATATTGAAGCTTGTTTTTGGTATGCTTAATGTTGTTTGATGCTAACCAAATAAAAATTGCATCAGACAGATATTGCATTCATTGGTTTGTTGGCACAAATATATGCGTGAGGTACGCGGTTCTATTACGCACGTAATATTCCAACAACCCCACTATCTTAATTCACACATTTATTACTATTTTTATTTTATTTTTTAGCGGTAAAAGTGAAGAGTTGAATAGCTTCTTTCAATAAATCTGTTCAAACGCACTTGCTCCGTTGTCCGCCATTGGAGCACCCCAAAATTCTTATTTTGATTAAACTTGTATTGTTTATGAGTTTTCTTTTTCTGTCTCTAATGGGCATAATTATTGTTTTCGTAGACTACCATTTGTATATCGTAAACAGAAACTTACATTAACATCACCTATATTTTAATAGTTTTTCAAATATCTTTGTATTTTTAGAAAATATATATATATATATATATATATATATATAATATGATCTCCTCAGTTATATAGTTTGTATATGCTGAATTATCACATAAGTAAAAAAATAAATGCATAATATTTATTATTTTAGATTTTTATTTTTAATTGGACCGTATAAATTGATCAATTTCAATTTACTCGTCAATTTAAGACCTCAATATAGCTTAACTCTTATAATACAATTGACCTCATTTCTTGTCTTAGTTTAGATATTTAAATTAATTATGCTCTCAATCCCTTTCTTTGCTTTCATATTTCAACTCTCTCTTTTTTTTTTAACCAAAATTTTAATTATTTTCTGAAATTAAAACAAAATTGAGATCCTCAATTGATAAAAACAAAAATCCAAGGTCTAATTGCAACCAAAAATAAAATAAAGAACCTCAGTTAAGAAAAAAAAAAAAGAAATTGCAAATAAAGGTCCGAATTTAAAATTGGAGGCAATTATAACCTCAAAAGTGTAATTAACCCTAAAATTAAACAAAAGCACTATTAATGATTTCTTCTAGAGACATATATCAATTTAAGTAAGACTTAAGAGCGTCCAAATAAATAAGAAAGAGACACAATCACGCTATATCTGCTTGTCATAAAAGTGCGAATACTTTTACATTTTCTAGACGTAATGTATAAAACAAATGATATATTAATAAGCCCATAATATATTTTAAAAGGCTATGGACCAATGTTTTTTGCAAACCTTTTCGATAAATAATCATAACTTTACATTTTTATATATAAGTTCATGCATATTTAAAAAGTTATCAAATTTATTAATTAAAAAATTACAGCTCATTAAATATTTAAATAATCATACACTATTAGATTATTTTTAAAAAAGGTTTGTCGAAAACCTTTGCTACAGAACGTTCACCATTTTAAAATAAGGTATTGATCAAAGGCTTTTTTATGAATCAAAATCAACAAATAATGCAAGTCACTCTTCAAAAAAAAATTAAGAATATAGAAATTAGATAACAATCTCTTATTTAAGTATTAACCATGTGATATTTGTGGTTTTTAAAACCGAAATACCGAACTTATTTTTAAAGTGAAAGTTCAAAAATAACGCATCTGTCACTTCAAATGGATGTTTGACATGTAATTGTATATTCATGAATTGATATATATGAATTGAAGAGGATAAAAGTGACAATTTACGCAGATAAAAGTGTAATGAAGGAAAAAAGGGGGAGTTATATATTTGGATTGTATGAGGGGGAAAAAAAAGAGTAAGAGAAAGAAATGATAATATTTATCATAATAATTATTTAGATGATTATTTAATAGAATAGTGAAAAATTAATTAATACTTGTTTACAAAAATACCTTATGTAAAAGGCAATAAATTTCTTCACACAATATTAGCAATGGTACTTTTGAAATATTAAAACAATTCATTAAACTATTTTTCTTTTCCTCTTTTTCTTCAATTTTGAGTAGAAATGAAATGAGTTAGAGACCACCTTCATTTTTTTTTCCTGCCTTTGCTTTCCTTTCCACTACTTTTAACAATCAAGGTAAATTTTCGGATTAATATAGAGAGGCAAGTCTACTCTTTGTATAAAATTTTCAATATATTCATTTATGGTTCTCCAAGTTTTGATGCACTAACATTGTAGCTGAGATAAATAAAATCAAATAAAAAAAGAGAAGTACGGGGAAAAAAAGTTGGAAAAGATGAATTTAATTGCTTATGGAAAAATATAAAATAAATATATAGTGTTATTGGAGTTGTATAAAAAATCTCACTCTTTATTATTTTAGAATTCTTCAAAATATTGATCTTCGTATAGGAAATTATGCTTCTTAGAGTAGATAGCATTTTTAGAGGTGCTCTTATAATACTACGACGAAAAAATTGAGTAAAAAAAAAAAAAAAATGAAAGTCCAAATAAAACTTGAAGTTTTGACATTTTTAATTAAATAAAAGATGAAGAGCAGCTGGTAGCACAAGCGCTTGCACGCGAGAGAAATTAAGAACACGTACGTAGGAGATGACGTGCCAAAAAGCTTAAAAAAAATTAACAAAAGTAACAAAGAAAAAAGCTATAAAGATAAATATATATATATGTCTATATAGTTCGGAGGCATTATTAAGTGGAGTTATACATGTTTTTCCCTTTTTGGGTAGCAATTGGAGTTGTAATATGTATACTTGATGCAGCCCCAACGAGACTCACGAAGACCAACTTTCTCCCACCGCATTGGCATATATGTGTGTGTCAGTAGAGAAATACAAATTGTATGCGTGTAGCTCTGTGATGACGTGGGGAACCAGCAGAGAAGCACCTTGGAATCCATCCCAATTTTCCTCAATAAATACCACCATCAAACCACCCTCTCAAAACCAAAAAAAAAAAACAAAATTGTTTCTTTGTTTCATCAAAGACCCAAAAAAACAATTAAGCACATCTCTCTCTATAGCTCGCTCAGCGTATGATCAAGGAGAGAGAGAAGAGAGAGTGTGTGATATGAAGATGATGATGGGGTTTGGAGGTAGAATTGGAGAAGCATTGCATGGTCTGAAACCAACATTGTTTATGGTAATAGTTCAGTTTGGATTCGCAGGAGTGAACGTCTTCTACAAATTGGCAGCTAATGACGGTATGAATTTGAGGATCATTGTTGCATATCGCTTCCTTTTTGCAACTGCTTTCATTCTTCCTATTGCTCTTTTCGTTGAAAGGTAATTTATTCATTATATTGTTTATATTATATTTCTATGTATTTATGTCTCTATATATGGATGTCTGTGTGTATCGGTTTCTTTCTTCTGGGCATTAATGAAATAATGAGAAAATTAAGTTCTCCTTTTGGTTGCACTCACAAGGGTTTTGAGCAACTTTCTTTATGTTTCTTGGCATTTTCTAGTTCTTATACGAAGAATTAAATATGGCATAGAGAATCTAATAATAATAATAAAAAAGACAGTGTTTCTTGATGTGTAATTAATATTGTCGTTTTGTCTTATAAACACTTTCTGGAACTCTCTCAAGATTGCCAAAGCTTTTTTTCTATCTTGTTCACTTTCAACTAGTGAAAAACAATGCTATATGCATAAATATATATATATTGAATAATAATTATGTTTATACTTATTAGAAATGGAATTTGATTTTACAGGAAGAGCAGGCCGAAACTGACTTGGATGGTACTGTTTCAGGCATTTCTATGTGGATTATTTGGGTAAGTAAAATAATCAATCAGAAACTCAATTTTGTCTCACTTAATGAATATACAAGTACAGGTACAGAACAAAGTGCTGTATATATGTGTGTGTTTATATATATATATATATATAGAGAGAGAGAGAGAGAGATATGATGGAGATCTACAGCAATTAACTCTTGGAGTTGAGAAGGAAATAAAGAAAGCCAACTCATGCAGTGGAGGTCAAAGGGCAATCTCTATGAATCCGCACGCCCACACCTTTTTACGTGACTCTTTGCCTTTCTCTTAACTATTTGTACCTACAAACCACTCTCTAGATGTTGACCTATTAATTAACACACCCTTCCACTAAAAATGCGCACTCATTTCTTTTGATTAATTTCTATATTTTGATCCCAATAAATTCAAAACACCTACGTACAATAATATATTCTTCTTTTTCTTTCTCAACTACCTTCCACACTTCGCCAACTAAAAATGAAAACAAAAATGCAATATATATTAATTTACAGCTAGCGTAGCAAGTATATATGTGAATTCAACTCATGGTAATTAAATTTGGTTTGAAATATTAATTACAGGGGGTCATTGGCTCAGAATTTATACGTGGAGAGCTTAGCATTAACATCTGCAACTTTTGCTTCGGCTATGACCAATCTTGTTCCTGCCATAACCTTCTTATTGGCCGTATCCTTCAGGTTAATCAATTCATTTTTACCAAAAAAAAAAAAGGTTAATCAATTCATATCTCAAATGGATTTGTAACCTCTCTTCTTTATTCATTCTGTTTATTTTTTCTTTTTCAATCTTTGATTTTTATTATATATCCTAACTAAATAAAAGATTTTCTATATACATAAATATTAATCCATTTTTTTTTATAAAGAAATTGTTGTTTATAAATCGTTTTCAATCTTAGCTGTTCATCTTTGTTATTTTCCAACGTTGAATGATATTAAGCCATGTCATCAGTCATCATAAAAAATTTTCAAAATAAAAATTAAACTTATAATTACTACAAAATGGCATTCACTAAAAGTGGTCTCCAACTTATTCATTAATAGCATTGTCAATATGATTTTAATTTTATGGGTTCCAGCTAAAATTAACTCAGGTCAACATCAGTAATAAGAGCCTTGAAATCAGCCATTTATGTTATAAATTAAATTTATTTGATTTATTTTAGATTGGAGAAAGCGAATTTGGGAAGCATAACAGGGCAGGCAAAGGTGATGGGGGCATTAATGGGAATAGGAGGAGCAATGCTGATGACATTCTATAAAGGAGTGGAATTGAACATTTGGAGCACACATGTTAATCTTTTGCATACACACAAATACAATGCTGTATCAGCATCAACCTCACTCCATGCACAAGCAGCCCATCGCCTCCTTGGTTGCCTTTTGGCTGTCGGCAGTTGTCTGTGTTACGCTTTGTGGCTCATCATTCAGGTAATATATATATACATATATATATATATATATACATTTTTTATTTTAATATATTATTATTATTATTCATTAGCTACGATTTTCTTATTTTTGTTAATTAATCTGGTGGGATTAATATAATAGACGAAGATGAGTGAGAGATACCCATGCCATTATTCAAGCACAGCTTTGATGTCAATGATGGGATCAATTCAGGCCATAGTTTTTGCACTCTGCATGGAAAGGGACTGGAAGCAATGGAAGTTAGGTTGGAATATTAGGCTTCTAACAGTCGCATACTCGGTATGTAAATATCATATATATTTAACTTCATTATTCTTTAATTTCTTAATCAATTTCTTTTTGGTATCTATATTTTTGCATTAATTTAATTTTTCTTCTTCCTTTTGACATAGGGAATTGTGGGTTTTGGACTAATGGTGACACTAATATCATGGTGCGTACACATGAGAGGTCCACTGTTCGTCTCTGTATTTAACCCTCTCATGCTGGTTCTTGTAGCTATTGCTGGGTCTTTGGTTCTGAATGAGAAGCTACATCTTGGAAGGTATACTTCACTTCAACCACCATGCATCTTGTGTAATATATATATATATATATATATGTGTGTGTGTGTGTGTGTGTGTGAAGATATATGCTTACCTGTTATATGTAATAGGTGTATGCTAATGTTAAACTTGTAAAATGAAGTGTACTAGCAGCAGCAGTGATTGTGGTTGGGTTGTATCTGGTGCTGTGGGCCAAAGGCAAAGAGATGAAGAAGATAACTCAGCTTGCACCCTCAGAGAGTTTTGATGAAACTGAATCTATTAGTATTGTTGTAACAACACCTTCCCTAAATAATAAACCCTACGATAAAGATGACAACAACAACAATGACAACAACGACCACGACAATGATAATGACGACGACAACAACCACAACGATACCGTAACTAGTAGTGTTGCTCAAGCACAGCCTACTACGATGAATGCAGCATTAGAAAATTAGGATTACAAAGAGGATGATAGACACAACAATTAAGTTCACGGCTTAGAAAGGTATACATGCAGCCATGTATAGAAGTTTGTTCATTTAGTGATTTTCTGTAGAAAAAAAAAATGTAGGTATTTAGGAAGCCTTCCCACTCCAATTGCCTAAAATTAGGCTTTTTTGGTAGTGCTGGGAAGGGGAAGGCATTTTATAAACTACATTTTGTCTTTAGGAAAAATCTAAAAGTACATTTAATTATATGATACTACGTACTAATATGTTTGCTCTCAAATTAGAAATTCTCATTGATTCTTTTTTTGGTAAATAATAATCATTATTTATGTGTTGATAGTATGCTCTATCAAACTAATGCTTTGAAATGCTGGCGTTGACTTGGTCCAGTGTCAATTACCACTTAGTTTGCATTTCGAGATCCTGAATTATTAGGATTTTTAATTTTCAGTTTGGATTTAACAAATTTAACATTTTTTTTCCTTTTAATGTAGAGTAGAATTTTTCTACGCTAGAAAAAAAAAAGAACTAATGCTTTAAAATATTGTTAATAAATTGATAGATTCGCTCAAAATAATTTGTGTACGTGTAGATTATTTTTATGACGTGTCTAGAAGGCCAATTTGTAATGTAAACATATATTATTATTTTTTGTTTTAAATGAAAAAAAAGAAGAAAAGAAGCCTCTTACTAGAAATTATCAGTTTAGGAGTGTTAAGGCATACTACTAATTGATTTTATAACTTTTTCAGAGCTTCTAGATTTACACTCTTAAAATTTGAAATGATAATCTATTTAAAACATGTTCTTAAATCATAAGGAACCAGGACATGAGAATGCCAGAGATGTTTAAAAAAAATAATAATAAAGTGCAAAGAGAGAATTCAAACCCAAATATTTTCTAGAAGAAAGAATCGAACCCATTATACTACTTATTTTCACAAAATGGCAAGTGACCTAAAAATATGACCGATTATTTTTGCCCCTTGACCTTTCATTCATTTGGTTTACCTAATCAAATGAGATGCGAAAAGGTACGAAACTTTAAGCATTCAACTTTAGTTACTTGCCAACTCAAAATTAAAAGGCTCCCACACATAACGTCTCCAAATGCAATTAATTTGCACCTGGAGGTGTGACTTAACGGAAGGGAAGCCGACCGTTTCATCACACTCGCTTAAGAGAGTTGTGGTTCGAGTCTTGGCAAGCCTCGTTATTAACTCAGGTATACTCAACCTTACTTGAATCGCCAGGTGGAGGGGGATTTGTTAGGGGGTGGAAAGGAAGTCGACCGTTCCATTACACTCGCTTGTGAGAGTTGTGGTTCGAGTCTTGCTTGCATTATTATTTCGTGTACTCATACTTGAATTACAGGTGGAGGGATCTTAAAGGTAGCCAGCTTCTAGACTCTACAGGGTTGAAACTGGAGCGTGAAGGCTTCTACCCATTAATAAAATTTTAGATTGATGAGATCCACATCGAGTTTTTATTCATAAAAAAAATACAATTAATTAATGGACTATCAATCAATAATACTTGTGATTAGTGTTTTGTTAAATGCATACATACTCTAAACAGTAATGCTACAGTGGCCAGGAAATTTTACCACTAAATTTATCAAAATGAGCAGCTGAAATATTATAAAAATAATTAATTGACAATTATTATTATACTTTAAAAATATAAAAAAATGAACTTTAAAATAATATTGCAGCTATGTAATAAAATTTATCCAAATAATGTATCAGATGTAATAAAATTTATCCAAATGATGTGTCAAATTTTTATTTGATCACATCCAAACTTTTATTTGATTACATCCGATCACTATATTAATTAGCTCGATATCACCACTTGTGCTACAAATGATGCGAAGAAAAGTTTTATTCTTAAAATAAAAAGGTTAAATCTAAATGCCAGAGTATGTGGTAATTTATGTTACAAATTAACACACATAGGTTAAATCTAAATGCCAGATTATGTGGTAATTTATGTCACAAATTAACACACATAATTACTGTTACAAACACACTTTCATTCAGTAATGTTTTTTTCCCGAAAAATTACAACAAAATTGAAAGCACATTGGGGGAACCCTATCATCATCATCATCAAACAGCTAGATCATCCGAATTTTCCGTCACTAAAAATTTTGAATTTATCTACAACATCATCTTAACACAATGTTAAATAATTAAAATACAAATATGTTTACAAGCCAAGAGCACCAAGCGGTGTCTTTCCCTGACCAGCCTCAAAGTAAAAGATAAGCATAGCCAACATAGCAATCCTCGCATGCTTTATCTCCGCCAATTTCAGTCTCTCCAGCTTCTCTCCGTCAGGTATGTAAACACCGTTTTGGATTTTCCCTGCCAAACCTAAGGGGTCGAAGAACTTTCCGCCGGGATATCCCTGGTCGCCGGTGGCGTTAGCAAAGTTCTCAGAAGTCCTCGACCATGGCGTTGCCCACTCCACAGATTGTGACTCTGGGTTGAAGAAGTCAACCCACCTCTTGCTTTCCACCCACCCCATTAGAATCAACTGAGTGCCGAGCAACGAACCGAACGAGAACGGTGCGATCGCGCTGGGATCGGCTCCGGCTTCAAACCATGGGATGCCACTCCATGCTTGGCCGACGAAGATTCCGACCACTGCTGCCATTGCCCATCGGCCATGGATGAGCTCGGCCTCTCTGTACCACTTCAGGAATGCTGGGTCTTTACCGAGTCCGAGCGGGTCGAAACCATAGTCACCTGGTAGCCTGGAAAATGGTCGTCAAATTCAGAATATATATATATATATACACACACTGCAGAGAAGAAGCAGACAGATTTGCAGAGAAAAAGACTAAAGTGCTTTCCAGGAATCACGACTAAGGACACCCTAAGAATACTTACGAGCCATCGAGCCACTCTGGGTCGACAAAGTTTCCACCACCTCTGACGCCGGGGAGCCAAGATTTCTTAGGTTTTGCAGCAGCAGCAGCAGCAGCGACGAAGAACTTCTTCTGAGAAGAAGAAGATCCGGCGGTTCTGGCTCCGACAAAGGCATTGGAGGAAAACAAGATCTGGGTTCTCTTGCCTCCGAGGAAGGAGGATCCTAAGCCACTAAGCACTGCTGGACTAGAAGTTGCAGCCATTTTTCAAGGTGGGAGATTAAGCTTTGGTTGGCTATGGTGGAAAACAGAGACAGAGTTTGAGTTTTTGAGCTTCTGTCGGTTTGATTTTGAAGACAAAATATAGAAAATCTAAAGGAAGCTAATGAGAGGAGCCAAGTCGGATAATGAAAATCTGGATGAAATTGTGGTGGATAGATTTCGGACCAATGGGAACTAGACCTCCATCCATTTTCCTCATTTTGTTTCCGAACACGTGGACACCATGGATACTCCATACTTGGTGGGGCCCAGGAAAATATCTTTCGGTGGTGTTCATTTAATTTTGATATGAGTTTTTCTTTTTTCTTTTTAAAATCCAAAAATGTAAATATGGATATTTGAGGGTGGGAAGGTAAAACACATATATAGACTTCTTTTTGCAATCTAACCCCTTGAGACTTTGAGATTATCCGGTGTGAATTTCCAACCACAAGATACGGTTTTGAGTGGAGTTTCTGTTTGATGCAAAAATCTGGTTTGGTCGGATTTTTAGTGTGGGCGATGGATTGTGGCCGCCAAATATAAGTAACCACCTTCCAAAATGAACTGAAAAAGATTATGTTAGTCAACAAAAGTTTTATGTATGAGCTTTTAATTGTTAGCCTACATTGAGTTTATGAAATGCAGGTGCATTGTGCAATATAGAATTATAATGCCTAAGAGTGAATGCTAACACGTATCAAAATTTTACCAAACTTCACCCAAAAGAAAAAAAAAAAAGTTTTACCAAAATTATTTATTAGCTGATGTGGCAATTAATATGATAGTATAATATTACTTGATAATTTAATATAATTTAAGTAAATTTAAAATGAAAATTAATAATATATCATCGGTTGATAAATAATTTTGATAATTTTTTTTAACGAAATATAAATTTATTAAAACCTTAAAATCATAATCCAAAAATATTGTGAATCAACCTTTAAACATACTGCTTTGGCATATGTAATATAGGATTAGAAACCTTGAAAACTATAATTATAATAAAAATCTTTATGAGTCAACTTTTTAAAACATACGCCCTTAGTATTATAATATAGAAGAAAAAAAAAAAACAAGAAAGAAGAAGTTACGCAACAACGTGTTAAAGCATTGGTTTTTTTTTAATGAATAAAGTGTTAAAGCATTGATACTGATAATATTAAAAAGGCCTATGGCGTGAAAAGTCAACTATTTTGTGATAAATGTCAAGTTAAGAATATTCAATAATTTATCTAAAACTATATCTTTAATGAAGTTTGGACAACTATGAAAAGACTATTTGTACCCCGAAAGTTTAATGAACAAATTGGCTTTAAATTAAAGTACTTGAAAACATGATTATAAGTTGAAAATTATAGTTATAAATAAGATTGGAAAATACTCATCCTTGATATCCTTCAAACCTTGTGGAAATAATATCTTATTTAAAAGAATAAATCATAAACTTTGGAAAAGTACAATACATGAAAGGCTTAAGTTTGTATATGTAATCAAAATATATAGGAAAAATAGAAATTATTAATAATAATCTGGTACCTATGGGAGAAGAAAGTGCAACTTTGTTCATAAAGATGGATTGGTACTATACAAATGTATGTAAATGAATCATGTTTCATTGATGAATATTTTCTTCTTCTGGATAATGTAAATTGTTTGGAATGCAATTAATATTTACCAAAAAAAGTGTTAAAGCATTGATACACATTACAAAATTACATCATGTATCTCCTTCTCCCTCATTTCACCGTAAAAAGAAAGTTCTAATTCTTTGTCTCCTTATTTGCTTATTTTCTCGTCTAACTGTATAATAAAAATTGAAAAGTAAAGTGACATGCCACATGCATTGACACGTGTGATTTGTATTTCAAAACTAATACCCTATAGATCAAAATAGATTTTATAAAGTATCTGAGAGTGTAGTACGGTAGAAAAAAAAATAATTAAATTTTTATATTTATTTATAAAATTTAAAACAAACTTTACCGATCTCAAATATACTCAATTTTTATTCAAATGCTAAATAAATAAAAAAAACTATTGTGGTTGAGGTCTTAAATGCACTCGATTTTATTCGAATATCGTATAGAAATAGAACTGTTAAAAAAGATGTGTTTACGGTCTTGTTCAAATGCCAGGTGGCATTGAGACCGTTTTTATTAAAAATAAAAAAATGGAAAGTAGATTTTATAAAGATTATTTTGGAGTGTATTTTTAAAATTTCTAAATTTTTAAAGGTTAATTTGGATGGGCTTTAGTAACTAATCCATGGCCCAAAACACAGGGAGCGGAAAGCCTAATGTTTCTGAATCAGTGACGTGGACTACCAGCAGAGCAAATTCCAGAACAAAATACAGATAACGACTCGCTTTCACTTCCCGCCATCGTCGTAATCTCTAAGCTCTTCTCCTCCTATCAAAACCCAAACCCCACAAAATAAATTAATAAAAATAAGTATGCAAACCAAAAGTCACTCTCCAAATCTCAATTTTCTGCATTTAGCCGCAATTTCAATTTGCAGCAAAAGCTAAAGCCTCCATTGATAAGGATATTAAACTCAACAAGAGAATATGCAGAAATAGATGGATGAGATCGGCACAAACCCTCTGAGAGCTCGGCCTTTGAGCTTCTCCTCCTTCCACAATCTATTCCTTCCTTCCCACTTTGCATTTTCGAAGCCTTTGCACAACAACACGAAGATGACCCACTCTCGTTTTCGAAATGTTGGAGCGTTTGAGCCAATTCGATTTCCCAAGCGAAACCCATCTGGGGTTCGGATTCTCTCCAAGTGCGCTTCGGATTCAAGCTCTTCGTCTTCGGATTTTGGCCTCCTTTCCGCAACTGGTGCGCCTCAATTCTCTCAAGTTTTTGTTCTACTTCTATTTTTTTCTTCTCCCTTTTGCTTTTCTTTTTTGGTATTTTTAGAGAAAAGAATTGGTGGGAATTTTATATTTTGGGATTTGTTTTTTCGTTACGGAAAGACCAACCTTCTGTTGGAAATTTGGAAAAACTATATGGTAATGTTTTACTTTTCCTTTTCTCTCATATTTTCTCTGTAACCAATTGGAGGAATATAGAATGTTATGTTTGTATAATTCTTTTTAATTGGGATTTGGGCAGAGTGTTCTGATGGCAGCGTGCTTTTTCGATTTGGAAATAGAGATAATGAAACCACACTTACGCGCACTGATGATGAGCAAAATGAGAGTGCTTCTTCTGAAGGTTTGCTGAATGAACAAAATGAGTTGCAGTTCAAGGAGAGGACGGAGCTTGATAATACTTTAGAACAATCTAAATATCACCCTGTAGGAATGAAAAGAAGTGATTCAGCCAAAGTATACTCAGTGGATGGTGGCATTCTTGAGAGTCATTCTAGTGTCGTAAATTCCAAAGGTAAGTTTGAAAGTAGTGAATCATTTTTGGAGGAGACCGCATTGGATATAAGAACCAGTGATTCGTCTTGCTTCAAATCTGATGTAGATGTAGATTCTTCTGTTGATGCTGCTGCTGTTGTTGATGATGGTGAGAAGGATACGATCACTAGGGAAAAAGCTGGTCCTGAGGTTGATGATGTCCTAAATGAGGAATTTAGGAGTGACGAGAATCCTGCAATCATTAGTGAGAATGACGCTATAACCCAGTTAACATCTTCTACAACTGGGACCAGTATGCAAGTATTGGATATGAAAACCAGTGATCCGTCTTGCTCCAAATCCGATGTAGATGAAGATTTTGTTGGTGTTGTTGAGGATGATGATAAGGATACAGTCACAAGTAATGGTTCTAAAGTTGACGATGTTCTAAATGAGGGAATAGGTAGTGACTTTGAGGGGAATCCTGCGATTGTTTGTGAGAATGAAGGTATAATCCAGTTGGAATCTTCTGAAAGTGAGGCCGGTGTAGAAGTATTGGATGGCTATACTTATCATGCTATTAGTGAGGAGAATGCTGACACTGAAGATGCTTATCTGACCACAGTTGGCAATGATGAAAGTGATGATTCCACTTTCAAATGTGCGACTACTGATGCTAGTGATGATGGTAATATGATCCAGGTTACATTAGAGGCACAAACGATCCATATCAGGAAATGAGTTCTAACACAGTGGATGGATATGTTGATGCAGATGAAGCTAGAAGCTCAACGGTGGTCAGTAGCTATTTACTTATTGCTAAATTATAAGTTTATCCCTCTTTGGTTTTGTTTGTTATTAATTATGATGATCCTATAAATGATGATATCAAGCAAAATCCAATATAAAATCAATAGTAAAGAAATAGTAATGATTATCATTAGCTTCTGGATCAAATGTTAAATTTTCATGAATATCTATTTTGTACTATCTTCTGTATCATAAGATATGTGGTCACTTGTCAAAATGTAGTTTAAACTTATATTTAAAACTAAAGGTTTACATTTATAAGGGTCACATGTATTTAAAAAAATGATGAAAACGACAGTTAATGTTGTATTCCAAAAGATTTGCACTAAATTCACAACCTCACATTCAATAAGTTCTGTTTTTATGTAGAAATGTACAAGGAATTTTATTACTTTTCTGTTTTATCCTCACCACGAGACCAAATGCTTTCTAAATAATGTGGGAATTAACCCATTTACTGCCCTATAGTTATATTTGTTCTAATCATTGGTCTATTGAAAGTGAATTAAGATAAAAGTGAATATAATAACCATCAATAAATTCTGAAAAATTGTTATATTTGTCTGACACATCCATGCATCCCGACTCCCTGTATTCTGAAGTTTTAACTCGTAGTTATGTATCTGTATCTTCCACACCACACCCATGTCTGAGTACCATATAGGATCTCTAATGCTTTGTTTTCTATTCTATGTAGTTAGATGATAATGCCCCTGCCTCAACTTGGGAAGAACAATTAACAGAGGGCAACACACATCAAAATGATGTTGCAGGATTATCAATCCCTGGAGAAGTGGAACTCAATTCAATTGAAGGTACTCCTAATAGGTATGCTGCCATGTCTTCCATTGCCCACTTACATTAAAGTGTGGTGGAATTTTGTTGCTTCAATAATTATATTCACAATCAGGAAGTTTCAAGCTGACAGAAGTAAAATAGTATGCTTGTGGCTTTGCTTTTCATCTAATGGGATTAATGTTTAGATGTAATGAGTATGCATGTGTTTATTCTGGTTGTTATTTTGTTGCAATATAGCTATAATGTCCACTTGTCCTCTTAATCTTTTATGAATGTTGAATTTCTCAAGATTTTCCTGTTGCTTAAAACTTGTATAATTTATTTACATCTAATTCTCTGGAATACCCAGGTTTTACTGAAGTATAGATCATCTCAAGTTTATTTTCAATACTATAGAAAATATGAGAAGATGTTTTTCATTTTGTGCTTTTATTAATTGTACCCAAAGAACACAATTGTTACCTTAAAACAAAATGTTTTTAGAAGGGAAATGTGATTACTGAGGAAAATTTATACACTGATCCATTCTTCTCTTTGTTCATTACATGTGCAGGGTTGAAACCTCAACAGCAGGATTTGTACTATCTTCTGGTGTTGCCTTCTTGCCACATCCCTCGAAGGTGTTTTCCTTATTGCGATGTTTGTCTTGATACTTTGGTATTTACATAATGTTCTGTCTTCAATTTGATAGACTTTACATCATATCAGTGTTGAGATCAAATATTTGAGAAGAAGATCAATAAACCAGATCAAACAGCAACTAGAAACAAAAACTAAACCTGCATTGTGCAGGAAGGGATAATCCAGATATTACTCATATTGATTTCTGTCACAAATTTCTCTTTTCAAGATGCACTAGGACTTAATGTAGGGATTGACTCATGAAGAAATGATACAGCCAGCTTCTGTGACGATTGGATTGGGTGTTGATTCCTTTTGATATGTAGAAGATGCAGTCCTTGGTTATCTATAGAAGTCAATGCTCATGTATGATTATTCAGGCATGGTAGTTGCTAGGGTTAGGTTATTAAGGGAAACAGCTACTAGGTTTAAGGGGAAAAGGGTAGATGTAGGGTGGTGGTTGCTAGAATTATGAGATGGAAGAAGCTGCATCAAAGGATGTGTAGTCATTGCAGGATGTTGTAACAAAGGATGAATGGTTGTGAGTGGCAGCATGAGGAATAAAGAAAAATAAGGAAAGGTGGCAGCTAACATTAGAAAGGAAGAGGTGGTGAGCATCTGTGGTTCTGGCTGTGATACCATGTTGGAAAAGAGAGAATGTAATGTCAAGGGAATAAGAAACCATTCTCTAAACCAGAGAGGTCTACTCTTATTTATACTACTAGTTCAAGAGATAATATTACTAGCTACCCATATGGTTCTAAGTGCAAGAGTACCCTAATAATCTTTAAACCTTTAACAACATATTCATGTATATGTATTACAATACACAATTGCATATAAGTTTACATAAAAGCATATACACATGCATGGAGGGTTCTTTAACCTCTCAATTTGATGCAAGGAGAGTCATGCTATTAGATTTAAATGGCTAGTTTATGGTAAAAAAAACAGCCTCTGGTGGAAGACTGCTGTAGACTCGATTGGCTAGAAACTTATTCAAGTTAATTCCAGCTATTGAAATCTAATCCAGTGGTGGTTTCAGATAGTTCTTCCTGTTCAGCTTCGAGCAGCTGATAATATTGCTAGCTGCCTGTAGGTTTCTAAGTACTAGAATACCCTAATAATCCTTAAGCCTTTAACAACATATACAAGTATATGTATTATAATACACAAGTGCATATAAGTTTACATAAAAGCATATACACATGCAACGAGGGTTGTTTTAACTTCTCAATGTGATGCAAGGAGAGTCATGCTTACCTACCATTGAATTAGATTTAAATGGCTATTTTATGGTAAAAAAACAGCCTCTGGTGGAAGACTGCTGTAGACTCAATTGGCTAGAGACTTATTCAAGTTAATTCCAGCTATTGAAATCTAACCCTGTGGTGGGTTCACATAGTTCTTCCTGTTCAGCTTCGAGCAGCTGATCAACCATGCACAAACACTAGATAACAATAGATGATAAATTTTGGTTTGAAATTACAAGAGAATGAAGTAAACATAAAATTTTACAAATGCAGTAGCCTATGTTTTGTCTGTTTTGTTTTCTCTCTATCAGTGGAAATTTTTTCATCTTAATGCACCAACACAAATACAATTAAATGTAATATTTAGTTTTTGGTTAATTTATGAGTCTATTTGCCAAATATCCACTGTGTACTCACATGCCTGATGTTTTGCTTGAGTTGATTAGTAAAAATAGTAATTGAAAAAATAATAATTGCCAGGCGTTGATAGGTGGGGAGAATGCTCACTTTGTTGCTTGCCAAAGTTGGCTAGGTGTGGCTGATGGAGTAGGTCATTGGTCACTTGAAGGTACCTCTTTTAATGTTTCCAATTGTGCATTAGAGTAATAGCTTCTTTTCTTCCCTTCTCCTACCTTTACTGCAAATAAGAGGCTGAATTTCTTTTTCTTTCTTATTATATTGTTATGAAATATACCAACTCAATCAGTGTTTATCTCATCGTTGGTAGGTCTATGCACCATACAAAGGTAAGCAGTTATTAATCTCACCCTTGTATAATGGACTACATAGGTTATGACATAGAATGCATTTGTAACATTCAGTTGACCGAAAATGTGGGAATGTCATGGGTTTTATCATTCATCTCATTGGGTACTTTATCTATTCCCTTTTAACTATAAAGGTCAAAAGTTGTGCAAAGAACTTTTCCCTCTTAAATCATTCAAAGTATCTTAAAGCTAAACAGGAAATTCTACTCTCTCAGTTTAACACGTTAAGGAATGTAGTTTGTTGATGGAAATGGAACTGAAGTACTATTGTCTCAGTCATCTTTGTCTTCTATGTTTATATAAATAGCTCTATTTTTATTTCTTACATTTTTATTTATATGTTTGGTTCTACGGTAGAGATTCTTACCTAAAAGGTACCACTCTTCAAATTATTTTTACTATCTGTACGAGGCCAAAAGACTAATACTTTCTTATTATTTTTCTTACCTAGAAAGTCTGGCTCAATTGTTTAGTTTCTTATTATTATTTTTTTCCTTCTTCTTCTTCTCCAGGAACAAATTCTGGACTATATGGCCAAGAACTCATGGAGAACTGTGAAAGGATTGTATCAGATTGCAAAGGCATTCCAATGAACAAACCAGAAGAAGTTCTTATTACGAGTGCAAGGGAAGCAAAATCTGCTGGATCATCTACTGTTCTGGTTGCTTACTTTGATGGTCAGGTATTAGCTTCCCATCTTAACGGTAGGTATCATAGTATGGACCTTCTTACCAATTAAAGGTGCTAGATATACAAAGTTTTCCTACTTCCCATCAGTTTAAGCTTTTGGAAACAGTGGGAATTCAAAATGGTGTTAAAGTAGTAGATCCTGAGTTCATATCCCACTATCCCAGTTAAAAACAATTGTACACTTGTAACTTCCAATTTTAGTCCAACTCCAAAAATAGATAGCCTACACATTGTGCCTTTTAAATATCTGAAAATGAATGACTTACAACACTGATAGAAAAAACAATTTATAATTCAGTAACAATCAAGTAAATCAGCTTCCCAACTAGTCTTGTATGTGTCATTCTATAACTTAACTGATCTTTACATCAAATCTATGATTTTCTCAGTGTCTGTCTCAGTTCAAAAGTTGTTAACTTTTGACCTTTTTCATCCCTTCTTGCTTCCCTTTGGTCATGAAGGGTTCCCATAGATTTATTTTGGTGTTCTGCAGCAAAAGCTGTTGATTTGTAGCTGACATATGTTGTTATGTTTTAAGGCTGTCTGGAGGTCTCTGGTTTGATGCTGAATGATGGTAGGGTGAATCGAGGCCTATTGAGAGAGTTTTGAATATAGATACCCAGCAGATTATGTTGGATGTAAAGTGAGACTGATGTTGGCATAGTTATAGATATTGGTTGGTTTAAGAGGTTGTTCGGTGAACAGATGAAACAATATTATGGATGAGTTATTGATTACTATGGGTAGGAGTGTCATCTCTAATTCTCCCTGCTCATTTTATGCCTTTTATGTCAACTTACACCATTGGATGTCCTCTAGTTCAGCCTTTGAGAAATTTGATTTAGGTTGTGTTGATATGTAATCCAAATATTCAATTTCCTTCTGCTGATTCGGAAAACTGTATGTTCCTCTTGACATCTAGCAGTTTGGCTTAAGAAAGCTTGAAAGATATGAATGTACCACTTTTTGGAAAGTTGTAGTAGAGAGGGTAATTATTGGACAAAAGTCTTAACAATAGGACTCGACTGGCTAAGAGTGCTGCTCCTTGGTGCTTGTTTTCTGCCTTTGGTCAGAAGTGGAGCAGTGGGACTTTTGAGGACAGGGAACATTCCTAGCTTTTTTGTGTGCATGGACTGTTTTTATATAGCAGCAAAAAAAAAAAAAAAGTACCTCTTCTATAATTTAGCCACGTGCAACAATGATCAGAGACCAAGAAGTTTGGTGCCAAAAAAGATCATACACAAAAAAGAATTGAGTTATGAGATTTGCTATAAATTATAGTATGTGCTTGCTACTGAAACATTCAATCTCTCTCTCTCTCTCTCTGGTTTTCTCTGGCTTTCTCTTTTGATCATTTGTTAAAACTATTGTCTCAAACTTAGAATCTCTCATTTACATAACCTTCCCTATGTTTCATCTTGTGCTTTTACAGGCTCTTCATGTGGCCAACATTGGTGACTCAGGATTCATCATAATTAGAGATGGTGCTGTTTTTCAGCGATCGTCTCCAATGCATCATGAATTCAATTTTCCATTTCAGATTGAAAGAGGTGTTGATCCATCCAAACTCATAGAGGTATGCAGCATAAGAAACTACCCAACCACATTTTCAGGAAGATAAGTTCATTTTTCGTAAAATGCATCAGAAGTGCAAGTGAACCTTGACCCTTTCTTGTTATCTAAGCTTGGAGAAGAAAAATTCATGTTTTATTCCGCCAACTCCTTCTCTATATATTCTCATTTTCTTGTGCTTTGAATAGCAGTATGTCTACAATCGAGAAAGGTTATTGTAAAATGTATGTATGTTTCAGTTATACAAAATTGAATTGGATGAGGGAGATGTGATCATCACAGCGACTGATGGCCTTTTTGACAATTTGTTCGAGCAAGAGATTGCTTCAATTGTGTCCAGGTCATTGGAAGCTAATTTGGAAGCTCAGGTGCATTTTGTCATCAGTATCGCATTTGTTTTTCCAAAGCTTATTAAGAAAGGTAAAATAAAAATAAAAGATAAACTGAGAAACACAGGTATGTGATGGCCATTGAAACACCGTGGATATCTCACAAAGCATGTGGTAACCAGAATGGTGGTTCCAATGCCTATTCTTATAATGGTACATATGCTAGTCGTGTTAAGAATATTTCAGTACATATATTAGTTCAAGCTGCTAGCCTTGTTGGGCCATTAGCACATTGTTTAACAACTTTAACAAATTTGATGTCTTTAGTGAGAATCTTAGCTCAATCTTGACCTTGTGAAAGAATTCATGCTTAGTAGCAAAGCTAGATTGCCTTTGGCCTGTGACAACATTGTGTTTGCTTAAGATGCCTGTTTTTTTTGGTTTGTGGGCATTTATTTTCTCCTTTCAGGAAATAGCAGAGTGCTTGGCTAATAGAGCGCAGGAGGTGGGATGGTCGCCAAGGACAAGGAGTCCATTTGCAGATGCAGCCCAGGCTGCAGGATATGTTAGTTGTACTGGTGGTAAGCTTGATGGTGTGACGGTCATTGTGTCAGTAGTACAAAGGAACTCGAGATTTCACATATAGTAAGTTATGACCTCTTGCGTTATATCATTTATTTCAAATGGGAAAGAATGTAAATTTATATAGTTCAGGATCTATTAATAAGTAAATATGATAATTTTCATTGTTGAAAATATCACAAATGGTATTAGAGTTGCTGTTTGAAGACCTTAGCCGGATAAAAAACATATCAGTATAGGTTAAAGGTTTGTCATGTTGAGCTTAAGTGAGCCCAATGCGGATGAAGAAGATAAAACTCTCATATTGGACCGAGGCCCTAGAGAATGGAGTATGAAAGTGTGGACTCCTTTGGTGTGTGGATGTAATCGAAGATGGCACTCAAAAATCAGCCATGGAGCTTGGAGCTTGGAGCTTGTAATGAATTCTCCTGTGTTAAAACTTAGCCATTAGAGGATGCAATATTGGTATGGGTCTAATTCTCTTGTGTTTGGTCGTGTGCTACTAGAGGATTTAGAGTGTAAACAAGCTCATTGTGTGTGTGTTGTTCTTCTTCTTCTTTTTTTTTTTTTTTTTTTTTTTTCTGAATAGATGCCACTGATATTTGCATGTGTGGTGGTGGGTTCTGAGTAAAATGTCAAAAACAATTTAAATAAAAATCAATCCCTAATTGCCATATAAGTAAATAGTGAGTCCAGTGTAGCTCACTACTAGTGATGAATAGCTCAACTCTGTCTGATAAAATTCACACATGGGGGACAGGTATATTAAGAAAAGTAGTGTGAATTGAATGTCCTACATTAAAATATTAAGAGACAGTGGTGAATTAATAGTATGTATTGACTTTTATGGACTAGACATTGGCGGATTAGCATCCGGTTCAGCTAAGAGTTTCCAAATTTCCAACTTGGTTTTGTTATTTTTGGAGGAGATTCTTTTAAACATAATTACTTGTATAAGCAATACTAATTAAAGCTTATGTTTCCTAATGAATCTTTATTGTCTATTCATTCTAAATATTTAACCGTTGGTTATCTTCTTGTGTGCCTATAACTGCTGTGAAATTCAAATTAGCAACCGAAAGAAAAACCTTCAAAAGGTCAAGAACTTATAATTAAGATGGGTTGTTTTGTAGTATGTAAATGTAATGAACTTGAAATTTGATAAGCATTATTACAAAATAAAAGGTGAAATCCAACGGTTTGCTTATCAGCTGTCTCTCTGCTGCTAGATTTATTAGTGCTGCGAGAGAAAAAAAAAAATCCCTAATGGAAAGCAGCAAACCTTATTCATTACAAAACAAATAAGTAGCCCCAACCGCCTACAGCCTACCTATAGATTTCACTTTATAAATGAAGTATCATTTTCATATCTGAGCCTGATTTGGTGGGTATAAATATTCTTCAAGTCTACAACTCTTAAAGCGTTTGAAAGAAGGAAGTTAAGAGTATGCGAACAATAATTGTAGTTCATGGAGTCTAATTCAACAAAAAGGTTACTCTCTTTAAATTGGCTCTGGGTCCCAATTTCAACATGCATGCTCCACCATCTCATGTGATTCTTTATCCCACTGCTGGCATGCATCACACACAGATAAGCAGCTGCATTGTATTGTTGTCAATAAAGAGGAAAGGAATATATATATAGAAAGTACTAATACTTTAATGTTAGGTCTTTAATCATATTGATCATACCATTTATCTGATTCAAATGATATGAATTAAGGATTTTAATGTAATTTTAAAAGCCTTGGATAGACACTTACATGATAATATTAAAATCAAAATTTTAATCAAAACCCTTGATTCAAGTATTTTGGTTGGATTTAATAGCAAGGAAGAGGAGGCAAAGGATGAAGAGGGGATGAAATAAGTGAGTGAATTTTATTGATCTATCATGTTGTTATTTGGTATCCTAGGAAGGAAAGGAGGATAAAAATTTAAAAATATAAATAAAAATTTATTAGTTAATTATTAAATTTCTTTATTTTAAAATTTAAAATCTATCTAATATTAAAGGAAGTCTTTTTTTAATGTATTACAATAAATTTATCATGAATCATCAAATTCACTTTTTTTATTTTTTTTAAAATAACTATCATATTTCAAATTCTTCGTCACTCTCTCCCATTCCCTCGGTCTCTTTACTAATACATCGTATCAAATAATAGTTAAGAAAAGCGTAAGTGTACTACTAATCCAAGGGTTCGGATATTATTATTATTATAATTATAATATACATAGAGACATGCAGGCGTTGTAGTTTACGATTCACATGGGCTTTTTGAACAAGCGGATTGAGATGGAGTCTTTGGTTTGAAAATTTTGACTAAAATCTAAGATAATGCAAAGATGCCCATGATGAATTTAGGTCCACTCTCACCAACAAAATTACATATTAATCAATCCCAATTATAGCAATGCCTCCATGCCTGCCACAAAAAGTAGAGGAAGAAAATGAAAAAGAAAGTTGTCCACCATTTCAAAGTTTAAACCCCCATGATATCTACATGCTCCATTGCAAGCTACTACAATCATTTTGGAAAGCTTTTTCTTCATTAAAAAAAAGACCCTTGTGGCCTGCCTATACTTTTGAACCATATGCCAAACAATAACTTACAAATTTTCAAATTCTATTGATCCTACCATTAAGATGGGGACCCTCTATAAGGTTATCTAATTATAACTTGACCACAACACTTAAAAAATTATTTTGCATCTTAAATTTGTGATGGAATCAACCTTTACACAACCGAATTTTGCTAATCTCAAGAAGGAGGAAAAAAAAATGATTTTAGTCGGCTGACTACAATATGCTTTGGAAGGTCTACATAATCTCAGTTTTGAATGATTTCAAGTCCAAATATAACTTCTTTTTTTTTGTAAATCTAACATTATTAAATTGAGATTTGGGGCCACAATTTACAAGTTATTGCAATTTATTATAATACCAAACCGTTATGTCTGACTAATAAAGGCCTAGTGTTTTTTTTTTTTGGGTAAGCCAAGTATAAATCATAATTCAAACCGAGCGCAAATGAGCTAAAACGGGGGTGATCTTTGAGCCAATCTTATGCTGCCTGAACAACTCTGTGGGCATTTGACTTATAAGGGATAGGCATGCATTGGGGACACATGGACAAAGTTAACACCCCACCGAATAATTACCAAGTCTCTGTAACCAAACAATGCCCATCATGACTAACTTTGACTGATTGCCAAATCTCACGCACTCAGCCGAGTGTCAAAACATTGGAATACATGCCCCAAAGGTGTCAACACCACTTCCTTCTCATTCACAAAGTGTGTCTACTCATATTATTCCGACAGTACAATGTGCAATTTCACATTCTATAATATATTATGCCAAACTCTGGTCTTATAACCTACCCATCTAATGATAATTCACCAAGTATGTGCGAAATTACATATTTAAAGGGAAAAAAAAAGAATCTTATTAATCATCATTCTCTTTGTTTTTTTTTTTTTTTTATCTCTTTTGATTTTAAATTGCAGTCCTCCATTTAATATCTAATAACTATAAATATTATTTTATTTAATTTGTTTCTTTAATATTTATTTTACAACATTATTATTTAAATATTAAAAAAATAATAATAATTGAGAACAATCACAATTTGGTATTTAACCCAAGTTCTGAATTCGACTAGGCTTTAATATGTCAAAGGAAAATTACGATTTCACTTGTGGGATTTTGCAGCATTTTTAAGTTTATATAAATTTCAATATATTATTAATTGATGATTTAATATAATTAAATTAAAAAGAAGAAGAAGAAGATATTTTTGTTTGTAATAAGAAAAAGAAACGATTATTCATCAAAAAAAGAAAAAGAAAAAGGAAGATGTAATAATACGGCTGTACAGCAGAAAAAAGAATTCCACAAATCCGGAGTCCTCATTAAAACCTGCGATGTGATTTAAGGGTCAGGATTCTCACACTTGTTAGATTCACACTCTCTCACACACTTTATTTTAATTAAATTATCAAAATATTTTATTTGACAAAATAAGAATTTGAATGCTGTGTGAATCTTGGAGGCCCACATTAAAAAGGGCAAGACAAAGGGTCTCCCTCTGGCATGCAACTTGGGGCCTCCAATGCGCGACACGTATATGCCCCGCACTTCATTTTTTTTTTGCACCGACTTTGATTTCACCCATGGGCCTTGCCAGTGGTGGGTCCCACCATCCCTTCCGAAACCCTAGGCATGAACATTAAAAAAAAAAAAAAATTGTTATAATTTAATTTAATTTTTGGCTTTTTTTCCACACCATTTCTCTTTCCGTATTTTCCGTTTTCCGTTTATACCATATTTTTCTCTTCTTTTTATCTTCTTGCAGTTTCCACAAACCCCATCACCCCCACTTCCCTTATATATATATATATATATATATATATACGCGCACACACACACACAAAACCCATTAACATTCCCAATATTCTTCACTCTTTCAAACCCATTTCCATTTTCTCTTGCTTTCCTTCGTTTTCTCTGTCTCTCTGACGAAAGATGGCGGTGAAGCTTGCTCTGATTCTCTGTGTTGTCGCCATCTGCGCCGTTGATTATGCCCAGTGTGCGTCTCCTAAGCAGGCTCCAGCACCGGCCGTTGATTGTTCGAGCTTGATATTGAACATGGCGGACTGCTTGTCTTTTGTACAAAACGGAAGCACCGTCACGAAACCTGAAGGGACTTGCTGTACTGGGCTCAAGTCTGTGTTGAAAGCCGATGCTGGATGTCTCTGTGAGGCCTTCAAGAGCAGTGCTCAGCTCGGTGTCGTTTTGAATGTCACCAAGGCCTCTACTCTTCCCGCTGTTTGCAAAGTCTCTGCGCCTTCTATCTCTAACTGTGAATGTGAGTGATTCTTGCTTAATCGCTCTTCTGGGGTTTTCTCCATTCTACATTTCACTAATTTTCGTAGAAGGTTTTTGTGGAGATTTTTTTTTTTCCCTTTCTGCTCTATTTTTTTGAATTATTAAAAATTTATTACTTTTATTATTTAAAAACCATTTCAATTTTGATTTATTTATTTATTTGTATAAAATATAAATCAGTGAATTTTCAAAGTATTTCGACGTTTCTGTTAGTGAGATGGAATTTTTTATTTTGTGAGTTAATAGATTGATTCAATATTTTGTTTTAATTATTATTTTTTATTTTTTTATTTTTTTTTGTTGCAGTGTCTACTTCTCCTGCTGGTGCTCCTGGTATGTTCTAGTACTTTATTTTTCAAACCTCTATTTGTTTTTTTTTCTTTCTCCTTATCATTTATTTATTTGTTATAGCGAATCTCCATAATTTTTTCTCAATCATTATCTAAAATGTATATGTGATTTGTTGTAGATTTACCCTCCTGGTTTTTGTCTGATCTATTTGTTAAACAGAGATTAGTGTGGGTATAAGATATCTCTTTTGTCATTATTTTTTTAATTAATTAATAATTGAGTTAAAAGCTTTATATACATTAAGAAAAGTAAAAATAAAAATTTTAATGGGTTGGTTTCCTTTTGTACTTTACTGACCATGGTTATTGGTGGTTCTTGTTAATGTTTGACTTCCAGCCTCATGTTGTATCATGGCTTTTATTTCTCTTGCATTTAATTTAGGTTTATTATTTGTAATTTGTTTTCTTTCTTGAATAATAAATATTGTTTCTTTCATTTTCTCTGGGCACTTTGAAATTGAGAATTGTGATTTCTTTTTTTCGTGGTGCACTAAATTGGTAATACTCTCCATAGCATCATAGGAGGATTTATAAATTGACGCAAACATTTGTACCAACAACACAAAAATGATGGTGTTCGGCAAGTGATGCAACTCAAACAAGATATTATGGAGTTGACTGTGGCTCATGTCTGAAATGATCCCATCTTATGTCTTGGGCTGTATTGCTTGACTTTTGTGGTACTTGGTAAACTTTTTTAATGGCCCAATTCTTTCATGTGTTTGCTAATGCGATGCTATGCCATTTTGCTTGTGTGATCTTTGGAGTAAACTGTGCCACTCTATTGGAACATGCTTGTCAAAGTTAATTCTTTATTATTTCAGCTCTCTCCCCGGAAGCTGCACCAACAACAACTGCTGCTGCACCCGAGCAGGGTGGTGGCCTCAACGAGCAAGCACCAGCCCCTGCTCCGGGCAGCTCAGGTTCGTCGATGCTGTCTGCCACAGTCGGATCTCTGCTTATTGCCCTTGTGATTGCGTCTTCATCTTGGTTCTGAAAGAGTCTGTTGTCATTTTGAGAGACAGAGAGGAGAGGTAATGAGAGCACCTTGTTATTTGTACTGTTGTTGACGATTTTGGTGTTCTCATACAATAGCTGTTCATTATGTGTTGTGACTACTAGTAGGTAAAATCCATTTTGGGTTACACCTTGGAGAGTTGGACATCATCATTTACTAATGTATTAGTTTACTGGTTTTTATATTGCTGAATTCTAATTTGTTGTGGGAGAGGCGCTTGATTAATAAAATGAATTGAGGGGCCAATTTCATATTCTTTGAAAAGGCAAGAAGACCATTGTATTCTAACTTATAAGCAACTGACCAAAAGGGCTCAGGAAGTGACATCTTCAGCCTGTAACTGCTGCCAGTGAGTTTTTTGGGCCAACGAAAACCTGGCTGTTCAGCGTATAATTGCACACGAAACCGTCACTCGTGCAAACCATTAAGACGAGTTCAAAGTTTACTAGGAATTTCTATATATATATATATATATATATATATATGTATAAATTATGTTCAGAAAAATTAATAGAGTTATATCATTAAAGTTTCTGTCCACCAACGAAGGCATTGAAAAACAATTAATGGTACACGATAACCACTACCAGTCTTTTCGTCAGCCACCGCAAACAGTCTTTTTTTTTTTTTTCTTTTCTTTTTTAATTGATAAAATGACACAATCAAATCAACTTTAATTAGATTGATTAACTATTTAAATAATAGTAACAATATTAAGGGTCAACATTGCCTTTTCCTTTTATACCAAAAAAAAACATTACCTTTTCCTCTTTGAGTCTCACATATAATAACATTTTACTTAACCAAAACAAAAAGGGATCTTCTTTTTTTTGTTGGTAGAAAAAAAAAAAGGATCTTCTTAGCTAGTCTAAAAAACATCTATCAAATTCGAACGACTCTGCTTCTTGCTTTATTGAGACTCCCCATCATAAAAAGATAGAGCATTTTGCCAAATATTTTTTGAAAGATTGGCATTTGCCACTCCATGGTTGAACTCTAAGCATGAAGTCATCATCTTTTTGCAATAGAGTGATACATGGTTAATTCAACACTGCTAATGCTTATCAAACCTACTCGATGTTTTGAGACAGTGGAAGTTTAGTGTTCTCAATGGGTTCAGAGAGTACTACCAAAGAAAATAAAATATAGAATAATTGAGATAATTTTCTCACTGCTGTTTTACATGTACAAGACTCTGCTTTAAATAAATAGAGAGTTAACCAAAGAAAAGGAAAGTATAGCAAAGCAGATATATATGCAAGCTGGATGAGATTGTGTCAATTAATATTCGGTTGATCTTGGTCCATAGAGGAAGAGTCCTGCTTGGCTTCTTGATAATTGATGCGGGATTTTTAGAGCTATACTGTCATTAACTAGAGCAGTTTTAAATTTATAAAAAATGATTTGGGGAAGGCCAAATTTAATCAACATAACCATTCATTGAAATATGGTTGACACAAAAAAAATAAAAATTGTTTTTAGATTGATAGAAGGAAAATTCGTGTCCACGGTCACCAAATGAAAATTAGAAAAACAAAAACCGCAATCATAAACTGAAAGGTAGCTCAAAAAATGTAATCAGGATGGTTGGACGCGTCTATAAACTTGTTGGATGGTCAGTTGATGAACTAAATTGATTGACAACAGGATCTGCTTTAAGCTCTTCATGAAATGTCGAGTGCTTCAAAAATGGGGTGGCTCTCTAAACAAGCCTTCATCCAAGCCCTCCGAAACCACAACCATTGTCTGCAAACTGGACCTTATTGGAGCTAATTTGTGCTTCATCCAATGAGGCAAAGAATTGAGGGGAATGAAGACAATAATCAACATGACAGGGTGCAATTGGTATGGGAAAGTGAGAGTCACTTAAGGGCTTGCTGTGTGCTCTCTTAACAACCTTAATACATATATATATAATTGACACTAACAAATTACATTGGCTTTCCAATCCATGTAAGTGTTAAACTAGTCTACAATCAAATGTACATTCCTAAGGCCTCAAATACCCTTGAATAAGGACGTTTAAGAAATGCAAAAAGGAGATTCGATAACCATGCATCACTAACATCTCAAGTATATAAAAACATGGAGCCTTGGTCCATGTTGCAAGTATATGGAAATGAGGTTCTTTTTGCCATGCCAAATAAAATTTATACACTTAACATTACAAGCAGAAAAAAAATAAAAAATAAAAGTAGGATTTCAAAGTGGCCACTTGTGTTTTGATATTTTTAGAAAATTCAACTACAGGCCCTTCACATTTCGTTTTTGTTTCCTTTCACATAACAATAACTAATGGTATTAAAATTTGACTGAGTTACCCCTCTTTAATAAAATGCAAATTAATTTTAAAATAAGGAAAAAAAAAATGAACCTAAAAAACATGTTTGACAATGTTGTTTGACATAAGAAAATTTTTGATAAAAATAATTTTAAAAATTTTCAAGTAAAAATATGAGGGTTAAAAGTGTCATTTTGAAAAAAAAATTATTTAAGTTGAGGAACATTTGACTATCAAATATTGTTAAATTGAAAAAAAAAAAAATGGAACTTAAGAGGCTATAGTGAAACAGAAATAATGATGGGCTGTAGTGTAAATTTCTAAGGGACTATTATGCAAAAACATAACAAATGAGATTGAGTTCAGACTTATAAATTTATATGGGTGACACCGATATTAAAGTAAAGGCATTGATTAACATGTAACATGTCAAAATTATTGTAACAAAATAGATATTGAGATAAATAAGGAGATAGTAGTCGAAATACATCAAATTAATAAAGAGAATGAAACAAATAATAAGTCTACACATTCAATAAATAAAAAATGGAAAATTTTTTTTTTCCCTTATTACTGTTGAGCCCTCATTCTAGAACCCCATGAATATCCCTCCTTTTGAGCCATCCGGCGATTGGACCGCCTCTTCAACTCAACAATCTGTTCCTGCCATCTTTGTCTCCCAACTCGGTCGTTCAAATCGGCTTTGAATGTCCTCCCAAAACTACTTCTGAAACCCATTTCGTAGTCATATTCTTGGCGCAAAACAGGATCCGAAAGTGTTTGATAAGCCTCATTGAGTTGCGCAAACATCTTGGTTGATTCTTCCTTCATGGAGGGATCGTGACAGACGTCGGGATGATGACGACGAGCCATGCTTCTATATGCCTTCTTTATCTCATCCATGCTTGCTCTTTCAGGGCTCAGACAAAGCATCTTGTAGAAATTAGTATTGCTTTCAGGTTGAGTAGTTGCTGATGATGATGATCTGCATGTGAAAGAAATAAAAACTTTATGGGGTCGTCGACGCTGGTTTTTAATGTTGTTCGGATAAGGAAGAAGTGGTTTTGCAGCTTCTATGCTTGAAGTCAGAGAAAAAGCCATGGCTTTTTAGACGATATTCAAACTTTTCTGTGTGAAATTGTGGGTGACAGATATGAGAGACTCAGCTGGTCCGGACAACTATATATATATATATATATATATATATATTTGCAGAGGAGAAACTAAGGAACATAATTATATATAAATAAATGCATATATGTATGTAAATGTGTGGCTTAAGGTATGTTAATCCATGAAATAATTAATTATATATAGATGGAAATAAAGAAGGAAAGTGGAAGCCTGCAAATTATGGATAAATTAGTCAAAGAACGTGTTGTGTTTGGCCGAAACTCGGTGAATCCAAAGTTTTAACGCGTTTTATAACTTAAGTTAATTAGCCTTGAATCCGCGCTTCTAGAGGTGCTTTGGTTTGATGAGTGCTTATACAAGTATACCGATTGATAAAACGTTCATGTCATTCTGTCCCCAGCTAATAAATAAAATAGCTTTTTTGGTAAGCCTAGCCAGCATTATTCTGTCACCAGCTAGTAAATAAAATGCTCTCTCTCTCTATATATATATATATATATATAGAGAGAGAGAGAGAGGTTATAATAGATAGATTGAAGATCATGTACCTACTAATAGAGAGCCATTTGTGAAAAATATCAATAAAAAGACTAAAACGGGGCATTCATATTTATTGGTTTGTTTAGTATCATATTACCAAACAAGACCACTTGCTTTAATGTGCAAAAAAAAAAAAAGGCCACTTGGTTAATTTAAGCACTTAAAACTTAAATTAATACATTTTACAAACTAAATTATATGATTTTGCTTTTGTTTATGCTTTAATTTCCATGGGTTCGTTTCCTTTTTCTGTTTTATTTTATTTTATTATTTTGATGATATATAAGACAACAGCAACACCACCCACATACTTATACGTACATTGAAAAAGTAAATATTTGGACAATGAAAAGCCTTTATATAAAACCACTTGTATATGAAACTTTGTAATTGATACATTGACAAGTCTACTTAAAATCCTATATATGTTTCACGCATTTTCACTCGTTAATAGTATAATTAGCAACACATCTAAAATAAGTGTGATCATTCCACATAATGTTTCAAAGTTGTTCGATTTTGGGATCACATATTTGAACAGCATCAGCAACGGAAGGAAATATGTGGTCTTCCCCAATTATGTTTGCAAATTCAGAGACATGGAGTTTTTCCATCACAACTGGTCCTGGATTTGCTAAAACAAGCTTTTGAACAAAAACATACACCAAATAAGTTTATGATAATAGTAATTACTTAATTAGCGAGTGCTGATACTTGCATGTTAACTAATTATTATATGTTACCTGAACATCTTTCTTCTGAAGAGCCCTATACAACTCTTCAAGGGCATGGATGCCACTTGTGTCAATGTCTGTGACAGCTGCAACAATAGTAATACATATATATATATATATATATATATATATATATATATAAGTTCATGAATAGATATAAGTACTAGTTATATATCTATTGAATGCCAAAAAGTATATAATTAGAATTTGGTAGTGAAAGCCAAATTAATTAGTATATGATTAATTAATGGAGGACAAAAACACTTACGAGACATTTCAACGATCAAATACTCAATTTTAGGCTGATCATTTTCCTTATTCATGAGTTCTTCGTCAGTTAGCCATCTCAACATCCTGCCAAAATTAGATAAACCGAATCACTTATAAATTCTGAAAATAAAAGATCTGTTTAATTATATGTGAGGATCATAACAAGTAACTTAAAACAAATTCAGTGCCATATATGTTGATGTATTAAATTAATTCTAGCTAATAGCATCTCAAATAATGAAATAAATTAGTTATTGCTCAATTGCAAGAGTTCATATATATATCTATCTATATATATATATATATGCCTAATTAATTCAGAAAAGAGAGAGAGCTAGAACCAAATTGATTTACATAATTGATATTAGTACCTCTCCTTGATGTAGCTAGAATTTGAGAAGTAAATTGCAGAATCAACTCTAACAATTAAAATGCCAGGAACCCTAGTTGCTTCTGGATATTGCAGGATGTTCCTATAGACAGTAGTCCATGGGAGTTTCCCAAGAACAGCAGTTCGTGGCCTTGTTACTTGTAGTAGGATTTTGGCAAAGGATATCCCTACCTGCACATGATAATGAAACTTAGAAAAAGAATAAACTAATTCAGTAGCAATTTTTCGATGCCGATCGATGGCTCTCTAACTCTTACCGCGATTAAGAGGCCAAACTCAACATTAATAAAGATGACACCGAAGAAAGCTCCCATACAAGCTATAAAATCAGACTTGTCGATCTTCCATATTAGAACCATCGCGTCTATGTCAATCAATCCTATCACAGCACATATGATAATAGAAGCAAGTATAGCATTTGGTGTATACTTAAATAGTGGTGTAATGACTTCCAATGTCAAAAATACAACACAAGACATCACAATGTTGGACACCGCCGTGTTGCAGCCTGCCATGAAGTTTACGGCGGAGCGCGAGAATGATCCTGCATTAGCCCGAAACTTCGATCAACAAAAATATGTAGTAACAAACGAATACAACTTAAAAAAATTATCAGTTAAGGCCTAGCTAAGAGATTATAAAGTTTCATGCTTATTTCAAGACAAAATTTTTGATATGTGAATGAGCCCCAGCTAGGGCTAAATTAAACAGCGCCTAATTAATTATTTTCTTTCACACCTGTAGCAACATAGCAAGATGTCATAGAGCCAACAATGTTCATTGTTCCCAGTGCCACCATTTCTTTGTTTCCATCAAGCTGGTAGTCCCTCATGGCAGCAAATGTTTTTCCAATGGCTATAGCTTCCTAGGGTTTAGAAACAATACTAAATTTTAGTATAATATTTAGTGGTTATAATTTCTTACTTACAATTTTTGGTGATTATTTGTTTGGTGCTTGTTATAATTCTTACCGTTAATGCTATTATACCCGACACCGCACCAATCTTAAAACCCTTGGCAAGATAGTCTCCAGTGAAATAGATTTCATCAACTGATGGTGGATTTATGCCTTTCCTAATATCTTTCACCTGATAAAATAACACAGATAAAATACAAGAGTTAGATCTTTCAGTTATGTGTGTGTGTATACACAAATATATATATATATATATATATATATATATATATATATATATAAATCTCAGCTCAGTATGACATGATAGTTTTAAAATCATATCTTTAATTATATAATTTGTATTATGTACTTGGTCAAAGCCTCATTATTTATGTAGCCCAAGTTTCTGAATCAAAAGTTTTGATTAAAAACCTAACTTTAAAAGTTTTAGATCCACGAAACATGATATATATATATAGAACTCTTATTCTAGATTATAATAGAAGATAGGATTGATCAATTCATATAGGTCCAATGAAAATAAGAATAAAAATATAATAAATGTTATATATTTATACTTTTGTCCATACCTCGTGATTGTAGCTCATGTATGAGTTATATAATTCTTTTTTGATGAATTTATGAGTTATATAATTTAGAATAACATTTCTGATATATATATATATATATATGTGTGTGTGTGCGCGCGCGCGCGCGCGTGCGCGCACGCGCGTGTAAGATAGACGCATATGGTAAAACAATACTTACAATTTGCACACCGTGCTTATCTGCACGAGTAATATACACCAAAAAGGTGGAAAGAATAACTGAGGTCAAAGGAGCTATGGCAGGCACCCAAAAGAATTTCTTGTTCTTTTTACCCTGTTGCATTAGTTAATATCACATAAAGTGATTAATATATAAGTACTCAGTTAATAATTTTCTTGGGAAAAATATATTCATCTATTTAGTATTAAGAATGAAGAAATTATAAAAGAGGAATTGGAATCTTACAATGTACTTTGCAAGCAATATTAAGGCCAAGAAGGATACACCTATTGCTATCGTCTGCCAGTTCCACTGCATGAAAAAGAAAGAGAGTGAATTCGTATTGCAAAAAGTTTATACATGCATGCGTTGCTCTTAATCTTTTTTCTTGTTGCTTAGACATTGTTCTTAGTCTTGATAATTTATACATACGTACATGCGCTCTCGCACACATATATTTATGTATATATGTATATGCATGCGTTTATACAGGCACACACACATATATGTATATATATGTATGTATATATGTACATATGCATGTATTTATGTAAAATCTTAATTTGGTTTCATTACCCCGTGGTGTACTGAAGTCCAGACTGAGCGCATAACGGAAACAATATCAGTCTTCTTAGTGAATTTCTTTACACCAAGAAGACCTTTAAGTTGTTGAAGAGCAATAGTGACAGCAGCTCCAGCCATGAATCCAACAATGGCAGCATGAGACAGAAACTCAATCAGGAAACCTAGTCTGAAATGATTAACCAAAAGCCAATCCATTGTTCCACACATCATCTAGGTTAATCTGAAGAAACCAAGAACTTTAAACAGAAATATATAAGAAATACCTGAAGAAACCGAGTGCAATCTGTGTGATGCCAGCGAAAAACGTAGCTGTGAATGCAAGACGCAAATAATCAGCTGGATTTTCATCTGGATCAATCTCATCCCTTAGTAGAGTTCCAAGCAAGAGTGACACCACAGCCACAGGTCCTATAGCAATATCTCTTGAACTACCCATGAAGGCATAGACAAGAGGTGGAACAAAGCTAGAGTCTGCATTATGAAAAACCAATATTTGAATTATAATAACAATTCATTTTATTTATATATGGTTGAGAAATCCAATTTCTCATAATTGAAAAAAAGAAAAGAAAAGAAAAGAAAAGAAAACTTACATAACCCATTTGCGGGAGGCAGACTAGCAAGCTTTGCATACCCAATATCCTAAAATTTATAAACATAATAAATATTAGAACCAAATTGAAACTTGGAATTTAAAAGAAGCTAGCCAAATAAAGTATTTATATAGAAATAATTAAAAACAAGTTAATTATTACCTGAGGAATACAGAGACTAGCAATGGTAAGTCCAGCAATTAGGTCACCTTTGAACTTATTGAGATTATATTCCCTGCCCCACCTAAGAATTGGAAAAACAGCTTCCATTCCCATAACAAACTTTCTTGAGCTGGGTTGGTCCTTAAATGAACGTAAAGGTTCATCTGGGAATAGAATTTCCTTCACACCACTTTTGAATTCTTCCCAAAGCTTTTGCTTAGCAGGCACTCCCACCTTGTAGGATTGCGGCGAAACCTTTGTTTGGCGACGTGAAGAAGGGCCGCTTGCGATTTCCTTCTCCTTATTTCTCCCCGAATCATCGTCAGTAACACGATTACTACTCATTTTGGCCAAAAAAACAAGATCAAACCTGTAGAAAATTAAGAAAAAGCAAAATCAAATTAATTGCTCTCATTAATTAAGAACTTTGGAAGTTCTTTTGTACGTACATAGCTAGCTACCTGAAAAGCAAGAGTTGCTACAATGAAAGCAATTTACTTGGCTTTCCCAATCTGCAACATTTCACTGAGTAAAATGCCTATTTATAGGCAACTGTAGTAGTGTGGGAATTTATACATTGTGAACATCAACCATGCTAGCTCAAGACTTGAAATTTCAACATTTTACAGCCATGAATTAGATATTGAACTTTCATATATATATATATATATATATATATATATATATAAAGTCTACTACAATAGAAGATAATTTCTATCTTATATGTACAACTGTTGTAAACCCAATCACTAGTCAACTCTTATAACTATAGTCTATAATGAAAACGTCGTCATAAGAAACATAACTTGTGTAACTTATAAATTCCTCATGCATACAGAGGCTGACAATCGATGGTAATTAGTCTAACTAAAAAGTTTCTTAAGCAAATTGCACGTCATTGATCTTATTATATATATTAAAAAGTACTGTGATTGATAAAATTGTGTAATCATTTTATGCATGCATTACCATTTAACTTGATCACCTGTACATAAAGCATATGTATTTTGTGTTTGACTTTCAATACGAGGTGTGCCTGCTACTCGTGTTGGTATTATATATCAAAAAAAAAAAAAGCCACAGTGAAATATGCATAAGCCGGGGTAATAACAAAGTAAGGGCCCGTTTAATATCATTTTCGTTTTTATTTTTTATTTTTTTAACTTGAGTTCCGTATAATTTAATTAGTATAAGAGTTAATTAGTATTTGTTATTATTAACTAGACTTTATAATTAACTATAAATATGAAGTAAAAACAAAAACACAATTGTTATGTTTTAAAGTTGGCCATTCATGAACATGAACGGTTGCCAAAAATGGAACTCCAGTCCATGCTGTTCCTATATATTTTGTATATATAACATCTAGATTTTGAAATATACATAATATTAAAATTAAACACCACAATCATGGATGGAGATGCAATCCATCAATGTAACAACTTTCAATAAAATAAAATAACAATGACATAATCCCATAAATAATAGAAATTTTTAAATACCCAAGAAAATATGTGAAATTTAGAAATATATATATATAACATGAGTAGCTGAAGAATGAGAATGACTACATAGCTCCCGAGACTAGAGAGAACATAGATCGTTTCAAGAATCAAACGAGTGCACACCTAATGATGAAAAGCATCTTATATTAATAATTTCCAAAAATCCAACATTATTTTAGTTTTTTCAAGGCAATTATGTAATAATTCAAGTAAACTTGCATTAATGTCCAGGTTCATTGAACCTAAGAACGTTGAATATGTGTTGTGCTATATAATAATTTCGAAACCAAACATCGAGTGGCTTTTTCTCGAACGGATAATGTAAACTTATCAAAAAAGACATTGACATTGAAGCAACTTGGGGGACTTGTGACCTGTTAGTTGCCTCACATGTACATTTTAATTACATGTCCTCCACATCAAGATGGTCGACTGTTTGCTGAATCAAATATCATTAGGGAATTTAAATTTTATTTATATATTTATTTTTGGATATCTGAGGGGTATCGAAAGTGAGAAAAACTTGTGTGATACTTATCTCTTCAGAGATGAAAGGGAAATAAGAGAACATGAAATCATAAGCTAGAAGGATACATCTTTTTAAAGAACTAAAATATATATAGAATTTAGTTGACAAACCGTCTTTTGGGGCAGCTCAGTGGTATTATTCACTGCCCTTTTATGAGAGGTTCCGGTAATCCATTAAATATTTCAGTAATATTTATCTATTATCTCCATAAGGGAATTTAATTACAAAAAAAAATTTAGTTGACAAATCTTTTTCAATATTTTTGTAAATATAGATAATATTATAATATTTACGACAAGCTTGTTACAATATAATCAATTTGTGACAGAGCTATCTGCCTCTGATCTGTAATTGAAGGCAAAGCTAGCTAGCTGAAGCAAAACTTTAACTTTAGAATGTGATGGAAAAAAAAAAATTTGCAAGTCGTCCCACATATATATATAATTTGTAAAGTGAGGTTTTTAGAAGGGCTCTATATATATATATACATATATAATTTGTAAAGTGAAAATTCAGTTTATCATCCTTCGCTACCAAGAAAACGGACATTAACGAGTGAGGTTGGCCCAATTAATAATATATTCCTCATATCTACATCTTTAAGGCAGTAAGTTCAGTTATAATGTCCATTTTTATTTAGATTAGAAATATTATAATCCTGATTAAAAAAAATATTGAGCTGTTACTATTTTTAAAAGTTTAAACTATTAAGAAGTAGATTTGATATATACATGAAGTTATGATAAAGGAAAATAGAGAGAGTGTAACACTTTATGCCTGAAACGAAATCTTCAAAATCATAAGCCCCTTATTTATTATTGAAACTACTTGTGACTTTAAAACAAAATAATTCCTGTTAAAAAATAAATTAAATAAAAAAATTTGTAATTTTTTTTTAAAATTCTTTTATCTTGACTATTTCATGAAAAGAAAAAGGGACTGAAACTATAGAAAGCAATTACTTGTTAATTTCAACTAACATCATCCCCAGGTAGGCTACAGACCTGAAAAATATGCCAACGGCAAAGCTAGGTATTTTGTAAAACACTCGACTCACTTTATATGAGAAATAGTTTCATGTTTATATAGGTAGTACAACAGTTTCATGACTTGTAACGCAAGTAAGGTATGTGTGCAAGCCTAAGGACTAAAAATTGTGGTGCTAAAGCTTCGTAGTGTAGGGACGGTCATGTCCTTATATAACACATGAAGATTGTGGGTTCAATATTCTTTTAATCAGCAACGATAGGTGGATTAAGAAAATAAGATTCCTCAATTACACCGTAAATAAAGTTGCAAATTTAAAACAAGTCCTTGCTAAGAGTTTCAAACTTCTTCAGTAGTCTTGGGAGAAAATGTAAGAAGGGCATCTGCAACAGATAGAAAAATCATGTTCTCCCCAATCATGTCTGCAAATTTCGATGAATGAAGCTTTTCGATTACAACAGTCCCTGGATTTGCTAAGGCAAGCTGTCAACAATAGATACAGCCTCGTTACAAAGGTATCAAATGCGCTCTTATTACCCTAAAATACAATTTACATCAGTCTGTTAGAAGCTCAACTATTTTGGAAACCTTTTATTTTTTTTAGATTACTGGTATATGTTTGTATGTATTTGTCTAGCTAGAACAGGATCACCAAAACTTCAAGCTCTTGATTATTAAAAAAAAAAAGGGGGGTTTGGATTACTACCTGAATCTCTCTCTTTTGAAGACTCCTATACAATTCTTCAAATGCATGGATGCCACTCGTGTCAATATCAGTAACAGCTGTGGAATATGAAATTTCATGAATTAGAGACAACATCTTTTGAGTAATGATAAGCAAGAGTTTAAACAATGGAAAAATTTAGAGACTGCTTACGTGACATTTCAACTATTAGATAATTTATTCTGGGCAGATGCTTTCCCTTCAGTTGCTCTTCTTCCTCAGTCAGCCATCTCAAAATTCTGCAACAAAATGAGGTTAGTTCACGAAGCACCAATCTTGTTCTGTATACATATTTCTTAATTCTATTGTTTGAGCTAAATATACATATACCTCTCCTTAATATAGTTGGAGTTGGAGAAGTAAATTGCAGAATCAACTCTAATAATCAGAATTCCGGGAACCTTTGTTGCATCTGGATATTGCTCGATGTTTCTGTAAACGGTGGTCCTTGGAAGCTTCCCGAGAATAGCAGTCCGCGGCCTTGTTACATGTAAGAGAATTTTGGCGAATGATAGAGAGACCTGTACATTGAAGAAATATTTTTTGCATGTTGAATGGAATGAGAGATTAAATAACAAAAATTGGACTAATTCTTCTTACCGCAATCAGCAGACCTTTCTCCACGGTGATAAAAACGACTCCAAAGAAGGCTCCCATGCAAGCAATGAAGTCGAATTTGTCTATCTTCCATATAAGCTTTGCTGCACTAACATCAACTAAACCTACAACGGCAGAAATAATTATAGAAGCGAGAATTGCAAGCGGGGTGTACTTAAATAGAGGCGTGATGAGCTGCAGCGTGAGAAGTACAACGCAAGACATGACAATGTTTGACACAGCCGTTTGGCAGCCTGCCATATAATTCACTGCTGAACGCGAGAAAGACCCTGCAGCAAGAATATCAGAGCTGTATATCACATGAGCATGATAAAAAGGACACACACACACACACACACACACACACACACACATACACATACACATGAAAATGTATAATTTTGAACCATTTTCACACCTCCATCCTCACCTGTAGCTACGTAGCAAGATGTCAATGAACCAACAAGATTCATCGTCCCTAATGCGACCATCTCTTTGTTGCCATCAAGCTGATAATCCTTCACGGCAGCGAATGTCCTTCCAATGGCTATGGCTTCCTAGGAATAGGAAATTTTAGTTTTACAGTGAAAAACCGATTGTGATTCATTATTTTCATCAAGCACTTGTGTGAAAATCACTTACCGTGAGTGCTACCATGCCCGCCACAACACCAATCTTAAAGCCATGGGAAACATATTCTCCAGAGAAATATATTTCACCAGCTGATGGAGGATTTATGCCCTTCTTGATATGTTTAACCTGCAATCATATTTCCTGTTAGTTTACCATCATCTTTCTTATTACAGCTAAAGTTGATAAATAAAAAAAAAAAAAAAGAAACTGTAAAAGAAAACTTACAATTTGAACACCATGATCCTCTGCATGAGTTACATACACTAACAAGGTGGAAGTAACAACTGAAAACAAAGGAGCAATAGCAGACACCCAAAAGAACTTCCTATTTCTTTTTCCCTGTACCAATATGAAAGAAGAGTCATATGAAGCATTTTCAATTGGAAACTTACAAGGTAAGAAATAGGAGGGTTGTGATCCTTACAATGTGTTTTGAAATAAGAAGAAAGGCCAAGTATGAGAGTCCTATGGCTATAGTTTGCCAGTTCCACTGTAAAAAGCATAGTAGATAAGAATGCAATTTATTCATCCATTAAGGTTAACAATGAAATCAGAAACAGAAAATAAAGTTGAAACTAATTACCCCATGATGTGCTGCATTAAATACTGAACGCATAACAGAAACGATATCAGTCTTCCTTGTAAACTTTTCTATCCCAAGCAAAAATTTAAGCTGTTGAAGGGAAATTGTAATGGCAGATCCACCCATAAAGCCAACAATGGCAGCATGAGATATGAAGTCAATCAAGAAACCCAATCTAAAAGAACACAAAGTCCCATTCAGTTTAATTTGCATGACATAGCAGACAGTTACTGACTACTTAGGTCTAGAAACAGCTTAATATAAATAAAAGAAAAATACTAACAATACCAAAAAGGCATTTCTAGGAACACATCAGACATACCTGAAAATTCCAAGTATCATTTGAGTGATTCCAGCAAAGAAAGTTGCTGTGAATGCAAGACGAACATAGGCAACTTCGTTTTTGGGATCAATCACATCTTGTAGCATTCTTCCAATTAATAGAGAAACCACAGCTACCGGTCCTATGGCTATGTCTCTTGAGCTACCCATGGAGGCATAAATTAGAGGTGGAACAAAGCTAGTGTCTGCATCACAAAGTGACGTTAAACCAGTAACATTCTTGAAGAGGGAAATAATAGAAAATCAAAGTGCTTATAAGAAATCAGCAAACTCACATAACCCATTCTGGGGAGGCAGATTTGCAAGCTTTGCATATGCAATATCCTAATTCATAGCACTTAGAACCATGAGGAACAAGAACTTACAAAATTAAACCAAAACATAAATCATGTGTTAACTTGGGGGCCATATGATAACGTTTTTGTCTTTTGGTTTTAGTTTTTCCTCTTGAATTGTGTAATTTGCATAGTTCAAACATTAGTTAATGTTAGCTAGAGTTTGTTATTGTTAGATAGGCATCTCAATTAACTATAAATGTGCTGAAAAAGTAAAAACAGAAACACCAAATTGAAAACCATTTCAAACTGTTCTATTTTAGTGTTTCTATTTTTTTTCCTTCAAATTTGTAGTAAATATTCAACTCTAACTAACATTAACTAACCTTTTGAACTAAACAAATTACACATAACCTAATTAACAAAAACAAAAAAAACACCTCAGAAATACATAGGCTTTCAAGACTAACTTAATTACACAACCTTTCAAAAAACTAAAAGCCAAAAACAAAAACGTTATCAAAAGGGTCCATAATTACCTGAGGAATACAGAGGCTTGCAATGGTAAGTCCAGCAATTAGGTCCCCTTGGAATTTAGCAAAACTGTAATCCTTAGACCAACTAATAATAGGGAAAAGAGCTTCAAGTCCAAGGATGAACTTTCTTGATCTTGGTTGATCCTTGAAAGGGTGCAACGGGTCATCCGAAAAGAAAGTTTCCTTGAAAGAATTTGATAACTCTGTCAAAAGATTTTGCTTTGGTGGTTTTCCCACCTTGTGAACATACGGAAATCTCCCCGAGTGGCGTCCCGGTGAAGGTGTACTTGTGATGTCTGCCTCCTTCATTTTGTGCTCATCTGTTGTATGCTCACTCATTGCAGCCAGATACTAGTATAACAGCCAGCCTATATCACCAAAACCATAAAACCATCAATATAAATCAAATTAAGTAGTACTGCATAGATGAAATCAATTTACAGAATCTTTTCTCACATTTACTTATCAAACACGTCATGACAATTTTCAATTTTTATTCGAAATAAAATTCATTTGAAACCAAGTGAAATAATGATCGACAGATACAGACACATATATATAAACAGATACACCCAAAACAACTTGGTTATTGGTGTCTATTGACTTATTGAAACTATTAGCAGAAGTGGTATTTTCCTTGATATATGATTTCTTCAACTCAATATGTACATTCTACATGCTCTAATACATGTTATATTGGGGTTGGAAATTTGGAATGAAAGTGCACAGAACCATTTTTCTGTTCACCATCCTTAGATATCATTACCACTAAATACATTAATTTTCAACACCATAACAAATCCTTCTTCTTTTATATAAGAAACCTTCCACAAATAAATGATTGCTTACCAGGAATTAGATTTTTAATTTCTGGCCAAGAAAACTAGCCTCCTCTCCACTACAAATGGTTTTTTTTGTAAATTCACTACAAATGGTTGATATAACTGGAAAGGGATCAATTTGGCTCCTCGATGAATTAGATTCAACAAATGGTTGATGTAACCGGAAAGAGATCAGTTTGGCTCCTTATAATTGGGTCATTATTTCCAAAATGATAAATATATAGCAGAAGAAACAATAAAAATAGAAATATTTAATACCAACTATCTATGTACTTATATTGAATATTATGGGATCATAATCAGTCTCACATTATATTGGTGTTTTCGACGTTTACATTTACAACCATTTGTGTTTGTTCTTTTCCATTATTCCTCGAAAAAGCACCGCCTAAATCCTAATAAAACAAAATATTAGAAGTTGAAAGCGCTAACTCTTCCAAAGGAACCACAACCACACTAATTATTTATATTTCCTAATTGTAAATGAACCACCAGAAATAAAAATAAAGAAACAAACAAATATGAGCAACGTTTAATAATAATAATGGAATAAGAGAATATAACCTCCGACATTAAATGTGTAGTAGCCAAAGCATACGTTGATGGGTTCACATTAATAATAAACACTGTGTTTCAGTGTTTTGAGACGACCCCAAGTTACAGACTCAGAGACTGCCATGTAGAGTTTTTGGGATGGCGTTATTGCCACGGTACTTTATTATCCCATTCCCAAATTACCCTTTGCTTCCCAATCTTCAATTTGATACCAGTTTTATGACTCTTGGCCTTCTTCTTTCTCTACGTAAAATATTTTTTCATTTATTTTAATTATTAAATATACTTCTTCTTTTTTTAATTAGATTATTATCAATAGTAAGTTCTTTTAACACTTAATAAGATTTATTTAATAAAATTAGTAGTTAAAACTAAGAGACCGAATCATTTTTATTTATTATTACAAATTTTTAAGTCCTCTTGTTTTATTATAACTTTGTTATGTTTTTTTGGATGAACTCTGTTATGGTTTATTTGATTTTTATTTAGCCTTTTACTATGTAATCAAGCAACGATATTAAATTATTTATTAAAAAAATAAAAATAAAAAGTGAAAATTTTGATAAATTTATACTCACGTCAAATTAAACTTTTATTAAATAAGGGCTAAAAGTGCCAATTTGAAAAAATATCAGACCTAACTGATGGGGCTAAATTGGAGAGAGAGAAAAATAATAATAATAAAAATAATAAAAAAAGGAGAAATGTGAGGGGGATAAATTGAACTTTCTGGGTTCAATTTTTCTACAAGAATGAATATGATAATGTCATGGGTTCTATCTCCCCAGTTTCTGGTTTTTCTGACCTTTCTGGTTGTCTGTGGAAGAAAGTAGTAAAAGTAGAAATTAGATGAACAAAGCAAAATACACAGACAAGCAAAATAATATATTCATTAGTTGATTGACTAACCTTTACTTTGTTAGACTCGCATCTAGACGAGTTTCCGGGCGGTTCCTTTCGGACAATGATGGCTCCAAATATTTTCTTCTTGAAAGATGCGGTGCCACTAACATGGGGCTAAGGAATAGAGGAAAGTTTATCTGCCACTGAAAGCCACGGAATTTTCAACTGCATGTGACAAAATTGAAAATTAGAAGAACCAAATGTGTGGCCTGGGAAGAAATGGCATCTACGAAGAAAGTATGCATCATGGAAAATTCCACTACAAAGACATTTGGTTTGTCTTTCTTAAGTCCTACAAGTTTACAACAGTAATTCAGTTGCTTTTTCCTCAACATTCATTGACTTTCAATGAGAAACAATTACTTACAGTACAGATCATGCTGTGAATAATAGAATGTTATTGACAGCCACAACATTCCTCTCAGAGCAGTTTAAAGAATGCAAAGAGATGAGTAAAGAAAGAAAAAAGTTTCAATCAAGATGCAAATCATGATGGAAAGTTAGCATATAGATAGAATTATTTGTTGAGCGATATCCGTCTGAAATAATTACAAAGATGGAAATTTGAATGAAATATTATGATGCATATAGAGATATGAAAGAACTACTTACTCTAGTGACATTATTGCAGAGATAAGAATAGAGATTCCTCAGTTGGGGCCTCTCACATGCATGTTTGCTTTGAGTGATGGTGGAGACATCTGGGTTTTCAATAATGATGAGCGCTTTCTGAGATCCTTATATGCACCCAGCCTCTTCGGACCTTTTAACGCTAAATCTGTGATAAATCTCTTGCTTGGCCTCTGACTCCATTCTCTTCCTCTTCAATTATCTTGTCGGGTGTAAAATTCTAACAAATGCAGCTTGCTGCTTAAACATAGTTTTGCTTGCCAATAGTACTGAAGCTATTCCTGTCACTGTTCCTATTCTTCCTACTAAGATTGAATTGGCAAATCTTCTGGCTCATTGGCTTCTCCTTATACTGGTACAAAGGTTTGACACAGCAAGTCGGTGAAGGGATAAGGCGTGCAGACAGGTTGAGCTCCAAAACCAACAATTCATGCCATTGCTGTCATGAACACTTCACAGATTCTGTTAATTTTGTTTCAAATTAAGCTTCCTGAAAAACAACATATGTAAGGTTTATAATCTTGTCTTGTACAAGAAGAATAACAAGGTAATGAGCATTGTTTTAGCATGATGACTCCACGTGTCTTATAAGGTTAATATATCATAATTGGCTTCTCGAAAGAGATATAAAGAGCAGGAAAAATAGCTGAGTAGTTTTTGCAAATAGACAGCTTCAAAACAAATAATATATAATAGGTTATCCGCATCATTAGTTGAAACACAGCAATAAATTTCGTAAAACACATATATAGAGCAGGAACAAAAGCCGATTAGTCCTTTCTAAAAGATGGCTTCCCAATAAATAATATATAATAGGTTACTTGTACCAAATAGTTGAAACACGAATATATATAATAGGTTATTTGTACCAATAATTGAAACACTGGCGGTCATGCATTTGGAAAAAATTGTTCAAATTCTGGGGCCCTCAGAAAGGAATTGGCTTAGGAAGAGCAAATACACTTCACGTTTTCAAAATGTTAATAAACATTACCAATCGAAGTATCTAAATAAACAATAAGAACTCAAAGTTCGAAACAACTCGTAAAATTTTATGCAGGCAAAATGAATAGTAGTGAAAGAACTATATTGAAAATAGATAACTCCCATGATGCTGCTATCCTTTCATCCATCTTTTATCTCATCAATTGAGAAAAAGATTACTACAAAGGACATTAAATTACTGAATATCCATACCTCTTTTGGTATAAGAAGTCATCAACAGCATACCAGACTGAGAAAAGCCAAGAGATATGTTTCCCCTTTTTTATAGCAGAGACCACATAATGCAGATGATTTTGCTTATTCTGATGCTCTCAGTACAAATACTTCAAGGTTATCATCACCTATAATAGAATCCTTACTTTCTTATATAATCAATTTCCAGAGCAAAGCTTTCCAGTATGTACAAAACAAGTTATATTTTTTACCGTATGCAACGTTGTGTGTAGAATGAGTAACATGTAATCATTTTGCTTAGTTTGATGTTCTCAGTACAAATACTCCAAGGTTGTCATCACCTATAAGGAAATCCTTAGTTTCTTGTACAATCCCATTGCTAGAGCAAATCTTTCCCAGTATGTGCATAACATGTTACATTTTTATTGTATGCAACGTTGCATGTAGAATGAGTAACAAATCAACTCAGTAGCTTTTTGCCTTTCCCTAGCCATCAAACCAGCAAGTAACTGATAAACCTTTTGACCTCATTATATTGTCTAGGCAACACCTCATGTTAAACTTAAACTTTTCTTCTCAATCTCCATCCAGCTAGATCCGGGATCTTTCTTCAGTCCTTTAGCCTTCATAACTTTACGTATTGCCCTAACTTGATCCCACTTCCCTAAAGCAGCATATATATTTGAAACTAAAATATAATACCCAGTATCATATAGATTTCTTTGAACTATTTGCTCCAAGACACGTGATGCAATAGTTGTGTCTCCACTTGCTCGACAAGCACTAAGTAAAGCTCCCCATATACTCGCATCTGGCTTGAATGGCATGGAATGTATAAATTCCTCTGCTTGAACTAGTAACCCAGATCTTGACAGAAGATCAACTATACAAGCATAATGTTCAATCCTAGGCTCAATTTTGTAGTCTTTCTTCATCCGGTCAAAGCAAGCTAGACCATTTTCAACCAAACCTGAATGGCTACAAGCAAAGATGACAGCAAGAAATGCTAGATGATCAGGAAGAACACCAGTTCCTTCCATCTCTGCAAATGCTCTCAATGCTCTCTTGCCTTCACCATGCATTCCATATGAAGAAATCAATGAAGTCCAAGTGACCACATCTTTCATCTTCATTTGCTTAAATACTTGGATAGAGCTTTCCAAATTACCACAATTGGAGTACATTTCTATCAGTGCGTTTCCCACTGGAAGATGTAAATCAAATCCTAACCTTAAGATGCAGCCATGGATTTCTTTTCCCTGTTTTTTCGCAGCAAGCTGGGAACACACAGGCAAGATACCTAACATGGTTGCCACATCCGGCATCAGACCCTCATTCCTCATTCTGCTCATCATTCTAAACCCTAAACTACAGTCCTCATAGTGAATACTAGCAGAAATTATGGTATTCCATGTTACTACATCACGAGCTTTCAGGTTTTCAAATACTACTAGGGACTGCTCTACTTTTCCACATTTAGTATACATGTCAAGCAGAGCATTGCTGACAACAAGATGTGAATCAAATCCCAGTTTTAATATATCACAGTGGCTTAATCTTCCCCAGTGCAAGTATGCTAACTGAGCAGATAATGAAAGGACCATCACATAAGTCACAAAATCAGGTTTCGTGCCAACCTTCATTCTTTTAAAAAGTTTTAACCCTTCATAATAACAACCATTGATTAAATAACCATTGATCAATGAATTCCATGAGACACAATCCTTGTTTTCCATACTGTCAAATACTTCTTGCGAAACTAACAAATTACCACATTTTGCATACATATCAATAAGAATATTGTTTGCCGTAATATCAAAATCAAACTCACTCTTTTTCACATAGTCATGGACACATTTTGCAAATTCCAAGTCTCGTAAGTGGGCACAAGCATGAAGAACAGACGTTATTGTCAGCAAATCAGGTCTAAATTTATTTACCATCTGCATAAACAATTCAATTGACTCTTCAAATAACTCCAATTGAGAATACCCACAAATCACAGTGTTCCAACTAACAGAGTCTCTAACTACCATCTTATTGAAAACCTTTTGAGCATCTTCTAACCTACAGAACTTGAAATAAATGGAAAGAAGTCCATTACTGACTAAAATATCTGCATGGATTCCAATCTTTTCAACCAACCCATGAATTGTGAGGCCCTCTTTAGCATCGAGCAAGCCTCCACATGCAGGCAAAACACTTGATATGGTGTAAGAATCCGGTACCAAAAATTCCATTCTTAATCGGTGATAAATTTCCAAAGCTTCCTCAAAATAACCATGTGAACTATACCCTGAAATCAGACTATTCCACGACACAATATCCCTATGAGACATATCCTCAAACAGAAGTCGTGCTCTCTGCAAGTCACCGAATCTAGCATACATATCTACCAATGCGTTACAAATATACAAATCCGAACCAAAACCCATTTCTAAAATACGTCCATGAACAATTCGACCCGTCTCAAAATCCTGTAACGCAGCACACGCATTGATCACTGAAGGGAACGTATAAGTATCGGGTTGAACTTCCATATTTTGCATTTCACCGTAATGGCGAAGGGCTTCTGAAAACTTACCACTATGAGTAAGTGCTCTTATGATTGAATTCCACTGGTAGACATTGTTTGTGGGTAAAACTTGACGGAAAACTAAAAGAGAAGAAATGGGGTCTTTGAACTTGGCATACTTGCTTATGAGCTTCCCAGAGAGAAAGACAGATCGGTCAAGTCCCAGCGTGACAATGAGGGAGTGGACTTGGTGTAATTGTCTGCAGTTTAGAGCAGAAGCCAGAGCTTCTGAAATTGAAGGGTACAGGACTTGTTTGATTCCTTCTAGTAGGATGGTAAACTTGGTAGTCTTCATGATTCATGAATCATGACAGTGGAAAATGTACCGTTATCAATGCTAAAACACTGGCTATTTAAAAATATAATAATAATCATAATAATAATAATATTACCAAAATAATAATAATAATAATAATAACAATAAATAAACCAAAACAAAAATCTAAAAGATCGGCATGCATGGATTGCTTCAGAAGTATTCTTTCTCCATTTTATTTTTTTTTATTAAAATAAAATTCTTACTCAGGCAGTAAGAGCATTCAGTGGGTCAAAAGGGAGTCGCAATGCTAATAATACGGTAGCAAGAGCATTTTTAGCAATGTGATAAAAATGAGTTACAGTATTATTTTAGCATTATTATTTATTTTTTACACTTTAATAAATATATTATTAATTTTTAATGTTAAATTTGACATTAAAAAAAGGCATTATCATTTAAAAAAGCGATTTACTTCTTTTATTATTTTTTAAGGTTATATTTGTTATCTTGAATATGCAGAGATGAGATAAGAGAGTAAAAGATATAATGAGAATAATATTATTATATATTTTGCATTAATGAGATTAGAAGTAAAATTATATATTTTTATTTAGTATACAAGCAGATAGAATAATATAAAAAATATATTATTTTAAAATTTAATTTGTCCTTATATATTAAGAAGATATTTCTCGGATGCACTGTCAAAGGCCTCAGCAATTTGGTCTAAAAATGTCTTATTTATTTAAAGAAAAGAAACTCCTTAACTAAACTGCCAATGAACTCAAATGTTTGGCTAAAGGATGCTATTTTCAGCTTATTTTCTTGCTTTTTGACTTAGTGTTTTTTTTTTTTTTTAATGTTTGATATCTGGCAAAAATTTTGTGAGAAAAGGTAAGGTAATCTTATAGCTAACATGAGAGGATAAGCTAAATCTGAAATTTTTTATATTTTTGTCTTAAAAACCAAACCAAACACTCAATTAGATAATTATATAATATTTTAATATTCATATCTCATCCTCAATAAATATATATATTTAATTTTAAACTATTTTCTTTTAATATAATTTATTAAAATGCTACATTGTAAGTTAGCATTATATTTTAAATTAGAGATAAAAATTTTAATAACGACGATATTATATTATTTGCTGAATAAGCTCTGATGCTAAATCAAAGTGTGGGTCCCACTGGAGCATTCGTATAAAACGGTCACGGTCTTCGTCCACTCTGCTTTCCACGCCACTTGCTCTCCGTAACTCTGCTCGCTCTCTGTGTGCTTGCCTACTTGCAGCGGGTGCTTATCAATCGCCGACGACTTCCACCTTACAATCTCGCCTTTTTGGCACCGTCTTTCGTCGTTTCCGGCTACGATCGTGTTTGGCTTCTCACTTACCGACTCTCAAAGTCTGTTTTTCTCTCTCTTCTCTCTTGCTCTCTGTTGCACTGTTCGTCTCTCCTTCGCTACATGCATGTGCTCTGGTTGCACAACGTGGACAAAATTTGAGTTAAAAATTAACTAATGAAGTTCGTCTAAGTTGTTTCGGCATTTGCATCTGTAAATATCTATTGGGAATTTGGGATGGCATCAGACGGAAAACATAAATAGCTGATGTTTTCGGTAATGGAGAGACTGTAACTTCAATACCGGAGTTGGTTTTGGTTAGTTGACGAAGAAAATTCTGTCGACTTGGCGTTGAAGCATATGAAGGAGTTCTGAGTACAAATTTAGTTGTGAGCCTACGTGGCATAAAACAATTAGCTGCATACAATTATAGTCCAGCTCAGCAAGTAAAGCTTGCTCTCTAAGTTTCTTTGAGGGTTAGTTATGTAATTTAACTGGTTTTTTTTCTTCTTAGATAAGCTTGAAAAACAGAGCTAAGCCGGTGGTTAATCTTAAAGTGTGAGAAAACCTGAGAGAAACAGAGGGGAGTGAGGAAGAAAGAGCTGGGAGAGGGTGAGAAACAGTGATAGAGTTCTTGTATTTGTGCTGGTTCATTAATCAAAAGGCTGCTTCGGGTTTCCCTGTTGATATAGGCTCAATCTTGAGCTGAACCACGTAAATTATTGCTTGTCATTCTTTCATATATTCCTACTTGTTTGCTGATGTGTTTGCTGTGTTTCTTGAGTATTATTGAGCATAATTTCTACATTATTCCGTGATAGTCTCTTTGATACTACTTTTACCTTAAATATATGTATATTGGTGCTATAGTCTATGATTTGTTTTGTTCCTAAAAAAATCAAAGGAAGTAAAAGAGAGGTTTAAGACTTGTATTCTCTTTATGATCCTACACTTAAAAAACCCCTGTATAACATTTTATCTTTCCCCTATATAATATTTTGCGTTTGGTGGGGTGGATTCTCAATTACTGGGATGAACGTGGCTTCATAGATTCTATTTTGTTGATATTATCTATTGAAAGAAACGTGCATTTTTGAGGATGAGTCTTTTGGATAAGGAAGGATGTGCTATATATGTTTGTCCATAGTAATGCTTCTAATACTGAGAGGGTGTTTGTGATCATTTAGTCTGCTAGTTCATTTATCTTTTTATCCATTTGAACTGGAAATGTATCCTTTTTAATCTGACTGAACTTTTTCCAAAACAATCAGATAAGTCTCGGCAAGATGAATTCAAGAAGAGGGGGAAGGAAACCTTACACAGGTGCCAATAATGAGCCTGGTGCCAATAGCTCCGATGTTCAGCAATTGAGCCATGATGTAGTGGGCATTACCCTGGATTCCAAACAAGATGATGGTCAGTGGGAGGTAATCGCCAGGAATTCCAAGAACAGAGCTGGAAGCTGTTCTTCGAAATCACGGGTCCCTCAAAATACAAATCCTAAAGTATGGGGACATACAGATGTTGTTCAAAAGCCAGCTGGTTGGGCTCCACCTCCTGGAAATGCTTGGCAAACACAAGCTGCAGTTTCTAAAAGATCTGTTGGCAGTAGTGGAAGTATCAGGCCCCAATCCACTAGGTATACTGAGAGCAGAAATGTGACCCCACAACCTGTAATTCGCCCTCCACTGGAGCATGGATGGAACTGGCAGTCTAGAGCCGGTTCCATTGAAAAAGATGAAATTGGCACCATGGCCCATGCTGGTGAGGATATTGAGGCTGACAAGGATAATGAAATTGATGATGATGACAATGAAGATGACATTTTGGATGATACAGATGATGAACTCTTAAGCGATGAATTTGATTCTGATTCGAATGAAAAAAATCATGGTACCCTCCTTAAGGAAAATAAATGGTTCAAGAAATTCTTTGTGGATATGGAGAGTTTATCTATAGATGAAATTAATGATCCAGCAAGCCGTTGGCACTGTCCTGCATGCCAAGGTGGTCCTGGTGGCATTGACTGGTACCTAGGCCTGCAGTCCCTCATGATGCATGCCAAAACAAAAGGATCAAAGAGGGTGAGGCTACACAGAGGGTTTGCAGAGATTTTGGAAGAGGAGTTGCAAATGAGGGGGGCTTCAGTTATACCAACTGGTGCAACGTATGGTAAATGGAATGGTTTAGAGGATGATGAAAAGGATCATGAAATAGTCTGGCCTCCAATGGTTGTCATCATGAACACAAAACTTGAACAGGATGAAAAGGGAAAGGTAAATTGTGCAATCATATGCTCTTTTATAAAACTGACTTGATTCTTCATATAGAGCTATACACTATTATATATAAATATATATATATTCTTTTTGGAAGATACTTTAGTTTTGAAATTCTGGTCCTAATCATTTTTTTCTTAAATTGTATTTAAGTGGACTGGCATGGGAAATAAAGAGCTTCTTGACTACTTCAGATCTTATCTTGATGCTACTGTGAAGGCTCGGCATTCTTATGGTCCACAGGGACACCGTGGGATAAGTGTGTTGATTTTTGAGGCCTCAGGAGGGGGATATTTAGAGGCTAAGCGTCTGCATGAACATTTCGTGGATCAAGGAACTGACAGGAATGCTTGGGATCATCGTCGTATCTTATTCCATCATGGTGGGAATCGCCAGCTTTATGGTTTTTTGGCTCGGAAAGAGGACTTGGATATATTCAACCAGCATTCACAAGGTCTCTGTTCTCTCTCTCTCTCTCTCTCTCTCTGGTGTTTGGTTTGCTGCTGTTTGGGTACTGATTCACTATATAAATTAAGTGCACTAGGGTTCTTTCCTCACCAATATGCCAATGTCTAACTTGTTTTATAATTAGGCAAATCTAAGCTAAAATATGAGATGAGATCATACCAGGAGTCTGTGGTAAACCAAATTAAACAAATGATAAAGGACTATCATCAGCTTAGCTGGTTCAAAGACAGGCATGCTAAAGATGAGATGATCAAGAAAGATCTTGAAAATATTAATGGTATACTTAGAGTGAAGCAGCACAAGTCAGATGAAGAAAAAAAAATTTTAAGACTGAGGGCAAAGGAACAGTACGAAGAGATCAAGGAAGAGGTAATGCTATCCAATGCTGATGAATTTTATACTCTTAGTAGGAAGGTTACTATTGATGTGTTTTACTGGTAGATGTTCTTCATATTCTGATACGGACAAATTACAGAAGTGCTTGGTGTATTTGCTCTCATGCTTGTTTTTAAAGTAAGTAAGAAATCAATATTAATGAACTTTTGAAGGGTTTTGAAATGTGCCCTTTAAGATGGCTTCAGTTCCTCCTGCCTTTATTTGTGAATTGAAAGTTTTAATTTATTGCCTTTTTTTCAGGCTGTCTACTTATTATTTTATGTTTATATCCTGCATTGAGATAAATTTTCATTCTTATATAAAGAACAAGTTGTGATGCAATCACATTGGTAGTGTCTTTACTGTTCATCTTCATCCAGTTTTCTTGTTATCCTTTTATGTATTTTGTTTGCATGTGTTTAATTCGCAGCTATATATGTGCTTCTTTCAGTCACTATATAACAAAAGCAATAGGTGTTATGCTGCCATCCCTATTTTGAAGCTTCTGAATGCGTTGTGCTTTATTATATATTAATTTGTTCACTTGGGCTGATAATGCTTTTCACTTTGTTTGTCAAAAAGATGAATAAGCAAGAAGAATTTTACAGGGAACAAATCAAAGCCATTTGCGAATCAAGGGATGCCAATGAAGAAAAGTTTGAGATGCTGCAGCAGAAGGAGCGTGAGAAGGTGGAGCAGTCAAATGCCGCTGATCATACATCAAATGCAGAGGAGTATAGACGCAGGTAATTAGATGTGTTTAGAACAGCTTAGGAAATCTCTTGCTATGGTTGTCTGCTTGGCGGAAACATACCCTTTTGCTACGCTGCAGTTCCATAAATTAGACTTATTTCTAACTGTATTAATAATGTAGGGCGGACGAAATTGCCAAGTTTGTTAAATTTCAAGATAAAGAGATGGAAGAGTATGAGAAAGAGAGGGACATTTTGATAAAATCCCATGAAGCAAAGATGGCTGCGCAATGGGAGAAGGAGGTAGAGCTTCAAAAGGAGTTTGATGTCAAATTAACCCAGCTCAAGGAGAAATATGCCCCATATCATCATCATGAAGACTGCAAACAGCCTTTGATCATGAAGGACCAGTAGAAGAACGAAACGGTTGGAGGTTCACTCTAAATAACTTACTTTTTAAAGTCGCAGACACTTTTTGCTACAACTTAATTAGTATGGAACTTTAAGACAGTTAAATATTTTGTTTTAAATTATATGACCGAAAGAACTAAGAAGTTTGACAGTGCTTAGCAATAGTTGTTTGTGATGGTAGGAAGTAGTGTACGATGGAGGAGACTATTCCTGACCCTACTGTCCTTTTTTGCTTATTTTGCTTTGCATATATAAATCATGCATGCTTTTGGGATTGGTAAGAATACACGAATACTTGCTGCTTTTGTGTATTCTTTCTATTTTGTTTCAGATGCTGCCTCGGCATGTTTTGAGTTTTTGCATTAATGTCTATGAGGTAGCCTAACTAGTACGGCTTAAAAAGAATGGAAAGAACAATATTGGTGAGTGCTTTTTTTATTATTATTATTGATGATGAATTTCTTTAAGGTTATAGAAAACCCTAATATTAATATTAGTAATATATGGTTTACTCAAAAGAAAATAGTTTAACCAAAATAATAATAATAATAATAAATCAAACATAGACAAGCAGGAAAAGTTCATTTTTAGTTAGTTGACCACCACTGATCACCACTAGCCACCTCTAACTACAACTTCAAACTACACAATTTTGGCAAAAAGCTTGAGAGAGAAAAAAATGTAGCATAAACCATAAACATTATCAATTAAGAGATGAGTAGGTTTATCTTAATTAAATTATTTTCAAGTTAATTACTTACCACGGGTCCTGGTTGGTGAAGCAAATGCTAGGTGTCAAATCAGGGGAGGAGATGATTCCGACCCCTACCTCATTTAAAAATAATCGTTGCAAATATTAAAATTTAATAATTTCAAATTGCCTTAGATCATAATTCTTTACTTTTTTTCTGACATTGGCAGGTCAGTTTCATGAATTTAAACCATTTAATGAGAGATGGATGTGAGAGAAGACCCTTTTCCTTCCAAGTTGCATGGTGAGAGTGAGTCTGAGAAATTAGTTGTAAAACTGAAAAAGCATATGTCTGGACAAAGAATAAAGTTTTTCATCGCACCCACATAGTTTCTAGTTTCAATGGATGGAGATTACATTGGTGGAATTAATAAACTTGGTAAATCCATTATGTATAACCATCCACAATATTGTAAAGTGAATTGTGTTGAATAACATTAGTCTATTCTAAAACAATAGATATTCTCTTTCTTTGTCCCCCACTTAAAACTTGACACGTACTCATTATTTAGTTCATTTTTCTTTTATATATCAAATAATGAACATGTGTTAAATTTTAACTAAAGGATAAAAAAAAAAAAAAAGATAAGTGATCCAAATTTATTTTAGATATAATATTAGTTGTTACCAACTAACTCTATGAATAATCTATGATATATCATAATTCTGTTCAAGGCTTATCTGATAACATAATTATTTTTTATTTTTTTCTTAAATTATATATAATTTAACTAATTTAAAAATTTATTAGAATTAATTAAATATTAATTATACTATTTAATTAAGTAAAAATAAAACTGAAAAAATTTTGTATTTTTCATTATATAATTTATTTTTCTTTCATGTGTAAGGCAATGGACATGCATTAAATTTTAAATGGGGGCTAGGTCATTTGAATTCATTCCAAAAATAAATAGTTGTTTACCAGCTCTATGAGTAATCTGTTATATACCATGATTCTGACCATTTTTAAGCTCATTTATTGCACTGCATCTGCTACTTTTAACTGAATTCCTTTTCCTTTTCCTTTTATACTCTCTCTTCCATTTATGTCCATTTAATTAGGTATTTTATTTCTTTTTTTTTTCGTTTTTCATTGCACCTACAATCTACTATTAATCTATATATAATCCATGAGATAAAAATCTTGTTTAGCCATTAATTAGAAAACTGAGTTTTCCATTCAAAATAACACTTGCTAATAATTTCTTACTCGAAGCCTGAAAATAGTGTTTTTTTTTAAAAAAATTAATTACCAATAAGGCCTTAAAAAATTTTATTTCATTATTTTCTCGTATGCATTTTCCTAGATTGCTTCTCGATTTATTTAATTTATAAAAACATGCAATATTAATTTTGATATAAATAGATTTGGATGCTGTAAAAAGCTTTTAGGTATTTAACCAAAAAAAAAAAAAAGACAACTGTTTTGGGTTCTAATTAATCCGATTTTAAGACTGATTTAAATTTTTAAAAAATCTAAATCATGAGAGTAAAATTAAATTAATGGGTCATATGTAATATTACAGTCTTTCTTTTTCTTTTTTTTTTGGAGTAATATTACAGTTACGGCAGTGATGCTATTCCAAAATAGGGTGAAAAGTAATGGGTGTATTTCAGTCTATATCTTCTCTACTGACAGACATTACCTAGTATTACACAGATAAAACTGATGGGTGTATTTCAGTCAAAATTTGGATTCATTTTGCAAAGATAAATATGTTAAAGCCTGTGTGATCTGTTAGTGAACATTAAGTAGAGAAAATGACAGGGAAGGTGAACACATTCAAAACACAGCACAGTACAAATTAAAAGGTAGGCTATCAATTGCCACCCCATTCCTTTGTTAGATGTGTCATAAAGACTGCATGTGTTCTCTCCCTCCATCCAACTTCTTTGTAACTTTCTTCACTTATAGCCTTCTTCTTCTTCGCTACTCTTTATTTTCTAACCACCTCTACTGCTACTTCTTCTATATTATAATCTCAATCTCAATCTCAACCTCAAGTTCCCATTTTCTTCGAGCAAACCATGAACACGAACAAGGCTTCGCCGGCCAAGAAGAAGATGATGGGGGGCTTCATGTGCCACTCTCAGGCGGCGACCGCGGTGTGCATGAACCCGGATTTTGGTTCGGTCATTGTGCCTAGAAGACCAACTGATGATAGAACTCTCATCGATGATACAAGATTAAGTACTATAAACAATGCCAAGTACACTAGGCTTGTTGAGTCTCGTAGGTTTAGTGACCAGCGGCTGAGTGATAAGAGATCAGTGTCTGTGCCATCAATCAGGAAGAGACAAGCCTTTGAAGGTCACCCAAAGCCCCTACAAAAACAACTTTCGCCAGATCATTCATCGGACAATGTTTTTCAGGTTATATATATATATATATATAACATATGTATTTATATGAAATTCATGGTGAAGTTGAACATGATCTCCTACAATAATATTGATATATGACAACTGACCAAAAACTATGAAAATTTGCACAACGTGAAATTCATAATGAAACTATCATTGCAAGGACAATTGCACAAATTGGGTAGCATAGGTATATTATGAAATGGCAGATTTTATCTAAGTATGTCAGCATTGTAAACTATACATCTACGCACATTGACCAAAGATATAGCGAAACAAGTACTGATAATTTTAGTTCTCATAGTGAAACCAGTACTAATAATTTTACTTCTCATTATTGTTATGTTTGTCCGTTACTCGAGGATTGGTCCCAAAACTTAAAAGCCATAAATGTATCCACATGCATATATACATACGTAAACACATTATACATACATATATATATATATATTTGAATAAAAATAAAAGAAAAATAAAGGGCAAGGGCTAGGTATGATATATATCAAACATATTTAAGACCTAAGAAAATAATAAAACTGAAAATGGGATTTTGTCTTGCAAATATTTTTTTCAGGTGGTTGTCATGCGCGTCTCTCTTCATTGTCAAGGATGTGCTGGTAAAGTGAAGAAACATCTCTCTAAGATGGAAGGTATTTGGCTTCTCAAACTTGGGATCCAAAAATAACATCCTTCATTTGCATTTATAAATTATATATTTTTCTTTTTCTGTATTAGTCTAACAGCAAGAAACTTTATATTATTATTTGTTAGTCACTTCTTTTTTTTATTTGGAATTTTTTGTGCCACCAATTTTGCTAAAGATTCAGTTCATATATTTTATAATTATTCTATAATTTTAACATAATGACTTATGTAAAATTAACAATTTTAAATTTATGATTTTGTAATTTCTGTTGTAAACCTTATTTGGGTTAAGTTTGAAATTTGAATTACTGGTATGGCAGGAGTTACATCATTCAGTATAGACCTAGAAACCAAAAGAGTAACGGTGATGGGACATGTTTCACCAGTGGGAGTCTTGGAGAGCATTTCCAAGGTCAAAAGAGCTGAATTCTGGACCAGTTGAGCGAAGCCTTTAGCCCCTCCATTAATGGAACCTTAATGAACAAAATTTAATATTACTCGTCTCTACGTGGAAAAACAAATAGGGTAGGTGGAAATTTGATGACACATGCAATGAACCAGTTTAATATTTGATAGTGATGCATGGTGGTTTAAGAAATTTACAACTTGTATTTTTTTTTCCTAATGCATGACTATAATACTGTATTAATTAAACATATAATTTGTGATTTTGATTAATGAATTAAACTAATTGTTTGTGTAAAGGAACGAAGATTTCTACTACTTCCTGAAAATTAAAAAAAAAATAATTATTATTATTATAATAGTAGTCCTAACCCATGAACTGTAAAGAAGCATGAAGAGAAGTTTGAGAAAATTGGCCTTTAATAGGCCTTCAAATATTTTGGGCTAGCTTTTTCCCACCCTAATAAGCCCAATATTCATAATAAACTTTTCAATAGTAGGCAAATAATAATCAAAACTCATGCACAATTACTCCTTTGCCCTTTTTATTTGTTTTCTCAAAGTTTATTTATTTTTCACTCTCTCTCTCTATAACCCCAGTTTTTACTCTCTCTCTAAACATTGCTCCCTCCCTCACTCATTTGACCCTAACATCTAAATCCCACAATATTAAGGAATATATTTTAATATTCTATTTGCTTCATTAATGATTATTTTTTAATGAATTTGGCCATCTGTAAAAGTGGATATACCCTTAACATACACTTTTGGCCAATCAATGCACTTCCCATAAAAGCCTATGAAATAACTTTGGTTTGCTCCAAGAGCCACTAGTTTCAATTAGTTTAAAAATCTCTTATGAATTCTCTAATTTTAGTATATTTATAAATGGACTCGAAAGGGTATTAATAAAGATGTGGACAAGCTGGTATTCTAACTGCTTAATCAACAAAATAAATAATAATAATAATTTGGACTTGCTTCTTCAAATATTTGGATGGGTTGTTTTGCAATCCCAAAAACACTTTAATAGCCACCCTTATTAAATAAATTTTCTAAAATAAAACAAAATTATCGTAATTACTTTATTAGTAATTTTTCAAGTTCTAAACCTCCCACTCATGATTTTATTTTTTTATAAAAAAAAATAGGGTAAAGACTTTATCATCAGCCACCAAAAACCAAGGCTTATGGGTATTCTGGTAATAAAAATTGAATGGTATATATACAATTCTTATCGTTGTGAAAATACATATGTTTTTGTTAAAAAAAAACTCTTATACTAATAAGTGAACGACCCCTATGAAAATTAAAAGAAGTATTATTCAAAAAAAAATAAAAATTGAAAGAGCAATTGGTTGACCAATGTGAAGGAATATGTCACCCAACAATGACACATAATTTAACATTTGATTTACTTATTTTTTTTAATAAAAAAGGATGTCAATGGATTTCACCAGTCCTAAAATCTATTAAAAGACAGGTTTATTGTTATCCAGCTTTCAAATCCTAATCCGCTAGTCACACCCCGTGCGACACTTATAATTTACTTGGATGTCAAGAAGGCGGCCAATTGGTAGGGTCACGGCGCGCGCGCGAGCGTCTTTGACACGGTCTCCTCCTGCTGCTGCTTTGTGAATACTAAAAGTCTATATACTAATTTAAGAGTTTATTAATTATTAGTAGACTTCATCACATGAAATCAAAATCATACAGTGTAATGGAACGGTCATTTTTTTTTTTTTCACTGCACTTTTATATATAATTATTAGTAGACCTCGTCACATGAAACCATGCAGTGTGAATTTTTGTTGTTTACTTCGATGTAATTATTTCATGTGGATGTGGAATTATCGTAAAAAATAATATATCAAAGTGTGTTTTTGCAATTTTTGAAAATGTAAAATAATTAACTTTGCAAAACTAATTTAGTTATATTATTATTATTTTAATTTGTATTTTTTGACTCGGAAAGTGAGTAGGAAAATTAAGACAGGGGCTGCAACTTTGACTAGGAAGCCAGACAAGCTCAACAGCGACGACTTCCCAAACAGCGCTTGGCTGTGAGAGAAAAGTAGGAGCTGAACACTATTTCTTTCTTTGCATGCCTGCATTTTCTAGTCTGCCAAACACAATCCTCCTCCAGTTTCGTTCCCCGTAATCTGAAAGGAAAGTGGAGGGGAAAAAAAAGAAAAAAGAAAAAGAAAGATAAGAAACGGAAAGGGAGACAAAGTTTTCCTTTGAATTCGATTCGGTCAACGGGCGCCATAGATGCCTGGGATTTCAACGAGCCCGTATTGGAATTGATCGGTCAACGTGCTCGGAAATTAGCCAATCGTTGATGAAGAAGGTTTTCAAATTCTAAAGGAATGGAGATGGCGGAGCGAGTGATCTCGGTGATTTCGGCTTCTGCTTTTCTGTGGCTGGTTCTGGTGTTTGGTTTGGTGGGAAAGGCGTCTGCGAATTCGGAAGGTCTGTTTTCGCAGTTTCTTTCTTTAAGTTTTTCTTTTCTTTAGCAATTATTAAAAGTTGCTCTTCTTGGTTTGTTCAACTGCTTTGCTGCTGAATTCGATTCCAAATTGAAGCAGTTTGGATTATTAACAATTTTTTTTTTTTTGTGGGTTGCCGGGGGTGGTGGGGGTTGGGGGGGAAGAAAAAATATTGTTGTGAAATTAATGGTGCGGGAACTGATTGGGTGATTCATGTAAGACAGGTGATGCTTTGAATGCGTTGAAGACCAACTTAGCTGATCCTAACAATGTTCTACAGAGTTGGGATCCAACGCTTGTGAATCCCTGCACATGGTTTCATGTTACTTGTAACAGTGAAAACAGTGTTACACGAGTGTAAGCTGATATTTGTTCTCGGAATTTGGCATTTCCCATTGGTTTTTTGTAGTTAATTAATTTAACCCAGTGACTAATTGACTAAATGCTTCTATTTGTGTTCACCCAGTGATCTTGGCAATGCAAATCTTTCTGGTACACTGGTTCCACAGCTTGGACAGCTTACGAATTTACAGTACTTGTAAGTTATGCTTTCATATCTAACTTGAAGTTTGTTTGAGTCAGCTTTTTCTTTTATGAATTAGTAAGCCCTTTCAAATTCTTTCCCTCTCATTAACATGAAGATTTTGGAACTTTTAGTAAGCACCGTCTCTGTGATTTTCATCTTTACTGTTCACATGGGTTTATTAGGCGCCCGTTTGGTAACGTTCTCTTTTTGGTTTTAGTATTTTTTTCTTCTGTGTTGTGTATAATTTGCTTAGTTCAAAAAGTTAGTTAGAGTTTCTTAGTCCTCTTGCTGTAAATGTGAAGGAAAAAGAAAAACATAAACACCAAATGGAAAACAATTTGAAATGATTTTCAATTTGCTGTTTTCATTTTTCATTTTCCTTCACATTTAAAGTTAATTGAGAGATTAACTAACAATAACAAACCATAACTATCATTAACTAACTTTTAAACTAGGAAAATTACACACAACTCAAGAGAAAAACTAAAAACCAAAAACAGAAATGTTTCCAAGCAGGCACTAACTAGCCTGTCATTGTGTTTCCCATGTGATTACATGGAGCCTTCTCAATGTTAAGTTATATGCTTTTGTTGTGTAGGATTATAATATGTGGTCCACTGTACGTTTGAAGTGGTTTCAGTAGACCAATTGTCCTATGTTTCATTGGTATACATCTAAATTCTTAATGTTTCTAAAAAGAATAAATGGATTCACTGCCACAAGAGGACATCTCTAGTTATAAGATGACACATCTAGATTTTTCATATTCTCCCTCAAACGTATAAATGGATTCACCATCATAAGAGGTCATCTTTAGTTGATATGCTGAAATAAGTAGGTCACGTTCTTTTCTATGAAGGCAGGAACTTGAAATTCTCCAAGCTATTTATTGAATATTGCATAATGTTTTAGTTATAAATGATGGTGTACGTATATTACAATGATTACATGTCTTCTATGGACCTCATACATGTTTCGATTCTGCTTTCTATTTTTGCTTATTCATTTCTAGTTTTAATGAAACAAAATGATGCATACATGTATGGACATAAGCAAGCATAAATGTGCTGGTTGGGCTGGTTGGGCTTTTTCACAATCTGATTTATAACCAGAAATACTTTTTTAAATCATTGTGATCATACAAACAGTTATGTTCAGACATGATAATAGGCTTTGGTTAAGATACCTCCTCTTTTTTGTTTTGCTCCTAATAGTTTACATTTCTTTTGGGCTCATGTCATTGTGTTATTCGGCCTACCATGGTTATGGTTGAAGTTGTTTTCATTTTGTTGTTGAGTCTTCAAGTAATCTAACCTCTAAGCATAGTTACCAGACATCATTGCTTTCTTCTCTATGATATTCACCGACTAGGTGATGTTATATTTGTTGTAACTGCTTTCAGATTGTAGAAAGCTTAGCCATTTTGGGAAGACTCTCTTATTGATCAAGACTTGTATAAAATGTCTGCATAAATTTTCAATTACTTTCACTGTTGTGTCTCAAAGTTTGTAGTTAATAGCATCTGGTTCTTGGGGCTGATTGTCTACTTTTTCTTGTGGGTATATCTGCATAAATTTTCAATTACTTTCACTGTTGTGTCTCAAAGTTTGTAGTTAATAGCATCTGGTTCTTGGGGCTGATTGTCTACTTTTTCTTGTGGGTATATGGATGTGGAACGGACAGTGGTTGCAGAAATGATCTATTCGGTCTTCTTTTTTTTTTTTTTTGGGTCATTTCCACCATACTTGACAAATGCTTTGAATGGTTGTATGCCATTTATAAATGCTTATGTCTATCCATACCTAACTATTTATCTGTTGATTATTAAATTAACCTCTTTTTTTTTTACAGGGAACTCTATAATAATAATATAAGTGGAACTATTCCAGAAGAGCTAGGAAATTTGACAAACTTGGTGAGCTTGGATCTTTACTTGAACAATTTAAGTGAATCCATTCCACAGACATTGGGGAAGCTACAAAAGCTCCGATTCCTGTATGAACTTGCATCCTTTACCCTTATTCTTTAGTTGTGGTAATTTATGTAATATTTGTTTGGCTTTCGAATTTTTTTCACACACTTATATATCTATTTTTTTGGTTTGTCCACTTGAATAAAGGTATTGGATAGATAGTTCTCTTTTTAGGTTTCTTGTTGCAGCAATATGAAGAACAAAGAATTCTATCACATAGTGCTTTTCATAATTGTGGTAATTTATGTAGTATTTCTTTGGCTTTGCAATTTTGGTCACACTTGTCTATCTAGTTTTTGGTTTGTCCACATCAATTCAGGTATTGGATAGATAGTTTTTTTTTTTCTTTTAGGAATTTTTGATCCATTCTGCAGACTTGTTAAACCAACTCGGCTTTGTGGTTCATAATATTGTACAATTGTCAAGCTTTAAGAATAGAATGTCAAAATTACCAGTAAAAATACAAGGAAACATGGTGGGGATTGTGTATGTGCTGGGAAAGTACCAATAAGATTATTGAATTTAAGTCTGCGAAGAATTCGTTAATATGATTTGTCATTTGCAACACAGGAAAAAAATGCTCTCTTTATTTTATTTATTTTATTTTATTTTTATTTTCTTCACTTAAAGATAAGGCCATTAAAGTTGCAACTGTGACATGACAAAAACTATACTCACAAATGACATGATGAAATCTGTTCTTACAATTTTAGGTGAGATGCAGAATGTGTATCTCTATTCCAGTAAATAGCAAAAGTTTGGCAGGACATTGAGAATTGCTATCAGACTATTATAGCTTCTTCTTCATTTATTTATTTATTTATTTTCTTTTCTTTTCTTTTTTGGGCCAATCAAGGCTGCTATGATTTTAATCATAAGGTTTCAAGCCTTCCATTTGAACTCTTCCATGGGTTGACATTAAGACATTTTCTTATTCTCCATTTTGTTTCTCGACGTTTTAGCAGCCTAGGTTGTGCAAAATGCAATAAATGTTGAAATGACTAGGATTCATTTTGCTAACCAATATAATATTTTTTTTGTTATATTCTGACAAATTTTTCTCTGTAGTAACTTAGTTGTATTTGTAAATCTTCGGCTTTTCTTTTTAAGTTCTACTAAAATGATTGTAGTTTAATATTCAAGTTTAAATACGTGTATGGACATATTTGAGAAATATCAGAAATTTTCTTTGTTTATTTTCTAGCGCTGAATATGGTGATGAGGTAACAGACACTTATAGAGGAGTGTCTAACAGAGTCAATAATTGAGACAGCTACAACCCGTAGTATCTGTACGCGGCAGTTAATTAGAAGAACTTTGTGTTTGTCCAAAACACCATTTTACATAGATCATGAGATCTAAATTTAAATTATTAAACTTCACAGCCCTCCAAAATCAAGTGTTGGATATCTGCAATGGCCTTATTATTTCTAGTTTCTACTGGTCTATAATTTTTCTTAAAAATCTATATTTGTTTGTTAGATAATCATCTAAAATTTACATGTCCCTTTATTATGTAAGCAACATTATTATTAATTATGAGGAAAATAATATTTTCTTTTATGTGAAATAGGCGTCTCAACAACAACAGTTTGACGGGGCAAATTCCGATTTCTTTAACTACAGTTACATCATTGCAAGTCCTGTGAGTGTTACCTATAATTTGTCTCCATAAAAAATAAAATAAATAAAAAATCAACTATAATTTGTCTCCATCAAAAATAAAAAAAAATAAAAAATCATTTTTTATATTAGTTTTCCTTAGGATCTCATATTGCATGAATACAACATTCTGATGTTACCATGTGGAATGCAGGGATCTTTCAAACAACTTTCTGACAGGAGATATTCCAACCAATGGTTCTTTTCAATCATTTACTCCTATCAGGTTCACTTGACACGGTTTATTTTAAATTAACTTTCTGTGAAGGTGGCCAATGTGAAGTAATCAAATTTGTACTGATGGCTAATTACTCTATTTTGCAGTTTTAATAATAATAAGCTGAATCCACTTCCAGTTTTACCACCACCTCCTATTACTCCCACATCATCATCTTCTTCAGGTAGTTGCTATTTTTGTTCTATCTTTTTATTTCTTGTGATGGATTTAGTTTTGAACATTTTTATATTTTAAATTTGAGGATTGTAGGAAACGTAAATATTAGTTTGAAAGTCAACTAGGACTATTTGGTAATTTTACTTTCTATGGGTATGTATCTCTCGGAGTCTATAAATACTATTGTCTATCGTACAATTAAGACTATCAATACGAATCAATACACAATTATTTTTCATAAGGATGAAGGGCAAAGGAACAGTACGAAGAGATCAAGGAAGAGGTAATGCTATCCAATGCTGATGAATTTTATACTCTTAGTAGGAAGGTTACTATTGATGTGTTTTACTGGTAGATGTTCTTCATATTCTGATACGGACAAATTACAGAAGTGCTTGGTGTATTTGCTCTCATGCTTGTTTTTAAAGTAAGTAAGAAATCAATATTAATGAACTTTTGAAGGGTTTTTGAAATGTGCCCTTTAAGATGGCTTCAGTTCCTCCCCTGCCTTTATTTGTGAATTGAAAGTTTTAATTTATTGCCTTTTTTTCAGGCTGTCTACTTATTATTTTATGTTTATATCCTGCATTGAGATAAATTTTCATTCTTATATAAAGAACAAGTTGTGATGCAATCACATTGGTAGTGTCTTTACTGTTCATCTTCATCCAGTTTTCTTGTTATCCTTTTATGTATTTTGTTTGCATGTGTTTAATTCGCAGCTATATATGTGCTTCTTTCAGTCACTATATAACAAAAGCAATAGGTGTTATGCTGCCATCCCTATTTTGAAGCTTCTGAATGCGTTGTGCTTTATTATATATTAATTTGTTCACTTGGGCTGATAATGCTTTTCACTTTGTTTGTCAAAAAGATGAATAAGCAAGAAGAATTTTACAGGGAACAAATCAAAGCCATTTTGAATCAAGGGATGCCAATGAAGAAAAGTTTGAGATGCTGCAGCAGAAGGAGCGTGAGAAGGTTGAGCAGTCAAATGCGCTGATCATACATCAAATGCAGAGGAGTATAGACGCAGGTAATTAGATGTGTTTAGAACAGCTTAGGAAATCTCTTGCTATGGTTGTCTGCTTGGCGGAAACATACCCTTTTGCTACGCTGCAGTTCCATAAATTAGACTTATTTCTAACTGTATTAATAATGTAGGACGAAATTGCCAAGTTTGTTAAATTTCAAGATAAAGAGATGGAAGAGTATGAGAAAGAGAGGGACATTTTGATAAAATCCCATGAAGCAAAGATGGCTGCGCATTGGGAGAAGGAGGTAGAGCTTCAAAAGGAGTTTGATGTCAAATTAACCCAGCTCAAGGAGAAATATGCCCCATATCATCATCATGAAGACTGCAAACAGCCTTTGATCATGAAGGACCAGTAGAAGAACGAAACGGTTGGAGGTTCACTCTAAATAACTTACTTTTAAAGTCGCAGACACTTTTTGCTACAACTTAGTTAGTATGGAACTTTAAGACAGTTAAATATTTTGTTTTAAATTATATGACCGAAAGAACTAAGAAGTTTGACAGTGCTTAGCAATAGTTGTTTGTGATGGTAGGAAGTAGTGTACGATGGAGGAGACTATCCCTGACCCTACTGTCCTTTTTTGCTTATTTTGCTTTGCATATATAAATCATGCATGCTTTTGGGATTGGTAAGAATACACGAATACTTCTGCTTTTGTGTATTCTTTCTATTTTGTTTCAGATGCTGCCTCGGCATGTTTTGAGTTTTTGCATTAATGTCTATGAGGTAGCCTAACTAGTACGGCTTAAAAAGAATGGAAAGAACAATATTGGTGAGTGCTTTTTTTATTATTATTATTGATGATGAATTTCTTTAAGGTTATAGAAAACCCTAATATTAATATTAGTAATATATGGTTTACTCAAAAGAAAATAGTTTAACCAAAATAATAATAATAATAATAAATCAAACATAGACAAGCAGGAAAAGTTCATTTTTAGTTAGTTGACCACCACTGATCACCACTAGCCACCTCTAACTACAACTTCAAACTACACAATTTTGGCAAAAAGCTTGAGAGAGAAAAAAATGTAACATAAACCATAAACATTATCAATTAAGAGATGAGTAGGTTTATCTTAATTAAATTATTTTCAAGTTAATTACTTACCACGGGTCCTGGTTGGTGAAGCAAATGCTAGGTGTCAAATCAGGGAGGAGATGATTCCGACCCCTACCTCATTTAAAAATAATCGTTGCAAATATTAAAATTTAATAATTTCAAATTGCCTTAGATCATAATTCTTTACTTTTTTTCTGACATTGGCAGGTCAGTTTCATGAATTTAAACCATTTAATGAGAGATGGATGTGAGAGAGAAGACCCTTTTCCTTCCAAGTTGCATGGTGAGAGTGAGTCTGAGAAATTAGTTGTAAAACTGAAAAAGCATATGTCTGGACAAAGAATAAAGTTTTTCATCGCACCCACATAGTTTCTAGTTTCAATGGATGGAGATTACATTGGTGGAATTAATAAACTTGGTAAATCCATTATGTATAACCATCCACAATATTGTAAAGTGAATTGTGTTGAATAACATTAGTCTATTCTAAAACAATAGATATTCTCTTTCTTTGTCCCCCACTTAAAACTTGACACGTACTCATTATTTAGTTCATTTTTCTTTTATATATCAAATAATGAACATGTGTTAAATTTTAACTAAAGGATAAAAAAAAAAAAAAAGATAAGTGATCCAAATTTATTTTAGATATAATATTAGTTGTTACCAACTAACTCTATGAATAATCTATGATATATCATAATTCTGTTCAAGGCTTATCTGATAACATAATTATTTTTAATTTTTTTCTTAAATTATATATAATTTAACTAATTTAAAATTTATTAGAATTAATTAAATATTAATTATACTATTTAATTAAGTAAAAATAAAACTGAAAAAATTTTGTATTTTTCATTATATAATTTATTTTTCTTTCATGTGTAAGGCAATGGACATGCATTAAATTTTAAATGGGGGTTAGGTGATTTGAATTCATTCCAAAAATAAATAGTTGTTTACCAGCTCTATGAGTAATCTGTTATATACCATGATTCTGACCATTTTTAAGCTCATTTATTGCACTGCATCTGCTACTTTTAACTGAATTCCTTTTCCTTTTCCTTTTATACTCTCTCTTCCATTTATGTCCATTTAATTAGATATTTTATTTCTTTTTTTTTCGTTTTTCATTGCACCTACAATCTACTATTAATCTATATATAATCCATGAGATAAAAATCTTGTTTAGCCATTAATTAGAAAACTGAGTTTTCCATTCAAAATAACACTTGCTAATAATTTCTTACTCGAAGCCTGAAAATAGTGTTTTTTTTAAAAAAAATTAATTACCAATAAGGCCTTAAAAAATTTTATTTCATTATTTTCTCGTATGCATTTTCCTAGATTGCTTCTCGATTTATTTAATTTATAAAAACATGCAATATTAATTTTGATATAAATAGATTTGGATGCTGTAAAAAGCTTTTAGGTATTTAACCAAAAAAAAAAAAAAGACAACTGTTTTGGGTTCTAATTAATCCGATTTTTAAGACTGATTTAAATTTTTAAAAAAATCTAAATCATGAGAGTAAAATTAAATTAATGGGTCATATGTAATATTACAGTCTTTCTTTTTCTTTTTTTTTTTGGAGTAATATTACAGTTACGGCAGTGATGCTATTCCAAAATAGGGTGAAAAGTAATGGGTGTATTTCAGTCTATATCTTCTCTACTGACAGACATTACCTAGTATTACACAGATAAAACTGATGGGTGTATTTCAGTCAAAATTTGGATTCATTTTGCAAAGATAAATATGTTAAAGCCTGTGTGATCTGTTAGTGAACATTAAGTAGAGAAAATGACAGGGAAGGTGAACACATTCAAAACACAGCACAGTACAAATTAAAAGGTAGGCTATCAATTGCCACCCCATTCCTTTGTTAGATGTGTCATAAAGACTGCATGTGTTCTCTCCCTCCATCCAACTTCTTTGTAACTTTCTTCACTTATAGCCTTCTTCTTCTTCGCTACTCTTTATTTTCTAACCACCTCTACTGCTACTTCTTCTATATTATAATCTCAATCTCAATCTCAACCTCAAGTTCCCATTTTCTTCGAGCAAACCATGAACACGAACAAGGCTTCGCCGGCCAAGAAGAAGATGATGGGGGGCTTCATGTGCCACTCTCAGGCGGCGACCGCGGTGTGCATGAACCCGGATTTTGGTTCGGTCATTGTGCCTAGAAGACCAACTGATGATAGAACTCTCATCGATGATACAAGATTAAGTACTATAAACAATGCCAAGTACACTAGGCTTGTTGAGTCTCGTAGGTTTAGTGACCAGCGGCTGAGTGATAAGAGATCAGTGTCTGTGCCATCAATCAGGAAGAGACAAGCCTTTAAAGGTCACCCAAAGCCCCTACAAAAACAACTTTCGCCAGATCATTCATCAGACAATGTTTTTCAGGTTAGATATATATATAACATATGTATTTATATGAAATTCATGGTGAAGTTGAACATGATCTCCTACAATAATATTGATATATGACAACTGACCAAAAACTATGAAAATTTGCACAACGTGAAATTCATAATGAAACTATCATTGCAAGGACAATTGCACAAATTGGGTAGCATAGGTATATTATGAAATGGCAGATTTTATCTAAGTATGTCAGCATTGCAAACTATACATCTACGCACATTGACCAAAGATATAGCGAAACAAGTACTGATAATTTTAGTTCTCATAGTGAAACCAGTACTAATAATTTTACTTCTCATTATTGTTATGTTTGTCCGTTACTCGAGGATTGGTCCCAAAACTTAAAAGCCATAAATGTATCCACATGCATATATACATACGTAAACACATTATACATACATATATATATATATATATATATATTTGAATAAAAATAAAAGAAAATTAATGGGCAAGGGCTAGGTATGATATATATCAAACATATTTAAGACCTAAGAAAATAATAAAACTGAAAATGGGATTTTGTCTTGCAAATATTTTTTTCAGGTGGTTGTCATGCGCGTCTATCTTCATTGTCAAGGATGTGCTGGTAAAGTGAAGAAACATCTCTCTAAGATGGAAGGTATTTGGCTTCTCAAACTTGGGATCCAAAAATAACATCCTTCATTTGCATTTATTAATTATATATTTTTCTTTTTCTGTATTAGTCTAACAGCAAGAAACTTTATATTATTATTTGTTAGTCACTTCTTTTTTTTATTTGGAATTTTTTGTGCCACCAATTTTGCTAAAGATTCAGTTCATATATTTTATAATTATTCTATAATTTTAACATAATGACTTATGTAAAATTAACAATTTTAAATTTATGATTTTGTAATTTCTGTTGTAAACCTTATTTGGGTTAAGTTTGAAGTTTGAATTACTGGTATGGCAGGAGTTACATCATTCAGTATAGACCTAGAAACCAAAAGAGTAACGGTGATGGGACATGTTTCACCAGTGGGAGTCTTGGAGAGCATTTCCAAGGTCAAAAGAGCTGAATTCTGGACCAGTTGAGCGAAGCCTTTAACCCCTCCATTAATGGAACCTTGATGAACAAAATTTAATATTACTCGTCTCTACGTGGAAAAACAAATAGGGTAGGTGGAAATTTGATGACACATGCAATGAACCAGTTTAATATTTGATAGTGATGCATGCTGGTTTAAGAAATTTACAACTTGTATTTTTTTTTCCTAATGCATGACTATAATACTGTATTAATTAAACATATAATTTGTGATTTTGATTAATGAATTAAACTAATTGTTTGTGTAAAGGAATGAAGATTTCTACTACTTCCTGAAAATTAAAAAAAATAATAATTATTATTATTATAATAGTAGTCCTAAGCCATGAACTGTAAAGAAGCATGAAGAGAAGTTTGAGAAAATTGGCCTTTAATAGGCCTTCAAATATTTTGGGCTAGCTTTTTCCCATTTATTAATGAGTCAATTCATTAAACATAGGGTTTTATGGGCTAGTAGTCAAGCTCAATGCCCTAATAAGCCCAATATTCATAATAAACTTTTCAATAGTAGGCAAATAATAATCAAAACTCATGCACAATTACTCCTTTGCCCTTTTTATTTGTTTTCTCAAAGTTTATTTATTTTTCACTCTCTCTCTCTCTATAACCCCAGTTTTTACTCTCTCTCTAAACATTGCTCCCTTCCTCACTCATTTGACCCTAACATCTAAATCCCACAATATTAAGGAATATATTTTAATATTCTATTTGCTTCATTAATGATTTTTTTTTAATGAATTTGGCCATCTGTAAAAGTGGATATACCCTTAACATACACTTTTGGCCAATCAATGCACTTCCCATAAAAGCCTATGAAATAACTTTGGTTTGCTCCAAGAGCCACTAGTTTCAATTAATTTAAAAATCTCTTATGAATTCTCTAATTTTAGTATATTTATAAATGGACTCGAAAGGGTATTAATAAAGATGTGGACAAGCTGGTATTCTAACTGCTTAATCAACAAAATATTAATAATAATTATAATAATAATTTGGACTTGCTTCTTCAAATATTTGGATGGGTTGTTTTTGCAATCCCAAAAACACTTTAATAGCCACCCTTATTAAATAAATTTTCTAAAATAAAACAAAATTAGCGTAATTTTTTATTTGTAATTTTTCAAGTTCTAAACCTCCCACTCAAGATTTTATTTTTTTAAAAACAAAATAGGGTAAAGACTTTATCATCAGCCACCAAAAACCAAGGCTTCTGGGTATTCTGGTAATAAAAATTGAATGGTATATATACAATTCTTATCGCTGTAAAAATACATTTTTTTCCTTTTTTTATTAAAAAAAAGAAAAAAAAAATACTCTTATACTAATAAGTGAACGACCCCTATGAAAATTAAAAGAAGTATTATTAAAAAAAAATATGTCACCCAACAATGACACATAATTTAACATTTGATTTACTTATTTTTTTTAATAAAAAAGGATGTCAATGGATTTCACCAGTCCTAAAATCTATTAAAAGACAGGTTTATTGTTATCCAGCTTTCAAATCCTAATCCGCTAGTCACACCCCGTGCGACACTTATAATTTACTTGGATGTCAAGAAGGCGGCCAATTGGTAGGGTCACGGCGGGCGTGAGCGCGCGCGAGCGTCTTTGACACGGTCTCCTCCTGCTGCTGCTTTGTGAATACTAAAAGTCTATATACTAATTTAAGAGTTTATTAATTATTAGTAGACTTCATCACATGAAATCAAAATCATACAGTGTAATGGAACGGTCATTTTTTTTTCACTGCACTTTTATATATAATTATTAGTAGACCTCGTCACATGAAACCATGCAGTGTGAATTTTTGTTGTTTACTTCGATGTAATTATTTCATGTGGATGTGGAATTATCGTAAAAAATAATATATCAAAGTGTGTTTTTGCAATTTTTGAAAATGTAAAATAATTAACTTTGCAAAACTAATTTAGTTATATTATTATTATTTTAATTTGTATTTTTTGACTCGGAAAGTGAGTAGGAAAATTAAGACAGGGGGGCTGCAACTTTGACTAGGAAGCCAGACAAGCTCAACAGCGACGACTTCCCAAACAGCGTTTGGCTGTGAGAGAAAAGTAGGAGCTGAACACTATTTCTTTCTTTGCATGCCTGCATTTTCTAGTCTGCCAAACACAATCCTCCTCCAGTTTCGTTCCCCGTAATCTGAAAGGAAAGTGGAGGGGAAAAAAAAGAAAAAAGAAAAAGAAAGATAAGAAACGGAAAGGGAGACAAAGTTTTCCTTTGAATTCGATTCGGTCAACGGGCGCCATAGATGCCTGGGATTTCAACGAGCCCGTATTGGAATTGATCGGTCAACGTGCTCGGAAATTAGCCAATCGTTGATGAAGAAGGTTTTCAAATTCTAAAGGAATGGAGATGGCGGAGCGAGTGATCTCGGTGATTTCGGCTTCTGCTTTTCTGTGGCTGGTTCTGGTGTTTGGTTTGGTGGGAAAGGCGTCTGCGAATTCGGAAGGTCTGTTTTCGCAGTTTCTTTCTTTAAGTTTTTCTTTTCTTTAGCAATTATTAAAAGTTGCTCTTCTTGGTTTGTTCAACTGCTTTGCTGCTGAATTCGATTCCAAATTGAAGCAGTTTGGATTATTAACAATTTTTTTTGTGGGTTGCCGGGGGTGGGGGGTGTGGGGGAAGAAAAATATTGTTGTGAAATTAATGGTGCGGGAACTGATTGGGTGATTCATGTAAGACAGGTGATGCTTTGAATGCGTTGAAGACCAACTTAGCTGATCCTAACAATGTTCTACAGAGTTGGGATCCAACGCTTGTGAATCCCTGCACATGGTTTCATGTTACTTGTAACAGTGAAAACAGTGTTACACGAGTGTAAGCTGATATTTGTTCTCGGAATTTGGCATTTCCCATTGGTTTTTTGTAGTTAATTAATTTAACCCAGTGACTAATTGACTAAATGCTTCTATTTGTGTTCACCCAGTGATCTTGGCAATGCAAATCTTTCTGGTACACTGGTTCCACAGCTTGGACAGCTTACGAATTTACAGTACTTGTAAGTTATGCTTTCATATCTAACTTGAAGTTTGTTTGAGTCAGCTTTTTCTTTTATGAATTAGTAAGCCCTTTCAAATTCTTTCCCTCTCATTAACATGAAGATTTTGGAACTTTTAGTAAGCACCGTCTCTGTGATTTTCATCTTTACTGTTCACATGGGTTTATTAGGCGCCCGTTTGGTAACGTTTCTCTTTTTGGTTTTAGTATTTTTTTCTTCTGTGTTGTGTATAATTTGCTTAGTTCAAAAAGTTAGTTAGAGTTTGTTAGTCCTCTTGCTGTAAATGTGAAGGAAAAGAAAAACATAAACACCAAATGGAAAACAATTTGAAATGATTTTCAATTTGCTGTTTTCATTTTTCATTTTCCTTCACATTTAAAGTTAATTGAGAGATTAACTAACAATAACAAACCATAACTATCATTAACTAACTTTTAAACTAGGAAAATTACACACAACTCAAGAGAAAAACTAAAAACCAAAAACAGAAATGTTTCCAAGCAGGCACTAACTAGCCTGTCATTGTGTTTCCCATGTGATTACATGGAGCCTTCTCAATGTTAAGTTATATGCTTTTGTTGTGTAGGATTATAATATGTGGTCCACTGTACGTTTGAAGTAGTTTCAGTAGACCAATTGTCCTATGTTTCATTGGTATACATCTAAATTCTTAATGTTTCTAAAAAGAATAAATGGATTCACTGCCACAAGAGGACATCTCTAGTTATAAGATGACACATCTAGATTTTTCATATTCTCCCTCAAACGTATAAATGGATTCACCATCATAAGAGGTCATCTTTAGTTGATATGCTGAAATAAGTAGGTCACGTTCTTTTCTATGAAGGCAGGAACTTAAAATTCTCCAAGCTATTTATTGAATATTGCATAATGTTTTAGTTATAAATGATGGTGTAATGATATTACAATGATTACATGTCTTCTATGGACCTCATACATGTTTATTCTGCTTTCTATTTTTGCTTATTCATTTCTAGTTTTAATGAAACAAAATGATGCATACATGTATGGACATAAGCAAGCATAAATGTGCTGGTTGGGCTGGTTGGGCTTTTTCACAATCTGATTTATAACCAGAAATACTTTTTAAATCATTGTGATCATACAAACAGTTATGTTCAGACATGATAATAGGCTTTGGTTAAGATACCTCCTCTTTTTTGTTTTGCTCCTAATAGTTTACATTTCTTTTGGGCTCATGTCATTGTGTTATTCGGCCTACCATGGTTATGGTTGAAGTTGTTTTCATATTGTTGTTGAGTCTTCAAGTAATCTAACCTCTAAGCATAGTTACCAGACATCATTGCTTTCTTCTCTATGATATTCACCGACTAGGTGATGTTATATTTGTTGTAACTGCTTTCAGATTGTAGAAAGCTTAGCCATTTTGGGAAGACTCTCTTATTGATCAAGACTAGTATAAAATGTCTGCATAAATTTTCAATTACTTTCACTGTTGTGTCTCAAAGTTTGTAGTTAATAGCATCTGGTTCTTGGGGCTGATTGTCTACTTTTTCTTGTGGGTATATGGATGTGGAACGGACAGTGGTTGCAGAAATGATCTATTCGGTCTTCTTTTTTTGGGTCATTTCCACCATACTTGACAAATGCTTTGAATGGTTGTATGCCATTTATAAATGCTTATGTCTATCCATACCTAACTATTTATCTGTTGATTGTTAAATTAACCTCTTTTTTTTTACAGGGAACTCTATAGTAATAATATAAGTGGAACTATTCCAGAAGAGCTAGGAAATTTGACAAACTTGGTGAGCTTGGATCTTTACTTGAACAATTTAAGTGAATCCATTCCACAGACATTGGGAAGCTACAAAAGCTCCGATTCCTGTATGAACTTGCATCCTTTACCCTTATTCTTTAGTTGTGGTAATTTATGTAATATTTGTTTGGCTTTCGAATTTTTTTCACACACTTATATATCTATTTTTTTGGTTTGTCCACTTGAATAAAGGTATTGGATAGATAGTTCTCTTTTTAGGTTTCTTGTTGCAGCAATATGAAGAACAAAGAATTCTATCACATAGTGCTTTTCATAATTGTGGTAATTTATGTAGTATTTCTTTGGCTTTGCAATTTTGGTCACACTTGTCTATCTAGTTTTGGTTTGTCCACATCAATTCAGGTATTGATAGATAGTTTTTTTCTTTTAGGAATTTTGATCCATTCTGCAGACTTGTTAAACCAACTCGGCTTTGTGGTTCATAATATTGTACAATTGTCAAGCTTTAAGAATAGAATGTTACCAAAAAATACAAGGAAACATGGTGGGGATTGTGTATGTGCTGGGAAAGTACCAATAAGATTATTGAATTTAAGTCTGCCAAGAATTCGTTAATATGATTTGTCATTTGCAACACAGGAAAAAAATGCTCTCTTTATTTTATTTATTTTATTTTATTTTTATTTTCTTCACTTAAAGATAAGGCCATTAAAGTTGCAACTGTGACATGACAAAAACTATACTCACAAATGACATGATGAAATCTGTTCTTACAATTTTAGGTGAGATGCAGAATGTGTATCTCTATTCCAGTAAATAGCAAAAGTTTGGCAGGACATTGAGAATTGCTATCAGACTATTATAGCTTCTTCTTCATTTATTTATTTATTTATTTTCTTTTCTTTTCTTTTTTGGGCCAATCAAGGCTGCTATGATTTTAATCATAAGGTTTCAAGCCTTCCATTTGAACTCTTCCATGGGTTGACATTAAGACATTTTCTTATTCTCCATTTTGTTTCTCGACGTTTTAGCAGCCTAGGTTGTGCAAAATGCAATAAATGTTGAAATGACTAGGATTCATTTTGCTAACCAATATAATATTTTTTTTGTTATATTCTGACAAATTTTTCTCTGTAGTAACTTAGTTGTATTTGTAAATCTTCGGCTTTTCTTTTTAAGTTCTACTAAAATGATTGTAGTTTAATATTCAAGTTTAAATACGTGTATGGACATATTTGAGAAATATCAGAAATTTTCTTTGTTTATTTTCTAGCGCTGAATATGGTGATGAGGTAACAGACACTTATAGAGGAGTGTCTAACAGAGTCAATAATTGAGACAGCTACAACCCGTAGTATCTGTACGCAGCAGTTAATTAGAAGAACTTTGTGTTTGTCCAAAACACCATTTTACATAGATCATGAGATCTAAATTTAAATTATTAAACTTCACAGCCCTCCAAAATCTTGTGTTGGATATCTGCAATGGCTTTATTATTTCTAGTTTCTACTGGTCTATAATTTTTCTTAAAAATCTATATTTGTTTGTTAGATAATCATCTAAAATTTACATGTCCCTTTATTATGTAAGCAACATTATTATTAATTATGAGGAAAATAATATTTTCTTTTATGTGAAATAGGCGTCTCAACAACAACAGTTTGACGGGGCAAATTCCGATTTCTTTAACTACAGTTACATCATTGCAAGTCCTGTGAGTGTTACCTATAATTTGTCTCCATAAAAAATAAAATAAATAAAAAATCAACTATAATTTGTCTCCATCAAAAATAAAAAAAAATAAAAAATCATTTTTTATATTAGTTTTCCTTAGGATCTCATATTGCATGAATACAACATTCTGATGTTACCATGTGGAATGCAGGGATCTTTCAAACAACTTTCTGACAGGAGATATTCCAACCAATGGTTCTTTTCAATCATTTACTCCTATCAGGTTCACTTGACACGGTTTATTTTAAATTAACTTTCTGTGAAGGTGGCCAATGTGAAGTAATCAAATTTGTACTGATGGCTAATTACTCTATTTTGCAGTTTTAATAATAATAAGCTGAATCCACTTCCAGTTTTACCACCACCTCCTATTACTCCCACATCATCATCTTCTTCAGGTAGTTGCTATTTTTGTTCTATCTTTTTATTTCTTGTGATGGATTTAGTTTTGAACATTTTTATATTTTAAATTTGAGGATTGTAGGAAACGTAAATATTAGTTTGAAAGTCAACTAGGACTATTTGGTAATTTTACTTTCTATGGGTATGTATCTCTCGGAGTCTATAAATACTATTGTCTATTGTACAATTAAGACTATCAATACGAATCAATACACAATTATTTTTCATAAGGATGAAAGGAATATTTCATTGGTTCTGTGGTAGAAAACTTGGTAATTGGATGCCATGATTGGTTTGAGTCTCCCAAGGGGCTCAAAGACCAGCTGCACCTTCCACGTTTAATCTAATTGACTGCTTAATAATGACAGAAAAATGACTCTATTTTAGATTGTAATTTGGTGAATGTACTTCATGTCTTGGTTCCCGTTCCCAAAAAGAATATTCTGTCTTGGTTCCAGTTCCCAAAAAGAATATTCTTTCTTTGTATCTTGACTTGCATTTACAGATTATAGAGGATGGGGGAGGGTAGAGAGAGAGAGAAAGAAGAGAGAAACAGTAGCTATTGCATTGGACCTTAGTCATTTTTAAACTGCATACTTTTTGGACTAATGGTATAATCTATTTTAATTAGAGCTTAAGCCATTAAGCAATGGATACAACTATTTATGTCAAGCCTACACAACTCATTATATTTAACACTTCCCCCATGTGTAGATTTATCAATAGCAAGATAGATAGTTTATACATGCAGAACAATGAATTAATAGTTGTAGGGGTGTGAAATGAACTATATACATATGAGACCAACACAACGTATACTTTATAGTAACAATATTCGTTTAGGATCTGGATTCTCATGACAGGTAGAAATTGTCTATCTAATTAATTATTTTAGGTAATAGTGCAACTGGAGCTATTGCTGGAGGAGTTGCTGCTGGTGCTGCTCTGCTTTTTGCTGCCCCTGCAATTGCACTTGCTTGGTGGCGGCGGCAGAAAGCGGAGGATCATTTCTTTGATGTGCCAGGTTGGTTAACTAAAATAAAAAGTTTCATAAATTCATTATAGTTTTCTGTATTTGATGTACAACTGAGTCATCTACATTTTTGCAGCTGAGGAGGATCCAGAAGTTCATCTGGGACAGCTCAAAAGGTTTTCTCTACGTGAGCTGCAAGTTGCAACAGATAATTTTAGCAATAAAAATATTCTAGGCAGAGGTGGATTTGGTAAAGTTTATAAAGGACGCTTGGCTGATGGTTCTCTAGTGGCTGTGAAAAGACTTAAAGAGGAGCGTACCCAGGGTGGAGAGCTGCAGTTTCAGACGGAGGTAGAAATGATCAGCTTGGCTGTCCATCGTAATCTGCTTCGTCTACGTGGATTTTGCATGACACCGACTGAACGGTTGCTTGTCTACCCTTATATGGCTAATGGAAGTGTAGCATCATGCTTAAGAGGTATTTTATTAGATTCTGATTTCTCTATCTTTAATCATTAATATGATCTTAAAAATAAAAAATGATTGTAATTTCTCTGGTACACCCTTTTTTAGTTTCATACTGTCTTCTGTTTCTTTCACTGATGTGTAACATGACATCAAATCTTTATGATTGGCAGGAAGTATAAGTCAAAATTTGAAATTGATTTTATTTCTGGTCCAGGTTTAGGATAAATAGATACTTTTTTTTTTCTTTTTTTATCCTCTCAAAATTTTATGCATGCTCAATTGTAGACCGCCCTGAGTCACAGTCACCACTTGATTGGCAAATAAGGCAACGGATTGCATTGGGTTCTGCAAGGGGGCTTGCATATTTACATGATCATTGTGATCCTAAGATTATTCACCGTGATGTGAAAGCTGCAAATATATTATTAGATGAGGAATTTGAGGCAGTTGTTGGAGATTTTGGGTTAGCGAAACTCATGGATTATAAAGATACTCATGTGACTACCGCTGTACGTGGCACAATTGGGCATATAGCTCCAGAATACCTCTCAACTGGAAAATCTTCAGAGAAAACTGATGTTTTTGGGTACGGGGTTATGCTTCTTGAACTCATCACTGGACAAAGGGCCTTTGATCTGGCTCGCCTTGCAAATGATGACGATGTCATGTTGCTTGATTGGGTATGCATTCTTTATTTACCTCTTATAAATTGTGATTTCAGATTACTTCATGCTAAATAATTTTTCATTCCATTAGTTTACTCGCATTTTATTAAGTATAAGGTCAACTTGTATGAGTTTAAAAGTGTGGATCCTCATCCCAATGGTGACAGCCCAGTGGCAAATCCACTGTTTCCTTGGGCAATGTTCCCAAGTTTGAATCCCCCCACCCCCAAGTTCAAAAATAGAAAAGAAAAAGTATGGATCCTATAATTTAAAAGATTTCAATGAAGACCTTATAATTACAATAACAATTTATTAAAAGACAAGTAACACAGTGATCAACAAAGTTAAACAAAAAAAACTCTACTTGCAATTGAAAATGGAGACCTTTATAATACTATATAATATCTTTACTTGAGGTTTCTTGTCAGTTTGTTAGTTTCCTCTCTTTTCTTAAATAATATTCTACCCAGCATTGTTGATCTTTCCTTAACTTTCATAATAGCTTCACAACAACAGCTACAATTACAGTCAAAACATTTAATTTTTTATGAGTTTTTCTTCTGGGATGTTTTCAAAGTTTAATAGTTGAAACGGTATTTATAGATCTTAAAATCGAATAGTATTGATTAAAATTCTAGCTGTAGGTTTTGTTTTCATCTTTTTTCTTTTTTCTTTTCTTTGCTCCCTTTTTTCATCGTTTGTGTTGCATTTATAAGAGCTACTTTTGTTCAAGCATTTATTTGAGAGCTGATTTCCTTTCTCCTGAAGTTTTGTATTGTCATTGTCAAAATTCATTTCATGAATCATATTTGACTCTGTTGAGGATTTCTCTTTCTCGTTTGTGTAATGTTTTTTTCATCAACGTAGTTAAGTTTTCTGTTAAAATAATCATATCGTATGAGCTTAGAGAGAAAATTGTGGAGGTAGTCTTGTGACATTTCTACTTTAGAATAAGTCTAATAAGGGATCAGAACAGAGAGCAATTTTCATCAAGGCATTTTCGTAGAATAGTTTACTGACCTGTCTGAAATAAGAATGACAAGAAAACTTATTCTAGGTGTTGACTAACTAGTTTGGAATTAAAATTATTATTATTATAGATAAGTAACCATTGCATATGAAGTTTTTTGGGAAATTAATAAAAAACTTGTTCATTTCATAGAAATGGGAATCAAATTCCTGATTCCCTCGAAAGAATTTCATTCATAAAGAGAAAGAAAATATTATAATACAATTGACCGGAATTATTCTTGTTTTAGTTACTCCTATTTGGTTAGTATCCAAGTCATTGGTGCTCATTTTGTTTTTCCTTGTCATTATATTTCAGTCCAATCTTTTGATCTTATCAAATGAGCACACATTGTTCACCCTGTACATGTTCCTTGAAATCCTCTATCAAACAAAATTAAGTTTCATTATCTGCCATTCTCAACGATGCTTTTATTGAAGGTGTGCTAAAAAAGGAGCCTCCGTACAGAACTTCATAAAAGGGGTGGCCTATATAGGAGTTTTATTGTGTCAACATCCTAAAATATTTTGAAATTGTCCAGTAAAGAGTTCAAAACAAAGCAGTGGTACAACGAAAGTATATCTTTTGGTCAATTTAAGCCAGCGTTAATCAGCTGAAACCCGATTTTTTTTAGTGTATTTGTTGCCTGATTGGATAGTCCATGATAATGTACTGACCATATTTTACAAAATTGAAATTGCCAAACATCCACTTCATGTTCTGACCTTTACTTAATCTCCAGCACTAGCACTTTCTCTGAAAGTTGCTGTCTCCTACTCGGAGCCTTTATCTTAATGGTGTATCATTGCTTCATTTGTGATTATTACGTTTATCCTTTGCAGTTTCACAATACTAAAGGAGCTTTTTTTCTTTATTCTGTTGAACGTTTGTATAACTACCTTGAGATTATGTTTTGTAAACATAGGTGAAAGGACTGTTGAAAGACCGGAGGTTGGAAACATTGGTCGATTTTGATCTGCAAGGAAACTACAACGACGACGAGGTAGAGCAGCTGATCCAAGTGGCTCTACTGTGCACACAAGGCTCTCCGATGGAACGGCCCAAGATGTCGGAAGTGGTCAGAATGCTTGAAGGTGATGGCCTGGCTGAAAGATGGGAGGAGTGGCAGAAAGAAGAGATGTTCCGGCAAGACTTTAACCAAACCCACCATCCACACACTAATTGGATCGTCGACTCTAGTTCACACATTCCTCCAGATGAATTGTCAGGTCCCAGATGATCCTTCCTTGTTCATGCTTTTATCATCAGCATAGTACAAAGTTTCTTGGAGGCCCTTTTGTGTATATTATTTTTCTTTCACTTTCTATTTACTTTTCATTTTGAATTTTCTCTTTATGTTCAGTTTGTATCACAATCGGGTCAGTGGTGTTGTAATTTTTATAGGGTTCAGTGACATAAAGAAATCAAGGTGCTACGCAGAAATCGCCATAGAAAAGCACCCATTGAACCTCATTTTCATGTATCTAGAAATTATTAGTCACGAAGCTTCAATAAATAGTTTTTTGCTTTTTATTTTTATTGATCATATATAACATTGTTTCCTAACAATGTCGATCCTAGTACTCTTTTAAGACTTCTGTGTATTAGTCCAACTTCATTTACTTTTGAATAATTTTTATTTTTTTTCCTCTCTTTTATGTGTCCAATGAAAGTGTTCGTTGGTACAGAAGACGAAATGGATCGAATCTCTGTTCTGTCACACCGCATTCAACATAACATTTTTCAATTAAATTTGAAATTAGTCACGCAATGTGTATGCCAATAATTGCCAAATTCTCTTATTTGAGAATATGAGACGTAAATTAGTAGACCAAATTCCACATTAAGATTTACTTTCTAAATATAGAAACTATAGATACTCTGGAGAATAGAAGGAAGGTACACTAAGAACATTAATTATGAAAATTAAGAAAAAGGATTATAAATATGAGAAAGTTTGGTGACACTTTATTAGTGAATGGGATCAATGGAGGCCTTCGGTAGTATTATTGCGACCTTGCTTTGTTTTCTTTTTCTTGCTGAAGCTGCTGCTGTACAAGGGAGAACTCATCACCATAAGTTTGTTGTACGTGCGCCCTCTTCTCTTTCTCAAGGAATCTAACTCTCATCAACAATTTTTCTTTTCTTCTCTCCTTTTTTTTTTTTTTCCTTTTAATAGAAAAAAGTAAACATATTAAGATATTAATAAATTAGAAAAAAGAATTATACTGGCACCCATGTAATTTTTTTTTTCCTTAAAACGTCATAAATTTTGGCACTGTATGTTTGCAGGTGAAGTCATCTTCTTACTCTAGGTTATGCGCTAGCAAGGAGATGTTGACAGTGAATGGGAAATTCCCAGGGCCAACGTTGAAAGTACATAGAGGGGATAAAATGATTGTTAAGGTGTACAACCATGCCAAAACCAATATCACCCTTCACTGGTAATTAAAAAACTTACTATATATGCACTAATATATACTTAGTAATAGTTATATGTATGCATGTATGTATATATATATATATATATATATTGTTGTGTAAATGTATGTGTGTGTGTGTATATATATATATATATTGTTGTGTAATCGTGAATAGTAAATCGAAAAGAAAAAAAAAGAAGTGAAATCACATACACATAAATAGTTTGGCAATATGCTTGCCACCATTGTAGTACGGCTAAGTTTTTCTTCTTTTTTTTTCTTCTTGGTAAAAGTACGGCTATGTTTTTCATTTACTTTCAATAGGGTTACAAGAGATTTTATATCAAAATTTAATTTCGAAAATACCCTTATAATATCAGACCCGGAGTGAAAACAATTAAACCCTTTCACACAGCCACAAAATCAATATATATATATATATATATATATATAATTTTATTTTTTTTGAAGGCATGGGGTGAAACAACGAAGGAATCCATGGTCAGATGGACCTGAATATATTACACAATGCCCAATTCAACCAGGAAAAACGTATATTTATAAGATAGACTTCACTGATGAAGAAGGAACAGTTTGGTGGCATGCACATAGTGGATGGGCAAGAGCTACAATTCACGGAGCCATTTTCATTTATCCAAAGCTTGGATATGGCTACCCTTTTCTCAAACCTTTCTCCGAGGTTCCAATTATATTAGGTACCTACTTTATAACATTCATAATTAACCACATTGTTAACGTATTTTTTGTCAATAAAAAATATAATATAATATAATAATGTGACTGTTTATGCGCTGGTTGTTAGATTTGAGTAATTTTTAAAATTTTAAAATGAAAAAGCATTCAAGAATTATCACATAAGCTTCTAGTGAAACGTAGATGACAACATATATGTAATGTTTTTCACTATTAGTATTTTGATTAAATATATATATATATATATATATATTTAATATTGTGTATACAGTGGTTTTGGTTATGATGGCATACTATATATGAATGCATGGTGTGTGTATATGTAGGAGAGTGGTGGAAGAAAGATGTAATGAAGATAGAATCAAATGCAAATAGAACAGGTGGAGAGCCAATACTGTCTGATTCATATACCATAAATGGCCAACCGGGCTACCTCTATCCATGCTCCACAAAAGGTATGAACACCCTATACAAAATTACTAAACGCCTTTTTATGTACAAACAAAATAACATTACCAATTATTACCAAAAAAAAAATATCATTACCAAAAAAAAAAGATTACAAAGCATCCACTCTAAATTTTGTCTCAATTTTAGATGGTGTCTTTTTTTTTTTCTTTTTTTTTAAAAGTAATTTTTCCTTAAACTATATAGGACTTCATTTCCAAATTGATCTTTTTGTTGTAGTTTGATGAAATTAAATAACCAAATACCATTCAAATAGTTATTGATATGATTTATGTCTAAATTAATAAAAATGAAGATAAAACAATTTAATTGTCCATTTAAAAAAATTATTTAATTTTATTTTGAAAATGTTTTGATATATATGAACATACATATTACTTATATAATTTAATTATTAATCACTAATCAGTCCGATTAGACATTATGTATATTTCATGATCAAAAACATGTTTCAAACATTAATTTAGTGAAAGTGCATGCGGATTAATATATATATATATATATATATATATGTTAATAAAAACAAATCCCAATATAATTATGTTTAGATTCATGCAACAGGAACATTTAGGATGAAAGTGAAGCAAGGAAAAACGTATCTTCTTCGGATAATTAGTGCAGTAATGGATGAAGATCTTTTCTTTGGGATTGCACATCACAAAATGACATTAGTTGGAAAAGATGGATTCTACACAAAACCAATACAAACAGACTACATAATGATCACACCGGGCCAATCCATGGATGTTCTACTAGAAGCAAACCAACCTCCTTCTCTCTATTCCATGGCTGCAACAGCTTATTCCAGTGCTTTCGGTGCAGGTTTCGATAAAACAATGACAACAGCTCTTGTAGATTACATTGGCACATATTCGTCTCCAATTACATCTCCTCTTTTGCCAAATCTACCACCTCACAACAGAACAGAAGCATCAACTTCTTTCACTAAGCAACTAAGAAGCCTAGGAACAAAAGAACACCCAGCCAATGTCCCTCTACACGTTGACACTTTCTTGTTCTTCACGGTATCTGTGAACCTTCTCAATTGCACCACTAATGAAACATGCACAGGGCCTTTTGGTAAAAGATTTGCTGCTAGTGTCAACAACATTAGCTTTATGACCCCATCTTTGGATATACTTGAAGCTTACTATTACAAAATCCCCGGGGTTTTCGAAATGGATTTTCCAAGAAACCCGCCTATGGAATTCAACTACACTGGAGATAAATTGCCAGATAACTTGTTGACGCCTTCTTTTGGTACTAAGGTCATGGTTTTGGAGTACAATGCAAGCGTTGAGCTGGTTTTGCAAGGAACCAATGTGTTAGCAAGTGACAACCATCCTGTTCATTTGCATGGTTATAGCTTTTATGTGGTGGGTTGGGGATTTGGAAATTTCAATCCAAAGGAAGATCCTTTACGCTATAATCTTGTTGACCCACCTCAGGAGACCACAGTTGGAGTTCCTCAGAATGGTTGGGTGGCAATCAGATTTAAGGCAGATAATCCAGGTTAGAGCATTAATTGGAGTTGCTAGCTTAGATCTTAGGTTTAATTAGTAATAATATTATTATTAGTAGTATGATGTATTTTGTGTATAAAAATTACAAAACGTTATTGTGATATTGATTGCAGGTGTATGGTTGTTGCATTGCCATATAGAGCGTCATACAACATGGGGAATGAATATGGTGTTCTTAGTGAAAAATGGTGAAGATCCAGACACTAGAATTCTTAAGCCACCCCATGATTTACCCAAATGCTGAGAGTGACGTACGTAACTTTGAATTATATTAATATAAAATTAATAAATATAGGGAAAAGTTTTCTTATTAATTTATTGAAGTTAATTAAGCCTTGGCTAAGATGGCTTCACTTGCTTTCTTCAATATGCCCTTAATTTCTTGTCTCTCTCAATTCAAGCGGTGAGTCTATGTGACAATTTGGGTATATTAACACATATGCATGCTTTTATTTAAGTAATATTAAAACCTTTTAAATCAAATATGTATTATTATTTTTTTGGTGAATTAAAATTTTATTATTTATATGCCATATACTTGAATGGTCGTATCCAATTATAACCTTGTTATTTATTACATGATATTACCGTTATGGATTATTACCATCTCCGATTGGAAAAAGCGGAAAAAGAAATAACAATTCCTTTGAAAGCCCTTAAAAATTTGGAGAGCAAACCCTCACTTGAATGAAATTGAAAATTAGAGGGCTGATCAATTGGAGAAAAAAAAAATTAAAATGGCCTTAATTGAATAATATTTTTTTATTACATTAATTTTACGACATTTATAAGACGGCACGATTAAGGCTTGAATTGGGCCCTAAGCTTAAGCCCGAGGCCTGTTGTGCTGAGCTACAAGTCTGAAAGTTGTAATATTGGTTGGATGCAGTCTGTTAAACCCTAAACCCTCATATCTTAAAGGCTTAAAACCTTACCTAAACCTAACAATACTAGATTTTTAATGTTTGATGGATATGGGTTATATATATATATATATATATATATAGTGACTTTCAATGTATTGAAGAGTGTGTGTATATGTTTGTCGTGGTAATCAATGTTGGGATTTGTTTTGATGTAGAAATGGTGGTGAGTACAGAAGTCACAGAAAGTAGCAGTAGCTGTATTGCAATAGGATTAGAAGAGGGCTGCTGCCACACAGTGATATGCCCAAGAAGAACCCACTAAGTGGGAGCCACAAAACTTAATGATTCTTCACGGGCCTCATTACCATCAACCTGTGACACAAATGTGCCCCCCTCGCTCTCTCTCTCTCTCTTGTATAGCTTCAATGCCAAGTCTATCATCCTCTAAACATTATATAAACAGATATACATATGCATCTCTTCTATATAATATCAATGTTATTATCAATTATTAACCAAAACAATTCAATGTTATTATTAATTATAGTGTTCTTATCAACCCCACTTGGAATTAGAATTAAGTTGTGGTCCTTAAAAATATACCAATTAGATAGTAACAAAAATGTTTCGGGTTAGATGCATATTAGTACCTCTAGTTTGACTAATTTGTATTACAGACCCTATGTTTTCAAAAAAATAAAAAAAAATAATTTGAGGCCTCAATTTACAAGTTGTTGCAATTTAGCCAATACCTAGTTTCCAAAAGAAGAAAAAAAAATACTAACATATTAGCCACATTTAATATTCACCAAAAATTCTGTTTGTAAATTGAGACTCTACGGCTTATCTTTTGAAAACCCAGGGTCAGTAACGCATATTAGTCAAATGAGAGGGTTTTAGAATGCATGAATATGACCCAGATATTTATAATCCTCATGTCCATTGCAAATCAAACTAACTCACAAAATCTTCACCTTATATCACCTCTCATCGATATATACTCGTGGCTGCATGAAAATCAAGTAATTCATGGACCCAAAAATGCTAAAAGCATGGCAGCTTGAAATTCATGAACCGGGTGCTGTTATTAGATTTTTATCTTATATTCCTTTGAATGTAGCTTGTGAAAGCTTTATAATAGGATTGAAAACTCTAACTTAATGAAAGGATTTGAAATTTGACCTCCCAACCACTTCAAAACATAATCCAAACAAATGCATTTTTCTTCCCTGTTGGTTGGGTTTTTTTTTTTTTTTGGTAAGACCTGTTGGTTGGGTTTTGATAATTACTTGGTGTGGATGGGAAGCGAAAGGAAAGCTGCCCATGTGATGCCTACCAGCTCCCTTTTTGTGTCACATATTAAACATCCTCTTTGGTTTTCCAATTTCTTCAGAAACAATAACTCCAAATATATCACTAATACTATTTGCTATTTCTTTGTTAGTGCATGGAATCTAAACTAAAAGACCCATGCTTTAAATATATAAGTTTGGCACTGTTCAGAGGCACCATACAGTTTTTTTTTTGTATATATATATCAACTAATAACAGTACTAGTATTATTGATACTAGTTATGCTTTTCTTTAACAAGACAAATACATCTTTAGACTATCTACAGCTAGTCGCTAAAAAACAGCAAATTCTCAATGACATGATCAAAAGATTCCTCATATACATTGACACCAAAGTCTCACTAAAAGGAGATGGACTATTAATTTGTAATTTTTTGAAATCTTGATTCTTTTTTTTGTACCCTCTATTTTTTTAATTTTTTTAATTATTTATTTATTTATTTTTGATTAGGTCATGGATCGACCTCGCGTCTTGACATTATTTGACATAATAATTGTCAGTTGAGTCTGTCCCGGACGTAAGGACAAAGCTAGCCACTATGAATATTCCTTAATTATGATATAAACAAGCATTAATCTTCCTAATTAATTAGAAGAATGATCTTAGTTTGGATCTTTCTTTTGCACCAGTCAATCTTCACTTTTTTTTCTCTTTCTCAAATATTAAATTGACATATGTATTTGGATTGTTGCTGAATTTTCTTCCACTACAATAGGTAGGCACCATGATAGAGATATATAGGGCATGCATGCACATAAACTGTTATACATGGTACCCACTTGCAGTTCTCTGCAAGTACTTAAAACACGTAAATTTCCAAAAGGTAGGTTAAAAGAAGGAAGGCTGAGTGGATAAAAATGCTTAAAATGAATGAGACACGCAAGCACAGCCGTACATATGTGTCTATATATATATATATATATATATATACATATTATATAAGTCAATCCAACCCCTATCTCTTGCCGTCCATGCTCGTCAACTTTATGCTCCACCTTCGCGTACGTATCTGTCGGCCGGTGGCCCAGACCATTCGCTTGCATGTAATATTCTTGTTCTGCCCATATGGTACACTGATCATATGCTAATAAGATAAACTCTGTATTATTATATCTAATAGGAAAAATTGCACTAACACCCTCCCAATTTTAACACTTTTTCATAAAGGACTTTGTATTTTGAGAAATTACACCACGATTTTTATTTTCAATTGTGTTGCAGTAACTACCTGATGTCTAAGAGCATGATCTTCAATGATTCTCAAGTATATATAGCATAGAATGCTATTTATGTGGTAAATGTCAATTTAATAAATAGTACATTTAAATATTAACTCTTATAGGTTATGTTTAGAATGATATTAACGGATAATATGTGTAATTTAATTTTCAAAGATATATCTAATTTTAATTTTTTATTAATAAAAATTGATAAAAATAATTAAAATATTGAGTCAAACTGTCCGACAAAACTTCTAGAGTTAAAAGACAATCTCCTTCATAGCCTCTATTTTTTTTTTTTTTCACAGCAATTTAACAGACCACTTACACAAAGCAATTGGAGAGGTTTTTTCTTATGTAGCATAATTTTTTTAATATTAGATAGAGCCATTGGAGATGCTATGAGTATTGAAAAATGTTAACTCTAATTGCTAAAAATTAAAATACCCTCAATAATTAAATTTTAAAACAGAATGCGCAACTATTATATTAAACAAAAACTATAAATTACAATGTAAAGAAAAAGAAGCAAAATTAGGTGTTAAATATTTTAACTGTTAAATGTGTTAACAAAAATTTGTTTTAAAAAAAAATGTAATTAAAATATTTATTTATTGATTATATATTAAATAACCGTAAAAAAATTACTCTTACATATATATTTATATTAAAAATACAAAAAAAAATGAAATAAGATGTTAAATAACTTAAGTGCTAATTAAATTCATATTGTACATATTTTTCTAAAATAATAAAATTAAATATTTATTTTTTAGTTAAACATAAAATAAGAATAAAATAGTCATTAACAAAATTTTAACTGGGTTGACTAACTAAAAAATGAGAATTGATCAACAGAAAAGGTGTTAGTACAACAAAATTAAAAATAAAATGGGTGTTAACTGCAATTACTCAAAATACAAAAGCCTTTACAAAAAAAAAAAATAAAAAATAATAATAATAATAAATAAATAAATATATCAAAATAGAGGGAGTCTAGTATAATTTTTCCTATCTAATATCTATTTCTGTTTCATGTTGAAAAGTTACGATCTTGCTGGGAGTGAGAGCTTGAAAATAAGGTTTCCATACTAAAGGAAAAATTATACCAACAAACACTTTGTTTTATTGTACAATTTTTTAAAACAAATAGTGAGGTATCAACCTCTAGTGTATATTAAGCAAAATATTTGGGAAATATTCGATCATAAATACAAAAATATATATTTACAACTCTCGAAGAACAGGATAATTTCTAGCTCGTTAGTGCAATCTTATTCATTTTTTTATTTTTATTTTTTTCCCTTACAGAGCCATTTAATTTATTCTTCCATATGCTTCATAAGGACAATCTGACAAACCAAAGGTGTGCGACTCACTTTTTAAAACAAATGGTAGCTGCATTTCCAAGCACTCTTATCTCTCTCAGCTGCCTACGTCAAATCCAATTATTCTTCGAAAATGAAAAAGTTCATCGCGGCTATCCAAGTGGGGCATACGAAATTGAACCGGCCGGCCAATTGGATTGATATCAATGACATGGATATACATGTGTGCGTATATATATGTTTCAAGTGTTGCCACATAAATTAAAGAATTAATATTAATTAAATTATTTCACGTCATATATGGCAACTCTTAAATACATGTCATATATATATATATATAACAATCCATCAATTAATTATGATATATATATATATATATGCTTGTTGATATATATGTACTTAAAATATATATTCAAGCTAATCATTAATTTGGGATAATGTTTGCTTTAAAAATACTATAATAATGAGTATTTTTTTGACGAAGTTAATGAGAAAGTTATTTTTGGAGTAGCAAAAGGGACAACAGCCTGAAACTTTCTTTATATATATATATATATATATATATATCAACAAAAGAATCTGAATCTATAAATAATTTAACACGCAAACACACACATATGGTTAAATATATGTTTGCATTTTTTACTTATTTTAATTTTTAGGTACAAGATCACAAGCTGCTCCAAATCATTTGAAGAATAAATAATGCTTTCATCGTGGCATGGCATTGATTTTGTCAATTTAATTTAAGACTGGGTATATAATTCACGTCAGTGTGGCTTAATTTAATTTGAAATTTTCGCTACTGATTATGTGTATCTTTTATTATATTGATTCAGTAGCTTGATACTGAAGTTAATACATATTTTCGTCAATGAAAAATTAAAATGCTGTGGGTCACGGGTCACCACTGGTGTTTATTAGTTTGAATTTTATATGGTTCACTTTTTCTATATATAATCTGTTTAAATATGTTTCTTTAATAATAAAAAAAAATATATTATTTTTTATTAAAAAACATATTGAAATATGTTTGACAAAATAAATTGAAAGCATTTTTTTTATTTTAAAAAATATATTAAAAAAGCTCTTTTAAGTGCTTTTTTAAAGGAGCACGGGTGCTTAATAAAAAAAGTATTATATCTTAATAAAAAAAATATTATATCTTAATAAAGATAAAGTATTTGTGCATTAATAATGATTTTTACATACTCAGAATAATCTCATTTAATTTTTAACATTTCACTTCAGCTAGGTTTGTTTTTTAGTTTATTTATTTAATTAAAGATTTATCCTTTTAAAAATATTTTTAATTAAATAGCCAAACACTATTATATAATTTTAGAGAATTTTTTAATCCCTAAAGTACTTTTTGGATTAATAGTTTCATAGGTCCTTAAACTACACATAGACTTTAATCCCTAATGTAGTTTTTGGTTTTCATCCTTAAACATTTTGCTCCTTTTTCAGTATATCCGTCGGTTTGTTGATGGTTTTTGTATTTTTTTTTTTATACATAACTATTTTTCAAAGAACAGAATAGTTAGTGTTATTTTACACTTAAAATTAATGTATTGTCCATTTCAAATGCAATTAATCGTGATATAATACTAAAAATTGACCAAAATGCAGCTTATAATGTATTTTAAAGACAAAAACTAAAAAAATAATATTCTTTTATGAACCAAATGTAAATAAGTGTGTAGTTCAAAGATCTACTATTAACCGTAGTTTTTAATGATTAGTTTTTCATATTTATTCGTGTTAATTTTTTACATTCATAATCCTAATGTCCAAAGCAAAAAAACACATGATCGATCTACTCTAATGTATATCCCAAATCGAAAAACAAAGTTTTGTCCTCTATGATATTTAAAATAATTTAATAAATTATGATTAGCATTATTTATTTATTTATTTCAAGGCATCTATGTACGCATGCACAATTTAATTATTAGCACTAACATGCATCAAAGGAAGTTTCATTCCAAACTTATTGTATACATCAACTCATAATTGTTCCTATCAGAACTTATGGGCTAACATTGTCTCTTACAACCTAAAAAATTTAATATAATATTTCCAAAATAACAACAAAATTCATACTATATATATATATATATATATAACTATAGAAACAAACATTATACTTTAGCAAAAAATTTAATAAAATGAAATAAACTATATAGCGTATATGTGCAATGAAGTGCCAATCTACACCTCCTTGTCTTCTATCATTTTGTACCAATATTAGCTTTCATGTCATGTTGCAAAATGTTTTATGAATCTAGTGGTCCATGCATTTATTAATTATTTTAATTTTTAGGTACAAGATTACATGCTGCTCCAAATCATTTAAAGAATAAATAATGCTTTCATCGTGGCATTGCTTTTGTCAATTTTAAGACTAGGTATACAGTTCACATCAGCGTGGCTTAATTATGTATTGCCTTTATAATTGAGTGCTTTTTACTATCCTACAACCATACATAGGGCAAGCATTATCTTCAAGTACATTATTATATCATTTTCCCTCCGAAAAAATAAAAAGTTCATTATTATATTTATTTATATATTCTTTAATCTAATAGAAGTGCTTTAGACAGACATGGAATGTATGTATACTGACCAATTATATGTGGTTTCATAATTCTTTTTTTTTTTTGGTAAAAAGTGGCTTCATAATTCTATAAGTACATAAGACTGCAATACCGACAAATATCTTTATGTTATTATAACTCCACTAGAAATTGTTCAATCGGGTTGTTAATATTTTTAAAAAAAATATAATAAAAAAAATGGTCAATTTCGGGTTGTTAATTTTCGTTGTTGACACTTGAAAAATGTACAAATTTATATGATTGAAATTTAATTTGAAAATTTTGCCATTGATGTTGTGTATCCTTTATTATATTGATTCAATAGCTTGATACTGAAGTTAATGCATATTTTCGTCAATGAAAAATTAAAATGCTAGGAGTCACGGGTCACTACCGGTGTTTATTAGTTTGAATTTTATATTGTTCACTTTTTGTACATACACTCTGTTTGAATATACTTTTTTTAGCAGAAAAAATTTTGTTGGAAAAATCTTTTTTTTTTCCTACTCAATTTCTGCCGTTCATCTTTTTCGAAGTTTAAATGGAAATTTTCGAATTAAATTTGAAAAATCTAGGTTTTTTTTTCTGGGTGTTGTGAACTATAATGTCACAAAACTACTAATCCAGTCCAATGTGGCAGTCGAAACAAAGCTTAAAATAAAATTGTAGTGTAATCCATGAGTGATTATGAACTTGGTAAACCTATAGTAGAACCTTGTTAAATTAATACTCAATAAATTGATAATCTTGGTTAAATAAAATCTTTTACCCATTCGACTTGGACCAACATGTTAAATTAATAATTCTATAAATTTATAAGATAATATGTCATTAAAAAAGCTTATATAGTTTCATATAGGACGTATTTATTACATAAATTAATAATTTTATAATGTATGTAATTAATTTTACTCTATATGATTTAAGAGGCCTTTGGTAAAATATGTATCCAATATTTTTTTGTTTCTTCTTGGAATTAATATCAATTTCGATTTTATCTTTTATGTTTTGCATTGTAAAAATAAGTTATGGTGTGATGTTTTCATATTGCAACAAGAAATTATTCAATTTTTTTAAAAAAAAAATTAATAAATTATTAATTTATCAGTTACTTAATATTCACTTAATTGATAGAATTTTCTTGATCATTATTAATTTCTAATCATTTATGGAGGTTTAAATGTACTTCCAATCTCTATATCTTGCTTCTTAAGGATTATCATAATGACAACAACATAGTGTGAGAATCGAACCAAGACGTTAACTATTATAGAGATAAATTACCTCTTTACCTTTTGTGTTGACCAAAAAAGACACAAGATTTTTTATTTTTTTTTATAAATAAACACTGTGTACATGAAAGTTTTCATTTCATTTAATTTTCTTGAAGTGGAAAGGAAGCTTCCATTTTGTTTTAATGTGCGTATACATTATATGTATTATTGGATCATTGATCAGTTAATCATTACAATGGAGTATCAAATTCCCTTACCCAAATCATAATTAAAAAATATATATTAAAAAAAAAACTCTTTTACCTTAAGTATGAATAAAAATACACTTGAGAGTATGGTGTAAAAAAAAATAAAACTGACCAAATTTTCAGACTGAGGTTCGAATTTTAATAAATCTTTTATTTGTACCTCAAAATTGCATGCTTCTACAAAGTTATAAATATATAATAGTAAATAGGTTATACCACATAATAAATTTAAGACTAATATATTTATAGGCTGGTAATTCTAATATTGAGCCTTTTTTCACAATAATATTATTATCAAAAAATATATGAGTAAAAATAGAATGTGGCCCTTTTTTCACAATGATATTATTACCAAAAAAAATATGAGTAAAATAGATTGCGTCTCCTCAAATTCACCAAGTGTAATAATATTTTGGTTTCTTAAACATTACACTACATTTTTTCTATACAATTCTCATCGGTATCCAAAACTAGTTGGCTCACGAGACCGACTATGAAAAGTGCTAACGAAAAAGCACTCTTGCCAAGCCTTTTCAAACGACCTTTTTTCTTCTCATTAGGAAAAGTAAAGCACTTAAATACTTTTTAAATGTAACAATAAAGTCTTTAATACATTAGTTGTATCATAACTAGGCATCTACAATCCAAATCACATATTCCCCTGCCTGCTCCTCCAAGTAGAATTTGAAACCTTGATTTTTTTCTCTTCAATTTGAATGATATGTCAAATGCACACCGTAAACATTTTCAACAATGTTATTAACTCATTACACATAAATTTTCTGGGTTTTTGAAAATTGATATTTTGTGTCATATTTTTATACTTTTAACACAGTTTATGTCCCAAGTCAGTAGCTTTAAAAGGTCAAATTAGAGAAAAACATCAACTTAGAAGAACCGAATGGGAAAGTTGTGTATGAAAATGACCTCCCAAAACTCATAAACTTTAAGAAGATTGTAATCAATTGGAAATAAATTGAGAAAGGATAAGTCCCACTTGGACAATTCACAAGATTCAGAGCTACTACCTTCCCAATTCTCATGCCAGTGGTGCTGCAACTGATTGGCTTAATCGGCTCGGCTACGAAGATACGGCCGAAGTATCTGCCAGCAAATCTCTCACGTGAGTTACAGCTACTGAGCAACCAAAAAATAAAAAAATAAAATAAACCCTTTTAAAAATAAATAAATGAATAAATCCACTAGTTGGAAAAACCATGTACTGCATATAAGAGTTACTCTCCCTCCCTGTGTTTCCCACAAATTCTTGGCTCCCAAACAAAATAGGTTTTATATAGAAAAGAGATCTTTCACGGACTCGTTTAAGCTTTTAGGGTCTGTCAAGAATTGTAGACACTCTCTCTCAAATGGGTTTCTTCTGTCAAAACAATTGCATTTAATGGAGATTCAACTCCTTCACCATTTTCAATCACGGGCTGCTAAAAAACAACGTGTTTTTCTTGCTTTGAATTTAACCATTTGTTTATTTTTCAACAATGTATTTTTATGACAAACTACTACAACTCCATGAAATAATATCCATTTTCTTTTCTTCTTTTTAAACTTATTTCAATCTCCATTTTGCTAACATGCACTTTTGGAAGGTCACAATGGCCTCTGCTTTGCAAAACAGAGTAAACAGAGCACCGAAGGTCGCCTCTGCTTTGCTCTGCTTCTTCTTCTTCTTCTTCTTCTTGTTTTCTTCCAGGTCAAGCCGGGTTTCAGCTCAATCATCATCAGCTGTATTTGCTTGTGATGTTGATAAGAATCCGAACTTGGCGAGTTTCGGGTTTTGTGACAAGTCATTGGGCGTTAATCAAAGAGTTTCGGACTTGGTGAAGAGGCTGACATTGCAAGAGAAAATTACATTTCTGGTAAACGCTGCTGGGAGTGTGAGCAGGCTTGGAATACCAAAGTACGAATGGTGGTCAGAGGCTCTTCATGGAGTCTCTTACGTTGGCCCCGGAACCCATTTTTCCAATGTGGTTCCGGGAGCTACCAGCTTTCCCCAGGTTATTCTGACAGCAGCCACTTTCAATGCATCTCTGTTTGAAACCATTGGAAAGGTATGAGCTTCAGCTACTGGCCTTATTCTTCTTTTTTCCTTTTTCTTTTTTCTTTTTTTTTTCCTTGAAATATCAGAGGAACAAGTTTTTTTTGGTATTTGATAAAAAAAAAATTAAAAAAATATATATATTTTTTTTTTATAAAAAAAAAGTGTTGTCAAAATCATTTTAAGAGCTTCAACTTAAATCTGCAATGTGAAGTTTAATCTCAATGAAAATGTATTTCATGATTGTTCTTTCATCTTTTTGTCATCATTATCACCGCTCTCACTGTCTAAATCAATCATCATCATGGTTCATAAATTTACTTTATATTATATCCTTTTCTATGAACCTTTGCGTTCAAGCAAAAATGATAGCGATTACTTGTAATGATCTTACTTGTTTATTATTCGTTGTGTACGTCGTTTAGCATTAACATGCACTGAAAATGACTGGCAGTGAGAAATAGAGAGTGACATGTATGGAAAGGGAAGGGCATAATTTTCTGGAAGCCCCCTTTTTTTTTTCCCACATTATGGCTTTCAGTTCTCCAATTTCCTTTTTTATTTTTTACTTCTTATAAAAAGTAGATTAAAAAAAATGCAACATAAATTGCAGTATGCAACTATAGGTATCCAAAAACCATCTACTTTTTACAGCTATAAATCTAGATTTCAGAAGCATCGTTCAATGTTTTCCCTTAAAGTTACAATTTTAAAATATGGGAGAATAATTTATGGCTAGGTTGATTTTTTTTTTTTTTTTGTACCAACTATGTTTTGCCTTTTTTCTTTTCACATGAAATTAGGAGATTTGCTGGCACTATTATACTTGTAAATGATACACTTATGTTTGGCCAATGGTAGTTGGTAGTATTATTAAGTTTATAATGTTTCCAGCGCATAGATTTCCCGAGTACTCTTATAGGAATCCAGCTTGATTGGGAAGAAAGAATAAAGGAAGAAATTAGGAAGGAGGTTTTGATACTGTTTGATGTTATTGATTAACTAATCTCGTATTTGGTAAATTTATTAAATGTGTGAGATGACCAGTATTTTCAAACATTAATGAAACCCACATGGATTTGGTAGCAAAACATAGTGATACTTTCAAAGATTACTTGGCTTACCTAATCTACTTTTATGGTCTTTAGTTTGTTTGTTTGTTTGTTCATCCTAATCACGAATAGTCCGACTCCAAAGTTTGATTGTTGTAAAGTCCTAAATGGCAGAACCAGTAGACCTGACCATTGGCTATGCAGAGAATCATTTAATACAAATTACAAAAATGTGACACACAATTGAATGATCAATATGCAAATAGTACACGTTTGTATTTGGTAGCTTATAGTTCAAAAAATGGGCAGGTGGTTTCAACCGAGGCTAGAGCAATGTACAATGTGGGATTAGCCGGTTTGACATTTTGGTCACCAAATATTAACATATTCCGAGACCCCAGATGGGGAAGAGGACAGGAGACCCCAGGAGAAGACCCATTGCTGTCGAGTAAGTACGCAGCCGGATATGTCAAAGGTCTGCAACAAACGGATGGTGGTAACCCCAATGGGCTAAAGGTTGCTGCATGCTGTAAACACTACACAGCTTATGATTTGGATAATTGGAAAGGCGTTGATCGCTACCACTTCAATGCTGTGGTACTAATTTAATTTTTCCTTGGGAGTTTTCACTTTGGAGGACTAATCTAAGTTTATACTAATTGTATCGAAAACTTGAATATCATTTCCTTGTTGGTTGTTGAGTTAGGTGACAAAGCAGGACATGGATGACACATTTCAACCACCATTCAAGAGCTGTGTTATTGATGGGAATGTTGCAAGTGTTATGTGTTCTTACAACCAAGTTAATGGCAAGCCAACATGTGCTGACCCGGATCTTCTCCAAGGGGTAGTTAGAGGCGAATGGAAATTAAATGGGTAAATATTTGTTTTCTTCCCAAATATTAATTTGCTTATTAAGATGAATTTAAATGAAGATTGGGTTTGCTGCAGATACATTGTTTCTGATTGTGATTCAGTAGAAGTGTTATTCAATGACCAACACTACACTAAGACACCAGAGGAAGCTGCAGCTGTATCTATAATGGCAGGTAATGACATTTTAATAGATTGGTAATCAGTAGGCTGAACAAAACTTAATTGTATTTTTGTGGGGAATAAAAGATCTAATTTTATCATGAACTGTCAACAAGGAACCAAAATCAAAATCAAAATCAAACGTCTAATATATTTCATTAGATTATTACATATGAGGAATTTGGCAGCCAGCGGGCCCCAAATAAAGTTTCTACCACATAAAAACAGCACTTGAGGTCAAGGGCTTAATGACTCTTTTGGAAGTGTCTTTTGGTCTTTTAACTCTTATGTATTTCGACCCTTATCCTTTTTGAATAAAATTTTCAGCTTTTTCTATCAAAGAGACAAAAAAAGTAAAAAAATAAAAAATAAAATAGTACTATTCAACATTAGTATCCTGTAGCATGGCTAATTTTACAGACTCTAATTCATAAATGGATAGATACTTTCAGCTGTAAATTTGTGAAACATTAGCATGTTTGTGTTATGATGTAAAATTGAGCTGAATCTATTGCCATCTATCCTTGATTTCCAATTCCTGTATGAATCATCTGTATAGAAAGAACTGCTTCCATAGTTTTGCTTATTACATCATTTGACTGACTGACAATGTTATGTGTTCCAATTTCGCAGGTTTGGATCTCAACTGTGGAAGTTTCTTAGGCAAGCACACAGAAGCTGCAGTGAAAGGAGGACTTGTAACTGAGACGGCCATTGACAACGCCATCTCGAACAACTTTGCTACTTTGATTAGATTAGGCTTCTTCGACGGTGACCCGAGCAAGCAGCTTTATGGAAAGCTTGGCCCAAAAGATGTATGCACCCCCGAGCACCAGGAGCTGGCTCGTGAAGCTGCGAGACAAGGGATAGTGTTGCTCAAGAACACCGCAGGATCACTGCCCCTGTCTCCCACTGCCATCAAATCCTTGGCAGTAATTGGACCCAACGCCAATGTCACCAAAACCATGATTGGAAATTATGAAGGTAATGCTTATTTTCGGACCCCACTCTATCCATCACTACCTTGTCTTAATTCATACATGTTGTTTTTAATTAGTATTTCTTTGAAATAGTAAAGAAAGGACCAAAGGATATAAGTACCAAGTAAATTCACCTCTTTGTAAACCAAATTTGGTTTATAATTCAGAAATTATTTACCGTATTAAATGGTTTTCTTAAATTTGCAGGAACACCATGTAAATATACAACTCCTTTACAAGGCCTAGCAGCCTCAGTTTCAACGACCTATTCGCCCGGCTGCGCCAATGTGGCTTGCGGCACTGCACAGGTAGATGATGCCAAGAAGGCAGCGGCCTCAGCAGATGCAACTGTGCTTGTAGTTGGGGCAGATCAATCTATTGAGGCCGAGAGTCGCGACAGAATCACCCTTAGTCTTCCAGGACAGCAGTCACTTCTAATAACAGAAGTTGCAAAAGCTTCCAAGGGACCTGTAATTCTTGTCATTATGTCCGGTGGAGGCTTTGACATATCATTTGCGAAAAGTGATGACAAAGTTACAAGCATCCTATGGGTTGGTTATCCTGGCGAAGCTGGTGGAGCCGCCATAGCCGATGTGATATTTGGCTCTTATAATCCAAGTAAGCAAAATCACATCGCTTAACAAAAATTGTCATTACTTGGAGAGTACGTAACCTAAATACACTACACTAATGTTGCAGGTGGAAGACTACCCATGACATGGTATCCAGAGGCATATGTAGATAAGGTGCCAATGACAAACATGAACATGAGGCCTGATCCTGCAACTGGATATCCGGGTCGGACTTACCGGTTCTACACCGGGGAAACTGTATATGCATTTGGAGATGGCCTAAGCTACTCCAAAGTCAACCACCATCTAATCCAAGCTCCTAAGCTAGTTTCAATTCCCTTAGAGGAAAAGCATGTTTGCCGCACATCAAAGTGCAAGTCACTCGACCTTGTGGACAAACAAAGTTGCGAAAACCTTGCCTTTGATATCCATTTGAGAGTTAAGAATGAAGGAAAAGTAAGCGGAAGCCACACTGTGTTTTTGTTCTCTAGCCCTCCATCAGTGCACAACTCACCTCAGAAGCATTTGTTGGGTTTTGAGAAGGTGTTTTTGGGAGCTCAATCAGAATCTTTGGTTAAATTCAAGGTTGATGTTTGCAAGGACTTGAGCGTGGTTGATGAGCTTGGAAGCAGAAAAGTTGCTTTGGGTAGACATGTGCTTCATGTGGGAGATTTGAAACACACATTGAGCGTGAGGATTTGAAACAAAATTGTCTTCAATTCCTCTCCCATGATTCTTATTTTAATTGGACATTTTTACCTTTTAGCTCTTCATTTTCCTTAAAGGGAAAATCAGTATGGGGAAAAAAAATTGAGCTATGAATAAGCTTGAGAGGGTTGTCAAAATTTTCTCTGTTGTTTGGTATAGCCAATTTGTTGAATTTAAAAACAGAAGAAAAATGGAAAATGTTCAAAGTTTTTTTTTTCCTTTTTTTTTTTTTTCAACATTTAAAGTTGTTTTAGGTTATTAATCTTCACCAATGCTATTATTTCTACTTTTCTTGTTATTGCAATTATTGTTCTTATTAAAAATCACTTATAAATTTCTTGAAAAGCCCTAGTTTACCCACATATTAATTTATTTGCACATGATGGCTTCATATAGTGGAGACACTGAGGGTGCACCCAACCAAACACTGGGTTCCATTAGGTAGCTGTAATACGAAAAAAACTCTGATACTCTCAGAGCATATACTCCTGTACCATTGAGTTGATGCCATATAATACCTTATTAAGGTTTATATTTATGTAGCACCAATTCAATAATAAAGGAGTATGTGCTCCGAAAGTATCAGAATTTTTTTTCTGTAATACTAATTGTATCTTGAACACAAAAAAAACACATTAGTTTATCAATTCCCAAATGAAAATTTTAAAACCCTAATTTAATTTAAAATCAATCCTAGGAGCGTTTAGGTGTAATTTAAAATCTCCAAATTAAAAATTCTCAATGTTTTTAAAAGTCAACCCTAGGAGCGTTTAGGTGTGTGAAATGACATTTCTAACCTTATTTCTTAATCCAACTTGATAACGGCCCATTTAGCTGCCTTTGGGCTTAATTGGCCCAGTCAATAAAACGCTCACCGCAGAGAAACCAAGCAACGATGATGGAGAGTCCGGTCTGTCCAGGTACCATTTCTTTCTTTCTTCTTTTTTTTTTTCTTTTTTTACGTAAAACAATTGCGTGTACTAATCTTTTTTGTATTTTTCTTTCTTTAGTAGATTGAATATGAAGTAGGAATAGTATTTGAAGCTTAATGTTTGCTGGTTTTTATAAATGCACCTAGGAATCTCAAGAAGCAAAAGATGACTCTGCCCACCACCAATTGAGAATAAAATCCTACTCCTTGCTATCACAAGCAGGAGGAGAAAATTATGTTTCTGGTCTGTTTGAAACTGGAGGACACAAGCGGTGAGATTCTAATACTATAAATACATATAGCCATTAGTAGGTCCTTTTCCTCAATAGAAAAATAAAATAAAATAAAATTAATTATTTATTTATTTTCTATTTTATCCAGATGGAAAGAATAATAGTCATGGGAGTGGTTGCATCTCCCTCCACTTCGTAATAGATGAGACAAATGTGTATCCTAATGATTGGGAGGTTCATGTCAATTTTAAATTGTTTCTGTTTGATCAAATACAAGTACTTACTATTCAATGTGATATATAATTGAAACCCGCTGTCCTCTTTTTCTGTATAATACTTGTCGTGTTAATAAAATGTTAATACCTTACATGTTAATCACCTAAACGAAAAGAAGACAAATAGATTAATTAACATGTGAATGTCAAAATATCCTATCAATGGGACAGATATATATTAAAGGGACAATAAATCTAAATTCTCTCTTTTTTTCTATTTGGAATTTGGTGCCATTCACACATGCTTGCATATGCAAATAACTAAATTCATATCACCACGCATGATCTTTTTAATCGCAATAAATTGATATTGCGACAACCCAGTGATAAACACCCCCCCTCCCTTTTTCTTTTTTGTTGTCAGTGAATGTGATATAGCGACAAAATATGTTCGTTACTATAGACCAAATTTTTTAGTGTATTACATTAGCAATTAACGAGCAACATGTATATTTGGGTTGGTGTGTGAATGTAGATGCTGATGGCGCAGTGAGGCGTTTTAATGAGATGAACAAGGAATGGGGTTTTGCACGATTAGTTTCACATGAAACTTTCAATGATTCTTCAAATGGGTACCATGTTGACGATTCATGTGCATTTGGAGCAGAAGTTTGTGTCTTAAAGCAAAACCACAAGTGGGAATCACTTTCCATGGTGAAGGATCCTGCGTAACAATGCTACTTTCACTTTGGAAGCTTCAAAACTTCTCCACTAATGTTCTCACTGTTGAACAGAATCAATGGTATGTATTTTCACTATAAGTTTTTACTTTTCTCAGTGAAAAAAAAAAATCCTCTTTTACTATATATTTTTAGTTTTTACTAATCTACTATTCTAATATGCACGTGTATATATATATATTTTTTTTTTTTTTTTTGTGTGTTCTTATTCATTTATACTCAACATGTGAATTGAAAGAACTGAATGAAGCCTCAAGCGGATTCATTATAAATGATACTTTAACAATTGAATTTCAAATGACAGTATGCATGGACTTGCTTTGTGGCTTTTGTTAAGTAATTTAATTATATATGGTTCATGAAGTGCAAGGTGAATTAGATTATTTGGTTGGACGTATTGAAATTAAGTGATGTGTAAGAGTGATTTTATTGTATGACTTTTAGGTTGTGGAATTTAATTGATGAGCCTCAACAAAGTCACCGTCTGGCTATAAGTATTAATTAATTTTGAAATATTAAAAAGAAATGGAAATTTAAATATGTGGGATCAGTATAGTTCTGTGTACACAAAAATATAAATTAAAATTACGAGCTTTTATTGTGGGGTAGCTTTTATAGGTTGATATATGTGATTTTTTTTGTTTTTTGGGTTTTAATTTTTTAATTTAATAGGTATTATTTCTTTGTAATTTTTAGAGAGGATTTTGTAATTTTATTGAATTTTGGATATATATATATATATATATATATTTTAATAATTTTGTGATCAATAAAAAATAATTAAACACTCTACGAATTTTATTACAGAATGGGTTAAAAAATCCATGTGCCACGTACCGTCTGCTCACATGGACGGTGAAGGGTCGGTGGGTGGTTGTGATTTGATCAAAATTTTAATTCTCGATGAATTATTTTTTTAAGATGGAGGGGAATTATTGTAATTTCGATTTAAAATTTTAATTATACAAAACATTGACTATTTTTCCTTAATTTGACTATGGCAAAAAAAAACCTAAAATGGTGAGGCCTCTAGTTTGACTTTGTTGACCACGTCAACCTATTCTGACCCAGACTGGCTTTCTGTAAACAAAAAAAATTAATCTGTCACGCACATAAATGTATGGCGATTAGTTGTACACGTAAATAGACCCAGTTCAATTAAAGATTACATTGATTTAATGGAAATTAATAATATGTGTGGATATATATATATAATATGTGTATGTTTGCCTAAAATAAGTTGCGCATGCCCACAGTCACTATGAGATGTCTGTGTTCGAAAGCAATGCATGGTGATGCTGTTGTTGGTATATAATTCAAGTTTTGCTTTTATTTGTGTTAAATCAAAGGTGTTGGTTGGGAGAAGACACTGACTAGCCACAACCAAAATTTTAATAAATAAATAAGTAAGGGGCCAAATAGCCTTGCCATTTCTTGACATCCAAATAAATAAATAGTAATAATAAAAATAATAATCAGTTATTTTAGGTCACTCTTTCTGGATTTGAGTATTCTTCACAGATTGTTTATCTGCCAATCACACTCAACTCTATTTGGTGATCTTTCACCAAAAAAAAAAAAAACTCTATTTGGTGATCATGCTCATGTAACGCCGAAGTATGTGTCCCCTAACTTTATTGTGTGTCAGGCTGATGGGGATTTGCTTTGCTTTCCCATAAAAAATAATTACACTTAATCAGCAATTTTGGCTCGTTTCTCAAATAAAAAATCTATACACACACTCATGTGCCTCACCACCACCCTCAAAGGGCATCTACATATTCCATTTTATTCATGAAACAGACAATTTCAGATTCCACTACTTCTTGCCAATCATAATTTCAGCTAACAAAATCATTTCCTCAAGTACCATCAAGTTCTATAACATACTCATATATATATATATATATATATATGAAAATATTATAAAATTAAAAGTCATCCCATCACAGCCTTATTTCTTTTTAGTAAAATTATTAAATTCTAATTAATAAATAAGTGAACTCATCGTTCCAATATATTTCTTTTCCCTTTAGATTTTTTGGGTAAATTTTAAATTAAATAGGCTCTGTGTTTTAACTTCTTTTTTCTTTTTTTTTGCAGAATTACCACCATATTTTTAAGAAGTACATTATAGCTTTTCACATCTTATTTTGGTTTCAATTTAACTTCTTTTACATAATAATAAGTAAAAATGTTGAGATTTAAAATGTATATTAATTATAAAAAATAAGAAAATAAAAAACTTCAACTAAACAATCATATGGACAGTATTGTTTGGTTAAAAGAAAAACTTCAAAATAAAATACTTTATATAAGAATAATAGTGTTGGAAGTGTAATTTTTTTTATAATAAATTGACTAACATTTTACTAAATTGAAAATATATATATATATAGAGGGGTGCTAGCCCACCTTTTTTTTTAATATTTTGTATTTTTATATTTTTATATATATTTTTTTGTATTATATATATATATATATATAGAATATTTGGAGTTTGAAAAAATACAAAATACAAAAATATATATATATATATAAAAAGTGAAAAAAAAAACGAGGTGGCCCACCTTAGCACCCCTCCTTCTCTCTCTCTCTCTCTCTCTATATGTATATACGAAGGGGTTGTAGTCTGATTTCAAAAATAGGATGGTAATTCTATAAAACTGTCAAATTACAGGGATCATGATGAAATTTACCCTTCAATTTTTCATTGTATCTTATAATTTTTTTTTATACACTTACGTATTTAATTTATTAACTTCCTGGCAAAAATTTTCCCCGCATTTTTTAATAAATGAAATAATTTATTGGTTTTTATCAAAAGAAATAATTTATTGCTTGTTTAGGGTGTACATTTTTTATTTATTATTATTATTTGCCATATCTGCTTTAACTGAGACATAACTCAATGATAAAATCATTATTTCCTTTATACAATAGTATTGACTTTAAATCTCTTCCCTTTCAAATAAAATATCTATTTATATATTATTATATATATTTTATTCACCGTTGAATCAAAATCATATTCTATAAATCTAAAGAATACGAATCAAGTTCACGAGAAATATAATAACCATGTGAAATAAAATCCTTGAAGGAATCTTTTTGTTATCACTCTGAGCATGTGGGCATTACTACTGCTTAGTATTTTCTCATAGTGTAAAATCAATCTTATTGTTATTATTATATTCACCTCTTAATCGATGATTCAAATATTATTAAAAATTAAAGTGTATAAAAAGACAAAAGAATAAAGAAATAGGTAATTAAGGCCACAAAAAAAAAAAAAAACGCCTTGCTCTCTCTTTAATCTTCCTCATCTATCTATTAAATATTTTTTATTACTTTTACCCATATCAATGGTGAATTGGATGTCAAAAGGCTAGCGCTAGTGATAACACATACATGGCCTCTGACCCATTTGCTTATACTTACAACACAAAATTGTGAATGAACCAGTAATAAATCACAAAGGAAGACCCTCAGATTGAATCCAAAAAATTCATATTTTGACATCGATGGAGATGACGACGAATCTGACTACAATGAATACATATTACACCACGCGTGAACACAAAAATTTATGGTACAATATCACACCACGCATCCTGCAATTTTATTCTCTTCCTAGTTCCCACATAATAAAAAAAATTTATACATTACATTTCAGACTATATGACATTCTTTTTTAATTTTTATATAAATGGTGGAATTTTGTTTCTTACAACTATTTAAAATAAATAAAATTGATACCTTCCCAAACCAACATGAGATGAGGATGATTCAGTGCCCGACATGACATGAAAGAAAAAAAAAAATAATAATAATATTTTACTAATAAAATAATAGAAAAATCAAAGATTCCAAAAGAAAAAAAAAAGGCATAGTGGGGTCCGTGGCCATGTATTGGGGTGACACATAGGACATGGAGACCGTCCGATGATGGTTCAGTGACAGAGTGAGCAAGTGAGTGCGGGACACCTGCGAGGTTGCATTGGAATTACCTCCACCCAAACTCTCATTCTCTCTTACCCTTTGTCGCATTCTATGGCAAGCCGACTTTCGTCGTTATCCCTCTCTATCTCTCTCTGGGATCGCAGGCGTAGTTAATTTGCGCATGGCGTAACTGTGGGGACTCGTTTGGAATCACAATTATTGAGGATCTAACCACTGGGATCAAGCCACGTGTATGGCTGATTGGATTCCACGAACTATGCTGGTGCTGGTATGCAGCGAACTGGCAGTGAAAAGCCTGCCAACACGATTGCATGGTGCGACGGTGACCTCACTGCTCCTTTATGGGCTCCACCCCAGCCAAGCCACTCTTGCGCCGTGAACGCTCATCTGCTGATTCTGACGTCATGCCTTTTTGACCTTTTTTTTTTTTTTTTGGGAAAAAACGAAGTGCGACTTTTTGTTCTTTTTCTTTTTCAAAGGAAGGGTGCTGTATTAAAATATATTTTCAAAGCCTCCAATTGTGTTTCTTTTTTTTTTTTTAAGATAAATAATATGTTTTTTTTAAAGTTTAAAATAATGACATTAATCGCAATTATAATTGTTACCGATAGTCCGATGGTGATGTTGCGGAATTTATTAGTATTAACAGCTTATTTTTCACGATGTCATTGAATATTATATAAGCAATGTAATCCCAAACATTAAATGTTATGTAAATAAATAATAAATTTGGTATTAACCATTAATTGTGACAAACATAATCACTCTAAAAATTACAAGACTTTTTTTTTTTTTTGGCTTTTTGAAATGCATTTTGTGTTTAGTTATCCAAGTTTAGAAATTTTATTCTCATAAAAAAAGTTTATAAATTATATATATATATATATATATTTGTATGAAAAAGTTTGTAAGTCTTACAAACTCTTTAGCTATTTTTTTTAATAGATGTCGGCTGATTTATCAAATTAAATTTAATTGAATTTAAATCGGTAGAAATACATTCTCAGTATTTTACCATGAGTCAAGCCAATAGATGTCTTTAGCTACTATTTAAAGTTATATGTAGCTATTACTTAAATTCATAGTAAAACTCTATCTCAATTATATTCAAATGACAAAATAAATATAATCTTATTATAAATTATTCTTTTCAATCCGCTTATTTATTTATTTTTAAAGTAATTTCTTCTTAATTATAACATAATATCTTTCTTTTCTTTTTTTTTTAAAAAAAGTAATTTCTTCTTAATTATAACATAATATCTTTCTTCTTTTTTTTGGATAATAACATCTTAATATTTTAGTTCCTCACTCGTAACGAAACTGACTTTCTATCATTAAAATAGATAACCTATGTACGTGATAAATATTTAAACTACTAAAGAAATTATAGAAAATCTATAAAGGTTTTAATTAATTTACCTACTAAAGGTTTTAATTCATTAATTATAGAAATTAATTCAATTATAATTATCATGTGCAAAGTCCTTTTTACCCTTATTTAGTTTTGAAATAAAATTACTTTTTATAAATTAATAGGAGAAATTAAGACACTATATCAGGATTCAAGAACAAATAATGCATTTGCAAGGAGAGACCAAACAGAGTCCGCCAGCTTGCCAGATTTTTTCATGACCACTCGTGTCTTACGAAAAGCCAAGCCGTCAATGGTCGGCTCAGCTTGCCCAAATTCGAAGCCTACGTCATTAACCAGCTCAGCACCACCCAAAACCAGATGCTTATTAGATTTTTTTCTTCCTATGCATTTGAAATTATGATACGGGCACCGCCCACCACCACCTTTTCCACCTCGGCCACTTATTTTCCTTAAGCATTGTTCACTCCGTGACAAAATATGTTCATGCGAAAAGACCAAAATACCTCAAACGGGTCGATGTCATGCGAGGGTAAATTCGACATCTTAAAGCCGTCTCTTTCCACAAAAAGCTTGCAATGGTCCAAAATAATGAACTTCCAAAAGGCTCACGTGACACTGGACAGCGAGACAAAAATATGTTCATGCGAAAAGACCAAAATATCTGAGACGGGTGGATGTCATGTGAGGGTAAATTCGGCATCTTGAAGCCGACTCCTTCCACAAAAAGCATGCAATGGTCCAAAATAGGAAAGTTCCAAAAGGGTCATGTGACTGGTGACGCTCTGCGAGCCCATTCTGTAGGAGGCTATTTTCGGTATTTCATAAGGTTGGCTGGCCCCGATAAATATAGAGAGAAGGATCCGGACCCACCCCCAAATAAGCAAGCGGGCATTATTTAGCAGGGTCTAATACCTAATTGCTATCTTTCCCTCTGTATGCTTTCGCCCCCATCTGCTTGTATTTGATCTTTACATTTTCATCTCCGAGTAATTTTCACCGTAATTATGTATCCGGTTCTCACTCAGATTCGACTTCTCTCTCGGAATTTGATTTAAATCCTCATCACGGTAATATATTCGAATTTTATTTATTTCTTTTTTTTTTTTTCTCTGTTCAAGTTTTCTGCTGCTGCTGTCGTTGTTTTTTTTTGTGAACAATTCTTTGTTGTTTTATTTTCTGTTTGTATGGTGGGATAATAGTGTGTTTTCGTTTAGTTCTGGGTAATAGTTTCTTTTTTTCTTTAATAAAAAAATCTGTGTTTTTGAGTAAGAATTGACTGTAATGATTTATTGGATTTTCGAGGTGTTTATTGTTTATTAGAAGAAATTTTTTTTTTAGCTGGCTTGTTACTCATCTGGGTTGTTTATTATTTTGATGTAACTTGTAAATGAATAATTCTCTGATCTGGGTTGTGTTCATGATTGGATTTGTTGAAACTATTCCAATGAATGGTCGTTTGTACGTGGTTTCTTGTAGTTCTTATTATGGGTTGGATTTTTTTTCCGTGTTATGTAAATCTGAAAATTGAAAGCTTGTACATGATTTCTTGTAGTTCTTACTGCTTGAAATGATTTTTTTTTTCTTCCTGTTTTGGGTGTATATGTATGTGTGCGCACACGCTCGTAGATAGATTTATAGTGCTATAGAATACCGAGTCTTGCTTTTCTAAATATCCAAGAAGAAGTCCAGTTTAAGCCTAAAAGTAATATTATTTCATGTCAGTGTACATTTGTGCACTCTTTCCAACAAGTTGGTGCTTCACAAGTTTCTATATCCTACTGAAATTCATTCAATATGTTCGTATTCTTTTTACCATTAAGAATGGGTAATGATCTCAAAATTCTCTGAGAATAGATGTGGTTAGAATAAATAACTCCAATATGGAGAGCATGTTGCATAGAGAAAGCGTGCATAGCAAGCTCCTAAATAACTAAGACAGTGACTCCATATGTGGATTTTGGATACGAAACTATGTTGTGGAATGGAAGAATGCGTTTAACTGTTTTCTGAGCGAAACGGATATTGAGTAATTATAATTAGAACCAATAATTATCTGCCTCTCTCTCTCTCTCTCTCTCTCTGTTACCAATATTTATATTAAACACAATATTTTTAGAAATGATGAATTGTAAATATTTTCTCAACATTATTGGATGTCTGTATATTTCTGTTGGTTTGAATTGAGGTCTTCTAGTTGTGAATTTAACTATAAGTCCAATTTCAGTCTCAAAGTTATGAGAGTTTCAAGTTTTTAGCAGAATTGCTGACTTGTTTTTGCTAAATTCAGCTAAAGAATAAAGATTATGACTTAGGAAGTTCATGTTATTAAATTCATACTGTAGTTTGGAAATTCACATGCAAACATTCTTAAGATTTTCTTTATCTCCAAGTTATGAAAAATAAAAATTAATAATTATCCAAATTCCTTGTGAGTTCAAAACCTTCCCCAAGTTCAATTCATGAACCAGAATGATAATAGATTAGATTACGCTCAATTTTGGTGGAAGACTTGGAGTGCTTGCTTATGGCGAAGCAACTTTTCTGTGTGATTTGTAGCTGCAAAATTTATTAGTGTGTTAACTGCACTTGGTTTCTCAAGTTAACGAAAGGAAAAATAAATTGGTTTACTTTGTCAGCTTGTGTAAGAAGAAAGTTTGAACCATCACTTTGTTGGTTGCCAACCTCTATACTAATGCTTTGTGTGTTTGTTTGGCTTTTGTGACACTGCTCATTATCTGTATCCCCCCTTTCCTTATTGAACTTGGTCCTATCTTTTGTCCTTTTTTTTTTCTTTCTTTTTTTCCAGAGAAAATTATACTTTGTTTTCTTTTTGTTATTTTCAAAGTTATAGAATATTCTTCTTTTGATATTGTAAACTTGGTATTCTTGTTAACTTTCCATTGCTGTGGAATTTAATTGAATTACATCCATTTGACAAATTTTGTTTTAACTCAGGCTATTTAGCGTACATGCTGAATTCATAGATAAGTTCTGTTATTTCCATCTATTTACTTTTCTCCTTTTCCAGGGTTAATGACGCTTAATGATTTTTCAGCTTGGAGCACAAGGAGCTCCAGTCATCTCTGCACATCATTATTAAACATTCTTATAAAAGGGTTCTATCCTAGAAACGTAGTAAGATATTTAAAGAAGTGATTTCTTTGAAGATCTTGTGTCTGTGGTGCTTACATCAGGATGGACAGAGCGGACACATCAGGCTTTGTTAGTGGTGGAAGTAGCTTCTTAGAATTTCTTATTCGTTGCTAGTTCTCATAGAATGACCTGCTAAAAATCTACCTGCTACTTTGGTCCTTGCTAAAGTGCACTGCATTAAGAAAATGGATCTGAACAACAAGAATTTACTATTTTCTCATGAAGAAGAATTAACAAAAAATGACAACATCGGTGATACCACACTCTGTTTGAATTGCCCTGGATTTGGAGGAAGCAACACAGCAAGATATGGGTGTACTAGAAGTAATCATGGAGTTAACTTTCCTAAAGCTCCTGATGATGGCTGCAGGTTGGTACTGGGATTGGGCCCAACACCAAGTGTGTACTGTGATGATTATTACAATTTTACATTCAAAAGTAACAAAGTATTAGCCACTGCATCACCTAAGGCATTACCATCTAAGGGTGATTCAATCCTCCAACTTGGCCTCTCTGGAGGGACTAAGGAACCTTCGAGTGTGCTTGATTGTTCAGTCTCAGCAGAATCTGATATAAATACACGTTATATGCCCATTGAGTTATCTGCTGAAGGTAATCAACTCTCAATTCCAGTTGTTGATGAGGGTTCGACCTCAGCAAAGAAATCAGGTGGGTATATGCCATCACTTCTTCTGGCTCCAAGGATGGATGGAGCCATGATTTCATTGCAGACACGAGAACTTTTGGAGCCTGGGAATAAATCATGGCTGACCCATGAACAACCTGCTACCTTAGAATACTCAATGGACACTAGCTCTGAACAGGCAACTACAGGGACATACTCAGACCAGCGAACCAACAATCCTAAGAAATGCAGATTTATGGGCTGTTCAAAAGGAGCACGAGGGGCAACGGGTCTTTGTATTGGTCATGGTGGCGGACAGAGATGCCAAAAACCTGGGTGCAACAAGGGTGCTGAGAGCCGAACTGCCTATTGTAAGGCCCATGGTGGAGGAAAGAGGTGTCAGTATTTAGGTTGCACTAAAAGCGCTGAGGGGAAAACAGATAATTGCATTGCGCATGGTGGTGGCAGGCGATGCGGGTATTCAGGTGGATGCAACAAGGCTGCACGAGGCAAGTCAGGGCTCTGCATCAGACATGGTGGAGGAAAGAGGTGCAAGGTTGAAGGCTGCACACGAAGTGCTGAAGGACAGGCTGGTTTATGCATCTCTCATGGGGGTGGGCGTCGTTGCCAGCACCAAGACTGCTCCAAGGGTGCCCAAGGGAGTACCATGTATTGTAAGGCACATGGTGGTGGGAAGCGTTGTTCATTCCATGGGTGCACCAAGGGTGCTGAAGGGAGTACTCCCCTATGCAAGGGACATGGTGGGGGAAAGCGCTGTCTCTTCAATGGTGGTGGGATTTGCCCCAAGAGTGTACATGGGGGCACAAATTTTTGTGTTGCTCATGGTGGTGGAAAGAGGTGCTCTGTGGCAGGCTGCACGAAAAGTGCTCGTGGCAGGACAGATTGTTGTGTCAGGCATGGAGGAGGTAAGCGATGCAGGTATGAGAATTGTGGAAAGAGTGCCCAAGGAAGCACAGATTTCTGCAAGGCCCATGGTGGTGGGAAGAGATGCACTTGGGGAGAAGGAAAATGTGAGAAATTTGCAAGGGGTAAGAGTGGTTTATGTGCTGCTCACAGCAGCATGGCCCAGGAACGGGAACTGAGCAAGGGAGGAGGTCTCATCGGACCGGGACTCTTTCACGGGCTCGTATCTGCAGCTTCAACTACTGGAAGTAGCTTTGACAACAACCATTCTTCCTCAGGAATCAGTGTTGCCTCTGACTGCATTGATTCATTGGAAAAGCCACCACCCAAAAGACAAAATCTGATACCTCCACAGGTACTGGTTCCTCTGTCCATGAAATCCTCGTCATCTTATTCAAATTTCTTGAGTGGTGAGTGGGAAGAGCAAGGAACAAACAAGTTTGGTGGAAGTCCTGGCAGTAGCAGTGGGAGAAAGAGTTTGGACTTCGATATTCCAGAGGGGAGGGTCCATGGTGGGCCTCTCATGTCACTGTTTGGTGGTAATCTGAAGAATGCAATTGATGGAATATGAATATTAAAGAAGTTTCAGTCACTGCGTTTAAAATTGTAGATTGTTTCTTTTATTATTTGGGACATTTGGTGATGAAATTGTGTATAATGTATGGTGTCTGTTCAGTGACTCGTATATAGTGCTTTTGTTGATAGGTTGTGGAATATCATTGTAATGTATTATTGGCCTTCATTCATCAAATACATGGGTTTTTTTTTTTTGTTAAATCAAATACATGGTTTTGCTTTTTAGATTTTGTAGATGCGTTTTGTATTGATTTAGAACCTGAAAAGTTTTAAGTCAATCAGAGTGATAGTAAGTAGGGCAATCTTACACAGGGTCTAACCTTTTCACTTCATATTTTTTTGACCTTTTCAAGTTGGTGGAATGTAGAATCGACAAATGTTGAATTAACCTCAGGATATAATCTTTAAAGAGAAAGAAACTACTGAACAACAAACTTTAGAAAGGAATTATCATATATTTTTCAAATACATATGTTATATACATAGGATATTTAATTCTTAATTATATGCAAAATGAGTGAAATTTTACATTCGGTTATGCTTGGCTTTTCCTGAAAGTACATTTCCATTTAGCACTCCGTTGTAAGAGAAAATACTTTTCTCACCAAAAAAGTACAAAATGAAACAAACAGTCAATAAAAACTGCAACCAAGTAGAATCTCTCCCTCATCATCATCAAAATCAGCAAGAAAAAAAAAGGCTCAAGTATATATTTTATTAATTTTCTGATATTAAATTATGTAGTCTGTCTCAAACTGAAACTTTTAAAACCAATTAGCACTCTTGATTCATATTATTAAGCCTTAAAAATAATTAAGTCCGGTCCAAATGTACAAATCAATAATTCTAATTGAAGATGATTTTAAAACAATTACGACGTCTTGACCTGAAAATTATTGTTAACTAATGTGCGACAAGAATATACTGTCCTAAAAGCTAATAAGATATGCAACATAAACTAATAAAACTATACTACAAATTTACAATAATAGATGTTTAAAATTTGATAAGCTATTTAGATCACTTTGATGATGAATTGTATAAGTTATCTCAAAAAGTGAATGAATATTGTTGTTAGGTTTTCAGTTTATCGTTTCTTTTAATTAAATATTTATTTAATTCAAAGTGTATTTCATCATTGATGGTTAATTTTACATATTAATTAAATCTAATTACATGTGATATTTTAATTTTCTTTAAAAACTATGCGTTAATGACATTTTATGTATTTTAAATGTTTTTGTATTATATAAATCAACTACTCTTTTTCTTTTCTTTTTAACAGAAGTTTAAACTATTTTTGGAATACATATTGTTTTCGATTACTATTTTTGGCTACTTAAGATTCTAATGACAAACAAATCTCAATCTCATTCCAATTCCTTCACGATTTAGTAAATAATTTATCAAAATATTTTATTGAAGGGTAATTAAATATTCCATTTCCAAATTAGTAAAAACATCATAGTATATATTTTGACATTAAAGTGAGTTTAAACGAATACTAAATTAGTGCCAGCAATAAGAGTATCCACGTATATGTAAATATCCAAAGTCCCATTTTTAAATTTGTTAAGTTCTGATTAATATTCATAGCTTAAAAAAGAAGAAAAAAGTCATAAATAATAATTGAAAAATAAAAAATTGTCGCCCTAAATAACCAAAAAGAAAAGGATAAATAATAATAATAATACTAATAATAAGTTGTAATTACCTATTAAATGTTATTTGACCATTCAGTAATACCCCTTTCCCTTTCTAATCACTCTTTCGTTGAACTTGAAATTGGCGCGAAACCGAAGTTCGAAGGGGGAAGATCGAAAGCGAGAATCGGAAACTGTAGATGCATGGACGGCCGGACGAGAACGCAGTTGATGTTCGGTTACCGCCGCGGTTGTTACCAAAATTCCATCGGAAGCCCGATCTTCGACCCCTACTCCGAGAATCGCGACCTCAACTCGCCGATCCTCCGGTACTACTCGTCGCCGTCGCCGTCTTCGAATGTCGTGGTTTCGCCTCTGTCAGCGGTGGAGAACTTGATGGGGCGATCTCCGTCGTCGTCGAAGATATACGGAACTCCGGTGGAGGCTATGGAAGGTGAAGAGGTGCTGGTGATGGATGGGGTTCTTGTGAGCGGTGGAGGGAGGAATACGAGGAGTTCTTCTTCTGGTTTGTCTTCTTCATCGGGTTCGTCTGGTAAGAGCCGTTACAAGAGGGAGATTTGTCGCGCTTGGAGGGATTCTGGACACTGCCGCCATGGCTCAACATGCCAGGTTATTCTATTACGCTGAGAATTTTATTCTATTTTTAATTTTTTTTCTCCTCTGGATTTGATAGTTCCTGAATTAATATAGTAGTTCTTGATGCATATTGCGGAAAAATGATACTTTCTTGTATATATGTGATGTGTTTGACGAAATGTATGAAAAACCAAAACGTGTTCATCTCAGGCTCTAATGGCTTTAGGGTCTAGGGTTGTCCCTTCTCTCTCAGCAAAGATGAATCGTAGGTCCAAAGAACTGAATATTTTTAGCTATATGTGTACGGAATTACTTCCCAACTTATATTGCTCCAACGGTAGTCAAAAAATCCAATTTCTGCCTGCATACACTGTTGGAGTCTGACTAATATTTCTATTTTCGTTGCAAGAATATGAGAGTTGAATCTGTGAATTAATTAGTCTGTATTGGAATTTTAGTACTTTATTGAATATATTTCAATCCGTTTCATGTAAAGTAACAAAACCAAATCAAATTTATCCAGGCCTCTAATGGCTTTCGGTTTCAAATTGAATACCTATGGCTATCTGGGTACATAACTAATTCCCAACTTCCATGGCTCCAAAATTGGTCAAAAACCTCAATTTATTCCTGCATAACTTGCCCTGAAAATGCAATCTGCCTGTAATTTTGCATTGTTAACTATTGGAAGAGTATATGCTTTTTTAAAAGAAATTCTTCCATACGCTTGTCACTTTCAGCCAGTAGGGTCTACAAGTATCGTGAATTTTGCCATTTTTGGTAGTGCTCAAACCGTGTTAGTTTTCATCCAAAAACTGGTTAAATTCTCATATGATAATGGACTCTTCCAGCTGGTGTACTAATAAATTGTCCCTTTTTTTTTCTTTTTTCTTTTTTATTTTCAGTTTGCTCATGGTAAAGAAGAACTCCGCCCAAATCGATTAACTGTCAAGAACAAAACTGAGGTAATCAGCGATGCAATAGCTGATAATTATCAACTCTTGTACAACTACTTGTTCCTACAGGTTATTTGTAATTTAGTTATTCTAAGGCACAAATGTGCCGTACATATACCTATAGCTCAAAAGCCTTAGTTTTTTTTTTTTTTTTGCTCAGGTTATGGTACCAATGGTTATGAAAGCAGCACAGCCTATTACAAAAACATCCTCACCCATCACACCTAAAAACATCAGCAAGATCTCAACCACTTCCATCACCTATGGAGAGTGGTCTCCACAAGATGATGGTATTGAGGTTAGCTTGCCATGTTTGTCAACTAGAAAGCCTCCAGGAAGAAAGGAAATAACAGCTTACATTGACAAGATTCTTTCCTCTCCTACTACTACAAGGAGGTTGCCAGTATTTGCTGAAATTTTCCCTGCATAGTCATCTTGTTTGTTTTGAGAGGTCTCCTTTTTGAACTTAGGTAGATGCACATACTTTTACTGCTCTTTTCAGAAACATACTTGATATCTACACCCTTATATTTGATGGCGAATATATTTTAGTGCGTATAGATTAGATTTGGATGATATCTCAAAAGATGACTATGACACCCTTGTCATACTTTTACTTGTTTCATCGTTTCTTTTTGGATGATGTATATTTGCGTGTGTTTGGAGAGTAGCAGCTACATTACTGAAATTGCGTCAACATGATTTTCGTGTTGAGTCTTGGATTGTAAAGTGGTTAGAGTACTAAAGATTGCTTAAGACGATGTTATGTTTGATTGTTTTTAAATTTTTATCTGATATGACCGTTGAATGCTTTGTTAACCTCTTACTGCTATGTTGGGAACAAGAGTCGACAGTAAATGAATGCAAGATTATTAACTTAATAGTTATTAGTACTTGCAGAGCTTAATAAGAATAGAAGTGCTTAATCACTTCCGGTACTGCTCTATGTAGAAAGATTAGGTTAGCCCTTCGTATTGGAAAGTGGTGATGTTCCTTTCTGAAATTTGAGAGCAGTCGTACTACCTTGTAGCTTATATCAGTATTCTGTAGGAAAAGTAATTGTGTTTCCCTAGTCCTAAAGGAAAGGGTTAAATCTATAATGGTACCATGTAGTTTAAAATTTTTAAATTTAGCCCTTGTAGTGTAACAATTTTAAATTTTTAATTCAATTTACATATTTAGTGCAATTAAGGATACTTTAAGGTTGAACCTAATGAAACTTAAAGAAAATTATTTACATATCGATATGGGACAGCACATTGTGTAATTTGATATTTTTTTTGTTCAGTTTTCAGCAAACTAATGTATATTTGGATGATATGAAAGTATGATTTGACTAATAATTCTTTGTTCCTCAAGTTATGGCATCAAGGGTCACAACAGTAACTGCGGGCTATTAGACAAACAGTCTCACCCACCGCACCTAAAGATGATGGTATTGAGGCTATCCTACTGCACTTTTCAACTGAAAATCCTCTGCCACGAAAAATGGTAATTGCATACATAGACAGGAGAGAAATCTTTTTCTTCTTTTGACTCTATAATGCACATATTGTTACAGTTCTTTTCATAAAGATGCTTTACTGCTATACTCTTATAATGCACTGCTGATGTACCTTATAGTATGTGATATAGATTAGATTATGTGATATGGATTAGATTTTGATGGTCTGATATGTCTCAAAAGATGAGGACTACCACATAAACTCGTCTGTCATATGTGTTTCCTTGCTTGTGTCTTTTCTACTTGCGTGAGTGTGTCTCAGTGGGAGTACTTGTGTCTATTTCGATCTTTAACAGTTGAATTACTGTAGTTGGGAGCAAAGTACTAAAACGCTAAGGCGTCAAGTGAAGTGCTTTTTAGTACCCACAACGCAAGGTGTGTAAGCTGAGTTACGTTGAGACATGCTTTTAGAGATTTAAAATTTAATAAGTAAAAAAAATTAGTTAAATGTGTATTTTATGAATACCAATAAGTGTTAAATATATAGTTAAATTATAAAAGTTATTACTATTGTCACATTCTTTCAAATAAATAATCCATGTTAAATACGGACAATCTACAATGAATTACTTACTCTCTTTTTTCTTAATTTAAAAAAGTTTTGTGAGTGCTTTCCCTAATTTTAAGTCTTTACATAATGTTTTATAATTTTTTTCCCTTAATTATAGATTTTTCTTTAATTCATTTTTACTTAATTTTTATTGCTTTTCTAATATACATACATACATACATATATATATATATATATATATATATACATAAAGGAGAATGTGACACTTTTTTGGGAGGCCTGGCCCATCAAGGCACTTCGCGCGTGTCGAGAAGCGGTCCTAGGATAGACATTGTTTTCATATTGAGTCTTGGATTTTAGAGAGACGGTTAGGGCATGTTCGATAATATTTTTGGTTTTTTTTTTTTTTTTGTTTCCCTTTTTTTTTAATATAATTTTTTGTTAAAAATTACAAATATTATATATTTTTGTAATGGACGTTTCTTCTATTTAGTTATATACATATGTATATATACTTTCTTTTTTTTTTTTGAAAATTTCAAATATTATTTTGCCAATGTCCTTCAGAAACAGTTTTCAAATTTTGAATAAGCAAAAAACAAAAAAAAAAAACAAGATTTAGAGAACAATTAAAATTATTTTCCAAAAACTTGTTTATTTTTAATTTTTTTAGTTTCCTTTAAGCAGGAATAAGAGAAAGAATCGCCAACTACAATTATATTACCAAATTGAGATCCATAATATGCAGTTTTTCATGCTCTAATAGACCTAATCGTTTTTATAGTCCAACAAAATTACTCCTACTTTCTCCAAATCAAACCTAATAGCTGAAAGCAGGAAGCCACACTATTTAGAATGTAAAATCCCATAATTTATCAAATTGAAGAAGATTGTTTTTAACTTTCAAGCAGTAAAATAGTACAACCATACTATAGTGTTATATCAAATTCAAGAAGATGGTTTTTTAACTTTCAAATAGTAAAATAGTACAACCATAATATAGTGTTAATTTACTATGCCATCCACCATTCTATTTAAATAAATTACAAGAACAAATACCCTTTTGTGACTTTGAGAAATTACATACACAAAGACACCTAACAGTTCGCAAATTAACTATAGCTTACACAAAATAATGCCGATGACATGCTTCAAATATTAGAAAAAAAAAAAACCGAGTCTTTGGGAAAAAATAGCAACACAATAAATACGTAGGTGTTTCAAGTAAGCACTAAACTGGAGACATGACAGTAAATAACATAAGATTAGACATTTAACAAAAAAGATCAAATTTGAATACTACTATATTTGCTTATAGAAAGTATAGAGAATACATACAACAAAATTTAATTACCTGCTTAGTTTTTTTTCTTTTTTGGTACCCCCCTCTTTTTTTTATACTTGATCATATATATAAAGCCTTACTCCTTGCAGAAGGCTGGCAAAATGCAAAAGAACAACAACATATACGCAAAAATAATACACTTTGCTACGCAACAGAAATTTATAAAACTCAATTTACTCCGTATCATTCGGCTTACTCAGGATGTCGAGACCCTCTGTTCGACAATTCATGATCTTCCGGAAAACTTCCCGGATTTGGCGCTCCAATGGATCCAGCTCTTTCCTAAATGTTTCACAAACCATTGCCAGCTCCTGAACCCCTTGTTCAACCTCCATTCTCTGTTCCTCTGCCAATGGGAACTGAATTGAATCAACCAAGTCTGTCATATGCCTTGCACATCTCTCCACCTGACAAATCTCCTTCAACAACCCATTAGCATTCCGGTTCTCCCTCTTCTTTGATTCCTCCAAGATCCGATTGTAAAGCGACAGAAATGGCGTTCCCCACGGGAAATTCCGGGGGACAGAGAAATGTACATTGAGACCGCGATCTTGACATGGGATGGCGGCAACAAGAGTCCACAAAACAAACATGAGCACAGAGCTTACAGTGAAAATGGGGATTGCAAGACCATTTGTAGCCGCAATCTCATTTGCACGAGGTGGTAACAAGTTGTTAGATATTGATTGGAGTTGCTTAGCAGCTGACCAAGAATTGGAAACACTCCATGATAGCGAACGAGAATGCCCCGACGAATGCTGAGGGTTATCCTTCTTCGAGTGATGACGACCAAAAGAGCGGTTCCGGTGAGAAAACACCGAACCAGAGTCTCTCTCATCAAGCATCATGAGTGCCAAATCCATGAGAGCCTTTCTAGCACGCCGGAATTGTCCCTCGCTCAATGACTTATGGCGACATTCTAAGGCACTGAGAACTATTTCCAAATGCTTCTGCCATAACCGGATCTTCTCAATACCATCACGAGTGGCATTACATATGTCAAGAGCTTTCACACTTCTCTCAAAAAAGTCATCAGCCAATCGGTCCAAAGGCGATTTAGAGGTCTGCCCTTTGTTTTTCAAGAGAATAACCCTGAAATCCTCAAGGCAGCCAATAAACATATGAAGAAGCTTTTGAATCCATGATATTGAGAGCAATTCATCGGCATTAGCAGCCGAGAGGTTCTGAAATCTCTCTGCAACTTGATTTTGGAAGGACTCGAGCTCTGAATCCAGAGCACTGTGTTCGTGATTAACCTCCGCGGAATGAGAAGGTTCTCGCCTACGATTCCTAATGGAACGACCAATTGAGGCCAAAGGAGAAGAAGAACCCGAATTGTCCGTAGAGGGCATATTTTTTCACAAGATCCAGGAAAAACAAAATCCTCAGGTCAAGATAAAAGATAGACAAAAATTTACACAAAATTAATAGAAACCCATCTGTGATTCAGCCAAATTCATCAATCCAAACCCCCAATTTACGCAGCATTCGATGCCCACCTACAATTTATTCAAGTTTATCAGCTCAAAACCCAAAAAAGCACAGAAATTTCAACAACCTATATTCACAAATTCTGTATCCTAGCAAACCCAATCACAAAACTTTCAACCAATTCACAAATATTCTAGCTCTAGTCCATAATTGAAATTGCCTAGCTATGAGGAAAGTAAATTCTTCAATCGAGACCCCACATTCATTGATGATGATCAAAACCCAGATCAGAAATTCTCGAAACCCAGAAATAAATAAATGAATTTAAGGGAATGTACAGCACAAAACAAAAAAAACCTTACTTGGGAAGAATGTCTCAAAGAACAGAGTTGAGAGCACGGGCAGACGTGTGTAAGGAATCAAATATAAACAGGGGATCTTGAAACCTGGCGAAGGACCTGAGCCCCTCGCTTTGGTGACCCCAAATCCGAGACCGAAAAGCACGGAATAAAAAAAAATTTAAAAGAAACTCAAAAGGAAGGCATCAGAGCAGGGGCAGGGAGTTTATTGCTTTTTGTGCACTCTAGGGATTAGTATTTTCCATATTTCTAATCAGTACCCAATTGTTTTTGAAATCTGAAACTTCACCCTATTTTTTCACAAGTCTTTTGAGGGAGATATTTCTTGTCTATTTTTAAAGGTAAAGTTACAAAAAATCCCTGTGTACTTTGGGTTTCTTTTTTTTTTCTTTTCTTTTTTTTTTTAATTTAAGTCGTTCCCTTTTTCTTTTTTCTTTTTTTTTTTAGTAAATTATATGAAACACCCTCTTTTACTTTCTTCACAACCATCTTTACTTTATGGGTTTCTCAAATATGTCTTTGTATTTTCAAATTACATTAATGCACCTCACATTTCATTTTTTGTTTGCAATGAAACCCTTTTTGTACAAGAATTTTTAGAATATTTATAGGTAAATTATTGCATTTTTATATGTACACAGATTATTAAATGAATTTCATTAAATTTAACTAGAATTAACAGCTGCTCATTTTCATAAACATAATGTACATATAAATTTTTTAAAGAAAATTAATGGAAACAAGGTAGACATTGCAAAAATAAATATACGAGGGGTATTAATGTAATTTAAAAATATACAAAGGCATATTTGGAAAAAAAAAAAAAAAAATAAAAGATTGAAAAATGTATTGGTATCGTATAGAACCTGTGTTAAAGAAAAAAAGAACCAAATAAAAGTCATAAAAATGTAAACTAATTTATTCATCCGAAAACGATCAAGTTATTATTGCTGCTACCATTTGGATAAAAGATGTAATTACAAATCATAGTTTCATGTCACATCAAAAGTTATCATCCTTGATATATTTTTCTGCAATAACAATTAAAACCAGTACACATGCAGGAGAGAGAATTGAGACCAAAGAAAAGCAGAAAAATTCAACAAAGACGATTTGAGTTCAAAGGCTGTTAAAACCCTAATTATAAGGGCTGCATTGTAGTTACAATTGAGTTTTACAACAGCGGAATTTAATACTACCAATTTAATTTCCTAGCTTACCCACACTAAACCCCAAAGATCACAGCAACTTTTAAAGAACATAAAATAGAGTAAAAAAAAGTTAATAAAAAAAAAAAAAAGCACAACCAGAATTGCTTTTTGCTGCTCATCACCTTCATTTATTATTTTATTTTTTTGCCCTATTCACAAGCCAATTTGGTGTCAAAGCTGCTCAAGCAGATAGCGAAAGCCTGAAATGCGGATAAAGGATAACGATAATCCATGGTGAACATATCTTTACCAACTTTGCCAAACTGCAGAATTATTTTGTCATGCTCCGGCGGGGCCGGCTGAGATGGTGTCGGTGCACCGGCAGCTGGCTGTGTGGCAGCAATTAACTGAAAGTTCTTAACAGAAGCAACGGTTACCCGCCCACGGAAGTTCAGGCACCAGCACTGTAATTGTTCATGCCATCTCGGGGGCTTATTTTTCAGGACCAGGGGTCTTACCTTGCCGACCTCATCGTCATCTCGTGGCCCAGCAATCTCTGAAAACCGTGCACTGCTGAACTCAATAGAGTGATCTAGAGACTTTGAGAAAGAGATGCTTCGAAATGAATCCTCAAGTGAACGCGGAAGTAGCTCAGGTTGACCAGGGACAGTACCACCAGCATCAAGAGCTGCCGCTGGGATTGAATGCATTACACAATGCATCCTTCTTGGGCCCCGTGTCCCTAATACATTTAGTTCGTATGCTATCTGTGCAATGTTATAGCTGCCACTTGGAACTTTAGGGGAGACCTTTTTGGAATAAAATCTACGACTTGTTCGCCCTGGAGGAGGAACAGGAACGGAAGCATATGGAGGTTGCGTATCATATACAATGAATTTTGTGCCAAGAAAGTTTGATCTGGGACATGAAAACAAAGTTAAATGTTAGATTTTAGAACACCATCATCTCTAGAAAGATCTTCACAAAAACAGACAATATAGCCTCCAGTAAGAATCTAAATAGTTAACACAAGCATCCCAAAATCTTCCAACTCAATACTAGATAACTTCATAAAATTTTCAAATTCACAAATTCTTTAACTCCATTCTGGCTGATGAAAAAGGAATTTAAATGAGAAAACTTGGAGACCAACCACAAACCATTTTTATTCAGTCCCTTAAAGGGGGAGACTTATCTCTTCCCGGAAATTGAAACTTTACTTGGACTACGAGGGTTCTACCAAATTTGCCATTCCGTCTAGTTAAGAAAATTTGACTAAGTTGTGTATCAAAATCTTGTATAAAGTATTTGATGAATCAATGAGAGGATTTTACTAAAATATTACTTTATAACACTGGTTTGAGAAATGAGAAAACAAATTACCTCTATGGTACATGATACACGTGACTTTGCATTTGCATATGAAGAAATATACATCACATAGGTTCTAAAATTTATCAGATTATGTTCTTACCGAAGCTTTCCAATGTAAGTGCTACTTGATCTTGAAATGTTGTCTGCATCCATTGAGATCACATACTCTGTACACGTAGTTCTTCTGGTTCTCTTCGCAGAAAGAAGGAATTTTCCATTTTCTACAAGCAAAGCTGCAAAATTGGAAAAAAAAAATTAAATAAGGCATTAAAATTTGGCAGGCCCATGGATAAACTTCACATGGTAACCATGTCCACAACAGGTCAAACATTATTTGTTGGATTCCAAGAAAGTGGGAAACTCCAATTGACGAAAATGGTACTAATTTTATTATGCTTGTAAATATAATCGAATTAACAATGACAGCAACCAACAAGGAAAAAGTAGAATATTGGATTTAGCAGCAATGTTTTATGAAGCATTTTATACTTGAAATTTAGCGTGCTACACTTAAGGAACTGAGCCTCATGCTCGTTCAGAGAACTATCTCTTTCAAAGATCTATTAAAAGAATATTTCACTAACCCTATATAAATTGTACAGAATTCAATGGAGAGAAATGCATTGCTGTTTGGAAAGTTGCTATTCCTTTTTAAACATCAACCTACCTTTGCATGTGTTACCGTATTTCAATTTCCAAACATCTGCTATATGTTAAAAATCTTATCAATTTTATCTCACCATTGCAAGACCGCAAGTTTGTCATCTATCAAAGCAGTATAGTAAGTTAAAATTATCCATATTTCATCTCTCGACATCTTCTTCCTTGCTAAACTAATTACCACATAGAATATCAATACTAGAGCAAAGATGTTTCCACATCCTTGGAAATCAGTATTAACAACTTAATTTCAACAAAAATGCAGATAAAAGAACATAGCAATGGTGTTATGAACTGTTTTATCCTGATCACATTGCAACAGAAGAAATGAAAGCACGAATTGTGCTCTTTTGAATACATTGCTACTAGGGAAGCTTGGACATCATAAAGAACTCTGATGGACCTTGAAGAAATTCAACAATTCCAAGCAACGCTTTAAAGGTATAGAACAAGTATACCTAATAATAATTTGGAACCCACAAAGTAAAGTTAAAACATATATATGTATCCAAGTATAAAATACCAAGGGAAATCTAGCTGTAACAGCTTCAAAGCAATCATGTAATGATATTCATCATCTCAGCAAGCGCACAACATTGAGTCCATTCAAAGCATCATACAGGTGCACAGCAGGCATTGCAATGTAAGATACACAAGATTTGAGGAAATTCCACAACTGGGGAACATTAAAATGCAATTATGTACTAAAACTATCCCTTTGAAGTGCCAAAATGCACGTCAAAAGGAAAGTTAGAGGAGTAGAACAGTTTAAAGGAGGGGGATGTCCACCCATTTAGCTGTTCAGTACATGGGAAGGTAAAGAAAGAAGATTAATGTCCTCTTCTTGCAAGTTAAATAAATTAAAATGGCATGATAAATTTATATATATATATATATATATATATAATATGCGTCTATTCATCCAATACAGATCTAGAAAGCAACATAGCACAACTACATACTGAATACAGCCAATGGATAGAAATATGCTTACCAGGGCTAAGACACAGAAAAAGGTGATATGTCAAATTAGATTTATCCCTTTTAATGAAGCACTGAATGGCTCCGTCACGTGGTCCTGGCTGAAAAGTCAAACAGATAAGATTAGTCAATCTACTTCCCATTGCAACTATAGAACCGCTTTAAAACACTATAATTTTCAGTTAATGCATTTCGTCACATTCAGAAACAAACTTGGAAATTTTTAATCTCCACAAACTCAAACGATAAAATACATTTATGAGCAGAAAAGACTGAACCTGCTTCAATGACACTGGGAATGTAAGCTTTCCACAAATCTCTGGAGCCTTAACAATTTCTTTACACATAATTCTCCAAGAACGGCACACCGAGGCACATGCAACCACATGCTTTCGCGCAGGCCATGTACTCTCACTCTCCTCCAGCCTCCTGATTACATCATATAAAAGTTCCGGGGGGAGACTAGCCCAACAGCTGTTTTGAACCACAAGGGACTGGTCATGCAAAACATTTATTGATCCCTGCGACTTCCCTCTATGATGGCCAGTCAGCCTTACTTCAAAACCGCGTCTAGACAAGCTCCCAAAACCATCCCTCACATCACGAACAATGCTACGGAACGACATTTTACAGGTGGATACCAATACCAGTACAATTATATAACTCCTTAGAAATCTTCTGATAAATTACATTCCACTTAGCGTGCACAAAATGGCTGCCAGGACATAGAAAGTAACCAAGTGGCCAAAAGAATATATTAAATAACCAAAAGATGTAATAAAATATAAAAGAATCAACAAAGTGAAAGGAAGAAGAAGAAAAGTGACAAAGTATAAAAGGAAGAGGAAGAAAAGTGACAAGTATAAAAGGCGGAGATTCACATGGACAATAAAGCAGCCCAAAGAGCCAAGCTATAGTCATTAATGAAATTGTGTAGGTTCTTGAAACTCATTGTGGATTGGCCAAACTAGCTTTACTATCACATAATCGTATAAACAAAGAATATCCATGAAGTCCATTAGCAGTGAACTCCAAACTCAATATGCAACAACATATTGAACATGCTAAGGAAAAAAATATAGTTCAAAAAGCATCTTAATTCCATTCTCAGGAAAAGAAAATACAATCAAAACTTCCCTCCTCCAGAAAGCGGAAGGTAAGTGAAACTCACACGTAAAGGAGAGATTAAAACTATGTTAGAAGTATTTCCGCAGAAATCCATTACATTACAAATTCCCAGTTCAGAAAATATATATAAAGTAGATAAATACTATATCTTGACCACGTACACAGGTTCAGAACTCAGCAATGCTGTTCATAATTATTTTTCTCTTGAAATTTCTATAATCTAAATTAACCAAAATATATGTTAAAATTTCGGTTACATGAATTGTGGCCTTGTGTGCATACGCTAACTGACCCGGCTCAAATTAACACAGTGCATATGAGTGAAAAGGTTCGGCTTTAGAATCTACCAATAATATAAGCACGAGAAAGACTAACCGGTTGACCAACAATCGACAGCCGAAAATACCCAGAAAACTTAATCCGATCACAGGCAAGTTGCTTAATCACAACTCCTTAAAGATCTGCATGAAATAATCAAACTTTACCTAAAAATACAAGATTTTGAGCAAACTTAAGAACCCTAAATTTTCCAGGAAAACCCAGATGGGAAAAACCTAAGATGCTAAAGGAATTACCTTCAAAAGGGTTAACTATAAACAAAAGAAAAAGCCCAAACAAGATCTGCACCTGGAAATAGTAGCAGCTTCCAAAACAAATTTCTTCAAAGCCAATCAGACAATCTCTGTTTTTTCTTTTTTCCTTTTTTTTTTTTTTTTTATAAATACTTATTACAACATGGACGAGGCAGGACACTAGAAAAAGGAGTTCAGGTCAGAAAATGCAACACCCCCCACTTCATTATCACGCCCTTTACCTTTTGGGTTCTCTGTTCTCTCTCATCCGGACTCCAAGGCCACATTAAATTCAGTTCACGAACTGTAAGAAAAGAAATAAAATAATATTATTTTTGCTTTTCTTCATAAGAGGATTAATTTTTGTTTTTGTTTGTTTTTTTTTTTAAATATATAGAAGAATAATAGGCAATGTTTGGTAATGGATTTTTATATTCCCACTTACAGAAGCTGATGACCAAATGATGTTTGACTTTTTGCGTATTGTTTGTTATCCGACTCCGAGAGAAGCAAGATTTTGCAGCATCTGAGCCTTTTGGGAGGAGAGAGAAGGGTTTTTAACTTCTAAGACCCCTGTTGGGTTTGAAGAGCAGAGGGGGTGGGGTTGTCACAACGTGGCACTTACTCATTGGCTCGTATACATGACCGGTGGTTCGGGTTTAAATCCTGTGTGTCCCAGTCCTTTCTGTGTTTTCCTGATACCTTCTAAAAACTCTATGCTGGATTCTCCCATGTGACAACTGACCTCCACTTTACTCTCTTTTTTCTTTCTTTTTTTTTTTTTTGGCTTTATGGGTCGTGACTCGGATAATGGAATCTAAAAGGAATCAAATTTGATGTTTTATTTTTCTACCCTATCTAACTTTATAGACCACTGACGAGTTTATAAGTTTGAATCAATCTCATTTATATGTTAGGTCAGTTTAATCTGCCACCTGAAGGAGGATGGAAAGTGCAGTCAGTCATGCTATTTTTGAATTTTAAAAATATTTTTTATATTATATAATAATAGATCTTAATTCTTAATAAATTTTTAAGATGATAATTTTTATTAACTGCTTATAACTTTTATTAATCACTAGTAATGTAGTCCTGCTTACATCGTAGGTGCCTTAAATCTGTTAATTGCCGGTAAAAGATAAACCGTTAAGAGTGTAAATTTATTATTTGAGACTTTAAAAAGATTTTATAAACTATATAACAATATATTATAATTCTTAACAAACTTTTGAATTGATAATTTTCATTAAAAAACAAATACATGGAAATGTACCATATTTGGAGGACATGATTCTCTATTTAATTGTGTGATTCTTTTAATTTATTTTTGAATGACATATCAATTAAACATGTAAAAAAAAAATAGAGTACATTGAAATGGACATATCAATTATACATGTATTTTTTTTATAAAAAAATGTATCTATATTATATAACAATTACACTAAATGTATCTATATTATATAACAATTACACTATGGAATATAATAAATTATAGAAGAATAAGACACAACTTAAGAAATGTATATTGATCTGAGGCAAGTGGCAAGTGATGTGAATTTTTATTAAACTTAAAAATAAAAAAACCCTGCATGAATAATTCCACTCTTCTCTCACTTTTGCATTTTTCTAGCCACAAAACATGCATTATCTTATGCATCTTTCATGATCAACCAAAAAGATAATCCAAACTCCAAATCTTATTTTATTAAGTGAAAAAAAAAAATGCCATAAATAATATATTTCTTAATAAAAATATTATCATTATTGTTAAAGTAAAATTATTAAATTTTCATTTTGATTTGTAGGTGGGACCCACACCCCCGAGAAGTGAAAAGGGCCCAGAACAGCGCGTGTTGAGGGCAATAATACAGTTGATGGAGCAATTACGGTGGCCTTTCGGTTTTGGTCTGACTTTGACGAGCCTCCTCACGTGGCTCTTTACGACTTTACCCTCGAAGCTTCCTTGAAGCTGGGTCCTCTGGGATTTCTACGACAAACCGAAAGCTCAGCCGGGTCAGGGTTTTGGTAGGGTGTATGGTCGCGTACCGAATTATATTACGTTGGAGTTTGACTGCGTGTGTATAGGAAAAAAATTCTAATAATCTGAAAGTTAATATTTTGCCCGTTAAAATAATATTATATAATATTTTATTAATATTTTTATCTTAACACCATATTAATAGGACGGAAGTACCCCAACTCCTGGAGTGCTGAAGTTTTTTTCCTCACAGTGATGGGGGCTGCGATTTGCCATTGACTTTTAGGGGAGAGTGATGTGGGCCCCTATGTCTCTTTTTCGATGGTTGGACAAGGGGTGGGCCGCAGCGGTTTCAGGTGAGAAGAATGATTACGGCCCAAAGCATGCTTTTTTTTGTTCATAATGATGAAAGCCTGAGGGAAGCAACTCGGATTGACGTTAATGCCCTTTCACCACGTTAATTTATACAATTTATTTTTATTTGTTTTTCTCCCGTAAATTCTATTTATTTATTTTTATTTTATTTTTGTAGTAACTTATAATATAACTCATATTCATGTTCTCATCCACCGCATATTATTTATTTTAGAGTGCCAATTGAACTCTGTCGTCCAAGTTTTTTTAACAAACGGTTTCAATAATTATATCAATTTAAAATTTTATTAGTGAATATAATTTTTTTTACAGATTTAATTTTACAATTTGATAGAAATGTAAAATCTTATTCGCACACTTTAAAATTATTATTTGTTTCAAAATGTAAATTGCACAGACTCATTTATATATTGATTTTTTTGTGTGTGACATATATATGATTGATAATTATGTAATTACATTTACTGTCCACATAGTTCTCTTTTGGTTTCAAATAATACCCTTTTATATTGATTTAAGTGTTCGAAATTAAATTAGTATTTGTCTATTTAATGAGTTGGTGATTTGGAATTTTTAAATTTTATTTTATTTTATTTTTTGTATGTGGAAAGGCCTGAAGAAGGCTTTGGTTTGTCTAATAAGACTGAAATAGAAGATGAAGTGCTGCTATTACTATTAGCATATTTGTTTGTAGAGTAATATTAAGGACACCAACCAACTGGTAAATTTGAAAGACAAAGAATATGGTGTGTGCTTAGGCACATTATAAAGGATGAGGAGGCATCGAACCAAATTTTAACGCAAACTTATATTCACCAAATTAACTATTTATCCACAGTGCCCAAACAATTGTCTTCCTTAAATTTCTAAACTCTAAAAAATAACCAAAGCCTTCTTCATGCCTTTCAAGAAAATCACAGCCTCTTTCAGGCTTATTAGAGTGGGTTTTTCATGCCATATCCATTAAAAACCAAAACTAATAAGGCCTCACGACGGCCAAAAAAAAAAGGGGAAAAATCCAAAGCACCAACTCATTAAATAAACAAATACTAATTTAATTTTGAACACTTCAAAGTATCTCTAGGAAATACTATAATCGTATTGCCAATATTAAATTTTGAAATTAATATGTTATATTCAATGTAAAATTGAAATATTAATCTAAAAATTTAGCATATGTACTATAATAGGTAATGGCAAAACAATAACAATGATATAATATATATATATATATATATATATATATTTGTTTAAAAGGTAGGCCACTCCCACTTAGCACACTTTAAAAATAATAATGTTATTTTTTTTTATATAAAATTTGACATAAAAATGCCATAATTTTATATAACTATAACATCATTATTGGAGTGTAAAGATAAATATCGATATTAAAATTTAATATTATCATTCACTTTTAATACTCTGCTGGAGATGTTCTAAATCAAGATACAAAGGTATCATTTGCAAGTAAAAAAGAATTGTACGGATAGCAGATGTAAAAGGGTATTTTTTTTTTAAAAAAAATTTATTCCCTTCTTTTTGACGATTTATTACTCTTTTTTTCATGACAATCAGAAAGGCCTCAAGAAACTTTTGAAGGAACGCTTGGATTAGCGTCCAAGCTTATTAAAGCTAACTATCATTGTAAATTATCAGTTGCAGTAACCTTATACACAAGTTACAAAACAAGAGAGAGTTGGGCTCAAACAATGTTGCAAGGAGCCAAAATTAAAAGATACAATTGCATAAAAATAGCTAATAAAAAGCACACTGAAATATCATTTTATGACAGTTTTAGATGACTGGTATATTTCCAAGTCCAAAAACCACGCTTGTGAGAGAAGACTCAATAGGTAACTAATTGTCTCCTGACCGCAGCATCCTTAGAATAGTAAGAAACAGGTTAAGAATGTCCAGATAAAGAGTAATTGCAGCCCAAATGTACTCATCGTACGAGAAGCGCTTGATCAAGTTTTGAGTGTCATAAACAATATATCCTGAGAAGATGATAGCACCAATTGCCCCAAAAACAGCAACGGATGTAGAACCAAGTGGGAAGAACATCTACATAACACACAGCCAAGTCAAAATCGACTATGCAAGCACATTTATAAGTGGGAAAAGAAGAAATGTCACACAGAACAAACGATAAAAACTTTTGCTATTCGTAAATTTATAGAAAGATATAGACCTGGATGAAACTGCTTAGAAGGAGAATAATGAGGCTGGTGAATAAGATTGGTCCCAGAAAGCTGAAGTCCTTGCCCTTCTTGGAAGCCCAGAAGGTGTAAGCAGTCAAGGATGATACCACAGCTGAGGTTAGAATTAATGCTTCAAGCACAATTCTTCCTGCAAGCAACCATCACTCCGAATTCAACAAATTGTAGTGATTAAAAATATAATTAAATGCCTAGACTTGTTAGCAAGAGATAAGCCAATAATTTATAGCTCTAACATCAAAATATGTGGATAATGATACGAACCATCTGTATTAGCGCAGCTTACACCAACTGTGAGACTCAGTGACATGGTGAAAAGTCCAAGGAAGACGAAGTTCAGTGGATGCTTTTGTTGATAGACATGCAAGGGCCATAACACTGCAGATAATTTCAGTTTCATGATAAGTAAGAACACGGAAGAATTTAATCTCTGAAAAGGGAAGATGATGGATTGAGCACAGCCCCCTAGAAAGTAACTAATTGTTTGGTAATGCTAATAAAACTTTGCATGAGCACACAGGTTTCTCAGTAATCTATATATACCAGCTTAGTAGATAATATCTTTTAACGTTTGCATTAAAATGGGAAGTAAGCTAACGGAAACAAGAGAAATACTAAATCATTAAAAATTTGAATTATGTTAAATCCATGTAAAGTTTGATTCTCTGCCTGCATTGTATCACAGAAATGAAACTATTATATTTTCTCAGAAGTTAAAATATCGAAAGTTTACATTTGAAATTGGCAAAGCAACACTATTTGTATGTTGTTCGGCATAGAATGAATTGAAAAGCATTACCCGAAGACCCAATTCTTGTACCTAACCATAGGGAAGCAATCACCTTAAAACTTTTGCCTAAGTGGTAGTATGGCTAAAGAGTTTCTTTTCCATAATAAAGGAAATACATGACATCATCCGAGTATTGGATTTGCTTCCTTCAAATCTTCTACATCCAATGTGAACAGATATGATTATTTTCCATCCCAGAGCACAAACTTAAACAAAGTGCGGGTATCCCGGCATTAACATTGTCAAAGTCATCCACCTTTTAGTTTCAATTTTTTACCTATCTATTAAAAAAAAATGATATTTTTTCCACTTATTGTTCATTGTTTCGCCCATTTAACAACCAATTTATCAATCAACTTCCGTTCAAGATATAGGGGTCGAATAATCAACTAAATAAATCTTCTACCCACAAATCCTAAATTCTCATCTCACAATCAAAACAGCAAGAATCTTCTACCCACAAATTCTATATTCTCATCTCACAATCAAAACAGCAAGAATTACAAATCTACCAACAAACAAACTGTAAATCTCCATAATTCAAAAGCGATAAACATAAATATAGGAATATGGAGGCAGAGAAAACCTAAAATGGAATAGGAGAAAAAAGTACTTACAGATGAGGGGAAAGATGGCGAAGAATAGAAGAAGTCCAGGGCTGCCCCTTAAGAGATCGTTAACGGGGGAGTAAAGGACGGTAACTGCGGAGACCACCGTGGTGAGGACGATCTGTGCAGCCAATATACCGTAGACCTTGCGTATGAATCCCCATCGGAGCTCGTTCTCTCCATGGCTCAGCCCCGGGTACAACGTCTGACCCGACTCAAGGTCAACGCCTTCCGCCTTGCTGCTCACCCCCGTGTATCCGTACATCTTTTCTCTCGCTTCTCTCTCCCGTCTGGAAATTTTCTATCTTTGGTTTTCTCGGGAAACTTTGAGAGAAAATCAAATATAAGGTGCGACTGGACTGTCATGGTTGGTTGACGAGGAAATGACAACTGGAATTTTCCTCAGGATTACCGCAGCCTGCACTACAACCGTTGGATTTTAATTAGGTTGCATTTGGGTCCCACAATGTGTGATCCGCCGTGTCATGAACGGTTTCCGTTGAGTTTCACCTCTGGGGTCGATGAGGATGCACACAAGAAATTGCCACCGAGCATCAACTTGATAACCCCACCGACTAAAAGTTAATTAATTAATCAAAATGAAAAGCAATTTTTAAATTTATTTTTATAATATGTAATATACGAGAACATGTAGGGTATAACTGTAATTTTATCAAATTGCCATAAGCTTTGCGCGCATTTGCAGTGGAGTTCACAGATTGATCCCATCTTTCTTTTCTCTTCCTCTTCTTCTTCCACCGTCGTAATTGGAACTTGATTTATTGAAAGAACAGCAATGGCGAGCGACAAGTCGGTGATGGCGGTGATCAGAGCAGCCAGGCCGTTGTTCCGCAATAACAACGACAAGGTGGCGTTTGCCGTTCATGCCTCTTTCCTTGCCTCGGGTTACGTGCTCACTGCTACCGGACCACTTGCCTTGTCCGATACTGCTCTGACTTCTACGGCCACGGGTATTCACCAGTCTTTCTCATTCTTTTTTTTGGCATGTATTTGAATTTTGCCGTTTGATTTTGTGTTTTGGGGTTTGTAGATGAAGTGGGTATTGATCACTGGAACGAGTTAGACAATGAGTACGCATTCGTCTACGCAAACCCTGAAAAGGGCTCGAAGAAAGTCCTGGTAAAGTGTCTCGTAATCAACGATAAATTGATAGTGGATGCTTTGGCTAATGGGGAACCAGAGCCTGTCCATCTCGAAATTAAGTACGAATTATTTTCCTTTTCATAATCTGTCTTTTGGGTAACCTTTCATTTTTGCTTTGGTTGCTTTGTTTTTATTTTTCACTATCCTAATGGTTTTTTGGTTTCAGTGTTGGAGACACTGTGGGAGAAAATGGAGGCAGCAATTATTCTACACAGTATAAGAATTTAGATAAACTGGTTAACAGCCTTGACTCGGAAATTTTGTCCAAGTTAAATGGGTCTCAAAAAGCTGGCTCCTCGAGTAACCCTACCTGGTATTGTAATTCAGTTTAATATTGATGCCATCTTAGTAGATTTTATACAATTAGAGAATTGATGATGTCAGAAATAGTTGAACTGCATTTAACTAAGTTATGGAGTGGTTTTATAATATTTTCAGCGTTTGATTTTGAAAATTAGAAGATAGAAAACTAATTTGGGTTCCTTGAGAAATTAAATCAATGATGAATAATAAAAAAATTGTTGGTTATTCAGAGAAAGAGAAGCAATAGATGAGAGAGGAGACGAGCAAGAGAGGGGAATGAATAAGAGAGGAGAGAGAAGAAAGTGTGCCAAAGAAGAGAGGGGGAGAGAATAAAGAGACGAGAGACAAAGAAGTGAATGATTTTAAATAGAAATTAACTTCCAGCTGAGATGGTATAAAATCAGCCTACTTTGGCAACATGCTTAAAAAAACAAAAACAGATATTGAAGGGGTTCTGTTGTTTAGTTTTTAGAAAAAAGAAAGACTGATTAAAAAGAAAGAATGTTACTAGCTTTGTTGCCTTAGTGGAGTCGAAATGTCCTGTGTTTTACTAATACATTTTATTTGCTAAGCGCTATAGTTAAGAGGACTGCTCTGCTCTTTTCGGTGAAATATTTTGTTAGCAAGCCGTTGTTTTATATTCTAGCGCCACAAAAGCACAAAAGATCATCAACTTCTTTGATATGATCGTTTTTCAAGAACACTTTATGTGAACCATTTTACCTTTAATGTTTGATGTGGAAAGATCTATCTGTTTTGCAATATTTTGTGTTTTGATGTTGAATCAATCAAGTGATCAGTTTTATTTTTGGTTGATTAAATTTGTCTATTCAAATTTTGATTGTTGATTATCAGTAGGTTAAACGCTGTTTGAAGTTTATACTTGGCCAAATGCTTTTGGCCACCTAGGTTTTACAGATATGTACCAATACCAAAATTGATACTTATGTCAACCTGGTTCCCTTTGAAAGTAAAAAAGGTTACTTCTATTTCTTTTAAGCTTTGTCTATATGCCAGAATGAGATAGAGATTTGAAAGTACAGTTAAAATATAAGCACAGATGTATTAGAAACTTTTATAGCATTTATTTTTCTCAATAAACTGATATCCGAACAGAACTTTAATGTAAGAATCCATTATGAACTGTTTCTTTCATGTTTGGTGAAGAGTGCTTCTGGGTTACAACTTAAAATATGTGAAAGTGGGAGTTAAGTTTGACTCTAAAGTAAGTGATGTAGTGCCTAGAGGTCTAAAATTTTGCATATCAAGGGCAGCCTTCGCATGCTTGATGAGGATCAAGAAATGAAACTTAAAATATATGTTAGAAGATTCAGGAAATAGTTCAATTATTTATTTTAATAATTTTTAGGTTATTTAATTATCTATTTGTTTTCCTATTCTAATTTGGTTTCCTAATTACAGTTTTAGTTTCATATTTCTAGTTGGTTGTGTTATTATAAATAGGGCTCTCTAGAACCCTAATTGTCAGACTTGATTATTGAATAAGCTTATTGGTTTCTTTCTCAAACTCTCTCTGTTCTCTCCCTTTTCTCTTTCTCCTCTCTTTTCTGCTACTTTCATGCATCAATGCTTCTTACAGATTTTATTTTGCTTGTGTGCATTGCAGTTCAGAAACAAATGAACAGTCAAGAACTGTTATAATTGACTCTGATGAACCTTCAGATACTCAAAGACATTCTCCAGGGTATGACCTTATTGTTGAGGTTACTGAACCTTTAGGCACCTTAGCTCCTCTCTCTCTCTATCCCTCTCTCTCTCTCTCACACACACATGTAGACATGCAAACACAGGGACGACACTTGTCCTCTAAGATGTGTGTTTTTTATGATTTTCTTAGCAATATGACTTGGCACCTTCTGCTGTTTGAGGGTGATTGGTCTTAAATATGTAGAAAGTGGCAGGAGGTTTTTCGTCAGGATAAGTTATCATTACGTGATCTCCATTGATAAACTTTTTTCATAAGTTGCAAGTACAATATATCTAGTTAAAGTTAATTCTAATGAATAACTGTCTGCTACATTATCCTATAAAAGGTGAAGTTGATCACTTTTCCCAAGGCAGACCATTCCATCCTGACACCATGCACATTATGTGATTAAATGCATCATTACCAAATTGTGTTGTACTCATGATTTGTATCTTGTCTTGCTTTGTAGAATTGTATATCCTCCTGTTAATCCTGGTGGTTTTAGTGATCTTTTACCTGGGCCTGGTGCTGGAATGTATCCTCCAAGGTAGTTTACAGTCTCAAGTCATTCTGCTTGCTGATTGTTTCATTTTTTATACGATTTTTGGTTCCAATTATGGATGTGTATAACTGATAACTGTGTTTTATGAATCTTTCAGGAGTGATTTTGGTCCGGGAAGCATGCTTTTGGGTTAGTATGATTTGTTGTCTGTTAGGTATACTTGCATAGAATATAATTTATTTATGATGTGAAACAGGACCTAATGACCCTCGATGGTCACAAGGAATTGGTGTGCCTGACTCCTTTGGAGGATTACCGTGAGTCTTTTGGATCCCTCCCTCTCTCTCTCTCTCTCTCTCTCTCTCTCTCTCTCTTTTTCTCCATACACTTGCTATACCTGTTATTAGGATTCTAAACTGGCTGGATCCATTGAAACAGGGGTGTACCTCATGGTGCTCGTTATGATCCAATCGGCCCACCTGGTGTTCCTGGTTTTGAGCCCAATAGATTCGTAAGGTGTGTGGTAACTAATGCAGATTGTGATACGAGTGTGCATTCTTTATATAAGGCATAGGTGTTGGATTTAACTTATATCTTTCTTGTTAGAATTGCTTGAATAGTTTGAATCCAATACGTCTTGTTTTAGTGGGAAATAGTTTATTGCATAATCCCATATTTCAAATATTCCTCGCAGAATTTTAAAATCTCAGGTTATAAGCTTACTTGTAGTGTGTGTTATTTACCTATTATAGGAAGTGTAAGCATAGTTTGAAGGTCTACTGATTCTGCTTTCATAGATGTTTGTACGACGCTGGGTAAGATTAGATTGATTTTCCCTTTGCAGGGGTTTGACAATCTTATTCGAAATGCATTTCTAGTGAATTATGATGTACTGGATTTGACTATGCATGTTTCTCGAATGGTTTCTTCTAGTATGTCTTGGACTAGATTTTGTTTTCGTGCATTGGTGGGAGTGTTATAAGTAGTGGGAAATTTACAGCAACAACCAGAATTTACCATTTTTCATTTTCAATTTGTTTCAGGAATCCTCGGAGGCCAGGTCGTGGTACTCATCCGGATGTCCAACATTTTGGTTCAGATGATTTCATTTAGAGTTGATGCTGACAGAAAAAATAGCACTAAAATAATAGAAAACGGGTGATAATGGTAGAAGCAACGGCACCTGAGTGCTGTAGTGTGTATATGTTAGCATATTCTCACTAGTTTTTGTGTTTGCAAATGGGGTTTAGACTGGGCACTATGCTAGGAATGATGTGGATGATATATGTGTGTGTGTGTGTGTGTGTGTGTGTGTCTATATATATATATGCAAATCCCCTGCAAATATATGTAAATAATTGTGTCTTGGGACGGTGGTGTGAATAATAACGTAGGCCTAGTTTTTTAATGCACTACGGTATTTTGGTTTTCATTGGTGGATTAGCAGCACCAATTGTAGTACTGCGTTCTTGTTTGGCTTCATATTGAAAAAGTTTTTATTTTTTATTTTTATTTTTTCCGTTTTAAAATCAAGAAATTGTTAAGAGATTACGTTTCTATAATAAAGGAGTTTTTAACTTCTTTTGTATTTATTTTTTGGTAAGCGTTTGCGTTTTATCTTTTGTTTTAAGTGAAAAACTGTAGTGCATGAAAAGGTAGAGTATAAAAGATATTAATACATGCACTTCATTAGTGTGACAAATTTTTAAAATAATTAAGACAATGTTTTGTCATACATAATTTGAATAAGCTTCATTTGGGTCCAACAATGTGTGCCCCGTCAGTGCCATGAACGGTTTCCGCTGAGTTTCACCACTGGGGTCGATGAGTATGCAGACAAGAAATAGAAATCTCTGCCGATCATTAACCGGTTTTCCTTCATCTGATATTCAAAAGTACACTCGAGGAAATTCGAACCTTGAGGGAATTTTAAATACACTTGAGAAAATTCGAACTCTAATTCTTGTAAATAAGAGGGAAAATTTGGTGGTTTTTTTTTTTTGCTGTATTATATTTTTAAGTGCAGAGAATGTTTACACAGTACAGATACTGTAGGTAAGCAAATGAAGTGACAAACATTGAAATTCACTAAACATATATTCTTTGCGTTTTATTTATGTATTCTTTGCGTAGTAGCTGGAAGTACAAAAATATATTCACAACTAAAGAATTTATTCTTATACTAATTTACTAATAAGATAAATAGAACTTTTTTTTTCTTTTTTTTTTCCACAATCAAAGTAAAATTTACTCATTGCTTTTCTAGAATTACTCGATCTCTCGCCCGCTCACTGTCTTAATTCCTTCATCGCCGTCTCGTCTCACAGCCAGGAACTCTTCACACAAAGCCAGGTAATTCTCTATATCTTTTCTTTTTTGTCATATATTTTTTCTGGGGTTTATTCGCACTAGACTTATTTCAACTACACTAAAATTAATTTTATAAATAAATGGCATGGTGTGCAGAAGTAGACATGTTATTATTAGTACGGACGGTCTGGTTTAGTGTTTTTGGGATAAATACTACTGCTGTATTTGGTACAATTTCAGGTTAAATAGTCAGCTAGTTATAATATATTATATTTATATAATATATTATATTTATATATTTTGTTAGTGTGTGAGAGAGCTAGCACGAGGGCATAGTCCGATCGAGCGAAGTACTATAGCGTTCAGTACGACGTACCAAATAAAAATATTGTATTCTTTACCATTTGTTTTATTTTTTTGTGGGACTGATCCACCGTTTCTAGTATGAAATCCAAATTCTGGTGTCCGTTTCACTTCTTGTACCGCCGTTAATGGAGTCCAAGCCGTTAGCTTCAAAGCCTGTATCTTCAGCCGGCAATACCTGAGTAAAATCTTCGTGACCCACTTCCCATTCGCTCTCAAAGACCACCCTCAAAACCACGCCTTCATATTTTCTATCAAATACTGCAATGAAACACTGTAGCTCTCTTGACGCTTCTATTTTCTCTCCTGTAAGGTACCGAAGTTTATGTCTTTGTATTGGTGGTTTTATTTATTTATTTTTTAAACTGATCACTGAGCATTGTATTTTGTTTATTTTCTTAGCAATATGACTTGCCACCTTCTGCTATTTGAGGGTGTTTGGTCTTATTTACCAAAAAAAAAGGGTGTTTGGTCTTAAATACTCAATATGTAGCAAGTGGCAGGACGTTTTTTTTTGTGAGGATAAGTTATCTTTGCATAATCTCCCTTGATAACTTTTTTCCCATAAGTTGCAAGCACAATATATGTAGTTAAAGTTAATTCTTATGAATGACTGTATGTGCTACATTATCCTAAAAAGGTGAAGTTGATCGCCTTTTTCCCAAAGCAGACCATCGAGGGTGGTTCCTTCATCCTGATAGAATGCACATATATTATGTGATTAAATGGATCATTACCGAATTGTGTTTTACTCATGACTTGTATCGTATCGTGCTTTGTAGAATGGTATATCCTCCTGTTAATCCTAGTGGTTTTAGTGATCGTCTAACCGGGCCTGGCGCTGGAACTTATAGTCCGAGGTATTTCACAGCCTCAAGTCATTCTGCTTGCTGATTGTTCCATTTTTTATACGATTTTGGGTTCCAGTTATGAATGTGTATAACTGTGTTTTATGTATCTTTCAGGAGTGATTTTGGTTCTGGAAGCATGCATTGGGTTAGTATATTGTCTGTTTGATATACGTACTTTCACGTAAGCACGCTTTTATTATTCTAGAATATAATTTATCTATGATGTGAAACAGGACCTAGTAACCGTCGTTGGTCACGTGTATTTCTTGAGCTTGACTCCTTTGAAGAATTACCGTGAGCCTTTTGGATCTTCCTTAGCAATATTACTTGGCACCTTCTTCTAGTTGAGGGTGATTGGTCTTAAATACTTAATATGTAGCAAGTGGCTTGAGGTTTTTTTTGTCTGGATAAGTTATCATTGCATAATCTCCAATGATAACATTTTTTTTCATAAGTTGCAAGTACAATATACGTAATTAAAATTATTTCTTATGAATGACTATGTGATACATTATCCTAAACAAGGTAAAGTTGATCGCTTTTTCCCAAGGCAGACCATCGACGGTGCATGGTTCCTTCCATCCTGACACAATGCACATTATGTGATTAAATGCATCATTACTAAATTCTGTTTTAATCATGATTTGTATTGTAGAATTGTACATGATCCTCCTGTTAATCCTGGTGGTTTTAGTAATCTTTTACCCGGGCCTGCTGCGGGAATGTATCGTCCGAGGTATTTTACAGTCTCAAGTATTCTGCTTGCTGATTGTTTCATTTTCTGTACGATTTTTAGTTCCAGTTATGAATGTGTATAACTGTGTTTTATGTATCTTTCAGGAGTGGTTTGGGTTATAGAAGCATGCTTTTGGGTCAGTATGAATTCTTGTTAGATATACTTCCAAGTAAGCATGCTTTCATTATTCTGGAATATAATTTATTTACGACATGAAACAGGACTTAATGACCCTGGTTGGTCACGTGGAGTTGATGATCCTGTGTTCCATTGGAATAGGGGTGTACCTCAAGGTGCTCGTTATGATCCAATCGGCCCCCCTGGTGTTCCTGGTTTTGGGCCATATAGATTTGTAAGGTATGTGGTAACTAATGCAGATTGCGATACGAGTGTGCATTCTCTATATAAAGCATAGTTCATTGCATAAAGCATAGTTCATTGCGTAATCCCATTTTTCAAATATTCCTCGTAAAATTTTAAAATCTCAGGTTATAAGCTTTCTAGTAGTGTGTGTTATGTTACCTATTATGGGAAGTGTAACATAGTTTGAAATCCTACTGATTCTGCTTTCGTAGATGTTTGTATGACACTGGGTAAGATTAGATTGATTGACCCCTTTGCAGGGGTTTGGCAGCCTTATATGGGAAATGCATTTGTAGTGAATTATGATATACTGGATTTGAATATGCATGTTTCTCAAATGGTTTCTTCTAGTATGTATTGGACTAGATTTTGTTTTGGTGCATTAGTGGGAGTGTTAAGCAGTGGGAAATTTATTAGCAACACCCAGAATTTACCATTTTTCATTTTCAATTTGTTTCAGGAATCCTCGGAGGCCAGGTCGTGGGACTCATCCGGATGTCCAACATTTTGGTTCGGATGAATTCATTTAGAGTTGACGGTGACAGAAAAAAATAGCACTAAAAATCATAGAAAACGGGTGATAATGGTAGAAGCAACGGCACCTGAGTGGTGTAGATTGTATATACTGGCATATTCTCACTACTTTTTGTGTTTGCAAATGGGGTTTAGACTGGCACTATGCTAGAAATGATGTGGATGATATATATATATATATATATATATGTAAATATAGGGTAACGATAAGGTGGGCGATGTCGCCCACCATACAGTGAGCGACAAAAAAGAGTTTTAAAATCAAGAAATTGTTAAGAGGTGACGTTTCTATAGTAAAGGAGTTTCTAACTTATTTTGTATTTATTTTTTGGTAAGCATTTATGTTTTATCTTTTGTTTTAGGTGAAAAAACTGTAGTGCATGAAAAGGTAGAGTGTGAAAGATATATGCACTTCATTAGTGAGTGTGATAAATTTTTAAAATAATTAAGACAATGTTTTGTCATACATAATTTGAATAAGCTTTATTTGGGTCCAACAACGTGTGCCCCGTCGTGCCATGAACGGTTTCCGCAGAGTTTCATCGCTGGGGTCGATGAGGATGCAGACAAGAAAAAGAAATCGCTGCCGAAGATTACTGGATCCCCCTCCATATGATATTTAATTTTAAGTATAATCGAGAGAATTCGAACCCTATCTCTCGTAAATAAAGGAAGATTCTGTTAATTGATTTTCAAATGCACAGAGAATGTTTATCAAGTACAATATATTGTAGGTAAGCAAATGAAGTAACAAACATTGAAATTCACTAAACATATATTCTTTGCGTTTTATTTACTATATATATATATATATATATGTATATATATATTCTTTGCGTAGTAGCTGGAAGTACAAAATATATTCACAACTAAAGAATTTATTCTTATACTAATTTACTAATAAGATAAATAGAACTTTTTTTTTCTTTTTTTTTTTCCACAATCAAAGTAAAATTTACTCATTGCTTTTCTAGAATTACTCGATCTCTCTCCCGCTCACTTTCTTAATTTCTTCATAGCCGTCTCGTCTCACAGCCAGGAGCTCTTCACACATAACCAGGTAATTCTCTATATCTTTTCTTTTTTGTTATATATTTTTTCTGGGGTTAATTCACACTGGATTTATTTCCATAATTATTTCAATTACACTAAAATTAATTTTATAAATAAATGGCATGGTGCGCAGAAGTGGACATGTTATTATTAGTACGGACGGTCTGGTTTGGTGTTTTTGGGATAAATACTACTATTTAGTGCAATTTAGGTTAAATAGTCAGCTACTTATAATATATTATATTTATATATTATGTTAGTGTGTGAGAGAGCTAGCACGAGAGTATAGTCCGATCGAGTGAGTTTAAACGCCAAATGTTCCGACTGGGACTAATTACTATACTGTTCTACGACGTACCAAACATGGCAAAAAGAAATAAAAATAGTGTATCCTTTACTTTTCTAGTATTTTTTTTTTCTATTTTTGTGGGACTGATCCACCGTTTCTAGTATGAAATCCAAGTTCTAGTGTCCGTTTCACTTCTTGTACCGCCGTTAATGGAGTCCAAGCCGTTAGCTTCAAAGCCTGTGTCTTCAGCCGGCAATACCTGAGTAAAATCTTCGAGACCCACTTCCCATTCGCTCTCAAAGACCACCCTTAAAACCACGCCTTCATATTTTTTATCAAATACTGCAATGAAACACTGTAGCTTTCTTGAAGCTTCTATTTTCTCTCCCATAAGGTATCGAAGTTTATGTCTTTGTATGTGCGGTTTTATTTTTAAATTGATCACTGAGCATTGTATTTTGTTTATTTTCTTAGCAATATGACTTGCCACCTTCTGCTATTTGAGGGTGTTTGGTCTTAAATACTCAATATGTAGCAAGTGGCAGGAGGTCTTTTTCTGAGGATAAGCTATCTTTGCATAATCTCCCTTGATAACTTTTTTCCATAAGTTGCAAGTACAATATATGTAGTTAAAAGTTAATTCTTATGAATGACTGTATGTGCTACATTATCCTAAACAAGGTAAAGTTGATCGCCTTTTTCCCAAAGCAGACCATCGAGGGTGGTTCCTTCATCCCGACACAATGCACATTTATTATGTGATTAAATGCATCATTACCAAATTGTGTTTTACTCATGACTTGCATCGTATCATGCTTTGTAGAATGGTATATCCTCCTGTTAATCCTAGTGGTTTTAGTGATCGCCTACCCGGGCCTGGAGCTGGAACGTATAGTCCGAGGTATTTCACAGCCTCAAGTCATTCTGCTCGCTGATTGTTTCATTTTTTATACAATTTTGGGTTCCAGTTATGAATGTGTATAACTGTGTTTTATGTATCTTCAGGATTGATTTTGGTTCTGGAAGCATGCATTTGGGTTAGTATATGAATTATTGTCTGTTTGATATACTTGCACGTAAGCATGCTTTTATTATATTCTAGAATATAATTTATCTATCATGTGAAACAGGACCTAATGACAGTCGTTGGTCACGTGTATTTCGTGAGCTTGACTCCTTTGGAGGATTACCGTGAGCCTTTTGGATCTCCCTTAGCAATATTACTTGGCACCTTCTTCTATTTGAGGGTGATTGGTCTTAAATACTTAATATGTAGCAAGTGTCATGAGGTTTTTTTGTCTGGATAAGTTATCATTGCATAATCTCCCATGATAACATTTTTTCATAAGATGGAAGTACAATATATCTAATTAAAGTTAATTCTTATGAATGACTGTATGTGCAATATATCCTGACACAAGGTACATTATGTGATTAAATGCATCATTACTAAATTCTGTTCACATTATGTGATTAAATGCATCATTACTAAATTCTGTTTTACTCATGATTTGTATTGTAGAATTGTACATGTTCCTCCTGTTAATCCTGGTGGTTTTAGTGATCTTTTACCCTGGCGTGCTGCTGGAATGTATCGTCCGAGGTATTTTACAGTCTCAAGTATTCTGCTTGCTGATTGTTTCATTTTCTATACGATTTTTGGTTCCAGTTGTGAATGTGTATAACTGTGTTTTGTGTATCTTTCAGGAGTGATTTTGGTTCTGGAAGCATGCTTTTGGGTTAGTATATGAATTATTGTCTGCTTGATATACTTGCACGTAAGCATGCTTTTATTATTCTAGAATATAATTTATTTATGATGTGAAACAGGACCTAATGACCCATGTTGGTCACGTGGAGTTGATGAGACTGTCTCCGTTGGAGGATTACAGTGAGCCTTTTGAATCTCTCTCTCTCTCTCTCTCTCTTTTTCCATAGACTGGCTATACCTGTTATTAGGGTTCTAAATTTGGCTGAATCCATTGGAATAGGGGCGTACCTCGAGTTGCTCGTTATGATCCAATCGGCCCACCTGGTGTTCCAGGTTTTGAGCCATATAGATTTGTAAGGTATGTGGTAACTAATGCAGATTGCGATACGAGTATGCATTCTTTATATAAAGCATAGGCGTTAGATTTAACTTATATCTATCTCGTTAGAATTGAATGAATAGTTTGAATCCAGCACGTCTGGTTTTAGTGGATTGCATAATCCCATTTTTGAAATATTCCTCGTAAAATTTTAAAATCTCAGGTTATAAGCTTTCTAGCAGTGTGTGTGATGTTACCTATTGTGGGAAGTGTAAGCATACTTTGAAGGCCTACTGATTCTGCTTTCGTAGATGTTTGTATGGCCTTATTGGAAATGCATTTGTAGTGAATTATGATATACTGGATTTGAATATGCATGTTTCTCAAATGGTTTCTTCTAGTATGTCTTGGACTAGATTTTGTTTTGGTGCATTAGTGGGAGTGTTAAGCAGTGGGAAATTTATCAGCAACACCCAGAATTTACCATTTACCATTTTTCATTTTCAATTTGTTTTAGGAATCCTCGGAGGCCAGGTCGTTGGACTCATCCGGACGTCCAACATTTTGGTTCGGATGATTTCATTTAGAGTTGGACGCTGACAGAAAAAAATAGAACTAAAATCATAGAAAACGGGTGATAATGCATGGTATAGAAGTAACAGCACCAGAATGCTGTAGAGTGTGTACACTAGTATATTTTCACTACTTTTTGTGTTTGCAAATGTGGTTTAGACTAGCACTATACATGCTAGAAATGATGTGAATGATATATATATATATATGTTTGCAAAATATATGTAAATATTTGTTTTTTGGGACGTTGGTGTGAATAATAATGTAGGCCTAGTTTTTTCATGCGCTACGGTTTTTTGTTTTCATTGGCGGATTAGCAGCAAATTGTAGCACTATTATGTCCTTGTTTGGCCGCATATTGAAAAAGTTAGTTTTTTTTTTTATTCGTTTTAAATCAAGAAATTGTTGAGAGACGACGTTTCTATAATGAAGCAGTTTTCAACTTCTTTTGATAAGCATTTGCATTTTATCTTTTGTTTCAAGTGAAAAACTGTAGTGCATGAACAGGAAGAGTATCAAAGAGATTAATTTATTTACTTTATTAGTTTTATAAATTTTTTAAATAATTAAGACAATGTATTATAAAATTGATAATAATTTTAAAGTTCAACTTTTAGCTGTTTAATTTTTTTATGATTATTTATTTGGTAAATTTATTGTACCACTTTATCTGTTTTTATATAATAAACTATTATGAGTTTAAATTAAATTAGATTTTTGAAAATTTTAAATTAAGGTAGATAGCAACATCAACATGGCCTGTTAGATATTAAATAGAAGCGTTAGATGAAAAGTCAATTTGATCCGAATCCGACCTTATCCCAAGTTCACACGAGTGGGTTAGCACTTAGGCGGCTACAACTTTTGTCAAACATAATTTGAGCGAATCAAAGTGGGCGGCAGCGGCGGCTACAACATTTGAGAATGGCAGGGAATGAGAGTCCACAGACTCCACACCACACACGTAGTGTCCAAGTCTGGACGCTTGGCTTAGTGTCGGTGAAGGGATAGGCACGGTGCAGTTGCTTCTTGCGAGTGCCACCGATTGGCTTTTAAAGAGTGAATCATCAATGATATGGCAATTTCGTAATACTATGGTAGTCACGTGGCCATTTATAAACTATTAAATCTATAAATGGAAACAAGATGTGGATCAGCACCAGACGGAGAAAGTGAGAGAAAAGGAGGTTGTAATCTGTGAGAGTAAAACCATGTGGAAGAAAATAGGAGCTGGAGTGCTGGTCATGTGTTTGATGTTTTGCCTCATAGAAAGCGTTGCTGCCATTGAAGCCGATTGCTATGACCAGTGCTCCACTGGCTGCGTCCAAAGGGACAGTAAGTATTCAACTTTCTTTATTTTATTTTATTTTTTTTCCGAGTTTTGCCAAGTTACTGAACACACCCAAAATTAATTGACTTCTCTTTTTGTTTTTTCTTCTTTGGGGTCAGAAAATTAGTTGAGTGTTTTATAAAATATGATGTATAATTTTGTAGCGAGTTGTAAAAATACACATATATATATATGTACATTTTTTTTTGTATTTTTTTAATTTTTTTTTATAAAAATCTATTCTTAATTATTTTTATTTATTATTATTATTATTTTGTGTAGTAGTAGTAGTCTATTATTGAATTTCATTCCTTGTTTTTGTATGTTTAATTTATGTGTAAAAGTTATACAAATATGCAGCGAGACTCATGCAGCGCTGTGATCGCAAGTGCCAGATCAGATGCGGTCCAGGTAATAATAAAGTCTCATTTATTTGGCCTTATGTTCTTTGATACTTGTTTCTCATATTTTATAAGTGCATTATTTGGTCTTTTTATGCCCTTTATTTATTATTTATTTATATTTCATGAAGAAAACGTTATATCTGAGTTTTATGTATTTATTTATTTTTATGCAAAAGTATTTGAGTTAACTGTTCTTTTGGGATATATATATATTTCCCCTAATTTTGAAGTGGCCATGCATTTTCAATTTTTTAAAACTCAGACGTTTTATTCTAATTTTGGTTTTAATGTGAATCTTCATTTTCAATTATTGTTACTTTTTTTTTTCCAATTGAGTGGTAATTTTAGTTTTGGCTTCAATGTGGTCCAAAAGATAATGAAATATCTGTGTAGAAAATTTAAAGTGTAAAACAAAAAGAAAAAAAAGAAAAGAAAAAGTCAGTGCTCTTATTTATTTATTTTTGTTTAAAAATGCGATAATAAATTACGGGTAATTAAACTATAAAGGTTAGCTATGCAGGGCCAACATAAAAACCAAAATTATAGTTGAAAAACTTCAATTGAAATATTGAAAATGTAGGGTTCATATTGAAACTACAGCCAAAATTGAAGAAAATAAAACAAAATTAGAAATATATGAAATTGAGAACGAAATAGAGGGCGTGTTTAAAAGTTGAATGCTTCAATTGCAAAATTGAAAATCAGACCCTTACATTAAAACTAAGAAAATAAAAATTGAGGGTCTCAATTTAAAAAGCTAATAATATAAGGCTCGTTCTGAAATTTTGAGCAAAATAGAGGTCCAAAAAGATGTGTTTTATCCTATTATATTGGTAGAGGGATAATATTGATGTAACTGCGTCCAAAGCTGTTCACTTTAGTCCTTTCAGAACAACAAACTCTAACTAACACATGAATTAAGCAAATTACAAATAATTAAAAATCAAAGCCGAAAATAGAAACCTTAATCACCTTATTACAATCTAAATTTGACGATTAATAGTATGGTTGATTTGGTACAGAGAAGGGTTTCAATAATCACAAAAACCCCCACTTAATTTTATGTTAAACTTTACGTGCATTAACCCTCTAGTTGCAGTTTAAAAGAAAAGAAAAGGGAAACCTTATAGAGACTCAAATTCTTATATAGATATAAATTTCTTATCTTCCATAATTTTCTTTTAATTAAAAAAGTTTGAACCTAAAATTCTTTGTGCTTTGAATTCAAAAGTTTGTAAATTTTATTTTATATATGCATAAGTTACATGACTTTTGTTTTGATGCGTTTTCAGATTATGAAGTTAAGAAGCATTCTGTGCTTTGAATTCAAAAGTTTGTAAATTTTGTTTTATATATGCACAAGTTACATGACTTTTGTTTGGATGCATTTTCAGATTATGAAGTTAAGAAGAAGCATTTTGATGAAGTTAGATTATGAAGTTGAGAAGCATTATGACGAAGTTATAGAAGGCTAAGAAAATCATCAGCAATCCCTTGTTAAATTAGTAACTTTTATCTTTTATTTTGTTTTTGGTTGTTGGTATTTACATTTCAGCAATTCCAATCATGTTTTAATAAGCAATCCAAGTTTTTTCTTTAAAAGTAAATATTACTCCCTCGTCTTATTTGGCTATTAATTTTGATACCAAATTCCGTTAAAATAAGTATGTATCATTTTCGATTCTTGGGGGCCCTGTGATGGCTCTGGTTGTGTCCTTTTCATTTCCTTGCTTTTCCCCTACAGCACCATGTATAGTGCACACACAATCAACAATCCTCCTATTAAGCTGCATTTCCCAAACACAATCGACATTAACAACAACGATTTTAATTTACAAGTTTATAGTTTGTGAAGCTATTAAGTGTGCAAGTGATTGCATTAAATAAGTACCTTCCGAAGAACAACTTTTCCTCCAGGAACAATGATCCTGCTATGCCCACCATCACAAGGCCAGAGGGTTGAAGATGGCCACAAACAATTGCCCTCGCTTTTGAACACACCAAGCAATCATGGTATTGGCCACTCCAGAAGTCACAATGCCCTACGCACCTTATTAACAATCAATTAATCATCAAATATTAATATTAATTTTCATTCAATTAATTTCTATTAAGCCATTAGTGGGTGTAAATAATAATAAATTAAAAAAATATGTATATCATGGGATGCAAGTGCCATTTATGAGAAAGGCAAATTTTGAAAAATGGTAAAATAAAAAGGGGTCTAAACTAAATAAAGAATTGGTACAAATATAGAGGAAAAAATATTTAAGGACTAATCAACCTAGTGTGGGAATTTTAATTTTTAATTTTTTTTATCAAGTAATATTCACAATTTTAGCTTTCAATTATTTTTCTTTTAACATTTTTATTTTCAATACAAAATAACTTTAAAATAAATAAATAAATTTTTATATAATATATATATATATATATATATATATAAATGCTTCCCTTTCTAAAATTGCATATATCGTAAATTGGGAATGACGTATCAAATTCCGATTACATGCATAAATTGCATATATCCTAAATTGGGAATGACCTGTCAAACACAATTACATACATTATATGTAAATGCATTATTACATATAATAAATTCTTTTGTCCCCATGGCCACTTAAAAATGGGCTATTGTGTAGGATATATAAACTGTTGTGATTCTCTGATCACTAATGACAATTAATTTGAGAGAAATAAAATCTATTTCACAAATGAATAATTACACCGTGAAAAACAAAACCAAAACTCTCAAAACACACGCTCTCTCTGGAACTCTCTCACAACTCTCTCTGGAGTTCTCTCCTCTCTGGGATTCAGAATACATGATACAAATGGGGAGGGTTCTATTTATAAGCATACATAGTCGGTTACTGTACAAGTTCTACAACACTCTTACGTAAACCGACTTAATTACCAGCTAACATACAGCTAATAACAGCAGCCCTCTTTGACTGAACTTGCAGCCCTCTTTGAACTTGGGTGGCAAGTTGGTGGCAGCAAACTTTGAACATGCATGGCGGCTGGACTTCCAACAATTCTCCCCCTCTAGCCGCATTCAAAAAAAACTGATGATCATATGCCATCTATTCCAGTTATGTCTCTGCATAACTCTAGTTTTTCCCAAGTGACTTCCTAATGGAACTCTGACTGGTTTGACATTATCCATGCTGAATCTCTTTATCACCCGTTCAACATACTTCTCCTGAGATAGCCACAACCTTTTCTTCTTCCTATCTCTGACTATTTGCATTCCCAAAATCTGTTGAGCTGGTCCTAAGTCTTTCATATCAAATGACTTAGAGAGTTCCTTCTTCAGCTAACTAATCTTCGCTGCATTTTTTCCAACAATCAACATGTCGTCCACATATAGTAGAAGTGCAACAAAATTTCCATCCTGAAATCTCTGAAAATAAACACACTGATCTGCAGCAGTCCTTTTATAGTCTTGATTTACCATGAATGAATCAAACTTCTTATACCACTGTCTCGGTGCTTGTTTAAGACCATACAAGCTCTTCTTCAGCTTGCATACAAGGTTTTCTTTCCCTGAAACCTCAAACCCTTCTGGCTGCTCCATATAGATTTCTTCATGTAGATCACCATGAAGAAATGTTGTCTTTACATCCATTTGTTTAAGCTCTAAATCCAAACTAGCTACCAATCCAAGAATGATACGAATTGAAGCTATCTTTACAACTGGTGAAAATATCTCGTCAAAGTCAATTCCTTTCTTCTGAAGAAATCCTTTGACCACCAACCGAGCTTTGTGTTTCACCACTTTTCCACTGCCGTCTTTCTTAAGCTTGAACACCCATTTATTTTTCAGTGCCTTCTTTTCTTTCGGAAGCTCAACCAACTCGTACGTATTGTTTTTCTTCAAAGATTCCATCTCATCTTTCATTGCTAGCAGCCATTTTCTTCTGTCTTGATGAGATACAGCTTCCTGGAAACTCTCTGGCTCCCCTCTTGATGCGGAATATACTCGATTCGAATATCAGTTGACGGAATCTACCTCGTTCGATCTCATTGGCTAGCCATAGGAGATGTACTACTGCGGTGGAAGGATTGAGTCTCCCGCTTCGGATCCTCTTCTTCTTCTCCTTGTTCTGCTTCTGGTATTTCTTCATGCACCTCATTACTGTCTGTGGCAGGGTGTGCAGGTACATTATCTGGAACTAAATCTTGGGCACTATCTTTTGAATTAGAAGACATCATGGGCTTTTCAATGTCTTCTATTGTCTGGTTTTCATGAAACACTACGTCTCTGCTTCTAATAACCTTTTTCGTCTTTGGATCCCATAATCTGTATCCATATTCTTCATCTCCGTATCCTATAAAGATACATGGGGTAGTCCTCGCATCGAGCTTCTGTCTGAGCTCCTTAGATACATGTACAAAAGCTAAACAACCAAATACTCTTAAATGAGAGTAGGAGGGATGCTTACCAGACCAAACTTTCTATGGAATTCCAAAATTCAATGGGCCGGCGGTGATCCATTGATTAGATAACAATGCGCGACGGCTTCTCCCGGAATGGCTTTGGCGGCCGCCATACTAATCATACTTAACCCTTTCCATGATTGTCCGGTTCATTCTCTTACTCCATTATGTTATGGGGTTTGTGGGACCGTCTTCCGTAATGAATCTTTGTATACTGCGGTAGGCATTGAACTCCCTGAAGTGTACTCGCCCATTATCGATCGGAGCCCTTTTTCGGTTTCGCGTTACCATGGCATGAAACGACTTGAAGTAATCCGATCTTGATCCTTCGTCACGAGAAAATACACCCACACCTTCCGGAAGAATCATCGATGAAAGTCGGAAAATACCTGTTGCCACATAATGATTCCACTTCCATGGGACCACAAACATCAGAGTGCACCAGACTGAGCAACTCTGATTTCCTCGATAAAGAGGATCTGAACGAGACTCTTTCGCTACCAAATAAGCGTAATTGCAAGGATTGCATAGCATCCTTGGAAGCGATGATAAGCTTCTTCTTGCGGGTTGCGAAACCTTTCACTCATGTTCAGAAGTCTCGGTACCCAAATTTTGAGGCGATCTCCTTCATGATATTGATTTCACGCATATCTTCACATGAGTTTTATACAACGATCTACAAATATGTCATCGGGCGACAACTATGGCACCTTTCGTCATTTTCCATGTGCCTTTGCTGAAATGGTTGTCGTAGCCTTCCCTGTCAAAGACTATTCCCGAAAGTAGATTAAGCCGAAGATCTGGAACATTACGGACATCCTTCAAAGTAATTGTACACCTTACACTTGTTTTGATTTGAACATCACCAATTCCCATAATTTTTGCAGAACTGGTATTTCCCATCTTCACGATGCAAAGTCCAAACTTTGTACATGTTGAAGAACTCTCTATATGGAGTTACATGGTAAGATGTTGCTGTGTCGACTACCCATTTGACATCTTGACATGAAATGTGAAGGCATGTTTCTTTTTGAGTGGAACAATATGCCACCTCTCCGGTAACAGTGACCAATGTTTCTCCATCATTTTTCGGCTGATTGGTCTTCTAATTTTTCTCTTGTTGCAACTTTCTGCAGTTCTTTCTTAGATGTCCCTCTATTCCACAGTGGTAGCACTTGTAAGTTGTCTTCCTTCCACGTGGATCGCCCGCTTTTCTTACGCCTTTCCACCTACTTTGAGTTCCACTTTGCCTCCTTCTCCTGCGTGGCGAGGCATGGTGATTAACCCGCATCCTTTCTCCAGCCTCCTCGTTGAGCAGGCATCATTAACCATTGACATAGTAAGTTTGCCATTGAATTACCGGTAGAAACTACTAGTGTTTCATGGGAAGTGAGCTAAGTAGTAGTAGGGCTGTTCTTCATCTCCTAACTTCAAGTCCACCGCGTATAGTTGATTTGCAAACTCGAAACTCATTTGGTGTGCTCATTCTGAAGTTCCACCGTAGTTTTGAATTCACCAAGCCATCAATAGGGCTTTATTAGAAGCGGTTTGGCGGTACATGTCCTCCAACTTCTTCAAAGGGCATAAGCGTCATCTGCTGCTGCATGGTGGAAGACAACGTGATCGATCCACGCCAATTTGACCAATCGTTTTCCAGTTCATTTTCTTCCACTCTCCTTTTGGCGGGGTTAGGATTTTCCCTTCAACTCTAGAGGATCGAATAGATCTCTTTGACTAAGAAGATCTTCCATCCGAGTCTCCATAGTGTATAGTTGGTGGCGATAAGCGATCATTTCGAGATGACTCTTCCATGACATTTCTACTTCGAATGACTTGATAAAAATCTGGTTTAAGCGGGTGCCGTTGTGTCCGGATCGGTAGAAAAGATGGTTTTGACTCCCAGTCAAAAATCAAACTTAAAAATATTTGGGGCAGAATTATAATTTACAAAACTTTTGGGGTCAAATTATAATTTCACAAACTATAGTGGTCAAATTATAATTTCCAAAAGTTCAGGGGTCAAACTGTAAATATCAGAAATTATAAGGACCAAATTGCAATTTCTAAAAATTTCAAACAGTGGCGGCGTGGTAGATGGCGTGGCACCTGGCGATAATGGCGTGGCGTGGTGATGACTCTGACAGTGTCTTGATGTGTGTGCACGTGGCAGATGACGTGGAGATGACTAAGCAAATCTGCTGATGTGGCTGATGACGTGGCAGGTACTGTAGCTCGTCTTCAACCTCCTGACGTACTGTAGCATATTTTGTAGCATATTCATTTTATCCTTATCACAGACCTGTATAATTTTGAGATATTTAGGACCTGCAAAATGGCAGGTCGGACCTGCCAAACTGTGGGTCCTAAATCTTTTGTTTTTCTTTTTTTTACCCATTTTGTCTATTCATATCTGCTTGTATAATTTTTATTTATTTAGTGACATATTTTTCTATAAAATTACATCAATTTGTGAGCATTTTGGCTTCTGAATCAAGTCATTTCGATTAATATTGAATGAGATATGATTTTTATAAAATAGCAGGTCGGACCTGCCATTTTATTTAGAAGCATAAAATGGGAGGTCAGGCAAAAGCAACAGTCACAACTCTCATATTATTTTACTAGTTTGTCATTTATGCATTGTATAATTTTTATTTATTTAGTGATATACTTTTCTATAAACTACATCAATTTGTGAGCATTTTGGCTTTTGAATCAAGTCATTTCGATTAATATTGGATGAGATATGATTTTTATAAAATGATATGTGGGACCTGCCATTTTATAAAATTATATACCATTCGATATTATCGAAATGACTGATAGCAAATATTATGTAATTTATAGAAAAGTATGCCACTAAATAAATAAAAATTATAATATGAAAAAGACAAATATGTAAAAATAAGAAAAATATGAGAGTTAGGGCCTGTTTTGACCTCATTTTAGTCCTAACCTTATTTTTTTATATACTTTGTCTATTCATATCTCCTTGTATAATTTTTATTTATTTTGTAGCATATTTTTCTATAAAACTACATCAATTTGTGAGTATTTTGGTCTTTGAATTAAGTCATTTAGATTAGTATTGAATGAGATATGATTTTTATAAAATAGCAGGTCCTAACTCTCATATTTTCCTTATTTTTGTTTACATACTTTGTCTATTTATATCTCCTTCTATAATTTTTATTTATTTAGTATCATATTTTTCTATAAAACTACATCAATTTCTGAGCATTTTGGTTTTTGAATCAAGTCATTTCGGTTAATATTGAATGAGTTATGATTTTTATAAAATGGTCGAACCTGCAATTCAAAAGCCAAAATGCTCACAAATTAATGTAGTTTTATAGAAAAATATGCCACTAAATAAATAAAAATTATCTGAGATATGAATAAACAAATATAAAACAAATAAGGTTAGGACTACAAATGGTAGGTCAGGCACCGTAGTCCTAACTCTCATATTTTTCTTATTTTTTACATACTTTGTCCTTTCATATCTGCTTGTATAATTTTTATTTATTTAGTGGCATACTTTTCTATAAAACTACATCATTTGTGAGCATTTTGGCTTTTGAATCAGTCATTTGATTAATATCGAATGAGATATAATTTTATAAAATGGCGGTCACATATCATTTTATAAAAATCATATCTCATCCAATATTAATGAATGATAGCAAAATGCTTCAAAATGATATAGTTATAGAAAAGTATATCACTAAATAAATAAAAATTATACGCAGTATGAAAAGACAAACAAACAAAATAATATGAGAGTTAGGACACGTTTGGCGGTCGACTACCATTTTAAATAAAAAAATGGCGGTCCGGCTATTTTATAAAAATCATATCTCATTCAATATTAATCGAAATGACTTGATTGAAGCCAAAATGCTATAGAAAAATTTATAAATAAATAAAAATTTAATATGAATAACAAAATGGGTAAAAAAAAAAGATTTAGGACCAGGTTTGGCCGTCCGCCATTTCAGGTCCTATCTCAAAATTATACAGGTGATAAGGATAAAATGAATAGTTTGGGTAGATTTTACAATGGTTAAAAAAAAGAGGTATTTTTCAAACTTGTATTATTTTGGTAGGCATTTTTGTCAATTACCCTTAGAAAAGTACCGAAAGCACATGGCTAGGACAAAGGTGATGGCTAGAATAAGATTGGACAGGGCAACAACATCTGTTGTTGTTGTTAAAGCTGACAGTGACCCCCTGCAATTCATTGCCAATATATTGGTCTCATAGAGCTCACAATAATATTATTATTCAAACATAAGTAGATCAACAATGAAAACCATTTCATTTAATTATAAACTTTACTAGCATTTTATACAGGTACATAAACCAAAGGAAAGGAAAACTAAAATAAAAATGGGCAATGCATACATACCCAAGTAAACCATGAGAAAAGCTTGGAGCAGTATAATCCATCGAGCTTTTACCAATTTTTCTGTGAAATAATTATTTATATATAATAAATAAATGTTAATCTTAATTATTATATGAATTTACATGAGAAGATTTACAATTGCGAGTAGTGAATGAGTTAAAGGCGGTGATAGTAATGGTAGCAATTTAGATTCCATATGCGGTCATGAACATTTTGTACAAATTGGCGGTTGTTGATGGTATGCACGAGGATTCTCGTTGCTTATACTATGTGCCTATCTTTGTTATGCTTCTGTGCTCTCTTTTCAAATACATTTTCTTTGAAATATATATATATATCTTTGAAATATATATATATATATATATATAAAAAGCGATATAAAAACATATAAAAATAAAAATGTAAAAAAGATAAAAAAATGAAATAAAAAGGGAATTGATAGACGACAAGCCTACAGCGACATCATCGCCCACCGTAGCAATCTCGAAATGTACTTAAAAATGAAAGAAAAAGAATATAGAGGCCAAAGTACCGTTCAAAAAAGAGAGCAACAAGAAGCATAATGGCAGAGGCACATATGAGACAATAGGTGACGGGGATCCTTAAGTCTATACCATCAACAACTGCTAGCTTGTACAGAATGTTCATGACGGCATATGAAATTTGAATTGCCACCATTAACATCACCAGCTTCAACCCTTTCACTGCTCGGCAATTGTAGTCGATTACTGTACAAGTTCTACAACACTCTTACGTAAACCGACTTAATTACCAGTAACATACAGCTAATAACAGCCCTCTTTGACTGAACTTGGGTGGCAAGTTGGTGGCAGCAAACTTTGAACATGCATGGCGGCTGGACTTCCAACATAAACAACGTATTGAAGAATATTTATATAACATAAAAGGTCATTAACAAAGAGTGTATAATATGGTAAAGCAGTGAGCCACCGAGAAAGTGACAGTAAGTAGCCTAATATTCCACCCCAACTTCCATTTGTTCCATTCCCTCTCCATGCAAAGAGCGAAAGCTAGGGGCTGCATTGATCCCATTATGCACATAAGGCGATTTTCGAGTAATAGAATGGGTATCTCTTACTCATCTTTGTCTGCATTAATTAATTTGAATTCAGTAAACTATATATATATACACACACATATAATTTGTAGGAAAACAAAATTAATGAATACGAGCGGTAAGCCTGTGATTTACTGAAAATAAAAAAAAAGGGAAAAGAGAAAAGAGAAGAGAGAGATGACCTGAACATTCAACCACAGTATGCATAAGACAAACTACTGGAGAAGGTCAGAAATGAGCCCGGCAAATGCATGCCAACGTGGGTCTGCTTGGAAGCCACGTGGAAGTGTTAGTGAGGACGTAGGTCAACATGTGTTGAAAACACATCAATCTCTGGGCCTCTGTAGAACCTGAATATCATCGCCCCACCTATCCCTACCACTGTTCCCCCAACTTTTACCATCCCTGCTTTGGTTTTCACCGCACCTTTGTGTGTATATATATTAATAAAATTTAATTAATATTTGAGGACTTTACAGAGAATAAAAGTGGGATAAAAGTGGGACATATTAATTAATTATAAGAGGGGTAATTGACGAAAACGCCCATTAAAATAATATAAATTGAAAAAATATCTATATATTCTTGATCTTTTTACCCTTAATAAAAATATGTAGTATCCTGAAACATATGTATTATAGAACATGCAAATTTTTTATTTTTTACCTACTTTGTCTATTTATATCTACTTGTATAATTTTTATTTATTTTGTGCCGTATTTTTCTATAAAACTATATCAATTTGTGAGCATTTTGGCTTTTGAATCAAATCATTTCGATTAGTATTGAATGAGATATGATTTTTACAAAATAGCAGGTCTCACAAACTGATGTAGTTTTATAGAAAAATATACTCCTAAAAAATAAAAACTATACAAGTAGATATGAAAGGACAAAGTAGGTAAAAAAAAAGATAAAAAAATGAGAGTTAGGACCTGCAGTTTGGCAGGTCGGACCTGCCAAACTGCACGTCCTAAATCTTTTTTTACATATTTTTTCAATTCATATCTACTTGTATAATTTTTATTTATTTTGTAGCATATTTTTCTATAAAACTACATCAATTTGTGAGTATTTTGGTCTTTGAATTAAGTCATTTAGATTAGTATTGAATGAGATATGATTTTTATAAAATAGCAGGTCCTAACTCTCATATTTCCTTATTTTTGTTTACATACTTTGTCTATTTATATCTCCTTCTATAATTTTTATTTATTTAGTGTCATATTTTTCTATAAAACTACATCAATTTTTGAGCATTTTGGTTTTTGAATCAAGTCATTTCGGTTAATATTGAATGAGTTATGATTTTTATAAAATGGTGAACACGATTCAAAGAAAATCTTCAAATTAATGTAGTTTTATAGAAAAATATGCCACTAAATAAATAAAAATTATACAAGGAGATATGAATAGACAAAGTATATAAAACAATAAGGTTAGGACCTACAAAATGGTAGGTCCGACCTGCCAAACTGTAGGTCCTAACTCTCATATTTTTCTTATTTTTTACATACTTTGTCCTTTCATATCTGCTTGTATAATTTTTATTTATTTAGTGGCATACTTTTCTATAAAACTACATCAATTTGTGAGCATTTTGGCTTTTGAATCAAGTCATTTCGATTAATATCGAATGAGATATAATTTTTATAAAATGGCAGGTCCCACATATCATTTTATAAAAATCATATCTCATCCAATATTAATCGAAATGACTTGATTCAAAAGCAAAATGCTCACAAATTGATGTAGTTTATAGAAAAGTATATCACTAAATAAATAAAAATTATACAAGCAGGTATGAAAGGACAAACTAGGTAAAATAATATGAGAGTTAGGACCTGCTGTTTGGCAGGTCGGACCTACCATTTTGAAGGTCCTAAATAAAATGGCAGGTCCGACCTGCTATTTTATAAAAATCATATCTCATTCAATATTAATCGAAATGACTTGATTCAGAAGCCAAAATGCTCACAAATTGATGTAATTTTATAGAAAAATATGTCACTAAATAAATAAAAATTATACAAGCAGATATGAATAGACAAAATGGGTAAAAAAAAGAAAAAAAAAAGATTTAGGACCCACAGTTTGGCTGGTCCGACCTGCCATTTTGCAGGTCCTAAATATCTCAAAATTATACAGGTCTGTGATAAGGATAAAATGAATAGTTTGGGTAGATTTTACAATGGTTAAAAAAAAGAGGTATTTTTCAAACTTGTATTATTTTGGTAGGCATTTTTGTCAATTACCCTTAGAAAAGCGAAACATTTGGGACAAAGGTGATGGCTAGAATAAGATTGGACAGGCAACAACATCATTGTTGTTGTTAAAGCTGACAGTGACCCCCTGCAATTCATTGCCAATATATTGGTCTCATAGAGCTCACAATAATATTATTATTCAAACATAAGTAGATCAACAATGAAAACCATTTCATTTAATTATAAACTTTACTAGCATTTTATACAGGTACATAAACCAAAGGAAAGGAAAACTAAAATAAAAATGGGCAATGCATACATACCCAAGTAAACCACAGAGAAAAGCTTGGAACAGTATAATCCAGTCAAGCTTTTACAAGCTCTTCCTGTGAAATAATTATTTATATATAATAAATAAATGTTAATCTTAATTATTATATGAATTTACATGAGAAGATTTACAATTGCAGAGTAGTGAATGAGTTAAAGGCAGTGATAGTAATGGTAGCAATTTAGATTCCATATGCGGTCATGAACATTTTGTACAAATTGGCAGTTGTTGATGGTATGCACTTGAGGATTCTCGTTGCTTATCGGCTCCTATGTGCCTATGCTGTTATGCTTCCTGTTGCTCTCTTTTCAAATACATTTTCTTTGAAATATATATATATATCTTTGAAATATATATATATATATATATAATTAAAAACAGTATAAAAAACATATAAAAATAAAAAATGTAAAAAAAAGATAAAAAAATGAAATAAAAAGGAAATTGATAGACGACAAGCCTACAGCGACATCATCGCCCACCGTAGCAATCTCGAAATGTACTTAAAAATGAAAGAAAAAGAATATAGAGGCCAAAGTACCGTTCAAAAAAGAGAGCAACAAGAAGCATAATGGCAGAGGCACATATGAGACAATAGGTGACGGGGATCCTTAAGTCTATACCATCAACAACTGCTAGCTTGTACAGAATGTTCATGACGGCATATGAAATTTGAATTGCCACCATTAACATCACCAGCTTCAACCTTTTCACTGCTCGGCAATTGTAAATCTTCTTCATCTCCATTTTTCTGCGACCCAACAAGTTGACGTTATGAGAGTTTTTTTTTTATTGAAAACAAAAATGAAATGATGGAGTAGTGGGTTGAAAGACTGCTTAAATTAGGGCATTTATTACGACACACTTGTTTCAAATGAATAAAATTAAACAAAATGATAAAACAGAAGGTGAATTTGCTGTCATTTTTGAGTTGGCAATTAAGACAAATGTTATTTCCTTCAAAATAATAAAAATAAAACTGTCATATGTTATATATATATATATATATAATGTTTTGTTATTTTTTCCGAACTATTATTATATAAATATGGTCAGATCATTAGCCTCTAGGGTCCTACACTCTCCTACACAGTACTTCCAATATTTAATCATCTAATTATCCTCATACACCACCCACATGCTCTTTATCACAAGATGAAAAATGTGCTTTCTTAAATTACTCGGTCTTTTTATTTAGAAATACATGCATTTTGTATAGATGTCTGTTTGTGAGAAAAGCAGTTCAGTATTTAAGCAGAACTGTGCTCATTGGTTGGTTGGAGTACCAAAATGTTGTTTGTGCACCAACCTCGAGGTCATAAATTCCATTTCAAGGGGGATGACTAGTGTATTTTGAAATTTGACCAATTCTACTGTTTCTACATATACATGATACCCATATGAGTTGAACCTCAAGATTGAAGATTGCATCTCCATCCAATTGTTGCATCTCTACTCCCTTTATTTCCAACCTAACAAGTTAGTGTTATGAGAGGGCATCTATTACGACGCACTTGCTTCAAATGAATAAAACTAAACAAAATGACAAAATAAAGGTGAATTTGCAATAATTTTTGACTTGGCAATTAAGACAAATGTTATTTCTTCCAAAATAAAAAAAAAATTAAACTTAAAGTCATATGTTATATATATATATATATATATATATATAATCTTTTGTTATTTTTTCCGAACTATTATTGTATAAATATGGTCAGATCATTAGCCTCTATGGTTCTACACTCTCCTACACAGTACTTTCAACATTTAATCATCTAATTATCCTGATACACCACCCATCTGTTCTTGATCACAAGATGAAAAATGTGTTTTCTTAAATTGCTCGGTCTTTTCATTTAAAAATACATGTGTTTTGTATAGATGTCTGTATGTGAGAAAAAACAGTTAAGTATTTAAGCAGAACTGTACTCATTGGTTGCTTGGAGTACCAAAATGTTGTTCGTGCACCAACCTCTAGGTCATAAATTCCATTTCAAGGGGGATGACTAGTGCATTTTGAAATTTAACAAATTCTTCTGTTTCTACATATAGATGATACCCATATCAGTTAAACCTCAAGATTGAAGATTACATCTCCATCGAATTGGTGCATCTCTGCTCCCTTTACTTCCAACCCAACAAGTTAGTGTTATGAGATGGCATTTATTACGACACACTTCCTTCAAATGAATAAAACTAAATAAAATGACAAAACACAAGGTGAATTTGCAGTAATTTTTGACTTGGCAATTAAGACAAATGTTATTTCTTCCAAAATAATAAAAAATAAACTATTATTATATGTATATGAATAAACTCATTTGTTATATATATATGTATATATATATATATAATATTTTGTTATTTTTTCCAAACTATTATTATATAAATATGGTCAGATCATTAGCCTCTAAGGTCATACACTCTCCTACATAGTACTTCCAATATTTAATCATCTAATTATCCTGATACACCACCCACATGCTCTTTATCACAAGATGAAAAATGTGCTTTCTTAAATTACTCAGTCTTTTCATTTAGAAATACATGCATTTTGTATAGATGTCTGTTTGTAAGAAAAGCAGTTTAATATTTAAGTAGAATTGTGCTCATTGGTTGGTTGGAGTACCAAAATGTTGTTTGTGCACCAACCTCTAGGTCATAAATTCCATTTCAAGGGGGATGACTAGTGTATTTTGAAATTTGACCAATTCTATTGTTTCTACATATAGATGATATCCATATGAGTTGAACCTCAAGATTGAAGATTGCATCTCCATCCAATTGTTGCATCTCTACTCCCTTTACTTCCAACCTAACAAGTTAGTGTTATGAGAGGGCATTTATTATGACGCACTTGCTTCAAATGAATAAAACTAAACAAAATGACAAAATAAAGGTGAATTTGCAGTAATTTTTGACTTGGCAATTAAGACAAATGTTATTTCTTTCAAAACAATAAAAATTAAACTTAAAGTCATATGTTATATATATATATATATAATGTTTTGTTATTTTTTCCAAACTATTATTGTATAAATATGTTCAGATCGTTAGCCTTTATGGTCCTACACAGTACTTTCAATATTTAATCATCTAATTACCCTAATACACCACCCACTTGTTCTTGATCACATGATGAAAAATGTGTTTTCTTAAATTACTCTATCTTTTTATTTAGAAATACATGTGTTTTGTATAGATGTCTATTTGTGAGAAAAAAACATTTAAGTATTTAAGCAGAACTGTGCTCATTGGTTGCTTCGAGTACTAAATGTTGTTTGTGCACCAACCTGGTGGTCATAAATTCCATTTCAAGGGGGATGACTAGTGTATTTTGAAATTTGACAAATTCTACTGTTTCTACATATAAATGATATCCATATCAGTTGAACCTCAAAATTGAAGATTGCATCTCCATCGAATTGCTGCATCTATGCTCCCTGTACTTCCAACCCAACAAGTTAGTGTTATGAGAGGGCATTTATTACGACGCACTTGCTTCAAATGAATAAAACTAAACAAAATGACAAAACACAAGGTGAATTTGCAGTAATTTTTCACTTGGCAATTAAGACAAATGCTATTTCTTCCAAAATAATAAAAATTAAACTTAAAGTCATATGTTATATATATATATATATATATATATATAATGTTTTGTTATTTTTTTCGAACTATTATTATATAAATATGGTCAGATAATTAGCCTCTATGGTCCTACACTCTCTTACACACTACTTTTAACATTTAATCATCTAATTATCCTGATACACCACCCACATGTTCATGATCACAAGATGAAAAATGTGTTTTCTTAAATTACTCGATCTTTTTATTTGGAAATACATGTGTTTTGTATAGATGTCTGTTTGTGAGAAAAAATAGTTCAGTATTTAAGCATAACTGTGCTCATTGGTTGCTTGGAGTACCAAAATATTGTTCGTGCACCAACCTCTAGGTCGTAAATTCCATTTCAAGGGGGATGACTAGTGTATTTTGAAATTTGATAAATTCTACTGTTTCTACATATAGATGATACCCAAATCAGTTGAACCTCAAGATTGAAGATTGCATCTCCATCCAATTGCTGCATCTTTGCTCCCTTTACTTCCATCCCAACAAGTTAATGTTATGAGAGGGCATTTATTACGATGCACTTGCTTCAAATGAATAAAACTAAGCAAAATGACAAAACACAAGGTGAATTTGCAGTCATTTTTGACTTGGCAATTAAGACGAATGTTATTTCTTCCAAAATAAAAAAAATAAACTTAAAGTCATATGCTATATATATATATATATAATGTTTTGTTATTTTTTTCAAACTATTATTGTTTAAATATGGTTAGATCGTTAGCCTCTATGGTCCTACACTCTCCTACACAGTACTTTCAACATTTAATCATCTAATTATTCTAATACATCACCCACTTATTCTTGATCACAAGATGAAAAATATGTTTTCTTAAATTACTCGGTCTTTTTATTTAGAAATACACGCGTTTTGTATAAATGTCTGTTTGTGAGAAAAAACAGTTTAGTATTTAAGCAGAACTGTGCTCATTGGTTGCTTGGAGTACCAAAATGTTGTTTGTGCACCAACCTCGAGGTCATAAATTCCATTTCAAGGGGGATGACTAGTGTATTTTGAAATTTAACCAATTCTTGTGTTTCTACATATAGATGATACCCATATCAGTTGAACCTCAAGATTGAAGATTGTATCTCCATCCAATTGCTGCATCTCTGCTCCCTTTACTTCCAACCCAACAAGTTAGTGTTATGAGAGAGCATTTATTACGATGCACTTGCTTCAAATGAATAAAACTAAACAAAATGACAAAACACAAGGTGAATTTGCAGTAATTTTTGACTTGGCAATTAAGACAAATGTTGTTTCTTCCAAAATAATAAAAATTAAACTTAAAGTCATATGTTATATATATAATCTTTTGTCATTTTTTCCGAACTATTATTGTATAAATATGGTCAGATCATTAGCCTCTATGGTCCTACACTCTCCTACACAGTACTTTCAACATTTAATCATCTAATTATCCTGATACATCACCCACCCGCTCTTGATCACAAGATAAATTTCTTTGTTCAACATCAGTTTTCATTAGTTTCTTTATTAATAATTTTGCTATAAGTTTCTAGTGTGGTAAAATATGACATCCAAAACAGAGTAGTACCAAAAATTCATGTGGTGGGCTCACTTGTCAAGTCTGACATCCAAGGCCATGATTTACACAGGTTAATTGGGGGAATGTTTCTTCTAACTTTACTTCATACAATGTAAAAAAGTTCTCCATTAACTTATTATGGGACAATAACACTAAATAACAACACTCTAATTTAGGAGCTCCAAGTTTGTCTTAGTCCTTTTATAAATGAGTAATCGAATTCATCTGAATGCAAGAATATATTTAATAATAAAAAAAAAGCATTGTGAGAGATTACAAAGATCAGCATCTTTGAAATGTTCATGGAAATTTATACATATAAATAGTATGTAAGTCGGCAATTTGGCCAAGCTAAGGCAAGAGACAACTGTTGTATTCAAAATCAAAGCAAAAGGCTTATTTCATTTAGCAAAACTCTGCTGAACCAAGATAAGTATGTTTTTGTTCATATTGGTTTGTTGTGGAAACTTCTTTCACAAAGGCATGGTTGTCAAAATCAGTACTAAGTTTCAGATCATCAGTAATTTTTACTGATTAACTATAACCACCCTTATTTTTTATTTTTGACTATGTTACCCAAATTAGTAAGGGCTAAAGTTGACTTTTATCATGTGTTACTTTTTGTTTTGACTTTTATACCGTTGGATAGAGCTCGTCGATACGAGTTCGTGGACTAGCAGCATGTTTGAATCGGAGTTACGGTTTAAAAAATATGGTCAAGAGAAGACAGTGACAAAACTATAAATATTTCAAATATAAATTATTAAGTTTATTTATCTTTTCTTCTTCTTTTTCCCCGAGCATTCTCTCTCTCTCCCTCTCTCTCTATACACTATCAAAAATAAATCGTCGCCATGTCTTCACCGTGCGTTACCAAACCTCGCCACCGCCACCATTAGAACCGCTACGTCGAATGTTATCATAACCGACCCTCCTTCCACTAGAAAAGCACTGGCAACCACCGAATTAGAACAAATTTCTATAAATTTCTCTGTCTTCCATTCGTTGAATTTCGGTGAGTTTTTCGATGAAAGGTATGTGCTTTCCCACTGTTTTTAACCTCTTGAGTCCAATTTCGAGCTCCCTTTTCTCTAAAAATACTTTATTTTACAAAAATCACAAAATTCTCTTCGAACCCGAAACTTTTCGGCCACCTCAGTTATCATCTAGTCCAATTGAAGGTAAATTCTTAATCCTTGTCTCGTGGGCTTCAATTTGGTATTTAATAATTCAATGTTGGTTAAGATTTGGGAAAAATCCAAATTTTAAAGATTTGATGTACTTTGGTAATTGTATAAATTGGACATAAGAGAACTCAAATTTGATTGAATTAAGGTATTTAATATCAATTAGAAGCTAAATTGAAGATCAATTTTGGTATTCGATAATATTCACGTATATGCACTATTCATGTATACAATACTATTTACATATACAATACTATGAAAGGCGTGATAAATTAGAAAATACCCAAATAGGAGAAAGTGAGTGCTAGGGTGAGATTGTGCAAACAAAATATTATGGATTTAAATTTGAAAATTTTTAAGTGTTTGAGAATTAATAAATGATACCTTTGGTTATTACGTAGGCTCTGTGATTAAAGCGAATACTGGAGCGGTTCCACCTACGGATTATCAGTAATAATTTGTGAGTGGATTAAATTTTACTTTTAAATTATATCTTTATATTAAATTGATTATGTTTGAGTATTGTTATAAATTAATGAATTTGACAATTTTCAGTATACTTGAATAATTATTTTAATAGTACACATATAACTGTTATTACGAGAAATATCTATTTAAATACATATTGGTTATTAAATGTGATTTTGGAGAATTTATGTTGGTATGATTACAGAAAAATATTGAGTTTGGCTGTTAAATATGTTTTATACCGTGAACATTGTTGTGTTACATTTCCTTCAGTTAATGTACGCCATGTGTCGCCTGGATATAGTGATTAACTTGTTGATGATATGTATTTCGTCCCCTTACGGGTAGGCTGGACGATAATTGCTATATATTTCGTCCCCTCATTTGTCTATGCGCGACACGAGGTTGGACTATGATCCATCTCTGCTATGCCTTGAGACGCCAAGGGTAGTATGATAACTTTTCCCCTCCCCATTCATCTCTACTATGCTTTGGAACGCTAAAGGTAGTATGATAGTTTCCCCCTCCCCCTATGATTTTGGATTGTAACTTGGCATATAATTTTTCATCGGTTTTGAGAGATTTTCTTATATTATTATTTACTGTGATTATAAAATTTTATTTTATAAAGTATTGATTATTATTATTGTTCTCATTAATGTTAAAACTGTTACTATGAGATTATTAGATTATTTAATAGAATTTATTCAAATTGTTACATAAATTATTTACACCATTAGTAATGGATCTACTCACTGAGCTTATCTCATTAGTTTCTATTCTGTTTTGTTTAAATTTTTAATAGATTTTCAGCTGACTCTGGTTGGATCTCCACTTAAGGCATCACCGCCCCTATATTTTCGACACTTAAGAGTTTTTTGTTATCATTGTAATAAAATTTTCATTTTCTTTTGAATTTTATTTGTGTATTTCATTTTTATTACTATTTTTGAAAATCATTTAGATTGCTCTGATAATATCTCAAGTTAGTACCAAAGTGTATTTTATATTAGATTTCTTATTATTTTGAAATTTATCATGTTTACTAGTTAATCTATTGTGGAAAATCCAATGGTATTTGTTGTGACTACTAAATGCATAATTTGGAAATGATTTTATTTGCAGGTACAAAATTGGGTTAAACCAAGTTTTAGGGATGTTCTACTAAAATTTCTGTAGAAATTTTAATAGGATTTTTCCGATTCGGAACCCATCTCATGTACGATCTTGTCATTAACCCTCTAGTTGAAGTTTAAAAGAAAAGGGAGACTCAAATTCTTACATAGATATAAATTTCTTATCTTCCATAATTTTCTTTTAATTAAAAAAGTTTAAAACTAAAATTCTTTGTGCTTTGAATTCAAAGGTTTGTAAATTTTGTTTTATATATGCACAAGTTACATGACTTTTGTTTGGATGCATTTTCAAATTATGAAGTTGAGAAGCATTCTGATGAAGTTATAGAAGGCTAAGAAAATCATCAGCAATCCCTTGTAAAATTAGTAATTTTTATCTTTTATTTTGTTTTTGGTAAACTGTTTTTGGTTGTTGGTAATTTACATTTCAGCAATTCCAATCATGTTTTAATAAGAATGGTTCAAAATCCAAGTTTTTTTTTTTAATAAACAATACTCCCTTATCTTCTTTTGCTATTAATTTTGATACCAAATTCCCTTCAAATAAGCATGTATCATTTTCAATGGTAGGCCATGATCATCTACAAATGCAAGCACTCTCTTCAATTTCTATGAAATTTGAGAGCAATTTGATGTATTAATTTTGATACCAAATTCCCTTCAAATAAGCATGTATCATTTTCAATGGTAGGCCATGATCATCTACAAATGCAAGCACTCTCTTCAATTTCTATGAAATTTGAGAGCAATTTGATGTATTATGATAGATAGATAGATAAACACTTATTGTTATTGATATCATTTTTCAAAAGATGCGGTTGGTACATCCTCAGTGGATTGAATTTGGGTTTCTTGGGGGCCTTGTGATGGCTCTAGTTGTGTCCTTTTCATTTCCTTGGCTTTTCCCCACAGGACCATGTATAGTCCACACACAATCAACAATCCTCCTATTAAGCTGCATTTCCCAAACACGTTCAACATTAACAACAACGATTTTAATCTACAAGTTTATAGTTTGTGAAGCTATTAAGTGTGTAAGTGATTTCATTAAATAAGTAGTACCTTCCCAAGTGCAACTTTTCCTCCAGGAACAATGATCCTGCTATGCCCACCATCACAAGGCCCAGAGGGTTGAAGATGGCCACAAACAATGGACCTCGCTTATGAACACACCATGCAATCATGGTAGTGACCACTCCAGAAGTCACAATGCCCTACACACACCTTATTAACAATCAATTAATCATCAAATATTAATATATTAATTTTCATTCAATTAATTTCTATTAAGCCATTAGTGGGTGTAAATAATAATAAATAAAATATATATATACATAAGGGGATGCAAGTGCCATTTATGAGAACTCAAAAGCAAAATTTGAAAAATGGTAAAATAAAAAGGGGTCTAAACTAAATAAAGAATTGGTACAAATATAGAGGAAAAAAATATTTAAGGACTAAAAAACCTAGTGCGGGAATTTTAATTTTTAATTTTTTTATCAAGTAATATTCACAATTTTAGTTTTTAATTATTTTTCGTTAACATTTTTATTTTCAATAACAAAATAACTTTCAAATATATATATAAATATTATATATATATATATGCATTTACATATAATGTATGTAATTGGATTTGATATATGTAAATGCATTACTTACATATAAATATATTCTTTTGTCCCCACTTAAAAATGGGCTATTATGTAGGATATATAGACAACGTATAGAAGAATATTTATATATATACAAAAGATAATTAATAAAGAGTGTATAATATGGTAAAGCAGTGAGTTACCGAGAAAGTGACAGTAAGTAGCCTAATATTCCACCCCAACTTCCATTTGTTCCAATCCCTCTCCATGCAAAGAGCGAAAGCTAGGGACTGTATTAATCCCACTATGCACATAAGAGCAGTGCTCGAGTAATAGAATGGGTATCTCTTACTCATCTTTGTCTACATCAATTAATTTGAATTTAGTAAACTAGATATATATACACACACATATAATTTGTAGAAAAATAAAATTAATGAATACGAGCGGTAAGCCTGTGATTTACTGAAAATAAAAAAATGGAAAAGAGAAGAGAAGAGAGAGATGACCTGAACAATCAGCCACAGTGCATAAGACAAACTACTGGTGAAAGCCAGAAATGAGCCCAGCAAGTGCATGCCAACGTGGGTCTGCTTGGAAGCCACGTGGAAGTGTTGGTGAGGAAGTAGGTCAACAGGTGTTGAAAGCACATCAATCTCTGTGCCTCTGTAGAACGTGAATATCATCGCCCCACATATCCCTAACACTGTTCCCCCAACTTTTACCATCCCTGCTTTGGTTTTCACCGCTAGTTTCTCCAACCTTTGTGTGTGTACATGTATATATATATATATATTAATAAAATTAATTAATATTTGAATTAGATAGAATAAAAGTGGGATATATTAATGAATTAGAAGAATACCTAAAGCAAATTGCTAGGACAAAGGTGATGGCTGGAATAAGATTGGACAGGGCAACAACATATGTTACTGTTGTTAAAGCTAAGCCCTCAATGTACAAATTTAGTGACAGTGACCCCCTGCAATTCATTGCCAATATATTGGTCTCACGAAGCTCAAAGTAATATTATTATTCAAGCATAAGTAGATCAACAATGAAAACCATTTAATTTAATTATAAATTTTACTAGCGTTTTATACTGGTACATAAACCAAAGGAAAAGAAAACTAGAATCAAAATGGACAAGAAATTAAAGTATACATACCCAAGTAAACCACAGAGAAAAGCTTGGAATAGTATAACCCAGTCAAGCTTTTCCCAGCTCTTCCTGTAAAATAATTATTTATATATAATAAATAAATGTCTTAATTATTACATGAATTTACATGAGAAACTGATAAATATATATATATATTTTTCAAAGAAAATGTACTTGAAAAAAGAAAGAAAAAGGTATGGAGGCCAAAGTACCATTCAAAAAAGAGAGCAACAGGAAGCATAACAGCGGAGGCAAATAGAAGACGATAAGCGACGAGAATCCTGAAATCCATACCATCAACAACAGCCAGTTTGTACAAAATGTTCATAACCGCATATGCAATCTGAGTTGCTACCATTACTATTACTGCCTTTAACCCATTCACGGCTCTGCAATTGTAAATCTTCTTCACCTCCATTTAGTTCCAACCCTACAAGTTAATGTTCTGAAAGTTTTTTTTGGTTGGAAACAAAAATGAAATGGAGTAGTGGGTTAAAAGACTGCTTAATTTGGGACATTTATTACGACCCACTTGTTTCAGATGAATAAAGCTAAACAAAATGACAAAAAAGAAGGTGAATTTGCTGTTATTTTTGAGTTGTCAATTAAGACAAATGTTATTTCTCCAAAATAACAAAAATAGAACTTAAAGCCATATGTTATATATATATAAAATGTTTTGTTATTTTTTTTCCTAACTATCATTATTTGAATGTTAAGGTATTCTTAAATCTATGCGTTTCTGGGCCAGATCATCCATTTGTTAATATTGATGCCATTTAATGGTTTGTTTAATCCTAGTCTGCTCACTACTGTACTGATAATATATCAAGGTGAAACTTTAGAAAATTTAGTACTCTGCCAAGCTGACGTGGCAAGGAAAAAAAAAACTAGAGGCTGTGATGTTAGTTTCATAGTTAATAAACTTTTGTACCCTTTAAATTAACCCAATTTCAATTTAGATGAACGCAAAATGATTAGAACTCTGTAAGCTGATGCGGCAAGGAAAAAAATAGAGGTTGATGAAGAGCACTCAGAGGCTATGTTGGACAGAGTGACTCATCATTAACTCTCTCTCTCTCTCTCTCTCTCTCTCTCTCTAAATATATATGTAAATGTAATTTTTTTTTAATTCATAAAATTAAAAAGACACATAAACACCTATACAGGGTTGTAGTTAGGACGCAATGGGATCAATTTTGGAATTGATTGTCTATTTTTAAACGTTAATGTCAGGTAAAAGAGAGTCTTTCAACTTGCGTGCCATTTATATAGCAATCCCTATATATAATGAATTGGATATGCCCTAATAATAGAAACGTTTGCCCCATCCCAAGTATCTACCGCTGCACAAACAAAATGAGGGCAAAAATTTTCATTTGTCATGCAAGAAGTGGAGCCATTGTACCTCCAGGCACAAGCACTGAAAGATCAACGTCTGTATTTTGACCATCCAATTGATCCAATGTAATGTAACTATTTCTCTTCTTTTTGACATTTTATTTGCAGACATTTTTCTCAATTTTATTGCCCATGACCCCTCGTATACCATCATGTAAAATTATAAACAATACGAAGTTGAAGACCTGACCAGTAAGGCGTTGAGCTATCTCTTGCAACAAAAACTGCCTCCCTCTCTACATACAAAAGGCGGCTAACTCTGTGCCTCCGTGGTGCTTGAATCATCAGTAGCTGCAGTTAAAGTAAATTAAAACCTCATGATAGAAATTGACTTTAGCAACTTTTACTGAACCATGTAAGTCTCAGTATTTGGTAGCAAAATCTGCTCCACCGTTTTATCAACTCCGAGTCATTGTATCTTGAAAAGAGTCTTCAATTTCACCACCAGCTTCCAATCCTCAATTGACAGATCATCCTGAACATTTAAAAATTACAACCAATGAGGAAAAAATAGAAATTATATAATAAAGACAAGAAAGCATATTTGAAATTTGAGCTTACTCGATAATTAGCTTTTAGCACATCAATAGAATTCCTTGAGATACGGCTGACAAGTTCATCTTCAATCTCAAAATGCCTGCCGAACATTTTTTGCTGCTCTTCAGGATTGCTGCCAATTATCTAACAAAAGCAAAACATAAAGACATAGGAGTAATGGGCTCACACTCCAAAGTTTTGAATTGCACGAAATGCACCAAGACTCCACTTTAATCACCATAACTTCAAAGGTCAAACAAGAAAAATCACAACAGCAATAGAATGTAAAATTGGCACACAGAATAGCAACTATCCTAAGTAACTAGAGTGAGGCATGAGAAAATAGATTAAAAGCATTCCCATTACTGTTGGACTGTTGGACTTTCCATAGAAAATATCATTTGATTAGATGCAATTTTGATGAACGTTTTCTTTCTATATTTTTATTATAAAAAGAACTCGACATCTCAAGTCTACATTCAGCAATAATAAGAACTCCAAAGAGGGGCATGGGAAGTAGTTGCTGAAGCAAAAAGGGAAAAAAAGAAAAAAATGAAAAAGAACAACTAATCCTAAAATTTCTGAAGGGCTGCTTGATTTTTACCATCATAATTTTCAGGTAGAATGAAAGGTGGTTGTAACTCCTTATGTACAACCATAATAACATTATTAAGCCAATCATTTCTGATAAAGGAATTGAGTCAGATAGAGAATTATGCTAGAATGTGTTTGGAAGAACAAAAGGAGAAGCTTTGGGTTTACACTATCAAGACAGAACACTCACAATTCAAGCATTTCATCTACAAAATTCTTACATTTCCCTGAATTATCTCACAGACCAAACTGAAGGGCATCAAATATACAACCAGAGGACAGGAAAATATTGTTTTGGTTAATAAAGTTATTCCTAGAAAGTTGTTTTGTTCCAAGCTAGAACTAGAAATGGAAAATATTATGCCCTAGTTGGAAGGGATTTTAAAAAATAGGGAATACTGTATGTTTATCTTTAAACCTAGACTTGTAATGAAAGAGTTGTGCATGTGTTTCAGTAGCATAGATAATAATATATGTTTAAGCTTCCTACCCTACGTTTTCTTCCTTCTTTCTGAAAGTTGCAGAAAATCTAAAAAGGGAAAAAATCAATGGAACCTAGATTCTAGCTAGCAAATAACATATTTGTGTCTACCAAGTAACTATACATGACCATCTCAATGCGTAGCAATAACCAAATCAATCAGAAAATTTATCAGATGAATGTATGAATTGTAAGAAAATGCTATTAATCTAATTTTGTTCTTAGAGAAAAAATAAAAAACTACAACAAAAAACAAATGATATCACTAAACAGACTATTTAAAAACATAGAATAGTTACAATTAACACCCCCTCTTTTATGAGTTTTGCCAATTACCTTTGTATTTTAAAAAATTACAGAAACACCCCCTTATAGTTCTTTTTTGCATCATTTACAGAGGGGGTGTTGTGTAATTTTCCCTAAAAACGAAAGGTAAACTATTTTAAGTTCTAATCCTATATACATATCAATGATTTGGAAATTTTCACATCTCATAATATTTTCATAGGGCATTTAAATAAGAAAATAAAGTTTCCTGGCATACACTTTATTCAGTAAAGATGTAACAATGTCACGTCAAGTATTGATTGAAAAGACAAAAGGAAACAAAATGAAATCAAAGCTGACTGTCATACCTTAATGGCTACTTTCTGCGCTTTCTTGGCAATGTCGACAGGTTTATGGTTATTTTCAATAGAGGTGATGCGGCCAATGTCAATAAACTCCCTTTGAGGTACACAAATTGGAGTTCCAACCTGCCAGAAGTGCAGATAGTACCAGTTATCCATACAAGTTTAATCAGCAGAATTCGAGCTTTCAAATAAATGGAACCTCATTCAAATATGTTGAACTCATAGTCATAATGGATGTGATATCTAGGTGAACACGGACAAAGGGATCAGAGTAAACATGGATTATGGCTAACATATAGGTCATGAATTAAAATGAAACAACCCAATGGGGAAAAGAGATTGAAAAACAACATGAGCTAGCCTCAAAGGGAAGAGAGAAAATAATAAATAAAGCCTGAACTCATTGTTAGCCCATGGAATTCAGGTAAAGGACATAAAAGATACACGACACATTCAATTGACTCAAACTGGATAGCCAACAAAATTCAGATAGGCAAGGAAATTTTTTGGCTAATTGTAGAAACATTAAATTCTTAATCCTTTAAGGGTAGAGAGGAAGTTTATAGTCAACATACCTCGGAAAACCCCCCCTTCCCCAAAAAGTCAATAAATAAACAAATATGAATAAACTGAACTAAATGGATACTAGATGAATGGCGAAATTGAATAGGAACTGAGAGCAAGTTACATGTACTTAAGTTACATTGTCTTTCTGTAAAATATGAATAAGTATTAGTTTATCAATAATTTTAAATAGATATAAGTCTAAAAAGTATGTTTTTCTCTTGATATTTAAGAAGAGGGGAAAAAAAAAAGTTCCATAAGATGCACTGAAACTTTCTCAAGACTAGATAATAAAAAACAACCAATCTTAGTTAGACTTATTTTGGACATACCCTTAACCTATACCTATATCGCTATATAATTATATATCATCAGATACTAAACAGCTTAAGTAAATAAGGAAGTTTAAATGACAGTACCTTAGCAATGCCTTCCAGAACATCAACCCCCAGGACTATTGGATCCTTCTTGTTGAAAATGCAGTTAGGTAAAATCTTAAGGACACATGGGAAGACAGCTTCATCAGCTGATTCTTTCTTCTTTTGCTCCTTGAGATTGTCAATATAGGCCTTAAACTGATCAAATAAGTGATAGATGATATCCGCAATAAAGATCTTTACACCCAATTCATCCGGGCCTCTGGTGTCACTTTGACATCAAATGCCAAAATTGTGGCAAACTCCTTTTTCTTTTCTAGCATTACACTGGCCTTCATGACATCCTTCTTATGTACAGGGCCTATGCTTATACCGCTTACAGGAATATTTACTTCAGGGGTCTTCAAAAACTCTAGCAATGCTTCCAAGGAGCCAAGAGTAGAAGCTTGTACACAAACTCCCTCACCACTCTTGTCAATCCTGTTCATTACTGACTTCATATCTTCCATAGCCACTTCCTTGATATCATCCAAGTCATCCTGGGGTCCTACAACATATAGACCAGTGCCAGCAATAGCATGTTCGAGGCCCTGCATGAAATATAACACATATCAAGGGAACAATTAAAACAAACTCAAAAAAAAAGTTTTAAACTTCACATTGTGGAGGATTAACCTCGACTTCTACTTATATATATTACCTGTGCTGTAATCTTGATACCTTGTGCAGCCTTAATTTGCTTATGGTGCAGATAGGTTCCCTGTAACGGACAAGAATTGAATTGTCAACTCATTCAATAATCTAAAATTCAACAGGCACAACAAGTCCAACAGTCACACCTATATATCATCTCACGTAGAAGATAAAGAAGCATAAAAAATTAAAAAAATGCACAAGTAACCAGTTTCTAGTCCAATAAGAAGAGTTTTGTACACATGTTGAGTATAAAAATCTTTCTATGCAAGGACAGTAGGGAATTGAGTATGAAAGGTGAAGCTAGTACTAAAAGGTGCAACAGGATGCTTACACTATGTAGTTGAAAATACAATAACAAGAAACACCTTAACACGGAGTTCTTTCATTGGATGGGGTGTTAATAAGGCCCGAATCGTAGTAACAATTGGTCCCTGAAAATAAAAATATAATATAATATTAAACAATACTTAGAACATTAAGTAACAAAAATTTAAAAGAATCTTACATTTGTAAAAATCACAGAATGAGCATGTTAGATCAGATTGAAAAAGGTTTAAGATGGTTGCCTGCATGCCACAAACAATTATTTGATCCCCCTCATGAAGCACGCCATTAACTAATACAACATCAATGGTTGTCCCATGTCCTTCAACAACCTTGACCTCCAACACAGTACACTGATGAACGTAATGAATTGATAGTCAGATTTTTGTTTTTCAACTTTCAACAGTTTTTTGCATTCAACCATTCAAATTTGATAGGAGATGAAATTGAAAAGAAAGTAAACCTGCACTTCATTGTTGTATGTAAGCTTCTCGACCATAGTTTTCTGACTCCATTGAACCAAGAGTAACAACAAATCTGGAACCCCTTCACCACTGAAAATACAAAAATCAGGGAATCTAGCTGAAACTGAAAGGACATTGCAGGAGAATAAGCTAACAAATTTTAACAATATGTCTTGTAGTCCATCAGTTATACCTAATGGCACTTGTAGGTATAATACTGTATGTCTCCCCCATTTCTCTATTTTTATAGTACAGTTCTGTATTTAAACCCTGTTCCTTGAACTGAGTGATGATCTGACAGTACATACAAATATGAAGATTGAACAAGGGCAATTAAACTTTCAGAAAAAGGAGAAGATTAGAATGCATGCAACCTGAGTTAGCCTCATATTGAACTCATTTTGCACATCCTTAGATTGTTGCTTCATTGTCTTCAAAATTGGAGCATTGCGGCTGTTTTTCCAACCATATAGTCTGTCTAAGTGAAAATTTGAGAAAATCAAGACAACAGAATTACACTTCAAAGAGGACAAAAAAAATAGTAAGTGGATACGTCAACTCAGAAGAAAACTATGGCTATAAGAGGCACCTTATTCAGTGCAACAATGAATTCTGTATTCCTCATTCTCAAAAGATTGAGTGATTCAATTGTTTGGGGCTCTAAGCCATGCATAATATCAACAACCAGAATTGCAATATCACATAAACTTGAACCCCGCGAGCGTAAGTTCGTGAATGATTCATGCCCAGGTGTATCAATAACCAATAAACCTGGGACCTTCAGTTTCGCATCAGCTTTCAACTCCTTCGTTCTCTCACGAATGTTCTCTGCAGGAAAATAGGTTGCACCAATCTGTTGAGTAATACCCCCAGCCTCACCTTCCTGGACATTAGTGCCTTGAATACAATCCAAAAGCTTTGTTTTACCAGTATCAACATGGCCCATAATGCAGCATATAGGAGAACGAAGGTTATCTTCACTCTTTTCAGGAGTAGCATCTTCTTTTTTCATGGAAGCATCTTTTTTCCTACTCTTTTGTGTAAGTTCAACCTCATTCTGCTTTTTCCTATTTTCAACATCCTAAGATTTTATTGGCTGAGAAGGAACAACTTTCTTGGCATCACCTGCAGGGAGGACTTTTATTTTTTATTTTTAAATAATAATAACTCAAAATCAGTAGTAGGAGACAACTCCTAGGCAATATAATTTGTAAGGCATTACCTATAGGGAAAATTAGTTCATGCAGAATTCAAATTTCAAAGCATGTATGTCAGAAACTCCCAAGTACCATTACTTAAAAAGAGATAAATAATACTCTTTTAACCTAACTGCTTCTTAATTAAAAATCTATGATACCCATTTCATAGGTTCCAGGAAAGAGGAGCAAGCATTGTACAAATAATCGTGCAAAGAAAATAAATGGGGCATGATTAACATGATTTAACTTTAAAAGATACAGTCCACGGTAGTCTTATTCTCGATAACGCAAACACAGAAATGAAAGGCCACAACTTCAGCATGATTACTACGTTATCAAGGTAATCTAACAGAGAGAAGAAAACCCATAAATGGCTTCCACATACCTAATCATGTAACTCAATTTTAATCAAAGATATAATAAGTATAGCAACATAAGCTGACCTGCACTCTTTATGTCTTTTTTCACGACAGGTTCAGGCTCAGAGTCAACTTCTTCATCAGCAAATGCACTTCTAACAGACAGATTGACAGCAGCATCGTCCCAGATTTTTGCATCCCATTCCTCCTCATCATCGTCTTCTTCTTCTATTCCATTTTCTTGCACAACCTCAGAAACCTCGGACTTGTCTTCCATATCCACTGACTCCGTCTCGTCAGCCTTAAATGATTCCACAGAATCCAAGTCGGGGACAATGTCTTGTTGGGCTTCCTCTTCCTCAATATGATCTACCTCTTTAGCAGGAGCTGCACCATTTGACTGATGGGCACTTGGTTTTGCCTTCTTTTTCTGGTACAAGGGGCGTTTAGCTGGTGCACCACCTGTATCAGCAGAAGGGAGAGGCGAACCTCCTTTACTAGCAAGAATTTGGTTTCGCATAGCCTCGAGCCTACGGGCTTCTTCCTTCTGCTTGGCAGTAAGAAGCTTTCCTTCCTGTTTCTTCTTTTGAAGCTTCTCCTTTTCCCTTTCCTTTTTCCTACGCTTAGCCTCTTCTTTTTGCCTCTCAAGTTCTTCAAGCCTCAGCCTTTCCTCTTCCTCTTTTCTCAACCTCTCTTCTTCTTCCCTTTTCTTCCTCTCTTCTGCTTCTTTTCGCCTGGCAAGTGCTTCTTGCATCTCCCTAACATGCTTTGGCAATTTCTTGTTGTCTGCAGCAGCTTTCCCCTTTGCTTCATTCTTCTTGGCTTCTGATGCTTCAATTTTCACTTCATCAACTGAAACAGCTGTTGCCTTCTTTTCCTTCTCTTTTCCTTTTTCTTCTTCTTCTTCTTCTTTGCTGCAGCAGACAATACAGATTCAACACTCTCTTCTTCTTCTTCACCATCCTTTTGTTCCTCTAAACCATCAATGGGTTCAAGTTGAACCTCAACTTTCTCCTCTTGTACTGGAGGAGCAGCAGCAGCCTTCTTTTCCATCTCCTTCTCTTTTTTCTTCTTCTTCTTCTTCGCTGCAGCAGACAATACACTTCCTACACTCTCTTCTTCTTCGCCAAATTTGTCTCCTAAACCATCAGTGGGGGCATCGGTTTCAGGTTGAACCTCAACTTTATCCTCAGCAGGTTTCGACATTGGAGGACCCTCAGCAAGGTCAAGCTCAGCAAGAATCTTATCCAAATCATCTTCTTCTTGAGCAGTCCTTCCGCTCTTTTTCTTCTTCTTTTTATTTTTAAAGTCTGCCATTCAACGCTGCTATTTCTATACAACCCTAGAATCAATCCGAAAAATTTGCATATCGGACGATACAGTTACGCGAATCGGAACGAGAAAATGAATCGCCGATTTGATTTTACCAATCAGGGAGTCCAAAGAGAGGAGGATTGAGGAGGAATAAAATGTAATCACTACCAATACTTTCCCAAAGAGCAGAGATTCGAGAAGAAAGTGAAAGAAAAAAGAAAAAAACCTACTCCTTAATTCAATACGCACCGTTTAAAGCTTGGAGGTTAAAATAGTCCAATAAAATTCCCTTCGCGAGTCCACTTCAGTGAACGCTCTTTCGCAGCTCCTCCTCCTGACTCCAAGGCGTTGTGGTGGGTGGGGTGGACTGGGGAGACTCTCCGACGTACCCGCGAGAGGAAGATCGAAATCGCTACTCATGGACTTCCACCACAACCACGTGGCAAACTCTCCGTCCTCCTCCTCCACCTCTTCCACCACCCCCAAATCGAACCCTACCGGGGCCGTCGCCGGGAACGGAGCCGCATCCACCGCCGACGACCCAATGCACTCGTGGTGGGAATCCATCTCCAAGGCTCGCTCTCGCATCCACTCTCTCTCCTCCATTTTGGATCCCTCTGTCTCTCATTCTCTCTCCTCCCTCGCCGATTCCGACCGCCCGGCCCTTTCACTCCTTTCTTCCCTTGATGCCTATACAGCCGTCTGTTCGGTCCTCTCGTCCCCTCTCTCTGGCTCCGGTTCGGACCCTCTCTGCCATTGGCTCTACGACACCTTTCTTTCCTCAGACCCACACCTACGACTCGTCGTTCACTCTTTCATCCCACTTCTCTCCGGCATCTACCTCTCTCGCATCCACTCCCTCTCCTCAGATTCACCTTCTCTCCCTTCCCTCGCCGGCTTTGAAGCTGTCCTTCTGGCTCTCTACGCCGCCGAAACCAAAGCACGGGCCGGCAAGCCCGTTGTAGTCTCCGTCCCAGACCTCTCCCAACCCTCCCTGTATCACACTCCTCGCCACAAGCCCAATTCCTACTCTCCCACCACGACGCAAACTAGGCCTTCCGTTGGAGTTATATCGCCACCTTTGGAGCCCCAGATCGCTATCAAGTCCACCAAGCGAGCTTGCATTGTTGGCGTCGCTCTAGATTTGTATTACAAGCAGATCTCACAGATGCCGGCTTGGTCGAAGCATGATTTCTGTCTGTTTGCTGCTTCCTGGGCTGGCCAGGACTGCTCTTGTCAGCGACAATTGGATGGTGAGCCCGAGATTACTAGGTTTTCGGAGATTAGGGTTTTGGAGAATGGGAAAGAAATCGACGATGCTGTTGAAGAGATGGCCCATTTGGGAATCGAGAATGGCTGTGGTAGCAGAAGTGCCAAATTGGATTCAAAGGGGTCGAGAATTCCACTGCCATGGGAGCTTTTGCAGCCGGCATTGCGAATCCTGGGTCACTGTTTGTTGGCCCCTCTTAATTCGCAGGATGTTAAGGACTCAGCTGCGGTTGCTGTGAGGCGTTTGTATGCAAGAGCGTCTCATGATTTGGTACCGCAGGCGATATTGGCGACCAGAAGTCTCATTCAGCTTGATAAGAGGGCTCGTGAGGCCGCCGTGGCCGCGGCAGCTGCTGCTGCTGCAGCCAATTCTTCGTCTAACGCAAACACACCTAGCAAATCTAAGAAACCTGAAATCCTTTTGGTTTCAAAGTGAGTTGGTTGGCTTGCTTGCTGTGAGGCTATTTACATTTGCAGGTAATAGATGTTGTTGTATAGTATTTACAAGCAGATTATTAGGTTGATGTCGTATGCGGCTTTTTGTATTCGTAGATCGTATTGTTTTCCATAATGTTAAAAGGTTTGTTTATGTGTAATTTATACGAGCTGTATTTTTGTGTATTATCGTTTTTGGGTGCGTGTTTGTTCCTCATGTTTTGATTAATGCAAATTGTTCTGAAATTGTTGTGTACTTCTGAAGAACATGCATCATTCAATTATTATTTACCCTTATCAAGATTGGCATCCTGCAATTATGTGTTTACTGTGTATTAAGTATTAACTTGCTGATGTTTTCCATATAGAAAAAAAAAATGTTGTCGTTGTTTCTTTCTTAATTCCTTTTTCTTGTGCCCTACTTCATTACATTTGGAAATTATCGAAGATGATGTGAGTTTGGTGTTAAAGGAAATGAAATATTAGTGGAAGTAAGTATTAAACTATACAAATGGCACTGAGGTCTCGACAGACTACTTAGTGGTCATTCTAAGAGGCGCGTTATTAGTGATGTCTATCATTTTGCCATTTACTTGGTTCACCACCTTATACATAAGAGCTAGGCTTTTCTATTTGATCAATCATAGGTGAGGGAAATATGAGTGTGTCCATCTACTTTTGCATGTCATTCGTTATATTTTAGTGTTAATTGTCTTCACTTTCGATTGACTTTTGGTGTCACTTCTTTCCTTTATTGATGGTAGTAATTTTGTTGTAATGAGTTTCTTATTTCAGTCATTGTAATTGATCTATGTAGTTAGCTACACTGTTGAAATTATGCATTTAGTGTCAACTGAGTAATTGATGAGCGTTAGGTTGCATTTGAAAGGGTTCAGGCAAACTTAAATGTACTGTCCTATGATGCTTAAACTAGAACTTTTCTCTTTGTTACTTCCTTTACTTTTATAGAGAAACCCTGAAGGATCATGGAACATATAATGGATGAGGATAATTCTTAGGTTTACTAGAGAACTAGAACATCTATATTTTAGGTTTAATATATATGTAATATAAGCATCTACAAAACTTCATTTCAAATTGTATGTGAAGGATTTTTTGACTTTCTATTTTGCCTCATTTCAGAATAGCTCATCCATGTGACTTGCATATACTATGATTTCTGTCAGTATAGTTGACCCTGTATCCTAGTAGAAAATTCATTTACTCCCCTAAGTTTCAAATCATAAAATGTGTTAATTCTTCCTTAGGCTTGAAATAACTATAGGCATTAAGTTACCATATTCTCAAAAGCTTAAGCCCATAAGAAATTGGTTCAGTTATGTTTATCAAGCTAATAAGAAGATTATTTGTAGTATTTGAACCCAGAACAATTGGAGGATTAGGCTTCGATACCATGTGAGGTTACTACATTTGCCAAAATCTGAAACTCTTGGGATGTGGGTTCATTTGCAGAGTAGATAGTTTTGACACTAAGAAGTCGGCATTAGGTTGAAAAGTCTTCACAATGAATCAACTGAAACCTACTGTGGTTAGTAGTAAGAGAGTTAATTGATTAGATCACTCTGAGAGCAGCCTGCAGTGTAACAAATCTCTTAGGAGTTCTATGAAGTTCTCCCTGTGTTTGAATAGAAGCTGTTTTGTTGTATTGCTGAGTATATATTATGCTTTAGAACTTGCATGTGCGTAAACTAGTGGTTGAGTCCACCCAAAACCAAAAGATCTTAGCTAATACAATGAAAAGCCTCATGTTATCATCCAAAAGTTAAGAAAAGGGACCAGACTATAAGGAATGACTTTATGATGCCAAATAAAACACGTCAAGTTTAGTGGTTTGATGCTCATGATAGTCATTTCAACCCCCTCACAAATCCTCTTTTTTTTTTTTTTTGCCTTCTCACATTCCTCAAACCACGAAAGGGTTTTGTCAAATTTGTTTGTGTGGTTGCATTATTATACATGATACATGTAATTTTGTTATAGCTGGAAACTTATGTGCTAAGGGCATAGACTTGAAAAAAAAAAATATATTAAAGCAACTGTGATTGGTTTCATCATTGATTTTGAGAATAATGGAGGAATAGACTGAAATTTGATCCATTACTAGATATTGGGTTTTGCTTGCTGTGAGGATGTGATTTTAAACGTGCTTAGGGGATATAATATTGGTGAGATTATCGAATTTTTAACAAAAATTTTTTACTACGAACCATAAAGTAATTAATAATTCATGGCCTTTCGAGCCGCTGCACTTTGATCCCTCGTGCGTGAGCTAATGGAACACCATCATTTGCGACTTCTCTTAGCAAATCAAGGGGAAACAAATAGACTAACATTGGAGTTTAAAAGGATCAAATCAAATGCCCTAATGCAAAGTGTAGTTTGCACCTTTCCTTGTATTCTAAAATAGAACCTCAATTTTGAACGAGTGGGGTCACGCAGGTTTTGGGTTTGGATTGGGTGCAGGTTCTACAAGTTAGGAATTCATTACTCCTATCCCTGTATTAGTCTTATAAATATAGAGTAGAATAATTATCTATTTCTGTATGTATAGATGATGTATTGTGAGCGTGGTAAAATGACGTGTATGCATATTTATATGTATTTTGAAAACTAAACGGGAAAGGGGAGTATTTAAAATAATGCCTACGTACAGTATAATTTGCATATTTACAAACTTATAATTGTTCAACAGGTAAATGAATACTGAACAAATAAAAAAAAAATTAAGAATGACTTAACAAATGAACAATTAATTGAACAACTATTAACTAAACGTAACTAATTAATACTTATTTCTTAATTAACAATCAAATTGTAATATTAACTTGAATAATTATTTAAAAAATATATAGTAATTGAACAAGTTTAAATAATAAATAATTGAAAGATAACAATTGAACAAGCAATTTTTTAAAAGGCATAAGGCGTGGCAAGGCGATGATGATAAGCCTCAAACCTTACGAGTCTAGGTGAGATTAGATAAAGTTTAGGTGTCAAAAGGCGTTTCGCTAATATATATTATTTTAATTATTATAAAATTATTAAATAAATTAAATAACTTATATTTTGAATGTCAAAGTCTATATAAATCTATATCACTAAATATATATATATATATATATATATATATATATGCAATTAATATAAATTAGCAAGTACATAATTATGTACATAATCATGTATATTTATGAAAATTTCATACTTTTTAAATTTCTAATAAAAAATTGGTTTCAAATTATATATATTACTAGTTCCAAATTATATATATTACAAGTTTATAATTATTTAATAATACTTAAATTAATATATAATTTAAGTATCATTATATTTTAATTAATTTTTATTTAACTCTTTATTATATATTATATTTTATTATTTTTATTTAAAAAAATAAAAAAATTATCTTAAAAAAGTTTTCATTTTTTAATATTAATTTTTTTTATAATTTATTAAAATTTTTTTTTTTAATTTTTAAAAAAAATTAATTTTTTGAAAAATATTTAACAAAAAAGCTCGCCCTTTTGACATCTAAACGCGCATTGGGCGACGCCTTTTATTAAATTTTACTCTCACACTTAGGCATGTTTAGATGGTGACTTGAACATTGTATATAGGTTAACAAATTAAAGTAAAATGGGAACAGTCTCACAAGTAAAATAATAGTAAATAATTTTACCAAAAAAAAAAATAGTAAACAAAAATAAATAAATAATGTTTTAGTGAACAATTATTTTTATTTTATTTTGTGTAGTAATTTGGTGGTAGAAAGTACCGAGTAGACCAAGAAACAACAACTTTCTACAAACAACAAAGAAAAATAAACGTTGGAGTTTCCGCCTTCTCTCACTCTTCAGACGAACACCCATTCATTTGCATAGTTTCAACCTGCCTCGATTCCGTCGTCCCCTACCTGCATACAAAAAGCTGGCCCACGAATTCACTTCGCTTGTAAAACCTCCATAACTCTTCCTGCAGCTCTCTCTCTTTCTCTGCTTGTTTCAACAATGGCGTCCGTAGCTTTCTCTAACTCGCTACTGTCTCCTGCTCCCACTTCTCGTTCATCTCTCTCGCATCCACCGGTTTCTCTTAATCCCTCTCAAATATCTCTTAGATCTCAGCCGAAATTTACCCATTTGATGAAGATAAAGAAGAATTCGACCCATTTCACCGCATTTTGTTCTCTGGATGCTGCAAAAGATCCAAACGAAGATGTTCCCATTGAATTGAGTAAGGACTTTTGCTTCGCTATCATTCCTCTCTATTTTATTCTCTTTTTCTTTGGGATGCTGAATTATGTGAATGCATTTTCTGCAGGATATGCGGCATTTCCCTCGGTGATGGATATAAACAGGATTCGTGAAATTTTGCCACACCGGTGAGTGAGTTTTGTCTGCTTTGTTTCGTGAGTAATCTGGGTTTCCTTTGGCCTTTTGGATTAGAATCATATTGTAATTTGAAAATGCACACAACCCCACTTGTTTGTTTGCTAAGAAATTTAAAAGGAACGGTCACGTTAGACTCGGATGAGTGGAATTTTTCATTCAGCCATGTCATTTTGTTCTTACCTACTTTCGTTTGCGTTTAGGTTTCCATTTCTTTTGGTGGATAGAGTGATTGAATACGATCCTGGGGTTTCAGCTGTTGCAATCAAGAACGTTACTATAAATGATAACTTTTTTCCTGGACATTTTCCTGAGAGGCCTATTATGCCTGGCGTTCTCATGATTGAGGTAGTTTCTTTGTCCCACTTTGTCTTTATTTCATTTGTGCCTGTTTTTTGGTTTATCTGGGTTATTGTTCAAATTATAAATATATTATGCACGTTTACTCATTGATACTTCTTAAAACTTGGTTATTATGCTGTTTTTCCATTCACGAAGATAGCTGTGCTGTGTGAGTAATGGCTAGTTATTTGTATTCACCAAAAAAAAAAAAAAAGCTAGTTATTTGTAGTTTTCTCAAAATTCTGTTTGAATAGTCACATATTGATCAGATCTGTTTTTGTGTAGTTGTTTGTGAATTTGTCAAAACTTTCCGTCTTTTGGTGCTATCTTTTACCTTAAGAGTTACATTTACAAACATGGTAGTAACCCAAGAAGGGCCCTAGAGTTTCTCTATGGGCTCCTCGTTTGGATACATACTGGTTTGGTTCAGGGTGCTCACACAATATGTGTTCCTCGATTTTTCTTCCTTTTCTTGCAGGAAAATCCACTACCTTCCTTCCTGATCACCCTAATAGATTTCTCAAATTTCGTTTTATTGATCAGATAGAGTCTCAAAGACATGTTATCCATTATTTGTTTATTCATTTGTATTATTATATTATTACTATCATTACGTCTAGTTTTTATTATCAACAGAAATATTCAATGAAAAAATTAGCTACCCATTTGTCAAATTTCATCTAGTTTCATGATTAGTTTTTATGAATTGTTTTGAAATTATTTCATGTTCACATCATTCATAATCTTATTCTTCATCTTCTTATAGTGCAGATCTGGAATTTTAGGGAGTAGCATCTAGAAAATCTTCATTCTCTTACTAACATCTTTATTTTGCTTTGGACCCAAAATTAACTTCTTTATTTTCTATATTCAGCTTACCACTTCTATGATTAATCATCAAGTCAACTTGAGTCACATTTGAAACATTTGGCTGAGTTGTGTTATTACATGAGTTCTTGTTCAAAACTACCTAGGGTCCTCAATATGAATTCATTTTCTTTAATGTAGTCATTATTTGTTCTACATCTACAATTGGGTTTGGGATTTCGGGAGAACTGCTGATTGTGGAGAAAGTAGTATTTGGTATTTACAATGCAGAAGTGCTTCAGCTTTTCTTTATAGGCAATTAAGAATCCAAATGCATTGAAATTTTCTCTTATTTCTGTGAGTGAATGTTTACAAAGGTTCTGGAAAGTAGGCAGTCTCAAAATAAATCTTTAGTGTTTTTGGGAGCTATGGAATTAGTACAATATGTTGCTAGTTTCCAAAATTGGTTATAGCTTATCAGCCTGTGGTTTGAACTCATTATCTGAATGAAGTTTGTCATTTGGTGCTAGAGATTTTCAAATCTGCTAATTGAATCATACTGGATTCTCTTCACTTGAGAAGGATTCTATTGCTTACAAAAGAGGCTCATTATAATGGTTTGATTTGAAGACAATCAGGGTTGTGAAGTTTCCAACATGATTCAATGCTCAAATCCATTATAATTTTTTACCTTCTCCGAGTCTTACAAACCTAACTTCCAGGGATAGAGGATGGATAGTGTATTATAGGGTGTTCTGAAATCCATATAGTATTCTAGAGGTGGTCTATACCAAGGATGGAAATAATAGGGTGTTCTGAAATCGATAATCAAGGATGGGGTTGTGCTATTCTATATAGGCATTTACAAAATTTGCTAGAGGAAAGTGAAAAAGCAATAGACTTATACCTATGGGTATTATAGGGTGTTCTGTAATCGACAATCAACGATGGGGTTGTGCTGTATAGGCAAATATACAAGATTTGCAAAAGGGAAGTGCAAAAGTAACGTACTCATGCTTAGGGTTATTTGGCAGACTAACTTCCACTTGCTCACATATAAAACATGGACATAAAAAATGTGAGCTCATGACCTTTACTTTTTTGCGTGACTGAAAAATTCATATGGTCAACAAAGTATTGTAAGATGAAAACAACCTATTATAGGAATTTTATTGAAAATATGCTTTATTAGAATTTTAATTAATTGGAATTTTATTTAATTGATATTATTAGGATTTGATTTGAGTTGATGAAGTTTCTAATTAGTTTTGACTTATTTTCTTATAAACAAGGCTCTTCGCAGCAACAGACTTATAATTGATTGTTGAAAACAATTATTTTCTCGACCTGGTTCTCTCTATTTCCTTCCCCTTTCATCTTTTTCTCTCCCTCTCTTTGTCTATTTTTGCTCCCTCTTATTTGTGAAAATTTAATACTAAGATCCAAAGAATTAGAGATAAAGCAGTCAGGCATACAAAGTATACATATGAAAATACGAAATATTAAAATTTTTGTAAAGATATAATGCTCTAAAATGCTTCTTAAAAAAAAAAAAAAACACTTTTGAAATCACATGAGAAGAGCATAGGAGAGAGGGTGTCTATGAGAATGGGGTCTAAAATATGGGGCCTAAGACCATTGTTTAATTAACATTTAGCCCGAAAGCTTAAAAGCACAGGGAAATAGAAATTGACCCAAAGACAGTCGCTAGGATTCAAAAACAAAAAATAATCATTTTTAAGCTGTTAGATAGTGAGCACAACAACAAATATTTAGCAATACATCAGATAATAACAACTGACAAATATGATGTTTATTTGTTTGAGTAATACATATGGACGAGTAAAAGTAGCTTCCTAAATAGAATGCCAATTTAATAGATCTCGAATCCATGGCTTCCTGAGTTTCTGAAAAATTTGCAGTAGCAACATTCTCATTTCCTGTAAAATGAAAGAGGAGGAACTATTGAAAATTTGAGAATAGGATCTTCAAAGGCTGTTGGATAATGTCATATTTAAGTAATTTACTTCTTTTTTATTTATGGTAAATATTACTAGTTTAAGTGTCTCACAGTTCATTGGTGATGGTGGGTTTCCTCCCATGCTTTAACACTCTGCTTGATTGTAAGGAATAATCTGTTCCCTTTGTGTCATTTTGCATGGGTTAGATTGTCAAGAGAAGATGGTATAACAAAATGTTTAATTATTTACTATTTTATCTTGTCCTCTTCAATCTTACTCCTTTATGTGGTAATATATGTTTCAGTAAAAGAGAGAGATGAAATTATAAATGCTTCCAGCAGAAGCCAGGTTATTGGAGTATTACTCTCTTGTTTTCCTACTAACCCAGATTGCTATTATAATTTGTACTTTGTTAATTTGGTGACAAAGCTTCAGTTCTGTTGGATGTAGGCAATGGCACAGGTTGGTGGTATAGTTATGCTGCAACCTGATGTTGGTGGGTCCCGTGAGAACTTCTTCTTCGCAGGAATTGACAAAGTGAGATTCCGGAAACCGGTGATTGCTGGTGACACATTAGTTATGAGAATGACGCTTGTTAAGTTGCAGAAACGCTTTGGAATAGCAAAGATGGAAGGGAAAGCCTATGTTGGAGGGGAGGTTGTATGTGAGGGTGAGTTTTTGATGGCTACAGGTAGTTAATGGCCTTCAAGTTTGGTGGCCTCCTTCGTTGCTGCTGCTACTGCTTTATTTCCTTCATTTTCCTTGTGACAGTCCTTTTGATTTGATTTTGTACTCTTGAGCATCCATATCAGGGTTGATTAATCACAAGATAGATGTTTCCTAACATTTTTTTTGATGGGTTTTACGAGTGCATTAGCAGTTCTTATTTGAGGTTCTTGCCTCTAAATTCATTTATAATAATAAAAAAATCGTATGGTTCAATTTATTAAATACCTTTAATTACAGTCCTTTGTTTAATGATTTCATTTAAATCTAAGGAAAAAAAAGTGTATGCATAAATAAAAAGGGTAAATTTCAAAAGAGCCCCTATGTGTTAACATTTTGCAGAAATATCTCCCCATTTTGGAATATTGCACTACATCTCTCTAACATTTCATTTTTGTAAATTTATCCTTATTTAAAGAAATGCATATTAATTAAAAAGACAAGAAAAAACTTAGCTGATGTAAAACCTTAGCTATAATTTAATCATATATATATATATATTTGCAATAAAGAGAAACCTCAGCTGATGTAAATGATATTAAGCTTTTAAATAAGAATAAAAATAAAAATTATATGATCAAATTATAGTTTTTTTTGGGGACAAATACGGATAAAAGATTGGAAGAGAACATAAACAAACCAAAACGGTGACGTTAAAGAGTATTTGTGTAGAGAAATGTGGAGGCAGCTTGTACGCTCGCAAAACAGAAGAAAAAAAAGAAAAAAAATTGTGTGAATTCCCAAATAGTACATAATAAATAAATCCATCAACAAAAGCAAAGAAAAAGAAAGAATCAACCTTTACCCTGTTTTTCTCTCTCTTGTCTCTCTCTACAGCCACGTGAAATTGATTGGGGGGTTGTTGTTGTCTACTTCAACGGCAAACAGCTGCTGGGTACAGAAACATAAAACTAAGCTCTATGTTTACGTTGACTTGTCTTCATTTGGGACTCTCCTGCATTCTTCAACGGCACTGCCATTGTCCTGGGAGCTCCTAGACTCTCATTTTCCTGCCATAGACGATTTTTGATCACCTGGGTCACAGCATTTTAGCGTCTCAGTGTGTAATTTTGCGATAGTTCCACTACCGGGAACCCATTGCAGTTTACAGGTATTGGGTCCTCTTTTTAGCTGTGCAATTGTTGAATCATTTCCACCATGGAATAATGCACGACATTTGTTTGTCTAATTGCGTGGCAGATCTATCTCATCCGGTTTCTAATGAAGAGTGATCTGGGTTTAGAACGTGTATTTCACCGTCATATATTTGGGGACTTCTCTAAATTCTTCATTAGAAGGATTTTTTTTTTTTTAATTTTGTTTTGGGGCAAACCAGCATTTAGCTTCTTGTGGAGAATCTTAGTTTCAATTATAAATGTATCAGTTAAAAATTTAAATTGTAAAACAGACTGAACAGTGTTAAGAACTTAAATGTCAACGTTTGACTTCTAAAGTTTTTCTATTAATCCTTACTATAATTTGTAAGACTTTCATGACTAATGTGTAATTATTTTAGCATCAATTTTTCCCTTTTTTGTTTGTTTTCTATTTGCTTCGTTATAAACAAATTAAGATTCATTTGCTATTTTTATTTATATAAGAAAAAGGATATATGTCGTTTTTGAGAAATACCAAATATGATATTATACTTGTTGTTGCGTAGCTACAAATTTTATTTTATTTTTATCTTTTTTCTGTTACAAATTAATCTTAAATTACGTTTCAGTAATGAATTTTGGAAAATGTTAGGGTTTAGTAAATACCCATGTTAGATTATGTCATATTCAGCCATCATATTTGGCCTCTTTCTCTTCCCTTTACTCTTCTCATGCAAGCTTCAACCTGGCGTGAAGCATCACTGGAAGACTCGGTTTGAAGCATGAAGTTGAAGGGTTCAGTTTTTAGAGGAAAACTCTAGTTAAATCAAAAAGCTTGTTTGGGTTTTATCGAGTTGAGTGATTTTGTTACCTTGTAAGCATCTCTGCCCGTATAAAGATTGTTTTCAAATTTTGTTAATCATTAAACTGCATTCTGTTCACTTGTATTCTGTTTTTGTACTTTGTATTGTAGACGTGTTCTTCATCATCTTGCACATTACTTTTTAAAATCTCTGTGTTAAATTGAAATTTATAAATTTTTTGTTAGCCAATCAGCTAGTGCAATAAGTTTATCTTAGATCTCTTTTTAGTGCATGAACTTTATCCAAAATCTTTAGGGTTTTTTTCCTAGATGGAGTTTAAAGAAGTGATATTCCAAATGTGTTGGTGAGATGGCTCTCATTTTCTATTTTACTTGGAAAGCATGAAAAAAAAAAGAAAAAGAAAAGAAGAAAAGCAGATCGAGGAATGCTGGATGGAATTACTTAAGGTCGAGGAGTGTTGTATACTTGCTTTTACCAAGTTTTTGTGTTGATTTAGAGGTGCGCATAATGTTTTTTCCTTTGGGCATATTAAATTAGAGGATGAAGGTTTTTTAAGCAGAGGTCTTAATTGAATTACGACATGGTTTTTAATCACAGAGGGTCGTTGCTGTCTAGGCTGTCCCTTAAAGGACAATGGTGTGCTTAATTTTGTTGAGTGAACATTGTTGCATGGACCTGTTAAAAAGAGAATGCATTCATTGATGCGTAAAGATATTTTATCATCGTTTTTTAATTCAAGTCGTTGTTTCTGTTTCTAATCCTATGTTCTTTTAGTTGGTTTTCATTGATTGGATTTGTGCTAATATTTAGCTAATTGAGTTTTCAATTGGGAACTGAAGCAGCACCCAGGAAGAAGGGAGCAGCAGCCTCTGCATAAAGGCTTTAGAGGATCATTTTTAGTGTAAGGTACCCAATTCAAGTCAATTTATGTGTTGGGCAAGTTATATAAGTGCATTGTTTAATGGGTGTTTTAATATCTATTCCTTTTAGTTAGTTTGATTTCCTCTAGTATGTAGTTTATACTAAATTTTGCGGAATGATGATTGAGGGTTATGTTATTTCCCTTTACAATTTGCTGGAGATGAAGTTATAATTTTCATGACAAGGACTGCTCTATGCCTAGTTACAGCAGAATTCGGATATAGAAATCTAGTGTGACAGTATTGTACTATCTTTTGCTGAAGTCTTTTTAGGTGTTATTTGTATGCCATCAATTTTCTAATTTGCATTTAATTTGTTGCTTGGCCTATTTGTTTTGTTTTCCAAGTACAACTAAAGACAGAAAAGTTTCTGAAACTAAGATTGTATTTCTTGAAAAAGTTGTTCATAATATTCAACCCTTGCTAAGCAAAAACAATCCTAATTAGGCCAATCCCACCTTAAATTAATTAAATTTAGGAAGCCATGCATATGGAAGTAAACATTCTAAACTGCTTTCTACTTAATTGTTTGAACCACTAACTAATTTTAATGTTCTCTATCCGTGTCATGTGGGTACATTACATTCTTAATTGTTTTCGGAAATATATTTAGCTAGCTCTTTCTATATATGTTAAAGAAGAATGAACATGTATGCTTATGAAAAATTAAGCTATTGAAAGTGGCACAGGTACATAAATAAATGGATATATAAGAAAATAGCACTTGGATAAGATTTGAATATTAATTATTAGAAACGTAGCTTCCTTGTGATCAATAGTGTTTTTGGATTGCTACTTAAAAATAGGAATTGGAAAAAAGAAAATGTAGATAAAGGTGAAGATACTGAAATGTTTCAGGCATGGAATACAGGTTTTATGTTGTAGAACACTTTTAAAGTTTGCTAATTAAGCTTCTGTGTCAATCTATTTGCTTGGAAAGTTATTAGGTTGGGCTAGGAAATAAGTGGATGGACTTAGCACAATACTGCTACTTGATGCATGTCTGTCTGGATTCTGTTCATTCGACCCCCATAAGACAATAATCCATATCTAGGAATCAAATGTGGTTTGGAATAATTAACTAACTTTTTTTTTAATTAAGAAGTATTAATTTTATAACTGGGGCATAATTTTAAGGTACTGTGAGCTGAGAAAATTTGACCTTGAAACAGGAAACTATCCAAGGCTTAACGCATGCAAGGAAATTATTTTACACAATTAATTATTCTAATGAGTAATACTTTATTTTTAAGGTAGTGAAATGAAAGATAGTTACACACACACCCCCACACACGGACTCTACACACAATGGTAAAAAGAGAAGACAAAGAAAAAATTAACAAACCAGTTTATTACATCACTATTTGGCTTATGGCAAAACATGTGCTATGTTGAGATTTAGTGACAATTCTTCATTTTACACAATTCCATTTTATCACTATTTGCTTTAGTCTCAAAATATGTGTCAAGTGATTGATGTTTTAACCACACTACCTTGTTTGGCATAAAAATGTTATAGTGACTATGCTACTTTAACAGGAAGTAGCGTGCCCACATAATTGCTGTTTGTCACAAATGATTCATTATGTCACTATAAGTTGAAGTTTGACCATATTCTGTCATCAATTGAAATAAAATATTTGTCACGAAGATTCACCATATTTGGTTATTTAATGATTACCAGATTTGAAACATTCTCTTCCATTTTATTTCAGAATATATTAATGTGTAAGGGGTCGATTTCATTCATTTCCTTGCTTTCTAGTTATTTGAAGTGCGGTGGTGGTCAGTCTATGGGGTTTTCTGAATGGGTTTAAGCCTAGGCTTTGTGCTGTTCTTCATCCCCATCCTAGTGGAGAATTTTTGTTTATTTTTTTTTTCCTTTCTTCTTCTTCTTCATTTTTTTTAATTATATTTTATATATGTATATATACATATATGTGTGTGTGTTTTCTATTTTTTGGGAAAAAGAGATTGCAGGAAAAAAGGGACTTGTCAAATTCATGTTTCAACTATTAAGGATGGTTCAAGCATTATGTATGTGTGTGTTTGATGAATTCCTTATGTTCCTTTTCCTACTGTGTTTCTTGTGTGACCTATATATGTTAGAAGGTGCCTTAAGTATCAAAATATCCATGTCTGTGGATATGTTTGTGCATGCATACAGATGCTGTCACTACTTGATTTTTCTTTCCAATATTACAGAAACAAAATGATGATTCCAGGCTCAGACTCTACCAAATAACAATCTTATTTTCTGGTAATCTTGCTGTTAGTATTCTTGTACTACTTTTGATGTCCTGTAGCCTCCATAAGAATGATACTAATTGATTGATAAAATAGAAGAATTTGCTTCAGGTTTTTATTTAGATATCACTTGGTTGGGACATATTCTACTTGATTTTTTCATTTGTAGCTAACCATTAAGGGTCTATTGTCTGAGCTCTAGGGATATTATTTCTTTCTAAATTAAAAAAGAGATTGCAAGTCCATTTTGTAGTTATAACTTTTTTCCTGATAAGTACATTTATTTATTTTCTCTTTCCTTGTATTCCTTCTCCAGGTTCCATTTACAGTTCTAAGATTTTGGTTTGTGATACTCATGAAGTTGCTGTTCTCTTCTCAAAAACCATTTTATTAAGTAAAAACTTTTGAAAGGTCGGCTCATCTGGGCAGCAGTTGGAAAAGTTGTTAAGCTGAAGATATTGTCAAAGCTTGCCCATATAAGAATAAGTAAAGCTGTTTCATAGTCATCTCTAGATGATCGGCAATGTAAATACTCCTAAATGACATTGAAGGTCAAGCATGCAGATGATGAAAATTCCAAAGCGTTACTTGATTGTCATTTTGACCTTCATTAGCACGTCCGTTTGCTATATAGAACGTGTTGGCTTCTCAATTGCGTATACCGTTGCTGCAGATGCTGCAGGAATAAACCAATCTAGCAAAGGCACTATACTTTCTACATTCTATTATGGATATGCCTGTTCACAGGTTCCTGGAGGATGGGCTGCTCAGAAAATTGGGGGAAGGAAGGTTCTTCTCCTTTCATTTGTCTTATGGTCAATGACTTGTGCATTAGTTCCACTTGATCCCAATAGGGTCTTCATCTTGGTGCTTGCCCGCTTGCTTGTCGGTGTAGCTCAAGGGTTCATCTTCCCCTCAATCCATACAGTTCTAGCACAGTGGGTTCCACCCCATGAAAGATCAAGATCTGTTTCTCTTACAACTTCCGGTATGTATTTAGGTGCTGCTATGGGAATGCTTTTTCTTCCAAGCCTAGTAAAGTATAAAGGACCTCAGTCTGTTTTTGTTGCTGAGGCAGCACTAGGTGCCCTGTGGTGTATTCTTTGGTTCAAGTATGCCAGTGATCCTCCTCGCTCTGAACTTCCCAAAGCTACAGCTGCTGGTTTTGGGAAGTCATTGCTGCCAGTCAAAGGAAGTCAGAAAATAAAAGTTGAGGATGGTGGAAATTCTATCAGAAGTACCAAAATACCATGGAAGAGAATTTTAGTCAGTTTGCCTGTTTGGGCAATTGTGGTAAATAATTTCACCTTCCATTATGCGTTATATGTTTTAATGAACTGGCTGCCAACGTACTTTGAGTTAGGCCTCCAGCTTAGCCTTCAGGACATGGGTTCTTCTAAAATGATGCCTTATCTCAACATGTTTTTATTCTCAAATATTGGTGGGGTGGTAGCTGACCATTTAGTGACCAAGAGAATCATGTCTATAACTAGAACCCGGAAGTTCTTGAACACTGTAGGCTTTATAGTCGCTTCTCTTGCATTGATGGCAATTCCTGTATTCCGAACTTCTGATGGAGCCGTTTTGTGTTCTTCTGTGGCTCTTGGTTTCTTGGCGCTTGGTAGAGCTGGTTTTGCAGTGAATCACATGGATATTGCTCCTAGATATGCAGGGATTGTTATGGGAGTTTCCAATACTGCAGGGACATTAGCGGGCATTATCGGAGTTGATCTGACCGGCAAGCTTCTGGAAGCTGCAAGAGCTGCCGATTCAGATCTTTCAAGTCCAGAAAGCTGGAAACCGGTGTTTTTTATACCGGGGTTGCTCTGCATATTAAGTTCCTTTGTATTCTTGCTATTCTCAACAGGAGAGAGAATTTTTGATTGAGGTAAGAGGTTTTGCATGCCAAGCTCCTACAGTTCATGCTTGTTTACTCGTGTGAATCTGCTGGTTTAGTCTATAGCATGCCATTCTTACCACAAAAGCGTATTACAACTTCAGGAGCCCATACAAGATTTGAGAAACTCAACAACGTCATACGTAGGAGATAGGATTTCAAACAAGTTTGCTGCTGAGTGGGTGGTCCTGTGATTTTTATCATACTTGCTCAGGAAGGTTATACTGAATTGAACAGCCTTTAAATATTTGAAGTGGTCAGCTTAGGGTTAAGATAAACTTATTGAAATTCCTTGTTTTGTGTATTCTTTGAAATTGTTTATGTCAATCTCTATACACCGGATTTACAACATGAACAATGTGTTTGGTATTTGGATTCCTCCAAGGAAAGAAAGAATCAAATAAAATTCTAGCATGGTTTTCATGAATTATGGGAATGTACTTTTCATTCTTGTATTACACTATAATTAAATTTCCTTTGGGTTAAAAATATGCATTCCAAACAATTATCTATCTATTAAACAAAATTCATAAATGTATTTTTGTATGGAACTCACTTGGCCTAATTTAAAAATTCACAAGTCTATTTTGTATGGAAAAAGTTGTTTGGGAGTCACTTGACTAGTTTGCTAAATCAAAAAAAAAATTAAAAAAAAAAAACCACTGGTAGCCATATTTAAATTAATACTAAAATATTTTATTTTAAAAAATAAAAATAAAAATTAAAACCCTGTAGACGGTGCCGTACGAGAGAGTATATGAGTGAAAGGTTAGGTTTTCATTTCACGTCTCTCAGCCACCATCTCTCTCTCTCTCTGCGCCCTCTTCTCTTAGGGAGAAGTTTCCGCAGCTGTGTATTTTTATTTTCTTGTCAATCCTCTCTAAAACCTCCATATATTTGCTCTTTCTCTGCTATGTGCTTCCTGGTTGAGAGAATCACAGAGCATACAATCTCCGAGAATCATTGGATTTATAGATAAAAATCGGTGATTCATTTTCTCGTTCCGATTCGCGTAACTGCATCGTCCGATACACAAATTTTTCCGATTGATTCAACGGTTGTATAGAAATAGCAGCGTTCAATGGCAGATTTTAAAAATAAGAAGAAGAAGAAAAAGAGTGGAAGGACTGCTCAAGAAGAAGATGATTTGGATAAGATTCTTGCTGAGCTTGACCTTGCTGAGGGTCCTCCAATGTCGAAACCTGCTGAGGATAAAGTAGAGGTTCAACCTGAAATCGTTGCCCCCATTGATGGTTTAGAAGAAAAAGATGGCGAAGAAGAAGAGAGCGTAGAGAGTGTATTGTCTGCTGCAGCGAAGAAGAAGAAGAAGAAAAAAGAGAAGGAAAAGGAAAAGAAGGCAGCTGCTGCTGCTCCTCCAGTCCAAGAGGAGAAAATTGAGGTTCAACTTGAACCCATTGATGGTTTAGAAGAACAAAAGGATGGTGAAGAAGAAGAAGAGAGTGTTGAATCTGTATTGTCTGCTGCAGCAAAGAAGAAGAAGAAGAAAAAGGAAAAAGAGAAGGAAAAGAAGGCAACAGCTGTTTCAGTTGATGAAGTGAAAATTGAAGCATCAGAAGCCAAGAAGAATGAAGCAAAGGGGAAAGCTGCTGCAGACAACAAGAAATTGCCAAAGCATGTTAGGGAGATGCAAGAAGCACTTGCCAGGCGAAAAGAAGCAGAAGAGAGGAAGAAAAGGGAAGAAGAAGAGAGGTTGAGAAAAGAGGAAGAGGAAAGGCTGAGGCTTGAAGAACTTGAGAGGCAAAAAGAAGAGGCTAAGCGTAGGAAAAAGGAAAGGGAAAAGGAGAAGCTTCAAAAGAAGAAACAGGAAGGAAAGCTTCTTACTTCCAAGCAGAAGGAAGAAGCCCGTAGGCTCGAGGCTATGCGAAACCAAATTCTTGCTAGTAAAGGAGGTTTGCCTCTCCCTTCGGCTGATACAGGTGTTGCGCCAGCTAAACGACCCTTGTACCAGAAAAAGAAGGCAAAACCAAGTGCCCATCAGTCAAATGGTGCAGCTCCTGCTAAAGAGGTAGTTAATATTGAGGAAGAGGAGACCCCACAAGACATTGTGCCCGACTTGGATTCTGTCGAATCAGTTAAGGCTGAAGAGACGGAGTCAGTGGATATGGAAGACCAGTCTGAGGTTTCTGAGGTTGTGCAAGAAAATGGAATAGTAGAAGAAGACGATGATGAGGATGAATGGGATGCAAAGAGTTGGGACGATGCTGCTGTCAATCTTTCTGTTAGAAGTGCATTTGCTGATGAAGAAGTTGACTCTGAGCCTGAACCTGTTGTGAAAAAAGACATAAAGAGTGCAGGTCAGCTTATGTTGATATACGTATTATATCTTTCATTAAAATTGAGTTACATGATTAGGTATGTGGAAGCCATTTATGGGTTTTTCTTCTTTATGTTAGATTACCTTGATAACGTAGTAATCATGCTGAAGTTGTGGCCTTTCATCTCTGTGTTTTCTGTTTGCATTATCGAGAATAAGACTACCGTGGACTGGATCTTTTAAAGTTAAATCATGTTAATCATGCCCCATTTATTTTCTTTGCATGACTATTTATACAATGCTTGCTCCTCTTTCCTGGAACCTATGAAATGGATACATATAGTCCTACATATCATAGATTTTTAATTAAGAAAGCAGTTAGGTTAAAAGAGTATTATTAATCTCTTTTCAAGTAATGATACTTGGGAATTTCTGTTTCTTCATGAAGTGTTTCTTCACATATATGCTTTGAAATTTAGATTCTGCATGAACTAATTTTCTCGACAGGTAATGCCTTACTAATATATTGCTAAGGAGTTTTCTCCTACTACTGATTTTGAGTTGTTATTATTATTTTTTTAAAAAAAATTTAAAGCCCTCCCTGCAGGTGATGCAAAGAAAGTTGTTCCGTCTCAACCAATAAAGTCTCAGAATGTTGAAAATAAGAAAAAGCAGAATGAGGTTGATGTTACACAAAAGAGTAGGAAAAAAGATGCTTCCGTGAAAAAAGAAGATACTAGTACTGAAAAGAGTGAAGATAACCTTCGTTCTCCTATATGCTGCATTATGGGCCATGTTGATACTGGTAAAACAAAGCTTTTGGATTGTATTCGAGGCACTAATGTCCAGGAAGGTGAGGCGGGGGGTATTACTCAACAGATTGGTGCAACCTATTTTCCTGCGGAGAACATTCGTGAGAGAACGAAGGAGTTGAAAGCTGATGCAAAACTGAAGGTCCCAGGTTTATTGGTTATTGATACACCTGGGCACGAATCATTCACTAACTTACGCTCGCGGGGTTCAAGTTTATGTGATATTGCAATTCTGGTTGTTGATATTATGCATGGCTTAGAGCCGCAAACAATTGAATCACTCAATCTTTTGAGAATGAGGAATACAGAATTCATTGTTGCACTGAATAAGGTGACGCTTATAGCCATAGTTTTCTTCTGAGTTGATGTATCCACTCATCATTTCTTTGTCCTCTTTGAAGTGTAATTGTGTTGCCTTGATTTTCTCAAATTTTCAGGTGGACAGACTATATGGTTGGAAAACCAGCCGCAATGCACCAATTATGAAGACAATGAAGCAACAATCTAAGGATGTACAAAATGAGTTCAGTATGAGGCTCACTCAGGTTCCATGCATTCCAATCTTCTTCTTTTTTTTGAAGTATGATTTCCCTTGTTCATTCTTCATATTTGTATGTATTGTCAGATTATCACTCAGTTCAAGGAGCAGGGTCTAAATACAGAACTGTACTATAAAAATAGGGAAATGGGGGAGACATACAGTATTGTACCTACAAGTGCCATTAGGTATTACCATGGACTACAAGACATTTTGTTAAAATTTGTTAGCCTTTTCTCTTGCAATGTCCTTTCAGTTTCAGCTAGGTTTCCTTATTTTTTATTTGTGGATATTTTCAGTGGTGAAGGGGTTCCAGATTTGTTGTTACTCTTGGTTCAATGGAGTCAGAAAACCATGGTTGAGAAGCTTACATACAGTAATGAAGTGCAGGTTTACTTTCTTTTCAATTTCATGTCCTATCATTTGAATGGTTGAATGCACAAAACTGTTGAAAGTTGAAAAATCTGACTATCAATTGATTATGTTTATCAGTGTACTGTGTTGGAGGTCAAGGTGGTTGAAGGACATGGTACAACCATTGATGTTGTATTAGTTAATGGTGTGCTGCATGAGGGTGATCAAATAGTTGTTTGTGGCATGCAGGCAAGCATCTTTTAATTTTTACAAATGGTTATCTTTATTATTGTAAGATTCTTGTAAATTTTTATTAATTAATGTTCTAAGTATTGTTTAATCTTATATTTTGTTTTCATTGTCAGGGACCAATTGTTACTTCTATTCGGGCCTTGTTAACACCCCATCCAATGAAAGAACTCCGAGTCAAGGTATTTCTTATTTCATATTTTCAACTACTTACTGTAAAATCCTTGTCACGCCTTTTATCACCAGCTTCATCTTTTTTTCTTTTTCTTTTTTTTATCTTAACTATATTTTCATTCATTTCAGCAAAAAAAAAAAAAAAAAAACTTTTTTTTCATTCATGATATGGGCTCTTGTTAATATTATCTTGCCATGGGCTATATTTCTACCTATCTTATTTTGAGTTTGCTTATGTTGTTTGTATTAGTCTCTGGACTTTTACTTACCTTTTATTTTTATTAGTTTCCTTGGTGTCTTAGTCTTACTTTTATCAGTACTGCAACCCATACATACTCTGTACAATTATGTCAAATTCATTGAGAAATTTCAGCCAGCATCTTTTGGTTTTTTTAGAGTTATGTGATCAACCTACATGTGAAACCTAAGGAGTATATGAGATTCCTTAAGTTTATATTCTCTATTTGGATTTTTGCATAAGAATATAAACTCAAGGCTCAACAATAAATAGTTTGTTGGCTTGTCCACTGAAGAAAGTCTGAAGTGATATTATCTGCTTGCATCAAATATCTAAATCTGCTCCTGGCACCTGTGGAGTCCCAATGTTACTGGTCATCTGGAATTATATATAATAAAAAATTTCTACTTGTACATCCTACTTTTCACTAGGGTTTTGGTAATAGAACTTTTGGTTAGTTTCTCTGTTATTTTTTATTTTTCTGTTTATCTCTCAAAAATATAGATGTAAAGACTATTTCAATGGCAGTCCTATAACCCTTAAAAAAACACTGGACTTCTTATGATCTATAAAAACATATCAACTTTGCATATGCATGTAATACACTTCTATTAGGTGTGCGGGTCTCTTATTGCATTTGCATGTAAAATTTCTTTAGATATTAAAAGTCAGTTTCTTCCTCTTTCTCACCCAATTTCCTACTGTCCTTGCACAGAGGTTTTTATTGTCAACGTTTGTAGGAAACTCTAATTGGATGAGACACTGGTTCCTTGTGCATTTTTAAATTTCTGTGATGCTTTATCTTGCATGAATTGAATTTTTGGAGTTTGTTATGTCTGTCGATTTCTAGTTGTTGAATGAATTGACTGTTCAATTCTACTCTGATGTAGGGAACATATCTGCACCATAAGCAAATTAAGGCTGCACAAGGTATCAAGATTACAGCACAGGTAATATTTATGGATTGAATTTGAGGTTAATCCTCCACAATTCGAAGCCCAAAACTTTTTATTATTATTATTATTATTATTATTAATGATACTTCCAAGTTAAGTCCTGTTTCAGATTTCTTTGTATATGTTATATGTCATGCAGGGCCTCGAACATGCTATTGCTGGCACTGGTCTATATGTGGTAGGGCCCCAAGATGACTTGGATGATATCATGGAAGCAGCCATGGAAGATATGAAGTCAGTTATGAACAGGATTGACAAGAGTGGTGAGGGAGTTTGTGTACAAGCTTCTACTCTTGGCTCGTTGGAAGCATTGCTAGAGTTTTTGAAGACCCCTGAAGTAAATATTCCTGTAAGTGGTATAAGCATAGGCCCTGTACATAAGAAGGACGTCATGAAGGCCAGTGTTATGCTCGAAAAGAAAAAGGAGTTTGCCACAATTTTGGCATTTGATGTCAAAGTGACACCAGAGGCCCGGGAGCTTGCGGATGAATTGGGTGTAAAGATCTTTATTGCAGATATCATTTATCACTTATTTGATCAGTTTAAAGCCTATATTGACAATCTCAAGGAGCAAAAGAAGAAGGAAGCTGCTGATGAAGCTGTCTTCCCATGTGTCCTTAAGATTTTACCTAACTGCGTTTTCAACAAGAAGGATCCAATTGTCTTGGGGGTTGATGTACTGGAAGGCATTGCTAAGGTACTGTTATTTATAGTTTTTATTTACTTATGCTGTTTAGTATGTTAAGTATCGGTGGCATTATGATATGTAATTATGCATCGATTAGTATTGGGTAAGGGTATGTCTAAAATAGGTCTAACTAAAGATTGATTCATCATTCATCTAGTATTCATTTTGTTCAGTTTTTAAATATTTGTTCATTTATTTATTTACTTTTTGGGGGAGGTGGGTTTCTGAGATATTTTGACTATAGGCTTCCTGTCTATCCTCAAAGTGGGGGAAGTCTTTAATATTTCTGCAATTAGCCAAAGAATTTCCTCCGCTATTTGAATTCTGTGGGCTAACCAATTCGAATCAATAGAATGTGTCTTTTATGGGCAGTGTGTCTTTTATGTCTTTTATCTTAATTCCGTGGGCTAACCAATGAGTGCAGACTTTATTTATTTTAGAAATTGAATTGACGGTTGTCCATTCAAACATACATATAGATGGACACTAATGATTTTCTTGCCCACGTCATATCTAGGGTGTGATACATTAGACCCAAGAATTCATTCCCAAATGTTTCTAACCTCTTTCTTTCTTCTTCTTCCTCTTCTTTTCCATTTATTTATAATTTTCTCCCCCTTCTCCTTGAGGCTAGCTCATGTTGTGTTAACCTTTCTATTAGCCATTATCCATGTTTACTCGGATCCTTTATCCATGTTGACCTTGATATCACATCCACTATGACTATGAGTTCAACATATTTGAAGGAGTTTCAGTTTATTTGTAAGCTTGAATTCTGCTGGTTAAACTTGTATGGATAGCTGATACAATCTGCACTTCTGGCAGGTTGGAACTCCTATTTGTGTACCTCAAAGGGAATTTATTGATATTGGCCGTGTTGCCTCTATTGAAAATAACCATAAACCTGTCGACATTGCCAAAAAAGGGCAGAAGGTAGCCATTAAGGTATGACGGTCACCTTTGAATTCATTTTATTTGCTTTTGTCTTTTCATTCAATGCTCGACATGACATTGCCACATCTTTACCAAATAAAGTGTATGCCAGTAATCTTTATTTCCTTATTTAAATTTCCTAAGAAAATATTATGAGACGTGGAAATTTCTAGATCATTGGTATGCATCTAGGATTAGTATTTAAAATAGTTTACCTTTTGGTTTTAGGGAAAAGTACACTAACGCCCCCTCTGTAATTGAAGCAAAAATGAATTTTAAGGGAGTGTTCTGTAATTTTATAATGTACAAAGGTAATTCTGCAAAACTCTCAGAAGAGGGGTGTTGTTGTAACTATCCAATGTTTTTAAATACTGTTTGGTGATATCATTTGTCTGTTGTTGTTGGAGTTTTTTTTTTTTTCCTCCCTCTCTCTTAAGAACAAAGTTGGATTAGTAAAATTTTTTTACAATTCATTCATTTGATTAAATTTTCTGATGTACTCAATAGATTTGGCGATTTGTATGTGTCAAGGTATTCATGTATAGACTTGATAGATATTAATATGTTATTCCTAGCTAGCTAGCTAGCTGCTAGGTTCTAGTATTTTCTTTTTCTTTAAGATTACTGCAATTGTCAGAAAGCGAGAAGAAAACATAGGGTAGGAAGCTTAAACATACGTTATTCTCTATGCTATTCGAACACATGCATGACTCTTTCATTACGAACCTAGGTTTAAAAATAAACACAAAATATTCCCGATCTTTAGGTTTCCCTTCAAACTGGAGCATAATATTTTCCATTCCTCGCTTGGAACAAAACATCATAACATCTTTCTAGGAATAACTTTGCTAAATATATTGGTTCTCTGGTTGTCATAAGGAGTTACAGCCATCTTTCAGTCTATCTGAAATGATGGTAAAACTCAAGCTGCCCTTCAGAAATTTAAGGATTAATCTTTCCTCTTTTTTTTCCTTTTTTTTTTTTTTAAAAAATTTTTAGTAACTACTTCCCATGTGCCTCTTAAGAGTTCTTACCGTTGCTGAATACAGACTTAAGATGTCAAGTTCTTTTTATAATAAATATAGAAAGAAAATGTTCATAAAATTTTTCAAGATTGCATCTAACCAAATAATATTTTCTATGGAAAGTCCTAAAGTAATAGGAATGCTTTTAATCTATTTTCTCACGCCTCACTCTAGTCACTTGGGATAGTTTCTATTCTGTGTGCCGATTTACATTGTATTGCTGTTGTAATTTTTCTTGTTTGACCTTGGAAGTTATTGTTATTAAAGTGAAGTCCTTGGTGCATTTCGTGTAATTCTACACTTTGAACTGTGAGCCCATCATTCCTCTCCTTATGATTTGCTTTTGCAGATAATTGGCAGCAATCCTGAAGAGCAGCAAAAAATGTTTGGTAGGCATTTTGAGATTGAAGATGAACTTGTCAGCCGTATCTCAAGGAATTCTATTGATGTGCTAAAAGCTAATTATCGAGTAAGCTCAAATTTCAAATATGCTTTCTTGTCTTTAATATATGATCTATATTTTTCTTCATTGGTTGTAATTTTTTAATATTCAGGATGATCTGTCAATTGAGGATTGGAAGCTGGTGGTGAAATTGAAGACTCTTTTCAAGATACAATGATTTAGAGTTGATGGTGCAGTGGAGCAAAATTTACTTAATTACCATGTGAACGACTAACGTGGTTCTCTAAAAGGTGCCAAAGCCAATTTTTGTCATAGGGTTTTGATTTCAGGCACCACATAGTTTACTCCTCGTGAGAAAGCTCATCTTTTCTGGAGAGGTCAAACGCTCTGCTGATCATATTTTGAACTTCATGTTGTGTATAATTGTACATGATGGTATACGAGGAGTCACGGTTGCAAGCAACCTCAAGCTGCAAGTGGTTGGAGTTATCATGGCAATTTATTTTTTTGAAGAAGTTTTCTGTTTCTATAGATTGAAGCTTTTGTCAACGTTATGTTTTTGACAGTTTTGGAGAAGTTTTTTTTGTTATAGCCTTCTGTCCTTTAATATATTTTTTTTCTTCAATTGTATTGAGTTCAGCCTTTTTGATTTTGCTTTATTTTATAAGTTGCATTTGGAATGGGTGGTGAGGTAAGACGATTGTCGGTGGACAAAATGTCAAAAGAGAATAGTTTCCTTGGATCTTATATTAGATGATCACAATACTGGCATTGATCTCTCAATTAATAGGGATAGTGATAATCATTGTAATCAACCCAATAAGTAGAACTCAAGATTAATAGAAGTTTATTCGAGTTAATTCAGCATCCAAGGGTTAATGCTACCCGTTTGGGTGTGCTACAACATCTATTTAGTTTATGTTGTGTTTGTGTTTACCGTCCAAGTATAGCCATCCAATCGTTTATGAGTATTCTAAAGGCCCACACGTTTTCAACATTTTCATTCTATACATCGTTTTTCAGTCTCTCTCTCTCTCTCTCTCTCTCTATGTATATATACACACACACACATTAGAGTAACAGATTAACAAATAATAGTCAACTAAAAAAAATAAAGGAAAAAAAGAAGAAGAAGATTAAAATGACAAAACAAACAAAGAACGTAAGATTGAGATCTTACATTAATTTAAAGAGTGTAATATAATTATATATTTATGGTCAAACATGTATGTGAAAGAAATTCTTCTTGCATAAGGTATAATGCAAATATATGAAGCAATTAACCCTTTTTTGAGTACTTTTCCAACGGATTTGATCTGTAATACATAAAGTATACAAGAATTTTACAATTCCAAATTTATTTACAAGGGAAAAAAAAAACTCTCTTATGTACTATACCCCAACTTTAGCCAACTCAGAATGAAATAAATTTCATGTGTATCAAGATGCAAATTTATAATTCAAGTATATATACACGCACACATGAATCTTTACCTCTTAAAATAACATATATACAAATTGCAATTTTGATTAGGGTCATAGGCAACACTAAGGCTATGAAAAAGTGTAAGTATGGAGAGCGGAGGACTGATAGAAAAATGGAAGGAGGGAGGAAAAAATATTTATCATTAAGGAATTATAAAAAATAATAATAATAAAAAAATTATGTATATATATAGAGTAAATAATGAATTAACTAATATCCTTTATTATTGTTTGTAAAAATCATCAAGTAGATATGATAGAAAGGTAAATCTAAACAAACAGACTTAACTATCTTGAAATTTTTTTTGAGAAATTCTCCATCCACTCAATTGTCTCTTATTCATCATCTCCTTCCTCTTCTTCACATAGAGGGAGTGGGAATGATATATAGCTAGTAGCTATTTACAACTTTATTGAGTATTCAAACTAAAGCTGAGACCATCTGTCTCATTTTTTCTGTCTTTATATCTATCTTACATGCCCCTCTAATAAATAGGTGTCATTAATTAAAATGTCATGATGAATTAATTAATAGATAGAAAAAAGGTTAATTGGTGTTGCACCAATTTATTAGAGGAACAGAAAAACTGAAATAGGTTATTTCAATTCTCTAAATTGCAACATAATTTCAAATTAGAGTACGACTGAAATGCGCATATTAATATCGATACTACTTACTAGTATAAGATATTGCGCATTAGATGATTACAGAAAGCAAGGGTACGTACTCATCAGGCGTATGAATCTTAAGGCATTTTTGAACCTCCCTCAAAACACATTCCTTGGGTTGCTCGGCCTTTGACTGCCCTACTGGTTCTTTCTTGGGTGCCCCTTTTGCTTTGTCAGCCAGTAATATTATTTGCTTACATAGAGTTTCGGCTAATAATTTGCATGCCTTGACTATCCCAAGTAGTTTTTCCGCTAATTCTACAGTTAGTCTAACCCTTTGAGGAGAAGGATAATTGGCATCTTTTGTGACCTCTTTATCAATAGCAATCACAACCATACTTGACATTATTATCATAATTACCACCATTACTACACCTCTCATTTGTTTTTCTTCCATGCATGCTAATTAATCCCACCTCTCATTTTGAAATTACTCCAACATATATGAAGATTTATAATCCTAAACTCTCTATGCTTCAACAATATATTATTTTTAGTTTTTAGAAAAAATAATGGTATGCTTATATATTCAAACAGATGAAGGACCATTACAATAATTATATACCACGGACACTTAATTACTGTATATGTGGCTTTTCAATGTGGTTTTGATTTAGATGAAGGTTCTAATGTGTCTTCTTGTTTGCTTATTTGTTTGTAAGTGTAGGAAACGTTGTATCCATTTGTCTTCTTTCCCTAGAAGAGTCAGTAATCATAATTACATTTAAATTAACCCCAATTTGTAGTAGTCTTTTTTTCTTTTTCTTTTTTTGGTCGAATACTTTTTATGCTTTGTTGGAAAGACTCATAATGACTAATATAATTAATCATTAAACTTATTAAAACGGTACTAATTAAGGTGGTTTGCAAATGTTACTTGTGGGTTTCATTTTGTTCATAAAATTATATATGAAGAAATAGACCATTGGATTTGCATGGAACCCGTCAACCTCTGTCTTTTCGGTGTTTATTTATTTATTTAGCTTTTTGCTGAATGACTTTTCAGTGTTGTTTTTTTCTTTGGTAAATACTTTTCAGTGTTGTTAATAATAAAGGATCAAGTTGCTTTTTCATTCAAAGATATTCAAGTTGAATTGAGGGACTTGGCACTGGCAGCAGCGTGGGTGCGTTATGTGCCACAAAGACCACAATCCCATCGTATATACAGTAGTTATACACAGAGATATATATGGACTATTCTTCTTCCTTCTTTTTTTTTAAATTCCAATTTTCTAATTTAATAGTTCGGTTGCACACGATATAATTACATGCATGAACTTCTAGTTAGGATTTAAGAATATCAGCAGCTTTCTGTAGACGATCATATAATCACATATAATATATATATATATATATATATATATATATATATATATATATATATATATATATATATATATGAGCATGTGTATCGATCACTAGTCGAAACTTATTGCCAGTGTATAATGGACGATAAAGATTGTTTATTTCTATTTGTCTGTTCCACCAAACAATTAATAAACATCCTACTTCAAAACTTATAGACTTTTTCAAATTTCCTTCAAAATTTTAACTTCACAAAGTCCCTCTAACTTTATTATTTATACTTTGAGGAAATGAAAATTCATTATTTCCCCTACAGTCAATTACAATCTAGCTACCAAAAAGTAATAAAAATATTTGATATTCATAATATGGAACATTTTTGTTTTGTTTTTCTTGAGTTGTGTGTGTAATTTATTTAGTTTGATGGTTAATTAATGTTAATGTTGTCATCTTATTATAAATGTGATAGAAAAACAAAAACAATAAAATCCATCGCTCTAAATGCCAAACAGACCACCTCGATCACAAACTTTTCATTCTGGTATTTATACATTTTTTTCAATATATATATATTAACATTTAAGCTATAATTGAAACCCAATGAGCGCCATTAGCAAGAACTTGTCTTTGGCTACTTTTTTTCATTTTGGCTGAAATCCTAACATTCTTGTTTTCCTATAACAATTGTTTCCCGTTAACACATGCTATATGTTTTCATTAAGGACTGTTAGTAAAAATTAATTTAAACCACATTGCTACAAATTTGACGATTAAAGGTAATAATTAAAGCCTTTTAAATATTTTATTTTTTTTGGTCGAAAAGAGACACTTTTTATTAAGAGTCAAGATAGAACAAAGCTTAGCTGGGCGGAGGGGTCTCAATCTATAGATAAGGACCCATTTAAAGCTTCTTTTGCAACCCAATCTGCGGGGAATAATAGTGAAAGAGCAAGAGGCAAAACAGTTGCTAAGTCGAAGGATATCATGTAAAACAGCCTCGATATATTATCACCAAATCAGAGAGAGAAAACCAAGATATTCAATTAAAATTGTGTAAGAGTACAAAATAAATTTCTACATTTCTGTGACTCCTTGAATTTTCTGAGCAGTGAACATATATTCTTCCATCTGAAATGCAAACTTTCTTTTGACAAATTAAACACTCAACTGTAAGACTGAAAGAAAAGAAATTAAAAAAAAAAATAGAAAAAGCAAAATGACACTGAATTGATTCGTTCATTAGAATATAAAAAAACAAAAAAAAACAAAAAACCAAAAAGGGCTTGCGCCAATTCAACAGCTTTGTTCAAGTAATTAAATTAAGAAATTAGTTGCTTGCCGACTTGAGGAAATTAACGGGAGTGTAAAAATTTAAGTAGGTGGGTCAGTTAATAGCAGAACAAAGCCTGCGTATTTCACCCTCAGTGCCAGTTTTGACACCGATGTTGCCCATTTTAACCATGGACCTACCAAACTCTACATTGAACGACAACCCCAGCAATCCTCTCACCCCCAAAAATCTTTGTACGAATGTTTTGGTGGAGGCATCGGTCCATAGCTTCTGATCCGACTCAAGAATTCCTCTGCCGTCCCTCACGTTTGCAAAAAAGGACGCATCGAAACGACCTGCACTTGCTGTGTCTAGTCCCACTCGGGTGGCCGCATCACCATTCTGTGGGCAGAGCGCTCGTAGCTGAGGAAGGAATGCAGGGTTGATGGATGGATCAGCACCGTTGCCAGTTGTTGTGAAGTTGTATAGTCTGTACCTGAAGAACTGGCATGCTGATGTGCCAATTGTGTGTCCACCTAATTCATGCAACCTTAATTATTACTTGGAATTAATATTAAATTATTTATTTATTTATTTATAGAGATAATGAATTAATGCTTACCAACTAGGGTGACGAGATCTTGAGTGTTGAGGCCTTTTACTTCGAACTTCTGCTTTTGCGATTCTATGGATTCTTGAAAGCCAGGCAAATTTTGGGCTTCAGATGCCAATGATACCCGCCCGTCTCTTCGTCCAGTGGGCACCTGCCAACTAATACCCCTGGTCTGCAAAATGTATACATATGTATTAGAAAATTGATATATGTGAAGCTACCAAATGCAACAGAATTTATATATATATATAATACGGAAGATGGAGTTTACCAGAACCACAGCATCACGAGTAGCAAGTGTGAGAATGTCTGCGCAGGAAACGACTCCAGGGCATGCAGCTTCAAGCCGGGCCTTGGCATCATCAATAACTTCAGAACCTCTCAAATTACGGTTGGGTCCGGCCGTCTTCTCGGTGTTTGGGCCGTCAATGAGGATGGAAGCATCGCATCCTTGGACAAAGCAGTCGTGGAAGTGCATTCTCAGTAAGCCCGGAGCTATAGAGGGATTGGAGCTGAAGTGAGTCTGAACCGTTGACCTAACGATTGCTTCAGCTCTTGGGCAACTACGTGAATAGAAGCCAACGCGCAGGCCTTGGCCATGCACGGACATTGCAGCAAAAGCAAGAGACAAAAACACTAAAACGATGGACGTTTTGAAAGAAGAACTAGTTTCCATATCGATGAATTTTCAGAAAAAAATGTTGAAGAGTTTGAATACAAATCTGTTGCCCAGTAGGGTACTCAAGTTATGGGATTTGAGCTGTGAGGTTTTGGGAGTAAAGCTGCTTGTATTTATAAAGAAGCGATATAATCGGCGTACATAGTAATCGAAGTCAGCGATGCCGGCCTAAATAAATTCAGAAAGATACAAAACGATATACGCACGTGCAAGTGGAAGATGAGTTTTGAAATTTGACAATCGGTGCAAAAAGGTGCTGTACGCGTAAAAAATGTTTCTTTGTGGGCTTAATCATTTGAACGACTTGTTTTTCTTCTCTGTAATAATCATAATACTAAGTAAGTTTAAGGTGGGTTGCAAATTAATGTTAGGCTTGGCTTTAATTTTGTTATAAAGTTACAGAAATAGTAGTCCAGCTGGATTTGAATGGAACCCGATAAGTTTTAATTATCTGCATGAAAATTAACGGGTTCCATTCAAATCTCAAGTCTCTCACCGTCAGTGACTCGGTCAATATTTGCCATATTTCATCACAATATCTGCATGAAAGAAATCACTTTGTTTACGTCAAACTTTCCAATTAAATAATAAGTTGACAATGGCGCTAAAGACTACGCAGTGCGTAATGAGTTTAGTATATAACTTTTAAAAGTCAGCTACATGCATACTCCTCCTATATATTGCATTCCAACTCATTACACTTTATAAGATGAACCTTTTCTTTCCCACCTACTCCAAACGTTGTAGACTTTTTCCAATTTCTTCAAAATAAATTAATCATACTTTGCGGAAAACACAAATCAGCGTTTCCCAAAAATAATTAAAATTTTTTATATCCATGAAAACAAATTAATTAGCAATTTAATTAATTTGAGATGTGATCTGTGTGGCATGTTGTAACATATATATATATATATATATATATATACATATATAATGTAAAAAATTATTAACTGCTCTTGTATATATATGATAAATAAAGAGACGTCAACTAATTTCATATTTAGCAAAAAGTAAGAAGGAAAACAAACTTTAAAAAAATTAAAAATTAAAAAATTAAAAGAAAGAAAGATCATATACCTCCACACACGATTAGTGGTTTTGCGTTAATTTTAATTGAAAAGGGTTGAGATATATTTGCAGTAGACTTTAATTGGTGGCAACTAGTGCAAATTGTCAATCTGTACTCAAAATATGCAAAGTTTGATCAAACATTCAAGTCCAATACTTCTTACTTTATTATTTTCTTTTTTTATATATGCATTTTATTTTTAAATCGAATGACTAGAAATAATCATCAACAAAATTCAATGCTTAGTTTGGCAGTACTATACTACTTGGCTCTTTCCAAATGTATATGCGTGTGATTGTGTCTTTGTTTAGTTATTTTAAATATTTTATTACATAATTACTTATAATATTTTTTAGAATATTAAGCTTGTAAATTGAATTATAAATCAAATTAAGTTATCACCTTACATGAAATACAATATTGATTAAAAAATCTAAATTTTATAATGACTTATTTTAAACATTTTCATAAATTGTTAAATTAATAATTTTTATTTGTCAATAGCTGAAATTAGGTTAATGACTAAAACTGCTCATTAGTTAAATTTATATTTACTAATGTAATATAAATATAAAAGGGTCTGAATTATTGTATTTCAAAATGAATTTTTATATTCATAAAGAGATTAAAAAAGTTATGTAATCAAATATACATAATGTTAAAAGTAGCAAAACATATTTATCATGATAGATGATTATACAATTTAGTGGTCAATAACTAAAATAACTTTTCTTTTATTTAGTAATTCCTACGTTATTATCTGTTTGCATGTCCCAGATCAGCACGATTACTACGTCTGCCAAACTGTTAGCATGCAGTTATCCGATCAATAGTTGACAGTATGATTATGACGCATAAAAGTAAGTCACTAAAATGATTGTTGGACAAAGACTAATGCTAAAATCATTGTAAATAGTTAATAAGTATTTGATTTTAATTAATGTCGAAAAAATGTACGTAATAGGTTAAAAAGAACGCGCAAAGTTATAGAAAAGTAATGCGGCTCGACGTACGTGGATAATATATTTGACTTTGAACTATTCGAATTTTATCGAAGCCGACGCTACTGACTTTCCCTGCGTGCCTATTAATATTTCACACTTTGATTTATATCCTTATAAATACATGCAGCTTTACTCCCAAAACCTCACAGCTCAAATCCCAGAACTTGAGTATCCTCCTGAGCAACAGATTTGTATTCAAACTCTTCAACATTTTCTTCTGAAAATTCATCGATATGGAAACTAGTTCTTCTTTCAAAACGTCCATCGTTTTAGTGTTTTTGTCTCTTGCTTTTGCTGCAACGTCCGTGCATGGCCAAGGCCTGCGCGTTGGCTTCTATTCACGTAGTTGCCCAACAGCTGAAGCAATCGTTAGGTCAACGGTTCAGACTCACTTCAGCTCCAATCCCTCTATAGCTCCTGGCTTACTGAGAATGCATTTCCACGACTGCTTTGTCCAAGGATGCGATGCTTCCATCCTCATTGACGGCCCAAACACCGAGAAGACGGCCGGACCCAACCGTAATTTGAGAGGTTCTGAAGTTATTGATGATGCCAAGGCCCGGCTTGAAGCTGCATGCCCTGGAGTCGTTTCCTGCGCTGACATTCTCACACTTGCTACTCGTGATGCTGTGGTTCTGGTAAACTCCATCTTCTGTATTATATATATATATATATATATATATATCAAAATTCTGTTGCATGTGGTAGCTTCACATATATCAATTTTCTAATACATATGTATACATTTTGCAGACCAGGGGTATTAGTTGGCAGGTGCCCACTGGACGAAGAGACGGGCGGGTATCATTGGCATCTGAAGCCCAAAATTTGCCTGGCTTTCAAGAATCCATAGAATCGCAAAAGCAGAAGTTCGAAGTGAAAGGCCTCAACACTCAAGATCTCGTCACCCTAGTTGGTAAGCATTAATTCATTATCTCTATAAATAAATAAATAAATAATTTAATATTAATTCCAAGTAATAATTAAGGTTGCATGAATTAGGTGGACACACAATTGGCACATCAGCATGCCAGTTCTTCAGGTACAGACTATACAACTTCACAACAACAGGCAACGGTGCTGATCCATCCATCAACCCTGCATTCCTTCCTCAGCTACGAGCGCTCTGCCCACAGAATGGTGATGCGGCCACCCGAGTGGGACTAGACACAGCAAGTGCAGGTCGTTTCGATGCGTCCTTTTTTTCAAACGTGAGGGACGGCAGAGGAATTCTTGAGTCGGATCAGAAGCTATGGAGCGATGCCTCCACCAAAACATTCGTACAGAGGTTTTTGGGGGTGAGAGGATTGCTGGGGTTGACGTTCAATGTAGAGTTTGGGAGGTCCATGGTTAAAATGGGCAACATCGGTGTCAAAACTGGCACTGAGGGTGAAATACGCAGGCTTTGTTCTGCTATTAACTGACCTACCTACTTAAACTATTACACTCCCCTCAGCTTCCTCAAGTCGGCAAGCAAACTAATCACTTAATTTAATTACCTGAACAAAGCTGTTGAATTGGCGTAAGCCCTCTTTGTTTTTTTTTTTTTCCTTCTTTTTTTTTGTTTGGAAAGAATTAATTCATTGTGCTTTTTGTTTCTGTTCCTCTCTCTGAGTCTCACAATTAAGTGTTAATTTGTTATTAAAGCCTGCATTTCAATTGCAATTCATTGTTGAGAAAATGTAAGAAGTAAAAGAAATAAAGAAGGTTTGTTTTGTACTTTTTACACAATTTTAATTGAATATCTCCTCTTTCTTTCGCATTTCGTAATTATGTTTTTTAGGCGTAGCTTAGTCTAAAGGGAGAGAATAAAGAATGAATAGAGCGTTGAGATGCAGAAGAAGAGGAGGACAATAGCCCAATCAACACACGTCTAACCAGCCCAAAGAGCCCAATTAATCCATAGCCCAATCAGCCCACCTCTACCAAGCCTTTTCTCCCACGCAATGAAGAATTTTTTTTATTTTTAATTTTTGAAGTGACCTACTTGTTAACTTATATAGAGTCATCTCAAGACAAAACACGATAAATACAATATTTGAAAATATGCAGTTTTAATTAAAAATATATTTGTAAAATATACATGTTCAAAACTTTTGCTAAATATTTTTGGAGAAAAAAATATATATATTTCACTTACGTATCGCATCAAACAACTTAAAAAAAAATATATATATATATATATATATATATATACATTTTACTAAACACACAACTAACTAATTATAATCAAAATTGATTTTTTCTTCAGCATAATTTACATTAACGAAAATACTTATACCCTTATTTAATGAAACAATTTTAATTTATTAATAACGTAAATTTATCAAAATTTTCAACAAGTATGTCCAAAAAAGGGAGTTTTAATTTTATTTTGTTTTTGTTTTAATTTAACCTTCAATATATGTCCAAAAAATGTAAATTTGTGTGTATCACACACATATCATATATATAATTTTATTATTTTTATCATATATTTTAAAATAAAATTCCGTAGCTTAGAACCAACTTTGCTTCTCAAATTAATAATTCTACTGGGCTTTGCAAAAATAAATAAATGAATAAAATTTTGCTTCTCTTAGACGTTCGGTGGCCTACAAAATAATAAAGAAATAAAACGAGAAGGGATGACCAAAAAAAAAAAAAAAACAAAACAAAATGCAGGAAAGGAATATTTGGATATGTGTGGCTTTTAGAGAGAAATCGTTGAGAGAGTGGAAGAGAGTGAAAAAGGGTTTGCCCACCATGAACACTTGTTTGTCTCGTTGAGCTCTGTTGTCGCTCCCTTCTTCAGTAATTAGAGAGAGACGGAGAGAGAGAGGGAGAGATAGAGAGAGACTGTTCTCAGGAGTGAAGGGGTGTTCCAGATGCTCTGTAAATGGGGAAAAGTGAAGAGCAAAATCTGCATCAACAGCAGAGCGATGAGGCTGAGAATCGAGCTTCTTCGGGGCTCATTTGTGCGGGATGTTCGATGGTTCTCGGAAGACTGGCCAAAGGCTTCACTTTCAGATGCGTCCTTGTTTTATTTATGAGCTTTTCTGTTTTACTTTCTGGGATCTTCTGGATCCTTCCTAACTATGCGATGAAGTCTGGGTTTGATGCAAAAGAAGCAATTAAACTCAGTGGTATTTCTTCCTTCGTCTGCTTTTTTAGTTTCACTTTTTTGGCTTGCTTATTTATTATTGACTTCATATGTGTTTGTAATCAGGTCTTTTTGATGCTTTGATCTGATGGGTATTTGATATTTTGCATGTTGATATTTTCTAGTTTAGCTTGTAAATGGGTTCTGTAAAAAGATGACGTTACACTTAGCTCCATTGTTCAGATTTTATTTCAATTTTCTTATATATATACATATGTTTTTAGCCCAGTCTGGTTTCTCGCTTGTCACCCTTTAATTATGCTTCCTAATGTTTTGAGAGGACGGATATGCGTTGTTCACCTTCTTGTTTTGCAATTAGGCTCTTCTGGTGTTTTCCCTTTTGCTGGTTCGTCTTTGTTTTAGGAATTTGATTGTTTGATATTTCTTCTAATATATATGCCTTTGTTCGTTGTACAGATTATATTTAAAGGTTTTGTTAGTGTCATATCTTAGCAAGAGGACTGTTTGGTATAACTCTGTCTAAATTTAAAGCTTTCATTTTGAACCTTTTGTATTCAAGGGCTGTGATTATGACTTCGTTTCTGCATCTAGTTAGACGTTAAAGATTATATGACTGATGTTTTGAAAGTCCTCTCATTCATTCTGGTTAAACAAACACTATTATAGTTTCCATGGTTGGATGTGAACGTAAACTCCTATTGGGTTCATAACTGCATTTAGCATATGTTGATAGTTGTACTCTAAGTAGGTGCTGTTGACAGACATATGTTTTCGATACTTGCCTGCTGATATGGAATTTAAATGTAAATTTGGATGTGGCTTAGTGGGTAGATGTCATATAGCTGAACATATTTTCATTTTTGGAAATGCACTATATGAGACAATAGAACTTTGATTAACTAAGTAAGAATCATAGTGCAATAAGTTATTATTCAATCCCCAAAAATTTTGAAAAACCAATGCATTGTACTGAGGTTTCATGCCAATATGATTATTCTTGAATCATGTGGCTGTTCTTTCGTACACTATACTTGCATTCTTTCTATAGTCAGTGTTTGTGTAGGACTGTCCTTTCCTTTATTTTGTTTTACCTTTTTCCTTTTAATTCAGAAGTTTAAGCTTCATGGCTTCTACTGTAGCTTGCTCTCTTCATATTATATGGTTCAACAATAAGCTAAAAGGTTTTTAAAAGAACAGGTTGAGTTTTGGTACCCTTGCTTTACTTTATTTTTCCTCCTTTTCCCTCTATGCACTAGGTTTGTAGTTAGATTGAATTAATGACATTGCTTATACTTAAGATAATACAGTAGCTATTTCATAGTATAAGTAATGTGATTTTCTCTGTATAAGATCTCAATACTGCAATACTAGTTTTGCTTTATTTTTGTACTGGTTTTCTCTGTTGAAGCTTTTATAAGTGACATGATTTTGACTGAATATATTGTTGCATGTGTTGAAGAACCAAGAAAGCATCTCCAAACCTTGAGGAAACAACATACGCTAAATTTATTGAATATATTGTTGCATGTGTTTAAGAACCAAGAAAGCATCTCCAAACCTTGAGGCAACAACATACACGAAATTTACTTCTGCAATTGGGGGTGAGGTTGGCACCAGGATGGGGGGAAAAAAACAGAAACTATTTACATAAGAAAAATAATTGGATATGGATTTATGCACCACCAAAGGAATACAAGGCTTAGGAATAGGTAAACCTCTCAATGGAATCCTCTAAAGAGAAGTAGAGAAAAGCAACTAGTTTGCTAACTTTTCGAACTTACAAGTTGTGCTCTGAGTAGTTTAGAGCATCTGAGCATGGACAAATTCCAAGATTATAATGTCTATGTAAATTAAAGTGTGAAGAGATATCGATACTACTGATCATGGTGGTGAGTCTGGAATGTTTGTAGTGGGATGTTGAAGACAATAGGGTGATAATGGTTATAATAAAGCTGATAGTGTGCATAGCAGCAATGTTGGTATCCCCAATGGTAAACTTGTAAGAATAATGGTAGTGGTGGAAGCCACAATATTGATAGTGGGAGCAACATGGTAACGGTGGTGATGGCAGCATCTATAGAAATGGAAAAGATTTAGTGGTATTGTTAGTGGAGGCAATGCCAATGTTCTAAACAATACACAGGAATGAGGTTCAAATTCTAGACAAAAATAATTGGAAGGAATATGTATTTCTAGAAAAGATTCAAGTTCTAAAGTAAAAACCAATTCCAACGTGGGTGAGCCCTAGAATTGTAAGAAAAATTTATCTGCAGAACTAATTCTTTTTCAAATCAAGGTTATCATTATTTTTTGAGACATGAAATCCAGCAAAAATACATTAAACTACAATTTATGGTTTACAAAATTATGGTACTTAAGATCAAGCAGGAAGCGGCCTATATTATGGGGTTTGGCCTCCGGAAGTGGAAAACAAGTTCAGTTCAGTTTATATAATTGCAGAAACAAGTCAAAACTGACTAAAAACTTTATGCTGTAACTTGAATAGTTTATATGTGTGCATGTGAGTGGTTCTCACTTCTCAATATGGAATCAGGATACAATGTTGGTGAATCTAAGGGAGCTTCTGCAGTGAAATAATGTTCATGTAGAACCTGAGTTGCAGCAGCTGTTGCAATCCCTAGTATTACTCTACAAACTCACAAGCTAGTAACCCTAAAATCTCATGTATTTAGTGTGATGGTTGGAAAGATCACTAAAATGTGGTCTCTATATATTAGAACATTTTCGAATGGCCATAAAAGGCTTAATGCATTGAAGAAGCAATAAGCTGTAAGTGAGACTAAATGACTAAGTTTTTTGTGATACTACTTTTCTTGGGAATACAGTTGTTTTAGGCCTTGGAGTCAATGTGCATATCTTAAGATCTTGGACCTTGTATTTTTTATGAAGAATGAGGCTTTATTTTTTTCTGTACATAGAAGTACATTTACTTCGGCTGTCTCGATACTTGGATGCTTACATATCTTTTCCTTTATGTCCAGCTTCAGTTCAAGCATACTTCACTTTAGAAAAGCCAGTTTCTCAGCTTGTTCCACACATTGGGCAACTGGAATATGATATTAATGCTGAAATAGGTGTTCCAGATACAAAGGTATTGCTCTAAGCTATGCTGTTTTATTTTATCACTATTGCTTTCTAATCAACTGCAAAAACTGAACTAAAAGCTGTTTGTTTATGCAACAGGTGGCTATCTTATCCATGCACCGATCAGGTGCATCTAACTGTACCGGTGTTGTGTTCGGTGTTCTTTCTGATCCTTTATATATTCCAATCAATCCAGTGTTCTTAAGTCTGCTAAGGTCATCTTTGATAGAGGTGTTTTTACAGCAATCAAACCTTACTGTGACAGCATCAATTTTTGGGCAGCCATCAACATTTGAGATTCTGAAGTTTCAAGGGGGGATTACTGTAATTCCCATGCAAGCTGCTTTAATCTTGGAAACACCTCAGATTCTATTTAATTTTACCCTCAATAATTCCATTTCTGATATACTGGGAAATTTTTCTGAGTTCAAGGATCAGTTGAAGTCTGGATTGCACCTAAGTTCTTATGAGGTATTACACCTACTATAGTGACTTTTTACTTTGGTTAGCTTGGAATAGATCCTCCATTTCCATGTCTAAACTACCATGAGGTCAATTATTCTGAATGTAGAATAATTGAATGAGAAAGAAGGGAAGAAGAGAGGAGACAGAAGGAAGAAAAAGAAATGGAGGAAACTAAATGAATAAATTTATGCATGTATAAAAAGTAATCTTATTTATTGAGTCGACAGACCTACTCTGGTTGGAGCTGATTCAATTAAGAACTCTAATAAAGGAATCTAAGGCACCAGATCTTGTTGTATATAATATTATGGTGTTAGTTTTATTCTATAAAATTTATTATAAAGGTATTAAGAGATACTGATAGTATATTACCAGTGGGTCAATGATTCTAAATTAAATTGTGGATCCTGGTCCATTATAGTTGACTCAAAATTGAGTCATAGCTGTTTAAATTTGATTAGCTATACGTCTATATAGGATATTATGGAGAATAATTTACTCTATGTCTACTTTGATGCAGAAGTTATATGTGCAAATAACAAACACATTTGGTTCAACAACAGTTCCTCCAGTTATAGTTCAGGCTTCAGTTTTGTCTAATTTTGGGAGTTTTCTTCATTGGTTGTAATTTTTTAATATTCAGGATGATCTGTCAATTGAGGATTGGAAGCTGGTGGTGAAATTGAAGACTCTTTTCAAGATACAATGATTTAGAGTTGATGGTGCAGTGGAGCAAAATTTACTTAATTACCATGTGAACGACTAACGTGGTTCTCTAAAAGGTGCCAAAGCCAATTTTTGTCATAGGGTTTTGATTTCAGGCACCACATAGTTTACTCCTCGTGAGAAAGCTCATCTTTTCTGGAGAGGTCAAACGCTCTGCTGATCATATTTTGAACTTCATGTTGTGTATAATTGTACATGATGGTATACGAGGAGTCACGGTTGCAAGCAACCTCAAGCTGCAAGTGGTTGGAGTTATCATGGCAATTTATTTTTTTGAAGAAGTTTTCTGTTTCTATAGATTGAAGCTTTTGTCAACGTTATGTTTTTGACAGTTTTGGAGAAGTTTTTTTTGTTATAGCCTTCTGTCCTTTAATATATTTTTTTTCTTCAATTGTATTGAGTTCAGCCTTTTTGATTTTGCTTTATTTTATAAGTTGCATTTGGAATGGGTGGTGAGGTAAGACGATTGTCGGTGGACAAAATGTCAAAAGAGAATAGTTTCCTTGGATCTTATATTAGATGGTCACAATACTGCCATTGATCTCTCAATTAATAGGGATAGTGATAATCATTGTAATCAACCCAATAAGTAGAACTCAAGATTAATAGAAGATTAATAGAAGTTTGTTCGAGTTAATATAGCATCCAAGGGTTAATGCTACCCGTTTGGGTGTGCTTCTACAACATCTATTTAGTTTATGGTGTGTTTGTGTTTACCCTCCAAGTGTAGCCATCCAATCGTTTATGAGTTTTCTAAAGGCCCAGACGCTTTCAACATTTTCATTCTATACACCGTTTTTCAGTCTCTCTCTCTCTATATATATATATATACACATTAGAGTAACAGATTAACAAATAATAGTCAACATTAAAAAAAAAAAGAAGATTAAAATGACGAAACAAAGAACGTAAGATTGAGATCTTACATTAATTTAAAGAGTGTAATATAATTATATATTTATGGTCAAACATGTATGTGAAAGAAATTCTTCTTGCATAAGGTATAATGCAAATATATGAAGCAATTAATCCTTTTTTGAGTACTTCTCCACCGGATTTGATTTGTAATACATAAAGTATACAAGAATTTTACAATTTCAAATTTATTTACAAGGAAAAAAGAAAAAAAAAAACTGTCTTATGTACTATACCCCAACTTTAGCCAACTCAGGACGAAATAAATTTCATGTGTATGAAGATGCAAATTTATAATTCAAGTATATATACACGCACACATATGAATCTTTACCTCTTAAAATAACATATATGCAAATTGCAATTTTGATTAGGGTCATAGGCAACACTAAGGCTATGAAAAAGTGGAAGTATGGAGAGCGGAGGACTGATAGAAAAATGGAAGGAGGGAGGAAAAAATATTTATCATTAAGGAATTATAAAAAAAAAAATTATGCATATATGTAGAGCAAATAATGAATTAACTAATATCCTTTATTATTGTTTGTAAAAATCATCAAGTAGATAGGATAGAAAGGTAAATCTAAACAAACAGACTTAACTATCTTGAAATTTTTTTTGATAAATTCTCCATCCACTCAATTGTCTCTTATTCATCATCTCCTTCCTTTTCTTCACATAGAGGGAGTGGGAATGATATATAGCTAGTAGCTATTTACAACTTTATTGAGTATTCAAACTAAAGCTGAGACCACCTGTCTCATTTTTTCTGTCTTTATATCTATCTTACATGCCCCTCTAATAAATAGGTGTCATTAATTAAAATGTCATGATGAATTAATTAATAGATAGAAAAAAGGTTAATTGGTCTTGCACCAATTTATTAGAGGAACAGAAAAACTGAAATAGGTTATTTCAATTCTCTAAATTGCAACATAATTTCAAATTAGAGTACGACTGAAATGCGCATATTAATACCGATACTACTTTTTTTCTTTTTTTGATGAATAAAAAAGGCTCTCGATGTGGATCTCATCAGCCCAGGATTCTATTAGTGGGTAGAGCCTTTTGCTACTCAGAACTTTGCCACTGTAGGAGTTTAGAACGGTGGCTCAACAGTCCCTCCCAGCGATTAGTAAAGGCGAGTACACGAGGCAATAACGGCTTGCCAAGACTCGAACCACAACTCTCGCAAGCGAGTGTGATGGAACGGTCGGCTTCCTTTCCGCTAGGCCACACCCCCAGGTGTTAATATCGATACTACTTACTAGTATAAGATATTGCGCATTAGATGATTACAGAAAGCAAGGGTACGTACTCATCAGGCGTATGAATCGTAAGGCATTTTTGAACCTCCCTCAAAACACATTCCTTGGGTTGCTCGGCCTTTGACTGCCCTACTGGTTCTTTCTTGGGTGCCCCTTTTGCTTTGTCAGCCAGTAATATTATTTGCTTACATAGAGTTTTGGCTAATAATTTGCATGCCTTGACTATCCCAAGTAGTTTTTCCGCTAATTCTACAGTTAGTCTAACCCTTTGAGGAGAAGGATAATTGGCATCTTTTGTGACCTCTTTATCAATAGCAATCACAACCATACTTGACATTATTATCATAATTACCACCATTACTACACCTCTCATTTGTTTTTCTTCCATGCATGCTAATTAATCCCACCTCTCATTTTGAAATTACTCCAACATATATGAAGATTTATAATCCTAAACTCTCTATGCTTCAACAATATATTATTTTTAGTTTTTAGAAAAAATAATGGTTATGCTTATATATTCAAACAGATGAAGGACCATTACAATAATTATATACCACGGACACTTAATTACTGTATATGTGGCTTTTCAATGTGGTTTTGATTTAGATGAAGGTTCTAATGTGTCTTCTTGTTTGCTTATTTGTTTGTAAGTGTAGGAAACGTTGTATCCATTTGTCTTCTTTCCCTAGAAGAGTCAGTAATCATAATTAGATTTAAATTGACCCCAATTTGTAGTAGTCTTTTTTTCTTTTTCTTTTTTTGGTCGAATAATTTTTATGCTTTGTTGGAAAGACTCATAATGACTAATATAATTAATCATTAAACTTATTAAAACGGTACTAATTAAGGTGGTTTGCAAATGTTACTTGTGGGTTTCATTTTGTTCATAAAATTATATATGAAGAAATAGACCATTGGATTTGCATGGAACCCGTCAACCTCTGTCTTTTCGGTGTTTATTTATTTATTTAGCTTTTTGCTGAATGACTTTTCAGTGTTGTTTTTTTCTTTGGTAAATACTTTTCAGTGTTGTTAATAATAAAGGATCAAGTTGCTTTTTCATTCAAAGATATTCAAGTTGAATTGAGGGACTTGGCAATGGCAGCAGCGTGGGTGCGTTATGTGCCACAAAGACCACAATCCCATCGTATATACAGTAGTTATACACAGAGATATATATGGACTATTCTTCTTCTTCTTTTTTTTTAAATTCCAATTTTCTAATTTAATAGTTCGGCTGCACACGATATAATTACATGCATGAACTTCTAGTTAGGATTTAAGAATATCAGCAGCTTTCTGTAGACGATCATATAATCACATATAAATATATATATATATATATATATATATATATGATCATGTGTATCGATCACTAGTCGAAACGCTCTCGCCCAGTCAGTCATTGTATGTATGCACGGTGGCGTCAAATGCATACCATAGATACTATTCAAGAAATCACTTGAATAATTAGGTCAATCTTGGCAAATAAATAATAAGTTGATGAATAATACATGCAAATGAAATGGCACTGCAGACTACTGAGTTACGAGTCCAGTATATATATCTTTTAACAAGTCCGCTACGAACTCATCCTATATATATATATATATTGCATTCCAACCCATCACACTTTTATTATGTGGGGCAGGAGCTTTGTCAATACCGGTCAGCAACCCCCCTGAGCAAGCATACAATGCAGCTTGGAGAAGAACCTGGTCTTTCCAGACTGGGTATACGTAGTTGTCAAGGCGCATGTAATTAATTGCCCACGACATGTATTGCCATTGTTTGTAGAGTTGAGGAAGGCGTTGGATCAACATTTGCCAGTGTATAATGGACGATAAAGATTGTTTATTTCTATTTGTCTGTTCCACCAAACAATTAATAAACATCCTACTTCAAAACTTATAGACTTTTTCAAATTTCCTTCAAAATTTTAACTTCACAAAGTCCCTCTAACTTTATTATTTATACTTTGAGGAAATGAAAATTCATTATTTCCCCTACAGTCAATTACAATCTAGCTACCAAAAAGTAATAAAAATATTTGATATTCATAATATGGAACATTTTTGTTTTGTTTTTCTTGAGTTGTGTGTGTAATTTATTTAGTTTGATGGTTAATTAATGTTAATGTTGTCATCTTATTATAAATGTGATAGAAAAACAAAAACAATAAAATCCATCGCTCTAAATGCCAAACAGACCACCTCGATCACAAACTTTTCATTCTGGTATTTATACATTTTTTTCAATATATATATATTAACATTTAAGCTATAATTGAAACCCAATGAGCGCCATTAGCAAGAACTTGTCTTTGGCTACTTTTTTTCATTTTGGCTGAAATCCTAACATTCTTGTTTTCCTATAACAATTGTTTCCCGTTAACACATGCTATATGTTTTCATTAAGGACTGTTAGTAAAAATTAATTTAAACCACATTGCTACAAATTTGACGATTAAAGGTAATAATTAAAGCCTTTTAAATATTTTATTTTTTTTGGTCGAAAAGAGACACTTTTTATTAAGAGTCAAGATAGAACAAAGCTTAGCTGGGCGGAGGGGTCTCAATCTATAGATAAGGACCCATTTAAAGCTTCTTTTGCAACCCAATCTGCGGGGAATAATAGTGAAAGAGCAAGAGGCAAAACAGTTGCTAAGTCGAAGGATATCATGTAAAACAGCCTCGATATATTATCACCAAATCAGAGAGAAAACCAAGATATTCAATTAAAATTGTGTAAGAGTACAAAATAAATTTCTACATTTCTGTGACTCCTTGAATTTTCTGAGCAGTGAACATATATTCTTCCATCTGAAATGCAAACTTTCTTTTGACAAATTAAACACTCAACTGTAAGACTGAAAGAAAAGAAATTAAAAAAAAAAATAGAAAAAGCAAAATGACACTGAATTGATTCGTTCATTAGAATATAAAAACAAAAAACAAAAAACCAAAAGGGCTTGCGCCAATTCAACAGCTTTGTTCAAGTAATTAAATTAAGAAATTAGTTGCTTGCCGACTTGAGGAAATTAACGGGAGTGTAAAATTTAAGTAGGTGGGTCAGTTAATAGCAGAACAAAGCCTGCGTATTTCACCCTCAGTGCCAGTTTTGACACCGATGTTGCCCATTTTAACCATGGACCTACCAAACTCTACATTGAACGACAACCCCAGCAATCCTCTCACCCCAAAAATCTTTGTACGAATGTTTTGGTGGAGGCATCGGTCCATAGCTTCTGATCCGACTCAAGAATTCCTCTGCCGTCCCTCACGTTTGCAAAAGGACGCATCGAAACGACCTGCACTTGCTGTGTCTAGTCCCACTCGGGTGGCCGCATCACCATTCTGTGGGCAGAGCGCTCGTAGCTGAGGAAGGAATGCAGGGTTGATGGATGGATCAGCACCGTTGCCAGTTGTTGTGAAGTTGTATAGTCTGTACCTGAAGAACTGGCATGCTGATGTGCCAATTGTGTGTCCACCTAATTCATGCAACCTTAATTATTACTTGGAATTAATATTAAATTATTTATTTATTTATTTATAGAGATAATGAATTAATGCTTACCAACTAGGGTGACGAGATCTTGAGTGTTGAGGCCTTTTACTTCGAACTTCTGCTTTTGCGATTCTATGGATTCTTGAAAGCCAGGCAAATTTTGGGCTTCAGATGCCAATGATACCCGCCCGTCTCTTCGTCCAGTGGGCACCTGCCAACTAATACCCTGGTCTGCAAAATGTATACATATGTATTAGAAAATTGATATATGTGAAGCTACCAAATGCAACAGAATTTATATATATATATAATACGGAAGATGGAGTTTACCAGAACCACAGCATCACGAGTAGCAAGTGTGAGAATGTCTGCGCAGGAAACGACTCCAGGGCATGCAGCTTCAAGCCGGGCCTTGGCATCATCAATAACTTCAGAACCTCTCAAATTACGGTTGGGTCCGGCCGTCTTCTCGGTGTTTGGGCCGTCAATGAGGATGGAAGCATCGCATCCTTGGACAAAGCAGTCGTGGAAGTGCATTCTCAGTAAGCCCGGAGCTATAGAGGGATTGGAGCTGAAGTGAGTCTGAACCGTTGACCTAACGATTGCTTCAGCTGTTGGGCAACTACGTGAATAGAAGCCAACGCGCAGGCCTTGGCCATGCACGGACATTGCAGCAAAAGCAAGAGACAAAAACACTAAAACGATGGACGTTTTGAAAGAAGAACTAGTTTCCATATCGATGAATTTTCAGAAAAAAAAATGTTGAAGAGTTTGAATACAAATCTGTTGCCCAGTAGGGTACTCAAGTTATGGGATTTGAGCTGTGAGGTTTTGGGAGTAAAGCTGCTTGTATTTATAAAGAAGCGATATAATCGGCGTACATAGTAATCGAAGTCAGCGATGCCGGCCTAAATAAATTCAGAAAGATACAAAACGATATACGCACGTGCAAGTGGAAGATGAGTTTTGAAATTTGACAATCGGTGCAAAAAGGTGCTGTACGCGTAAAAAAATGTTTCTTTGTGGGCTTAATCATTTGAACGACTTGTTTTTCTTCTCTGTAATAATCATAATACTAAGTAAGTTTAAGGTGGGTTGCAAATTAATGTTAGGCTTGGCTTTAATTTTGTTATAAAGTTACAGAAATAGTAGTCCAGCTGGATTTGAATGGAACCCGATAAGTTTTAATTATCTGCATGAAAATTAACGGGTTCCATTCAAATCTCAAGTCTCTCACCGTCAGTGACTCGGTCAATATTTGCCATATTTCATCACAATATCTGCATGAAAGAAATCACTTTGTTTACGTCAAACTTTCCAATTAAATAATAAGTTGACAATGGCGCTAAAGACTACGCAGTGCGTAATGAGTTTAGTATATAACTTTTAAAAGTCAGCTACATGCATACTCCTCCTATATATTGCATTCCAACTCATTACACTTTATAAGATGAACCTTTTTCTTTCCCACCTACTCCAAACGTTGTAGACTTTTTCCAATTTCTTCAAAATAAATTAATCATACTTTGCGGAAAACACAAATCAGCGTTTCCCAAAAAATAATTAAAATTTTTTTATATCCATGAAAACAAATTAATTAGCAATTTAATTAATTTGAGATGTGATCTGTGTGGCATGTTGTAACATATATATATATATATATATATATATACATATATAATGTAAAAAATTATTAACTGCTCTTGTATATATATGATAAATAAAGAGACGTCAATTAATTTCATATTTAGCAAAAAGTAAGAAGGAAAACAAACTTTAAAAAAATTAAAAATTAAAAAATTAAAAGAAAGAAAGATCATATACCTCCCACACACGATTAGTGGTTTTGCGTTAATTTTAATTGAAAAGGGTTGAGATATATTTGCAGTAGACTTTAATTGGTGGCAACTAGTGCAAATTGTCAATCTGTACTCAAAATATGCAAAGTTTGATCAAACATTCAAGTCCAATACTTCTTACTTTATTATTTTCTTTTTTTATATATGCATTTTATTTTTAAATCGAATGACTAGAAATAATCATCAACAAAATTCAATGCTTAGTTTGGCAGTACTATACTACTTGGCTCTTTCCAAATGTATATGCGTGTGATTGTGTCTTTGTTTAGTTATTTTAAATATTTTATTACATAATTACTTATAATATTTTTTTTAGAATATTAAGCTTGTAAATTGAATTATAAATCAAATTAAGTTATCACCTTACATGAAATACAATATTGATTAAAAAAATCTAAATTTTATAATGACTTATTTTAAACATTTTCATAAATTGTTAAATTAATAATTTTTTATTTGTCAATAGCTGAAATTAGGTTAATGACTAAAACTGCTCATTAGTTAAATTTATATTTACTAATGTAATATAAATATAAAAGGGTCTGAATTATTGTATTTCAAAATGAATTTTTATATTCATAAAGAGATTAAAAAAAGTTATGTAATCAAATATACATAATGTTAAAAGTAGCAAAACATATTTATCATGATAGATGATTATACAATTTAGTGGTCAATAACTAAAATAACTTTTCTTTTATTTAGTAATTCCTACGTTATTATCTGTTTGCATGTCCCAGATCAGCACGATTACTACGTCTGCCAAACTGTTAGCATGCAGTTATCCGATCAATAGTTGACAGTATGATTATGACGCATAAAAGTAAGTCACTAAAATGATTGTTGGACAAAGACTAATGCTAAAATCATTGTAAATAGTTAATAAGTATTTGATTTTAATTAATGTCGAAAAAATGTACGTAATAGGTTAAAAAGAACGCGCAAAGTTATAGAAAAGTAATGCGGCTCGACGTACGTGGATAATATATTTGACTTTGAACTATTCGAATTTTATCGAAGCCGACGCTACTGACTTTCCCTGCGTGCCTATTAATATTTCACACTTTGATTTATATCCTTATAAATACATGCAGCTTTACTCCCAAAACCTCACAGCTCAAATCCCAGAACTTGAGTATCCTCCTGAGCAACAGATTTGTATTCAAACTCTTCAACATTTTCTTCTGAAAATTCATCGATATGGAAACTAGTTCTTCTTTCAAAACGTCCATCGTTTTAGTGTTTTTGTCTCTTGCTTTTGCTGCAACGTCCGTGCATGGCCAAGGCCTGCGCGTTGGCTTCTATTCACGTAGTTGCCCAACAGCTGAAGCAATCGTTAGGTCAACGGTTCAGACTCACTTCAGCTCCAATCCCTCTATAGCTCCTGGCTTACTGAGAATGCATTTCCACGACTGCTTTGTCCAAGGATGCGATGCTTCCATCCTCATTGACGGCCCAAACACCGAGAAGACGGCCGGACCCAACCGTAATTTGAGAGGTTCTGAAGTTATTGATGATGCCAAGGCCCGGCTTGAAGCTGCATGCCCTGGAGTCGTTTCCTGCGCTGACATTCTCACACTTGCTACTCGTGATGCTGTGGTTCTGGTAAACTCCATCTTCTGTATTATATATATATATATATATATATATATCAAAATTCTGTTGCATGTGGTAGCTTCACATATATCAATTTTCTAATACATATGTATACATTTTGCAGACCAGGGGTATTAGTTGGCAGGTGCCCACTGGACGAAGAGACGGGCGGGTATCATTGGCATCTGAAGCCCAAAATTTGCCTGGCTTTCAAGAATCCATAGAATCGCAAAAGCAGAAGTTCGAAGTGAAAGGCCTCAACACTCAAGATCTCGTCACCCTAGTTGGTAAGCATTAATTCATTATCTCTATAAATAAATAAATAAATAATTTAATATTAATTCCAAGTAATAATTAAGGTTGCATGAATTAGGTGGACACACAATTGGCACATCAGCATGCCAGTTCTTCAGGTACAGACTATACAACTTCACAACAACAGGCAACGGTGCTGATCCATCCATCAACCCTGCATTCCTTCCTCAGCTACGAGCGCTCTGCCCACAGAATGGTGATGCGGCCACCCGAGTGGGACTAGACACAGCAAGTGCAGGTCGTTTCGATGCGTCCTTTTTCAAACGTGAGGGACGGCAGAGGAATTCTTGAGTCGGATCAGAAGCTATGGAGCGATGCCTCCACCAAAACATTCGTACAGAGGTTTTGGGGTGAGAGGATTGCTGGGGTTGACGTTCAATGTAGAGTTTGGGAGGTCCATGGTTAAAATGGGCAACATCGGTGTCAAAACTGGCACTGAGGGTGAAATACGCAGGCTTTGTTCTGCTATTAACTGACCTACCTACTTAAACTATTACACTCCCTCAGCTTCCTCAAGTCGGCAAGCAAACTAATCACTTAATTTAATTACCTGAACAAAGCTGTTGAATTGGCGTAAGCCCTCTTTGTTTTTTTTTTCCTTCTTTTTTTGTTTGGAAAGAATTAATTCATTGTGCTTTTGTTTCTGTTCCTCTCTCTGAGTCTCACAATTAAGTGTTAATTTGTTATTAAAGCCTGCATTTCAATTGCAATTCATTGTTGAGAAAATGTAAGAAGTAAAAGAAATAAAGAAGGTTTGTTTTGTACTTTTTACACAATTTTAATTGAATATCTCCTCTTTCTTTCGCATTTCGTAATTATGTTTTTTAGGCGTAGCTTAGTCTAAAGGGAGAGAATAAAGAATGAATAGAGCGTTGAGATGCAGAAGAAGAGGAGGACAATAGCCCAATCAACACACGTCTAACCAGCCCAAAGAGCCCAATTAATCCATAGCCCAATCAGCCCACCTCTACCAAGCCTTTTCTCCCACGCAATGAAGAATTTTTTTTATTTTTAATTTTTGAAGTGACCTACTTGTTAACTTATATAGAGTCATCTCAAGACAAAACACGATAAATACAATATTTGAAAAATATGCAGTTTTTAATTAAAAAATATATTTGTAAAATATACATGTTCAAAACTTTTTGCTAAATATTTTTGGAGAAAAAAATATATATATTTCACTTACGTATCGCATCAAACAACTTAAAAAAATATATATATATATATATATATACATTTTACTAAACACACAACTAACTAATTATAATCAAAATTGATTTTTTCTTCAGCATAATTTACATTAACGAAAATACTTATAACCCTTATTTAATGAAACAATTTTAATTTATTAATAACGTAAATTTATCAAAATTTTCAACAAGTATGTCCAAAAAAAAGGGAGTTTTTAATTTTATTTTGTTTTTGTTTTTAATTTAACCTTCAATATATGTCCAAAAAAAAATGTAAATTTGTGTGTATCACACACATATCATATATATAATTTTATTATTTTTATCATATATTTTAAAATAAAATTCCGTAGCTTAGAACCAACTTTGCTTCTCAAATTAATAATTCTACTGGGCTTTGCAAAAATAAATAAATGAATAAAATTTTGCTTCTCTTAGACGTTCGGTGGCCTACAAAATAATAAAGAAATAAAACGAGAAAGGATGACCAAAAATTTAAAAAAAAAAACAAAACAAAACAAAATGCAGGAAAGGAATATTTGGATATGTGTGGCTTTTAGAGAGAGAAATCGTTGAGAGAGTGGAAGAGAGAGTGAAAAAGGGTTTGCCCACCATGAACACTTGTTTGTTTCGTTGAGCTCTGTTGTCGCTCCCTTCTTCAGTAATTAGAGAGAGACGGAGAGAGAGAGGGAGAGATAGAGAGAGACTGTTCTCAGGAGTGAAGGGGTGTTCCAGATGCTCTGTAAATGGGGAAAAGTGAAGAGCAAAATCTGCATCAACAGCAGAGCGATGAGGCTGAGAATCGAGCTTCTTCGGGGCTCATTTGTGCGGGATGTTCGATGGTTCTCGGAAGACTGGCCAAAGGCTTCACTTTCAGATGCGTCCTTGTTTTATTTATGAGCTTTTCTGTTTTACTTTCTGGGATCTTCTGGATCCTTCCTAACTATGCGATGAAGTCTGGGTTTGATGCAAAAGAAGCAATTAAACTCAGTGGTATTTCTTCTTTCTTCTGCTTTTTTAGTTTCACTTTTTTGGCTTGCTTATTTATTATTGACTTCATATGTGTTTGTAATCAGGTCTTTTTGATGCTTTGATCTGATGGGTATTTGATATTTTGCATGTTGATATTTTGCATGTTGATATTTTCTAGTTTAGCTTGTAAATGGGTTCTGTAAAAGATGACGTTACACTAAGCTCCATTGTTCAGATTTTATTTCAATTTTCTTATATATATATACATATGTTTTTAGCCCAGTCTGGTTTCTCGCTTGTCACCCTTTAATTATGGCTTCCTAATGTTTTGAGAGGACGGATATGCGTTGTTCACCTTCTTGTTTTGCAATTAGGCTCTTCTGGTGTTTTCCCTTTTGCTGGTTCGTCTTTGTTTTAGGAATTTGATTGTTTGATATTTCTTCTAATATATATGCCTTTGTTCGTTGTACAGATTATATTTAAAGGTTTTGTTAGTGTCATATCTTAGCAAGAGGACTGTTTGGTAGAACTCTGTCTAAATTTAAAGCTTTCATTTTGAACCTTTTGTATTCAAGGGCTGTGATTATGACTTCGTTTCTGCATCTAGTTAGACGTTAAAGATTATATGACTGATGTTTTGAAAGTCCTCTCATTCATTCTGGTTAAACAAACACTATTATAGTTTCCATGGTTGGATGTGAACGTAAACTCATATTGGGTTCATAACTGCATTTAGCATATGTTGATAGTTGTACTCTAAGTAGGTGCTGTTGACAGACATATGTTTTCGATACTTGCCTGCTGATATGGAATTTAAATGTAAATTTGGATGTGGCTTAGTGGGTAGATGTCATATAGCTGAACAACATATTTTCATTTTTGGAAATGCACTATATGAGACAATAGAACTTTGATTAACTAAGTAAGAATCATAGTGCAATAAGTTATTATTCAATCCCCAAAAATTTTGAAAAACCAATGCATTGTACTGAGGTTTCATGCCAATATGATTATTCTTGAATCATGTGGCTGTTCTTTCGTACGCTATACTTGCATTCTTTCTATAGTCAGTGTTTGTGTAGGACTGTCCTTTCCTTTATTTTGTTTTACCTTTTTCCTTTTAATTCAGAAGTTTAAGCTTCATGGCTTCTACTGTAGCTTGCTTCTCTTCATATTATATGGTTCAACAATAAGCTAAAAGGTTTTTAAAAGAACAGGTTGAGTTTTGTTACCCTTGATTTACTTTATTTTTCCCTCCTTTTCCCTCTATGCACTAGGTTTGTAGTAAGATTGAGTTAATGACATTGCTTATACTTAAGATAATACAGTAGCTATTTCATAGTATAAGTAATGTGATTTTCTCTGTATAAGATCTCAATACTGCAATACTAGTTTTGCTTTATTTTTGTACTGGTTTTCTCTGTTGAAGCTTTTATAAGTGGCATGATTTTGACTGAATATATTGTTGCATGTGTTGAAGAACCAAGAAAGCATCTCCAAACCTTGAGGAAACAACATACGCTAAATTTATTGAATATATTGTTGCATGTGTTTAAGAACCAAGAAAGCATCTCCAAACCTTGAGGCAACAACATACACGAAATTTACTTCTGCAATTGGGGGTGAGGTTGGCACCAGGATGGGGGGAAAAAAACAGAAACTATTTACATAAGAAAAATAATTGGATATGGATTTATGCACCACCAAAGGAATACAAGGCTTAGGAATAGGTAAACCTCTCAATGGAATCCTCTAAAGAGAAGTAGAGAAAAGCAACTAGTTTGCTAACTTTTCCGAACTTACAAGTTGTGCTCTGAGTAGTTTAGAGCATCTGAGCATGGACAAATTCCAAGATTATAATGTCTATGTAAATTAAAGTGTGAAGAGATATCGATACTACTGATCATGGTGGTGAGTCTGGAATGTTTGTAGTGGGATGTTGAAGACAATAGGGTGATAATGGTTATAATAAAGCTGATAGTGTGCATAGCAGCAATGTTGGTATCCCCAATGGTAAACTTGTAAGAATAATGGTAGTGGTGGAAGCCACAATATTGATAGTGGGAGCAACATGGTAACGGTGGTGATGGCAGCATCTATAGAAATGGAAAAGATTTAGTGGTATTGTTAGTGGAGGCAATGCCAATGTTCTAAACAATACACAGGAATGAGGTTCAAATTCTAGACAAAAATAATTGGAAGGAATATGTATTTCTAGAAAAGATTCAAGTTCTAAAGTAAAAACCAATTCCAACGTGGGTGAGCCCTAGAATTGTAAGAAAAATTTATCTGCAGAACTAATTCTTTTTCAAATCAAGGTTATCATTATTTTTTGAGACATGAAATCCAGCAAAAATACATTAAACTACAATTTATGGTTTACAAAATTATGGTACTTAAGATCAAGCAGGAAGCCGGCCTATATTATGGGGTTTGGCCTCCCGGGAAGTGGAAAACAAGTTCAGTTCAGTTTATATAATTGCAGAAACAAGTCAAAACTGACTAAAAACTTTATGCTGTAACTTGAATAGTTTATATGTGTGCATGTGAGTGGTTCTCACTTCTCAATATGGAATCAGGATACAATGTTGGTGAATCTAAGGGAGCTTCTGCTGTGAAATAATGTTCATGTAGAACCTGAGTTGCAGCAGCTGTTGCAATCCCTAGTATTACTCTACAAACTCACAAGCTAGTAACCCTAAAATCTCATGTATTTAGTGTGATGTTTGGAAAGATCACTAAAATGTGGTCTCTATATATTAGAACATTTTCGAATGGCCATAAAAGGCTTAATGCATTGAAGAAGCAATAAGCTGTAAGTGAGACTAAATGACTAAGTTTTTTGTGATACTACTTTTCTTGGGAATACAGTTGTTTTAGGCCTTGGAGTCAATGTGCATATCTTAAGATCTTGGACCTTGTATTTTTATGAAGAATGAGGCTTTATTTTTTCTGTACATAGAAGTACATTTACTTGCTGTCTCGATACTTGGATGCTTACATATCTTTTCCTTTATGTCCAGCTTCAGTTCAAGCATACTTCACTTTAGAAAAGCCAGTTTCTCAGCTTGTTCCACACATTGGGCAACTGGAATATGATATTAATGCTGAAATAGGTGTTCCAGATACAAAGGTATTGCTCTAAGCTATGCTGTTTTATTTTATCACTATTGCTTTCTAATCAACTGCAAAACTGAACTAAAAGCTGTTTGTTTATGCAACAGGTGGCTATCTTATCCATGCACCGATCAGGTGCATCTAACTGTACCGGTGTTGTGTTCGGTGTTCTTTCTGATCCTTTATATATTCCAATCAATCCAGTGTACTTAAGTCTGCTAAGGTCATCTTTGATAGAGGTGTTTTACAGCAATCAAACCTTACTGTGACAGCATCAATTTTTGGGCAGCCATCAACATTTGAGATTCTGAAGTTTCAAGGGGGGATTACTGTAATTCCCATGCAAGCTGCTTTAATCTTGGAAACACCTCAGATTCTATTTAATTTTACCCTCAATAATTCCATTTCTGATATACTGGGAAATTTTTCTGAGTTCAAGGATCAGTTGAAGTCTGGATTGCACCTAAGTTCTTATGAGGTATTACACCTACTATAGTGACTTTTTACTTTGGTTAGCTTGGAATAGATCCTCCATTTCCATGTCTAAACTACCATGAGGTCAATTATTCTGAATGTAGAATAATTGAATGAGAAAGAAGGGAAGAAGAGAGGAGACAGAAGGAAGAAAAAGAAATGGAGGAAACTAAATGAATAAATTTATGCATGTATAAAAAGTAATCTTATTTATTGAGTCGACAGACCTACTCTGGTTGGAGCTGATTCAATTAAGAACTCTAATAAAGGAATCTAAGGCACCAGATCTTGTTGTATATAATATTATGGTGTTAGTTTTATTCTATAAAATTTATTATAAAGGTATTAAGAGATACTGATAGTATATTACCAGTGGGTCAATGATTCTAAATTAAATTGTGGATCCTGGTCCATTATAGTTGACTCAAAATTGAGTCATAGCTGTTTAAATTTGATTAGCTATACGTCTATATAGGATATTATGGAGAATAATTTACTCTATGTCTACTTTGATGCAGAAGTTATATGTGCAAATAACAAACACATTTGGTTCAACAACAGTTCCTCCAGTTATAGTTCAGGCTTCAGTTTTGTCTGATTTTGGGAGTCTTCTGCCGCAGAGATTAAAGCAGTTGGCTCAAACAATTACTGGCTCTCCTGTAAAAAATCTTGGCCTTGATAACTCCGTCTTTGGTAAAGTTAAAAGTATCAGTTTGTCTTCTTATCTTAAGGGTACACTTTCTCCATCTCCTCCAAGTCCTTCTCCATCACCTTCTCCAGAGCTAACAGGACCATCAATGTCTCCGTGTCCTGCTCCTTCAACGTATCCTCCAGCACCCTCACCTGACTCTTTTGGTCTGCCACCACATTTTAATAGTGCTGGTGCTCCAGCACCATCTGTGGTAATTGCATATCCTCCTCTGCCTTGTACATACTGTGGTTCAAGAATTCCTCCAAGCTCCTCCCCATCTTCCCCCTCTAACCCTACTGTTCCTCAAGCTTTTGCACCTATTTCTGCTGCCCCCCCTTATTCTCCTCGTATGGGACCCAAATTTCAGTTTCCTCCAGTTGCATCACCTGTGCAAGAAGTGCCCTCCGCTTTGAGTCCAGGAGAAGGCAAGGGAGATGCGAAAGGAGTGGCGTCTCCATTGCTTGCACCTTCCCCATCTTGTAAGTACTATAAGAATAAATACAGAATGTTACAATTTCTGAACTGATGCTGCAAACCAGTTATTTTGCTTTTGTGTTTTTCATTTATTCTGGTGAAGAAGACTAAAAAGTTCCAAGTGACGGAAATCAAGATTATGTTATTTTAGGCCATATTCAGCATCTATTTATAAAAATTCTTACCATTTAGGCAATTTAGGGTCTTTTGTATCTATTATGGAAGTTATTCAGTATTTAAAATTTTTTTGTTATTATCCATTATTATTTTTTGAAAATTTGCTTTCGATGTTTTTTAATGTATTTTATATAAGTTTCTAATATAAACAACTAAAACTAATTTTAAATAAATCCGAAGAAAAATAACTGAAAAAGAAAATAAATAGAAAATGACCACGGTATAAAATAGTTTCCCGATGCATGTCCTTGCATCAGGCATATAAAAACCTATAAAAACAGTATTGATGTAATTTTCCACATAGAAGAAGCTCCTGATTAAAATTGCTTCGCAAGTACTCTTTTTAATTGTTGATTGTATCAAATCGAGTCTGTATTTTACGATGAAGCTGAATATGTTTGTGTGTGTATATTCCCCATATGAAATCTGTTAATGTTATGTTAAATACGTGCTATGATAACATTTTGCCCCTTCATGACTTCAGTGAGAGTTAAAGCATTGCATTTCAAGTAGTACTTTGATTTTGATGGTTGAATTGATTTTTAATCTGTTTTTCTTGCAGCTTTTCCAGTAGGTCCTTTCTGCATGGGTATATGGTTATTGCAATTTTCAGGACTAGTCATGTTTCATCTCCTCTGTTGGTCATACTGATACTTAAGTTTCACCATAAAACACATAGACACTGCATCTAAAAGCCGGAAGAACGAAGCAACTCGGCACAATGACCCATAACCAGTTTTGTTTTGGCAAGTTTGAAGAGTGCCCTTTTGTAAAGTCTGACAGGTTATTCTCAAGACGAGTAACACACGTATATATATATATATAGGTGAATCTGGTGATGATAGCAGGTCAAAGCCAGATAGTGGCAGGCCTTTCATCAAGCTTCTACAATGGTGATGTCGCACGAATACTTGGGTACTCTTTCCAAAGGGAAGACTCATTGACTAGTTGAAGAAAGCATCGGTTTACAGAATTCAAAACCACCTCTGTTGTAACAATTTGAAGTGTAAAATATTTTAGCCTAAGCAATCTGGGCAAACACTAAAATGTTTTGTTTTGTTTTTTGGGGTCGGAATACAGAAATGTGTATTACTGAAATCAAGCAGATATATCATCATAATAGATAATTGTCAGTAAATCAGTAGGCAAAGAAGTGTACTTTTTCTTGCAATTCAATCAACCGACCGATGTTGGGCGTTCTGGAAACGTTTTGGGCGTTCTGACTGGGATTTAAGGAAACGTTTGCTTGAGTTAAGGAAACGTTTTGGGCGTTCTGACTGGGATTTAAACTGGCAAAGTAGAATTTGTAATTCATTGGCTGATTTATTAACTAAGCACTCTCTTTCTTTTGGTGTTGGTTTGTTTGGGGATGAATATTCTGTTGAGAGCATTCCTCCTGCTATTTTGGACTTAAATTCTGCTGACTTTTGCTGCTTTGTAAGTCCTTTGGGCTCTTATTTTGTGCTTAATGCAATGGTCCTCATTATCAAAAAAAAAAAATCAACCGACCGATGTGCTTCTCTATTTACAGTCTGAATACTAAGGAAGATATTTGTTTGCTTGAGGCCAGAACCTTGTTATCAGACCCCACAAATTCACCTTAATGAGGGGCTACATCAATAGCACATAGAAAAGTCATGAAGAGCCACTGGATGATTTTTTGTATGATGCCTCATTATTACCCACATTGCTTCTCTTTCACTGTAGCAGTAAGAATGGAACCATCACAGTTTGCTTGAGACAAGCTGTGAGGTGGTGGTTGCCATTTCCTTGTATAAAAATAAATAAAAGATAAGAAGAAAACTACCATCAGACCACCTAAAGTTTGTTTGAGAATTATTGCTTTTTAGAATGTCTTGAAAAACAAATATGTAAAAATAGACCGTTTTAATTTATAATATACCATATTACGAATGGGGCCTCAAATAAAATATAAACTAGTCTTACAAATTGACACTACGTTGTTGGGAATGATTTGAAACAAAATTTAAATGTGAAGGGAATATTATGTAGTATTCTAGATACATATATTAACCTATGTATATATATGTATATATAATTGATCTCTTACACACGGTCCCTAACCTCAATTAGTGCCACGTTGTGTTCAAAAAGTCACCATCTCTTTGATTAAAGTGGTGTCATTCATCCAAATTTTTAACCAAAACATCATTTGTCAATCATCTTAAAAATTGTCATTTTCCAGTAACAATTTTTTTTCTTTTTTAAATTTTAATATCTATACCACCGAGGAAATTTACAAAAAGTTATTTATTTATTTATAGTACTTAAATCTGTCTCAATAAATTTATATTTAATTATACACCCATACAAATATATTAATGAAAACTAATGTTTGTGCATTAATATGTGAAATTATGTGACTAATGCACGTTAAATGTAAATTAACAACAAGAAAAAAAATGCACTAACATTTTAATTGATTTATATTTCTGAATAAGTTTAATTGGATAGATTTAAAAATAATGAATTTTTTTTTTGTAAGTTTACTTCATTTTTGTTTTACTTTTACTAATATTAAAAATATTTTTTTCTAAAAAATTTAAGTAAAATGATTTTAAAATAATAATTTGTAAAAATTTAAAATATGGGTGAATGGCGTTACTATAAATATGTTAAAAATATATGGTACGTGTTTTTTTTATAAAAAATAAATAAATAAAGGGTTCAATGTGAGAATAGAAAAATAAAAAAAAGGTTTATTTTAAGAATTATCAGCTCAGAAATATATTGGAAGATAGACTTTATTTGCTATTCAGTTTTGTAAAGTTTGAAATAGCAGACTCACACCTCTAATATTGTTAAACAGTCTTGAAAAAGAAAGATAAGTATATGGCTTTAAGGTGGAGAATTTTAGAGCCAAAATTAATATGGAGCTTTGAAATTTCTATATTTTATAACACACTTATATACATGTAGGATTTATAAATATACTGATAAAATGTAGTGCTTAATGTTACTATATTATGGTATACATAATGTAAGGGTAGGATCCATCAGGCCAGTGAAAATAGGGGGCTAAAAATTATATTAGCTTTTTTGCCCTTGTTTAACAATTAGTCAAGTATGCATTATGCAACAATGTTAAATATAAACATTATGCAACAAAACAAATTTTTTATAAATAAAAACTCTTTATAAACCATATATTTTTTAAATAGAAAGTGAATTTGACTTTACAAATATAGAGAGTTAAATTCACTCTTTAATTAAATTTTTTAATTTATTCATTTTTTTACTTATAAGTTTTATGCACTATATATTAATTACAAAGAGAAAAGTATCGTAAAAAAAAAAAAGAGATAAAATGTAAAGTCATAATTGTTTATGGAAAAATGCAAAACAAAGAACAAATACAAATGTAGAGTTTCACTATTTATTTTCTGAAATATTCTTCAAGATGCGTGCTCTCTATTTTGGAAAATATACTCTATAAAATAAAGAATAATATAAGAGATGCTCTAAGCTCAATATATATATATATATTTATTACAAAATCGAAGAAATCGTATTTGTGGTTTCACATCTAGACTGAAATTCAAGCACCCACACAAAAGAAATAGTTGATAGATCAAACTTAGAATGAAAAGAGACACAGCAGTGACATCTAGTGAACGCCATCTTAAATCTTGGTTTGAATAAGAAGTTCGTCCCCTCTTATGACTATTGTCTAAAAAAAAAAAAAAACAGTTACATTTTCAGAAAAAAAAAATAAAAGAAGAAGAATAAATACAGTTCATTACGCATCATGTTTTATTAATCATAAGAACTATTACTGAAGTACAAGAAAAATTGCAAAAACACAGTAATTAAATATAGCTATAGCCTTCAATCCGTACGCTGAGCAAACTGATCTTATTTTGATGTTTATTTAGATTCTTTTAAGGTGTTTGCTGAAAGAGAGTCAAGGACCCAATTGTTGCTGCTAGTGCTACCACCCTCTCCATCTCTTGAACTAAATGTTAATCCCACTGGATGAGTTGTGTGGCTCTCTTTATTAAGCAAAGATGTGATGGCAGCTGCAACAGCAACCCTAAACTTAGGATCCGAGGCAATTGCCGTCACATTTTCCACCATTGATGAATTCTTTTCTTCTTCACCTCTCCAACCCTTGTCAATGCCCAATCCTCTAGTACTACTACTGCCAAAAACATTGTTATTGGTGATGTTATTCCCACCATGGTAATTTGATTTGCTTGGCAGCCAAGTGAAACCTGTCGGTTGGGCAGATATTGGAAGCGAGGAGCTAGCCAGTGGGAATTGTGGTGCATACAAGTTACTTGTGAGATCAAGAACAATTCCTTTGGAAGGGTCATTAGGGTTAATAATGCTTCTAATATTGTTTGATGAATGAGACATGGGATTTGTCATCATGTGTTGGGTATGGTAAGAGAGAGATGGTTGGGTGAAATTAGATGAATCCATACTTGAATCTAATAACATAAACGAAGCTGCTGCAGAAGCTGTTGAAGCCATAGCTGTTGCACCCACTGGAAGTGGATGGTTGTGTGTGCCTTCGTAAGTCGTTATCAGTATGGACATATCCTCCAAACACCTTTGAACCTAGATATTGGAAGAACATAAACATCCATGCAAATAAATATATATTATGTTTACTTTATTACTTGTCGTTTAATATTACAGGTTTAAGATATTTAATTTTCTAAAATACAAATTAATAATAAAATAAAAGTAAAGAAAAAACTACTATAAGGTTGAGCTTTTTGGGATGCTATATAAGGATACAATAATGTAACTATATGATTATTAGTTAACAGAAAAATAAAATCTTAATTAAAATAAATGAGTGAATCCAAATGAAAATCAATCAAACACGATTAACAAGTTAATAAATGAGTTGGCTGTTCTAATATTATTGTGATAGAAGAACATGTACCTGTTTCCTAACGGGGCATCCTGGAGCTACAGTACATCGATAGTAGGCTCGTGGGCAAGGGTTTCCTTTTGCAATTTTCTGACCATATTTTCTCCACTGGCACCCATCATTCATCTACAACGTATCTAACATGTTAGCATTGCTGATCTCATTTTCTTGCTGTATGGAGTTTAATGTAGAAGTACTTTATGAACACTAAGTTTGTAAACTATTAACTTACCGTGGCTGCTTCACATCTTGCTCTCACAGAAACCCTAGATTTTCTATTAGGAGGTGCGGCAACTTGGCTTGCAATCCCAACCATTTCTGTCTGCTTGATCTTGTTTTGCACTGCCATATAACTAGTCAATTCGTCCGAATTCTCTTCTTTGTCTTCTTCCTGGTTAGTAGTGCTTGTTTGCAGCCTTAGTGATAAACCTAATTCACTCTCTTTTGGTGGTGTAGATGCAGATCTGTGTTTATTATTGACTTCTAACACATTTGGAAGTGTCATCTTTTGTTCTTGGATTGCATTTTTGTCGCCATGGAGTGAAAGAAAGAGTAGGGGATCCTAACCAATATTTTAAATATTTTTAGTGTTCCAACAATTAATTAACATTAAATTAATCACAAAATTAAAAGCGCACATAATTGAAGCTAAAAATAAAATCACAAACAATAAGGATCGATACACAAAAGATTAAAACCAAAATAAAAAATAAAAACTCACATTTTTTTGGCTCTTTTGTTGGGTAGAAGCAAACTTAATTTGAAGATCATAGTAATCTTTCATTGTTTTCTCTACCACCTTCCTCAAAACTTTGTTTTCTTCTTTCATGCGGTTCATTTCCATTTGCAGCACACACAGCTAGTTAAAAAAAAAAAATTATATATATCATTCATACACACACACACACACACACACACACATATATATATATATATATATTTACCATAAATATATATAGCTTAATTTAAGTAGTCAATAAAAAATCAATAATTTAGGATTTGTAAAATATATAGTACCTCTTCTGTGTTCATAGTTTCTATCAGGGGTACTTCTTCTACAACTGATGTGTCATCCTCTACTTCACCTGCAGTGACTTCTTCAGCTGCTTGTTCTTCGTCTTCTTTCGACGGGTCATCAGATTCTTGTTTTTCTTCTTCAACATCATCATCATAGTTATTGTTCTTCTTCTTTAGAATCAATTTTCAGTGACAGATCAATATCCATCTCTTTATCGTTTTCTCTCCCTATTGAAGAAGACAAAGTTGAAAAAAAAAAAAAAATTTCTCTCTCTCTCTCTCCTCTTCTATCTCATTTCCTATTAATGCTACTTTTGAGGCACACCAAAGTCAATTCTCTCGTCTCTCAAAGATGTATAATTAGATACACAAGGACGCATCAAAAGCTTTGACTTTAATTAATTGGGACCCTATTAATTTAACTAAACTCTATTCATTATTAAAGACTTCCATAAGAGAGTTCAATAAAGACCAGTGACTTCGGCCACACTGATCAGCTGTATATATATTGATTGTTTAATCGGTTAGTGAAAGTTGTTTGCCCCAATGAAGTTAATTTTCTTTTATATTAACTACATATTTTATCTTCTTCTTTTTTTCAATTTGTTTAATAGGAAAGTCAGAATTTAAATCACATGTATCATTCTCTTTCACCCTATCTCTCTTTACGCTTCCTCTTTTAGAAAGCAAACCAACATAAAGGCAAATAGAGAGAATCACATTTTCTCCACGGATTAGGTTTTGTGGTTTCTTAATCAAAATCAAGTTCATTTTCATGAATTAAAGTATGTAAATTCTATTTTATGTTTTAATGAAAAATATATAATTTTAAAATCTGAGGTCTACTTAAAAATTTAATATTTGTCTATTAGTTTATTTATCTTCCATTTGGATAAAATATTAAATTTTAATTGAAAAATAAGAAGGAGATAGATGATATAGATTCGGAAAAGTGGCAGAATGAAGTGAAGGTTTATAATTATGGGGTTCAAAAAAGTGGTAAAATGAAGGAAATGGTTTATAATTATGGGAAGGCGTGATCTAGATTTAAAAAAGTTGTATAATGAAATCAATGGGTTTATAATTATAAAAGGGTATTTAATAATAATAAGTAGAGAGGTTACAATCACAATTTTATTTATCAAATTTTTTGCAGGCGAATTATATATTAGCGTGTCAATTTGTTTGAAACCCGATTTAAATATATAAACTTGGAATCCAATCAAAATAGTGACGACTAATATTATTGGTTCTTAATTGTTAACTCTCACACGAAACTAAAAGGAATTGCAAATGCACCCACTTGATCTTAACCATAGAAGAGAATAAAATAATTAAAAATTAAAACTATATTACCAAGAAATTAATGTAGCCTTAAGGAGCCGTGTTAGCCAACTTTAAGCAGCCTGCAGCCTAACATGTCAGCAACTTAATTATGTTGTTAATAAGGCCATACTGGTCCATTCATTCATTCATGAACAATGCATTCAACTCTCTGATAATTAACTGCCTGGACAATGACAAAGCTGTTGTTTTTTGGTCTAATATTGAATTCCCGACCCCAAATTCAAAATATATATATATATACGCGTACGAAGTATGCAGTGAATGCGAAAGCCTCCCAAAATATAAGGAACTCGGTATGTATTAATTATATATATATATATATATAAGTATATATTTATATCATAAGAGCTTTATTTCTAAAAAAAAATATTTTTTTTCTAAATTAAAAGGTATAAAAAAATTAAAGATAATAAACATAAAAAAATTTTCAAAATAAAAAGGGGCACTCTTTTAAATTTTGCACAGGGCACATTGAATTTCAAGACCGGCCCTGTATATATATATATATATATATTACGTAGTTAATTATTATTTTAAAAAATATCTTATCTATTCTTATTATGTTTTTAGAAAAATTACACATAGACCATTTATATTTTACCTCCTTTTTTTTTCTTTTTTTTCTTTTTAGATTTACCTTTGTGTTTTTAAAAAATTGCACTTACATCCCCTGTAATTTGAAATCCCGGCATGGTGACAATTAATGGTGTTAAATTTGTGTTTAAGATGACAATTATACACTTTTCATACTAGTAACCCAAGCGTACATATTCATATGTTAATCTTATATTATAAACAACTTAATATTTAAATTTCTGAAAAGAAAAAAAAAATCACAAGCTTAGAAAAAGTAACATAAAACTAGATTAGATGAATCATAAAATATTGTTTGACTAATTATGATTTTACCATGCGGACTAATACCCAAACCATAAAGACACCCATGTGCTACACGGTCGACTAATTTAAACCTGATCCATTAATAACCAATAAACATATAAATAATATTTTCTGAATAAAATAAATTTTTTCTGACAACATCTTCGACCCCGAAATAAGATCCTAGTACGAAATCCCATAACAAAGTGGGAAACCTTGGGATCAGATCTTGAATTTGTCAACTGCGAGACCTCTCAAGCCAATTTTTAAAATTAATAGTTTACAATCAACCATTTTGCACGATAATTTTTGAAGATTTAATTTCTTGACAGGTCAATGCGTCTTTTATGTGTGTTTTATTCTGTAAATACGAAGTGAATTACTCCTTGCTATAATGTTCATTTACAAGACGTGTCATTCTTAGTTACAAATCAGATTTGAATTTTTTTTTTCTTTTTTGTAAATTTAAAGATTGAGATTCAAATTCGGCATCACATAAAAAATTAGGTCTGATATATGAGTTAGAACATCTTCAATAGAACTAATAAAAATGTTATCTTCATAGTAAATTATAGTAAACATTATGGGAATGACCAAAGCACACATGCATGCACATAATGTTAGAGTCTGTACATTCCATTAATGAATTGTAGACATTATGCATGTGTGCAATGTGTTAGGAGTAATTGGAAAATCATTCAACCATTGCATACAAATTGTCATGTTTCTTGAAAGTTTGAATTTATCATATATGTGTTCAAGCTTAAAATATGACAATCATACAAATCACGCATCCAAACATAATACCTATGCTTTAGAACACTAAATTAATTACTTATTGCATATATATTTCAATGTGCAATAAATCCTATTTAACATAACTGATATGCATATTGCTTTTTCCTCTATGCTTTCTTTGTAAATCTTATACAATGATTTCTACATTATGTCGCGTTCTGCATTGTGGTCTCCATTTTATTTTATTCTATTCTTTACAAGTAATAGGAAAATCTAGAAGGGTCCTTTTTTTGCTTTTTCCCACTAGCGCGCCCAGCGCCTAGTCCACATGCAGCTGGTGCATAGCGCTTCTGCGCACACTCAGGTATGGGCGCCCAACAACGTTTGCGCCCACACTACCAGCCCACTGGAGCCTAGTTGAAGTCCACACACATCAGCCCATTTACACATTCAAATGAGAGCCATTTACTTATTTGTTATTTTCTTCTTCTTCCCATTTTTTTGTTTCTTAAATTGTTAATTACTTTGCTGATGTGTCGTGCTTGCTCACCGCTAAGATCTTACATCGTATTATATTATATTATATTATATATAGTTCTATTATAGTGTTTGATGTAATATTTTATATTAGATAAAAAAATTTATGCACGACGTCATCTATATATAATAAGCGATGAGGTGTTTGATGTAATAATTTATATTAGATAAAATATTTTATGTATGACGTCGTCTATATATAATAAGTGTCAGATGAACGGTTATATATTTTTAAAAAAATTATAAATATTATATGTGGGTCTAAGTGAATAAAAATTATTTAAAATATATAATAGTTCATCTATCATTCATCATATATAAATGACATCGTGCATTAGAGCAATTCTCTTTTATATTATATCATAATTATTTTAAAAAAATTATATGATATTTATTGTATTATTATAATCTACTAAAATATACAGATCTGAATAATATAATATTTTTTAATATTTAATTTAAATGTTTTATATTTAATTTCACTATAATAGTATAAATAATTGTTAAAATTTTAATCCATTTTATTTGTAAATATTATGTAATTTTTTAAGCATGAACTATTAAGATTTTATTTTAGATAAAATATTAAAATTAAAATTTTTATATAATATAATATAAATTTTGAATGATATTATAACATTATATATATTAAATCATAATAAAATAGTTCAGTTCGGTGTATAATAAATATAATATAACTATTTAAATTTTTAATTCTAAACTGCACTAAACATTTATTTTGTAGAGTTTAGACTATATTATTTTTTAATATTAATTAATAATATAGTTCAATCCTACACACATAGTATCTAAGTGCTCTCATTGTAATGGCCATGTGCATGTGCATATATGCACCGCTATTACCATATTTTCATATTAATTACCATGTGACTTGGTAAACAAAGTTCATGAAACTTCATGGTAATTATTGACAATTTAAGGAATCAAGGCAATATCACTTTAATTTTTACAGAAACCTACAAATATGCTTTTAAATAATTTAGGGATTTAATATATTTTTATAGAAACCTATATGTATATACTTTTAAATAAATACATATCTTTATTTTTAACACCATATCAATGATAATAAATAAATTATCCACGTTTGTATTCATTTGTCATTTTTATTATTATTATTTAATTTTGTAATTTAAGATGTTAAAACATAAACTCCATAATGCTCTAAAATTGTGGATTAAACCGCCAAATCAAAAGAAAACAAAAACAGCACTTGGAGTGTGGCCTAGTGAAAAAGATATTGACCGTTACATCACACTCATTCGTGAGAGTTATGATTTGAGTCTTGACAAACTCCGTTATTACGAGAGTTGTGGTTCGAGTTTTGACAAGCTATGTTATTACCTCAGTTTTGCGAAATGCCAAGTAGAAGAGATCTATTAGGGGACTAAACTAGCTGCTCTAAATGCTTATAGAGTTGTTATGCTCTAGACTCATGTAGGTTATTTCAGAGGCTGAACCAGCTGCTTTAAACTCTTATAGAAATGCAAAACTAGAACAATAAAAGAATTATTCTTATAGAGTTATAAAATTAGAACTGTAAGAATTCTTAATTGAGAAAAAATGATATAGATTGAGACCCTATCTATTAATAGAATATTGGATAAAAGAGATGGCTTTTTTTTTTTTCTGTAAAAAAAATAAAAATACACAAAAACCATTAGCTATACATTTATTTTGTTTAGTAAATAAGAAAACCAAAGCCTCTTTGTCAGGGGCAGCCAACACACAGCGTCGTCGAGGGTTTTCAGTTTGCGCTGCTGTTGCTGCGCTTTGTTATTTTCGATTTCCATGGGAAGCACCGTGGCAAAGACAGAGGAAGAGCTCCGCAAGGAGATCGATGAGCTCCAACGCCAGCAACGCGAGGTCTCCTTCTTCTACTTCTTCTACTTTGCCATATTTCCATTACTTTTTTTCTCTTTCTACTTTGCTTCCCATATCTCTGATTCTGTTTCCGTGGAAACTTTCAGATCACCGAGCGGCTTCGAGATCCTAGGGGACTTCGGAGAGGGCGTTTGTCAGGCCCTGGTCCTCGTAACTTTACGGCCAATGGACCTCGTCAGCGAGCCTATCCTCGATACGTAATTTTCTCACTTGTGCATTTTTATTTTACTTTGTTTTGCTTTTATTCATGTATTGTTTTCTCTCCAACTTCAGAATTTCTTGCCTGACAAACTGAATTTATTTATTATTATTATTATTATTATTATTTTCTTTCTCGGGTTTAGGGAGATGGGGCTGATGCAGAGGATCAACCTCCCGCCAAACGGCGACTTTCTTCAGCCGTTGTCAAGGTAAAAAAAATATCCTTGAATTTGGTTTCGTATTATGTCTTCAAATCAGTTGATTGTTTAGATTGCACTTATCCCTGCTAAGTAGCTTACGCTTCTTTTGGATTCTGAGAAATCATGGGTACAGGAAATAATATTTTTAAAATTAATGACAGTTAGTGAATTTGACGAATCGCCATACTAATATTGGTGTTGAGTACAATTGTGGCCTAATGTCAAATGTGTGAGAAAAGGGTATCATTTTCTGAAAAGGATGTCATTTTGTATTTAGTTTAAAAAACTTCTCGTCTCTTCCTCATTATGACTTAGTTCAGAATTTTAGTAACTTGCATCTTTCCAATTTGGTGAACAAGGTGGAGGATGGAGAGATCACTGAGGATGCCGAGGGGACAAGGGATGTGCAGAACGATGGAGCAAACAAAGGAACTGCTGGGGCTGCCCTTACTGACACAAGTGATAGGAAGTCAATCAATCTGCAGCAGAGTGGTTGGTCTAGGAAGGATGGCGGCCAAAGAGCTGTGAAGAAGGTTAAATTTCAAGTCTCTTGTCTTTCTTTAGGGCTATAGCCCATGGCTTTGGTGTTTGAATCTTAACATTTTTATTGTAATTTGTTGTTAGGATTTTGAGGTTCTGGCCACTGAACATGTTCCAAGAGTATTGCCAAAGAATGAAGACCCAAGCTTGGTTAATAGGAACAAAAGAATGCTGGGACAGCTTTTGGGGACTTTAGAGGTATGTCCGAATTAGTTTCCTGGATGATTAACAACGCAGGATTTAAAGCTGAATTTGATGCTAGTTTCAGTACAAAACTTTTCAAGGTTATTGGTTATATATAGTTTTTAAACTTTTAGAATTTTTGTATATGACCAGAAATCTAAAACTACAGAATTTGGTTAGGGTAAGAGACAATTAATTTGTTAACTGGTGGATTGTTTAAAGTCATAGGGAAACAATCCCGTTCTAGTATATATCTTGTTAGAGCGAATGCTGATAATGTTTATAGATTAATATTCCGTAAAATCATTGAACTGGAATATGTATCTGTAAAAATACTTTATGTGTACTAAGGGGTTAGAGATTTTCAAATTCATTTAGAACTTAGAAGATGAACATCAGTATTATTTCCCATGCCTTTTCATTTTCTCAACCATATTTCTCTGCTTTTTAATACAAACTGGATTTGTGTGTTGGTATGAGAATTGTTTATGCTAATATATTTTGCCTCTAAAAACTCTTGCAGAAATTCAGGAAAGAAGATATGCAACTTTCAGGAACTGAAGCATTCATGAGGAGATCAAATTCTTTGCAAAGAGTAAGTATATTCCCATGATATCTAGGTTGCTAATCCTATCTGAAAATTGGAATTTAGCACAAAAGTTCATGCAATTATTTCTATCGCTAATTTCAAAACCTACTGATAGTTCAAAAAAAATTTTTTTGTCTCCTTTTGGTCAACCACCTATAGTGGCGTGTGCAATGGGGGTGGCCTTGAACTTGACCACCTATCCCTCCATGTCTTAGTGAAGAAGTACCAATAGATGTTTTCCCTGCTAAAAGGCAAGGTACCACTAGGTATTTAGGAGTTTACGTTAATTTATTTTCAAGAACTATGTAATTATGAGTTGTGGGACGCATGTCTTATTTGGAAATTTTGCATGCTTGACTCAACAGTCGTGAAAACATAAAATGAAATTGACCTTAGTGGGATACAGTATTTGAGGTTGTCCTCTGCCTCGTACTCCCTGTGCAAGGTATAGTTACTAGAGGTTCTCCAGTTCTCTGTAATAGAGGCAAAGAGGTACAGCTAGGGATTAATTAACCTTCATTTGTTTAAATGGTGTGTGTGTGTTTGTATTATTGGTACTTACTTTAATTGCCTTACTTTATGTAAATGCTTTGCATGTTTAAGCATGCAAAACATATTATATCATGCTTGTAAACTTAGATTAACAAAATGCATAAATTCCTTCTTGTTTATTGATTTTGTGGAGTTTTTGTTTGAGATTAGTTGGAGAGATGTGCTTTATTGTCATGATGTTTTTGTTAGGCTGAACTATAATTTTGGTTCTGGAAGTTTGAATCAATTTTCGAGTGTAGTTATTAGTATAGTTGTTGTTATTATTGGGTCCATCTCGCCTATTCTATTACATTCCTTTCTATATGTAAGCTCCTTTTTGTGTTGTTTGCACGAGATTGGGTGGCCCTTCATTTCATGGAAACCCTCTCTCTGAGAGAATCGGAACAGAGTTCAAGTGATAGTGCTTACTCCTTGTGAGTCAAGCCCAACCATTATATTAAATAAAATGAAAGCACTATGATTATGAAATTTTTTTTTAGTTTGTCATGCTTTGTAAAATGAGTCAATTTAAATACAACCACCTGAGCTGGTGGCCTTGATCAATTATGGCATAGCTGTAAGACACTTAAAAAGAGTTTTAATTAAGGGGATTGAAACTGACCTGTCTTCAAGAAGTCAGGGGGAAAGACAAAGGTGAAGGAGAGGAAGCCGGAAATGCAGACACATGTATGTGAAAATGCTGATTATCAGCACCTGGAGAGTTCAAACCCATTTCCAGAACTAGATGTTTCTCTTTGCTGTTGTTGATATTGATAAGTTCCTTAATTTTTTGGTGAAAAAATTGCAGCACTTCTCCGGTCGCAAAATGTACATATAAGAAAAATTGTTAGTGGTTTGACACTATATCGTGTTTACTAGAAGTTATGAGAGAACATCACATATTGTTTTTGTCCTCGATCTCTTACACACGTATGTGAGTGAAAGTTTATCAATTTCTGGATTCTGTTATAAGATTGCAAGTTGTGTCAATGATACATGGAATAGTTAGTATTTAGCACTTTCTGATTTTTGTTGCCTTTAAATTGTGGTTGATAATCCATTGCTGTCAAATTGTGATTGATGGTACTGAAACCTTTTATGGTAACATATCATATGCTACTTAGGCTGAGCAAAGAGCACGTGAAGAAAGTGAAAGACTTAGGCTACAAGAGCGTGAAAGGATTGCAGAGAAAAGGAGGAGAGATCTGGTTAGTTGCTTATCCCATAGTGATACTGACCTATACTGAATCCTAACATCAGGCCTTTTGTTGCATGATGGTTCTGATGATCCCTCTTTGTTCTTTCCAACTTTTCACCAGACTCTACGGGCTCGTGTTGCTGCCAAGACAGAAGAGAAGAAGCTGGAATTGCTGTTTCTTCGGTGGAGTGAACACCATAAAAAACTTTGCAAATTTATAAGGTAGGAGCCTCTATCAAACAAGTTATATTGCTGATTATTTATATGTCAAGTCTCCTTTCTTGCAACGCTCACCGGACAGTTGATGGCTCCCTTTTATTTACTCATTCTGTACTGTATGTCCTTTGCAGGTTATTTTTATTTCTGGTCCAAAAGTGTCCATATTCACATTTTATTGACACAAAGATAAGTTTCTGTCCATGTGCATAGTAGTGCTGAAGTAACTTGATGAGTGCATGTTTCCGGCTTCATCTTTGCTGTTATGTAGAGTGACAGGATTCTTGTTCAGTTCAATTTTTGGCTCATTTTTTTTTTTTTTTTGTTACCGGGGTTTATTCTTTCCAGGACAAAGACAGAGCCTCCAATATATTATATGACTAACAAACCAATGGATGAAGATGCAACCTTAGCTGAACAGCAGAAGGAACAGGTTAGTTTGCTTTCATTTCTCAAGTATTATAGTCATTTTGAGGAATAATGAGAAACTGAAAATTGTAAAGTCTATTTTTCCCGACTTTAGAAACTGAAAATTTTGGGTAGGAGCTGAATTAAATTTATCTGCTGATCCACTATTACCCGACTTTAGAAACTGAAAATTTTGGGTAGGAGCCGAATTAAATTTATCTGCTGATCCACTATACCCTTATAAATTGGAAACACAATATATTTTATTTTATTTGAATCAAACAGATAAAACTTATAATTGCACACATAATTTATTATTGCAAATAAACTAATAATATATTCCAGCCTAAAATGAAAAAGAAAAAGAAAGAATAAATAATATGGTAAAAGGTTATAATATCAAAATATTTCCATAAATTATGGTAGAAAAAAGGATACTTTTGAAAGATTATTTTTTGTGCACGGACTATTTAAGAAAAATGGAGCATTGGCCAGAAATACTTCCTGGTCTTATTTCACACGGATCTAATCACTTACATTGTGATTTACCAAATGCTCAAACTAATTTTCGGATCTACAACATTTTTTCATATTAAAAAAAATAAAAATCAGATCTACAGCATTTTAAAAATCACAATTTACCAAAGGTTCGATTGTTTTACCTAGTTGATTTGTTCCCACCACAAAGCTAACAGTTATTCTTTAAAAGGTCATAACAAAACTAAATTGCTGTAAGAATATTCAAATCACATTCTTATTGACCATTTGGAGCAAAATAACTCGAAATCCTTACCTGCAATGAGTTCATGGTCTTATGACTTGTATCCATGATTGTGATTTGTTATTGAACTTTTACATGCTTAAAAGAATTTTGCTCGATATTTATCTTCCAGTCAAATTTGCATATCAGGCATTTCTAGAATGGAAGGCTGCCAGGAGAGAAGAATTGTCCGAGTATCAGAAACAGATTGGGGAACAATGTCTTGCCAATGTTGAAAAGGAGTTGGAGAAGTGGCAAAATGCAAAGAAATTAAAGAAAGTGAACGACGATGATATGTTGAACTTGCAGGAAACAATGGACAAAGAGTTAGACACCCATAGGCTTGAACATGGTCCCAAGAAAAGAAAGATTCCAGATGGAAGCAACAACGAAGAAGAAGATGATGATGATGTGGAGGATATCACTGTTGGGGAGGATGACATTATGGATGATGTGCTTGATGTTGATGACAACAACAGGAGGGCTGATGAAACAGCTAGGCCAGACGCAGATAATAGCAGCAGTCCAATTGCTGATAAATTGGACTAGAGGGGATGAAGCTTTCTCACTAGGACTTGTTTTCCCTTTTGTGTTTTATTTTGGTTTTTTTTTTTTTCCCAATAAGCATGAACACCTAATTATTTTGTCTCCTTTAGGATTATTTTTAGGTAGGCGTTCTTCTCTTGGTTTGGCTTTTATTCATACATATATATGTATATGTGTATGTGTGTATGTATATGGATCTCATTTTATTAGAATGGGCATTTGGGTTCACCATTGTTGAGTCTAGAGCGTGGTTTCTCGGTGGGCGATTCACCTAAATCTTTCTGACAAAGTGGATTGTTTTGAATCCCTCGGTGGCGGAGCATCATGGAAATATTTTGGCCCTGTACTTTGATTACGTAGGAAAACTAACTCATCGGTGAGTTCCTCTTTCCTCACACCAAAAAAGCATAGTATTAAATTGAACCTGAGCACTAAATTTCAATAGACTTGAGTTACTAAATGGGCATTTATTTTTTAAGATCAATTAAATTTGTATTTTACTACTTAAAAAGTCTCAAAAGCTTTTATTATTTTTTATTTTTGATTTTTTTTAGTTTTTAAGATATATTATATATCTTTCATTACTCTTTGCAAAAAAAAAAGAGGAAAATTTGAGTTTTTTTGTACTAACATCCTTTGAACTTTTATCAATTTTGCACTCCACTCTCCAAACACTGTTTTTGCAGTAGAATCCCATGAATTTCAATACTTATTGCATCAAATAGTAATGTTACGGTTAGAAGATAAGTTTCTTGTGTTCCAACTAATATGAAAATATATTAATGGCTGAGCCTAATAGTAAAAAAGTGAACTCTCAAGTAATTATCAAGTGTAATAAATTTTTTGTGTTCCAATTAATATGAAAATATATTAGTGGCTGAGCCTAATAGTAAAAAAGTGAACTCTCAAGTTATTATAAGTGCAATAACATACTAGTTGAAAATTTTATTTGTATCTTTAACTTTTATCCATTGTCAAAACTCTTACTTTTGTTAAGTGTAACTTTTTTTTTTTTTTTGATAAATATGTTAAGTTTAACGTTTTGCCCAAAAGAGAAGTGAGCGGAAAAAAATTTTGGGCCCTCTTTGGTCTCTCGTCCTCTTTTCCGTCAATATTCCGTTAATTGCAATACAAGTAATGTTTATTATTGCCACCGACGTACCACGTCAACATGATGAGCTGGCATAGAACAATTTCCTTCTCCTAATGAGAGTAGGAAAGTAAAATAAATAATGTTTATATTGCAACCGACCTATACGTGTATAAGTACGTTTGTGCACACGAGGAGACTTGCAGTTGGTGGCGTAATGGCGAAAGCGGGACCCCCAGCATGCAATATTGCGAAGAAGAAGAAGAAGAAGAAAATCGCAATAAATTTCTCAGAGTCGGAGATAGACGTTGCTCTGCAACTCATACAGCTCAGCGGAGACTCATCGGATGATAGGAACGGTGTCGTCCAAGGAACAACCGAGCAAAGCGATTGTGGTACGACGCATGCTGTGAGTTTCAATCATAATTTCTTTCAACAACAAGAAGATGAAGCAAATATCAGTTTGATAATCAGGAAAAATATCAGGTTTAGGTCCGTATCTGATATTTATAAAGTAACCAAGCCTCTTTCTATTGTAAACTGAATTGTATATAATATCATATACATAGTAAGCATTATGTATAAACGTTTCAGTCAAATGGGTATTCTCCTCTCCTCTTACTTTTGATTCTTGTAGGAATTGGGTACTTAATTTGGTTTGTAGACGAGAAAATGGAGGGTTTAATTTTCTATTTTTCTTGATAAAGTAGTCATAAAGGACGAATATATATTGTGGTGTTCTAACAGCGGCAGATCAAACTGATGATGTCTATGGAAGTCTACTATTAGTTATTAAAAATAATATCATTCAAAGTCTAATTCTGTGGGTCAGAACGTACAATGGGTTCTCGAAAGTTCCAAACTTCTTGCGGGGGTTTCCCATTATACAATGAGTTATAGCTGATTGAATTTGAGAAAATTGAGCTCAATTAATTGGTATAATAACCCATAATTTGGCTGTGACTAGAGCATACAATATATAATCTAAGGTGGCGTTTGATATGTTGTATTGTATTAGCCTATAAAATATTAATATATATTATATTAGTTAGATTGTATTAATCTGTATTATTTATTATATATATTTAAATAATTTTAAAATTATTTAATTGTTATATTATAATATTAAACAATATTATATAATTAAAACTCAAAAAAATATACGGTATAATTTAATTTATATTTTTCATATAAGTATATATTCCTATATTATATAATATATTTTTATTTATTTTATCAAATATAAAATAATATTATATAATGCTATTTCATCTTATAATATATCATTCCAATCGTGTCCTAAAATTAAAAGAATAAAACAAACATTAGTTCATCTGTTTTGCATGATTAATGTTTATGAGGACAAATGCGGTGATGTGTTATTGGTTATTGAATTAATATACTCTAATAAGCGATAAATAAACCTTGAATAAAAATCTAACACGTTACCATCAATGACACATTATTTGTTTAAACAATATTGAAAAAAATTCTTCATAAACCTACCGTTATTGTTAACATATTAGTGTTTTTTTTTTTTGGTAATTACCATGATTGCTTACAGCACAAAAAAAAGAAGTCAAAAAGACCTCACAGAGCAGCAGTCTGCTCAACATCAACCAGCTCCAAGATAGAAAACGGAAGAGACTCTATATTGAGCTCATCCACCAGCAAGGAAACATTTCTAGAAAGGGAAAATTTGGCTGCAAGGTCAGCCACACCATTGCATGTTCTACTAATCCAGTTTAAACTCCAATCAATCCTAACAAAACGACTCCGCAACTCTAGAATGTCATGAGCCGTAAACCAGTTAGAAGGCTCCTCCATAGAATGAACTATCTTAACCACCTCTTTAGCATCCACTTCCCATTGGATATTCCTCCAGTTCTTTGTTTCAGCCAATTTTGAAGCCCAATTCAAAGATACCAGTTCAGCTTCAAAGGGGGACCTGCACGTAAACAAGAACGAAGATAGCCAGAGGAGCTTCCCATCACCATTCCGAACGACCATAGCTGCAGCCGTTAACATATTAGTGTTTTAAATCTAAATTTTGGACAAACAATTGAATGGCTCATAGCTCATATAAAGTGTTCTGAATCTTGCCCATCCCACATTTGTTGGCCATAAAACTTATAAATAGAATGTTCAAAGTTCATATAAATGTTTCAAATCTCATGCCCGGTCCTAATTAAAGTACCAAGTAATCATTGCTTGATTAAACAGTGGTTTGGTTTTACCACTGTTTATCCTTGGGACATTCATTGAACTTTCATTCGTATGCAACATTAAACCTTCTCACCAAAAAAAAAAAAAAAATGTAAAATTAAATCTAATTGAGCATTTTTATCGTATAAATTGAATAAAATTAGTAAGACACGCTGCATTATAGTACATTAAAAAAAGTTTTAAAATAGCTATTTAAAATTTAAATTACTAATTTCATCAAATTCATCTCCCATAAATAAATTGTCGGCCTAATATCAACTTCAAATGGGCAACGTGAGGTTTCTGGTAATTTCGGGGTTAAATTACAAAACACATAATAATTAAAAGGACAAAATATATATATATATATATATATATATATATCTCGTAATATAGTGTACCTTTGTGATTCTTTAAATATTCTCCATCTTATATATAGTTCAAAAATTTAAAGCTCCTGGGATGTAAATTTTCTTCAGTGCAAAAGAATTGTGATCAAAACAATTTTATTAGAAGATGGTGCGTGAAAAAAAAGACAAATCCCTTTGACAATTCCTTAGAAATTGAAAAAGTGAAGATGTTGAATCCTATGGAAGAACAGTTTATGTCCCCACGGATGAAAATAAAAGTTCAACTATCGTATCTTTGGTAAAAATAACTTGCTAGGTTCTAAACCCTTTAATTCCACTAATTCCGCTACTAAAAAGGCAAGATAAACTAGAGGGATTGACAAATATAACAAGAAATTGAAAGTTAAGGTATTAAAAAATCAAACTAACAAAGTAAATCCACCTCCAAGATTTTCATTTGATATACAGTGATATTAGAGGTCAAAAGCATACGATGTTCTTAAAAGTAAAACAAATCAATGCTCAAGGTGAAAAACATATTCTGTCAATCGCTGCAATTTACCGGGATCTAGTTTTTGCTCTGTCACAATAGGCTGCTTCTTCACTGTAAGCATTTGAGTGGCAGGATCCACAATCCAACCTTGCTGTACTACATCTGTATGTAATCGCCAAAATCCACACCAAAATATTGCAAGAATAAGGAAAACAAGTAAGAAGTCTTAAGAAAAAACAAGGTAATTATTATACAATTTTAGAAACAAGACATAACTTTGCCCAGACAAAAACATATGACCCTTTACAGCTAAGAAACTCTTGAAGGAAAAAGGAAAATTTTAAAATAAATAAATAAATAACAGTTGAAACCCTATCATGTCCAAGCATTTAAGTTTTTGATAAAATATTTTTGCTTCAGATTTTCCTTTTCCAGATTTTAGTTGCAAGAAGAAATTTCCAAAGGCCATAAAAAACGCATCTTTGAATTTAACTCTCAGATCGATTAAACAAAGCTCAATATACAAGTACATATTACGCTACATTTATACAATTGTCCACCATCGACCAGATGGGCTTTAGGATCACAATTGCTCATTCATCATAGAAACTATCTCATTAATATTTCTAGTCTCACACACATTGCTTTCTGGTTATTTTAACAGAATGATTAATCAGAAACACTTGACAATACAGATTAAATCAGAAGAAGCCTTTCTCCCAAGAAAAGTAAGAAGTTTTCCAACCACCCATATGCTTACTAACCTTTAACACTACTTGATCCCAAAACGAAATTCTAACCACATTTCAAGATATTTTATAGGCCATTCACCTATTTCTCTGATGTGATTTGTACTTTCTGGTTTTTCACTCCATACTTTAATTTTCCAGCAAAGTGAATATTATGGTTTGGACAAAGGTATTTGTGAAACCATTTCAAAGGCTGCTGCTATGCATGTTAAACAAGGAAACAGAAGCTTACAATTTGTGGCCTGATCCTCATTCATTCCAAGAAAGAGAGCAGTGTCTTGGATGCTTATTGTAGAATATGCTGATTGCAGCAACTGAAACATCTTCTTAGTGTAAAGTTCTGCAAAAATCAGAAACATACGATATTCTGAATCACAAAACTATAATTAAATTTCTCACATTTCAAGTTCTTGTAAGCACCACTTTTGGAAATGATCTACATGAATTATTTGACTATTTATTTCATATTAGCCTATTAGCAAAAAATATATCCATAATAAAATTTCAAAATTCAACTTACGTTGGATTGCAATTTATTTCAAATACCAGTCCTCAAATAGAATAAGCACAACATATAGTACTAATTAAACCAAGAGTTTATTCAGAATGACAATCTTGTAAAAAGTATGACATGCAGAACTAGTAATTACTGCTGTATTATAATCACATTGAAAACTGTTTCTTCAGTGTCATTTTCCCATCATTCATCAACATAGGAACTTCTAAAACATGCAAAACTTACAATCCCAGCCATCATATGGCTACATCACAATACTATTGTGAGACGGATTAAAACTGCAGTTAGAAGAATTGAAAGAGACACAGTTTTGTGACTGAAATCAATTCAATCAAGTTCTCAAATTTTTTATTTCAGGAGCTATGATCCTGTCCATCATTACATTCATGAAATCAAGTGCACCTTTTCATGCTTCATAAATTATAACTCGTTTCATCAATATAATGTAATTTCTTTTAAGCTTAGTGCATCACCCATTTTGGAACCCATCATCCCCTTCCCCACCAAAGACCACCAAGACAGTGACAGAGATAGCCAAAAGGGAACTAACGGAAGAAATATATAAATGGATGAGTGAATTATAAATACAGTGAAAGTGTTTCTTACAAGAGATAAAATAAAGATAGTGTGAAATGTGCCCTTAAGCTCTGCAGAGGTTTGCTAATCTATTAGAAATTTAGGAAGATAATTCTGAAGATCTTTTTAATTGCTGGGCAATAACACAGAGTAAATATTTAAGAACAATATTCGTCAAGTGTTGGACTCATTAAAACAACCAATATGCAGCATTTAATTTCAAAATAATAAATGATAAAACACAGAAAAAAAATATATATAATTATCCAATCATGACATACAGAACATAGAGAGCTGTACATTAGGCATAGGGAAAGCCCTACTTCTCAAAATTTTGCCATTTGAGTTAATCAGAATTGACCATAGTTTTCAATAAGTTACAGACCCATTGATGCATGTTAAGGCCTCAGGCACTAAGATCTTATTGTTAGTCCAGATCATACTTGACATTTGAAAGTCTAAAAATTTTTAAATTGGTTGCCCACGGATGACCTTAAGTTAATTTGTCTGTCAATTCTTGAATGCATCTTATAGTTTTAAAGTATAGTTTTTGAGGATATTGGTTAATGATTAAGGTCATCATTTCTAATCTGAAAGTATAATGATGGATCATTACTAGAGCTCTTTTGTCTGTCAATTCTTGAAAAGCACCCTTGTAGCTTTAAGTATAGTCATTGAGGATATTGATTTATTATTAAGGTTTATAATTTCTAATTTGAAAGTATAATGATGAATCTTTTCAATGATTAACAAGTAGATATCTTTTCCCCTAGATTTTTTAAATCCACCATTCCCGTTACTGAAATCTGGTATTTCAATACTCACATGAAATTGAGGGAATAGTTTTTTTAATTTAATAATATAGGAAAGCAAGCCATAGGACAGCTAGATATGCACAGTCGAAACTGAGTTTCAAATGACTAAATCTCTGAAAAGTTGGCCCTAGTAAGTTACATGAATCTCATAAAAACAGAAAACAAACAAATAATAAATAAATAATAATCTCAGAAAACCATTAAAAACTAGTATCTGGTAGTTACTACCATAAAATAAAATAAAAAACTAAAAGTTTAATATAAGTATGTTCTCTAATCATCAATTATCTACAAAATAATCACTCTTTGTGATAACAAAAATAATCTTCCAAAATTGACAAAATATATAGATAAAAGGGATATTGGAAACTACTATTGTTCTTTGGGAAAGTCTAACAGAAATTATAACATATAACATGATGGCTTGGAAAGAATTACCTGAAAATGCAGCAACAAGATTTTGAGCTTCCTGGCTCCAATCAAATTCACGAATGGCCTCATGCACACCCCTGTAGTCTCGCATCCATAACTTCTGACCAACTTTCCAAGCGGCAACCACTTCTGGCTGGTTCTCTTTTATTGTAGTCGGTATCGTTTTCCAAAGAAAACGTGCACTGTTACTGCAAGTATCACCAATCCAAAGATAAAATCCTAAATGAATAAACTACAGACTTCAAAACCCCTGTTTCGGAACATGCTTCACCCTAGAATTCCAAATAGATAGCTAAACACGATACTAAAATACTAAATTGCAAAAAATAAAAATAACAAAATCCAAAACCATGAATGCAAAAACAAGTATTACTCCAAAACCCCTCTGCAGCAAAACGAGGACAACTTTAAAGAAAACAACAGGTTCAAAATTGAGCCACAGTTGCATAGAAAGCCGAAAACAATTAATCAAAAACTGTTGAACTTTATACAATGCGTTTTAGCTTCCAACAGACTCATTTTTATTATTTGCATTACTTCAGTATCGAAGTCCAAACAGAAAAAACAAAAAATTGGGCGCCCTCTAAATTCAACCATTAAAAGAAAGAAAAGTACGGAAATTCCAATTCAGTATTCAATTTCCACAAACAAAAAAAATATATATATATATATATATATCAAATAAATAATTGATTGTAAACGTACATATCATCAACGTAAATGTGACCGAGCAGATGAATCGCGTAGGGCCACTCGTCCTGAAATGCAATTCCCTCCGCTGCAACCTGTACGGAAGAGAGAAACAGACAGAGCTGAGAATTGGAAGTTTTAGGGTCTAAACCAAAAGGACAAGCAAGTGGGAGTAATTGCCTGAAGCATGAGCTCGTCGCAGATTTCGGCGATCTTTCCGTACGATTTCGAAGCCAACGCCTCCGTAAGCCCAGAGAAGTCCATGGCTGTTTCTTCTGCTTGCTCGGAATGGAACGGGGAGCAGAATTTACACTAGAGGGCGTCTAATGGCAGGGTTTCATAATTTTTTATTATTATTATTTTTTTTTTTGCAAAGTTGTAAATTACCGCCTCAAGGCCCTCAACCTTTCCCCTGCAGTTTTCTTTAATTTACCCCTAAATTTTGACATAATGTATTTTAAAGTTTTTTTTATTGATATTCGATGAAACTGACCTACCAGTATTAACTTATTTACCAAAAAAAAAGTTAGCCTGTCTTATTTTTCATCCCAAAAAAAAAAAAAGGTTGGTCGCACTTACAAAAGCAAAATATGTCTTAAAATTCAAAAATATATATTTTTACAAAATTATTAAATAAATAAATATATATAACTAATATACTGAGTCACATTATTCAGTATATCCTAAAAAAAATATAACATACATTTTCATTAAATATGAAGGCCTATAATTAAATAATGTATATTTTTATTAAATATAAAAGTTTACAGCTAAATAATATATATTTTATTAAATATAAGGGTCTACACCCAAGGAAAAAACTCTGGTACTCCAGAGTATCAACTCCCGCCTTGTTGAAATGATGTCACATAAACTTAAATATTAATAAAATATTACGTGACATCATCTCAACAGGGTGTAAATTAATACTCCCGGAGTACCAGAGTTTTTTTCTACACCCAACCACCTCATGCGTGAATCTAAAAGGAGAGTCTGATTTCAACATGTTTTACATATTTTATTTAAGCTTGGAAAATAGTTGGTCAATTTGCCAAGCTCCAACCAAAAAACAATGGGGAGGGGGCAATTTGACATTATGGCAAAGTGCATGGGTTGAAAGTTAATGGGGTAATTTGTAATTTTATTTTTTTGTTTTTATTTTTTCCATTTCTTCTCTTCTAGGGTCTAAAATTGCAAATAAAAGTTGCAACAAAGAAAAAAAAAGAAAACTAACATTGTTAATCATCTGTCTAAATTGCAACAATTGGTAAATTGAGGTCCCAAATCATAGTTTTCTAAAACAAAAAGGGTCTGAAATCAACTCAAATTAAAGGTACTAAAATGCATTTAACCTTTATTAATATTGTAAGTGGAAAAAAAAGCCTCTCTGTGTGTGTATATATATATATATATATATATATATTATAAATGACAATTGCAATTTGGAAAAAAAATAATAATTTGTGGAATTTTGGGAAATTTTCTGTTTTGGGGATTTACAAGAAAAAATCAATCTTTTAATGGATTTCATGAAAATCCATTTTTTAAAGAGTAAAGTAAGGGAAGTGGGAAATCTTTTTCTTACTGTTTTTTTAATCTTCAAAATGAACACAAATAGAAAGAGAATTCTAAAATGTCATAGAATTTATTGGAATTCCCTCGAAGCATAAAACGCTAAAATATAAAAAGTTTTAAAAAATATAGGAGAAAATTACATTAACACTTCCTCTCTTTTGATTTTTTTTTAATATTTTTATAGTTTGAGAAATTACACTAACATTTCCTTTATTTATAATTTTGTTGCACTAACTAACCTTATTGATTTTAAATAAAGTTAATTATAATGTGATAAAATACCAATATACCTTTAGGAATTAAATTTTAAAACAAAGTATGCAATTATTGTATTAAAAAAAGAAGATAAATTGCGTGTTAACTCACTGAAAATTTTATTTCTTTTCTTTAAATGGAATTATATATATATATTTTGGTATACTTTAAAAATGGTGAACAACAAATATACATATATATAGAGGATTTATATGGTGGGCAACATTGCCCACATTATGGTGGGCGATAAATCCACCAATTTCCGCTTATTTTTATTTTTTTATCTTTTTTTAAATTTGTTTATACTTTTTTTTATTTTTTATATATTTTTATATTTCTTATGCCTTTTTTCTATTTTTTCTATTTATTAATTTTATAAAAATATACAAAAAAAAATAAAAAAGGGGGAATTGGTGGGTTTATCACCTGGCAACGTCGCCCACCGTAGAAATCCCCTATATATATATATATATATATATAAATATATATTATATGTATATACATACATATATTAGCATTGTACTTTGAAAAATTACTCTATAGCCTCTTATATATTTGTTCAATTTAACCACATTTTTAAGTTTAAAAAATGGTAATTTTATCCTCTTATTTTTATTTTTTTGCATAAAAGACTAAATTATTTTGTTCTAAGATTTTTATGTGACTAAACAGTAAACAACACTGTCAAACACACATTTTGGTAGAATTTTTTTTTTCCAAATTTTTTAAATTAGTATGCATTTCATGAAATGATGGAAAATCAGTCAAAATTTAACACCATTAGTAAATTTTATTTATTAAATTAGTTAAAATGAAATGTGAAGGGTTAAAATGCAAACTTCACACAATATAGTGGTAATTTTACAAAAAACATCAAAAGACAGGGGCTATTTTGAAATTTTACCCTATCTATAAAGATACAAAAACCTTCAGAGTTTCCTTTATTTCGCTTACGTGGCAAAATGTCAAAGCTCTTCCAAATTTCGGTGGGAGATTCATAAATTAGTAAAGTTAAAACATCCATTATCCCTCTAATTATTAATTAATCTTATTTAACACAAATTTATTTATATCCCCTCTCTCTGACAGACTCACCAGTGCCACTTTATCTCTCCCAAAAAGGGAAAGTGTGTGCTGGAGGAGGAGGAGGAGGAGAGAGAGAAACCAAGGGGAAAATGACAACGAGGGCAACAAATGGCAACGGTGAGCGGCGTGTTCAACCACCGTCATCGTCAAACCCCCGCCAGCAGCACCATCAGCAGCACCATCAGCAGCAACAGCACCACCAGCACTACTACCCACCATCTTCTTCATCATCTGCTTCCTTCAAAGGCTGTTGTTGCTGTCTCTTCCTTCTCTTCTCATTCCTCGCCCTCCTAATCCTCGCCGTCGTCCTCGTCGTCGTCCTCGCCGTCAAACCCAAGAAGCCCCAGTTCGATCTCCAGCAAGTCGGGGTTCAGTATATGGGCATTTCTGCCTCACCACCCAATCCTACCGCCACACCCTCTACCGACCCGTCAAGCCCACCCCCTCCTCAAACTGCGTCTTTATCGCTCAACATAAGGATGCTCTTCTCGGCGGTGAACCCCAACAAGGTCGGGATCAAGTACGGCGAGTCTAGGTTCACCGTAATGTACAGAGGGATTCCGTTGGGTAAAGCTTCGGTGCCTGGTTTTTACCAGGAAGCACACAGTGTTAGACAAGTGGTGGCCAACATCGCCGTCGATCGGGTCAACCTTCTTCAGGCCAACGCCGCCGATTTGATCAGAGATGCTTCGCTTAATGACCGCGTGGAGCTAAGAGTCCTCGGTGATGTTGGCGCTAAGATCCGCGTCTTGAACTTCGATTCGCCTGGAGTTCAGGTTGGTTTATCTCAGCCTCTCTTTTTATTTTTTCCTCCATTTTTTATTACTAAAATTAAAAATAGGGTTTATGGAACTTTGAAATTGCTGGTTCACCGTCCCGGAACTTGTCTCTGCGAATTGCACTACCTTTACTCTTTTTTTTTTCTACTTTTATTTCTTTATTTCTTTTTTTTGTTGGCTAATTTTCGGGGATGATAAGACATTGTTGTTGGTAATAATTTTTTCGAGCTGGGACTTTTTTTTGGGATTAATAAGTTTGCGTATGTCGGGGGCGGACATTCTCTTCGAATTTGCACACATGCCCTTCCACTTACTCTATATTACTTTGGTGCAACATTGTGTTTTTACTGACGTTTGGCTGATTTAACGAGTTAAAAAAAATTTCTGTTGGGTCTTAATTTAATTTATTGAGCTTAATCTTAGATTTAATTTCTTTAAAATTCCATAAAAAATATATATAATGTATAGAAATTGAAAACTAATGGAATGACTCTTATTAATTTTTTACAACACAGTAAATAATTAAGTTTTATTAGATTCTACGCTATATCTGTGCACGCGCGCTTTTGAGAAGCACCAATGGCGCGAGCGCTACATGTGGAGCAACATTTCTAGCCGTTATCTTCTTGACAAATAATTGCGGTGGGGTTGGGTTTGTTTGTTTTTCTTAACTTATAATTAGAGTTTGACAAATTATATTTTATATTTTATTGGAGAACTGTGCGAGCAATTAATCATTTTTTTTTTGTAATTTTACTGATTTTAGAATCTTTGGATCTGTTTTTTTTTTGGTGTGAGATAGATACAACTCGAAATTAAATTTTCACAAAACTTATAAAAACCAAGAAGAAGAACAATTGTAATATATCTTGGGGTTCCAATTTTTATTATAAATTATATAATTTTTGGACTTTTTTTATTTTGTGGACTTGTGCATCAATTGAGGCAAGTGTGTATGGACAACTAGCTTCTGGCATATGGTGTTGCATACTTCAACACGAAGAAATGTATAACATGCTATAGATTGTGAATTATATTTTCTTATTATTTTAAATTGGGCTTCTTCTTCTTTTTTTTGGTCTATAGATGTGCATGTGGGATATTTTTGCCAAAAAGTTGATTTAATGTGCAGGTATCCGTGGATTGTGCAATAGTGATAAGTCCAAGGAAGCAATCTCTTACGTATAAGCAGTGTGGATTTGATGGATTGAGCGTGTAGCACTTACTTTTCTCTAACAAATTGTCAAATTCTCTTATTATAATTGGAGAGAAAAAAAAAGAAAAAGGGTAAAACGATGGGGTTTTGGAAGCAGCTCAACCCCTCACATGGGGCTATAAAGTAGTGACTAGTGAGTGGGTTCAAAAGGATATTAAAATATTTTTAGGGGAATCGAAAAGTCGTCCCAAGATTTTTCACAATTTTTATATTGGTTGGTTTCTATGGAAAGTTGCTAACCGGCGTGTAAAAAGTGTAAAAGCCATGCCTGTTCTAATCTTCTACGCCCATTGTTCCGTGTCCCTCTCTCCTTATGCATTGTTTTTTTTTTTTTTAAATTTTAACTGAAATTTTAATTTCTTTGTTCTTTGAGCATTTTCTCAAACAAATTTCTTCATGAATTATGACTTGATATAAAATTGCTCGTACTCTTAGAATTTATTTTTTGAAATTTTTTTATGAAATTGAACAAATGTTTTAAGTTAAAACGTATGTAAACCAAATTATGAAATTGAACAATTAATTTTTAAGTAAAAATGTATTTAAACTAAAAAATTAAAAATTTATCATCTAGGATTTAGGGGCAATTGACAATATTCTGCAATTTTATAAAGAAAATTCAAACTTCAGTGAAAGAGGAGGGATTTTTTTTATTTTTGTAATTTTACCTCTTTTTTAATTTCATTGAGTTGTTTGTTTTTTTTTTAATAGAGATTTTGATCTATTTAAAATATCACATATTTAATTAAATTTAAATAATAATAAAATATACATATAATTTTAGTTAAATTACTATATTAAATCGTTCATTCTCAGAAAACTACTGTTATAATTATAAGAGCATCTTCAATGTACTTGCACTTGGCAACTGCGAAACATTTTGCCACGTCGGTAAAATGGACGATATACTGAAAAAAAAAATCATATCTGGTGTGATTTGATTGCACTCTATTAAATTGATATGAAATGAAAAAAAAAAAAGTATACGCTACGAAGAGTAATTTCTTCTAGAGATTCAGTTAGATGGAGTGGCTTCGTAAAAAGCTTACTTTTTAATATAAAAAATCTATGCATATACTTGATTGTTTATTTGTGAAATAATTTATTTTATATTATCAAAATAAATAAATAATTTTTTTAAATAAAAAGTTAAAATACACCTGGACATAGTTTTGGGTTGTAGACGGAATAAGAGATTGAATTTGAATTCGGCTGTCTACTGTTGATGTTGGAGAAGTTAAGTTATATTTTTATAATTTTTGCAGAAAAATTAAAATATACAGGAAGTGTTTATAGTGGAGAGGTATAAGTTACTGGACAAACAACTTTAAACAAAATTTTCTCTCTCTGTGTCTTGCTTCTTACAATGAATATCATCAACTTTATACCACTCAGGCAGCAAGTCTTTCAAGTTACATGCCACCCATGCTCAAATTCATAAATATGTGTAAAATATATGAATAAAGCTAATTGATAACAACATTAATAATGTGTCAAATTTTTATTGGTCGAGAATTATTATGTATAATACTTTTAATCAATAAAATTTATATTATTTACGTTTTAACATAAATTATATCAAATAGATAACTTGTTACCGTATTTTTGTAGAGACTAGAGTGCTCCAACAATTTGTCCAATTTTTCTTAACAATATACTTCAATGAGAACATACATTTCAACTCCAATAATAATAATAATTTAAAAATTATTTTGGTACGAAAATTTAATCTTTGGTAGTGAATTGGAGGTCAGTATACGTGGAGGCGGTGGTGACGACTGAGTACGTTGGAGTCGATACAACTTTGCGGCTTTTGGTCTTTTTGCCTTAAAAGAGAAAATGAAAAAAGAAAAGTAGTAGCCCCATGCCTGCCCCAAAAAGGCTTGCGCTTCTGAAAAAAGAAAGAAAAAAAATTAATAGTATTCATTATTAATAGGACGGAATAAAAATTAATAATATTTATAAAAAAATATATTCTAGACAATAAATTAAATAAATAATTTTAAAATATTAAAAAATTTCATTAATAAATATATATATTTTTTCTTTCTATCAATTTATTCTCAATTTAATTAGAAAACCGAATTAATTAAAACAAACATTCATTTTCTTTTCTTTTCTTTTTATTTTTGGTAAATATTCATTTTCTTTTGTTATTATTTCCTTTTCAACCAATTTTAACAAAATCACAGGAGGTCAGATCATGTTCTTTGGTTCCCGTCAATCCAAAGTTAACAGTTAAACCTCAAAAAAGATACACCAAAGTCTTTAAACCCCTAGAAAAACCCTACTCTCTCCGTCGCGGTGTCCCTCCGGTGCCACTAAATTGTTTTCACCAGTAATTACTATTGCTTTCCTTTCGCTATCTTAACGTTTTTTTCTTCTCCGTTCAGTGGCTCTCGCAGCTGAGCTGCAGCACTTCCCCCTTGAACCTTTGGCAGCTTCTGGGCATCGGCAGAATTTAATCTTCTCTAGCTTATTGGGGTTTGGCACCTGGTACATTTTCTTCTAACCTTATATATATATATATATCTAATATCGAATTTGGTTTGAATTTTCACATGCAAGCGCTCTACCTCTTCGTCACTGCGATTGAATTTCTTGCTCCTACAAACGACTTTGTTTTGTACTTTTGATTGAAGTGTTTCAACAAAAACCTGCTAAGCAGAAAACTCGTCCGTCTCTCAATAGGAAGCTTTTCTAATGGCTGTGGACAAGGACAAGCCTCAAGAAGAAGCTTCGCTTGATCGTTTCTACAAGATAGTTCTCAATTGGGATTATTTCAGTATCCTCAAAGAAGCTAATGTAATCTCGCTCTTTTCTCTTTATAAATGCTCGTAATTAACAATTTTTTATTTTATTTTATTTTTAATGTTTTTGTTGATATTGGGAAACAGGAGAACAATGACGAGATTGGAGGAGGCGATTTGGGGCTGAAGGAAGTGAAAAACACCTACAAAGACATTGATGATTATATTTCTACTTTTGAGCCTCTTCTTTTTGAGGAAGTTAAAGCCCAAATCGCTCAGAAAAAGGATGACGAAGAAGGTTTATTTTCCTCACTTTCTGTTTGGTTTTTGAGAAAAAAATTTCATCACTAAATTCTTTTTGCTGTAGCTCACAACTAGTTATAGATTCTGGCGCACTGGGTTACATGCATTTGCTTCGTTTTCATGGAATTAATAGTTGGGATTTGATATAAATGGGGAATGTTCTCTTTTTTTTAAATCCTTGGGGTTAGAGGAGACCTCAATCTGTAACATGTTCTGGCCTTCGTAAATGTGACCCTAAAATCAGCTTCCTTGCAGTAGTAGAATGGGAACGCAGAGTGGTATTGGAATGCAATGAGATTGATGGGTTTCATTTACCAGTAGTAAATCGCGCACATAGCGAGGAATCAATAGTACAAAACGATCTTTTTCTTCTTTCAAAGGACAAGGTGATCATGTTTAACAGATTACTTCTAAAATTCTGTCTGTTTTTTTTTTTTTTTTTTTACTTTGTGGTTTAGTATTTATTGTGAATATTATGCTATTTGTATTTGAGCAAAAAATTTGAGAAAGAATAGAAAATGCGTTCTTGGGTACTTTGCTAGTTCTTTTAATTTATGTATTTCATTTATTTGTTTATTTTTTGGGGGTGGCGAAGTGAGGTACTGGTTTCTATGAAGTTTAATACGTTGGGCCAGGTGGTATTACTAGTAGTCAAGGTGTGAGATGTTGGTAGTTCTGGGAAGCACCTATACAGATCACTGAAAATAGTAGTTTTAGATTTGTACCCTTTTCTCCCCTTTTCTGGTGATTAAGAGCAGCCGAATAATGTCAAATGAATTATTTTATGTTGCTTGGGTTACTCCTGATTATGTAGGGCATTGCATATTTCAGTTTCAGGTGGGGAAAAAACTTCCAACAACATATGCATTTGGTTTGGTGGAAAGTTGCCACAAGGATCGAATAATACTTCGGATGTATTTGGCTGGAGAAGTTACACATATGAAAACAAATAATATTGTGTCTTCTTCAAGGCTGTTAAACGTGCGGTCAATGATTACTTCTATTAATGACATGGATAGACTCTTTTACAGTCTAAAGGTAACCTCTCTTTCAATTTAGAGATCTTTGGTGCATGTAGATTTTTCTTTTTTTGTCTTTTTATTAATATACATTTGGTTGGAATCTGTTGGGGCACCAGTGGTGTGAACAATATGGTTGTCTAGCTGATATAGACATAATATTTTGTATTTAGATGTTCTGGTAATTTCTAATATATAATTGACATGTTCAAATTGAGGAAATTTGTGCTTTGGTTTCTCTATCAGCATTTTCATGATAAAAAATGCAATATTTGCTAAATTTTTAATCCTTGTATTTTCTCAATAATTCCCTGCAAAATTTTGACTACCCTTACTAAATAAGAGTATTATTTTTAACTTAGCATTATGTCAATAGACAATTGTCATTGGTTTTTGTCTGACACATATAATTTGAAACTATATCAAGAAATTCTATTGTTGGTACAAATAATGAGGAAAGAGATAGCTAAACTTTTTTGATCCATTACAGTAATAATAATTATGGTAAAGAACAGAATAGTTGTTTTTGGCATTCTTGTTTCAATTTAATAAGGCATTGTTTTAATAAGCTTGTCCAAGTTAGTTTCTAGATGATTTGTACGCGGTTCAGATATTGGATTTTATTGGTCCTTGAGAAAATGTCCCAGATTTTTGTTTCTTGAAGCTCTTTAGCTTCTCGATCTCTTCTATTTTGTTGTATTGTTGTTTTCATGACTTTAAAATCTTTTATCTTATGTTTGCACAGGCCATATTTCTTCCTTAAACATGGCCTAGAAAAACTAGGAGTGAACCATTATATCTAATATGTAAAAATCATATTTTCTATTTTTATCCTTACCTGGCATTAATTTTACGACATATAATACAGATTTGCAGCTTATCAACTATCACTCGGGAATATAAAGCTCTACGATCGATTGGCACTCTGCCTTTTAGGGACTTGATAATTACTGCTGCTCAAAAGAATTTTGATTCAGAGGTCCAAGCATGGAAAATTTCCAGACATTTAGAGGAATACATAGAAGACAACCTCAATGAATCTCAATGTGAAGCCATACAAGTAAGTTACTAAATAAAATACACGTGATAATAAAACTTCTCTACTCCCATGATAACGTTGCCTTTTGTGATATGATTGCTCTCTCTCTCTCTCTCTCTCTCTCTCTCTGTGTATGTGATCTAGACTATGGGGATATAGAGTGTAGACTGCAGGGCATTTTTGTATATCACAATATTGATTAATTTCTCTTAGGATTTTCTCATTTTAATTCAATGGAATTTTACCTTTTGCTGCAGGCCGGTCTATCACGTAACCCCTTTGTTCTGATACAGGTTATTTTTTTGTTCTTCGGAATTCTTTTAGATCCATATACAATTTTTCTTTTTCTTTTTATTTTATTTATTTAAAATGTCAATTTCTCATGCCCATGTGTTTTACTTTTCATTCAACACTCTCATATACCTAAATATCAATTATATAATTAAAGCTATGAGTGGAGTTTTTAACACATTGGTAAGAAAGTAGGACATCCATTCCTAGCTCCATGTTTTCCCTTATTCTTCAATGACTTGGGAGTGAGGCAAGCTCATTTTGTATCCCAAACAACCTAACTAAGTCAGATTGATGATGGCCATAACCATCAAGAATGTTTGAAGCCTGAATATGAGGTATTTTTAGTAAGAAGAGGGACCAACTGATGTAGGACCTTGTAGAACAAACACCAACAAAGAGAGAAAACCAAAGAGCACCACAAAAAATGAAATCTTAAATTCAATGTCAATAAAATTCTCAATAATACTCTGCCTCTTAGGGTATGTTTGAATTGAATTAGGGAAAGGAAAAGAAAGGAAAGGAAAGGAAATGATAATGTTGATAATAATTGTTGTTTGGATGATTATTTAATGGAATGGAAAGGAAACAAAAGTGACAAATTAATTAAAGCAATGTTATTACAAAAATACCTCATATAAAAATTAGTAAATTTTTTCTTGCACAATATTAATATGGGTAATTGTGAAATGTCAAAAAAAAAATTTCATTAAACCCTTTTCCTTTCCCTCTTTTTCCTCTCAATTTTGGGTGGAAAGGAAATGGGGAAAGGGCCCACCATTTAATCTTCCCTTTCCTTTCCATTCATTTTTAACAATCCAAACAAAGGAATCAAACCTTTTCTTTCCTTTCCCTCCTATTCCTTCAATCCAAACATAGTGTTGGAGTTTTAAGGAGTCCTATTTATAATAGAACAACCACTAAGAAAAGGGAAACTAATTAAACAATTTCTTATTCATTGATGACAGATTCTCTTAAATTTTCTCTTTCTTAGATTTTATTGTTTCTTAAACATTTTATATTGTATAGCACACTTGTGTGCATAAATAGTGCACCCTGGTGCTCGTTTTATGAAATTATATTTAGTTAAAATGAACAAGTAAATATGAGTATTGAGAATAACTTTATTATAAAAAAAGGAATCTTTTCTGACTAGGAGTAGTTTTTCTTTAGTTTCTGACATGTTTTGAGAATCCTTTGGTTGAAAAGTTATATTTTCATGTATATTAGTATGTGGATACTGAACTTGTGTTTTCAGGGCCCTCCAGGGACAGGAAAGACTCAAACAATCCTTGGACTTCTCAGTTCCATTTTGCATGCAACTCCAGCAAGAGTGCACTCCAGGTAAAATTTAGCCCTTTTTTCTTGTGCTAATCCTAGTCAAGTGTGTAAGCTGCTATTTCAAGGTTAATGCTAATCCTTGTCAAGTGTGTAACCTGCTATTTCTAGGTTAACATTTCCTGCTGTGACTAGACGAGGTGCAGAATTGGATATCTTACACATCTGCATTTTGTAGCCTGATGCTATATCAGTTTAATTCATATCTCATATGCTTCATATGTAGGGTTGGGTCGCTCAACATAAAATGTGGGCCAGACTTGTCCTTTAAGGAAAAGTATGTGGTTCTTTAATCTTGTTTTCTTTCTTCATTTCCCTTTTGGGCCCCCCCTCCTGATGGTTATCATGAACTGCTCCAATTATTGCTTCCTATATCACAATTTTGTAAGAAAAAATCCTAACCAGTACTTTGAAAGACATGCTACTTTATTAAGTATTTATTATGGGATCAGACCCTCAACATCAAGGCAGGAGGATGGTCCTCTAATTGATGTTTAATGGTTCTGTTGTGGTGTTATCTATTTAGTGATGTTTGTAGTAATTGCAGAGTCAATTATTGGAGACGAGCTTCACCATGGCTTAGTGGTAGTAATCCTAGAGATGACATAAGGCCTGTTGATGGTAATGATGGTTTTTTCCCAACCTCTGGAAATGAATTGGTAAGTTCTACTCTTCGCTTTATATTATTGATAATTGAGATATCTTATTCAGTTATTCCCCAACTTCAATGTAATTTTGTAGAAACCAGAAGCAGTTAATTCCAGCCGTAAATATCGTGTACGTGTACTTGTATGTGCCCCTTCGAACTCTGCACTAGATGAGATTGTATTGCGTGTTCTAAACAATGGTACAGCTCTCTCTCATGAACGTCCTCTCCAAATAGATTGGCATGCTAGCTACAAATGAAAAGTAGTTAACATGATTAAAAACATTATTGTTTACAAGGCATCTATGACGTACCTCCATTGGTACAGTTCAAAAACACGGTGTGCTGCTGGGAGACTGTGGTTCCTTTATAGTAGGCGTGACAACAACTAATTTCAGCAGCATTGAGATTAATTAATTTCATACTCACATGGAATGAAATGCTTTGGGATAAAGTTATTTTGTAATGCTGATTACAAAATTATCAAAATAGGGGAATAGTAAACATTGTAACAGGTCTTATTTTTTTAGCATGGTCTCTCTTTTGGTAGGAATTTTATTATCAAGTTTCTCTACTTTTTCTAGTGAACAAATGAACATTTAGTGCTTATTGGCAACCATTGAGTATAATACTTTTTTCATATATGTTTTGGTTATCCTCTCAGGTGTTCGGGATGAAAATAATCGATCGTATAATCCTAAAATTGTACGAATTGGTCTTGACACACATCATTCAGTTCGTGCTGTCTCCATGGATAACCTGGTGCGTATCTCAATATAAACAAAGGTTAATGAGCTCCACTTTATGATTATTATCATTTTTCAACGTAGGCACTTCAAATTATTTCTCATAGAAAATGTACAAGGTAAAGCAATCAAAGATATGAATGATAGGTTTTCATATTAATCACTGATCAGACCCTACAAAATCTACAAGGGTAAATTACAGATACTCCCATTCTAGTTTGATAATTTTTTCACATTACCATCAGCTATGCTTATGTTACAAATACTTCCTATAACAGTTTTTTTTTTTTTTTCACTATCATCCCTTTTTGCATATTAGAAACTGATGGAGGTAATAGTTGCAAGTGAAAACCACTATGTCCTTAACACGTTGGAAGAGTAGTGAGTTTTGACCAACGATGAAACAGATGCCTTGTTTCTTTTTTACTGACACTCAAACCATAGTCATTGCCAATATGGTTTATAGATTAGATGAAGGCTAATTATTTATAATTTGTTGTTCGTTTTTTCTTTTTTAATTTTTTTTAATACTGGTTTATCATCTATTTAAACCCTCTCTTTGTATATTGAAACATACACTGAAATAATACTCCTGTTTTCTCTTCTCTTTCCTGCAATTCTCCTTTTGTCTTTATGCTTGATTCAAATAGTTTTTTCAATAATATCATCCACATTAATAATTAGAATAATCATACCTCTGAGTGTATGCTTTACAATTACTGAGTGATCTTAATGATTCCTAGTGAATCTAAATGGAACAAGTACTCGACTCAACTTATCTAACTAGGCACAAGGAGACTTTCAATCTCTCTCTCTCTCTCTCTATATATATATAGATATAGATATAGATATATATGTGTACATATATATATAGGGTGATGCTAATGTGGGCGACGTTGCCCACCTTATGCTGGGTGACACGCCCACCATTTTTCCTTTTTTTTGTATTTTATATTTTTTATATGTTTTTTGTCTATTTTTTATATTTTTTATATGTAATTTTATATTTTTTTGTATTATATATATATATATATATATATAGAATTTTTGGAGTCTGGCAAAATACAAAATACAAAAAAAATATAAAATTATATATAAAAAATAGACAAAAAAAAACATATAAAAAATACAAAATACAAAATACAAAAAAAAAAGTAAAAAAAAAAAAAAAGGAAAAAGTCGCCCATATTAGCATTACCCTATATATATATATGTATATATTAGTAGACATACGAGACGAAACTGCCCCTGAGCAACAAATCTTAAAAACAATCACAACCTGGAAACTTAGGCTCCATTGATACCAACATTTTTCACTCTTGCGTAGCCTTTATAGACCACTATTAAAAAAGTTTATATTACTTATCAGAAAGATATCTTAGTTTTTGGGAATCTTAGGTTAGATATTTTTCACTCTTGCGTAGCCTTTATGGAGGAATCTTAGGTTATGGTTTATTTCATACAGCAGTTTTATTTCTTACTTAAACAGCTAAACTTGATTTGAGAGTTTCCTTTTAGGTGAAGCAAAAGCATGAAAGCATGGAGGCTGATAAAGAAAGATATGGAGCTGCAGGAAGGGATATGGACAGTATTCGTGCTGCAATTTTAGAGCAGGCTGTGATTGTATGTATCTTTTACCTTCCGTTTGCAAAAATTTAGATGTTATAATTTCTTTGTGATTATGTATGATTGGCAGGTCTTTTCGACCCTTAGCTTCAGTGGTTCAATTCTTTTCAGTAAGTGGAATCGTGGTTTTGACGTTGTTATAATAGATGAAGCTGCCCAGGCTGTAAGTTTCTCTGATTCGTTCTAATTCCTGTTTCTATTGCCTTTGATTTGTATTTTATTTAACATCTTTGAAGTGTTATTAACTTATTATCAAATTTAATTTGTTGAATGTCCAACCATTCAATTAGTAACATAATTTCTTTTGGGTCCTATGGTTTATTGTTCATGAGATTTAATGCCATTTCCTAAGATGCTAGCATACACGCTACATACTTCCCTTGCCTCTTATTTTGTTTCACCTTTCAAGAAAATTAAGCTGTGAACCCCTACATATGGGAAAGCAGAATTGTTTTTTCCTTTTAAATTTTACTTCAATAAAACTTTATAAGCTACTTCATGAATTATACTCAAAAAGCAACATAGGTTTCATAAGGTTCAGGTTTGATTATATATTGTGCCCCTTTACTGGATGTTTTGCATATGTAAAGGGGATATTTCATTTATTTAGTTTGTAGCGGTAATAATATTTTGCTATATTGATTTATAAATTTATTAATAATCACTATCATGATTGTTAGCTTTTTGGGGGAAAAATAAGTATTTTGTTTTCCTTTGGTATTTAGATAATCTATTCAGGTAAAGAGAAAGGTGGCTTTTTTTGGGTTTTTTTATAATCATTATCAGATATGACTTTTTGGCACTTAAAAAGATAAAATTTGTGAATATATATTAGAAATTTTTGGAATAAGTTATAGGATTTCTAATTTCCTAAACTTTTGGGTTAGCAAAGTCGTATTTCAGTGCTTGAAAGATGTTTGATTAATTGTTTCTTGTTTTAAGATACATCTGTTTTCTTGAACTGTATTTCATCTTGAGCTCTACATTTTGGTTTGATTTCTACCAAGTTTAAATTGATCAGTCTTTTGTGGCTTTTATTATTTCTAAAATCTATAACATGGTTTTGTCAATGAAGAGGAAAAATTAATTAGAGAAGTGAGCCTAGGAAAAGTGGTCGATGATAGTGGACACTTAATGTTGGCTGTCTTTGGAATTGATTGCATATTCTTTAGGAAGATCGACAAAAGCTCCAACATTGTAGTCTCTTTGAGTAGTTGTAAATATTTAACAATAATATGGTCTCTAAGTGCTTCTTTATCTGAAAAGGTTCTATGGTTGCTTTTCCATTATAAGCTAGTATTACTACCTTGATAGTTGTAGAAAGTTGAAACTACTGGCAATATCTGTGATCATCTACGTATCTGCTTCTTCTTATTTTGTTAATTCTATCATCTAAAATCAAAATCTCTTTGCGCTGAATGATATATGCTGAACAGGTGGAACCAGCTACCCTTATTCCACTGGCCAATGGATGCAAACAAGTATTTCTGGTAAAATTCTGATGGTGTTTACATTATAGTACTTTATGTTTTTTCTTATTAGTAGTTTTACATGAGCATCAGTGCATCCACTTACAGTTATATCCTAGCTGGTAATCAATGCATTACTTTTTTCCTAAATATTTAGGTTGGAGATCCAGTTCAACTTCCTGCGACTGTAATTTCTCCCATTGCAGCAAAATTTGGGTAAAACACGTGGAAAATTGATGTGTAGGAAATTTATGCACCGAATTCATTCTCTTTTGATTTTTGAATTGCAGATATCGTACAAGTTTGTTTGAGAGATTTCAGAGGGCTGGTTATCCAGTGACCATGCTGAAGGTCCAGTATCGTATGCATCCAGAGGTTAGATAAGAAATATTTAGTTTTTCTTTTGGAAAAGATAATAAAGGTATCCGGTTATTAATCATAGCTGATAACATGACACATTAATGCAGTAAATCCTTGAAAGTATTTTATGGTTAGTGGCAAGGAGTTGGCTATGATGTAATCTAATTCTATATATAACTAGAATCTCGAGAATATAAGTTTTAGATGTCATCTTATAATAAAACAATATATTAGTGCCTCGAACGTAGCCCTTCCTTCAGTCAAAGAAGAAGCAAAAAAAAGAAAGGAAACCGAGGGGTTTCCAGGGAATACTGCCAAATGCATTGCTATAGCCAGGATCCCAATGATGACTTATGCATGGAATCAGTTTAGTATTGCCATAAAAATATCGAAGTTTTTGTATAAAATAATTGTGGTTAAGTAGAAAAATTTGAATGGTGATGATTTTATTGAACTGCTGCACAAAGCATTTAAATATTTTTTTAAGACGTTACTATATGATGTTGAAAATGGTTGCTGCTGCTTCTACTGAAAAGAACCTTCAATAATCGATCTTCACAGCATGATATTTGACCAACAGTAGAATATTACCAATTCACCATTCACAAATAGTAGAAACCAATTTTTAAGAGCAAGCAGCTCCCAAAACTAATACGACGGAGTTTTGAGGCAGGAGCAGGTAGTAGTCAAGACAAGAAAGAAGAAAAATACTTAAAATGAGTTGGTGTTTTGAACATTTTAGAAATACTGTTATTCCCCTCTGCTTTTTTTTTTTTTCTCATTTTTCTTCATCATAATCACTTGGAGAGCTTTTATTGACTCATTTTTCCCTCATCTTGAGTCCCAATCAGAACCTGTTACTAAAGCACACACTTCCTCATTTCAAGACTTGTGGCTTGATCCATCCTAGACATTATATTGTCAAATCTTTTGGAACTGAAGATGCATATAGCTGTGATTAAAAACTTGAATAGGTTTGTTAAATACGTCCCTTCCATTTATAGTTTATATATTCGAAAGTTTCCATGATTATCTATTTTGTGTCAAATTTTAAAAGAAATTGAGACAACGATATGTATGTTAAACTGTATTCTCGCTGTTTTATATCATGGTTATTTTATCATTCTTGTCTTATTGTTATATCCATAGATATGCTGTCAAAGGCTCAGTCAGCAATTTATTGTGGTTGTGTATGTGTGACCTGGATGCTTGATACATCCTGAACATTACATTGTTAAATCTTTTAGTGGTGAAGATGCATATAGCTGAGTAAAAACTTGAATAGGTTTATCAAATACGTTGTAGCTATTTATAGTTTATAGTTGGTAAAGCTTCCATGATTAACTATTTTCTATCATTTTTTTTTCTTTTTTAAATCTGGACTAAAATATGTGTTAAACTGTATTCCCACCTTTTCAATTTTGCTTTTCTATACATGCTCTCAAAGGCTCAGCCAAAGATTTTATTTGATTTGAATCAAATCTTTATTACAATTTGATTACCATTTTGATATCCCTGATAGTTTGAATCACTCATTTCCAAAGACATGATTATTGTGGGATAGAATTTTGGACTAAATAAATTGAATGCTAATAATTGGAATAAACTTTAATCAAAATAAGGCTCATGTTTCCTTGTGTTGACCGCCCTGAGAGTGTTATAATAAGCAAGATCTAGAACTGGCCCTAAAAGCTGATGCTTTTTTACTTTTGGAACTCTTGACTTTACCTGATGTAGACGAGTGGAAACGACCATTAAAAGTATATCGAAGGAGAGTGAAACCAGATTCTAGAGCCTAAAATTTGATTAGGCCTGATCTAGATGGTGATGGGCTTACTTGGGATCCTGTTTGATCCAAGTAGTTCAATTGATATGGGCTTATTTTGGGCCTCAATAGAATTTGCCACAGCAGCCCACACATGTTCAGCCAAATCTGAAATTTGTCCATTATGTTACTTGAATCTATCTAAATTCATGTACATAGTAGTTTAACCACATTTAACAAGGAATGTAAATACATTGGGTAATTAATGTGTGGTTCATTATATATATCTTTTATTTCATATGCCTTTTGGTTCCACCGTCCATGTACTAGATTTATTATGTGTACTTTGGGTTTCAAGTTCATGTAAAAAGGGTATGAATGAAATTTTTAGCAAAGAAATCAATTTGTCTTTTGGTTTTGTGTGATGAAAACCTAACTTAGGTGTGATGCCAATGCCCTAGGAGTGATTCTTAAAAACTGCGCTAGTGTGATGCTGGTAAATTATCCTTTATCTTTTCAGTTCCTATTTGTCTACATCAATACCATTGCGCTAGAGATGGTCCCTACTAGTTACTCTTTGGAAATAGAATATGTGAAATTATGTGAGATGTTATTGTTAATTGGGATTTGAACGGGAGGTTTCATACTTGTAAACTAATGGCTTCTCTCTCCCTCTCTCTCTCTACTTGTTTAAATTTGATCAGTGGAAGTGAGTTGGTTTCACTTTCTCTGGCTTTCTTTCCTTGTTTGCTAATGTACATCAACTAGAATTTTCCATAAGAGTAATCTTCTTTTGAATTTTATCTATTTATGTTAAAGCAGATAAGGAGCTTTCCTTCAGGGGAGTTTTATAAGGAGTCATTGGAGGATGGTCCGAATATTATAGAGCAGACAAAACGTTCCTGGCATGAATACCGTTGCTTTGGGCCATTTTGCTTCTTTAACTTACATGAAGGAAAGGAATCTCGGCCCTTAGGTAGTGGATCTTGGGTAAACATTGATGAAGTGGAATTTGTCTTCCTCTTGTATCATAAATTGGTGAGTAGGTATCCAGAGCTTAAATCAAGTAATCAACTTGCAATTATATCCCCGTATAGAGCACAAGTAAGTCTTTTGAAAGAGCGATTTAAGGAGACTTTCGGTGTGGAGTCAGAGAAAGTAGTGGACATTAATACTGTCGATGGTTGCCAGGTAAAGCATCATTCTTTCCACTGTTAGAAGTACAACATGCCTTTAAAAGAGGGCTGGAAAATTCTTAATATTGATTTGCCTGCTGGAGTATGCAGTGTGCACAGAATTGCACATATGCTGATGCCTTGTACATTGATATATTTCAACTGACAAAAAGCTGGATTGATAGAGAGATTATTGCCTGCTAATATTTTATTTGTTTATTTTTTAGACTAATGGATGAAGCTTATGAACTGACATTTATTGACCTGAGAGTTGTATACTGGTGGTTCATTTGATCTACTTATTCCAATGGAAACCTTCCTGAATAGAAAATTTCTTTAATTGTAAAATAACCTATTACTATATGATTCCAGTTATTTTAACCACACAAAAATGTGTGTTCTATATGCACTACTTAGCTTAGATTTGATATTTTAGAATAAATGTAATCCTTTCTTTCTTCCAGGGACGTGAAAAGGATGTTGCAATATTTTCTTGTGTTAGGGCAAGTAAGAAAAACAGCATTGGTTTTTTGGCTGATTTTCGGCGAATGAATGTCGGCATAACTAGAGCAAAGTCTTCTGTTTTGGTATGCTATTAGTGTCAGTTAAGATGAAGTTTACAATTGTTCTATTGCCTCATTTTGTATGCAATATAACAGTTTATTTCATTAGGTTGTGGGTTCTGCATCAACATTGAGGAGTGATGAGCACTGGAATAATCTAGTGGAAAGTGCTGAGAAGAGAGATTGCTCATTCAAGGTGAATATTCTCTTCATTCAGTGCAAAAACATCTTTTAAAAAATATAGAAAATTTATTTATTTATTTTATTAATTCATCTTTTTTATTTGACCTTTTACACTTAATATTGTTTATTACCATTAGTACCAAAAGCTGAAAATTAGTAAGTGAACCCAACTATGTATATAAAGTCAACATAGATCAGATCTTACATGTATATGGGAATTGCTGATAATCGAACACAAGACTAAATAGAGAACCAGGCTTTGAAATAATGTAAACCAATCACTGTTAGGAAGGAACCCAACTTCTTATATTAAAATTACTCCTGTTTAGCGCGTACATTGTTAGAGTCTAAAATCTTGTGTCTGTGACTCCACAAATGAAGTCGGTTCAAAAGCTTTTCCCTATGAATGACCCAACACATGAGTGTCCTTACATCAAAGTTAGCCACTTGCTTAATGGAGGGAAAATTGGTCTGGACATACCTACTATGAATTAAACTAGCTATCTCTTTCTAAAACAAAAGAAACTACTGTATGCTTCATTTATTTCCCCCCTTTCATATTAGTCATTGACTCGTTCTCTAATCATGCAGAACAAAATGTATTGTTTGTCTTATATTTCAGTCCCAACATATGTTCATTTTTATGATATCTATGGTCTTTAAATAATAAAATTTTCTCGGCTATTCCTTCATGGATCCTGGATAAAGTAAGAATCAGCATGTCTTGGAGTGCACCTTTAGGTGTTAAATACGAGGCATGCTTCGTTGATGCGATTTGTTTGTTTATTTTTTAAAAGGTTAAACATGTTCGTATGGGCGTTGGGGATACAATGAAGAATGGTTCTTAGGCTTTTTTTTGTCTTGATGAGAAATAGGTGATAGTTAGAACTAGGACATTATTGGATATATCGAATCATTTTGCTTTATTGCTTTATTTTTAATTTTTCAAACTTACTTGTGATTATATTTCTAAAATATCTTAATATAGTAGAGTTAATGTCATTTTACCTCCCTGAACTACTGCATGTTTTTCACTTTGCCTCCCAAGCTATAAAATACATCACGTGATTATAATGGTAAGAATAATATTGAAATTTTCTAACTTCTCTCTCTCTCTCTCTCTTTTTAATAAAGGGCTAAACTCAAAGCATTAAGGTTTAATGCTTTGCAATATTGATGCCAAAATGTTTTATTGAGCACGTTTTGCATTTGAATGACATAGGTAAGAGATAAGAACTGAGCAAGTCTTTGCTGCAGGTGTCAAAGCCCTATACTTCATTTTTCAGTGATGAAAATCTGACATCCATGAAATCAGAGGGAGAGTCCTCAACGTCAGATAGAGCGCTGGACGATGAGTTGGATAACATGGGACCTATGTACAATCCAGTTTCTGGGGATGCTGATCATGCCCAGGAAGATGACAATGAGTATGGAGATGGGGATGTGGACATGGATGGTGGAGGCATTGACGATGATTAGCTCCAATTTAAGCAGCTTAATTCTCTGGTTGGACAAAACAGGAATGTGGATCACCATATTTTTGGAGCTCATCTCTCTAGTTTTTTGGTCGTCGGCGTTTTTTAATAACTATTTTTTCTTTTTTGTGCTTCTCTACCACTGTAATTGAAACGAGTTCTCTCTCTAATTTCTATAGATTTTTTTTTTTTTTTGGCCATGTAAGTGAAATATATAAAAACCACAAAAAGAACAAAACACACAAAAAAAAAGGCCCCAGGAAAAGTAAGTTGCCAGAACATGGGATGGTCACCAAGCTTAACAAGTTTAGATTGGAGTTTATCAGCGCTTCTTCAACAATAGAAATTATGGGAGGATGAAAAAAACTTAGGGCCTGTTTGGCTAGTCTCCAAAAACTGTTATCCTAAAAAACAGTTAATTTATGTTTTCTGAAAACAAGAGGCATTTGGCCAACTGATTTTGAAAACCGATTTTAAGACAATTTTACCGTTAATTATACTAACACAAATTATTTTAATTACTTTTTAACTCTTAAAATTCTCATTATTAACCGAAAAGTAGAAAGAGAAATACTAAATTTCTTATAAACTAATTACCATGCTCAAAACTTTTTCACACTTCCCAAACGGGCCATACTTACTTTCCCATCGTTAACATCATTTTGATCATCCTCATTCTCTAGACAATCATTTCAACCAAAATAAAATACAATCATTATATGCAATTTGATTTTAAAATCAAGTCCGCCTTAGCAGCCGGGGAGGGGGTGGACAAGCTTAAACCCACAAAATCTCATCCAACGGCTGCAATGGAGATCACATGATTTTATAACCTTTTTAGGAGGACTTGATAGAAAACTCGTAGCAAAATCTCAAACGTGAATTTTTAACGAATTGTAAGAAGACAAAACCTTTAAAATAAGAAACTGACAAGGCAATTCTTTGTTAGTGGTTGCACAGCTGAAGCAACATATTGAAACGCTAAAAAGATACAGAGCACAGAATGCTTAAAAAAACAATAACCAACAAAGAAATAGACCTAAAAGATAACATGTACAGAAACAAAAGTATTAAGCTAGCAACCAAGAGATTTTCAGGGGGACTTCGGCTGTGAAACATCATTTACTTGCTTGGTGTTGGCTTTTGTAAACCAAGTTGTGTACAGAAACTGTTTATGAGGCCCTACATGGTTGCATATTAGTCTAAGCTTCTGCCTCTCCCTCATCCACCTCAATACTATTTTCATGTGCCTCTTGCTTGCCAATCCTCTCAGCCCAACTTCCTGAAAATGGTTCAGACAATATTATTAGATTAATTATACAATCAATCTTTGAATAATTAATTACTAATCACACTGTTTAACATAAAACCCTAAAAATGCAAAACTTTAAAATGGAGCAACGACAATTGAAAAAAAAGAAAAATGGTCATAAAATTATAGAGCAAAAGAAATGTAAAATTTAAAGCTAACTGAAATCAAATTCTATGCTCCATATGCAGTATAAAACCTATAAGAGTATGCAGTGCAACTCCAGAGCCATAAAGCATTTTCCTATCATGTGCGCTGTGGTTATGCAGGAAAAGTCAGAACATGCTATAAGCAATTTAATGTGACGAAGAAAATAGAGTTCGCTTGGTTAAGTCTAACAACTCAATTAGTTCCAACAAGATATGATGCTAAAAGTCCTAAACCAAAAATTCTTTTTACAACATATTGCACAGATTATTAATTTTGACGATGACCGCACAATCCTTAAGTGTGCATATACTGCAAATATACAAATCTTAACTAATTACTTTAATTGGCAAATCAAAAGATTGGAAGCCAGAGAGTGACGCAAATACCTTAACATGATCCCAGGTTTCTCCAACGGTTAGAGGACCATGCTCCTTCACAATATCAAAAATTGCCCGAGTGATAGTCTGGGTTTGCTCTGGTGGGGTTTTCAGCTCTATAGGCTTCATTTTTGGCTTTGGTTTCTTTGCACAATACCTTATCATAGTTGCAAACATGATCACACTTTTTCTTTTCCCAACTTGTCATATACTAAGCCATTTCTATTTTTAGTTTGCAATAAAGTTTCTGTCAAGAAATAAGAAAAGGTCACAAAAGTTTTTATTAGAAAAATGGAAATCTCAAATGGTCATAACTTTGACAGTGCAAACACTAGACAAATATTATATGTGAATAACCATAGTTTGGTGTGAACGAGGATTAATTATGAGAGATCTCGTGGATGCACACAACTCACTTAACAATCAGCTCCAATAGAGTGCCAAAACTCAAAAATGTACAAACTTTGTTTTGAAAGTGGAAATACTACCAACCAACAACAGGCTAAGTTAGACTCAGCAAATTTGTGCTTTATCTTGTATTTGCTGTACCCATTTAAAGATCAGAATAGCAAATCTTTTAATTCACAGATAAAATTGCAAAATCTAGCATAGCTCACAGAGCATATATGATATCATTGATATGTATATCAAACCAATAATAGTTAAAGCATGTTATATAAATAACTAAAGTTATATAAAATATTCATGTGTACAATTTTTACTTTCTCTCAATATTACAATAATATATACCCATAAGAACTATTAACTGAATCTATAAAATTTTCTTAGTACTTTTTTGTTATGCATAATAGTTTTATGTAATAGCTTGACATACTAAAGTAAAAATTAACAAAAAAATATTACGGTATATCATCATATATTTACACTTTTGCATGATAGTGAAGATAACTCGTATCAACTGGCAACGCATAAGCAAGAGTAACAACAACAGTGAATGACAAAATCAGCTCTAAGCTCTTCCCTAGAGTGTCAGAACTCAGGGTGGCTATGCAGGAAGGAGCAACTAGCTAAACGATAGATTCAAAATATAACAAATTCTTATTCATGCAATAAAAGTAAAACTATATTGTTTTCGATAGAATTTCCCCATGAAAACCCATTGGAGAAACATTAAAAACACTTTCATAATATCACAATCAATATCTTCAACTTCATGGGACCAAATATTAAAGAAATAAAGTATCTCTACATTCAGTACCCAATACCCAATGCTCAAGCAAATACCCAATGTAAGATGGAAAAAAACTATGCTTTATAAACAATTTAATTTGATCAAATACATTTATCCACTCACAAAGATGTGAATCCCCGGCAAATGAGTGAGTTGTGGTCGAAGAAACTCGACTCGATGAACTTGCCCGAATATCTTAACTCGTTGTACTATTCTTAGCTGCCAGAGGGTCCAAGAAGACCGAAGGAACACATGAGTGGTGGCGGTGGCGGTGGGTATCGCCGTCAAAGGTGTTTCGCAGTGGCTCAGGTTTGGGCTTAGGGTTCTTTAATGCTATTTTTTTTCAGTAAAAAAAAACAAGTTTGGATCTTGTAAAGGAGGCGGAGAGAAAGAGCTTTTGGGTGGTGGCCGGCAATGGCCGTAATCGCAAGAAAGCCTTCGATCCGCCGCAGTGAGTGATAGTTTGGTGGTGGGTTCAGGTGGAAATGGAAGTGCTCGTCGAAGCGATGGCCGGGCTAGAACAGGTAGGCCCAATGAGATTTTATTTTAAATTTTGTAAAATAAAAGAATTATCCACGTCATCTTTTATTTGGATACGCAGTGCGGTCAAAATTGACCAATGAGATTCCACGGTGGACCACACGTGGACTAAATTGGGAAAGAGACCAACGAGACTCCCAGTGGCTTTGCAATTGCAGGAACTCGTCGTCTCGTAAACGCGTCTCTGCTCCGTCCAAAGCTTGACCCACATGCACACGCAAAGAGACCTGCCGTTTGTTGATGATTTTATATGATACAAACAAGTTAATTGGGGGTTTGGTAGTTTGTTGCAGAGCGGCCTAAGGTTGGTGGCCATAGACACCATGCTTAACAAGCTAAAGAATTTGGATGCGTACCCCAAAATCAATGAGGATTTCTACAGCCGTACACTCACCGGTGGTGTTATCACTCTCGTCTCCTCCCTCACCATGCTTTTTCTCTTTGTCTCCGAGTTCAGTATGTCCCTCGCGCTCTCTCTCTCTCTTTTTTTTTTTTTTTTCTAACCTTTTTTATTTGCTTAGTTTGCTTGGATTTTGTGGCTGTTATCAAACAGTTGAATTTTGGGGTCCCTTGCGTTCAACTATGCTTTGGTGTCAGTCTGTCAGAGAGAGTTTGAGGAAATGGGGAGTAAAATTTAGGATAGTCGTTTCTTCTTTTTCCTTTTTTTTTTTTTTTTCTGATTTCAATTGAGAAAATTGGGTTGAGAGCTTCATCTTCGTGGTGGGTTTCGAATTTTGAGCGATCTTCCTAATAATCGTTTTGACTTCTTTATTCAAATCTGCTTTTGAGGAGTTTAAGGATGTTCTTGTTCCTTTGATTCACATTAGCTGGAAGGATGTTGTTTCGACTGTTTTCTTGACTGTATTTGAGGATTACTTATTCTCATTTATGTAATATTTTTGGATTAACAAATCTTAGTTTTCTATTATTAATGATAATAATAATAATAATCATAATTGTATTTGCAGGACTATACCTCCACACTGTTTCTGAGACAAAGCTTGTAGTGGATACGTCAAGAGGGCAAACGCTGCGTATCAATGTAATCATTGTTTTATTCCAAAACTAATTTCTTTACTTTTTTTCTTCTGAAAAAAAAAAAAAATTGTATGCATCTGCAGTGCTTGTAAGTAATATTCTACTATTGTGTAACACCTTAAGGTTCCTTATGCTCTGACTTTTGAATTGCAGTTTATGTGTGAAATATAAACCTGCTAATCTGTCAGTCTTTAATTTAAAACGTAATAACTCAAGCTTTCCTGGTTATATATGTTTTGGAATTGCAGTTTGATGTCACTTTTCCTGCTTTGCCATGTTCACTACTCAGTCTTGATGCGATTGATATCAGTGGAGAGCAACATCTTGATATAGTATGTTTTCTTTTAATGCCATCTTTGTTATTGATCTTCATTTTCATTTGTTCAATTTATATTAAAAGTCTTGACTAATCATTTCAATGTTTTCATATAATAGCTTGAGATCATTTTTTTTTTCTTTTTTTTTCTGAATGTGATGTTGTTTCTTTCTGTTACACGATTTACAATACGCTGTGTTACTTGTAGAGACATGATATAGTCAAGAAGCGAATCGATGCTCATGGTAATTTAATAGAAGCTAAGCAGGATGGAATTGGTGCACCAAAGGTTTGTGATGAATAATACTGTGTGGTTTTGTTCAGCAAGCATTTTTTACCCTTGCATGGCTGGTTAACTTTTATTTTTTTTTGACATTTTCACCTTTAACCAATTTTTTTTTTTTTTTTAATCATACTTTGTCTAATATATGTATACCATCTATATTGCGTATTGATAGTGAATATGAGAAAGCAAAAGGGCATCTTCATGTTAGCAACTCTACCAAATGTCCCCAAGATCATACAATTCTTAATCTCTTCCAAAGGAGTTAGATTTTTGATAAAACCAACTTCTCACTCAATCCCTTTGTCCAAATTACATGTACCATTTACAGACCAACAGGTTTCTTACAAGGAGGCGTATTTACAATGAAAAGCTCACCTTGCTTTGAGTTCCTAGCAGAAACACGCACTCAAATCTCATGAATTTCTATGCTATGGTGTGCAGATGATTTGTGAGGAAAAAAGAGGTCTCAACACACGAGACAACTTGTGAGATAGTGGGAAGAAGAGTTAAAAGCCTTTACGTAGGCATCATCTATAGGTTCTGTGACTGTTTTTTTTTAATTTTTTCACTGCAGATTGAGAAACCTTTACAGAGGCATGGTGGCAGGCTTGAACATAATGAAACATATTGTGGTTCATGTTATGGGGCTGAAACGGTATATTTAATTTTCTGTTATACCTTCTCTTCAAGTACTTATTCTTTTCATAGTTTTGAAACATGTCAAGAGTTCTCTTATGTTAGGCTTAAGCAGCTATTTGACATGTGTTGATTTTGTTTCATCTGGTGTTGATATTGTTTCTTTTGGTAATTGTGTCGATATTGTTAATTAAAAAATTCATTGGAAATATTTTCTTTTATACCCATGTGATGTACTGATTTGCTTTGAACAAATTACTATGTAGACATAAGGCCAATTTGGCCATACGGCTAAAAGACAGTTTTCTGTCTTTGGAACTATAAAACAAAAAACAGTCCAACCAAATGAATTTCTGAGATCCGTTTCCAGATCAGGTTCGGAGAGCAAGCATGAGTTGTAAACTTTTCCTATGTTTTAAAGTAAGAAAAAGATAAAAGAAACCTAATCAAAACAGCAAGAAAAAGAAACCTATTCGGGAAAAAATGCTTCCAACACTGTTTTCTGAAATCTCTTGCTTTCTGGGAAGGATTGTGGTCTTTAGTTGTCTACTGGTATCTCTATGATTAAGATGATTCCATGTATTATGACTGGAATAATTTTGTAATTTTTATTTAAATCCTTGTTCAAATTCTTAATATAAATATATATATATATGTGTGTGTGTGTGTGTGTGTGTAGAAAATAAATAAATAAAAAGTCGGAGGCTACTTGTCCTCCCCGCCCACCATGTAGGTCTGCCATTGTCTAGAGTTCAGATTCGTCACTGTTTTTGTTCCAGTATCACTACTACTGCTACTACTACTGTGAATCAAGGGAAATTAGTCACATGAAAAGGCACTTTATAAATCTTGCAGAAAAATTAATTTTAACCACTGAATTTATGTGCTGGAGTGAAAAGGGATGCAGAATTCATAATTTCTATGGTGGTTCATGTTCATTGTTTGCTTAGCTTTATGACATCCCTAAATTTATGTGCAAACCTCTGAAAGTTTTGTTCTTCAATTCCATCATACCTAAATCTTTTTCTTTTGTGCAGTCAGATGATGATTGTTGCAACTCATGTGAAGAAGTTGAGGAAGCATATAAGAAAAGAGGTTGGGCTATGACCAATTCAGATTTGATAGACCAGGTTAGTTTACTATGCTCTCTTTTCTAGGTATTTTCTTGGTGCAATCAGATAGGCTGACATACAATGGTCCAATGGACATGCAAGTTTTACTTTGTACTACAATTATACTAGCATTGAAATCTTCTGTTGATGGAGTACATTTTGAGTGCTATTTATGCATTATAGTAGTTAATATTCTATTATTGATTTGCATTTGACATAAAACTTATTGAATTATGTGGTAAATAAAATTATCTCATTTCTGCATCCAAACAATTTCATGAGGTTTAGTTATAGACAAGAACCTCTTTTGACTCACAAAATGTGAGTACTTGATTTGTGGAGGTGTTATATGGTGCACAAAAGGCAATTATCTGACATATGAGCTATAGGAAACTCTTTCTTTGTAGAGTTCTGTGTACTGTTATTCCTTCCATCTTCATCACTATCCAGAAACATAAAGGAAGAATTTTCTGCTTGTGTACACCAGGTATGACTGTTTTATTTGGCCTTGAGATTCTGTGTTATCTAACTCTGGACAAAGAATGAAGAGAGTGTTTGTCTGTAACCAGCACCATCATGAAAGCATCCACTTTATTGAGTTCGATATATACATGCCTTTTTGTCCATATATGAAGCTCCAAGCTTCAGGAATTGGTGTAGTAGCTAAACATTTTTTGTGCTTCTTACATCCTTTTGGCTTCAGTGCAAAAGAGAAGGTTTTATCCAGAAAGTAAAAGATGAAGATGGTGAAGGATGTAATATTGAAGGATCGCTTGAAGTTAATAAAGTGGCTGGAAATTTTCATTTTGTACCTGGGAAAAGCTTCCACCAGTCAAATATACATATGCATGATTTGTTGGTTTTCCAAAAAGAAGGTTATAATGTAAGACAGTTTGGTTTCTCTGCATGTAAATATATTATGGAAAATTTTTGGGTCTGTCCACATTTTTTTGAGATGCATCTTTCCTTTTGTTTTGAATTCCAAGAAGTGTTTCCGTTGTCTTGTCTGAACTTTGTCGTGCATGATACAGATAAGCCACAAGATAAACAAATTAGCTTTTGGTGACTACTTTCCTGGCGTGGTGAATCCCCTTGATGGGTAATATTTCTTTAGACTCCTGCAGAACTCTTACCTGGATTCTTCAGTCTGGTTTAACTTCAACCTAATGCTGATTAAAATTGAATATAAAGTCATATGTGTTGATTTTCTTCAAAATATGGAAATCTTTGTAAGTTGTGGTCCAGGGGCAGAGCTGGGGGAAAGGGGGACCATGGCCCCCAAAAGTTTTAATAAAACATACATATATTTTAGAAGTTTTTTAAAACATTGTATTTGGCCCCTATGAAGAAGTCATACATATTCCTATTTATCATAATGTTTGGAACTCAAAGTTTGTAACTCTTTTTTTTTTTTTTTAGAATGACCTTATGGACAGCCCAGTGGCAAAAGCTACTGTTTTCTCAGGCAATGATTCGAATTCCAATCCCCACCCCCATGATTAAAGAAACAAAAAAAAAAAAAAAAAGAACTTCAAAAAATATTTTTCTGTAGAACTATTGTTTCATGACTTTCATTTTTCTTATCTAATTGCTTTTTATGTTATATTTCTTGCATTTAAAAAAGTTAACGTAATAAACTTAATTCAATTTGGTAAGTGCAGTTTTATTACTTTATTCTATTTGCATTATTATTGTTTTTATTAATCATAAATTACTCCTTTATCATTTAGCACTGAGAAAAGGAACCAATGTAACATTAAAAACTCCTAAAAAATTAGCATTACATAAATAGCAATTTAACTTTTAAAATAGATAGAGAATATTAGTGAGGGTCAATTGTAATTTGTTTTAAATTCTTAAATACATATATAATAACTTTTATACTGGAACTTGCTCAACAAAATTTTCTGTTATGAAATATTGATGTATGATATCATATTCCTTGAAGTAACATTTATTGCAATACATTTTTAGGACACAATGGATGCAGGAAGCATCAAGTGGTCAATACATGTATTTCCTCAAGGTTGGTATTAACAGAGGACTGATAACTTCTCCATGTTTAAAATTTCAGAATAATCTTGTCCTTTATTTTGATTAGGTTCTTTGTTTTTTCCTTGAATTATTTTGAAAAGTAGTATTGATCCATAAGGAAAAACTTTGCATGGGAATACTGATTATATATTTCCCCAAAATATTTGATTTAAATGCAAAAGCATACATAATTAATGTTTGGAAAGCTAATAATAAAGAAATAATTTAATGACAGGTCATGTTGTATTAAAAAAATTTCTTTTCTTTATTTTTTAAATAAAATTTTATTTTAAGAATTAGCTCATCTAAAAATCATTTTTCTGTTATCAGCTGAGTGAGTGAATGAATACCATTGGTGTTTCAGATTTCAATTGACCTAACAAAGGAGAATCAACTTAACCGTTTTAATGGTCTTTTCCACTTCACTGGATTATTATGAGTTGCATGCACTCATTTGAATGATTGTATTTGCGTGTAACATGCATGGACCTAACAAGTGTTTACCATTTGCATTTGTGAGGACATTTAGACATTTGTTGTATACTTCACAGGTAGTGCCTACAATATACACCAATGTTAGAGGCCATAGTTTGTACTCGAATCAGGTATTTGTCAACCATATTCAGTCTAATTGTCTTGTTTTATCGGTCTTGTTATCTTGTTTTATTCATTAATCTTATTCTGAGATGCTCCAGCATTTGTACTGTGCAGTATTCTGTGACAGAACATTTTAGTAGGTCAGAATCTGGACGCTCCAGATCACAACCTGGAGTTTTCTTCTTCTATGATCTTTCTCCGGTTAAGGTGGGTTAATATGTATAGATTAGCTAAGCTATTTTATATCTTATAGTTTTCCATTATGCAGATAATTGAACTATAATTGGCAGGAGGCTTCTCATTTTATTTTAGGTTTCTTTACTTTTAATATTTTTCCTGGTAGTTAGCGAGCAAAATAGTTTACATTTATTTGACCCATGTCTATTCTTTCTCTAGTGGGAGGTAATAAATAATGTAATATAAAATAAAAGAAAGACTTTATACTGTACCACATTATGCCCAAGTTGGAAATATTTATATATGAAAATTCAATTGCGGATACCACTGAAGCAGAAAGTAATCCCATTGTTATGCTCATATGTTGCAGATACATAATTACTTTGCCTTTGCTAATTAGGTCCTTGGAAATATTTTACCACCTTTTATTTTTCCACTGCATCATAAAGTCATAGATCAGCAACCTTGTTTCTTGCAAATTTTGTAGTAAAATAGTTTGGATTTTGTGTTGCAGGTGATGTTCAAAGAAGAACGTGTTCCGTTTTTGCACTTCTTGACCCATGTTTGCGCCATAGTTGGAGGTATTGTTGTCTCTCTCCTATATGCACAGACATCATTAGTTATATATCCCCTCTTCTCCCAAGGGAAATTGTCTACAATTTATTTATATGTTGAAGTGCAATTTATCATGAGTTACCTTTTTTAAACTGATGACACTAACCTGGATAAATTGTTTATTTAAGTAAATGGTCTTCTCCATTTACTTAGATCACTATTTGGGAGCAAATGATTTGTGAAAAGTTGCATAAAAACATGTCTGTATGCAACTTTTAAGGATATTGGGTTAAAGTTTTTATATTCAATTGTTTCTATTTTTATTAAGTATTATCTAATTACTAGATATCATGAAAAATGAGATGTAGTTCCAGAATGGGGATTTTTTGTGTCCTTTTCTTCTTTCCTTTAGGGTTTAGGATGCTTATGACCATTTCTAACCATTTATAACCTTCGCATTAGTCTTATATAGATTTAGAGATATATTTCATTGGATGTATTGCAGCCCATTTTTTTCTCTCTGTTTCTTTATTTGTTTCTGAATCCGGCTTTGTGTTGAATCATATGAAGTTAAATTTTACTTTAGTTCCACTATCTAGGCTGCTCTACTCAATATGCTTTACTTTCCCTTAAATTCTTCCTCGCCATTATATGGATTCAACTAGTTTGCCATTATGAATAGAACCCATGGCTGTCCCCTTTGTGGGTTAGTGGTTGATCAAGAGATTAGTTTATATTCATGCCCTGTTCCTTATTTCTGTACAAGTCATTGAATGAAACTATTTCTTCCTTCGGTTTTTCATTTTCCAGGAATGTTTAAATTGTGCAAAAGACCTGTAATTACCTAATAAGTTCAGCACACATGATTAGATGCTTAAAGTTATGAATTTGATACTTCAGACAATATATTACTATTTATTGATGAAGAATTGCTATTCGACTTGTCTTTTAGTTCCTTCTAGGGTGATGTTAACCATGGAATTGGTAGCAAATTTTGATATTATATTGGGAACCCCCTTGTCTTTGGTACATAATATATTGGTAATTTGGGTTTATGGTCTTCAGCATTAGGAGATTAATTGTATTTCTCTTAAGGTGATATAGGGAATGGTTCTATTTATGACAATTTTATAGATTCAAAGATTTTCTACTCTAGAATACAAATTATGTCTTTATTTTTGTTTTTTAGGGTTCCTTGGATGTTCTTTTGTATTACAATATTGATATAATTGACTAAGGATCTTCTTTTAACTATTTTGTGTAGGTATTTTCTCGGTTGCAGGAATAATAGATTCATTTGTATATCATGGTCAAAAAGCAATCAAGAAGAAGAAGATCGAAATAGGGAAATTTGGCTGAGTTTTGGCAGTTGTGTGTATTTTGCTCCAATATCCTTGTTAGCTTTCAGAGCGACATCATTTATAGGATCTGCAAATGATCGAGCATCAGTTTCCTCTTTATTCATGAACATTCAGTTTCAGATGTAGACGTTATATGATGCACATAAACACAACAATTTTCGAGGGCTCATTATAGGATCATTATTTCATGAAGGTCATTTACTCACACAAGATTATGTAACAGGGTCTCATGTGCATTCCTGCAAATTAGCCGAATGAGTTTAATCAAATTGATTTTAGGACACTAGTGACAAAATCTGAACCCAGATTATAGTTACAAAATACTGGTTTCATGTGGCAATGTTCAAATTTTCTAACTGGATATCAGCTAAAGCTTTCTTCTCTAACTTCTGTTTCCCTAAATTTAGAAGAGTAATAAATCTACCTGGCTGTGTTGAACAGAATTCAAAAAAAATGCTCTTCCTTGGACAAACAAGTCGCTACTGAAAAAATTAGTAGAAAATAAATAAAGGACTAGTGGTCCAACAAAAAGAGAAGTGGGGTTTAATGCAACAAAAAAGAAGAAAAGTGAAGGACCCAAGTGCCAAACTCCATGTAGTCTCCGACTGCTCCAGCAGCTGCCATATCATAACCAATATAAGTTTGCAGCTGCCATATCAATCATAACTGATATAAATTTTAATTAATCAAATATTGTTGCATTGTTCATGTTTCCGCACTAAACTACGATGAAAAGCTTCATTTAGAGTCTAGAGGGTTGAGCTAATATACCTTAAGATTTTTTTTCACAAACTTGATTTTTTTTTTCTTTAACATAGAAATTCTAGTCCATTTGTATCTTGCATCTGACGTTGGCAGTTAATACGAATATTGGCGGTTGGGTACAAGTTTAGTGTACAGGATGCACATAAAGTGTAATACTGCCAAGCCAAAGTGTAAAAATAAAATAAAATAAAAATAGAAACTGATATAGGGTTTATTTGAAACTGTTTTTTTATAATGAAAATATATATATATATATATTTTATTAAAAATCAATTTGAAATATATTTGATTAAAAAACTATAAAATATTTTTAAAAAAAAAAAATTTTAAGTGTTTTTTTTAAAAAGCACCTAAGTACCAAGTACTTTTTTAGAAAATATTTTTTTGAAAAATAATAATCACTTTGATAAATTAATAAATATTTAAAGGACCCAAAATATTCTTATTTATTTTTAAAATTCTACTCCTTGTATACTAAATTATTTTATACACAAATTTATTTAACTAAAAGTTTATCTTTCTTGATAATTTATCACAATTAAAAATACTTTTTAATTAAACACTATTAAATATTTTTAAAATATTTTTTATAACTTACCATCAAATATAAATTATTTTATCATTAAAATACTTTTTTAACTGAAATACTTAAATAAAAAGTATTTTTTAAAAAATACTATTATATTTTCGGACCCATAATTATAATAAAAACGCTGCGGAATTAAAAACTTATATCACAGAGAGAAAAAAATAATAATAAAAATGAAACAGTGTTTTTGCAGTTTTGAGTGAAGGACGAGTCCTGAGTACGTTCGTCTGACCAAAACGCAAAAAGGTATAAACATGGCCCCAAGGACACCTGTGATGTCGAAGATTTTCCTTTTATTAAAATAAAATAAAAAGACAAAAGCACGGGTAGAGAAAATAATAATAATAAAAAAAACGGAAAGGAAATGGTGAAAGAGAACCTCTGAAGTCTGTACCTGTCTAACCTATTCCCATGGTGCAGGTATAACACGGACGACCCGAGTGGCCTAAAATTCCAACGAAACCCAAATCAAAGTGGTCCTTTTTCTTTGTTCCTCAAGCATGAACAATTCGAATTGCAGTGGCAACAAAGAGAGCCCGAAGAAGGCAAAAGATAAGAAGAAAAAGAAGAAGCGTGGTGGGAGCAAGAAGAAGATGTCAGTTGAGCAGACTCTTGCGTTCAAGTCTGTCAGTGAATGGGTTTTCTTGGATCAACCTTCTTTGCTAGCTTCTGCTTTTGATTTTGGGCTGCAGAAGAGTCTTGGAAGAGGCCAGGACAAGCTGGTTTTTGAATTACATACGCATTCCAAATTCAGTGATGGGTTTCTCTCGCCTTCGAAGCTGGTGGAGAGAGCTTATGGAAATGGGGTTTGTTTTTTTTACTTGCACTTCTTGGATGAATGGCTAATTTTTTTTTTTGTCTCTTTTGGTGTTTCTTTTCAGTGGGTAGATTTACTTCTATTTTGTTTGTTATCCGATCCTGGATGTAGCAAAGCTGGAATTTTCAGCTCTTTTTCAATTGGGTTTGCTGTGGTTTGAGTTTTATAGTTCTGCATTTCATCGTGTAATGGCATATCTTCTACAATTTCTGCAGCATATCATTCAGTCTGATCATTTCCACCTATATGGAATATAGAAACAACTAATTTCCTACACCCCATACAAAGCACTTGTTGTTGTAGCTAGCGAATGGTTTTCTCCACTTAATATATACAGACAATGGATATCTGCTGTGCTGTGTCATGTCGGTTTGGTGTCTCCTAGCTTGTTCCTTTGATGTTCGAATTACTACTGAAGATTAGACTTCCTAAATGTTAAACGCCCAGGTTTATATGTAAGCCTCGTACGTTGCTTTGAGAAACTCAGGGTGTGCATTTCACTAAACAACCAATTATTGGCATGCCATGAGAGGTTCTCTGTCGTGAGCTCAAATAGATAGCATCTAATGTCTGCGTTTAGAGAGACTAATTCTGCTTTTGAAAGTTAAGAAGTCTGGCTTAGATATTTTCTCTAGAACTTTAATGAAGTACATTAGCAAATAAACATTTTGATTCTCATCTTTGTTTAGTTTGTTTACTATCCAAAATCCATAAAATCGATAGTCTTGTTTTAATTGTCTTGTGGAATTTAGTATTGTTATGATTTTTTTCCCCTCTTTTGCACTTGCTGAAAGGTGCCTAGAGATTACATTTACATATGTAACCAAAGAAGTAACCATATAAGTGATTAGGTTGTTTTACTGATTACCAAGGGAAGGCAGTTGTTAAGAGTCACTATATTTTTTTATTTGGATTGGGGAAATCTGTGGTACTCTCACTAGTAGATGTGCCATCATTTTTTTTTTGTACCTTACCTGTCTTGCTTCATATTTGTTTATTGTGTTGATGATTGGGCATGTATCTGTGTGCCATCTCTATTTGCAATTTTAAGGCCAAAGCTTTGTTTTTAGCCTAACAAGTTCCCACTTGATAGCCATTTACTCAAGGCCACAATTGAGAGTTTTCCTCATTGGTTAAAAGGTGCTTTAAGAAAGGCTACTTTTTTTGCATTAAAATGGGAAGAGAAATATGGTTTGTTAAGCAGCAAATTGTTGTAGACTCAGTATGGTTGGATCGTTATAACAATATGCTTGTTGGGAAAATTTAATTACATTTTCTGGTCCCTAACGGAGTAATTCTTGTAAATATAGATCAAAGGCCAAGTGAAATCTGTGAATTCATTTTAAGTTCAAGAATATTCTAGATTCTAATTGACCTGTGTAGTTGATGAGTAGCTTTTTGAGCCTTTGAAGAACAAATTGTTTTCACTTTCTTCAACAAGAAAGGAGAAAGAAAAGCCTTGTGGAGCATAGTGGTAACTGAATCTGTCTGCATTCTCTTGAGTTTAGACAGGGGATTTAACCCAAATTAGTTTGGTTTGATGCATTCAGCTGATCTTCAAAGAGTTACTGAGTCATAGTCATGGTATGCACCACTGCCTGATTGTTTGACTGCCCATGAAAGATGGAGTCTGTGATAAAGTGATTACTGCTCCAACAATGTGGAATAAGGATAATGCTTTGTATCTGTGCGTGTGTTTTTGTTTATAACGTATAAACCATAGTTTAGATAGCTGAATGGTTGTCAACTTGAACAATCACGACTGACATGGTCCTTTCTTGTGTTTTGACAAATGAAATGAAAGAGTTTTTGGTTCTATATATTTCTGAAAAAGAACATATTGTAGAATATGTTAAATACTTCTGTTTTCAGTTCAGACTTTTAAATTTTTTGGTAGGGAAAAGAAATATTTGGGCTTTCTAGTAATACTCTTTAATAAATGTTAGCTCTGGCTGTCATTCATGTCCAAACTAACCTCAGAGTTTGTTGTATGTTGACTTAAAAAGTCTTTGGACCTGTTCCTGTCTTTAAATTTTGTAAACAAACATGAGATTTAGTAAGATTTAATTAGTATAGTGCTTACAACAGGTGAAAGTTCTTGCTCTGACAGATCATGATACAATGTCTGGCATCGCTGAGGCTCTAGATGCATCTCACAGATATGGGATAAAGATAATCCCAGGTGTTGAAATTAGTACCATTTTTTCCCCAAGGTAACTTTCTAAATTTTGACTTTGGGATGATTATATTTAACTGTGGATTTCGAAATTTAATCCAGAAGGGGCACCTTAAACTACAATAATATGAAAATGAAAAGTGCTTAGATTTCAAATTTTAAGCCATTTTTTATTCAATATGTGTAATTAGAAAAAAGGAAAAGGAAAAAAAGTTACCTTTAAAAGATCAACATACATGAGTATCACATGATAATAATCTTAGTACCATTATGATAAGATTTTTTTTTTATTAATTTACACAACCTAAATAGTGTAATAATTAGATAATTACTGATTTTTCAGGGGTAAATCAAAATAAATAATAGTAAAATTATTTAAAAATACATAATAATATGTCCCGGAGACAGGCACTGGGAGCATAGTAAGACCGAAAAAGAAAAAAAATGTGAGTGCAGAATGTAGTCCACCCCTAAATTTGTATGAATCAATTTTGTTTTGATTACTCATTTCCCTTTTGCTCAAATGCATTCTGTGTGTTTTGAGTTTTCAATATATATATATATATATATTTTTTTTTCTCACAGCTGATTTCTATGTGGCATAGCATTTTACTTATAAACATTAAATTCAAACAACCACAGAATAAAATCAGTTATTTGTTAATTTCTTCAATGCCTCTGATGTTTCAATTACTAATTGCAGCGGAGAATCTGAAGCAGAGGAACCAGTGCACATCCTTGCATACTACAGCAGCTGTGGCCCAACAAGTTTTGAGGAGCTGGAAAAGCTTTTAGCTAATATCAGGGATGGTCGCATCCTCCGTGCAAAGAATATGGTCTCAAAACTGAACAAGCTCAAGATACCTCTCAAGTGGGAGCATGTTGCTAGGATTGCAGGCAAGGGAGTTGCTCCTGGGAGACTGCATATTGCTCGTGCTTTGGTTGAAGCAGGTCATGTTGAGAATTTGAGACAAGCTTTTTCACGATATCTTTTCGATGGTGGACCTGCTTATGCTACGTAATATTCTGAGCTGCTCATATATCCTTTCTTTTTATTTATGCATATCATTAATTTAGGAGACATATGGAGGATTAAATATTATATATTGGTTCAGGGGAAGTGAGCCTCAAGTTGAGAAAACAGTCAAATTGATATGTGATACGGGAGGGGTGGCTGTGTTAGCTCATCCTTGGGCATTGAAAAATCCAGTTGCCATTATCAGGAGGTTGAAAGAAGCTGGACTTCATGGGATGGAAGTCTACAGAAGTGATGGAAAGCTGGCCGGTTAGTTAATTTTTGTTTTCCTCTTTGCCTTTACCGATGATTTGTTTTCTATGGCTCTGCAATCCCAATTTCACATATTATACATTTTATTTAATATTTTATCTTCTGAAATGTATTTGAAAGTCGTAAAGATATTATGGAAAACATTGAACCTCTAGTACTTATATTCTTCAAAACCTAAATTGGTGGGGGACTGCAGTTGTGATTGAATTTGATTGCTTTAGACCTCTCTCTTAGAAATACGCAAAGACCAACATATAATAGATGTGAGCGTTGATAGAATGGTTCATCCTTAGAATTGTCATATTTGTCATGTTATATTGGGTGCAATTGAAATAGGTTTCCAGCCGACAATTGATGCAGATCATACGTCTACTCGTATACAGAAATTATTGTAGAAGATATATAGCTCAGTATTCTTAAAATCATATATAATAAATGTTATAGAAATAAGTTAATAAAATTACAACTAAACCACCCTCCACATAATTGAGTACATTTGTTAAAAATATAGCTCAAAAACATAGAATTTACAAAATCAAATATTATTGGATATAATAAATTAAAACTGTGAAAAAAAATATTTGTATAAACATATTGAGAATTAAGCTCAAAGATTATGCAATCAATCTCAAATGCTCAAGGTTTAGAATGTTGGTCCAACTGTGTCTATATATAAAGTTAAACACCACAAACAGTTAAATGCTCATGTTGTTCTTTATTTGGCACTAACATCTTGATTCACTTGTTGTGTCGATAGCCTACTGTGATCTTGCTGATACATACGGTCTGCTGAAGCTTGGGGGATCTGACTATCATGGCAGAGGTGGACATGGTGAATCTGAACTGGGTAGCGTGAACCTTCCAGTGGTGGCCGTGCATGAATTTCTTAAAGTTGCTCGACCAATTTGGTGTGATTCCATCAAGGACATTCTGGAGAGTTATGTCAAGGAGCCTTCGGATTCGAATCTCGCAAGGATTATAAGGTTTGTGAGGACCCCTAAAGGTGGTGATCCCTTTAGCTGCTGCAAGGACATAGTTGAACGATGCTTAACGTTATGGCTGACAAGTGAAGAGAGGCAAAATGCAGAGTTTGACGCCATTAGGTTGAAGCTTTCCCATATTTCCCTTAATCAGGAAACACCCAGGTCAGTCCCTTTAGAGAGTAAGTAGTTCTGATGGAAATCTAAGTACCAATTTTCTTCATAACTTCATTATATCCAATTTATATATATATATATATATATATATATATATATATTAAAAAAAAAATTAGATTCTTGTTATTTAGCATTTCAGTCTTTGTTTAGAAACTGAAAGGGTTCCAATTTATCATCATTTTATTTGGGATGGCCAAGTAATGGATATGGCTACCAAAACTTCTTCTTGTTGGTACAAGGAGGTCTAGGTGAACAACACTTTCTTTTCTTAGTTTAAATTTTGTCATCATGGAACAATGAATATATTGTGAACTCTTTTTTTTTTTAATGGTCTTTGGTTGGCACTTTGGTCCCTTATTTATTTTTATTTTTTAAAAATTTTGATTTTGATTTTGTATTTTTGGCATTAAGCCCCTCGACTTCACTTTGTGTTACACCGTCAGTCCCTTTATCTTTTTTCCGTCAATTTTCTTTAACAGATCTATCTTGTGAGTGGCATATGGCAGGGACCAAAGAGCAACTCAAAATCATTCTTATTAAAGAATTATTATTATTATTATTAATTTGATAAATTAGTACAAGTGTTCATGAGAGAGAGAAGAGAGGACCAATGGTGCAACAAGTAATGAGGTTTAGAACTCAAGAAAAAAATTGAGACGCGAAATTAGAGAATCATAAAGAAAATCCTTTGAAATATAAATTAATAAGAGTAACAATAAATATTTTTGCGAAAATAGAAAAAAAAAATTCCTTTTAAGTTTTTATTATAAAAATCTATCTAAATATTAGAAGTTTCAAAAATTTTTCCCTGAAAGTAATAAAAAATAGTTACGAGTAATAAATAAAAGATACATAAAATGAATATTTTGTGCTTGCACACCACTTTCTTTTATTACGCAAATTATTAGTCCTTGTAGACATTTTTCTAATTTTTTATTTCAAAAGTTATTAGTACCTGTACACATTTTTCAATTATTTTATATAATTTTTTTTTAAAAAAAAAAATTGTATAGAAGTACTAAAATTTTATTCTATTCTACTTCATTCATCATTTATAAGAAGTTTTAAAATTTTTAAGTAGAAATGAGTTGATCCAAGTGATAAATGAAAATTTGTTTTTGAAAATTACACTTTGTGGTCCTAAACTATATTAATAGTGCACTTGATTTCTAACAAATAAGTGAAATGACCGAACTGCCAAATCTATTAGAAAAATAAAGAAGTGACCAAATTTTATTATTATTATTCATAATGTAGTTTAGAACCAAATTTTCTACATTCATCAGAAAAAAAAAAAAAAAATTGGACACCTGGTGCCACTATTTCCAAAATTTTATTTTTCAATCATTAAAAAAAAAAACAATACGGTAATATTTTAAAATAAATAAATAAATAAATAGATAATTATTTATTTATTGAACGCTCGTCACCAGCAATCCCTGACGTAGAAGTCGACATAGAATCATCAGTCAATGATCTGTCCAACGACAAGTCGCCTTCATCTTCGGACTCAATAATCTTTATATTTTCCACCTCCCTCACCACCTCCGTCATCTCCGGGCGCTTCTCCGGCGACTTTTCGCAGCAACGCAAAGCGATCTGTAGCAGTTTCAGCGTTCCATGAGCGGCGGCTGTTCTGTTCATCGATATCTCTCCGTCGAAGATCTCAGCCGTCCATTCTTCCCTCACCGCTCTGTGAACCCAACTGCAAATGTCGACGCCAGTGACGCCGGGAGGGGCTGCTAACGCTGAGATTTTACCTGTCAATAGCTCTAAAAGGAGGCAGCCATAGCTCCATAGTTGAAGCACATGTAGTTGCTGACTCAGCTGCTAGTTACAGCCAGCTGGTTTAGTTAGGACATGTAACAGATTACGTGTTAATACTTCATAAGTTGTGTTGGTTGGTTAGTTATTATATTAGTAGAAAAGCAGTGTAATCGAGGTGGGATCTAATGACAGAAACTTCTAGCTTCACAGTATCTCCTTCACTTTGTCTTCAACCAAAATATTCTGTAATTTTAGCTTGGTATCAGAGCCATCAATGGCGTCAAGTGCATCATCTTCGTCTTCCCTTTCGGCCAGTGGATCACGCCGTCTCTTCTAAGCCCCTAGTTCAATTCAACTTCACATTACCTATACGATTGGACTCCAGCAACTATCTTGTGTGGAAATCCCAATTTCTACCAGCAATGAGGCCACAAGCTGCTTGGCTTCTTGGATGGCTCACTGCCATGTCCAGAGCTCGATTCCACTGATCTCGCAAGCCTTGAAGATATTGAATACTGGAAGAGTCAAGATGAGTTCATCCAACAGTTGATGTACTCCTCAATCACAGAAGATGTCATGAATCAACTAATTGGATGCACCACTGCTCATCAATCGTGGAAGGCACTCGAAGACTTATATGCCTCGCCATCTGAGTCACGAATTTTGCAACTTCAAATTCAATTGCATAACTCGAAGAAATCCGGTTCGTCAATGACTGAGTTTTTCGCTAATGTGAAGAAGATTTCAGATCAACTCAATGCTGCTGGTCACCTTGTAACTGAGAAGGTACAAATTCGAGTTCTATTGGCTGGAGTAGGATCGGAATATGATTCGGTAGTGTCAAGCGTTACTGCTATGCCTGGATCCTTTTCTCTTCGGGATGTTCAAGCGCTGTTGCTGAATCAAGAGCTTCGATTATCCACGGTTCTTGCACAATCAGTTACCACCGAGAATCAAACTGCAAATTTTGTCTCTAATTCGACAAATTCTGGTCCAAGAGGTCATAAAAGCAATGGTCATACTAGTTTTGGTTCTAATAATAGTTTTCAAGGACGCGGTCGAGGTAGAGGCCGTGGTAATCGTGTCTATTGTCAAATCTGCAACAAGCCAGGGCATCTTGCACATTACTGCTATCATAGATTTGACAAAATTTTCAACCGAGTTCCTCTGCTACTCAGGCCAGAAATACAGTTTTTGCTGCTACTGCTTCCACTCCTGGTTCTTCTGGTTTGGTTTCTCCTCACATCATTCCTGGATATTCTCATGGCTCATTTCAATCACTCTTCCACCGCCGACTCATCCTCGGCTTTGTCCATACGATCAGATCAGTATGGGGATCCTTCATGGTACATTGACAGTGGTGCATCCTCTCATGTTACACATGATTGCAGAGCTCTTTCTCAAGCCTCAGAGTATGGAGGTCAAGATTCCCTGATTGTGGGTGATGGAAATGGCCTGCGTATTTCACACTGGTAATGTCACTCTTACCACTCGTTACAAGCCATTAATTCTACATAACGTGCTTTATGTCCCACAAATTACAAAGAATTTGCTTAGCGTAGCTAGATTAGTTACCGAATGCAATGTGTTGATTGAGTTTGTGAATGATCTTTGTGTAATCAAGGACAAAGTTACAGGGATGCTGTTGCTCCAAGGAGTTCTTAGAGATGGCCTCTATCAACTTCCATCTTCTTGCGTTCATAAAGCTTTTCTATCATCTTTCAAGACTTCCAGTGATAATTTGTCTCTATCATCTTTTGTTTCTTCTCAATACAGTTTAGGTGTCACTGTTGGTGTAATGTCTAATAGTTCACAGTCTTTTTGTGTCCTAGTTCTCATAATTTGAATGTTACTAATTCTTGTTTCTCGATGGTTTTCTTGTTAATGTAAATAAACTGTGTCATTAAAACTATGGCATAGGCGATTAGGACATCCTTCCTTTCATGTACTCAATCGAGGTAATCTTTTCAATAAAATCGATTTGGATTTACGTGATTCTTGCACTATTGGTAAATCATGCATTACCCTTTCCTCTTTCGATTCACAAAGTACTCATCCTCTTGACTTAATTCATCTTTGGGTATGTACCATCCAATCGTTATTACATCATCTTTATTGATGATTTTTCACGATTTGGGTGGTTGTATCCTCTTAAAACAAAGTCGAGGTTTCTTCTATATTTTAGTTTTAAAGCCTACGTTGAGAATCAGTTTAATACTACTATTAAGAAATTTTGGATGGAGGGTGAATTTCAACCTCTGTATCCTCTTTTCCAAAAACATGGCATTGAACTTAGAGTGACATGCCCTTATACTTCAAACAAAATGGAATTAGGACAATAGTAGAACTTGGTCTCCACTCCTCAAACAAGCTTCTATGCCAATTCGTTTTGGCTAGGCAAATTTTCTTATTAATAGGTTACCTTCCACAAATCAATAATAACATTCCTTTTCTCTATATCATTCCACATTTGATTACTCCTTGTTGAAAGTATTGGTTGTGCTTGCTATCCTTATCTAAGACCATATAATCACGAAAACTTGAATTTCGAATGCACCTTTATTGGCTATAGTCCTTTACATAAAGGTTTCAAATGTCTTGACCCTGGGAAAATTTATATCTCGTCATGTCATGAAGCGTGTTCCCTTTGCAAAGTTCACCTAAGTCTTCTTCATTCCTCATGTTTCCTTCACTCCATAATTTGTCACATTCACTACTCTTATTCCATTTTCTTCAATCAGGAGACTCCATCTCACCTCCTGTACTGATTCAGTTAACATTGATCGATGTAACTAATTCTAGTCCTACTAGCATGCCCCTGATCCTATCCAATCTACAACTCGAGTAATTACGGTTGCTTCTCAAACCGAACCCCAAATATTTTCTTTGGTTTCATAGATTCACTTGAAGCTTTAACTTCACAGTGAAAGCTATGGAGAATGAGTTTCATGCTCTTTGTCAAAATAAAACATGGCTTTAGTGCCTTGCCATCCTTCTTACAATGTTGTAGGTACAAAATGGGTCTTCAAACTTAGAGATATAAAGCCCTGGTTGCAAAGGGTTTCATCAAAATCCTGGATTGATTACAATGAAACTTTCATTGACGAGTTGTTCTTTCCTGTCACAAAGGGTTGGATTATTGACAATTGGATGTCAACAATGCCTTTTAAATGGTGAACTGTGTATATGACTCAACCGAGATTCTAAACATCCATTGATCAAAGCTTTGTATGGACTCAAACAGCATGGTTTGACAAGCTCAAACATACATTACTACAATGGGGTTTTCATGAATGATGCATCCTTATTTGTTTACACTAGTGGCTCGGTGTTTCTAGCTCTCTTGGTCTATGTAGATGATATTTTAGTTCTTGGTTGATCTTTGGTTTGATTACTAAGGTGATTTGATCTCAATACTTCATTTGCTCTTAAAGATCTTGGCGATTTACACTATTTTCTTGGGTTAGAAGCATCCGAGATGCAAGTCTTTATCTCACTCCTAGATATATATCGATATTTTAAAGAAGACTCATATGCTACATTGCAAGCCTTGTCCTACTCAAGCACAAAGCTATCATGTACATCGAACTCCTTTGTCGATCATACTCTTTCTGAAGCATAGTTGGCCTACATCTAAGTATGACAAGACCGATATTGCTTATATAGTGAGTAAGCTTAGTCAATACCTACATTGTCCTACTACTAGTCATTTGCATGCAGAGAGTGCTTGCTATCTCAAAGGCACCTTGGATACAGTATTCAACCACTTATGTCTCATTAGTTTTCAGATCGATCCTTGGATGATCGACGGTCCGCTATTGCATATATTTAGGACCCAATCTTATTTCAGCTCCAAGAAGCAACACGTTGTTGATCCAAAGAGTCGAGTATAGATCCCTAGCTCAGAAATTGCTTGGTTCTCCCTTTGTCATGAACTTCATATTGCTCAACATTCTAAACTGTAATAGTGCGATAATATCGTGTTTAGCATCTAATTTTCTCATGCAAGGACTAAACACATCGAAATTGATATACATTTTATCAGAGATAAGGTTTTACAAGGATTGCTTGAGGTACGGTATACCTACAGAAGAACAAACAGCAGATATTATGACAAAGTGCCTTGCACTCGGTTTCAATTTTTGCTTGCCAAGCTCAATCTCAGCATATCCCGTTTCGCTTGAGGGGGAGAGTTGAAGCACATGTAGTTGCTGACTCAGCTTCTAGTTACAGCCAGCTGGTTTAGTTAGGACATGTAACAGATTACGTGTTAATACTTCATAAGTTGTGTTGGTTGGTTAGTTATTATATTAGTAGAAAAGCAGTGTAATCGAGGTGGGATCTAATGACAGAAACTTCTAGCTTCACAGTATCTCTCTCTTTTCTACTCTCTCTCTCTCCTTCACTTTGTCTTCAACCAAAATATTCTGTAATTTTAGCTTCCATACATCCGACTTTTTGGATACCCTTTTTGCGATTTGATATTCCGGAGATTTGTAGGAAACCATTCCTTGAGAAGCAATGGGAAACGCGATTAGAGAAGCGAGGCCGTAGTCGGAGACGAGAACGGTGTCGTTGTCTTCGAGAAGAATGTTTGAGCATTTTAAGTTGCCATGAGGAGCAGCAGCCCCGGCTGGCAACGTGGCATGGAGGTGAAGATATTCCAGTGCTCGGGCCACTCCACGAGCAACGGATAGTCTCGAGCTCCACCGGAACGGAATTCGGTCTCTACTACCTCTGTCCTCTGCAATTTAATATGCATTTGAAGAGCTTTTTAGCACCAAAATCTTGTAATTAAAGTTGGGTCGTTCCTTGCATTCCAAGAATACACACAGAATTTTTTTTATTTGTTTTTGGAGTTTTTCCACATTTTATAATATATAGTTCCACGACATTTATCAGAACCTCTTTCATAATGTTACTATTTTTTAATTTTAGGGTATATACTTTTTAAAAATTGATTTTTACTTAATAGAATTTGTATACTTTTTTTTTTTTTGTATTTTTATTTTTTTCAAAATTGTTTTTTTATGGAAATGAAGCTGTACGTTTCCAAATTTTTCAGAACAAGGGAAATTAGACATACCATGAAGGCGGTTGAACAAGTTTCCTTTGCGTGCATATCTGAAAATCAACAACTTCTCATCCCTGGAATAGTAATAAGCAAGAAGAGGTAGCAAATTAGGATGTGTGAGATCAGCCATGAGCATCAACTGCCTTTTGAATTCTTCAGTGCTCAATGGTTTCAAATCCCTTAGCCTCTTAACAACAACAGCTGGTTTCCCTTCCATCATTGCCTTGTAACTATTCCCTGATATCCCATTTCCCAACCCTTCTGCTGAAGCTTTTAGCAAATCACCCATTCCAAACCCAACATCTAATTCATTATTCCCAACAAATATTAGCTTCCTTCTTTCTACTCCTCCTCTTCCTCCAGCAGCAACTACAGACCTCGTCGTCGTCGTCGTCGATGATGATCTCCTCATGATCTGATCTCCTTCTTCAATCGATATATTTTGATGATCATCATCATCATCATGTTTTTGATCAACAATATCATCTCTACTGCGATCCTGATAATCATGTTCCCTCATCATGTCCTTAAGTCTCTTCATTTTCTTGCGATAACCGAGGAACAGCAAAACAATGACCACTAGACCAAGAATATCGAATAACAAAAGAAAAGAGCAAAATTAGTCATGAAATCAGATCCCCATTTTTGTCACCAGCTGCGGAGCCGTTTCGGCAGGAAATGGGAGAGGGTGTCCCGCACAATCCATTATTGCCAGAGAATGAATCAGACCGGAATGATTGGATCACTTCAGTTTTGGGATTTCACCACTGAGAATGTTATTGGAAACATTGAATGATGTCAAGCTGGACTGGTTTAGCTCCGGAATCGGACCTGTAAATCCATTGTCTTGCAAGTGGAGTGATTTCAAAAGTGGAAGACCCAGAAGCGACTGCGAAATCTCGCCGTGGAATGTATTCCTGGAAAGATCAATTTGTGTCAGTTTGGGGTTGAACGAGAAGCTCATCATCGTAGACGTCATCGAATTGCCCTTGAGGCTCAGCACTGAGAGCTCGGTGAAGCTGTTGAATACGTCTTCACCAATCTGTCCCGACGTCAATCCAGCATCTTCCAACACGATTGCCGTGACACGTCCAAGGAGACAATGAATTCCGAGCCAATTGGAGGGCGCAGTGGCGTTGCAGTGAATGCCAGTCCAGTTGTTATTTAGAAAATCGTTGTTGAAGGCGGCTTTGAGATACAAAAGGGCATTTCTCTCGGCGTCGCCTTGGGGTTCAACGGAGGCGGTGCATAGCAAAACCAGGAATGCAACCACAACAAAGTGTGATCTCATGGATAATAGCAGTGGGGAGAGCACCATAACTGGTTATGTAGGTATGTGCGAAACTGAATTACAGGGTTTTGGTGAGATGGAGTTGTGAACTAGTTCTACTGCTGAAATGTCCTCGACGAGATCGTCACGTACTTCTAGGTTCCTGCTTCGAATCGATCGTGAATATTCTTTGAAATTCCCCACAGCTATGTGACTTTCTTTGTTTGAAGAGAAAAACAAGAAACAGCGCTGACCCTTTTGCTGCATGATAATCCTAAGGATGGCCATTACCTACGTGACACTTGTCTTTATTTAAGATTTTTTTTTTCCGGCTACAATATTAATGGACCGCAAACTCGTGTAAACACACGCAACGTCCACATTGTGTATAATATTGGGACATTCACTTCGGTTGCCTCCTAAATTATGCATAATTCACGCTTTGGTCCTTAAACTATTATATATTTATTCTTTTGGACTTGTAACCCCTTATATTACACAAGGCACCGCTGGTCAAGATTTTTCTTTCAATTTTCAAATGCGAGTCACATGAGGAGCGTGCAATGCAATGCGATGATCACTGTTAAGGGGTAATTCAAGTGGTAGAAAAGAAATGTATATATCTTAATATTGTGGGTTTAAATTTTATTAGTTACATTTAATATTTTAATAATAAAACTGAATCAGATATTCCAATTAATAGTGGACTATTATTTAAGATTTTCAAATAAAAGATCAGAAAATCCCATTAATTCTGGTCCGATGGAGTTTCGGGCACAAAGCCACTGGATTTGAAAGTTCAGCCCAATCCCATTCATCCTGGTCCGATCCGAACGGATCTTGTTGAAGGGAGTTTCGGGCACAAAGCCCCTGGATATGAAAGTTCAGCCCTACCCTATAGTATCTTTTCCCTATCTAAGCTAGATCAACATAGCCAACTAGAAAACTCATCCGCTTGTCAATTAATTCTTGGTGTAATACTCACTCGTAAATGATTGGTGTCAGAATTGTTTACTGATCAGGTGTGATCGGTCCCATCCGTGTAAAAATTCGAAATTCCTCTTCCAACTTGTCTCGAAATGGGCGTTATGGCAAAAAACAAGAAGAAAACAAAAGAAGAAATTTGACCAATAATAACAAATGGAACCTCCACAGGTTGACATCCATATGGTTATCTCAATCAACTTTACAATAGATCTCTAATATATATATATATATAAAATGCCTCTAATATATAAAAAAAATACAATGCGATGATCATTTCACATTTCACTATTTAGTGAGATATATGCAAATAAAGTCCATGAACATATATTTTTTTTTCAGTATTATCTATAGTATTTTTTTTTGTATATTTTTTATGCATGCTCTCTTTTTTAAAGCATCTAAAAAATAATTTCACATGTGCAAAATATAATTGAAAATTAATATATTGTTTGTTCAGGGCAATTAATCATCAAATTTGTTGGGATTTTTTTTTTCCGATTTTGATTCCCTCTTATATTTTAGGTTAATGTATAAACGAATGCGTTTTCCATTTTCAACGATCAAATTATCGGGATTCACCATAAAAAAAAAAAAAAAAATTCAAATTACAGGGGATTCTGTTCATTTTCCCGCCAAATTCTTTACATTGGCGGCTTAAGCAAGGGGCTTGAAAGTGAAAAAGATCGATGCCAATATCGGTCAAGCGGTGGATCGACGGTGACGAGACTGCAGCGGAGATGCTTGCTAGGGTTTCAACGGAACGATCTGTTCTGCTTCTTCCACCGCCGCTTCATCGTCTTCCTCTACGCGTTGGCAATGTGGTTGAGCTCGTCGGGCCTTCCCCATCTGCCAAAACCCTAATTTTGATTCAGGTCGTCTCTTACCTTTTGCTTTCCCAATTCATTCCCTTTTTCGTTTTATTTTTTTTTTCAGAAAAAATAATATCCTAGTGATTGTGAATTCCATGAAATTGTAATGGTGGTGAATTTTGTGTTACATTTAGGCTGCAATCAATATGATTCTTCCCAATGAGTGGAATGGGGTCCACTACGGAGGCATGGAGCGTTCAGTGATGTTCATTGACCTTGATTGTCGTTTCAGCATTTTATGCCTTTCTGAAATGTTAAAGCACAGAATCTTGCATTCGAATGGTAAAACTCTTTTTTTTTCGTTGGAATTATTGGCCTTTAGTGTAAGTGGTAGTTAGTTTTATTGATTGGTTGACTTAACAAGTTCGGTTCTGAAGTATGGAAAATTGGTAGCTGAATCAATTATTAATCAACCACACATTGGTTGTAAATTATAAGTGAACTAAACAAATCCATTGCTCTACTGACCCAGACGAACAGAAAAAAAGAAATTTTCATTCATTCATCATGTCCTTTTTTTTTTTTTTTTTTTCTGATAAGATGTTAGGCATTTTGTTTATGCCGTGTTTCCTCCATAAGGTCATTGTGGGTTCAATATGTCTGTCATAAATACAATCTGATGTTTGTTTGTTTTTTGTTCTTTTTTATTTTTGTTCTTGGTTTTCAATACAGTTTGATGCTGTCTTAATAAAGATTCTGTTTGCATTAAAGCTTTAGCATATTAAGGTCCGATCTAACTGTTTTTAGGATCAATGAATAAGATGAATCAGAAGCAAAAGGATATTGATATGCACAACTGTGATGCAAGAAGAAAACCTAATTTTCCTTACGATGAAGAATTATATTCTATGTGCATGAGGCGATTCTTGTACGTCCGTTGTTATGATAGCTTTGAGTTTCTTGCCACTCTCAAGGTGAGGATTTTTCTTCAAATTCTCATGACTGCCTTCTTTTTGTATAGTTTTTTGGTCTTGCATCAGTAGAGTAATAGTCTTTTTTTTTTTTGAAGAGTTTCTATTCATATCTAGACTCTTATATAGAAGAACTGAGAATTCCTAGGATCATTTTTTATCTATAGAAATAAGGCATTCTATTCTCATGTTTTTGTATACCCACCTTAAAGTTTTTTTCGTTATTTTGAATGCTTTCTTAATGCACCTTAGTTGGGAAAGAGCATCCTTTTTATTTGAATGCCTTGTTCAATTATCAGTGCTTTTTTTGTCTGTCTATAGACATTGCATTATCAGCTTCAGAAGGAGAAAGAAGTGGAACATTCTAGTATTCATTTGCTCATGATTGACAGGTTTGTCTCTTAGAATCTAGAATACTTTTGGCATATTTGGTTAATTGAAAACAGTTTTCAGAAAGTTGTAAAAGAAAACAAGTTCCCAGTTACTTTCCATATTACTTTCATTGAAATGAAGAGAACTTTTAGGATATATCATTCTTGGTTTCGTTGTGTTAAGTTTGTTTGTTGTGTGTATTTCTCTCACAAATTTTAATTCTCATCTATTGTATTATTTTTTGTCTTGTTTTATTTATTTACTTATTTTTTTACTTAAGAGACAGAAAATTATTTGTTTTAGGTTTTGAGAAATAGAACTTTGTCAAACACAACTTCCTAACAAGATTGGTTTTACGTGAATTTGCCAGTTTTTCCTTTTTTAATTAGCTTTACTTCTTTGTTTCTTCTTCTTCTCTTTTTCTTTTTGTTCCCATTATTTGAATGGTAAATACCACATAGCACTCTACCATTTTAATAAAAGTATTTATCAATTACTTTATATGCATGAACACCAGGGCATGGTACTAATCATATAAAATGATAGTATAAATATAACTTTATGTAAAGAAACAACACTTGATGCCTATGGTAATGCTAAAACTTAATTAAATTGATCATAAATGTGAATTCAACTGATTGTTGCTTGGGGAAGAACTAACAGATTGTTGCTCAATTTGTATATTTCCTCTCTTGTGAAACAGGAAAATGTGAATAAATTAATTCAACAGCATGACATCTCAGAACAGTAGAAGTTAAAACATCATAAAGCTACGCCATTTAGTCATAGGTGTAATAAATTCCAAGTGTGAAAGATTATAAACCCAAAACTAATCTACTGTTATTGACACTTGCTGCATGAGAAAGATAGTAACCAAAAGTTTGAGGCAAGAAATTCAACATTCTGATTCTTCCTTTTACTTGGTTCATCATCCAAGTCTAGTCATTTTCTCGTCTTCAGTCATGCTATATGTAAGACTCTGGAAAAGGATTATCCTGGAAATATGTTCTCCAAGCAAAATTTCGGGTGCCTGATAATTTTAATAGAGGAACCCTTGTTGTTTATGAGAGAAGGAAAAAGTCAGTAGATTGGAAATTGATAAGTCTGCCGCTAAAGGTAAGTTTCTGAGTGGCTACTTTCCCCTAGGAGTTTGTTTGGGTCAAAAGAATGTGAAGGATATAAAGGAAAAACAAACAATGGATGGAAGAATGTTAGAGTTTTGAGTGAGTTTAGAAAGGTTTCTGTGGTTTGAGAACGATTCTGGAGAGCTGGAAAATCTTAAGTCCATTGAGAAGAGAAACTGTTGCCTATTCTAATGAAATTGGTTGTGTTGTTGATGGAGATTTGGATCAGCAGTTGGACCATGTCGAAATACAGGAATAATTAGAATTCTGACATTATGTCAGGAAAATAAAGGAAGGAAAGGAAGAAAGTTAGGGATTGGGAGGGAGTAGTTTCAGAAATCAATTTAAAATAATGCTGCACTCAATATGTTAGAAAGATATATGTTTACAGGTATCCAGGCTTGACCTAAATAAGTAAATTACTAATCCACCCTCACTGTAACAAATTTATTTTATAACAAATGACTGAATGCAACAAGTTTCACTCTGCAATTTGCATGTAGATGTCCATGATTTTGAACCATTTTGTATATGAAGACGTCCCATTAGAATTTTCTTTAGAACAGTGAGCATGTGATAGAATATAGATTCAGATGCTTTGAAATTTAATTTCGTACTCTTCTTTGTTTAGATATAGGACCACAAAAATATTAATCACTATGCCTGAAGTGAAAAAAAAAAACCTCATAAGTTTGTAAATATTTTAGAATCTAAAAACGTGTTTCACTATATTATAAACTGATACACCTCACAAGCAGCTGCTTTTGTCTCTTTGTTGAGCATAACCTTTGGTTTAGTTGTTTGTTTTTGTTCTCCTTTCTTATAAAACTCAGTCCATTACATATAATAACAGTAATAGGAACTGAGTTTTCTAGCTTTTATAATTATTGAACTGCTAATGTTCAACACTTTTTAACAGCATTGGAGCTTTTCATTGGGTTGATCGTGCCTCATCATTCTTGCCATTAGGGGTTACTAACAGGTAAGTGTTAATGTTTGTTTATCTTAATATTTTGCATATATCAAACTCTATTTCTGTGTTTTCTATAATTTAGCAAAAATTTTAATTAATGTTATCGTTGGGTTTCTGTTTTTTAACAAAGTGAAAATTATTAAGAAATCTGAAGGTCACATCTCAGGAGGAAGAACTTTAGTTTTGTGTCCTTTGATTGAAGGTATCACATAAATTGATGAATTTCTTTGATGGGCTATCTAATTGGTAAAGGTTGCAGAAGCCATAGTGTCCTTAGGTTTTTATTGGATAAGAAAACAGCTATCATATTGGGCTACAAAGTGACAAGGGAGAAAGCAGGCCATGTTAAGGGTCCCTGGAGAAACTGGGTAAATATGAGCAGATTAGGAGCAAGAATATTACTAAATTTTTCTAGGATGCTTATGAGGCATGTTATGTAAGCTGGCACATTTTATTTTTTTGTGGCTTGATCATGGCTTCCCTCTGGTTCTTTGGTTCTGGTACATTACTTGGACTATACTTTTTTGATAGTCACAGACTCGAGATGCCAAGACATACAAAATAGTATTTTTTTCAGATCTTTTGCTGCAAAATTGAGTACTAACTGGAGTGGAACTTGTAAGTTATTAGGGGAGGGACATAAAGTTAGCTGGTCGGTTTTGTGTAATTCAAACGAACCTAAACAAATGGGCTCTTCTATAGGGTTAGGTCTAAAAGACAGGCTCTCTACCAAAGGGAGAATGTTGTACTGGGAGTTTAGCATCTGCAGTTTGTTTGTGGCTTGTTATAATACCCCAGGGGTAGAGATCTATTGCATAGTTTTTACATAGATGTATGAGGTTTATAAATTTCAGTCTCCTGCACAATAATTAGAATTTCTCAGTGATTCTTGTGCATCATTTATTGTTCAATCACAACATGTTATGTTTTTCTTTTCAACTTTTGGAATCTCTCATATACGTTTGGAAGCCATCTTTACTTTCTTGGACCTTCCTGATAGAAGGAATTTACAATCTTGTGTCTAGGAAAAGCCCTCCCTTCAAAGTGAGTTTGAAACTGTTGTTCAGGAGATAAGAAAGCTTGTACAGGTGCATCCCATGCTTATAATAGCTACAAAAGCAACTGGTTTTGGGGATAGAACTTTCGCCAATGATGCCTCTCGGTTAGTTCCTCTTAGTCCTAATAAGCTTGGCTTCAGCAGTTTTTCTTTTCTCTTTATAAATGAAATGTTTTTATTTTCAAAGTGAAGATTTTTATTCTCAATAGTCCTAGTTACTTTTTGTGGACAAGTGTGTAGGAATCATTACATTAAATTTTGAGGCTAAAAGATTAGGTTCTGTTAATTTTATTTTAGGTATGAGGATATAGAACTGTAGCAAGTTCTGCCCTTCAACAAGTGGGATAAAACTTCTTGGTGTGATTGTCAAATTCATGGCTTTGATATTATGTAGGTTGGTCGTCATTGTATTATATTATGTTATGTTATATTATGTCATATCACAGTATATTATGATGTTGTATTTGTGGGAAATTGGTATGTTATTTATTATGTTAGACAAGACTAATCAAACTAGGGAAACTTTCTATTAAATTTTAATGGGATTCTACTTTAATCACAATCCCATATTTCTTGGGATACTACTTATAACAAGAAGGGATTTTTGAACATGCTCAAATTTGTAGTTTTTATAAGTTGTAAGGTTTTTGGATAAGCAATTAAAAATTCAAGTTTGTTTAGGGGATTGGTTTAGAAATTCCTATTAAATTAGGTAATATATAAAGCTTTTAGACCACCCACTCTAAATTCTTTTTTTGTGTTTTTTCAATATGCTTCGAGTCTGTTCAATTTTAGAATCATATTTGTTGAGAATATTGTAAATAAGCAATCGAACCTGCAATGTAATAGCTTAACTTTTGGAAACAGTGGTAATTCAACGTGGTATCAAAGCTGAAGATCCATGAGATCATAGGTTCAAGTCACTCTACCACCCATTAAGGGCCAAAATGAGTCCCAAAAGATGGACGGCCTACATGTGAAGGGGGGTGTTGAGAATAATATAAATAACCAATTGCACACACATCCGAATAGTTTAAGCTTTTCAGCCAGTTGAATTGAAGATAATTTTGTGAATGTAGAAGCTTGGGATAATTGCAATGATCTTGTTAAACATCCCTTTCCTTTGTGCACATGTTTGATAAATGAAATTGGAAATTATTGAGAAATTGAGTAGGTTGATCTATTGCTTGAAACAAGGTTTGGACACGTTGAGCATGGCACTACAGTAAACTATTCACTCGAGCATTGAACTGTATGTAAACCTGGCCTAAGAGATTCATGTAATATCATCTTGTTTGCTATATTGACAAAGTCGATAGGTATCAGTGATATTTAAATGTTAGATTAGGCTAGATTAAAATAAAGTTTAAAAATGAGAACTTATATTCACCCTGCTTTAGGACATAGTTTCTTGGTCGAGGTTTGATTTATTGTGGGATAATTTATATTATTCGAATTTTCAGAAGAAACTCTGTTCTGGATACTTTGGATACAAGAAATGTTGCAAGTAATACTCGGCAACTTCCATATCAGGAGTACATGCCTTCTGTCTGGCAGGTAATGTTCCATTTTGTTGCTTGGCTGAATTTTTTAAATGAGGATTTAACTTAGTTATTATCTAAGCTTGAATGTAGGGATGATTGTAATCAGACATTAATTTTATGTTTGGTTTTTTAACTCTCGTATTTTTATTTATTATTTTTAGAGAAAAAATATTAAGAATTCTTATGCTGCCCTTAATGGAAAAGTTTGTACAGTTATTAAATTCTAAAATGTGTTGGGTAGAATTTGAAAATTGTTTTGCCCTTAATGAAGAAAAAGAGAATTATTTCCAGGTATTATTTGAGGAGATGCCCACTAAACTTAATTTGGTTTGTGGAACCTGATAGCTTTTCTCCTTTTAAAATGAAATGAGGAAAGACTGTTTTTGGATTTAATACTAAACAGGTTCTTACAGGTAGGGACTTTAAAAAAAAAAAAAAATGTTCATGTATTTTGGTAGTAATTGTTGAAGAGAAAATTGAAGAAAATTGATAGAGAGGTAACATAAATCCATATACGTAGTATTACTGTATTAGGTCTGGAAATAATATATTACCTATAAAAACAATGTTATTAGGTGTGTTGCAGGGATATTTGAATTATATGACCTGAACTCTTTATACCTTAACAATAATCGATGTATTTAGTATATACGTATTAGCTCTAAGACATGCATCTTTCCCTTGAGGTACTTAGCGTTGGCTCATGTGATAAGCTATAGAGTGGGATGGGTTAAATCAGGTTCAAGCCTCACCAATGCGAGTTATTCAGTATTTAATTTGTCTGTATACCTGTTTATACATTTATTATTATTATTTATTTATTTATTTTGTTGCAGTCCTTTGTCACGCACAGGGTGCTTGTACAACCTTCAGGTTTAGATATTTCTTTATGATGTAAACTTCAGCTATGTTTGTCTTACCTTTTTGTTATAGTAATGATCGAAAATGGCTAGAAGTTTCTCTGTCATAATTATTATTATTATTTTCATTGCAGGTGATCATTGCACCATGGTGGATCATGAAAATCAATCACTCTACTTTTCTGAATGGTTACTGCCTTCATTGGGTTTCTTGGACAAGTTTATAGTGCAAGATGTGAGTAGATATGTCTACGGGGGTACAAGAACATTTTTCTTGAAAATTTAACATTGTCTGTTGTAGTATTTGATGATTGATTCTGGTCGTGCAGGGAGGGGTTCTTGCACAAGTGACTGCAAGCACATAGCTTGCATTCTATCATGTTTCTCAATCTCTCTCCTTTGGACCAAAATTAGAGAATGAGGTACCATTTGTTAGGTTGTTAACTAAGTAGTTAATGAAGTTAGCTTCGTTATTAACCTCTCCAAATGACAATGCCATTTTTTTAGTTCTAAATTAGTCAACAGTAATGATGTTGTCATTTTTTTGAAATCTATAGTAAGGTGGACTCATTTTTTAAAGCAAAAGCATAGTATTATTTTTGGCATTGCCATGTTTCAGGGTATGCTAAATTTTGACATTAGCATTTTAATTTCGTGTTAAATTTTGACATTAGCATTTTAATTTTGTGCTGAGAGTAGATATCATTGTCAAAATTTGAAAATCACAACGCGATTGAAGCATAACTAAAGTGGGTTTAGACATAATACATACAGTTGCACAGCATTAGTATGGTACAATCGTATATTTTTTCACCGATTTCCTTGAAAGCTCTGCTTTCTTTCGATTATACTCTGTTTATCTAAACATTAATTATATATCTGAAACATTGCAGTTGAAGATGTGTGGCGTAAAAGTTGAGCAACCAAAAAGCACCAAGGATGCCCAAAAAGTCTTTACCAAATTAAAAAAGGTATCAATTTTGTGACTTTTTTGAATCCACCCACTTATTGTCCACTTTATTAAAATTAATTAACTAAAAGGAGGATGACAGACCACCAAATTAGCCGTTTCCATTCTTTATTACTTATCGGCATCTTAATCGTGCGGACTCTTCTGGATGTAGAATTTATTGTGAGATGGTCATCTTTCCAAAATCCAAACACGACCGTATTGTATTGCGATCGCTTTTTTCAAAACCCGATCCGAATGGCGGTCGTGTTTTGAAAGCCGCAGCCAGATTCGGCCTTTAGAAATTTGGCTGCAATAGGTTTTACCATGGGTTTTGAAAACTCGATCAATCGGATTTTGAAATTATAAATAAAGCTAAAAAAAGATAAAGATTATATAAGTAATCCTCAAAAACTAGAAAGGAAGATGGGAATTTTATTTGTGAGATGTTAATTGATTTGTTCTCAACATGATATGAATTTTCCCTCCGCATATACTTTAGGAACCTTGAAGCTCTATAGCAATGTAGAGCACATAGAGTTTAATTACAAATAAAGGTGGCCCTCATGAAGGATGAACCTTGTTAGACGAGAGTACTTTCCAAGCCGATTTCATGGAAGCCGTAGCTGAATTTAATGCTGCTTCAACATACCTCTTGGAAGCAATGGTAGCTGCTTTCTCCATGACTTTCCCCATCTTCCTAGCACCCTCTGCAGTGTCTTCTAACCTTTTTAGTTCGGCTTTTGACATATTTTCCATCTCTTCCTCAAAGCGTCGAAACTCATCCACGGCACTTTCCATGACCGAGTCCAGGTAGTCCTCGGCTTGTTGCATGCTGAGCTCGGCTTCTTTCATTTCATTTTCGTGTTGGAGTTCCGAGGCAGCCCATGCTTTATAGGCTTCGATCTCGAAGAGTTTCATGAGCTCTTCAATGGTGGAGGGGTCGAAGTTTTTGTCTTGCAAAGCTTGGTCTGAAAGGAAGGAAAATTGAGAGAGAAGAGATTCCATGTTGTGGAGTGATGAAGAGGCTGCAGATCTAGATAGCTTTGGTGGGCGTAGAAAAACAAATAAAAGGGTTAGCGGATGAGAATCATATAAATATGGAATATAAGCTACACTCTGTGGCTGATGTGTAAGGAAATAGGAACAGTGAAACTCTATGTAAATGGGAATAACATTTTTCAATAATATATATTATATATATTTTGATCTGGCGTATAATGCTTACGTAGCAGTAAATTAAGGGCGGGCAAGAAAGAATGAAGCCGTTGTTTAGACTTTCCTTTTATTTCAGTGGGCCATGCTTGATTAGCCGATTTGACACCTGCATTATGCAGCATAATATTAACAACTATGAACTAGATCATATATATTTATTGTCTGTGTGTGTGTGTATATATATTTCACTACTTTAAACCTTTGTTTAATAGGAATGGGAGGTGGAAGGATAAAGAAAGGGAAAGAGATGAAGGCTACGGTGATTATTTGAGAGGAGGGATGGAAGAAGGAAATAGAAATACAGATGAAGAATCCATCTTTCTCTTAAAAAGAATCTCTCCTCCAATATTATAGAGAAAAATAACTGACTATAAATTTATAATTATATTTAAACCTTTTATATTCTATTTCCATCCTTCGTACTCTGTTTCTTTTCTATCATATCAAGCTAGAGAAGCTGGAATGAATATAATCTTCTCTAATTCCATCTTCCCTCCCATTCTACTTTTCCCTCCCTCTTCTTTCATATAAAAATAGCCATGGCCATAGGTTATTATATGTGTGTGGCCCCATCTTAGGTTGTGGTCCGATAATGCTCTCTCGCTCAGTGGACCGTTGGTATCCTTTTCTTTCTAATTCTGAGTGGTGGAACATGTGATGTCGAGGATTTCTTTTGTTATTGAATTTTTTATATACGTAACGTACGTAGTATTTGGACTCTTTGATGGAGTAAGAGTGGGTCCAAGTAAAGCCTATCCAAATATTAAAACTTATCATGGGGATGTTAAAGAAGCCCATTATATTGTAGGCCCGCCTAATTGGCCCAAAAGTAGGGGAAATTAAGCTGTTTTTCTCCTCCTCCATTTAAAACATTAAATGCTCCCGGGCAACAAATAAGCAGGTAGTTTTGGTCTATCGAAAGAATCTTTCCCCGCGCAAATAGGAGGGTGCCAATTTGCAAAGGTTAAGGACGTGGATATTTTTTTAATTTTATTTATTAATAAGAATATTTTTGATAATTTTTCTTTATTTGGCTGTTTAGTCCCGTATGATAAAAAAAAAGTCAGTTTCAACACTTATTTGATAAGAGATATTAGTGAAGGGATTGAAAAAGGAGGAGAAAATGGTGGAGAAATTTAAGAGATAGTGATTGTTTGATAAAAGAGATTGATAGAGAAATTGAGCTGGAGAATAAATGGTAAATCCATATAAATTTATAAAAAATATTTTCTTTAATATTAAAAGGATTGAAAGAGGTATAGTTTTTATAATTGATTAATAAATTTTTAATTATATTTTAATCTTTTATATTTTTTTTCCTCAAATAACATAAAAGATTTATACACTTTACTCTCCTTCGATCTCTTCTTCCCCTCACCCCACCCTATTCTTCTTTCTCCTCGTATTTCATACCAAACAGAGCCTCACTGTTTGAAAAGGCAGCAAAGTTAATAAAATTAGCATGCGCATTTCCAAATGATATTGAGTTGTCATTCTCGAGCAGTTTTTTTTTCTTTTATCCTTAAAAATTTGTTTTAGGACGATTTTGTGGCCAACAGGATGCCGTGTGTTCTGATAGCATGCATATACACACACATACATGCCAGGTGTGCACAAGGATGAGAGGAAGAAAAGTCAATGCAAGTGTAGGTGGATGCAGGCACCTCAAGTAAGAGATTTACGCACGGAAATAAGAAACAAGTTGGTCAATCTGAGCGAAGACAATTACGAAAAACTGAACCGAAAGAGTCTGAACCAACCCACTTTACTTGAATGTTCATTTGGGAGGCTGTCCCTGTTATAAATGGGATGTTTATGCTATATAGTCAACTCAACGATCCTTCATACATATACATATATATATATATATATATATATATATATATGCAACGTACACGATAGCATGGCACCTTGGATAGACCAAGGCTACCACCAAAATATATATATATATATATATATATATATATATATATATATAGAACTCAACAATCAGCACATGAACCGTTCTACTCAAATTATTATTCTACAAAACTATTAGATAGTTAACAACTTAGCTAGTTAAGTTCTATACACATGTACCTGCAATTGTTTCACCAGCTGTGTCCTATACTCCAACCACAATAATGAAGCCTCACAAGTCCAAATCTCGTGCCATTTGTTCCACACAATCACTCCATTTGTTTCTGATTTTGTTCTCGTTTAATTTGCTACGCAAGCAAACTCTCACCGCGGCATTTGTTCCAAGCAATGAGACAGATCGAATGGCTTTGCTCAAATTCAAACAAGCAATAGATAGAGATCCCTATAGTCTTTTAAGCTCCTGGAATGAGACTGTGAATTTCTGCAACTGGGTTGGAATCACTTGCAGCCTCAGACATCAAAGAGTCACGGCCTTGAACCTAACAGGGCATGACTTGCGTGGAACCATATCACCTTTCATCGGCAACTTAACATTTCTCAGGTTCTTCATCCTCTCAACCAACAGTTTACGTGGAGAAATTCCGCAGGAGGTTGGTCATCTACGTCGACTGCAAGTTCTCGATCTTTCCAACAACACGTTAGCAGGAGTAATTCCAGTCAGCTTGATGATGAACTGCACTGACCTTACGAAGATTGACATCTCGAGGAATAACCTCACTGGGAAAATTCCTATGGAGGTTGGGTTTTGGTGAAGCTTAATATTTTTCAGGTTGGCGCAAACAGATTGACTGGAGCTATTCCACCTACCATTGGAAATCTTTCATCGCTTGAAGCTTTTCAGGTGGCTTTTAACAATTTGGAAGGACATATTCCTGAAGAAATTGAGCGTCTGAAAAGTTTGTCATTTTTCAATATTGCTGCCAATAGCTTGTCAGGTACTATCCCTTCCTCTCTTTACAATATGTCCTCTATTACAGGAATTTCAATGGCAAACAATTATCGGCTCAGAGGCACTCTTCCAGAAAACATAGGCATCACTCTACCTAATCTCCAAAATCTCGGCCTTGGTTCTAATCAATTCTCTGGGCCAATCCCAGCTTCGTTATCCAATGCTTCACAGCTTCAAATAGTTAGTATTTCTGACAACAATTTTGTTGGACAAGTTACAATCAACTTCGGTAATCTGCGAGAGCTACGGTGGCTAGCTTTTGGTATTAATGATCTTGAAGTAACTCGTCCAATGACTTGGACTTCATAAGATCTTTGAGAAACTGCAGCAACCTTGAAATTCTAGACATTAGTCAGAACAATTTTGGGGGTGTTCTACCTGCTTCTCTTGCAAATTTGTCAACCCAACTTAATCAATTATATTTGGCTAACAATCAATTATCTGGAAACATCAATGGAGCAATATTAGAGAATCTCATCAACTTGTTTTCATTGAGTATGGACGACAACCTTTTCACGGGCACAATTCCGAGTTCTTTTGGTAAGTTTCACAGTATGCAATCAATGTCTCTAAGCCGGAACAAATTGTATGGGCAGATTCCTTCTTCCCTTGGCAACCTGTCTCAATTGTCCGAGCTTTATTTGTCTAATAACATGTTAGAGGGAAGCATTCCGCCAAGTCTAGGGGACTGCCAAAGGTTGCAGCATTTGGACATTTCTGGGAATAAACTCAGTGGAGGTATACCCCAACAGGTTATTGGTATGTCTTCTTTATCGTTGTTGCTGAACTTATCGAAAAATTCATTAAGCGGCACCCTACCTTTAGAAGTAGGTAACCTTGTAAATATTAATGGTCTGGACCTCTCAGAAAACAATTTATCTGGTGAAATTCCAGCAACCATTCAAAAGTGCCAGAGCTTGGAATACCTTTACCTGCAGGGGAATTCCTTCCAAGGAATTATGACTTCAGCTTTGGCCTCCTTGAGCGCTATCCAGCATTTAGATCTTTCGCGAAACAAGTTATCTGGTCCAGTTCCAATAGACCTCTACAAAACTCCCTTTTTATATTTGAACCTTTCTTACAACAATCTTGAAGGTGAGGTACTATAAATGGGTTCTTTCCGAAATGCAAGTAAAGTATTTTTGACTGGAAATGCCAAGCTTTGTGGAGGTGTCCCAACACTAAAGTTGCCAGCATGCCCTGTCACAGTGTCAAAACAGGGAAAGAAACACAAAATCAGACTAATAATTATAATTGTTTGTGGGATAATGTGTTTCCTTCTGATTTCATTCTCTGTTGTTGTTTGTTGGAGAAGAAAATCAAAAAAGAAGCCATCTTCTGCAATATCTACAATAGATCACCTTCCAAAAGTTTCATACAGAAGGCTTTATGAAGCGACTGGAGGATTCTCAACCAGTAATCTAATAGGCTCGGGTGGTTTTGGTTCTGTGTATAAAGGAATTCTTGATCAGGGACAAAGTGTTGCTGTAAAGGTTTTCAACCTTCAACAGATAGGTGGTTCAAAGAGCTTCATTGCAGAATGTAATTCTCTAGGAAATATAAGGCACCGTAATCTTGTTAAGATCATAACATGTTGCTCCAGCATCGATTACAACCATAATGAATTCAAAGCTGTGGTTTACAAATTCATGACAAACGGAAGCTTAGAGAAGTGGCTGCATCCATGTACAGAGAGTGAAGATCAAACAGGGAATTTGAGCTTCATCCAAAGATTAAATATTGCAATAGATGTGGCTGCTGCATTACATTATCTTCATGATCAGTGTGAAACCACAGTCCTTCACTGTGATATAAAGCCAAGCAATGTTCTTCTTGATCATAACATGACGGCTCATCTGAGTGATTTTGGTTTAGCAAGGCTTCTCTCGACAGCCAATTCTCAAACGCAAAGTAGCACAGTTGGAATGAAGGGAACCATTGGTTATGCTGCACCAGGTAATTAAGAATCCTAAATTTTTGGCATTGTACCATCTACCGATTTAGTAAAGACCTAAATTTATTGATTTCTTAAAATTGTTATTTAAAATAAATTTCTTTTATTGCTTTTAGTTCTACTTATGCTCTTATTTCCCTATGAACCTAGATAACTTCTTCATAATTAACCTATAGTTTTTCTTCTATAAATTCTCTATAGCTCCAAGTGACCTAACAACCTTTGATCTCTGTTGTTCATACAAATTTAAAAAGTACATATGGCCTAAAGACACCTCTCTGCCATAGGATGGTGGGCATAATTTTATTGTAGTATGCTTGCTAGTTCAACATTCAGGTACTCAGCAGACAATGGTGCTGTTAAGGCAAGCAGAAAAGTCAGACCCAGTTATTGATGGGTCCAACATTTTTCCATAATGAAAAAAGTAATATGTAAATCATGGCTCATTGGCTTTAGTTTTTACCAATCTTGAGTTATAATTTCATTTTCAACAGGAATTGCTTTGTCCCATTATATTTAATAGAGCTCTAACAATTACATGCATGAATTGCACCCAGAGTACGCAATGGGAGGTCAGGCATCGAAAGAAGGAGATGTTTATAGCTATGGAATCCTTGTGTTGGAGATGTTCACAGGAAGAAGACCCACCGACGAAATTTTTGAAAACGGTTTAAATCTCCATTCCTTTGCAGAGAATGCACTGCCAGAAAAACTTTTGCGGATTGTTGACCCAACTGGGGTTCCAAGAGAAGTAACAGAAACAGAAATGGCTGCTGGAGAAGATGGATACAGTAATGAAGATGAGAAGGATCGGATAGAGGCAGAAGAAGAAATAGTTAGCTATAAGCTTGAGAGGGTGAGGAAGATGGATGATAATATGCAACGTTGCTTACAATCTGTGCTGAAAATTTCACTTGCCTGTTCCATGGAATCACCACGGGACAGAATGAACATGGCCAGTGTATCTCGGGAACTGCATCGACTAAAAGATGCTTTCCTGAATTCTTAGAATGTAGTTTAATCTTAGAAGAAATAATTCAAATTATGTAGTCAATAATTTGTTTTATTATTAACACTAAATTTTCTAGTGTGGTTGATTTTGTATTTTGTTTCCATATGTTTTAATTCCTTGTAACAACTGCAACTCTTTTTCAAAATTATAAAAGCCCATTGAGTTTTGTTGTCTCCTGGTGGTACTTGTTTTCTTAGAGGCAAACTGAGGTTAAAATGTTGTTTATTATCAAAACAAAAAGAAATAAAAAAGAGGTTAAAATGTTGTTGTATCTATCTGTTGAAAAAATGAAAAAGGGTATTGCGAGGAAAAAGAACGATGAATCATGAGAGAAAAAAATACAATAGAAAAGGAAAAATATGAGAGAATAGAAAAAATAATTTATTAAAAAATTTGAACAAGAAAATAAAGTGCTACCAAAATAATACACGGTATAAGCGGAAAAAAAATATTACACTAGTATAGCATTGATAAAAGAAAAAAAAATGCAACTCTATATAGATCTTGTACTTATTAGTATTTATAAAGAAAACACCTCGTAAACCTAATAAAAATTCATCCTAAACCTAACAGGTAACAAAGTTCTATTTAATTAAACTACTTAAAAAAGCTACAAAATTAAAAAGATAAATCTTAAAAAACTAGAAATTACAAAAATATAAACTCTTCACAAGAAGAATATCACATAGATTCCAATACTCCACCTTGAGATTCTTCTTGAGTAAACCCAAATTTATTTTATAAAAAATTCAACAGGTTCCAACACTCCTCTTTGATATTCTTCTTGAGTAAACCCAAATTTGTTGCAGAAAAAATTCAAAACAAAAGCGATTTAGTATCAACGTGAGCTGCCATAAACAAATATTTTGCATCTTCAACATTTTAAATTTTCTTTTAAGGGTTATCAATTTGACTGCCTTCACTCTTGTACTTCCTTTAAACTCCTCATTTAACTTATTTCATGTTTTCTTGGCTATATCATAATTAATAATTCTTGAAAAAATAGAATTTGACAAAGAAGCATAAATGCAAGATAAAGCCTTAGATTTCTTTGACTTCTCCTCTTCATGTTGCCTTTTGATTTAAGGTTGGATTTACTACCAATGGTGCAAGATCAACATTACTCAAAACCAATGTTCTAAAAGGCATAAAGGCCTTAAGGTGGCGAGGTCAAGCCTCAAGCCTTAGATTTAAAGTTGGATTTACTATCAATGGTGTAAGATCAACATCACTCAAAACCAATGTTTTAAAAGGCATAAGGCGTCTTAAGGTAGTAAGGTCAAGCCTTACGAGTCTAGACAAGATTAAACGAAACCTAGACGTCATAAAATATTTCACTAGTATATATTATTTTAATTATTATAAGACTACTAAATAAATAAAATAACTTATATTTTGAATATCAAAGTCTATGCAAGTTTATATCATCAAATATATATATGCAATTAATATAAATTAGCAAGTACATAATTATATATATTCATGAAAACTTTATACTTTTCAAATTTCTAATAAAAAATTAGTTTCAAATTATATATACTATTAATTCCAAATTATATATACTACGACTTTATAATTATTTAATAATATATTCTAATTAATTTTTATTTAACTCTTTATTATATATTATATTTTATTATTTTTATTTTTTAAAAAAAGGAAAAAAATTATCTAAAAATTTTATTTTTAATAATATTTTTACATTTTATTTTCTAATTTATTATGAATTATTTTTTATTTTTTCAAAAAATTAATTTTTAAAAACACTTACCGAAAGGCTTGCACCTTTTGGTGCCTAGCGCTGATTAGGCGTCAACCTTACTCTAATGCGAGGCGTTTTTAAACGCCAAAGCGCCTGGCGCTTTTCGTGCCTTTAGAAACGGATTCCTATAGGCCAAGCGCTTTAAGATAGGATTGCATCTTGACAACCTAAAATTGGTAGTTTTCACTACTAATATGTGGAGGGGTGGAAACACCAAAACTAGTGAACATATTGAAAAAATTTAAAACTTCTCTCAAATAAATTTTTTCTCTCAAATAGAAAAATAAAATTTCTTTCAAACAAAAAAATCCCTTTAGATTTAAAGGCTCGATACTACTTTTGAAAAAATAAAAAAGTATTGTGAAAGAAAAAGAACGATAAACTGTAAAAGAATAAAAATATAATAGAAAAGAAAAATATGAGAGAATAAAAAATAATTTATTGAACAAACTTGAATAAGAAAAATAAGCTAATAAAATAACATCTTTGGTTCAACGTTGAAAAAGAAAAAAAATATTACATTAGTATAACATTGACAAAAGAATAAAAATATACAGCTCTACATAGGTCTTGTACTTATATAGTATTTATAGAGAAAATACCTCCTAAACCTAACAAAAGACCTTCTAAACCTTATAGGAAATAAAGTTCTATTTAATTAAACTATCTAAAAAGTAGGGGTGTTTAAAAAAACCGAAAACCGCGGTAACCGACCGGACCAACCGTGAAAAAACCAAATTTTTCGGTAATCGCTGACGGTCGGTTAACCGACCGCCATATATATATACATTCGGTTTTGGTTTGGATTTTCAAAACCGCCAAGAACTAAACCACCGCCTAATTTTATTTTTATTTTATTATAAATAAATTAAATTAACTTATATAAAAAAATTATTTTTATTTTTACTATAATATATTTAAATTTTTATTTAATTTTAGATTATTTATCTTACTTATTTATATTTATTGTATTTATTATATATATTTTATATTATATTCTATTAATTTTTTATAAATATATATATAATAAAAATCGAAAACCGATCGTAACCGGAAAAAATCGCTTCGGTTACGATTGTTATGTTGGTAAAAAACTTCGGTTAAAAACCGACTAACCGTAAAATTTCGATTAAAAACCGGCACCAAAACCCGTGATGCACACCCCTACTAAAAGGCTAAAAATTAAAAAGATAAATTCTAAAAAACTAAAAATCACAAAAATATAAACTCTTCATAAGAAAAATATCACACAGGTTCCAACATTATCTCTGCCTAAGACCTTTAGACACATGTTCCATCTGGCAAGCATATCAGAGAGACAAACAAAAATCCTCCTCATCAACTTTGATTACAACAATTAGCTATGATTTGCAATTTGATGACCATCAATCAGTCAATTTACAATTCAACTTAGGTGAGAGTTCTTACTTCCATTACTTTGTTGTTTGTTACCATGACTTGGAAATCTGAGACTCTTCTTCCAATATATTTCTTGTTAACAATCAACAACACATTCAGAATTGCAAGGGATTAAAACTCGTACATGTTCTTGATACCGTAACGTTTTTGGCGTAGTAATTTTCTGAAATTTTGAACTAGTTTAAGAGGTGTTCAAGGGTTTGATGTTTCACTCAAACCCAAAAGATCTAGGAGAGCTTTGTATGAAGCCTAGCCCTAGGGTATCAAGACCCTTTACTAACAGGTACTAATAGACATTAACATGTTATTGCTTTTATAAAATGTAATACTGGTCTACTTGATACTGTATTTTGCTGTCTGAACCATGGTTTTATAAAATAATACAGAGAAGAAGAGTTTAATTATTGTCGACACCATGAGGACGATGATGCCTATGAGCTTAAGATTCTACTGGTCACTGTTTCTCTTGAACTTTTCTTTCATTTCTGTGTTAATTCGCATAGCCAATTACATCTCTTTCTATCAGCACCATTGGTGTGTCTCAACCTCTGGGAACGAAACTGATAAAAACTTTCTTAACTTATGTATTATACCAGTAGTCCATTTTAGTGAAGAACTAGTAAGTTCATTGATTTTTAGAAGTGTTACATTGAAGCTATGTGTTATTTTATTTTATTTTAATTTTTTTTTTGTAAAAGAGCATACTTTACTCCTCAATTGTACTTTGTATCAGGCACTTCAACCTATAGTCCAACCAAGTTTTACTCAAATTATTAATCTATTAAACTATTAGATAGTTAATTTAATTATTACTAGCCTTAGGTAAGAGCTTCCTAAGCTAGTTGAGTTTTATACATATATACCGGACTTTTTTTTATGAATAAAAAAGGGCCTCGATGTGGATCTCATCAGCTCAGAATTCTATTAGTGGGTAGAACTTTCTTGCTACTCTAGCTTTGCAAGCCTGTAGGAGTTTAGAGCAGCTGGCTCAGCCCCCTAACAGATTTCCCTCCACCTGGTGATTCAAGCAAGGCTGAGTACACCTGAGGTAATAACGGAGTTTGCCAAGACTCGAACCATAACTCTCGCAAGCAAGTGTGATGGAACGATCGGCTTCCTTTCCGCTAGACCACATATATACCGGACATCGTTTCACCTCTTTGTCCTATATATATATATTCCAAACACAATAATGTAGCTTCAAAAGTTCAAATCTTGTATAGCCAAATCGTTCCACAAAATCACTCCATTTGATTATAATCTTGTGCCATCTGAGATACATGCCCCGCACCATCTCAATTCCTTTGAGTTTCATTCTTACGAATGTACTCCCAAAAAAGGTGTGAATGAATTCTGATTGGCAAAGAATCCAAGAATGAGAGATTGAGAGCAAATAGATAGTATAGAAAGAATTTTCTGTACTAATTGATTTGGGGCGAACTAGCCACACGGTCTTCCTTATAAGTCAACTTTTATGTCTGAATGACTAATTCTTTTGAGTCGTGAACTTGGGTACAAAGTCATCGGTCCGGGTATGTCTTGATTTAATCCTCAATCGCTCTCTTCTTTCTATTTTGGAAAAAAAAGGGTTGCTATTATAGAATGTCATATTTTATTTTTATAATGATAAAATTAAAGTTTTTGATTAGAATAAATCAAGAAAGTAAATAAAAATAAAATAAAATTGGGTCTTAATTTTATTCTATTAATCGCTAATTGGGGTTTTAGTTGGAGTTCCCATGAACAAAAAAAACTTGAACAAAAATTTGATAAAAGGAATCAAAGCTCTAGACAAAACTTGAAACGATTCCTTACTCTGAATAGATTTGAAGAAAAAATTATAAAATAAAAATAAACTATTACACTATAAAATAAATTCAAAAAAATTGAAATTTCTTGAATTTCTTTTATGTGGAGCTTTGCTCAAACAGCTGCTTAAAGCCGCCGTTGCAATTTTCTTGAATTGATTTTATAGTTTAATGGGGTTCTGCAATTGGCGGCAACATACTATGAAATGGTGGTTCTGCTTATAGGGTTAAATTAATACGAAAAAATATCTTAATATCAATCTCATCGCTCTAAAATAAAAATAAACTATTAAACTGTAAAATAAATTAAAAAATTTTTAATTTATTTTATTTAGAATATTTCGTTGGATATTGTAATATATCAAATTACAATATAGTTTTTGCATATTATATGGATGATCCGATCCGCAAGAACTATAATTGGGAATTATTTAAATCTTTGAATCCGGTATCATCCCTCTAGAACAATAACAGTGTTCTCTTTCAGACCTTTCAACCAATCGATACGTCCGTGTACGCTCTTCCCCAATAGTAAAAGCCAAAAAGGCCCATTTTGTCATAGGGGTGTTAAGCTTCATCCGGCTCCAAGCACAGGGGCTCCAAATCAACTAGAGTACGTCGACGCTTCTAAGTATAATTCTGCAGTTATTGCTTCTTATTATTATTTGGATTTTGATTACTGTAGGAATTGGGTTCGACCATTTCCCCAGCCACTTTCCATCAATGGACTCCTCAGGCGTACGAAGGAGTGCGGTAGGTGGCACAAAGATAAAACGAAGAAAAGTCATGTATGTGGAGGTATTTTAGATATATTATTGAAGAGTAGACATGGATGCAGGTCTTCTATCTTCACTCATAGAAATGAGAACCAAATTTGTCAACCTAGCAACATCAACAAGACAATAAGAAAAAACTGAACCTAAAGTGTGTGAACTAGGCCACTGTATTTGAATGTAATCACAGATGGTTGTGTCTGATATTACTGGGTTTACATACTATATAGTCAGGTCAAACAATCAACACTGACCACTTATTTTATTTTCTTTAATTATTAATAAAATATAATGCATCGGCCTTATCAATAATCTGAAGCTTTTCCTATGAATATAGAAGAAATATTTTGAGAATTTAAAGAGCTTCTAACACTGCCTGAGCTCTCATTATTATAAACAAAAGAAAAAAAAAAAAAGTCATACTTCACTCAATTATTCCTGTATCAGGCGCCTTAACTTATGGTCCAACCAAATATGAACCGTTTTTGTCAAATTATTATTATTCTATTAAACTATTAGATAGTTAGATTATTACTAGCCTTAGGTTACAGCATCCTTAGCCAGTTAAGTTTTATACATATGTACCCGACATTGTTTCACCTGCTGTGTCCTACACTCCAAACACAATAATGAAGCTTCAGAAATCCAAATCTTGTGACATTTGTTCTACACAATCACTCCATTTGATTCTGATTTGGTTTTCATTTAACTTGCTATGTAAGCAAACTCTCACCGCGGCATTTGTTCCAAGCAATGAGACCGATCAAATGGCTCTGCTCAAATTTAAACAAGGAATAGATAGAGATCCACATAGTGTTTTAAGCTCCTGGAATGACTCTGTAAATTTCTGCAACTGGGTTGGAATCACATGCAGCCTCAGGCATCCAAGAGTCACGGCCTTGAACCTAACAGGACGTGGCTTGCGTGGAATCATATCGCCTTTCGTCGGCAACTTAACATTTCTCAGGTTCTTCATCCTTCCAAACAACAGTTTATGTGGAGAAATTCCGCAGGAGGTTGGTTATTTACGTCGACTGCAAGTTCTCGATCTTTCCAACAACACGTTAGCAGGAGTACTTCCAGTCAGCTTGATGATGAACTGCACTGACCTTATGAACATCGACATCTCGAGGAATAACCTCACTGGGAAAATTCCTATGGAGGTTGGGTTTCTGGTGAAGCTTATTATTTTTCAGGTTGGCGTAAACAATTTGACCGGAGCAATTCCACCTACCATCGGAAATCTTTCATCGCTTGAAGCTTTTCATGTCGCTTACAACAATTTGGAAGGACATGTTCCTGAAGAAATTGAGCGTCTGAAAAGATTGTCGGTCTTCAATATTGCTGCCAATAACTTATCAGGTACTATCCCTTCCTCGCTTTACAATATGTCCTCTATTAAAGGCCTTTCAATGTCATACAATCTACTTAGAGGAACTCTTCCAGAAAACATAGGCATCACTCTACCTAATCTCCAAATCCTCAACCTTGGTTCTAATCAATTCTCTGGGCCAATCCCAGCTTCGTTATCCAATGCTTCACAGCTTCAAATAGTTACTATTAATGACAACAATTTTGTTGGACAAATTACAATCAACTTCGGTAATCTGCGAGAGCTACAGTGGCTAGCTTTTGCTATTAATAATCTTGGAAGTAACTCGTCCAATGACTTGGACTTCATAAGATCTTTGAGAAACTGCAGCAACCTGGGGATTCTGGACATTAGTCGCAACAATTTTGGGGGTGTTCTACCTGCTTCTCTTGCAAATTTGTCAGCCCAACTTGATCTACTTTATTTGCAGAGTAATCAATTATCTGGAAACATTACTGGAGCTATATTGGAGAATTACATCAACTTAATTTCATTGCGTATGGGGGACAACCTTTTCACAGGCACAATTCCGAGTTCTTTTGGTAAGTTTCAGAGTATGCAATGGTTGTATCTAAGCGGGAACAAATTTGATGGGCAGATTCCTTCTTCCCTAGGCAACCTATCTCAATTGTCCTATCTTTTTTTGTCTAATAACATGTTAGAGGGAAGCATTCCGCCAAGTCTTGGGAACTGCCAAAGATTGCAGTATTTGGAAATTTCTGGGAATAAACTCAGTGGAGCTATACCCCAACAGGTTATTGGTATGTCTTCCTTATCGCTGGCGCTGAACTTATCCAAAAACTCATTAAATGGCACCCTACCTTTAGAAGTAGGTAACCTTGTAAATATTAATGGTTTGGACCTCTCAGAAAACAATTTATCTGGTGAAATTCCAATAACCATTCAAAAGTGCCAGAGCTTGGAAGACCTTTACCTGCATGGAATTCCTTCCAAGGAATGATACCTTCAGCTTTGGCTTCCTTGAAAGCTATCCAGGATTTAGATCTTTCGCGAAACAAGTTGTCTGGTCCAATTCCAATAGACCTCTACAAAATCCCCTTTTCATATTTGAATCTTTCTTATAACAATCTTGAAGGTGAGGTACTACAAATAGGTTCTTTTCGAAATGCAAGCGAAGTATTATTGACTGGAAATATCAAGCTTTGTGGAGGTGTCCCAACACTGAAGCTACCAGCATGCCCTGTCACAGTGTCAAAACGGGGAAAGAAACACAAAATCAAACTAATAATTATAATTGTTTGTGGGGTAATGTGTTTCCTTCTTATTTCATTCTCTGTTGTTGTTTGTTGGAGAAGAAAATCAAAAGAGAAACCATCTTCTGCAGTATCTACAGTAGAGCACCTTCCAAAAGTTTCATACAGAAGGCTTTATGAAGCGACTGGAGGATTCTCAACCAGTAATCTAATAGGCTCGGGTGGTTTTGGTTCTGTGTATAAAGGAATTCTTGATCAGGGACAAAGTGTTGCTGTAAAGGTTTTCAACCTTCAACAGATAGGTGCTTCAAAGAGCTTCATTGCAGAATGTAATTCTCTAGGAAATATAAGGCACCGTAATCTTGTTAAGATCATAACATGTTGCTCCAGCATCGATTACAACCATAATGAATTCAAAGCTGTGGTTTACAAATTCATGACAAACGGAAGCTTAGAGAAGTGGCTGCATCCATGTACAGAGAGTGAAGATCAAACAGGGAATTTGAGCTTCATCCAAAGATTAAATATTGCAATAGATGAGGCTGCTGCATTACATTATCTTCATGATCAGTGTGAAACCACAGTCCTTCACTGTGATATAAAGCCAAGCAATGTTCTTCTTGATCATAACATGACGGCTCATCTGAGTGATTTTGGTTTAGCAAGGCTTCTCTCGACATCCAATTCTCAAGCACAAAGTAGCACAGTTGGAATGAAGGGAACCATTGGATATGCTGCACCAGGTAATTAAGAATCTTAAATTTTTGGCATTGTACCATGTATCCGATCTAGTGAAGACCTAAATTTATTGATTTCTTAAAACTGTTATTTAAAATAAATTTTTGTTATTGCTTTAGTTCTACTTATGCTCTTATATCCCTATGAGCCAAGAGAACTGCTTCATAATTAACCTATAGTTTTTTCTTTATAAATTCTCTATACCTCCCAGTGATCTAACAACCTTTGATCTCTTTTGTTCATACAAATTTCAAAAAGTACATATGGCCTAAAGACACATCTCTGCCATAGCATGGTACCCATTATTAGATTGTAGTAAGCTAGTTCAATATTCAGGTACTCAGCAGACAATGGTGCTGCTCAGGGAAGCTGAAAACTCAGACCCAGTTATTGACGGGTCCAACATTTGTCCATAATGAAAAAAGTAATATGTAAATCTTGGATCATTGGCCTTAGTTTTTACCAATCTAGAGTTATAATTTCTTTTTCAACTGGAATACCTTTGTCCCATTATATTAAATAGAGCTCTAACAATTATATCCATAAATTGCACCCAGAGTACGCAATGGGAGGTCAGGCGTCGAAAGAAGGAGATGTTTATAGCTATGGAATCCTTGTGTTGGAGATGTTCACAGGAAGAAGACCCACCGATGAAATTTTCGAAAACGGTTTAAATCTCCATTCCTTTGTAGAGAATGCATTGCCAAAGAAACTTTTGCAGATTATTGACCCCACTGTGGTTCCAAGAGAAGTAACAGAAACAAAACGGCTACTGGAGAAGATCGATACGGTTATGAAGATGAGAAGGATCGGATAGAGGCAGAAGAAGAAGGAGAAGCCAGTTATAGGCCAGTGATGAGGAAGATGGATGGCGATATGCAAAGTTGCTTACATTCTGTGCTGACTATTGCCCTTGCTTGTTCCAAGGAATCACCACGGGACAGAATGAGCATGGCCAGTGTATCTCGAGAACTGCATCGACTAAAAATGGTTTCCTGAATTCTTAGAATGTAGTTTTAATCTTAGAAGAAATAATTCAAATTATGTAGTCTAATAATTTTTGTTTTATTATTAACACTAATTTTTCAAGTGTCGTTGATTTTGTATTTTGTTTCCGTATGTATTCCCTGTATACATAACGACTGCAACTCCTTTTAAAATTTCTAAAGGTCCATTAAGTTTTATTTTTAAAATTTGTCTCCTGATGGTATTTATTTTCTCCCGGGCAAAGTTTCGAAGTTAATTAATTAGCAGGCAATGTCAGCGTTGACGACTTTGTGTTAATAATTTTGATATATATATATATATATATATATATGGAAAAATATAAAAAGGTCAAAATATAAAAATTATCAGCTTAAGCGTGGGTCAGGAGATTGGGGCTATTTTATATTTTATTTGCATAACTTTACGAGAGTTTAAAATAACAAGTATTTATCTCTAACAATTTATTCTTTAACACTTAATAAAATATGCAACACCATGTGAGATATATTAAAATTTAAATTTCTTTATAAATAAGTATGAGAGTTTTATTGATTTTTTTCAGCTGCGTCGACGAATGTTCTTGAGCCCTATAGGCTATAACCTAAGACCTATAAACACATGTTCCATCTAAGAAGCAGATCAGAGACACAAAAAAGTATTTTTCAAAAAAATATTTGAAAAATTTTACACAGCTTAATTTAAAAATATTTGAATTTTTTATTATTAAAATTCTATTTAATAAAAGTGATTTTCCAAAGAATAAATACCATTAAATTTCTTCTATCAATGATAATGTAATAAAATATTATTATTTTTTATTTCGTTGAAAAACACTAATGCAAAAAGGATCCCGTGTGTTCCGATAGCATGCATGCACATATATGCCAGGTGGCACAAGATAAAGAGGAAGAAAAGTCATGTTTTTAATGGAGGTATTTTTTCTTTTTGGAGGAAGGTGGAGAAATACCTACCCAGTTTGAAGAAAAACTCCACTATTTCTCAACTCTCAAGTGTCTCTAACTTGATTAAGTACTCCTATAATAATTATGTCTACATAAATATTTATAAAATTTTGCTTTTAAAATATTTATATTTTTCTAATAATATATTTGTATTATCTTCATATATTATTTCTTCAAAAGGATGTTGAGAAATAATTTTATTAAAACAATAAAAATCCAATAAGGTCCTGAGTTTTCTGACAATTACTCCTTTTTTATAAAAATAATATCACGTAGTCATCATCTTAATATGAGGTTAATAGAAGAGGAATACATCTTTTGGAAGCATTGGAGTTTTTTTTTTTTCCTACTTTTATTTATTTACTGATAAATATAAATGCATTAAATGCACAAAGGGGTACTCTGAATAACATCAACAAGACAACTAGAAAAAAACTAAACCAAAAGACAACAAGATAGAGTCTAAACCAACAAGACATCTTTAGAAATCAGAAACCAAATTTGTCAACCTAAGCAACATCAACAAGTACAAGACAACTAGAAATAAAATACCATAAATGGGTATTTTGTTCTCTGGGATGATTGTACCTGTCATAAATCGGTTGTACATACTATATAGTTAACTCAAACATCAACGCTGACCATTTATTTATTGTATGAAAAAAGAAGATCATGTAGAATAGAATAACAGACCTGCTGGATTAATGGTTATCCTTCCATCATACACTTATTTTCTTTAATTATTAATAAATACCACATGCCGGCCAATTATTAATAATCCCGGCCGAGCTTTTCTTATGGATATAGAAGCTACATTTTGAGAATTTGTACATATGTACCCGACATTGTTTCACCTGCTATGTCCCATACTCCAAACACAACAATGAAGCTTCAGAAATCAAAATCTTGTGCCATTTGTTCCCCACAATCACTCCATTTGTTTCTGATTTTGTTTTCATTTAACTTGCTACGCAAGCAAACTCTCAGCACGGCATTTGTTCCAAGCAATGAGACAGATCGAATGGCTTTGCTCAAAGTCAAAGAAGCAATAGATAGAGATCCACATAGTGTTTTAAGCTCCTGGAATGAGACTATGAATTTCTGCAACTGGGTTGGAATCACTTGCACCCTCAGACATCAAAGAGTCATGGCCTTGAACCTGACAGGGCATGACTTGCGTGGAACCATATCACCTTTCATCGGCAACTTAACATTTCTCAGGTGTATAGGAAGAATTCTCACTGAGCAGGGCCGAGAGGCTGAAGATGGAGGAATGAGCGGAGCCACCGTAGTTGGAAAGAAGAAGAGCTCACAGACCCAGCGGCCTAGCTTGGAAGTGCCGAGCCAAATGAGCCAGGGTCTGTTTGGAGGCTCGGCAAGGAAGAGCACGGGACTTCAGGGAGGAGCTATCATTACGTGGTTCGGAGAAGGCTTGGCTCGGACGTCAGAGCCGGGCGACGGCTCGGTAGTGATGGCTCGGAACAATTTCCTTGGCTCGAATGTGGTAGAGAGGAGGGTTCCAAAAGGAAAGTTCACTCCGTAGTAAATGCTGGATACTTTCCCATATTTCACTTACCAAACTGGGAAGAGCGCCCATTATGACTTGCCTTAAATCAGGACGGCTAGGGTTTCAAGCCCTCATCTTGATGGACAAGGTAAAGCCATGCATATATATATCTCTTGATGACTCAAAGCAAGGTACGCAATACTCTACACTAGAATTCACAAAAAGTCCAAAGCCGTGACTTGGAAGGTCGGAGGTTCTTTGGCCTACCACACCTGCCCCAAAAACTTTCACGCTTTTCCTTAATTCTTGCAGATTCACGGTGGTGCTAGGCGAAATTTAACCGCTTTGTGGCGGAGCAAAATTGACATAAGCAGTTTAGCCTTAGAAGGAGGGCCTAGATCGAAGTTTTGCACTAAAACCATCATAGCCTATTTCCAAGAACCTTGCCAAGAACACCATGCCAACGCGTTAATCTTGCTTCTAAAATCGCTATAGGAAAGACAAGAGGAAGAAATCACCCTATCCAAAGGACGCGGGGCCCTCATTCACAGGGAGGACCCAAGATGACCGATGAACGCGTGGATCAACCTCGCCTGGATGGAGGAATTGGTGCAATCCACTCGCACCGCAACAACGGAATGAAACACGAGAGGATCAATAGGCTGTTGGAGGCTTTGATGCCGCTCAAAACAACTCGTGGCCTGCGGGTTGATTTGAACAAAAGTTGAAAATTGACCTGCTAGTCGAAAAGGCCCAACCGGGAAGAGAGCAGACAGAGGTTCACCGCTCGAAAGAAGACCCGAGGATGGAGACCATTCTCGAGGACAACGCGAGCCAGGAAGGAGCCGAGTGAAGATTTGGACTCCACGGATGAGTACACCCCGAAAGGAACGGACCGCGGCCATACCACCCGAAAACGAATCATTATCACACCTTCGGAAGATCGGGCTAGGAGAGGATTTGGCAAAGCGAGGCGCATGAGATTGGTTGGGCGATGGGCGAGACACGTGGACAAAATCACGTGGTCGATACCGCGGATTCTCTCCCCAAAGTTCACTGCATGCGATGGCATAGCCGATCCGCAGGATCACATAATTCATTTTAGGCGGCCATGATCCCAACATGTATACCCCAACCAAAGCCATGCGATGTGCAAGGTGTTCGTGATCAAGTCCGAAAGGTCCAAATTTTGCTTTGGTTCACCGTTGCCGCCATACAGTGGATTCTTTTCATACTGGCTCGGCTTTCTCGACCCAATTTGCATCCAAATCGGCAATATAGAAAGGACCCGGATGATTTATTTAGGGTTCAACGAAGGGAGTCCCCGGGGACTATATTCAACGATTTAACGATATGAAGGTGGAAATTATGGATTGTCCAGACGTAGTGGCATGCAACGCCTTCAAACGCGGACTGTTACCCGGCACCAAAATTTATGACTACATGGTCCGGAAGAAACCCAGGAGTCTATTGCAAACTTTACAAAAGGCCCAGACTTTTGTAGTTTTGGAGGAGAAACTTGACGCATAACGGCGCTAAGGAAGGACGAATTGCGCCAGTTGGAGGAGAAGAATACCGAGCTGATTCAACCGCCAGGGCTCGGGATAATAGGTTTACAGAATATCCTAGGGGACAAAGAGATGGCCGCCCGGGTAGGAAAAGGTTTAACCAAGACTACGAAGTGGGAGACAAGGCGAGCCCCATAGTAGAACGGGAACGATCGATGCGGACCGCTTGCGAAAATTGATTGACCGTATCCCAAATTTCGGTTAGTCGCACACATGGAACAGATTCATGAGGTCCGGTGGCCGCAGTCTCTAAATTTGGATCCGAAGAAGAAGGATAATTCGAAATGGTGTGTTTTCCACCGCGAGCGAGGACACGCAACGGAGGAATGCCGAGCATTCAAAGCGAAATTGAAGAATTGTTGGCGGCTTATCCGAGACAGCTTCGTTGAGCATCCGAGAATGGGGCCAAAGGCCGGAGGAATCCCCGGAAGAACAACTTCGCACCAACAACGTGGAGAATAGAAGAGTCATTCACTCCATTCATGGCGAACAGCGTGTGGAGAAGCGTAGGAGGATAGGAGAGCTTTACGCGAGGATCCCATTGCTCAAGTATCGAAAACGAAGATCCTGCATAGTGTTCACAAGAGGACACTAGTGGCACGATATTTCCCCACGGGCACGTTGGTAGTAACCACGACGCTGGAAATATGCGGAAGAGGATTTTAGTTGACAATGGAGCTCGGCGAACATCATCTTCCTCAAGACTATAGAACAAATGGGAATCCGGTTGTCCGATATCCGATTCTACCGCTGCAACATTGGTAGGGTATGATGGCAATGAGCGTGGCGGAGGAAAATTGACTCGCCATTACATGAGAGTGAACTAGTTAGAGTGATTGATGGTGGACACACCATCCGCCTACAATATGATTTTCGCCTTTGGTTGCATTCCATGCGGTACCATCTACTTACCACAGAAGATTAAATTCCCGTCGGGGAGAAAGTGGAGGAATTGCTCGAGATCGGTCGTACTGACTTTCTATGTCGGCACCTGGATGGAAAAGTGAAATAGCGATTACTGAGAGGGGTGGCCCAGAAAAGATGGATGCTCGGAGGATCTTGAGGAGGTGCCACTAGATCCGGACCGCCGGGAATTACCAAGATCGGGACAGTTGGACCCGAGATCCGAACCCACCGATCCAATTTCGAGGACCACAGTAGCACCTTCGTGGTCTACGGATGATATGGTCTAATAGATCCAAGCATAATATCTCATAAATTGAATGTAGATCCTTTGTACAAGCCGGTTCGACAAAAGCGGAGGAAGTTCGCCCCCGAGCGGAACCAAATTATAAACGAGGAAATTGCCAAGTTAGTAAAAAACGGGTTTGTCAAAGAAGTCCAATACCCGGATTGGCTCGCCAACGTGGTGGTGGTCCGGAAGAAAAATGGGAAGCCCAGGGTTTGCATAGATTTCACAGATCTCAACAAGGCCTGCCCAAAGGATAGCTTCCCTTTGCCCAAGATTGATGAGATGGTGGATGCGACCGCTGGCCACGAGATGCTGAGCTTCATGGATGCATACTCAGGCTACAATCAGATTTGATGCACGGATGACCGGGAAAGATGCCTTCGTATGTAACGGGAATATTACGCTATAAGGTTATGCCGTCGGATTGAAAAACTGGCTACTTTATCAAAGGTTGGTCAACAAGATGTTCGCAGCCCAACGGGTTCCACAATGGAGTCTACATCGACGACATCTCGGTCAAGTCTATCCCGCACATGATCATATCCCGACCTCAAGCCTTTCGTGTGCTGACACGCATCGAATGAAGTCAATCCCACTAAATGCACCTTTGGGGTTGGTTCAGGGCAATTTCTCGGCTATCTCGTGACCCAGAGGGGCATTGAGGCTAATCCAGGTCAGATCAAGGCTCTGCTCGACATGCCTTCGCCGAAAAACACCAAGGAGGTGCAGAGATTAAATGGGAGAATAGCGGCCTTGAGTGATTTATTTCAGTCGTCGACCATTGCATTTCATTCTTCCGCTACTAAAAGGAAACAAGGGCTTTGTGTGGACAGAAGAATGTGAACAGGCGTTCCAACGACTGAAGGTGTACCTGAGTTCTCCTCCTATTCTATCCAAACCGAAGCCAGGAGAGACGTTATATCTGTATTTGTCGGTTTCAGATCATGCGGTCAGTTCGGTGTTGGTTCGGATGGAGGAGGAGCAAAGCATTTATTATGTCACCGCAAGATCGGGGACGCTGAGAACCCGCTATGCTTTCATTGAAAATTAGCACTGGCTTGCTCGGTCGTAAGTTAAGGCCATACTTCCAATGCCACAAAATTACGGTGGTAACCTCATATCCCCTCGGAGCACGCCATACCCATATCGGAAGGATGGGGTGGCCGTTGAACCGGGCGAGTATGGGATAGAGTACCGCCACGCAGCGGTCGTTGTCGCCGCAGATTTTGTACTGAGTTCACGGCAGCCGAGCCACACAAGAGGCCGTTGGCTGAAAGGTTAGAGGAACAACGTATCCAAAGACCGGACATGAACTCACCTCGCTATGCCATCGCGGAAACAATTTAAACGCGGAACCTGAATCACTTTGGGAACTTCACGTGGATGGGTCTTCCAATTTCCGTGGAGCTGGAACAGGAGTCATGCTCGTCGATCCAGATGGCTTAGTAATGGAGCAGGCAGTTCATTTCGGATTTCCCGCGTCGAACAACGAATCGGAGTACGAGGCTTTGATTGCTGGAATTAACTTGGCTCGCAAATGGGCTTCACGATGATGGCATACAAATATTCTGCCGACGCCGTGAATGGTAACTACATAGGGCGAGAGAATGATTGCGATTTGGAGTTAGTCGAAGTCTGGTTGCAACTTTGAACATTTCAACTCGATCGGCCGAGAAGTGCAACGCGGCGAGCATGCGCCAGCGCGATGGGTTCGGCAACCGCGACTGAAAGATGTCGGAAGATTCCCCTGGAATTCCTGGCCGAGCCAAGCATCGATATTTCTGCCATGAAGGAGAGTGAGGAGTTGATGAATATAGATGAAGTTGACGAGCCGGGGTGGATGAACCCCATTATGGAATATCTCCCATCGGCAAGCTACCCCAAGATAAAGCGAGGCTCTAAGCTCGACTTATATCCGCTAGGTATTCGTGATCGGGGAAAGTTATATGTGCAATCGTACGGGCCACTTCTAAGGTGCTTGAACAGTAAAGATTCACAGCAAGTACTTGCTGAAATACATGAGGGACATTGTGGAAATCATTCGGGAGGACGGTCTTTAGCGCACAAAGCGATGTCACAGGGGTTCTATTGGCCAACAATGCGGAAGGACGCCGCGGATTACTCGACTGCGGACAAAGCCAACGTTTGCCCCAATCACCCATGTCACCGGCGAGAGTTGACCATTTGTCAAGCCCGTGGCCTTTCATGCAATGGGGGCTGGACATTGTGGGGCCCTTACCCCTCGCTGCAGCGCAGAAGCGATTCATCCTCGTGGCCACGGATTACTTTAGCAAGTGGGTGGAAGCCGAGGCATATTCCCAAATTAAAGACAAGGACGTCGTACGCTTTATTTGGAGGAATATCATGTCGATACTACCAATCCCTCGATCAGACAACGGCTCACAATTCATTAGTTAACTCAGAATTACAGAAAGAAGTGGAAGATTACCATGAGATTTCGCCCCAAGACATCCACAAGCCAAGGCGGCGAGTCAACGAACAAGACTATCGTGACCAATCTTAAGAAACGGCTGGAAGATGCCAAAGGTAAATGGCCGATGAATTACGAGTACTACTGGCAAGCGAACCACCGCGATAAGGTAACCTGGGGAGACCCCATTCTCTTTGGTTTATGGAACGGGTCGCGGATCCCAAGTCGCCGCCCAACTTCTTGGCTGCCCCCGATCCAAACATGAATGATGAACTAAAGCGAAGGTCATTAGACTCCCTGAGGAATTGAGGAACGAGCCTGTACGAATGGCGGATACCAACAAATAATCGCCAAGTACTATAATGCCAAGGTTCCCGGAAGTTCAAGATGCGACGATTACGTATACGCAAAGTCTTCCCTAACACATGATTGAACGCAGGGAAGCTCGGCCCTACGGGAAGGCCCTTACCGAAGTCGTGGATGTACCTGCACGGGCTTATCGCCTACTTTGAATGGGGTAGACGTGCCTAGGAGTTGGCTCGACTCACTCTGCTAGTTATTACCATTAAAGTTTGGTAGGATGAACGATGTAATTTACATTAACTCGCTATCTCGATTCAAGTCAATAAATTCAATTTTATTCATTTACATTAGAATCGAGCATTCCATGTTTCGTCTTTACGGATGAGTACGTGCTAAAGATTCTACCTTTTCATTAATTTCCTCGGGAGTTTCTACCAGTAACGCATTTTAACTATGGAGTGAGTCAGTCGGTCAATTCGGTCGTATACCGGTCAATTTGGCTCTAGATTGAATCACGATCTTGTCGGTCGAAATGGCAAGGATGCCGTCCGAAGGCTAATTGTCCACCTCGGCTAGCGTCGGAGTCCGAACGGAGGAAATCCTGCGGCGTTGGACCGACTTGGAAGGCGGCGAATCGATTAGTTAAGTCAATTAAGTCAATAGCACACGACTTGGTCAATTAAAACTAAATTCAACGCCATTTCAACAATTGCACTCATAAGGAAATAAAGGCAAGACATTCATTGACAATTTCAAAGTTTATACAAGTTGACTATATGCACCGTCGAACAAAAGAACAAACAAAAAGAAAAATAAATTCTAGTCTTGAGCCTCGCCGGGCCGTCAGTAAAGACGGGAAGTTTGGCGGACCGACTCTTCATTCAAGGCAATCTTATAGCCTCTTCAAGGAATCGCTCGTTCGCAGACATGTCCCGGACGCCCGTTGGTCTGGGAGGGCATCTCCTTCATCCCCATCCTCACCAGGTGATCTCCAAATCCTTGACCATCCTCCTCTTCGCCGCTAGTCTGGAGTGGCCCGCTTCTGGCCCGCCCGCCAACGCCTTGATCATGTCGTTGGTGTTCTTAAGGATGGCCGATGGTCGCCTTCTTGTATATATATTTTTGGCTCGGGGCCATCGAGCCACCCTGCCTGTAGCGCCCTCTCCCCTGCGACTGGGCGTAGTCAAGTCGAGGCTTCACTCCTTGTCCTTCTCGATCAACTTTTGGTCGCCCGGACCATTCCTCTCCAAATTTTGCTCGCGCTTTAAGGCCTCCGCGACGTTTTGTTTGAGTGCAAGGTTGTTTTCTTCAAGCGTTTTGTTTGCGCTGCATTGATGTGCTTCTTCTTGAATGCCTTGTCCACCTTGATGACGCATCACTAAGCATACCAACATTCTAGCGAAATGCATTCACATTCCAAGTTATGAAGGGGGATCGGAGAAACAAGAGGGTAGAGTTCGTTACCTTCAAGGCATTTTGCTCGGCCTCCAAGCCCACTTCATCGGTCATCTCCTTAAGAGGTCAGCGGTCATGGCGAGTCATGAGAGAGTCAACGACGGGCCGACAAAGTGATGAGTCCGGCGGATGGTGGAGCTATCCTCCAACCCCAAAGATTGATGTAGTTTGTTTTTCTTTGCCCTTATCTTGAGCCGGGCCGGGTGGAACGCCTTGGCCCTGGGAGGGAGAGTCGCCGAGGGAATGACGATTGGTAAAGAGTTGGGCTCGACGACGGCGCTCAAGGTTGGACGCTCCGGCTTTGTCACGCCAAGACGCACTCACCCTCACGCGTACCGTTTCTTCTTCTTCTTCTTCTAGCGGCGCCTTGGATATCTTCATCTTGAGCTTGCCCATATCTGCGGGATAAGAAGCCCACAGAGGGTCAGGCACTGCATAAAAGCCTAATGCAACCTTCGAGAATGTGTAAGTCGGACTTGAGTATAGGAAGAGGATACCTTCGTGAATTTCTTCTGACAAATAGTGGAAGGGCCTCTTCAAGGTTCTGCTGCCGCTCGGGAAGTTTCTTCAGGCGTGCCGACTGCCGAGCCGGAAGGAGTCTTGAAAAGTATGCAGAAGACTTTGGTTTTAGTCCAAGAGTGTCCGGATCACGCTTTGTTCGGGCGGTGATCCCGAAGCCTTCAGATTCGAGGTCGCAAGTGCAATGTCGATTCGATCCCCGCATAGTCAGAAAAGTTTTAGTAAGCTAAATTTTATACCTCTTTCAGTCCAGTCGGCGGATTCCCCGATTGGGACGTGCAACGGGTCGCATGACCATCTCCTCGACAAAAAGTAGCGATCTTTCCACTTTGTCACCGGGGCATCTTCAACAACCTGATTCGCCCTAGCGTAGAGGTGTATCGCCCTCTTCTTCGGTTTCATGTAAGAAATACAAAAGTGGCCATGTCGATTTGTAGCCGTGACTCCGATGGACGATGAGCCCAACAAGTATCGCGCTCGGCATAAGTTGCCTCGCGCTGACATCAGAAGTTCAAAGACCATGATGCGGTGGAAGGAGTCGAGCCCTATTTTGAAGGCGATCTCAGACAGCATCCACCCGTCGCGAGGGAGTCGGCTCTCTCTAAGGGTTCTGGGGCGGATAGCTTAATTTGGCTCGGCATATCAAACCTCTCCTTAAGGTACGACATGTAGCTTTGTTTGAAGACTGAAGGTATATCAGTCTTGATTATCACGGGTCGCATGGTTATCACCGGACCTATTGCCGCCTGGACCGTCTACCCTAATGCTAGAGGTTCGGATTGGGGTTCCTACGTTAGGTTTGTCAGCTTGCCTCGGGCGAGGGTTCCCAGAGGAGGAACTAGCCCCTCGGTTTGAATTTTTCCTAACTAATTGTTCTCAACCCGGATCGGATCCGGGATTCCATTGTTGGAATGAGGTAAGGATTTGAGAAACCTTTAAAGGCTAGAGGATTGGAATCTGACCTGAGGCTAGATCGGAGGCGGAGTATAACCGAAAGAGGTGAAGTCGGTGAAACTTAAACTGGAACTGGGATTTCAAGATGCCAAAACTCGCGAATCTCGTAGAAATGGAGAAGTGTTCGCAAGTGGCCGAGTTGTGCTCGGAACCTTAGGGTTGGAAAATCACGATCGTTGGAAGTTTTGGTTAATGGAAAGCGTTTGGGGAAGAAGGGCGTAGAGGTTGCAGGAGTTTCAAAAAAAAGGAAGTGGGATGAAAGTCAAGAGTTAAGGTAAAAAAGGGTTTTGCATTGGACGGCGAGCACGAAGGTTGCGACGGAGTTCGGATTTGAATGAACGGTTATGATGTGATGTGCTTCCTTGCACGATGCTCCACGCCCCGCCATAATGTCATGGTGGTGAACGCAACCGAAAGTGTCGGAAGGACGTTTGATTTTCCCTATGTAGCCAAGAGCATTCGAGAATGTTTCAGAACGAGCCACGTGTTGGTAATACTCGCGAGTCACTTTGGCTCCGGGCCCAATATGAGGAAGAATTCTCACCGGCGGCCGAGAGGTGAAGATGGAGGAATGCGGAGCCACCGTAGTTGGAAAGAAGAAGAGCTCACGCACCGCCGCCCAGCTTGGAAGTCCGAGCCAAATGAGCCGTGGTCCGTTTGGAGGCTCAGCGAAGAAAGACCTGGACTTCGGGAGGAGCTATCATTACGCGGTTCGAGAAGGCTTGGCTCGGACGCCGGAGCCGCCACGGCCCAGTGATGGCTCGGAACAATTTCCCTTGGCTCGAATGTGGTAAAGAATGAGAGGTTCCAAAAGGAAAGTTCACTCGTAGTAAATGCCTGGATACTTTCCCATATTTCACTTACCAAACCGAAGAGCCCATTATGACTTGCCTTAAATCGACGGCTAGGGTTTCAAGCCCTCATCTTGATGGACAAGGTAAAGCCATGCATATATATATCTCTTGATGACTCAAAGCAAGGCACGCAATACTCTACACTAGAATTCACAAAAGTCCAAAGCCGAATTGACTTGAGGCCGGAGGTTCTTTGGGCATCACACCGGTGCCCCAAAGCTTTCACGCTTTTCCTTAATTCTTGCGATTCACGGTGGTGCTAGGCGTGAAATTTAACCGTTTGTATGAGCAAAATTCGACATAAACATCAGTTCTTCATCCTCTCAACCAACAGTTTCCGTGGAGAAATTCGCAGGAGGTTGGTCATTTACGCCGACCGCAAGTTCTCGATCTTTCCAACAACACGTTAGCGGAGTACTTCCAGCCTTGATGACGAATTGACTTGACCTTATGAAAATCGACATCTCGAGGAATAACCTCACCGGAAAAATTCCTATGGAGGTTGGGTTTCTGAAGCTTATTATCTTTCAGGTTGGCAAACAGTTTGACCGAGCAATTCCACCTACCATTGGAAATCTTTCATCGCTTGAAGCTTTTAAAGCGGCTTATAACAATTTGGAAGGACATGTTCCCGAAGAAATTGAGCGTCTGAAAAGTTTGTCGGTCTTCAATATTGCTGCCAATAGCATATCAGGTACCATCCCTTCCTCGCTTTACAATATGTCCTCTATTACAGGAATTTTAATGGCAAACAATTATCGACTCAGAGGCACTCTTCCAGAAAACATAGGCATCACTCTACCTAATCTCCAAAATCTCGGTCTTGGTTCTAATCAATTCTCTGGACCAATCCCAGCATCGTTATCCAATGCTTCACAGCTTCAAATAGTTAGTATTTCTGACAACAATTTTGTTGGACAAGTTGCAATCAACTTCGGTAATTTGCAGGAGCTGCTTTGGCTAGCTTTTGCTAATAATGATCTTGGAAGTAACTCGTCCAATGACTTGGACTTCATAGGGTCTTTGAGAAACTGCAGCAACCTGAAATATTTGGACATTAGTCACAACAATTTTGGGGGTGTTCTACCTGATTCTCTTGCAAATTTATCAGCCCAACTTGACATACTATATTTGCAGAGCAATCAATTATCTGGAAACATCAACAGAGCTATATTGGAGAATCTCATCAACTTAGTTTCATTGAGTATGGGGGACAACCTTTTCACAGGCACAATTCCGAGTTCTTTTGGTAAGTTTCAGAGTTTGCAATCGATGTATCTAAGTGGTGACAAATTGTATGGAATGATTCCTTCTTCCCTAGGCAACCTGTCTCAATTGTCCGAACTTTATTTGTCTAATAACATGTTAGAGGGAAGCATTCCGCCAAGTCTAGGGACTGCCAAAGGTTGCAGCATTTGGACATTTCTGGGAATAAACTCAGTGGAGCTATACCCCAACAAGTTATTGGTATGTCTTCCTTATCGCTGTTGCTGAACTTATCGAAAAATTCATTAAGTGGCACCCTACCTTTAGAAGTAGGTAACCTTATAAATATTGATGGTCTGGACCTCTCAGAAAACAATTTTTCTGGTGAAATTCCAGCAACCATTCAAAAGTGCCAGAGCTTGGAATACCTTTACCTGCAGGGAAATTCCTTCCAAGGAATCATACCTTCAGCTTTGGCTTCCTTGAAAGCTATCCAGCATTTAGATCTTTCACGAAACAAGTTGTCTGGTCCAATTCCAATGGACCTCTACAAAATCCCCTTTTCGTATTTGAATCTTTCTTACAACAATCTTGAAGGTGAGGTACTACAAATAGGTTCTTTTCGAAACTCAAGCGAAGTATTATTGACTGGAAATGCCAAGCTTTGTGGAGGTGTCCCAACACTGAAGTTGCCTGCATGCCCTGTCACAGTGTCAAAACGGGGAAAGAAACACAAAATCAAACTAATAATTATAATTGTTTGTGGGGTAATGTGTTTCCTACTGATTTCATTCTCTGTTATTGTTTTGGAGAAGAAAATCAAAAAGAAACCATCTTTTGCAATATCTACAATAGAGCACCTTCCAAAAGTTTCATACAGAAGGTTTTATGAAGCGACTGGAGGATTCTCAACCAGTAATCTAATAGGCTCGGGTGGTTTTGGTTCTGTGTATAAAGGAATTCTTGATCAGGGACAAAGTGTTGCTGTAAAGGTTTTCAACCTTCAACAGATAGGTGCTTCAAAGAGCTTCATTACAGAATGTAATTCTCTGGGAAATATAAGGCACGGAATCTTGTTAAGATCATAACATGTTGCTCCAGCATCGATTACAACCGTAATGAATTCAAAGCTCTGGTTTACAAATTCATGACCAACGGAAGCCTAGAGAAGTGGCTGCATCCATGTAGAGAGAGTGAAGATCAAACAAGGAATTTGAGCTTCATCCAAAGATTAAATATTGCAATAGATGTGGCTGCTGCATTATATTATCTTCATGATCAGTGTGAAACCACAGTCCTTCACTGTGATATAAAACCGAGCAATGTTCTTCTTGATCATAACATGACGGTTCATCTGAGTGATTTTGGTTTAGCAAGGCTTCTCTCGACAACCAATTCTCAAACCCAAAGTAGCACAGTTGGAATGAAGGGAACCATTGGTTATGCTGCACCAGGTAATTAAGAATCTTAAATTTTGGCATTGTACCATCTATCCGATCTAGTAAAGACCTAAATTTATTGATTTCTTAAAATTGTTATTTAAAATCAATTATTGTTATTGTTTTTCTTCTACCTATGCTCTATCCCTATAAACCTAGATAACTTCTTCATAATTAACCTATAGTTTTTCTTCTATAAATAAGTTTTGATCTCTTTTTTCGTACAAATTCAAAAGTACGGCCTAAGACACATCACTGCCATAGCATGGCACCCATTAGTTGATTGTAGTATGCTAGTTCAATATTCAGGTACTCAGCAGGCAATGGTGCTGCTAAAGCAAGCAGGAAATTGAGACCCAGTTATTGACGGGTCCAACATTTGTCCATAATGAAAAAGTAATATGTAAATCATGGCTCATCGGGCTTAGTTTTTACCAATCTTGAGTTGTAATTTCATTTTCAACTGGAATACCCTTGTCCCATTATATTAAATATAGCTCTAACAGTTATATCCATGAATCGCACCCAGAGTACGGAATGGGAGGTCAGGCATCAAAAGAAGGAGATGTATATAGCTATGGAATCCTTGTGTTGGAGATGTTCACAGGAAGAAGACCCACCGATGAAATTTTCGAAAGCGGTTTAAATTTCCATTCCTTTGTAGAGAATGCACTGCCAGAGAAACTTTTGCAGATTGTTAACCCAACTGTGGTTCCAAGAGAAGTAACAGAAACAGAAACGGCTGCTGGAGAAGATAGATACAGTTATGAAGATGAGAAAGATCAGATAGAGGCAGAAGAAGAAGGAGAAGCCAGTTATAAGCTGGTGATGAGGAAGATGGATGGAAATATGCAAAGTTGCTTACACTCTGTGCTGAATATTGCACTTGCTTGCTCCGTGGAATCACCGTGGGACAGAATGAACATGGCCGATGTAACTCGGGAACTGCATCGAATCAAAAAATGCTTTCCTTAATTCTTAGAATTATGGTGTTTAATCCCTCAAGAAATTCAAATTATGTAGTCAATAATCTGTGTTACTATTAACACTAAATTTTCATGTTTACTTTAATTTTCTCTCGGGCAAAGTTTAGAATTTAGAATTTAATGTACTAATTATTTTGTTTAAAGTCAAATCTACACAGAGGATGCTTTTATTCATGCTTAGTTGTCCTATAAATAGGGTTTGCAACTGTTAGCATTATGAGTTTTATCATTGAGTCGTTGATGCAAATGCACACCCAACATTGTTTCACATGCCGTGTCCTAAAAGCCAATAATGAAGCTTCACAAATCCAAATGATCTTTGTTCCCACATCTCCATAATTTGATTCTCATCTGTTTTTCTCATTTAATTTACTGTGGCTGCAAATTACTCCCATGGTTGTCTTTGTTCCAAGTAATTAGACTGATGGCTTGGCTTTTGCTCAAGTATTTTAAACAAGCTAGCTATAATATTAACTTGAGGACTGCAAATGAATTTTTCTTTTTTAATTACAAAATACAGAAAAACATAAGATTTATTTAAACTTTTCTCGTAAAGAAAACATGAATATCTCCATACAATTTGGAAACGGTACGGGATACACGAGAATTTTTTTATTTTTTATTTTTTAAAGAAACGTATGTAGAGGAATAATACGTATATTATATGCGAATTAACTAACTAGGCTTGTTAGTACTGTAGTCACTTTCCATGTCAGAATAATGTTTTATTTTCTTCCTAAAACATTCGCAATACAAATGACAGTCCTATATTTTTATTAGTTAAAAGCTGACATATTTATTATATATGCCTAATAAAAATTTTACACATTACTTATGTTCTGTAATTACATATTTTCATCTCACTCATTAATTACTTGACCATAAATTTATATATTCTGGCTTTGGCTTTCATATATATATATATATGGTATATATGGTATAATAAAAAACAGTACACAACAAGAAGGTATGATTTTACAATAGTTCTAGTTAAAACTAGTACAAGTTCGCCTAATATCTCCCTCATGAGAACCTAGTTTGACACCAATCATTCCCATCTTCACTATTGATTCAACAAAATCTAGCTCGAACGAGGGCCCAAAGAGTGGATTGAGTAAGCCAAAGTAAGAATCTATTATAGTCTTTGTAGTTTGGTCATCGTTGAGTCTGGCATCAGATTCCAATACAGCAAAACCATTCCTAATGTTGTGCAATATATGGATGTCAAAGCTCCGCTCACTTCCTTCGTCAATTGCTATTCTTGCATTGACGTCGCCACTACGAGGGCACTTTGCTTTTAGCTCCTCCAGGAATGTGGGATGGATGGCTGGATCTGGCCTATTTCCTGGGAGAAAATCGTAGAGCCTTTTTGTCATGAAGAAGCATGCTGTGGTTCCAATTGTATGAGCAGCTGAAAATTCAACAGTCAAATTAAAAAAAAAATTAAGATGTTGGAATATATATAACGTTCATAAATTCAAATCTGCTGTCCCACTACCTATCCGATTACCTATACCACTCTTAAAATTTGACATGCCACCGAATCTTTAACGCTGTTCGAGACATGGTTGTTATATAGTAAAAGTTAAACTAACAGAAAAGGAACTTAATAGTGTTAAAAGTACATTGACATATGTGTCAAAATTTTAAGAATGATACATGTAGTGTTCTACATATTTGAGCTTAATATTCACAATATTATAAAAGTTTTTCAAGTGTTAACTATAAAATGAATTCAGATCATCTATCTCTTTAATCTGTCTTTCTAATTAAAATTTGACACCTTAATTTTATTTTTTATTTTTTTATTTTTTATATTTAAATGATATGCCATGCTTTAAAGGAATAGCACCAAACATGAGGTCATGATCACCAAAGCTGCATGAGATCAAATAGATAGATAAGATACCACTAAGTAGCACAAGGTCTTTCTCGGTGAGCCCCTTGTTCAAAAACTTAGCCTTGAGTTGCTGAATAGAGTCACTAATGTCCGGCATGTCGTCCGCCAGTGATATATTAGAAACGACACCGTCTCTTCGGCCGGTTGGGACCTCATACGACGGTCCATTAGCCTGAAGTAGAACAATGTCGAGTGAAAATGACGACATGAGTTGTCATGACCTCATCAAACCAAAAATAAAAAGACTAATTAAATCCTATATATACCAAGGCTATTGCATCACGAGCAGCCAAGGCCACAATGTCTGCACAAGAAACGACACCGTTGCATATAGCCTCTATCTCTGTCTTAGCTTTCTCAATCACTTCAAAGCCTCCAACACCTTGATGGCCAAATGCATGTCGCTCGGCATTCGGAGTACCATCGTCAATAAGAATTGAGCCGTCACAGCCCTGCACACCACCCTCTTAATATTACTTGAAAAATGGATTGTGAAAACCTACAACGACTTTTGTAAATCTGATCAGTGTGGCTATCTGTGCGTGAAAAAGAGAGACAGTAACTCGAACCTCAACAAAGCAATCATGGAAATGGAGCCTCAGCAGGACAGCAGCAGTATTGGGGTTGGAGAGAACGGCATCACGAACAACGTTGCGGACAATGGACTCGGCTTGAGGACATGTTTCAGCGTAGAAACCAGTTCTCAGCTGTCCCTCCGAAATCCCGTAAACAAGGAATAAGGTGAAAATATTGAAAGCCAAAATCAGAGCCATGTATAGATTGTATAGACTGTAGTGAAGCTTTTATAGAACACCTCTGTTCTATTAAAGGATGAGGAAGATGAAGGAGGGTTTCGAAAAGAGTGAAGTAATTCATGTGGAAACTGAGAGCAAACAGGGAAAGGCTAGCGTTTGGGGCAAGACTGCAACGTGTATTGCACAATGCATGAAGTTTGTCATGTTCTTAGTTAGGTGAGTTTTTTTTTTTTTTTCTTTTCTTTGAAAGCAACGAGACGATAAGAGATAATTACACTGCTATCACATCTTCTGAAAGATCCTTCTCTATTCATTTTTTTTTTTATTTTAGCTAATTTTAAAAATTTACTCCAATCTTTTATTTTAACTTTAAATATAAAGAGTAGATTGACTCTCCATATTGAAGAGCAAACTCACTCTCTAATTATATGTTAAACAATAAATGATTTTCTATTTAATGCCTCACAACTTTCAATGATTAATCTAAATTTAACTTTACAAGATTACCTCAATAGTTTTATTTTTATTTTATAAAAGAAGGATAATTAAGTAAAAATAAAATTAGTCATTGAAACTAACAAAATAATGACTAAATAATAAAGAGCATTATTGGAGTTGTTTATTTAATTTGACTCTAATATAAAAAATGCTCTTTATTTACAAAAATATACTCTTTAATTTAAAGAACATAATTGGAGATGCTCTTATTTTTCAATCAAGTATAATTAAGCACGTAAAAATGCTAGTTTACTTAAGTTCTCTCTTAGTAATAATGTTTCTTTTTCTTTGGATAAGTTCTCAATCGGAGAACTTCCAATTGTGGTGTTAGAAAAGATCTTAGAGCAAAGTTACTCTACACTGTAATCCTCTGTTCGGAGGTTTTGTGTGTTCTCCTTTCCTGGTTGGTTGAATGCAATTTTCAATTACCCAAAAAAAAGTATAATTAAGCACGAAAAAATATCGAGGATTTTTTTTATTGATAAAAAATATACATATATATTATTATTATCAAAAAGTAAAATACAATTAAGCACTCGTATGTTTTTTTCCTTTTACTTAGTCTCCCACTATTTTTGTAGTATGTTTCATAAAACCCTTACCAATTAAGCAGGTGAAATATCAAAATATTGAGGGCATTTATGTCATTAAGGGATGCTTAAAGATAGATACACGTGGGTATTAAATTTGGAGGGCAATTTGGATAGTTTAGTGCGTTTTTGCATAAGTTACGAGAGTGTGGGTAGTTTTTCAACAAAGCCTCACTATTGTGGTCATTTTTCTAAAAGAAAACCCTGGCCAACTCGTTGTTAAGTGTATTTTTTTTGATGAATCGTTGTTAAGTGTATTTACACCATGCCTTAGGAAATATTTATATGACGAATTTCTAAATTTATGGTAGTAAAGTGTACTCATACCAAACTCCTCAAGGTTCAAGGGTAACCCTTTTTTTTTCTTTTTTTTCTTTTTTTTATATAAAAGCAATAAATGAGAGTCAAATTGAAAAAAGAAAATCAAAAAATTTCAAAAGTTTTAATTTAATAATAATTTTAATTATTTCTATAACATTTTATGATTTACCCTTTATAATTATTTTTTTTTCTTTTGGTTTTTTAAGGTAGGAATATAACATCATTTATCTATTTAACTCATCATTTATCTATTTAACTTAAATGTGAGGAAAAAAAAGTGAGATAATAATTTGGGAAAGATGAGAGACTTAGGAACGTTTGGTAACATTTTCTTAAATTATGTTTAGAAAATTATTTTGTAAATTGAAAATAAGAAATTGAATTTTGAATTTTTAGAATTTAAGGATGCGTCCTAATATTTTTGAAATTATATGCTTTGGAATGATAGCAATATAATTATATAGATATGAATATGGAAAATATTGAAAATGATATGTATCTTCTTAAAAATTATATGTTATATGAATAATGATAAAAAAAAAAAAAACTTTGATTCATTAATTTTTTCAAAAACACATAGAACTTTAATTTATGGGTTTTCAAAGTCAATCTATATATTTTTTAATCATATTCTATATTTTTCAAACTCTATATTTTAAAAATGACAACCAGACATTTTTTTTGAGACGTTTTTATATCCGTAAAATGAAAAAATATTTTACAAAGCGTCAAAGGACAAGCCCTTGATATTCCAGTCTATATTAATTACTTTTTAAGAAATTTGATAAAAATATCAGGTGGATAATTTAAATTAGAAAAACATTCACTTCATTTTAACTCTTGTAAAATATATTTAAATTATTTATTCTATTTTTATGGCAGACCTATACAATTTGGACATATAAAACAACAGATAGAATTTGTAGTTTTACATATTCTAAAATATATATATTTCAAAATATGCAAAAGGGTATATTCAACCTGCCTTTTGCATGTCTAAATTTTTATGATAATAATAGAATAAGTAATTTCAATACATTTTACAAGGGTTAAAAAGAAATGAGTTTTTTTTAATTTAAATTATTTATGTGGGATTTTTGTCAATTTCTCTTTTTTTGTTTATTTACTTACAAATACCCAATTTTTAGTGGTTTACTGAAAAATACTCCACCTTCAATAATTCTTTGAAAACTATTGTACTCTAAATTACAATTCTAATCTCCATCTTTAAAAAGTTAAATTAGATTTTAGAAAAACGTCTTCTCTCTTTACTCGTTAAATTCAATTAAATCAACAACTTCTGTTTAGTATATATATATATATATATATATATAAAAGAAAGAAAAGGAAAACCTGTGAAATTAGAGGGTAACGAAAAGAGAGGAAGAAAAATGAGACTATAAGGAGAAGAGGGAGGTTGGGCATTTGACATGAAGGGCAAAATCGGACTTTTAGGGTATGTTTTGCAAAGTCGATGAGATCCCCAAAGAAAAACCCTAACCAACAGGAAATCTGAAACTGCACGCGAAATTACTTGATGGTCCAATATATTTAATTGGCAAGGTGACCAGTACTGCCGAAAAAGGAATCATACAGATCATGGTGGGCCCCACGTGCCGGATTCAACGTAAGCGGATTAATAGTTTCACAGGTCCCTACAGTACGTATATATTGACACTTTCGTTCATAAATTATTTTATTCTAGTTTTCGTCTTTAAACCACCAGTGTTGAGCTTACTTTTCAGTGCTTGTTAATTTTTTTTTTTTGATGAAATCCGTCACTTTCTTAATGATTTTTATAAGTTTCTTTACATGTGATCTGAAAAACATATTCTTTTCAATGCAGCTTCAAATATATTATTTTTCAAAAGCAATTACACGTCAATAAAATTAGAATATCTCCTAAGTTTTTGTTTTCATTTTCTCTTTATTTGGAGAGATTAGTTTAAAAATTTTATTCTAATAAATTTATTCTGACAAACTTTTTATTTAAATTTTTAAATATAAACAGTGAATTTGACTTCCTTTACACTCCTATTTGTATATTAAACAATAAATATATATTTTATTTAATATTTGACAACTTTTAATGATTATTTTAAATTTAATTTTAAAAAATTATTCTAAATATTTTATTCATATATTTACAGTAGAAGACTAAATTAGTAAAAGTAAAATTAGTTATTGAAATTACTAAAATAAAGAGTGAAAATTGAATTGTTTAATTAATTTGACTCGCTAATATAAAATATATTATTTATTTTAAGAAAATATGCTCTTTATTTTAAATAATATCCTTGGAGATGCATTTATAAAATATTTAAAAGGAACCAAAGTGTAGTTACGAAAATCAGAGAAAAGAAATTTAGAAATCAAAGTAAAAATAAGTGTATGATTTAAGAATGTATAGAGCAATTACTCAAACTAAGGCTATGTTTGGTATGAAGGAGGGGAAGTGAAAGGATGGAGTGGGGTGAGGAAAGAGTGCTTGAAGAAGTGGGTGAATTGTATAAATGAATAAAATGGATTAAAATATAATTAAAAATTTATTAGTTAGTTATAAAAGTTCTCTCTCATCCAATTCTTCCAATATTGAAGAGAGTATTTTCATGAATTTAGATGGATTTGTCATCCATCTCGAAACTCATTCCGTCTATCAATCTCTCATACCAAATAATCATCGCCCCTTAAATTCCTCTACTACTCCCTTTCTTAATCCCTCCACTAATATCTCATATCAAATAAAAACTAAGAGTAATTTAAGGTGTTAAAAGTGAATGACAATAAAATTTAATTTAGTATTTATTTTTATACTTCAACTGGAATTCCATCTTAATACCAAAAATGATAATGCTATTTTTATGTTAAATTTGAAAAAAAGAAAAGAAAATAGTACTGTCATTCTATAAATATATACAAAATGGATAGAAATTTATGCAAAGTAAGATGAGCTTGCTATTTTGGTCCAATTATTTTTACATTGCTATATTTGTAACATCATCTACTAAAATAGTATGCTAAATTTTAAAATTAATATATTTATATTATGTTAGAAATAAATTTTAATATTAAAATGAATTATAATATTTTTTTTATTAGAAATGTCCTAAATAATACACGCAGACGAAGAAGCCCTAATGGTAAAAAAAAAATTTGCATGTTCGAACGGTCGAAAATTCAAAATTTTGAAAGGAAAGCGGGCCTTTCATGCTTTGCGCTTCTGCATATTATTTCGTGCGCCTCCTTCATATAAATTTAAATAATAAGAGATAGATAGAATCAGAAGAAATCATATGAAAAAAAAAATATTAGAAAGAAATGCTTCATTCTTCAGCTTTTTAAATTTTGAATTTGACCCTGTAAGATCCACACCCTACTGACGCCCCCCTCCCTTCCTCTTCACCATTTCTGCCTGGTATTCCTTCCACAGATTCAGAACTACTTCGACCTTCGCTGGTATTTTCCCTTATTATTCTTTCTTTTTTCTATAATGTTTCATGTTGGATGCATGATTTTGTGCTCTCGCTTTTTGCAAATTGTAGATTTTCATGGAGCTTTATGCCTAATTCGTTTTATGTGTTTCGTTCGTTTGCTCAGTTTTTATATCCTAACTTCGAGTTTCTAAATCCAAGTAGACTTTTCCATTTTTTTTAATTAAAAATCTGGGTTTTCATTTGCCAAGTGAAAGTTTGAATCGCATCTGGGTTCACTTTCAAGTTGAAATTCTCAAATTTCAACTGGGTTTTGTTGAATTTTCTCTGCTGTTCATATAATTTCAGCTATAGATCTTCTGGGTTTTGTAAATCTTTTTCTTAATTAGTCTTCCAATATCGATATGTGAGTATTTTGAATGTTAGCTTTGTTAATACTACGGGGCAGAATATTCCTCTTCCTCTTTCTTCAACAATTTTGGAGGTTCTTGAGAGGTAATTTGGTGAGTGTAGAGATAGAATAGAATATCATGTGGACATGTGCATACAGAGCAGCTGCGTCGTGAAAATTAACTTTTTCGGATTAAAAAAATAGAGTTTGTAATGATGGTCGTTGCTACTATTTGTGCTGTTAGTTCAAATCTCATGAACTGATGGGAAGTAAAATCAAATAGTTTCAGATTTATAGTTGAGAGAATTTTAACTCAGATTTCTTATCTAGACAATCTTTAACTCCTAGTGACCGTGTAAAATCATTTTATCTTTTTTTTGTTACAAATTATTTCCAATTCATGTATTCTCTTGGTTTTGGTAATGAACGCCACCTGTTTGATTGATGCGATCACAGAATGGACTCAGTCCCTGATGCTATTTTTCAATATATATTATCACACATCAATGGTGCACGAGATGTGGCAGTTTGTAGTTGTGTATCCAAACGATGGCAGGATTCACTGCCGTATATTAGGAGCCTCTACTTCCCTCGAAATTCCTTTGATAATCATGGCAGGGACAGTCCTGATGAAGTTGTGAGGAGGATGGTTTCAAGGATTGCAAAATTAGAGGAGCTTGTTGTGTACAGTCCATTCTCAGGTGCTGGCCTTGCTTCATGGCTATTAGCCGCTGGTTCCTCCCTTACACATCTTGAGCTCCGAATGGACAACCTTACAGAACAGCAGGCCTATAATGAGAGCACATCCAAATTGGATTGCATCAGTGCTGCAAAGAATTTGAAATCTCTAAAACTTTGGGGTGTCTTAATGACCCATTCCCCAAGTGGGAAGTTTTCCAGGAACTCCGGAACCTTGAAATTGTGGGAGCAAGATTGGAGGACTCTGCACTGTCAACTGTGTTACGTGCGTGTCCTAATTTGACCAACCTGTTGCTGCTTGGTTGTGAAGGAGTTAGATCTGTTTCAATTGTGATGCCACATTTGGAGCAATGTAAGCTGGATTTTTATGGACTCGGTAACTGCTCATTTTCTATGAATTGCCCAAAATTCAAGTCCTTGAGGTACAAGGTTGTAGTTGGATTCGCGTTCGGGAGACCCACTGCTTGCGAAGTCTTTCAATTTCCAATAATGCGGGTAATTTATTTATTAAAAGCTAATTAATGATATCGAAATCTATCTGTTTCATTTAGTGTCTTATTATTTTAGCAAATAAACCATTTGCTCTTGATGAATTAGAAAATAAGAAATTTTATCTTTTGGTTCTTCTATGCTTTCAGGAGAGTGTACATGGTTGATTTTGGAAAACTTATGGCTCTTGAGTTCTTATCCATCAGGGGTCCAATGGTGTTGGGATGCAATAAGCAATATGCTTCAATGGGCAAGTGAGGTGAAGCACCTCTACATGAAAGTGGAATTCACTGGGGATTTTGATGCTCTTCAACCTTTTCCAGAGATTGACTTTGTTGATTTTTTCAATAGCCATCCCAAGCTGCAGAAGTTTGATATCCATGGAGCCATGTTTGCAGCTCTTTGTCAAAAGAACAGCTTGAAGAATGTGAGTAAAATAGTATTATATATTTGACTGTTATTATTCAAATTCCATATCAATACTCAAAATTTAAAGTTCCACAGAGTTGTTGCTAATTAATCCATTACAGGTCGATACGCGGTTTGTAATCCCTTGTTTGGAGGAGGTGGTCATCACGGTACGATCGCCACTGAATGCTGAACAGAAAATGAGCACACTTGAGTCCTTCTTGAAGTTTGGGAAGAACCTAAAAGCAATGGTGATAAAGATTCTTCAGATGAAGAGCAGTCATAGTAGTGCTGATGATTTCTTCGAAGAGGTTTGCAGGTTTAAATACATGAACAGGAAAATTGTTCGAATAGAATAAGGCTTTACGGGAGGCACTTACTCCCTTTTAATGCCTTTTTAATTCACATAATTTCATTTTAATTCTCTAATTACAGCTTGACTGCTAATTTATTTGAAAGACGATATCATTCTTTATGGAATGGATCCAAAAATATGCTTTTCCCTTACTTTCAATTTACATGACTCGCTGGTTTCGGTTAAGCATTTTGTATGTTACCAATTAGAATGATATATGTCCTATTTGGTCCATAAATCATATTCAAACTCTCCATCAATGTTTCCATACATGTATGTTACCCTTCTTTTCTCCTTTTTTCCAAACCCCTACCAGATAAACCCACCTACCATCAAATGGATGGATATGAGAATGTTTTTTTTTTTTTTTTGTCCTTTAAATGTTCTCACTTTTTTTTTCTTCTTTTCTCAGCTCCACCACACATGCCTATGGCTCAGTAACTCCTTTACTACTTGGTTCAATCATTTCTCATGCTTCATATTTCAATCTCCATGATTCCGTCAATGATTTTCTCGGCCACCTAGCATGATCCAATTGGTTTTTAAGAAAAATTGATGAATCAAGCCAAGCCAAGCTAATTTGACTTCGTAATAACCAAGAAAAAAACAAGACAAAGCTTTGATGAAAACTCTCATGCCCTGGGTAGAACCAGGCATATATGACTGTTGACCCACACCCCTCTTGTAATTGTTGCCCAAAAAATGAAAGAGCTCAACCTAATATTGAAGGTTGAACAACCTGAAAGTCCTGTCAAGCTAAGGTACACTCAGTAGTCACTTTCAGCTTGGCTTGGATTACTTGCAGCCATTATCACGTTCACCACTCTAAACCAACATAAATATAAAATATTTTGTACTTCAGAGTTCAGGCAGTCACGCTGATGAGCTTCGCAACCCATCGACTCAAACACAGTCTCTTCATACAGCTGAGACCGATTGAAAGGGATGTAGCGCAGCTTGGTGGCGCGTTTGTTTTGGGTACAAAATGTCACTGGTTCAAATCCTGTCATCCCTACATATTACTTGTCTTGTGAGCAGCAACGAGGGATACATTTCAATTGATTAAAATAGGATATACAAAATAAATTTGGTGTATTTTGATTCCCTCTATCTTTGAGGGCTCTCTCAATAAAATGTTATATTCCACAAAATAAGAAAAAGAAAGGCCTCCAGCTGCTCCAACAAAACTCACAATATAAGAAATTCTTATCAACCGGAGAGTTATACAAGACAAAGCGTAGACATCAACGAAAGATACTAGACAACATTCTTGAGAACAGGCTTTGATTTGCACCATAACTAGAGCAACATACAAGTAATTTTTGGGACAAATGTGGGTATTTGGGGTAATTACCCTAGAATCTTTAGCAACTACCAAGATACCACCGAACGATTCAATTACGATTAATTAAATTTGATTAATTAAATTTGATAGCAAATCTCATTCAATAACAAGATCATTCAACTACAAAATTTTAAAATCCAAAGTTCGTGTGCCTCATACAAGACCCAGAAAAAGCCAAGACAACTCAGCGTCAGAAAATCCAAAGTAATTTCTATGTCCTCCAGGACAATATCCACAAAAAGCCGAGAAATAACACAGCAAAACTCAACGGTAGCGGCGAAGGGAGAGGGTATTGTTTCTCTTCCATGTTGCCCTGCGGGAAGGTCGTGCCTTGTGGTGAAGGTGTCCCTTGCCACGCAATCCCCTGTATTTCTTCCCTGCAGAAGTGAGTCCACGAAGCTCTCTATGCTTGTGAACAGCATTGCACAGCCAGTTGATTCTTGGGTCGTTACGAATAGCATTATGTGCAACATCAACCAGTATTACCTCAAAGTATTTGTAAGTTGAATCCTATATGAACAAATTGCTATACATGTGAGGAAAAAAACCACAACAAAAGAAATAATGACAAATTTGAATCAGCAACAAGAGTAGACAAAATAATAAAAGTTAACCTCATTAATCCAGTATGAATTTAGGACTCTGAGACCTCCTAGCTTCCGGCCAGCACGTTCTTCTGCTACTGACCTCTTGCTGCGTTGAAACTTCAATTGAGTAACACCCTGGTTTGTGGGCTTTCCATACACAATACCCTTGGGAACAGGCCTTTTTCTACCACCCCTCCTGACACGCACACGGTAAACTACATAACCCTGCAAGAAGAATAAGAAAATTGATGTTGATAAAAGTCACTACAAGTAGAGGTAACCATAAGATTTAACTATGCACATGAGAAACTAAAAGCTAAACCAAATCAAACGAAGGTCAAATCGGCACAAAGCAATAACATAACAACAAATTAACAAAATAGTGAAAAACATAAACTGTATCAGATTAATACAAAAGCGAGAATCATAAAAAGTGAACTACAATGCATGCAAGGCCAATTTCTTTTTTTGGCATGTTGAACTTGTTTCAGTAATTTATGCAAATACTCAGGCATACTACTTCTAATGGTCGTCAACTTAAAGTAAAATGAAAAAACGAAAGCGATGTATGACAGACCTCCTAGCTTGCTAATTAAACAGGAAATGCTCATTCAAAGAGCAGCACATGTAGGCACACTTGACACATTTAGTTGGACGAAAGACAGTCATTTAACAACAGATACCCTTTGTGCTAGTTACCCATACAGGAGAATATGATAAATAGCCAAGAATGACCACTACTGAATTAAATTTATTAAAATGAAAATTGTCCCCAAAATACCTGCTTAGCCTTGTAACCCAAACGGCGAGCTTTGTCAGGGCGTGTGGGCCTTGTAACTCGGACAATGGAAGGATGCTGACGGTACTCCCAACACCTCACCCTCTGAAGGAACCTCATCACATCCGATTGCTTCTTCCTCCATAGCTCCGAAACATACTTGTAGGCCCCTAAATACCAAAATAAACAATGAAACAAAATACCATAATATTAAAACTACATTTTCATCACAAACAATGCTTCACAGTTTCAAGTTCAACCATAATCATTTTAAGACGCCATAAATCAAATCTAAGCATAAAATGCTTCAAATTGAATAAAGTTCCAGGAACTTAAATCAAAATCTAGCATTTATTTCTTAACAAATTTAAAGAAATGGTTCAACTATCACAAATGAGGGACTAAAAAGTATACAAAAAAAAATGCAATGACGACCATAAACAAAGTACAGGTCCAACAATTCAAAATCTACAGCAGGAAAAGCAAATACATAAGCAGTAAGAGTTTGAGTGCGATGCTTGACCAACAGATCCAGCCAAAGAAATTGAACATGTCAAAATGGAGTATTGAGAGTAAGTTACCCATTTCGTTGTACGCAGTGCGACGAGGCTAGGTTTTCGCTTCGCACGGAGTAGGGTTTGGGGGAAAGATGAGGTTTTAAAGGGTGAGACTGCTAGGAGATTGAATCTGGACCGTTCATTTTCCATCTCACCATCACGCTCGTTGCTTTGCAGGATGCTGATTCAACAATGCAATTTTTAATAATAATAGTCATAAATTTTTTTTTTGGTAATTAATAATAGGGTTTTTGGGTAAAATAACCACTAAAATAACAGTATTTGGAAAAATATCCATCAATCTATAAAAAATCTAGACAAAGATACCAAATTTACCATTCACTAACTCTCTGCATAAAAGATTCCATCGTTAATTCATCCTGACACTTTTTTCCATCTACGTATCGTTAAGTTGTGGGTTTCCTTTAAAAGTTCTTCTTCTTTCTTCTTTCTATCTACCGTTTGTTTTGTTCCTTATTAATTTATTTTTCTTCGAGACTTCTTTTATTTTTCTTTTTTCCCATTAAATCTCATCACCGTAAAAAGGTAATAACAAATTGTAATTTTGATTGCATACTTTGTTATGTTTGCTAATATGCTTGAGGAAGGTAATAAGTAATAAGTATGTATATTTGCTTTTGATTTTGTGGTTTTGATGTATTGTGTTTGGAATGTGAGTTTTGGAAAAAACGAGATCCGAAAGAAATTATCGGTGGGGATGCATCCTAAGCAGGTTGGCATGGCTCCTCTAACCCGCCAATGGTGCATTCATTGGCTTAGTGGTGCTTCCTCAAAGAATGGCATGGGACTCAGCGCAGGTTAATCTACCTGAAAGCATAAATGGTCTTCCCAAGCGGGTTGGGTATGGACTCTGGGCTGAGTCCCATGCCAATTTACCGAGGAATACCATTTGTGTTTCCCTGCGATTGGCCTGGGGCTGCAACTCGCGAACAGTCAACCGCCGCCTTCGCTGAAGTTTCTATGCATCGCCGGGAATACCATTTTACGCTTTCTCAGATTAGCCTAAAGTGTGTCCGTCGAGGTCCTAGGTCAATCTATCGCCCGCCGAGTCCCTATGCCAATTTGTCGAGGAATATCATTTTATGCTTTCCTCAGATTAGGCTCAAAGCAGTTCTCCTTCCTATGTCAATTTGTTTAGCCAACTTTCGAGCAAGAATTATTTTTGATTTCATAAAATAAAAGTTGGAAAAAAAGTAAACTATATAATTTTGTATTTGTAGGTTGTTGATGCAAAGAAATGTATATTGTGATTATTTGTGATGGAATGTTTGAGATGGATCTGAAAGGAATTGGACTTATGTGGATGGAAGACGAAAGCAAGACTCATACACACTAACCGCATATGATGAGTTATTAGAAATAGCATATGAAGCAACAAGTTTAAATCCCAACCAATTTCAGATCAAAATGAAGTTTATAGTTCGATCATGTTATAAATTGGATCCCATGAGATTGAAAATGATGGAGATGTGAAGTGTTTCTTCAAAGAGCATTTTCAGTGGATACAATCATACATTCCACTATTTATTGAGGTGGCGCTACAAGATACTCCTCCGCTACAGAAATAGTTGGAGAAAGAGATTTCGATCCTCGATTCCATTTGCTTCCTCGTGGTAGAATAGACTTTCAACGTCGATACCAATAGTGGATGTGAATGTTAATGGCGTGGAATTGAAATGAAGATTATTCAATCCCACATAATGAAATTGAGGAAAATATTGCATTTAATTTGAACAATAGGATGACATTACAGGTGATCGCGTGTTGCCTACAATAGATGAATATGATAGGTTGTATAACCTTTACAATTATGATTTAGAGTGTGATGATGATACGAACGCGTAATGCAAGAAGATGATATTGCATGGATGATGATATCGAAGTCAATGGTACATTTGAAGTTCCAATCAAGCAAATTGTGATGCTCATTTTGTATCGGATCGGTAGGGCCGGCGGTGTTCTCATTCCACCTATTCAGTAATGAAAGTAATTCGCAAAACAATAAGAGTAAGTGAAAGGGTAAGTGCATCTCAATTTTTAGTCATCCTTCATCGTCAACAATTGAACCGAAGTTCAAGTAATGATTATTCACTATCCTGGAAGCGATGCACCCGGTTGGTCAAATATACGCCAACAAAAAGAGTTAAACGGAAGTTGGCCATGTATCTGATGAAGGAAAATTTTCAATTTAAGGTCATGAAGTCTTGTTCACAAAGGCTCGAGGTAGGATGTACCTTCACAATTGTACATGGCATGCGCCACTAGGGTCCCTAATGTAGAGTTAGGCTATAAAGGTAGTCTTTAAATATCACAGGTTGTAGCCACTCGAGCAATGTCAACCGGATCATCGACAAGCAAGCAAAGAAATATAGGGAATCATATTAGATCTAAGTACCAAGTTACCGGTCGCAATATAGACCAAAAGAGATTGCTTGGATGTTGCCAATGAGCTGGGGTCCAGGTATAACATATGACAAGGAGAAAAGAGAAAATGCATTAAATAGATCGAGGCACCCCGGGAGTCATATCAAACATTGCCGTGTGGTGTTCAATGTTGGAGGCAAAGAATCCGGTACCATAACTCATATTAAGACGGATGATGACAACCGCTTCCAATATTTATTCATGGCCTTAGACAAGTATTGTCGGATTTCATAAAGTTAGGCTGTTGTAGCGTGGATGGGACCCATCTAAAAAGAAAATACAAGTGGTACTTTAATTATGCATCATCATGATGGGAATGGCGGATATACCTCTAGCCTTTGGTATTGTGGATACCGAGAATGAAACATCATACACTCGTTCTTTGAAAAGTTTAAGGAGGCCTACGGTGAGGTTAATGATTTAGCATTTATTACGATGACATAAGGGTTTGGAAAGGGCTATTGACCGGTATATCCCAACGCTTATCATGGAAATTGATGTATCATCTAAGCTGAATGTGAACCGCATTTTGGAAAAAATAAACATATCCATATGGCTTTTTATCAAGCCTAAAGCTTATTTCTGTAGACTTTGAATGCAAATCGAAAGCTAGAGGCCATTAATATCTGAGCATATCAATATGTCATGGAAGTTTCCCGATAAGGCAAGAGCTTTTTGCAATAGATCTGAGATAATGACAACTAATATACTGGTGTATGAATCATCTTAAGAGATGCTAGGTCACTTTACTCTACCGAGGTAATAAGGCTTTGTTGAAAGCTGGTTTTATGGCGTCGAAATGAATCTACATTTACCTCCACACCTTACTCCATGGATTGAAAAGATATTAACAAAGAGGCTAAATGAATGTCGGAGATTCAACGTAATCCCTTTGAGTTTGTATGAATTTGAAGTTAGTACTTTCAATTAGCTACCACGCTTAACTGGAAGCTAAAACATGCTCGTGTGCTAGCTTCAAATGGATGGGTATCCATGTATACATGCAATCTTTGTGTGTCGATTTAGAAATTTGACGCCTACTTTTGTTCTAAATATTACTGATGTTTCTTCATGGTGGAATGCTACGATGACTATATATCCTCAGATGATAGGCGTTTACGGCATGTATCCCGGTAATTGATCGGATCGTCTCCCTCAATAGTTAAGCGTGCTCCCTAGACTAGACTCGAAGGATTCTCGTCAGGAGGGAATCGCACCACATCGTAAATGTAGATGTAGTACGGTCACAACCGACAAACATGCACCGGTAATATGCCATTATAGATATTCATTTTATGTGGTATTGTATTAATTGGGTTGTAAGTTAAACCCAAATTTTGTAAAAAACAAAATCCCTATGTCAAACGAAATATGGCTAATATCGACAGTTCTACCATTATGCCGAGAGCAAGATATCACCGAAAGTGCGCCGTTGTAAGGACTACTAGCCAAATGGGGCACAAAATGGCCAATGAAATTCGGCAAGTTAATGGCCGGAATTTCACCGCACTATCGAGTGCCCCCGCATATAAGCCGAGGTGAGGTACTGGGCACGATCTACAATGCGGCCAGTGAAATTCCGCAAGGTACTAACTTGTGGAATTTCACCTACCACTTTGAAGCGCAAGATATCGCCGAAGTGCCTTTATAAAATACTTACCGCGGCAGAAGATAAGTAGCCGAAGGAAATTCCGCCAAGCTACTAACTGCCGGAATTTCACTCTACCACTTTCCAGTGCCTCGTATATCACCGAGTGTGCCTTTATAGGACTACTTAAAGCCGAGGCATTTCGATAGTGCAGTGAAATTCCAAGCTACCTAACTGGCGGAATTTCACTCGCCCACTAGTGCCTGGTATTAGTATTTCGTTTGAGTTTGTTTTAAACAAGTTATTTTGAAATTGTTGGTCCGGTACATTTGTTTACTTACAATTTTGAAGTTCATAAATGAATCGGTTCATAAATGAATCAATTGATAGTTTTTACCATTAATAAATTTATATTCATTACAATATTGACTAAACTAATAGGTACTTTACATCTCATTGTGAAAAATTTCCACATATTTCTCCCTAAATAAAGCAATGTGATTTGTTGAAGTCAAATGGCCTTCCAAAGAACGAGGTATTCTATATACTTCAATGCATAAACACCGAATCACCATTGAAAAACGCATTGGAATTGGTTAAGTAAATAATAAGATATATTGATACCCTAAAAATGTGTAAATGAGTATTGAAGAAATTACTCGCTTATTTCTTTGGAGTGAGGAATCCTCTTCGGGTCATTCGAATGGAGTTAAGTCCGTTTGATCCGGATGATGAGTGTAGTATTTGACCATCAAGAAATCACGGAACAAAACCGCCAATGGTCTTGCATTCTTTATTTGAAACCATGACTTAGGTGTCATTTTAATCGCTGAAGTCGATAGGGTAATATGCCGAAACGAATATCAACCTTTGTCAACCAATGCGTACCATTGTTATTCAGGGATATATACCTACACCAATTTGGAAAAACTAAAATTTGTAAGTAAAATTAATTACAATTAGTTACAATAACATTGAAAAATATAAAATGGTTAATACTCACAATGTCCTATTGCCCAAGATGATGATCCGGCGGCATTTTTCCCGCATAATAATCATCAAGATCGTTCATCCTTCACCGCCCAATCAATGTTTCGCTCAAATTGGTCCATGTCCTCATCAACATGTGGATCGAACGGATCTTATTATAACGCCTTGCATTGAGGCTATTATTCCGGACCCAAACAAATATATTGTGTTAAGTGTATACAATTATTATATTTTGATAATTGAAAACATATACATAAACGCACTCCAAAGAAGAATCGTTATGATCACGTCGATGAAAATAGTCCGGAGTTACTATCGATCCTCTTCTAATGAAATATAGGACAACATCCATTCCCTACAAAACAATTATAATAGTGAAGTTTGGGTTTTGCCATATAAAGTAGTTACAACTTGCTTAATTAAAACTATACTTACATCATTATTTAACCACTCCACCCTAAGAATATATTATAAACTTTACTTATCTTATCAAAACGTCGTAGTACAATTTACTTTTTCTATCCTTAAGAAATTTAGACAATGCATTTTTTCTTTTGTCTTGGTTTAAAGGATCCCAAACCACATGAATTGGATAATGTGGTTCCTGCTTGGTTTGGGGATGGTGGTGGCGTATAGAGCTACTATTTGCTACATAATATACCAAAATAATCATTAGTTCAATTAAGTAAACCATTAATCGAAAAGTAAAATTAAACAAATAATCAATGCAAATTAAAAAATAAACACATTGTTTATGATCTTTGTAATAACCGCCCACCATTGTCTTCAACTCGTATATCGCCGCCTTGATTGAAGTCCAAAGTCATTTCGCATATTTGCAAAATCTTCCATAACTCATTTATCATGCCTTCAAGATATCGCGAATGAGCACCCTCTCGATGATTGTGTGCTAGCTCGTAGTATATTGGCTCTCGCCGTTCTCGCTCTGCATGAAGCTGGTCGATATATGTACAACCGTGGTAAGATATTGTTTATCGTCGGGCCTTACCGAAGTTGATCATGTAAGTCTTACTCCTCCTCATGGGAATAAGCTCATTATTCACGATATACTACAAAGAACGAAAATACAATGAAATAAATCATACAACCGATCATAAAAATACACATGAAAATTCAACTTGGGTTGAACTTACTTGTTTTTGTTGAAGACGTCGTTACAGCCTATTATAGTGTAGGATGTTGGAATTGGTATCACAGCATCCCTGGATATCGACAAGAAAGGCTCGGCGATGTCATGGTGGGAACCATGGGTATCACATGAAAGCCACATCTACAAAAAAGTCATAATGAATTTGATAAGAGCACATAATTATAAAATATAAACATGATGGTTTATGTAATATAGTGTCACCGAAATGCAAGAGGAAATCAGTAAAGACTATAGATGATGTCTTTCCACTTCCATCTTGACGGAGACCGGAAATCGTAAGATCATAGCATAAGTTCCCATGGGTACTTTTCTAGCAAATTATCATTTTCAATGATTGTAAAGTTATTTTTCTTCACTAATCTTGATCGATCGGTAGGTAAGACTCTAGAAAAAGAACATGCGATTTGACATTGTCCCATATTTCTTGATCATCGCATTACTTGAATTCAATGTTCTTTGAGAACTCTGTTTGTGTCATTGAACCCGATTCACCAAAGTACTTGGTCCAAAGCTATAAGATAAATTCCTCATCTCCGCTTCCTTAGGAATTTACCACGTTTAACCAGTGAACATGGCAGGCCTTCCTATCAAACCTTGCTCCAACCCATTGAATTGAACTCGATCACGCGTGGGTCATCGTTGTATAGTTGTTCAATAGCAGTGGTGCACAAATCCACCACAAAATTGCCTTCATCCTCGTGAAATCACCAAAATGAAGCCTCAAATTGATCATCCTTCAGAAATTTTATCAGATAACTTTGAGTTAACTGCGAGTTGGATATGACGTGAGATGAAAGCAATATCCCCCGCACTCTGAATAATTCTTCGTGAAACCTATAACACAAAACATATCAAAATAATCAAAACCTATTAACAAAACCAATGTGCATTTTCAATTGAAACTAACAATAATAGTATGTATGTATAAGTATATATGTGTGAAGTGTATGAATTTCGGTGTAATTGCATTCATAACTTTATCGGTATTTCACTCTCCAATTAAGCCTCTACCGTAGTAAAAGTGAAACACTGCTGTAAATGAGGCAAAGCAACCTCGCCAAGTTTGAGGCATCGGCCAAATTGGCCGGGGTGCCCTCTATTATAGGATACCTGCCAAATTCGAGCATTTAAATGCGGGAGCCTTCGTTATATCACGGATACCCGCGCAGACGCCATTGGCCGGGTGCTCTCGTTATATACGCGGACCCCGGCTAAATTTGTCGATGCCCAGTATTGCCGGGGTATCCGTATATAGTAGGCACCCCCGCCAGTACGTCATTACTTGGGGGGTATCCGTATATAACAGCAGCGCCTCGCCAAATCGACGCCTTCACCGCCGGCGGGTATCCGATATAAAGAAGGGCTCCCCGCCAATTTTGGCCTCAAATTGGCCAAGAGTATCCTAAATCGCCGCCTATACAAATCAGTATATGCATACACAATACTCATTCAAATAATACTTATATATATAAAAATTCTTTATTTTTTCATAAATTTGTTCATACCCTGAGTTAGAGGATTTCTCAACCTCACGCTCCTCTTCTTCGTGGCGCCGCCATTCTTGTTGCTTCTGGTGGATTTGTCACTTAGCCTCCTCAATCTCTTGTTGTTGTCGGTGATGGAGAAGGAGGTGAGAGTCGATTGGCCAGGCTGACTTGTGGAAAAGTTTGTGGGTAGGGTTTTAGGAGAATAGGTTAGAGTTAGTGAAGGGTAAATTGGTATCTTGCTAGATTTTCAAGAAATATAGATTGGTGGGTAGTTTTCCAAATACTGTTATTTTAGTGGTTATTTTACCCAAAAACCCTTAATAATAATAGTCTTAAATACATACAAAAAAAGAAAAAGAAAAAAACTAACTGTAGCAAATAAACACACAAATGTTGAAAGATAATTTAAATAAAAGGATAATTTTAATGTTCAAAAATAATTTAATAAAAGGATAATTTTAATGTTCAAAGATAATTTAATAAAAAGTATAATTTCATGTATTCTTTGTGAATTAAAAAAGGCATTATCGCTATTCTAACTTTACAATCTACGAAATCTAAAATAATAAATTTATTCTCTAATAATTTTTATAAAAATAAAAATTTAGAATAGTAAGTTTATTTTATTTATAATTTTTTTTTCACAATTTAGAAAAGCTTATGATTTCGACAGATATTTGACCTCGTTAAGATTCAAATTGTAATTTTTACAAATTAACGTGAGGGTTCGATCGTTTTTCTAACTGCTATATCATACTCTAAATGCTAATTTCATATACCCTTGTCCAAATACAAGTACACTAATTTAATAACACTTCTATTTTTATTTTTAAATTACTTAAATACCCTTCATATAATATATATATATATAAATATTAACATTTTGTCTAGACAATTTTTATAAGAATTTTGACTAGATATTTGAAATAAAAAAATTAATAAAAAATAGATATTTAAAATAAAAAATAATAAAAATTAAAAAATTACAAATTTATTATTTTTACTTATATACATACATAATCTTAATAATTCATCCGTTTACAAAAAAATAAAAACTTTATAACTCAGTCCTAAATTTTATAATTATTATTAATATTTTATTTTATTTATCTATAATTTTATAAACTAAACTGCTATTTATAATTGGTTTGAAGATGAAAATTTTAAAAAGAAATAGAAATTAAAATGCAAACCTGTGTAAAATTTTAAAACAATACATTTATTTATAATAATAAAAATAAATTTCGAAATTGAATGTCTTAAAACAAAATCTAAAGCTGTTTGGCATAATCTATTTTCTAATTAATTTTTAGACGGATAATTTTCAGGTTGAGAACTTCTTTTTTTTTTATTTAAAAGAAAAAAAGTGCTGTTTGGCCTAAATATATATTTCCAAATATAATATTTTAAACCTTTTTACAATTTTATAAACGAAAAATCATTTCGTCGCTACATGATGAGTAAAAGAAAAAAAAAAAGTAACCGAAAAAAAAAAGAAGAAAAAAAAGGAGACGAAAGAGAAAAAGCTCCTCCGATCTCAAAAGCAGCATAGCTGGAGATGGTCTGTTCGCTAGCAGTAGGTTTTTGAGCTCCCCGTCCGTATAAAGGGTTTCAGATCGGCAACAAATGCCCTCAGATTAGGGGCAATGTGTTATTGGATCTAAACATTTCTAGATTTTCCATGAAAGTTTTTGCCGAGAAAGTTTCTGCCGATCCAACTAGCTAAACAGGAAGAAAAGAAAAAAAAAAAAAGGGAAAAGAAAAAGAAAATTATCTAAGAAAATGTTGCGGTTAAAGGCATTCAGACCGAGCAACGAGAAGATCGTAAAGATTCAGTTGCATCCTACTCATCCATGGATGGTCACAGCCGATGCTTCAGATCACGTTTCCGTTTGGAATTGGGAACATCGCCAGGTACTTTTACTTTTTATATACTTCTTCATTTGAACCCCCTGAGTTTCTTGCTTACCGGTCTCGCTTATCAATTGGATTCTCAGGTGATCTACGAGCTCAAAGCCGGTGGGGTTGATCAGAGGCGTTTGGTTGGTGCCAAGTTGGAGAAGCTTGCCGAAGGAGAGTCAGGTACCTCTATGGAAAATGCTGAGTTTTGATACTTTTAAGCTAGAGCTGATGATACTGTTTTGACTCACAAAATTAACGTATAATTTGAAGATGACTTAAAGGTTTCTTACCTTTTTTTTGTAAGAATGTTACTTGCTGCCTTTTGATAGATAAAAATTTTGATATTACAGTACTGATTTTGTAGAAACTGTATACATGCTCCAAAATTTTAACCATGGAATTTGTTGGAGATAACCTGGATTGCTCGTACTCTTTCACTTTATATGGCCACACCCATGTCCAAAGGTGACACTTGGACTCATACGCGCATGGTGACACTTATACGTAATCTGAGTAAACTAGGAGATAATTTAATAAGGTCTTTATACTGCTGATTGAGACTAAAATTCGAGGAAGAAACCTAAATCCAAAAGCATTTTTCAAAACTCTGAAGCATAAGGCCTGTAAATGATCCTTGGCACTAAGCTAGCTAGCATGTTAACAACTCTTAAACTATATTGATAAAGAACCATTTACTCGCTTTGCAATGAGTTGAACAATTTGCAACATTGCTCATGATGCCTAACATAGCACCTTATGAAGCAATTTGTAGGTGTCTTTCCAATTTGTATGCCAAGAAGATCTTATAGTAGCTCTTGTTTTTTAGGCCTAAACATAATACAATGTTGGCTGTTGTGACCTTTCCATAGGTTTTTGTTACTTAGATACTCATCAGCTAGCTATTTAGCTGTCTTGCAGCATAGATTCTTGTAATGCATGTGGAGGCTTTGGCTACAAAATATTAGCATTTATATCATCCTTTAACAGTTGAATCTTAATCACATACTTCTTTCACTTGCACTATATAAGGCCGTAAAATTTTTAAAGCAATTATTGCATGCATGGAAGCATAGAATAATAATAATCAGTCATAATCATAGTGTGTTTGCTAGGGTTACGTAGGACCCTATTTATAATGAAGAAGCCTAAACTAAGCTAAATCCAAACAAATCAAATCCTAATAATATCCCAAATTAATATACACTCAAATAAAATTCTAAAATTGTTAAACCCTATAAAAACACTGTATAAAAAATTATACTCTTGTTACACATAATTTTTCATGGGTTGAAAAGAACATGAATTCAGTGAGCTGAAAGCTTGTGGTATGGCTGAAATCTTTGTGGTGCATAGGTTAGCACCATTATTTACCTTGTTTATACCGTCACTAAGTTTGTTATACTCTCCTTAAGTTCAGTCCCTGCTCTTTTACAATCCTTCAGGAACTGTTGAGGAGGGAGACAATATGATTTTGGTCTTTCAAAGGACCATGGTGATGCATAAAGTTAGGATTGGGGTAGAAAGCTTACGACACAATTGTGTATTCGACCTGTAGGTGGAGTTGATTGGCTTTGTCAGGCCCATTTTTTTGGCAATACATGGTTGGACAGTGGCTGTGCATAGGTTTGCCTGGAAATTTTGTGCCAAGTGAATGAGAAGGTTTTTTAAGTGTTTTATGAGTAGCACAAAGTTGGGGATCAGAATCAGTCTTTCATACCAGTTAATGCAGGAGAAGGATAAATAAGGAGAGAGAAGGGATGAGAAAAATATGAAAATGGAGTGAGAAATTGTCAAAAGAAAGGAGAACATAGTGAAATCGAAGGGGGGGCGTTCATTGTATTAAATAAACAATCATAACTGTAGTCTGTCATCTATAAAAAGCCTTATATATTATAAAAAGGGCTAAATTGATTAGGAAACTAAGTCAAATCAAATCCTAGTATTATCCCTCATTAATACAGTCAAATTAAACCTTATATTATTGATAATATATCTTATATTTTTTGCATCACTAGGTTAACTTATTTGACTAGATAATTCATGTAGTAATGCATATGCAAGTCCTGTTTTGGCTGAAGGTCAGAAAAAAGTTAAGTTGTTTATAAGTTTACTTTGAATGTTTCATTTTTAAGTATTTATTATTATTATTATTATGATTATTATTATTTCTCGTATCTCTTGAACTGGAGTTCCAGTGATACTATAACAGTTGAACAATGAGATATTTGACAGAATACCTGTAGGTTATTGTTAGAAGTCTTTTAGTTAATATTAGTGGTATATTAGAATTAGGAAACGTTAATCCTAGTCTTAAAGTCAACAAGGACTTTTTTGTAATTTTGTATTTCCTAGGGTGTTTAGTATTTGTATTTCTATAAATACCTGTCTCTCACGATTAATTCAATTCAATATAGAGTAATATTTTCACATGGTATGAGCTAGGGTTTTAGCTGCCGGCTGGTTTTCTTCTTCCTGCTGAACCCTATTCTAGTTTTTTTCCCTTAAGGTTCCATAATTTTCCTTGCTGCCGACCTCTATTCCAGGTCTTTCCCAAGGATTTCTAGCTACGGAATCTTGTTTCTTTGCTGGACTTTTTCCAGTTTCAGTTTATATTTTTATCTTAACCCTAGGTGATCCCTATCATGTCCGAGGTTACTTGAAACATCCTCGGTATTCCTAATCTTGAGATACAGATCACCAATACCAACTCCATTCAAATAACCAACATTAAATTGAATGGAGATAATTTTTCTCGATGGTCTCAATCTGTACGTTTGTATATTCGTGGAAGAGGAAAGATTGGTTACATCACTGGTGAAACAAAGGCCCCTGCTGCCACCGATGCTAGATATGCTGTCTGGGATGCAGAAAACTCAATGATTATGTCATGGCTTGTTAATTCCATGGAAGAGGATATTAGCGTAATTTTCTCTCGTTATGCAACAGCCAAAGAATTATGGGATAATGTTAGTCACATGTATTCGACCTTGGCAATCAATCCCAGTGTATGAGTTACAATTAAAACGGGAGGATTCGTCAAGGATTAAACGGTTACCAAATACTTCAATTCCTTGAAAAGACTATGGCAAGAACTTGACATGTATAACGACTATGAGTGGAAATCACCGAGGATTGTAATCATAACAAAAGAAAGGAGGAGAAAGATCGGATCTTCAAGTTTTCGCTGGTTTGAATGTGGAGTTTGATGAAGTTAGCGAAGACTTATTGGCGAATACCCTACCATCTCTCAATGAAGTTTTTTGAAGTTAGGAGGGAGGAGACACGTAGGAGTGTGATGCTTGGAAAAAGAACCAAAAGGACCTTTGGAAGGATCGGCCTTGGTGATACCCGATGCACATGTAGGAAAAATGGTCCCAATTCAGCCACGACGAAGATAGGCCTCGAGTATGGTGTGATCATTGCATCGGCCTCGCCACACTCTCGAAAGCGGCTGGAAATTACATGGTAAACCAGCAAATTGGAAGGGGCTAGTGGATCGATTTGCACAAGAACTCAGCCTAATGAAGTCAGCAAATACTCCTTTCAGAAGGAACAACTAGAGCATCTTCAAAAACTGCTTAACTCCAATTCAGTTTCGGTATTCCTACTGGTTCTTTGGCACAATCGTAGTTGTCTAAACTCTTCTATTGTTCATTATCATCGCACCTTGGATCATTGATTCAGTGCATCCGATCATATGACCTCTTTGTCTAGCTTATTCAAATCTTACTCACCATGTCCGGTAATAAGAAAATTAGGATTGCGGATGGTAGTCTCTCTCCCATTTGTGAAAGGAAACATAAAACTCTCGCACAATATCGAAGTTAGATCGGTTCTTCATGTTCCTAACCTTACTTGTAATCTCTTGTCGGTTAGCAAACTCTCTAAGGATTCTAATTGTCATGTTATTTTTCTGATTCTTGTTGTGTCTTTCGGGACTTGGATTGAGGAAGATGATTGGCGTGCTAGGTTGTTGGGCGGTCTTTATTATTTTGATGAAGCAGCCGTGATGGCAACAAAGTGCGCGTGTGTTTTGAGAGTGCTTTAGTTCCTATCCGTGATCAAATTATGTTATGGCATCGTAGATTAGGTCACCCTAGTTTTCTTATTTAAAACGTTTGTTTCTGATTTGTTCAAGAGTGTGGATTGTTTTTCTCTTAATTGTGAAGTTTGTCATTTATCAAAGTCATAAAACATTTTATTTTCCTAAACCTTATTGTGCATCCAAACCATTTTATTTAATTCACAATGATGTTTGGGGTCCTTCTAAGATTACAACATTATCCGGTAAAAGATGGTTTGTCACCTTTATTGATGACCATACTCGGTTATGCTGGATTTATTTGATGCATGATAAATTTGAAGTTGAAGAATTATTTAAAAATTTTTATAAGATGGTTGAAACTCGGTTTCAAACAAAAATCAGATTCTTAATGATAATGAACTGAGTACTTTAACCAAAGGTTGGGGTGTTTTAAAAGACCAAGGTGTTTTACATCAATCCTCTTGTCGGGATACACCCAACAAAATGGAATTTGAAAGGAAAAATCGCCACTTGTTAGAAGTTGGTGGGCTTTAATGTTTTCTATGCATGTTCCTAAATATTTGTGGGAGATGCTATTTTAACAGCCTCTTATTTGATTAATAGGCTCCCACCAAGGTTTTACACTTTCACACCTGATTTTCAAACAATTTTTCCACACTCAAGAACTATTTCAGATCTACCCCCTTGTTGTTTGGTTGTGTATGTTCATATTCCTAATCACCTTAAGCTCTAAATTAGAACCCAGGCCAAATGTATTTTTCTTGGATATGCTCCATCTCAAAAGGGGTATAGGTGTTACAACCCTCGCACAAAAAACTTTATTAGCTTGGATGTCTCTTTTGTAGAACATCACCTTTTAGTCCTCATCATTTGGGGAGAGACAAGGAAGATGAGAGCCAACCTGGGATACAATAGATGTTGCCGCACCCTTGCCTTTATCTCATGATGGTGCCGCACTACCATTGCCTTTGTCCCATGATGGTGCCGCACCATTCTTGTCATCATTGCCTTTGTCATCTAGTCCTTGCCGTGAGCCACAACGGGGAGAAAATTTGTCCGACCTTTGTGAGCCACAAACTGGGAGGAAATTTGCACGACCTTCTGTACTCTAGGAGAAAGTTTCACAAAATAATAAGGACGACAACTGTTCTCGAAAGCGGACTCAATCCTCTTCCCGCTAAGTCCACAACATGCTTCACCGTGTATTCCTATTCCTTCGATTGAATCAAAGTACTTTCTCGATCTTAGTTTGCCAATTGCACTTAGAAAGGGGTTAGAGCTTGACGCTAACACTCTATTGCCCAATATGTGTCTTACCACGCATTGTCTAGTAGTTATAGGGCCTTTACTACTAAAATTTCAAACTTGTTTGTTCCAAGAACCATACAGAAGCGCTGGAAAATTCAGATTGGAGAGTCTGCGGTTTTGGAAGAGATGAATGCTCTAAAAAGAATGGTACTTGGGAGGTAGTGGAACTACCAAAAGACAAGAAGACCGTTGGTTGTAAATGGGTGTTTACGGTGAAATGTAAGGCTGATGGTAGTGTGGAAAGATACAAAGCAAGGCTAGTAGCAAAGGGTTCACTCAAACATATGGAATTGATTATGAAGAGACGTTTGCTCGTGGCTAAGATCAATTCAATTCGGTTCTTCTTTCCTTGGCTGTAAATTCCAATTGGCCCTTGTATCAATTGGATGTAAAGAATGCATTTTTAAATGGAGAGCTTGAAGAGGAGGTATTTATGGACTTGCCGGGATTTAAAGGAAAGCATGGTGACAATAAGGTCAAATTAAAAAATCTTTGTATGGTCTAAAGCAATCGCCAGAGCTTGGTTTGGTTTTGAGAAATTTGTTAAAGGATTTGGATATTTGTGCCAAAGCGGATCATACTATGTTTGTCAAGCATTAGATGATGGCAAAATTGCTATATTAATTGTCTATGTTGATGATATAATTCTTACCGGGATGATTGGTTGAATTGGAAAATTTAAAAAGGTGCTAGCTAGTGAGTTTGAGATTAAAGATTTGGGAGTTTTAAAATACTTTCATGGAGTTTGCTAGATCCAAGAAGGGCATTTTGTGTCTCAAAGAAAATATGTACTAGATTTGTTAAGTGAAACGGTATGCTTGGATGTAAAATAGGTGACACCCATTGAAGCTAACTTGAAGTTAGAACCGCTAAGCTCGAAGATGTGGTGCAGGGAAGCGGTTCCAAAGATTAGTTGGAAGATTGATATATTTGTCTCACACTCGCCCGGATATAGCTTTGCAATGGAGTAGTGAGTCAATTTATGCATTCTCCTGCCGAACATTTTGATCTTGCTTCATGCTGAGATATTTGAAAGGAACTCACGGTAAAGGTTTATTATTTGAAAATAAAGGTCATCTACATGTTGAGGTGTTTTACATGCTGATCTGGAAATATTGTGGATAGAAGGTCAACTTGGATATTGTGCATTTGTTGGAGGTAATCTAGTTACTTGGCGTAGTAAAAGCGGTTGTAGCTAGCAGGTTGCAGAGTTCGTGTCTTTGCACATGGAATTTGTGAAATATTATGGATAAAGAGACTTCAGAGGATTTGAAGATTTCTTGTTTGCTACCTATGCAAGTATATTGTGATAACAAGGCTGCCATTGCTATTGCACACAACCCAGTTCTTCATGACCGTACTAAACATGTTGAAGTTGACAAGTATTTTATTAAAGAAAAGATTGATAGTGGGGTTATCTGTATGCCTTATCTTCCAACTTCAACAAGTAGCAGATTTATTTACTAAAGGTTTGCTAAAAAGCAAGAAGCTTGATTAGCAAGCTGGCCATGGAGGACATTTTCGAGCCAGCTTGAGGGGGAGTGTTAGAAGTCTTTTAGTTAATATTATTGGTATATTAGAATTAGGAAACGTTAATCCTAGTCTTAAAGTCAACAAGGACTTTTTTGTAATTTTGTATTTCCTAGGGTGTTTAGTATTTGTATTTCTATAAATACCCTGTCTACTGTACGATTAATTCAATTCAATATAGAGTAATATTTTCACAGTTATACCACTTTGAGGCTAGTTATTAGTTATTACATGTTAGCAATGAGTTCAAATGACTCTGACTTTCATACCAAGTTATTTTTATCTAGAAAATTGTTAAAAGTATTCTTGGTAGCGACCTTTTCATATCGTGTGATTGTATTATTTTAAGTAAGCTAATTGCTGACATTTCCTATTTTAATTATGTTTCTTTGCGTATGGTTGGTAGAGCCTAAAGGGAAGCCTACGGAAGCCATGCGTGGAGGGAGGTAACTGATACTTATCTCTGGCTATGTTTGGGTACTGCAGTTCTTTCCACTGAAACTTGAACCCTCATTGGTGTACATGCTCCTTAAAGTGTTAAGCAGGTGAGCTTCTATGATGATGATGTACGCTTTTGGCAACTTTGGCGAACAGCTCTGCAGCTGCTGAGGCTCCATCAGCTGTCAATCAAGTCACATCAGCTTTTAGTTCTCCTGCTCCTACAACAAAAGGAAGACATTTTCTTGTTATATGTTGTGAAAATAAAGCCATTTTTGGACTTGGTGACAATGCGGGCGTGATGTACCAAAGCAGGAGCTGGACAACAGATCTCTTCTCTGGTAAGTCATTTCTCCTAATTAAAGTCAAGGTTGGAGGTTTGATGTAAACTCCTAAGTCTTATCCAATACCTTTTTTTTTTTTGGTTATAAAACCAATTCTGTGTTTTATGTTAGGGAAAATTCATATACATTTGATTTGTTTGTATAATAACTCTCTAAATAACAGCTGTACGTAAAGCATCCAATCAAAATGATGAACTGCTAGTCTATTTTAAGATGTGGCCTTTTACTATATTAATGCCTGGATGTAGTTGTTTTGATTGCATATTTACCGTATTCCTTCAATGTGGCCTTTTATTATATTCATGCTTGGATGTTTTTGTTTTGATTTCATATTTACCGTATTCATTCTTGGATGTTTTAGATTCAAATTTATTAGTTCTCAGATTCATTAAATTATTGTAAGATGTTTGATATTTTTTAGTTATGACAATCTTTGCTTATGTTATCTTGACTTCCTGACTAGTGAAGTGCTTGTGATATTTGTAATGCTCCTAGGAAATTTGGTGCCTGAAAGTACTTGCTTAATGTTAGTTCCATTAAATTTATGATATGGCAAAATCACTTACAAGACAAAAAGAAAGAAAGAAAATAAGATATCTGTCAACAATGAAACCAAGAAAGAAAAAAAGATCAGTTTGAAGGCATTTGAAGTATTGAAATCACAGAAATTGTATCTTCCAAGCAAGCCTGCATAAATTGATCTACAAGAGCACTACGACCTATCATGTGGAAAGAGTTGAAAAATTACAAACATTAACAAAACATTATAGTGCAATGCAGTTATGTCATTTGACAAGATAAATGTCAGAAGCATTGATATTTTAATTGATGCCATTGTTTCTGTTGGCCACTCTTTTGGGCTGTTGCTTTCCTGGCCATTTGGAAGTGAATCAAAATTTTCATGGCAGTGATATTTCATGCATAGGAAACAAATATCATTCCCGAAATTGTTTTAGTTAAATGCAATTTAGCCTTCTTGCCATTCTCCTTTAATTACCTTGGTAAAACAAATTAAATTATTGAGTAATGATGAAATACTTTACTTGTTGAGATCACAGTGCTATATATGGTCTAAAAATGTTGAATGTTTATGCATATGGAACATTTTGGTGCTTTTTGTTTTATTTTTATTAATATCAGTATTATTACTATTAATACAATAACTGTAACATTTTCCCTGACTTGCAGTATGGAGTTCCTTTCTAGATCTGTATCAGGCGATGTTCCTCTTGTTGCTTTTGGCGGATCAGATGGTGTTATTAGGGTACTATCAATGATGACATGGAAGGTTCGGATTTGTCAACTTGTTGGTATATCACAATTATTAACTATGAGCGCCACTTAAATTGATCTATTAAGTACTTGTTTCCTGCAGCTTGTACGAAGGTATACTGGAGGTCATAAAGGTTCAATTTCTTGTCTGATGACATTTGTAGCATCGTCTGGTGAGGTAGATCTTAGTTCTATATAATAAAACTATGTTATCTAGTTATGTAAATACATGTTAGTTTTACCATTAGACCTTATGTTTAATCTGTCTCTTAACCTTCAAGTATTATTCTTGGGATGATTTCAATTCATTAACAATGATGTAACTCCTTTCATGAAGTTCATTTTGTAAATCATCTCCTGAAGATATATTTCTCCATTCTCGGTTGCATGAAGCAAGTGACCTGGAATTAGGATTTAAGATGCTGGGAAAATGTACTTTTGTTATAGTAGTCTTCTTCTAATTCTTTTCAATCATGAAATTCAGAATTATAGTTGAAAGGTTTTGGAAAGATTAAGCATGTATAATCCTTGTTCTATCAAGCTAATCTTTTGTTCAGTAGATATTTTCTAGACTTATCAAAGATTCTGTCATTTTTGGAATTATTGTCACAAACATACAATAATGTACATGTATACTTTCATTCCTTTAAATTCGTGTAGTTACCTGTAAATCTGAGCTATCTATACATAAATGCTATGGACACAGGATTCTCCTAATTTTCTTATATTAGAATAACAATAAACTATAGCAAGTAAAATGTGTTACACTTTTATTAGAATGGTTATGTTCATCCTTTCTACATTCCTTCAAGTCACATTGAGAAGTATACATTCTGTTGGATGGGCTAAGTTGTAATAACACCCCATAACTTCTTATAAAAGTGATTAACATATAAATTTTGATGGGGTATATATATGGAAAACACATACATATATACTACTGTTCCCATTTAGGGTTCTAGAATTCATATATGTGCTTTTCTATGCCCCATTGCGTGAATCTTCATGTGTATATATTACTTCTAGATGCATGCATGCATGCAATTTTTATTATGATTTTTATATAATTCATTATGTTTTCTTCTTCACGTTTTCTTGTAGGCACTTCTGGTTTCAGGAGCTAGTGATGGATTACTTGTAGTTTGGAGTGCAGATCATAGTCAGGAGTCAAGAGAACTTGTACCCAAGCTAAGCTTAAAGGTAGCTATTCCATGGTTTGGCATCTTCCTATTGTTCTTTCAACCTTTTTACATGGTAATTGGTGAATATTATGTTCTGTAAAAGGTAATTCAGTTATTAATTGTCCATTGTGTTTGCTTGATGAATATAGTTGGCCTTAATTGGTTACAATTTGAGATGAATGGGCACTTAACATGACACCTAAGGCTAATTGTCTAACTGGTACTTGTGTTCTAGTCCTGTAATTTTTTTTTGTGCTACATGTGTAAACCCAATTTCTGTCATGTGTCTGTAGGGTCTGCCACACTACAGGAATGTTAACAATAGTGAATTCTATCTCAGTTATAGTTTGATGTATAGTTTTTTGGTGCTATCGAACACAGAGAGTTTTGAAAATTTGTGTGTATTCTAGAGAAAGAAGTACAGGATAGCTGCAATTCTTAAGAAAAATAAAACTATTAAAAACCTATGAACTAACCTAGGAAGTTTACAATTTATAGTTGCAATATTCGCATAAATACAATAAATCAACCATAATTATGGGATACAATTAAGGACAACCTAATATTTTTCAAGACTCCCCTCAATCTGATTCGAAGATGTTGAGCATTCCCAACTTATCTACAATAAAATCAAATTGCTCTCAGTGAAGCCTCTTTGTTAATATGCCAGCCAACTGTTGCTTAGCTGAAATGAAAGGCACGCAAGCGACACCTCCTTCCAACTTTTCTTTAATAAAATGGCGATCCATCTCTATGAGCTAACCTAGGAAAATTTCAGTTTACAGCTGCAATATTCACATAATACAATATATCAGCCATAATTATAAGACATAATTAAAGTACAGCTTAAAATTTTCTCAGTATTTAATTTGTCTACCCATCTCCCTTCTCTTCTACCAGAATTTATGTAAAGAAATTGGCTTTGTTGGGTCTGACACTTACCTAAGTTGTCAAACATGTTGATTTTAGGAGAACACAAATGGAATACCAATGTTCTGTTAAAAAAAGAAGAAGTGGAATATCAATGCTCCTTCTTGAAGTGTATTTGCATCAAAAGAAAAATAATAACTTGTAAAATGAATTTATTTATTACTTAGGCCCACATATGCACGTTTCCTAATAAAGTATTGTAGCTTTTATTTTATTTTCCTTTATGCATAAAACCTAGGAGCTTATGCATCCACATTTTCTTTGGTTCTATAAGTCAAGTATGACTGTCAGATCTTTGCATTGAACTAGCAATACTGATGAATTCTTTTAATTTGTAAAATTATTCATATATATTTAGGCACATGATGGTGGCGTTGTTGCTGCTGAACTTTCTAGAGTGATTGGAGGTGCTCCACAGCTTATAACAATTGGTGCAGATAAGACATTAGCTATATGGGATACAATTTCCTTTAAGGTTTTCTTCTGTTTTTGCAGAGAGTGTAGATTTTTACGGAAAGTATTTAACTAATATGTTATGAAGCCTTGGTGTGTGTTTCTATTCTTTTTCTTAATATTGTCTCTTTTTTTGGGTCAGGAACTGCGACGTATTAAACCTGTTTCAAAAATGGCTTGTCACAGTGTAGCATCATGGTGTCACCCTCGAGCTCCAAGCCTTGATATTTTAACTTGTGTTAAAGATTCCCATATATGGTATGCACACCCTTTTTGTTTAGTAATCCACATTAAAATTTCTGTGAACTTGGTTATTGCTTTATGATTTTTAATTGTGAATTTATGAAAAGAGGATATGGGTAGCTGATCCACTAGCTTTGGGTATGTTTGGTTTGAGTTTGGAAAACTTTCTTCTGTTTAGAAACAAGCCAACCATACACTATTTCTTGGTCTTAAAACCAATTGTTTAAAACCCTAAAATTAGTGGGACCCACGATATTTTCTTAATCTCACCTATTCTTTTCAATTTTATTCTCTTTCTTTCTCTTCTCGAAATATGTAATCATTTTTCTTTCCTTATATATATATATGTATATATTTTAGCACGTTTAGAAACTCTTCAAAATTCTATACCAAACATATTTTCCAATTTTAGAAATCATCATTGAACATTTTAATTTTTTAAATAATTGAACCATGTGAGAACCATTTTTTGAGTAACTATGCCACCCGTTTTCTTTTATTTACTGCCCCCCTTATTTATTTTGGAAGGATATAAAATAATTATTTGAATCTTCAGGACTATCGAACACCCCACTTACTCAGCTCTAACGAGGCCGTTGTGTGAACTTTCCTCTCTACTCCCTCCACATGTAGTCGCACCTAACAAGAAAATTAGGGTAAGTAATATATAAACATAGATAGTATATATATATATATATATATTGAGATTTTACTTGTATAATCTTAATTGAAGGTTAATTTTTTAGGTTTCATCGTGCAGCCATCTTGTAGATTTATATATCCTTTTGATTATTTGCTAAGTATCAAGACTACAATGGAACCAATTTTCATTTATAAAATTTGACCAATTAACCATTTTTAGTCTTTTTTTTTTAATTGTGCCATGGTAACCAATGAAACTAGTGGTTACAAACTACATCTTATTGCGTCAAAGAATATGAAGGATGACTAATCTGTCTAAATTGAGCATTTAATGCCTGTTCTTTTATTCATGTTAGGGATGATTAACAGCTTCAAAAAGCATGTATGGTTTGTTACATTTTCTAATTTGATTGCTATTCTTAATTTGAGAGGGAGAGAGACAATATGCACTTTCAAGTGATGAGCAAGAGGGGAGAGAGGAAGGAAGAGAAGTGTATTGTCTAACAACTGTATTGGACAATACTGAATGCTCCAAAGAAGTTTTTTGTGAACAGATACTAAGTTAGGGAGTGGGGATATTCAAATGTATAGTTTTTCCCAAAATTTAAATATAACAGAGATATACAGACCTTAAATAGCCATATATTTAATTTTAGTGGTTGTAATGACTAATAAACCTCTTTTTCTGCATTTAATGAAATGTGACTTCAATACTTAATTAAAGTATGGTTTCTTTATTTGTTAAAAGTTTGCATTTTTTTCAATATATCAATTTTACTCTTATGTTGTCTCACAGGTTTATTGTATGGTAGCTCATTCTTTACAACCTCACCTTGTTGCTACTGGAACCAACGTTGGTGTTATTATCTGTGAGTTTGACCCTAGATCTCTTCCAGCTGTTGCTGCCTTACCAACACCATCAGGAAGTCGAGAGCATTCAGCTGTTTTTGTGGTTGAAAGGGAACTAAAGCTACTGAACTTTCAGTTATCACAGACATCAAATCCTTCTCTTGGAAACAATGGCTCCTTATCAGAAACAGGAAGGCTTCGAGGAGACACACTTGAACAATTACATGTTAAGCAGATGAAAAAGCACATTAGTACACCTGTTCCACATGATTCATATTCAGTTCTATCTGTAAGCAGTTCGGGAAAGTAAGTTACTTCTAATGCTACATGTTGGTTTTCTAATTTTGTCAATATAGAGCTGCATATGTGATTGTTGAACTACTATGCAACGTGTAGCTGTGTTATGTTATTTAGTATTTCATCTTTGGTTTAACACATTCAAATGTATGTGAAGCAGCATTTGTTGTTTAATATTTATTCGTAGTAGTCTTGTTTGCAATTTCCATGTTTTCTTCTAACCCTTTTCTCTAATATGTTGTGTCTAAAAGTTACCTGGTTGAACTGCTCTAGCATTGCAGATTTTGTTTTTAATCTATTGAGATGCAGAGCTAGAGTACTCACATTTAATGTAATTACTTTCTATAAATGATCAAATTGCAGGTATCTTGCAATTGTGTGGCCTGATATACCTTACTTCTCGGTCTACAAGGTTAGTGACTGGTCCATTGTTGATTCAGGCAGTGCAAGGCTTCTTGCTTGGGATACATGCCGTGATAGGTTTGCCATATTGGAATCTGCATTACCTGTTAGAATTCCTGTAATTCCTAAGGGTGGTTCATCAAGAAAAGCAAAAGAAGCTGCTGCTGCTGCAGCACAAGCTGCAGCGGCAGCTGCTTCTGCTGCTTCTGCAGCCAATGTTCAAGTTCGTATCCTTCTGGATGATGGGACATCAAATATATTCACAACGTCAATTGGTGGCCGCACTGATCCAGTAAGTGTTTCTTCACAAAGTCTAGTTTTGTTTTAATTATGATTTGTGAATATTTATTTCTCGGCTCTATGTTATGCAGATCTTAAAATATAAATTCAATCATCATAAAATCGTTCCTGCACTTAAAACAAATGCTTTATGTTGGTAAAACTTTTTAGGATGCTCAATAATTTTGGCTTCTTCATTGTTAGAATAGTGAGCTACTGAATGTCAACTTTTGTTTTTTGCTATTGTTCTTTTTAATATATATATTATTGTAATTCTAGTGAATGGTGATCAAAAGAATTAGAACTAAGATCCGTAACAAAACTTTTTTCTTTTTTTCTCTCTTCATTGGCTAGTAATGGCTCCCCTTTTAATTATTTTGTGACTTGGTTGATCAAATAATTTATTAATTAAATTACAGGATTTAGCTTGAAGTGTGGCTTGTGTGATTGGGGAATGTTTAATGGAATATCTTGGTTTTTTTATGGGAGAAAAATCCTTTTCAAGTCTGGATTTTGGCATCAGTGCCATCAAAGACAAGTAAACAACTTGATGGATGGAAAAGAGCTTCCTTCATGTAGGAAAAGAATTACTTTGGTTGAATTTATATTCTCAAGCATCCCAATTATAGTGCACCAATGAGGATGTGTATAACTTTAGATGAGAAATTTTTAGTCGGAAGTAGTAGAGAAGGATTCAAATCGCAGTAATTTATTGGGAAGTGATATCAAGAGTTAAACAAAATGAGGGTTGGGGGTGGTAACTTTAAAAAATGGTATCTTGCTGAGGATCAAGAAAGGATACTCCCATTGGGTGACAGAAAGTTATATTTATTTAGAGAGTTCACTTTTATATTAGTACAAAGTTATTCAATCTGATTCATGGAGTTAACAGTGAAGCTGAACAACTCCCATTGGGTGATAGAAAGCTTGAAATAGGTGGCCTCTCAATGTGTGACTTTGTGTAAACACTCGGATATGCAAATATATATAAAGAAAGAAAAAAAATGGAAAAGAAAAACCTTAGCATTTGAAGAACATCTCTCCAGCTACTTTCATACGGTGCATATAAATCCTATTACCCAACCCTTGAAATGTTAAGATCTAGGAAGTTGGTAAACATTGTATAATATATTGAGCATATCTCTTGTCCACTGTAATTATGGCATATAATATGTGTAATTCATTGCAAGTTTCCACTCTGAAAATGACCTTTTGTAGGTTATTGGCTTGCATGGGGTGCTTTACTTGGTGTTACCTACGAACATCGCTAAGAATTAGTCCTGTTGCTGCAACAGCTATTTCAACAATTCAATCTATGCCTTTATCTGGATTTGGAAGCAGTGGCATTTCCTTTTGCTACGTACGATGATGGATTTTCTAATAAATCTCCTACAGAGGCTGCACCACTGAACTTTCAACTGTACAGGTAGGAATTAGACATCCTTTTTAATTGAATTTTGTACTTTAGTTGTTTCATTTTATGGTACTCATGTACAGCCAAACATATTGATTGTGTATCTTTTCTGTTTATAATTTGATTAAGTAATTTAATGGAAATAGGATTTTTACTGTTGGTTATATGTATGTGGCTAGATAGGTGTATATGGAAATTGATTAGGATGTGTATGCTCCTACTGATTATTGAGGATGTTTGAACTTGTGGACTAGTAACTTCTTGCAATGTATTATTCGTAGCAGCCAGATTCTTAGTAATGCTGCCTAATTGTGAACATTTCTCCTTAACCACTCTTTGCATATTTTGATTACTCTAGTATGCTTAATCCATATCTTGCATTAAAAGTGCTACTCTATTTAAGTGATGGAAAGGATCTTTATAGGTTGTAACAACTTTCTTGGTTGTCTAATTATGCAGTTGGGAAACTTCTCAACCCATTGGTAGTCTTCTTCCACAACCAGAATGGACAGCATGGGATGAAACTGTTGAGTATTGTGCTTTTGCATATCAAAAATATATTGTCATATCTTCTTTGCGGCCCCAATATAGATACTTGGGTGATGTTGCGATTCCCTATGCTACTGGTGGAGTTTGGCATCGACGACAGCTATTTATTGCTACACCTACAACAATTGAGTAAGATTTTGTAATTGGTCTAAAAATTATAAGTCCTGCCAACTGTTTTTTTGTTTATGTTTCGTGTATTTCTTTTCTGTTCTTTACTTCTTTTCCCCTTATATTTTGTTTCAATTCGAAGTTCATTTTGAACCTTATTTTTAATGTTTTATTTTGCTTGGATTTGTGACTTAGTGTTTCATGAGTAACCTGATTGGGATTCTATGTCAGGGACCAATGTTATTTACAAATTGTTTTGGCATTGGTAGTCACTTAACCTTAGCTAAGACTCGTGTTTCAATAACGTTGTTTTGAAATATCATTCATTGCATGTAAATTGTTTTGGCTTGGCATACAATTAAGTTGGAGAAAAGTGATATTTTGTGGTATGTTTAGTTTCATACGGATGTTTCAGGATGCTGACCAATTTTATTTACAGATTGTTACTTATGCTATTTTGTGATGGCTCATGTGTTCAATGTTTCAGACAGGAAACTGCATGTTGTACTAAGGCAACACTTTAGATGGTTTGCACACTCTTGTTGAGTTCTTGGGTTTTTTCAATGTTCCATGCCCTCATTTCATATGGACTTGGTTCTAAAAATCTTCTTGCTCTCAAGTTGACAAAATGAAATAATATTAAGCTGTTAAATGTATTTCTCTCTGCATTTTTTTGGCTGCCATAACAATGATTACCATTACTGAGACATTAAGAATGAAACTTTCCAAGTTATATAGCTAAAACAAAAATATAAGTTTTAACCTCAAATTTGTGAGAGAGGACCAGTTTATTGAATAACTCAGAGGTTGTATGGTAACATTTTGGTTTTTGGTTTTTGGTTTTTTCTTAAAGCTTTTACTTGAACCGTGTAATATTACGTTTTTGTTCAAATCATAAATAGGCTTCTCACCTGGCTAGAGGCTTGAAGAAAAAACAGAAAATGCTAGATTGAAAAGTACTTTAAGGCTGTTTTTAAAAGCAGGCCCATGTTGACAAACATTTCTTTTTACATTTTTGAGCTATTATATTGTTCATATGATTATTCAAAATCATTCTGTTCTTAATAAACAAAAACAAAAACAAAAATATAATTATTACCAAAGAAAGTCTCAAGTGTTTGAAATGCATGTAACGAGTCAAAGGATACATTGTTAAACATAAGAACTGTAAGTAATAACCCATAAGATGTGCAAACAAGCTCACAGCTTTACAAAGAGATCTTTTCCTTTTTTTTATCTACCAACTTTCTAACAGGGTTGGAGACTGGATGGATTGAAGACAGGGATATTGGGAAAGCTGGGGATGTGGGGTAGATAGGATTTACAGGCCTTACGTTCAGTTTGAAGATGTAATCATGTTTTTTATGCTGGTAGAAGAGTATGGTGGGGAAACGAATTGCAGACATTTATTTCAAAAATGAAACTGCAGTTGAGTGGACATGGCATATGATGATAGCAGTAAAATCATGTTAATAGCAGAATTTACTATAATTAGTACCTGCATATCTTGAGAAAGAATGGAGGAACATGCAAGGAGATATGAATTATCGGATGTGTTGTGAACCTCTCAAGGGTGAAATTTTACAGGAGGTGTTTGAAGGCAGATTAGAAACCTGCCATGATCACTTTCACTAAACTTTTAGGGTTTGAAAGCATGTGGACAAAGGCTTGTGATTGTAGGAATTTAGACATTGTAAGTTGATTATTGTTGAAAAATTTAATGTTTGATGTTATGAAGTAGAAGGAAACAATGAACTTGGAGAGTATTTAAAATACTATCTATCTATATTAATTTCTAGAAAATTTGTCATACCTATAAACACAAAAGTTTCTTGTCAAGTGTGCAGTTAATTCACGAACTATTTTAACTATAGACTCATCCTGACTTGCCTTTAAGACTGTCTTCACTGTTTGATATTACAAGTGTACTCCACTAAAGACATTACAAATACATGAGATACCCGAATTCTTTCTCCAGTGCAGCATCGTTTTCCTTGACAGTAGATAACTCAAATTCCAATCTAAGTGGAACATGGACAAAACCTTCCTTTTGTCTTTTGCAAGTAACTATTATGAGTGTTTTTTCTCCCCATCCCCATTACAGTTGATGTTTGATGCTTTTCAAAAGAATTTGAAATGCTAGAAACACTAAAGTACTTGTAATTCTGATAATATCAGTGGTTAATAAGAATTTGTTTGGAACTCAATTAGGAACACATTATATTTTTCTTTCTTCTCCATGTGCCTTGTCATGCATCCCTTATAACCTCTTGTTGTAGCAAATAAGAGCCAACTTGTGATTTGTAAATTGGATTGCTTTCAAAGGAATTGAATGATGTACTAATACTTTTTTTCTACCTCTAATGTTGCATTCTCCAGATGTGTTTTTGTGGATGCTGGAGTTCAACCTATTGATATTGAGACCAAAAAGATGAAAGAGGAGATGAAACTGAAAGAGGCACAAGCAAGAGCTGTTGCTCAGCATGGTGAGTTAGCATTAATCTCAGTAGAAGGCCCCCTAACTGCTGCTCAAGAAAGGATAGCATTCAGGCCCCCGATGTTACAGGTAACCCAAGTCCTTATTTATGTGTTTCTTTTAGCTTCCTCAGAGTCGTTACCTTTTAGTTGTAAGTTTCTTATCCAAAGCATTAGCTGATATCAGATTTTTTAGAAGTTGCTGTGCGTATTTAAATATGATTTTGGTTTATGTTAAATTGTTGAGATGCTAAAGTCTAAACATACTTGAGTTGAAATAGCAGACTTAAGGCTTCTCAGCGTTTGAAAAATGTTAACTTTTATACTATGTCTAAGATATATTCCCTTGGTAATTTGTTATACCAGATGGAACCTTTTACCATATCATTTGAGTTTTTCATTTGTGATGTTTGAGTAGTAATCCAAGTAATATTCTAAAGTGTTGATATCTATCAGCATTGTGGTATTGAAATGTCAACAAATTGAATATACTTGTATTTATCTAGTTGTGTAACATAAAAGTTTCAATTGACGACCATATGTTTTCAAACTATATAGTAAGAACAATTAATGAAAAGTTTCAATTGAGACCCTATATTTTCAAACTATATATTATGAACAATTACAAGTATGGAGAATAACAAAGCTAGTGGATAAAGACTGACGAACTTACAACTGACTGTAAATTAGCTGGTGCTAAATTAAATAACCCATATAAATATTACTAATATACACAATATAAATAACCCATCTCTTCTTCACATCCAAAAGTAAAAGAACATCTTCCACTTGCACTGTTGGTTGGCGCTTAGTGGAACACAGTTCATTTAAAAAATTAAAAATTTAAAAATAATAATAATAATAATAATTATTGTTAGCTTCTCTATTAAGCATAGGTGTCTCAGATTTCTTTCTTGTTTGAAGGATGGAAGAAACAGAGACCAGTATTTGTTCATTCTGTTCACCTTTGGCTTTGGATGCCACCTACAAAGACAGATGAACAAAAATAGAATAGGTCAACCCCATGTGATAGGGTTATCCTCATCACCCTGTTTACAGAAGCTATGGTGGTAATTGTTGGGGTTTCAAGCTTAGATTCTATGCTTTGCAATTTGGGTAGCAAGGATGGTCAGGCACCTGCCTCATAGGCATCAATAAAAGCCATGCCATGTGTTGAGATAGGTGAAAAGGGTATTCTTAGAGTTTGAGATTGCAAACAGAGAGTTCGGGGCTATGGTGTGGAGGAAGTGGTTGGGGATTCATGGACCTGTTTTATGTCCAGATGATGTAAAAAATGCATGTACACACATATGTTTGTGTGTCTCTGTGAAAAGTATTTAAGTTGAGTGAATATGAGAAATTTTTTATTGGATATGTAAAAGACCATGAACTTGAACCTTTAGCAGCCCTGAGCTTTCAAAATGCAACAATCAATTTTTCATTCCATTTACTATTTAGCCCTTAGAATATTGTTAGTCTGATTTTCTTCAACTCTTGTTTATGTATCATTAATTGTTTTATTTAAATCTTGTTAGGTTTCCATCAGTCTTAAAAGCTTAGGGCCTATTTGATATTGTTTTGGTTTTGGTTTTAGTTTTGTCTTTGCTATTGTGTGTAATTTGCTTAGTTTAAAGGTTAACAATGTTAATTATAGTTGGTTAGTATTGGTTAGTCTTCTCATCTTACTATAAATATGAAGGAAAAAGAAAAACAGAAACACCAATTGAAAATGTTTTCAATTTGCTCTCTCTATTTTTTCCCCCCTTCACGTTTGTAGTTAATTAAGAGTTCCAAAATAATATTAAGAAACTCTTTAACTTTAGCTAACCTTTTAACTGAGCATACTGATGGCTCAAGAGAAAAACTAAAGCCAAATACAAAAACGTTACCTAACAGGGGTTAAATTGATAGGATGTGGGTCCATTTAGCTAACATGATCAATGAAACCCAGAATAAAGAAAAAAGAAAATGCTGAAGTACTTAACCTCTCCAAGGGAAAAAAAAAAAATTGGGCTTGTACACGTACAACACAGTAAATTATTAATCACGAGTGCTTAGACAGTTAGACTTGGATACTATGTTAAGTTATCAATAGTCTAAAAATCTTAAGCTAGTAGAAAGTGATCCCAACCATGTTGATCAGGCTGATCAACAAATCTACTTTTACAGATACCCTTTATGCTAAATTGATAGGATGTGGGTCCATTTATGTATTTCAAGCTAACATGATCAATGAAAACCCAGAATAAAGAAAAAAAGAAAATGCTGAAGTACTTAACCTCTCCAAGGGAAAAAAAAAATTGGGCTTTTACATGTACAACACTATAAATTAACAAAAACTGTAATTAGCAGAAAATAATCACGAGTACTTAAGACAGTTAGACTTGGATACTATGTTAAGTGATCAATGGTCTAAAAATCTTAAGCTAGTAGAAAGTGATCCCAATCATGTTGATCAGGCTAATCAACAAATCTATTTTTACAGATACCCTTTATGTTAGAGGGCACTGAAAACGTCAATATACAAAATGTTAAGTTTACTTAACCTCTTAAAATAGGAATAACATTGAGCCATACTTTAACTTTTTATGTTAATTTTGCGTCATATATCAATCTTTTGATAAACTGTCTTTTCGCTTACTTTATTCTCTAATTCTATTTCTCTTTTCAGGTAGTCCGTTTAGCTTCATTTCAGCATGCTCCTTCTGTACCACCTTTCTTGACATTGCCAAAACATGCTGGTGGTGGAGATGATTCAATGATGCAAAAGAGATGGAAGAAAGAAAGGCCAATGAGGTAGCTGTTGGTGGAGGAGGGGTGTCTGTGGCAGTTACTCGTTTTCCAACAGAGCAGAAACGACCTGTGGGACCTCTGGTTGTGGTTGGCGTCAGAGATGGTGTTCTTTGGCTAATAGATAGGTAACTAACCTCCATTGTTGTTTTAAGGATCAAGCTATAGTCCTGTTAGTTAATGATGTCCAAAACATCCGCTTATATAAGCCTTACTTTTAGCTATAGGATGTGAAGCATTACTTTCTTTATACCTCTCTATATCATTTTCTCCATTCATCTTCTAATATGAAAGCACTAGTGTTGTTTGTGGTCTGATGCGGTCTCTCTTTATATGTGATATCTGAAATTGAATTATTCTTTTTGTTTTAACATTGTCTATTTCATTTTATGTGAGAACGTATATTTTACATAAATCTAATGCAACTTTTATAATTTTATGAATTTGTTAAATATTTGCTAATCAAGCAAAGAAGCCCAATGGAACTTTCTAGAATAAATGTTTTTGGTTTCATAGATTCTTGAATGCTTGATTATCTAACTAACTCCCATTGATTCCGAGTCACATACTTCCAGAACCACTGACTTAATGTTCCATGGATGCATAAATTCTCATATGCCTGTGAATTCCTCATTTGTATATAAGAGTGAAATCACTAATTATATGATGAGTGATATCAAATGAGTGAAATCACTCATTTGATGTAGTTATAATAGTTGTATACAACATTTTATCATTATCATAATGTTTCATTATGACGTGGCCCCAAGTTTTTGGTTATTGTCAGACATGACCTCAAGGATAATTGTTGAATGGGGGTGTCTTGTTACCAATAACAATGGGATAAAAAATTAGTTGACTTCTTTGTTCTGGATGACATGTTTTTTTAGATATTAATTCTTATATGCTTATGAACTTAGATTATTTTAATCTATTTATTTTATGTTACCCTCATCCCCTGATAACACAAGAATATCTAGATGGAATGGGGGATTGCTGGTAGATGTGGATCTTTATTGCTACCTTATAATTTTTTGGGTTTTCAGCCTGTCATGAAATAGTATGAGGTGATCTATTTACATTTTCATTTAATGTGGGCTCTATAAAATGCCATAATGATTCCAAGTCTGTTCTCAATAAATAATAATTGCAAGTGTTCCCTGATATTTGTTAACACCCAAATTTTCCGTTGCAGGTACATGTGTGCCCATGCGCTGTCCCTAAGCCATCCTGGTATTCGTTGTAGATGTCTTGCTGCTTATGGAGATGCTGTTAGTGCAGTCAAATGGTACCAACCCTTTGTCGATATTGTTCTACAGAATCAAATAACTATTCTTTTAAGCCACATTATATATATATATATATTTTTTTCCAGGGCAAGTAGACTTGATAGAGAACATCATGATGATCTAGCACAATTTATGCTTGGGATGGGTTATGCTACTGAAGCACTTCATTTGCCTGGGATATCTAAAAGGTATATATAAATAATTTAAGCCCTAATACTATTCAATGCTATTGCTGCTTTTTATCATCTCTTCCGTTTCATCTTTTGAGGGGCTTCTTTTTCTTTCTATTAATCGCATCTAACCACCATAGATAAGTACTAAATTTTTTTAATGAAAAACCTTAACCATGAGTAAGGGCCCAGTTGATAATGCTCATGCTTATGCTTTTGGTTTTCTATTTTTATTTTTTTCTTTAAGTTTTTGCCTTAATTGTGTAGTTTCAAATGGTAATTAAGCTTCTCAACTAACTACAAGGCTTCTCAAATAACCAGAATCATAGAGGAGACAAAACAAAAAACAGAAAACTAAAAGCATAAATGTCCTCAGGCGAGCTGTAAAGTTGTCACCATTATTGGTTGATTTTAGATTCTTGGCTCCATTTCTCATAGCTTGCATCTGTGTTAGTCACTTGCCTGTCCTTATAATGATAGCATGAAGCTCATCTACTATTTACCAAAAAAACATGAAGCTCATCTACTTACAAGTTGGCTATGCATGCGGCAAAACCATTTGGATGTTCTTGCATTGATTACATATTTGCTATTCTATTGCTGTTAGGTTGGAGTTTGATCTAGCCATGCAGAGCAATGATTTGAAAAGAGCTCTTCAGTGCCTTCTTACCATGAGCAACAGCAGAGACTTGGGGCAGGATAACCCTGGGCTTGATTTGAATGACATTCTCAATTTAGCAGCTAAAAAGGAAAATATGGTGGAAGCTGTACAAGGAATAGTCAAGTTCGCAAAAGAGTTTTTAGATCTTATTGATGCGGCAGGCGCTACTGGACAAGCTGAAATTGCTCGTGAAGCTCTTAAGAGGTTAGCTGCCGCAGGTTCTATAAAAGGAACTTTACGAGGTCATGAGTTGAGAGGACTAGCTTTGCGCCTTGCAAATCATGGAGAGCTGACACGGCTTAGTGTAAGCTGTCAAATTTCTTTTGTGTACTAGTTTCTCTGAGCTGCTTGCTTGTGCTTAAAACTTTATATTAAATATGATCAGTTAAACTAGTCTGTTTCTGTTGCAAACTAGTTGCTGAATTGTTTGATTCATTGTAAGAAATTAATAGTGATATATATATCTGTATTGTGGTAAATTATTGTGTCATATTATATGCAAAGTAACTGTAGTTTATTTTTATTGTTTGTTTAGTGGTTCAGAAATTACTCCTTTTTTCAACTAAAATCAATTTCATACCCTAAAAAGAAGCTCCTATCACTGCAGGGTTTAGTGAACAATTTGATCTCGATTGGTTTGGGACGTGAAGCAGCATTTTCAGCTGCAGTTTTGGGAGACAATGCTCTTATGGAGAAGGCTTGGCAGGATACTGGGATGCTTGCCGAGGCTGTGCTTCATGCCCATGTATGACATATTTTGTTCATACATCGTATATTTGATCCTGTTTTGGTTAGTTTTGATTGTTTAGTCTAATCTCCTTGTGCATATCTTCAGGCCCATGGACGACCAACAATGAGAAACTTGGTTCAGGCTTGGAACAAAATGCTACAGAAGGAGGTCGAGCACACACCATTGGAAAAGATGGATGCTGCAGCTGCATTTTTTGCTTCCCTTGAGGAACCGAAGCTTACAAGCCTTGCAGAAGCAGGCAAGAAACCACCAATAGAGATTCTACCCCCAGGAATGCCATCTCTTACTGGTCCTATTTCAGTTAAAAAGCCACCTGCTTCAGCTACGCAGAACTCAGTGCAACAATCTGACAAGCCGATGCTATTAGAAGCACCTCCTGCCACCACAGCAACACCAACAAATGCACCTCCCACTACCACAGAGACACCAACAGCAACTAATGCACCTGAAACTACTACGAGTGTGCAACCCCAACCAGAATCTGGCGAACCCACTCCAGTCAATGAACCTACTGTCTCATCATCAGAGAGTAATGAGGATCAAATTGCTCCAGGAGAAAGTGCCCGGGAAACTTCTACAATTAATGAGGCAACATCAGAGGTAAGTAACGTTTTGACACCAGAGGCAAGTAACGCCACAACGTCAGAGACAAGCAGTGTGGCAACATCTGAGGCTTCACCCCAGGTGCCAGAGATTCCAAGTACAGTGGCAACAGGTCACTCGCCTGCTTGAACTAGAAGCCCTACCAATTTATTGTGGTCAGACCAATAGCAGAATTTGTTGTAGCGATTCAAACTTGTCTATAGTTCTGAGGGTTAGATATATCGTGGCTCTTGTGCTTCGTTATTCATTTATATGTTGTATATTGTTTTTTTTTACCCCCCCTTTATTTCTGTTGGCGTATTTTCTTGGTTTTTATTATTTTGTTCATATTTTAAATTTTTTTTTATATTTTAATGTTATGGTTTAAACTAATTTAGCCTGATCAGGAGAATGACTACATGGGTGTTCTTCGCTTGTTAGAAACATTTTCGGCCTTTTGCAAGGGAGGCCTTTTCAAAGGTCGAAGAAAAATTACGAGAAGTACAACTTTTAAATTTTACGTGGAAACCACTGACCTGCAGCCATATGGCAGTGTGGGACCCACGATTTGGCATGTTTTGCAGCTTCTTAATGGAGATGTTCAAATTGTACAATTTGTGCTGCATGGCATTGCCTAGGTATTTGAATGTGGTACTACAAATCCAAAATAATGATTCCTTTGTAAGGTTTAGAATTTGTAGTTCTTCAGAGGTGCTCTCAACCCAATTAGACTACATTAAAAGACAGTTACGTCTGACTATAAAAAGCTTTTGAACGGAGAGTTGTTTTTTTGTCTTTTATTAATGATGTGCTAACAAATAAAAAAAAAAAGGTTTGTTGGTCAATGCAAATAAGCACATGCTTAGCTAAAGAATGAGCCATCAGTTTGTTAGATATAGCATTATTAGAATTTTGACTCAAATACAATTATGGATTTTTAAAGTTTATAAAATTTTAAAACATCTTTATATTTTTTATTTTATTTCAAATATAGTTTTAAACTCATTTTACAATCAATTATTCTACTTTTAACTATTTTTTTGTTATAAAGTTGGAAGTTGTATATTTAATAGATTTAAGGGAAAGTAAAAAATACCTTGAATTTTCACCTAGTTTCAAATGACCATCTCGACCCCTTAAAAAAAAAAAAGACTGTTCCCAGGTCAAATAGTTGTTAGTTAAATCTTTTAATTTTATTTTCCTCAGTTAAATCCTTTAAATTTATTCTCAAAAAAAAAAAACTATATTTCATTAAAATTGACATGAGAGTGGCGTCATATTAAAAATATTATTTTTCATTTAAAAATGCTATTGAAATGTTCGTCGCGTCTTGCCTTCAACGGTATATTTGCAACTTCATGTGCTTACAGTTTACATGGAGGCAGACAAGGCAACTGGGTTAAATGATATTTAACTTTTTTGGGTGATAAAATCAGAGGCAAGTAACAAACAAGATAAGATTTTTTTGGGGTCAACTGTATCAACTACAAAAGTCAAGGGTGTAAAAATTGGAGAATTTGTGACGTGCAGGACTTATCACATCTGATATGACTTGATTGCGATTCATATTTAGTACTCATAATTCGTCAGCATGACGTAATAAACACGCTATTACATTCATATCAACAAAAATATAATTGAAATCTGCCAACTCTTTGCAAAAAATGTAATTGAAATATAATGTACTTGAGATCTGTTCTCTTTTATCAATTTTATTGTCATAATTTTGATACGTCATTAAAAAAAAAAAAAAACCAGTGACACAAAGTGTTTTTTTTTATGAATAAAAAATGATCGCGATGTGGATCTCATCAATTCAGAATTTTATTAGTAGATAAAACTTTTTCTTTTTTTAACTTTTACCTTGTAGGAGTCTGAAGCGTAGCTTAGCCCAATAAATTCCCATGGATAATAAGGATGAGTACACCTGAAACAATAACAAAGCTTACCAAAACTGAACCACAACTTTCACAAGTGAGTGTGATAGATCTCATCATCATATTAGTGAGTAGAGCTTTCTTACTTTTTTAATTTTACAAAGTAAAAGTTTAAAGCGGTAACTTCGGACTCCTAACAAATCCCCCACTGACGATTCAACGAACACCAAATTCAATCACAACTCTCACAAACTAATATGATGGAACGATTTCTCTGCTAGACCACGACATAAAGTGTTGGTTGATCAACATGTGACTCACAAAATTATAATACTTGGATAGGAAAAAAGAACAGCAGATTTGAAGCAGAAAATCTTATTTAATTTTGCAAATTTTAATTTGATCATTTAAATGTGCTTTAATAAATAGAGATTGATTTTACTTTAATCCATGATTATTAAATCGGTCATAGCTCAGGCAAAGTATGGACTCGAGATATTTTAAAAAATTCGACAATTTGCGATTTGAAATAGGGATCACATCCTCAATTTTCGATTAACTACAAATTATTATAAATAATTAATTGCAAAAGTAAAGATAAAAACTATTATAATAAACATTATTAACAATTAATTGATGTAAATGGTGGCTTTGTGAAACATAAAAACTAAATTGCCCAAATACGGGTGTCTAATCGTACTTAATTGAAAATAGAAGTGGTTTAAGTGTAATTATCTGTTTGGAATTTAGGATTTTATGTCACATGCCTATGGGAGAAGACTTTTGTTAAATAAAGAAAGCTCACATGCCTCTCTGAGAGACCTTAAATATGAGGTGGGGTCCACATTTAGGTCCAAATTTTCCTCTTTATAGTTAGTTCCATGAACACTTGGTTAGCTCCTACTCTGTCCAAATTTTCCTCTTTATAGTTAGTTCCATGAACACTTGGTTAGCTCCTACTCTGTTCACAATCAGAAGATTTGTAAGCAATAAATACAACCATTTCATCAAGTCTTTTATGTTCTTTAACAATCCGTGTCCTCTGTAAGAGGCCAACACATCTACCTGTTAGGTTGCTTCCTACAACTCTAGCCATCCAACTTGTGTAGATACATACATATATATCACTTGCAATCTAACTTGATAAATTTCTGTAACCTAGCAATCTCAATATGTACGCATGCTTTTTCACTTGGTAGTATTACATATCAAGAGGATCCAAAAGCACATTACATGAACCATCACAGAACTGCAAAACCTGCAATATTCAATATTCCATCTATTTTTCCAAAGCAAATCCATAATAAGCAAGTTGAAAAAACAGTCCCAGATAACTTTGAAAACCCATGTTTGAATCATACTTCGAATAAAAGTATTAAAATTCTACACTTTGAATTGGTAGGAATGCAACATATAAAGCATTCTCTTCAACCAATGATTTCAAATTACTGATTCATAAAATTATAATAATAAAATCAAACATCAGGTATCTAAGTAATAACATACCAGCAGCAGCTAAGACTTAAGCCAACCAAATGTCCCTTTCCTAAGAAAATGTGACAACCAATCTGAATTCATATCTTACCATTATATGACGGTAAAGAAACTATATACATGGTAAATTTATGCTACTCTTAAATATATGTCAAACCTAACCTAAAAAGTTTACAAAATTTATAATTTATCAGTGACCAGCACAACAAAGACCAATTCCACCTCCTCTTGAAAAGTTTGTCTTTATCCTTCTAATCTGTATCTTCATCCAACTCTTTCCATACAACAATAAAGCCAACTAATTTAAGATAATGGCGTACCTTGGTTAAATAGTCCAGCCATAGCAAAACAAAACCCTAAATCTAAACCTTTCCACCACCATATAATAAATTAGTCATTTAAAAATCATTTTCCCTTTTCAAATGTTGTACCAGTAAGATAATCTTATGACAAGGGTTGAAGATGTAATAAAAGTTGTGTTCGGAAAAATAGCAGCAATGTCAACATGAAGAGAAAAATATGCAAAACTATGATCTTCTAAAATAATATAGTTCCATGCACATTAAACCTGCGAGAATCACTTGTATCTAGGCTCATTCAAATCTAAAATACTCAACAATAGTTCTAGAAACCAAAACGTTAGCGTAGATTTTATATGATTTTTGTCATGCTTGAAGCCCTTTTTATTGTCAACAGTGAATCTTTAGGGAGACAATCAGCAAACCAGAGGTACCTAATGACATAGCAACTACTTACTGACAGCTTTAACTCTAACAGTTTTCAAAAGGCTTACCTGTCACAGTTAGTTGGGAGCTGTTTTACCATCTATTGGTTTAGTTGGCTTCGGTTATTAACCGAGTTTGCTGTGTGTTTGTAGAAACGCTTGTTGAAGATGTTGAGTAAGTATTCTTCTTGACTAAAACTTAACCTAGCCTTTCTAATTTTCTCCTCCCTCTTAAAGCTCTTCCATATTGCTTCAATCCTCTACTGATATCTAAGCTTCAAAATAAAGCAGATAAAACAGAAGTCTCAGAATAACCAAACAAAATCAATACTGGAGTTTTGTCCTTCACGTATGGACAAAAATTTATCATTCCAAATATGGGTTAACATAAAACTCTGAAAACCTAACACAGGTGGAACCCATATTCTTTACCACACAAAAGCCCACATTCTATCCAACACTAATCTGCATCAAATAAAAGATGGCCACATAATATCACATCTCATAAAATGGTTTATATATCCAACTTTCTAACAACCACAAGCCAAAAGCCAAGGTTAAAAATCTCCACAAGACTGACATGATACAAGATCCTATTATGATCCATCCTACTTTATACCAAGTAGAAGACAAGATCGAAAACCTCCACAAAATTTGACATAAAGCATGGAAAATAAGCTCCAAGAATAGTGGCAGACAAGAATACTATTAAGCATGTGCAACATTCTTAGTAAGCTACAAAGAGATACTAATTATAATTGTGAAGCTAACTCACTGCAACTGTTAACAGTTGACACTTAAAAGCGTAATCAATTCAGCCAGGATATTCAAAAATTGTATTATTAGTTATCACCTATCATTAGCTTTCAAAAATTGCAATAACCTAATTTCAAACTTGTAATACTGATCTAAAAGTGTACAACTAGTAGAAACCTACCGTTAGCTCCAGAAAAAGTAACAATAACCCAATTTTCATGAAAAATATGAAGGGTTATCCACAAGCACCACCATGAAATCGCATAAAAGCCCCTTAGGGGGAATTTTCAGAAAAAGAAGAGTTGAGTAAAACCCATGCCTTCAAATAATAGAAAGTCGAAATTGATCCTTTGACAGGCTATATAATTTTTATATGAACAAGAAATCCAGCAAAATTTTCTTGTGTTTTTTAGTAATCAAGTTTAACTGAATCCAACATCATCGTGCACCATCTGTAGAAAATAGGACAAAATTTTAGAAGTTTCACAGTAAAAGTGAAAATTTAGCTATTGTCATTATCAATTCAAGTAAATAAGTTTTCAAATATGATCAATCTACCATCAGAATAAATTTTCAGCATCAATGTTTAAATTAAAGGGGGTTCAAATATTTTGTTCAAGGCCAATAGGAAAAAAAAATTAAAAAACTCTATAAATAAAAGGCTATTGAGTCAATGAGTCAATCATTTTCTCAACAACTTTTTGTAAGCAGAGAATATAAAGCATTTGTCATCAACTAATATAATTGACTTTTCTAATATACCTAATCTATCAAATTAAAAATATTTTCCCGACAATTTTTAAATTAAAGTGGGTTTCAATATTTTTCTAAGGACTAATAGAAATAGAACAATTGGCAGTCAAAATCTCAAAAATTATGTAAGTTTATTGGATAGAAAATACCCATCCAGTTTTTAAGATCTACATAAAATATGTTCCTCAATTTTTAACATTTTCAACTATTTCAATGCAAACTATCATAAAAGACTCAAACAGAGGGCCCAGTAAATAGCATAGCACTCTTCTTTAAGTGACCATGAATCCCAAAAGTTTAAACTATTAGAAATTGAAGCCATCTAAACATTTCAAGTTAACAGAACACATAGTTTTACAAACGGTTTGAAAAATCTCTTTTCAAAATTTCTAGGATCAAGATTGTGAAAAGTTCATTTAAATAATGAGGTGGGGGAAACAACAATAAAATAGGAAGGCTTTTGTTTTAGTATAACTAGGTTGTTGAAGTGCAGATATGACTATGTAACACAACGATATCAAGAGTCATGTATAATTATATCATACAGATGACATGTCAACGACTACATCCAAAATTATTAAACATTTGAGCAGTATTCCACATGTCATACAGAACTCTTCTAACACAGAAATGATGAAGACAAATTTTAAACTACCCAGAAACTCTGGTGTGGAATTAGGTTTCTAAGGTAAAATCACTGGACAAGATGTTAATTACTGTTAAAGTTTATAAAATATTAAATGGTGTATATATCCAATTAAAATTTATAAAATTACACAATGCTTTCTACCAAGTAATATTTGTCAACAAACTCAAAACACATAGACATCATTCTAAATAACAAACCAAGCATCCACTTTAGTTTAACCGTACATTATTAGAGTAATTTATAATTGTTTAAGTAAAGAATCTTCCTTTCATTCAAACATTTCTATTTTTATTTACCACATGTTTAATTTTACTTTTACCAATATCAATATATATAACAAGCTATAATGATAAATTATATGACACTGTAAATATATACTTCCTTGTTAAGGAAGAAAGACTCAATTTTCAGAATAGTACAATGACCTTAACTATAACGAAATATTTAGGTTTAGGACAAATTTAGAATGAGAGTGAAACAAAGTTAACGTTAAAAGATTAGTCCAGTGAGCAACCTTTAGGATCTTTTTAATAAACACCAACAACTTAGTATGTCATCGTAATTGGATTAAAAATTATCCAAAATGGAAAAATAACTGTAATTCAATAGGAGGCTGATAACAAAAAGAAACCTTAGAGAACTACAAGCCTCTTCTTGGTACTTAAGATCGATAACTCAAGAAAGGCAGAATGACTAAAGTTTACACTTAGCTAAGTTGTTTCATATTGTTGATATACAACAAGCCGACAAAAGAAAAAGGAGCAAGCTCATGATAAAGAAAGAAGCTAATTCCAAAAACAGGTCCTACAAATGGTTTGTGATCACGAGGACAAATTAATTACAGCTTTAGTGGGCTTTTTTTTTCCTTTTCTTTTTTTTTTTTCTCTTTTTCATTTTTTTTCAGCAGTTGGCTAAATTCCAATGCATGCCCTTATTGTGTGGTTATTTATTTTATCTCTACCTCACAGCCTTATAGCTCACAAGTTTACTCAGGTCAATTACTGGCAACATAGAATATATATTAACAAATTCCTCTTTAGCATTGAGGATTTGAGCTTCTCAAACAACGTCTTAGATCAGTCCAACAGAAGAGGAGGATTTAAATCAACTGAAAAAAATAAAACCACTTTCCTTTATAATTAGAAATAGTAACTCAAGAAAGACTTTAGACTCAAGGATTCAAAATTATATAAGATAATAATTTAATATCAAGATCATGAAACAAAATCTTCTTCAAACAATATGACAGTTCAGATTAAAAACACATAAGAAACCGAATAATCAAAAAAAATTGAAATGAACTTAAAAATGTATAGAAAATAAATAAATAAACGTACATATATATACATATATAAGGAACATAATATTTTATTAACCTAATCATGCATATGGCATTACAGTCTTCACAAGCCACAATTAAGGAATCATCTAGTATCAATATGCGCTATAATTGATAAACTCATTTCAATGTGCCTGAATTTGATCTTAAAAGCATTAGGCCTCTAGTCCGAATGACTTTATTCTTCAGTGTTGCTAAATTATACCAGTTCTACAAAAACAAAAATTATAACAAGGTTCATTAAAAGCATATTATATTCTTCAATGACATTAATACAATTTCGCATCATCACTCACATATAAATTCAATGATGGCACAAATTCACATAAATTGTAAATGTAATACTATAATCATCCAGTACATAAAGTTTGATGTTGACTGTCGGTAATAAGTGAATATTCCCTTCCCTTGAAGCAAATTCAGAAAAATAACCTTCATAAGTAGCGTAGCATACGAATCTCACCGTGGTAGATTTCAATATCCCATATACATGGAAATTCAAGAATGCAAGCAAGCACACTTTGTCACCTCGTGTTCTAGCTAAATAACAAGCATAGGCAATAAAATAGGGTAAGTAGCTAACTATAGATATGTATATTATATCACATGTTTAGAAGATGATTATAATAAAGTTAGCACAAAAACATACAAATATCTGAGATAAGTCCATGAATTGTACAAAATGAAAGTTATTAAAAAATAAATTGCCTGGCACACATGATATGTTTAGGTGTGTTTAGCATTTAGCAAACCTTTATGAGGTCATTAAAGAAATAAAATGTCTAAAGGAAAACCAAGTGAATTGATGGAGATTAGTGAATGTCAAAATAATCAATGTTGGATCAAAAACTAAGACTTAAACAAAATAGTGATGAGAAGGAAACTGAAATAGACAGCATTTTGAGGTTAAAAGATATAACTCTGCAAAGAAAAGCAGAAAAATTGAACTAATCAGCCCCAAGTCAAATTTTAATAAACTTAATCAAATCTATAATTAAAATAATTGTGTAATATATATTGCAACAATTTCATCCTCTAAGCTCTAATGCATGTCATCCAATGTCCTCTAGCATTATATAATTTAGAGTGACTGTCTACAAATCTCACTATTATGCTTGGCATGACAAGATAACAGTATCTATGGCCTATGACAAAGTCGAATTACCAAGAACATAATCCACCATAAAAATCTGCACTGTCTAGAATACATTTCATGAATATGGTTACCCAAATTATAAACAATAGCATAATTACAGGAAATAAACAGCTACTATAAAACTGCACTATTCAGAATAATTAGTATCTGACTGCCATACAGTTGAGATATCAGAATCACCTGCTAGGCTGTCTACACCAAAGAACATGAACAAGGTGGAATAGAAATCTCCTAGAATATTGTATGACAACGAGGGAGAGCACGCATGTAGACAGTCATGCCCTTTGCATGAATGCCGACGAGCGTGCTCTCTCTCGTTGTCAAAGAATAATATGCTTTAAAGCTCAACGATCAACTGCAAAAAAAAGGGACATGATAAGGAAGACATGCTTGAAAAAATGGTTCAGAAGAAGAAATCTAAATGAATTGTTGTTTCCTTATGAAGAATCTAAGATAAAACTTATGGTTTAGGGTCATAAATGAATAACAGGCTTTGATCTTTCGAAACTAAATATAAATTCCACAGATCCCAAGTTTTCAAGACTTGAAATTTGAAAAAAAAAAAAACTATAACCTGGAGCAGTAATAAGGCATATGTTAAAACAATCAAAGTAACCAAAGAGCAGGCGACCAGATTTCCACACATAATTAACTTATGGACTAAATAAATATTACATAGAAAATGCGACATAATTAGCAAATATATAAATTACTATAAACCTGCATCCATAAGTTCACCATTAAACAAGCAGAAGTGATACTCAAAATAAGAAATATCAAAAACATAATAAAGCAATCAAAAATCAACCTTGCTTATGTTTTCAAGAGATGGAATTCTGAAATTTCCACGAAATAGATTTTTCATTAATTACCGGAGAAATCAGGCATACAATATAACTAACGAGTAGAATATCAATGATGGAGATTTGTATTGGGCTAAATGTGGAAAAAAACCTCTATATCACATGCAGTGGACTTGAGAAATCTAAACTAATTCCCCATTAAAAAAATATATAAAAAATATAAACACACAAATCATCATCTTTACCACGAATGCTAGCAACAAATAGAACCTGAATTAGAAATTTAAATTATATAGAAAGATTTCTAATACAAGTCAGTAATGCCTGTACATATGTATACCAAAATCATTACTGGAAACATCATAACTAGTTGAACGGCTAAGAATTAGACATAAGAATAACGCAAACTTATAAAGCATCTGATCATGACTCTAATAAAGAAGACCTTTTTCCCAGATCAGTAATAAAGAAAATGGAAGTTGCCTGAAACCCTAATGCTCAAACCTCAAGTTCAATTTCATACGAGCTCTAAGAAAAGAATGATTTTAATTTCTTACAGAAACTAAAGACATAACCCAATTCAGTGTTTTGCAAAACCCACCCGCAGTCTCAATGCTCATAAACAAAGGTATCCAAAGGCCAAAACAAAAAAAAACCATAAATTCACATCATCTCCTTTCTTTTTCCAAAGATTTCCTAGCTACCAAACACCAAATGAAAGAAATTCTTATGAGAAACGCAGAGTTCAATCTCCCAAAGAAACAAAATTAAAATACTTCAAGCAAAATAAAAAAAAATTAAAAATAAATATATGTTTATATCACAGAGCCAGCAATAGAAAAGTAGTGAAAAGAAAGAGAAAAAAGAAAGTCAAAAGTCAAAGTCAAAAACAATTCTGAATCATCAGATGCAAACCCTAGTTAGAAATCAACCAAATTGAAAGAGAGACTGAAGAACATCAAAAAGAAAAGAAAAAAAAAAGCTTGGTTCTAAGAAGAAAGAGAGAGACTGCGAAGACCTTGGTTTGCTTCTTCGAGAGACTTCCAGAAAAGAAGACAATAAAGAGAAGAAGAAGAAGAAGACCCTGGACCTTCTTCAAAGCTGAAAAAGGTAGCGTATCCCTAAAGGATCCGTAAAGTTTTGTATCCATCTTCCTCCAATTTACGATCAGACATAATGTTTCACAGAAATGGCAATGTTTCACAGAAATAGCTTCACCCACACACACAAGTTATTTAACTAAAAAACATGTTTGAGACTTTGCATTTAAATAAATATTGATGTAGTACTTAATCATGATTATGATTTGTGTAAGGCCCTTGATTGCAATGGTACCATCTTATTTTGAAAAGAAATCTACCACCTTTCCCGACAAAATCCCTGCCCATCTCCCACCACCCTGATCAAACCAGATGAGCGGTCAACATCTTCCCACGTGCGCTCTGCACCATCTTCCTACGTGGTAACGTGGTACAGAGCCAAATGAGGAGGCTCCAACGTTATTGACTGTTCCGCTAACATCGCGCTGAAACGCGTGGAATGCACGGCGTAGAAGGAAAGCGCGCGTTGCAGGTGAGTGAGTGAGTGGGTGGGTGCGGGGCAAGCTGGCTGGTGGTGGTGGGGATGTAGAAATAGAGTGATGGATTTGAGAGTGTCCTTGTTGTCGGATACCTCCTGCCGCCGCCGTCTATGACTCTGCTACTATACCATATGACTTATTTATTCTAATTCTGCATTTTTTTCATTTTATGAAATATGCAATATATTTTAAGGGAAATATCAAGCCATCTGAATTTGAATAGGGTTTTCTTATTCCGCGCAATGGCATCTTAATTTTTCTTTTTTTATCTGTTTAATGTATAATTAATATTTTATGTTTGATTAACATATTTTTAAATACAAAATGTTTACAATTAATTTTTTAAATCCGTCTTTCTGCTTTCTCCTCCACTTTCTTTTTCGCTTTTACTTTCTCTTATTATTATAAAATGGACCAGTTAGTTTTTTAATAGAGATTATCTTTCTACCAATGAAACTGATCAGTCTCATTTTGTTGCATAATATAATCTCTTTACTTCGTCATACATTGCGAAGTTGCTTCTTGTGCTTTGTCGTACTTCATTATGCTTTGTTGTGCATACCGAATCCAATAGTTCATAGCATACGCATATAAAATATTTTGATCATTTTCATATGGAGAGTCTCTCTTCATATGAAATTGGTCAATTTGGTTTTGATGCATAATATTCGTCATACATGATCAAAGTTGCTTCATCATGTTCATTGTGTTTCGTCATACTGTATCATGCTTCTTCGTCATGCAAATCGAATATAGAGGTTCAAATCATATACATATAAAAGATTTTGATTATTTCAGTAAGGAGAGTTTCTCTTCCTATTAAATTGGTCAATTTAATTTTGTTGTATAAAGTTGTGTGTGATTCAGCATTACAACATTAGCGAAGTATTTCATCTAACTTTGTTACTAGCGAAGTTTGAAATTTTGTATAACTTTTATACTTCATCTAACTTCGTCATTAGCAAAATCTAAATCTCATTGTAAAATATATACTAACGAAGGTCTTCGTTACTAAAGAAGGTCATTAGCAAAAGTCTTCGTCACTAATGAAAATCTTCGTCACTAATGAAGATTTTCATTACTAACTAATGTCATTAATGAAAGTCTTCATCACTAATGAACTGTTCATCAAGTGTATTCCATGTAAATATATACCCTGTGTTAATATCCATCATTAAAGAACTAATTCAACATTAGGGAAGTCTAATGTCTTGTATATTTTGTATACTTTGTCAGTGACGAAGGTCTTTATTGACGAAGTGTTGGTCGCTTATATGTTTAATATATATATCCTAAATTATCCACCAATTTAATTAAAATTATCTAAAATACAAATTGTCCATTATAAGATAAGGACGGAAACGAAAAAGAAAAAGATAAGGAAAAAAAGAAGGAGATGCTATCGATATATTAGAAAATGAAGAAGAATATATTTCAATTAAGAATATTTTTAATTTTTCATTACAAAACTGGATTAAAATTTTAATTCTATCAAAAGTTAGTAAAAAATATTCAAAACACCCCAGAAATGACATGACATTGAAAAACCTATTTTAATATCATGGTTTTAATATATATTCTAAGGTTTTTTACACAAATGCTACATGAACTGTACATAAAATTATAAAATTGGCATCAATGCACCCTATGAATTTTTTACTTATATATGCATTAGTTGTTCAACTGTTTTTATTTAGTGTTAAAGCTTATATAGGTAGCTGTAGTTGAAAAAATAAATTAATTTGAATTATTAACAACTAAAAAAATATTATATTTATGAACCATTCATAATTTATAATCGTTTTTAAAATTTTAGATGTATTGTACAAATTTTATAATTTAAAGAGCAATTTACAACTATAAATATAATTGAAGGAGTATTAGTGTTGAAAACACAATATTATGGATAATATTTTTTTTCAATTATTTTTTTTCTTTCTATCCTAAATAATGTGTCTTTCTCCCAAGATTGAGAACGGTAAAATAAAAAAGAGTATAAAAAAAATTATAATAAATAATATTATAAAATAAATAAATAAAGAAAAAAAAATTATATTTTTTATTTTATAATCAATTTGTTTTAAATATAATTGAAGGAGTATTAGTGTTGAAAACACAATATGATGGATAATATATTTTTTTTAATGAAAAATATTATGGATAATATTTGCCTCACACCAATTCCTCGCTTACTTCTAAAGTGTCATCCTCTAATTTGTCCAAGTGTTTAATTTCATAATCTGTATAATTAAGTTTGATTCCCACAATTAACATACCCGACCAAAAGAAAATACAATCAACGTTTCGACATAAGATAACTGTTTAAGATAAAATGAAATCATAATTAATTGATAGACCCGACCTAATTTGTTAGGAAATCAAAATTTAATTATAAGAGTAATAAGACAAAATACGCTGACAAAATAGAATAGAACACTTATATATATATATATAGAGAGAGAGAGAGTATGGAGGAATGCCTCCAGACCGTTGTGGAGGCAAATATTATCCCGATATCGTTACAAATAATTATTCGTACTCGCTTTTATTTTTATTTTGAATTTTTATTTTGATTGAGTTTAGTATATGTGATAATGTTTATATTCGGCTATAGTTACTCCAACGCTTAAATTGATATTAATAGATGGAAGATAAATATGGTATGGATACTTTAAACTAAAATTAATTTAGTCAGCACATAAAGAGCAATTAATGAATGAATTGAGTTTTTTTAAAAAAATAAATAAATGAATGAACGAGTTGTTATGGAGAGAGTCACGCGACGCGTACAGTACAAGGAATTTTGAGTTGCTTAAAACTCTTTAAACAATGGAGCACTCCGTTTCGTTCGCACCTTTTGCATTCATAAGTTGCTTAGACTGCTTCTCCTCGTGCACTGCTTTTTAAGCTCTGTCGTATTACAAAAATCATATCAAATAACACACATTTTGGTATATGCATCTCTCTCTCTTTGCTTAAATTTTTCTTCAACCGCATGCTTAATTAGGAGTTCATGAAACATGAAGACCAAGAATACTTCAGTAAGTTTCCCTCTATCTTATTTCTGTGGCTAATCATAATTTCGCTTTAGATTTGTGTGTGTGTATATATATATTCGCATTGTTCTTTCATTCCTTTCTTACGGGCTTAATTTGTTTCCTAACTTGTATGTAAATCTCCTACTTTATTTATATGTTTTTTAAAATTGGCTCCAGAATAGGAGTAAGATGGATGTTCGACGGCAGAGTAGTACATCATTTTATTGCAGTTGCCTTTCAACCCTGTTTCTGATTTCTGCAGCTTGTTTCTTCATATGGAGTACTGAATTTGTTGTCACAGATTATAAAGAGGTATATATATATATATATATATATATATATATATATATATGTGTTTGTTTATATTATTTTGTCACTCACAACTTTCAAAACTTTTATTTATGCCCTCTGGAATTAATTTTATCTACCAACACAGAGGATGATTCTATCGTGGGGATGGATTGGTGACTATACGACACAAAATACTACTTCCAATAATAAGACTACTTGTGAGGTTTGTGGCTATTCTATATAGTTATACACATATATCTTACAGGCTTCTCTCTCCTATAAATATAAACAAGAGGATTGTATGATGATAGTTTTATCTCTTACTCGGCTACATAACTCAGCATATATGAGTTACGTAAATTAAAAGATCAATTCTATATATTCCGAGTTATAATAACTAACTGTACTTATAAACCACGTAACCTATAAGATCAGCTCTGCATATGTGTATATGTAATGATGGTGTTTTCATGTGTGACAAACATTGATCCGTCCTATGTCCTATGTGTTAAATAGATTGAATCCAGGCCTCGCGGAAGTGAATCATTGCCTAAAGGTATTGTCACTAAGACGTCTGACTATGAAATGCATCAATTATGGGGTCCCCGAAAGAAAAAGGTAATTTGAAATGGTTTGATTTGTTGTCCCAAAAAAAAAAAAGTTTTATTTTCCCTATTTAAGATATTGCCAAGTAATATCAGTTCATAAATTTTACTAATTTATAAAGGAAGTATCTATAGGCATTTAGAAGAGATCTAATTCATCTTAATTAATTCAAAAAAATGTACAACTTCAAACCTTAATCCCAAATATATAGCTCTTTTTTGTCTTTATCAAATCAAAAAAAATGTACAACTTCAAACCTTAATCCCAAATATATAGTTCTTTTTTGTTTTTATCAATGTTATGAAAAGAGAGGAGGATCAACAGCCACAGATTTTGAATCCGAATTTAGGAAATTTACAGATCTAGCAATATTATTCTAATATTTGGAAATCACGATCAGTAAATACGTTCTAATAGTCCATATAATGATTTTCTTAGTTGGGTTGCAACGGCTTTGGGACCTAACCGATGAATGTACATGATCTATGAAATAAAATTATGAATGTGAAGAAGTTGACCCATTTTGTTTTTAGGGTTTCAAATACTACACCACAAACTATGAAACTCTAACAGCACATTAAGTTAATTCACCAAAAAAAAAAAAAGAGCACATTAAGATTTACTATAAATCTTAAGAACTGATATGGCTAATGAATAAAAAAATATGTATATTAAAGTTTAATGCAAGAAACAATATTTAACAACCGAGAAGAAAGTAATATAACATAAAAATGGAAAAACAAAAAGTATATTTCTAAAAAGTTTTATTATTATTTTTTTCATTTGAATTTTTGAAATTTCTAAAAAGTTTTACTATGCCTTAGTTTGATAACTTCTTTCTCCTCTTTTCCGTGTGCCTGTTGTAACACACACACACAAAAAAATATATATATATATATATATATATTTGAATATTAATACATGTTCAATTATATTTATGTGTAGAACCCCAAGTCATCTACAAACTTACTGGCCATGGCAGTGGGAATAAAGCAGAAAGAAAGTGTCAACAAAATTATAAAGAAGGTGAGAAACCAACTTGCTTTACCCTATTCACATTGTTTGTCTTTCTATGGCTTCAATGGATTTAAAAATCTCTGTATTCACTTCAATTTCACAGTTCCTCTCAACAAATAACTTCGTTGTGATGCTTTTCCATTACGATGGCATTGTAAATGAATGGACGGATTTAGACTGGAGTGACCATGCCATACACGTGTCTGCTATCAATCAAACAAAGTGGCAAGTCCCTTACATATGTATATATACTCTGCTATTATACGTATACATACATACATACATACATACATACATATATATATATATATATATATATATATATATATATATATTCTATCTTTAAAAACAACTTAGTAAAAATATGGTTAAAATTAATTTATATTTTTTCAATCCATGACCAAAACGAGGATTTAGTTAGCATAATGCGAATTTGTTTGATATTTCATAATTAGACGGTTTGTGAAATGGTTCTACTTAATCATAGTTTAATTTAGTCATGTATTAAAAATTATTTTCTAAGTAGTATTATCCACTGTCCTCTTGAGAGGTTCTGAATTCGAATAGCCCATCAAATATTTCAGTAATATTTGTTTATTATTCTCATAAGGAAATTTAACTATCAAAAAAAGCAATTGGTCAGCATTTTCTTAATTCACGACCAAACAAGGATTTAATTTTCAACAGCAATAATTTAACATAATTTGTTCGACGATAATGTATAGGTGGTTTGCAAAGAGATTCTTACATCCAGATATTGTTTGCGACTATGCTTACATATTCCTCTGGGATGAAGATCTTGGAGTTGAAAATTTTAATGTTGGAAGGTAAAAATCTTACTATACAAATTACATTTACTGTGTGGGTATGTGAATGCTTTTATTTTTTGGTCGAAATGGGTATGTGTATGTGTTTGTGTATGAATGTGCAGGGTAACTATTGTAAGTATGGGATTCGGCTATATCAGGTTTAATTTTCCTTTTTTATTTTTTGTTGGGGTTAGCCATTGCCCAATTAATTGTTCTACCTGTTTCAGAAAATATCTTGAACCAATTAAAACCAAAGTTTAATTATTATCTTAAGAATAAAATTTTATATTTGTTCGATTTAGACCCCAACATACAAATACATATTAAGATTGCAATGGAAAAAATTTTCCTCAAAACCAGAGTTTTTTTATTATTTTTTTTTAATATAAGGTTAATACATATGATTATCATAAGTGTAAAACTTTGTGGTATTTCATATTGCAAAAGTTTTAAAATTTTTGCTATTTTATTTCTTACAAACAGATATCTATCAATTATTAAAGAAGAAGGGCTTGAGATATCACAGCCAGCGCTTGATTCTGATCAATCCGAAGTGCATTATCCATTCACCGCCAGAGACGATAAATTAAAAGTGCACAGGTTGTGAATTTTTTTTTTGTGGCTAAAACTGTGAACTGTTATATGAATGAATAATGCTTTTTTCACTGGTGAATTTTCACAAGTGATGTGGTCATGGTTGGTTAAAAATATTCAAAAAAAAAAACCTATTGTTGCGGCTGCCACATTATTTGTATGGATAACAGTACTCTAATCGGAGTTGATTAATGCTATGGGTATAAAAAAAAATTTCCAACTGATGTGACATTACATCTTTGGTTTACAAATTAATATAACCTATGAATGAACGGTAAATGGAAACTTACGCTACGTTGACATCACATCAATTACAAAATAAAGCTCAGAAACTTCTTTGTAAATAAAGTTGACAAACTTCTTTGTAAATCCTAGCATTATTGAACTATCAGTTTGGTCCTCTCCTAATGTTATTCTTTTTTTCTTTTTTTTTTGATCTGCGGAGTGCTTTTGTACATCTATTCTCAATATGTCTATCATAATTTACTAGGTTTAAATACAAGTTAAATATTCCTCGGCTATTTTCTAACTTGATAACTCCATCATGGTTGCATTAGCAGGAAGGTTTTCAAGATGATTGGTGGAAGGAAGTGTGATGAAAGCAGCACAGAGCCTCCGTGCGCAGGGTAGAAATTTTGCAAGCCATGGATTTTAGTGGGTAGTTTACAACAAATAAATATGACATATACGTGAATAAACAAATAAATTGATGTGTGTGTCCGTGTGTGTATTTTTAGTGCATGAACAAATTAAACAGTGTAAAATAGAACAAATAAACTTTGAAGTTGTAGAACTAAAATGCAAACACATTATTATTAATTTACAGGTGGGTTGAGATGATGGCTCCTGTTTTCTCATTTTCATCTTGGCGCTGTACATGGCATATTATTCAGGTATCATATTATGAACAATATAAGAGCTAAGAGTAGTTCAGCACAAGGCATACATTATGATTTTGTATATCTTAGGGTGGATTGGTGCAGCAAAATCTCAATCAACAAACACAAATAGATATTGTTCTTTATTATCAATATACGATTACTGAATTGCAGGCTTCTCAAAGTTTTTCCATTTAAACAAATTGCTTTTCGCTCCTTTTTCTACTTTGATTTATTCTTTGGTTAAATGACAGAATGACTTGGTTCATGCATGGGGCTTGGACTTCCAACTTGGTTATTGTGCACAGGCAAAATTCCAACCCTTAACTAAATAATATTTATTGTTACTAATTTATTCCCTTGGACATGTCTTCACGTTTGAAGCAATTCTTTACAGGGTGATCGAACTAAAAACATTGGAATTGTGGATTCCGAGTATGTAATTCACTATGGACTTCCTACACTAGGCGGATCAGTAGCAAACAAGGTTTGAAACATTAGCAGAGAATAAACCAAATCACTTGGCTTAAATTTCTACATGCCCTATGTAAAGCTTAGATTATGCTAAATTGGTCCTATTAGCAAACTGTCGAATTATATGCTTCTCACATGCATGCCATGTGCTCCAAACTCTTTTTTGGAGCAGAACTCATGAATTCTAGTGTTATCTGTGTCTGATCTTTCGAGATTAAGATCCTTGCTATATGGATAAAACCCTAATCTATTTATCAGTCTAAATGTGAAAACAATTGGTTACTCACCGATAATGATAATCACCAATGCAGGAGAATGATGGAGAGCCAGACCGGGTTGCTGAAAGTGTAAACTTTCCCAATTCAGAACAACTGTTACACAATCAAAACCAAATATGTCATTTCTGATTTTACTTGCATGAACCGAAATAATATATCATATGAACTGCAAAATGATACCTTTAAATTTTGCAGGCACAATCACATTCCCTCCATGTGTCTGATGCTAGATCACAGGTAAGTGCCAAAAGTGATGTTGTATATGCAGTCACTTTGGAGACACTTTAATTTATACACATACAAATAAGGGCTTAGGCAAATCACCAGTGGCCATCATATGGTGACTTCTTTATTGTAGCTAGGATTCATTTCATCCACTCAGATATTTGGTTCATTGTTATTGCATATATACTTTGGGCAGGTGAGAAAGCAATCCTTTATTGAATTAGAGATCTTCAAGAATAGATGGAAAAAGGCAGTTCAAGAGGACCATTGCTGGAAAGATCCATATCAAAAACCAACATAGCAAAGCAATAGAGCAGCTGTTTCTAAGCTTGAAATTGTGTCAACCATTTTTTCAGAAAATTTACACATTCAATACAAAATAGCAATACTTGAGATCATATTTGCTTTGTTAACAGAATGATCTATTTAACCAATTTATAGACAAATACAGTGTAGCAACTATTCATATAGCAAAAACGTATAGTGCAGCAGTTTATCAGACACCTTTTGTATCTGATCTGGCTAACTTTTTCTTGTTCCATGTGAATTAAGTATTGAATGAATCATCATACCAGAAACACACCTGGATAGTACATGTACTTTTTCTCTCTATTGTTGAAGAATATGATAAAAGGTTTGGGCAATACAAAATAAAAGAAAAATAACTTCTTATAACCCTGATAGAAAAGTATCATAAACTTGACCTCCTTTTGCTAATAATCCCATAAATAAGTTGTCCAAGTTCTTCACCACAATCCTCCTGTACATGATGCCCAGCCTACAAAATCCAATAAATTAATTGCACCATTTTTTAAAACTAAAACCTCAAAAAATCAACGAAGGTTGGTATAACTATACTAAGACGTTAATTTTCCTGTGAACCAATGTACACAAAGATAAAATAGCAGATGGAGATCAAGAAAGGAAATTGAAGACTTAAGTTAGGCACAAGCAAATATGGAAACCAGTTTAACTATTTATCTTTATGAATGTGGCTTCCCTCATAATGTAAGTCTACCTTTTCAAATGGTTGTTTTGTATAAATTGGCCTCACTAAAACCATATAAGATACTTGAATTGATTATTGAATAAAGCTATCAATACCTCTATAAACTCTCTCTCCTTTTCTCTCTACTTCTATTCCGCTTTCTTTCTCTTTCTCCCTCTTTTTCTCTCTTCCGTTTTTCTCTCTTACTGTTCTCCATCAATAGCAATTTAAAGATGTGGATGCACCATATAGCATCCCCAGAAGAAGACAAAAGGGTGGTTTTGAAAGGGTGGAAATGAAACCACAAGCAAGAAGCAAATGAATAGAATCTGACCAATGTAATGCAGAAAATTAAGAATAAAAAGATGCACTTATAACTACTTTAATTCTTTAATGAATGATGAAACAGACTATATATATAAACTAGGTACATGCAATAGATATCTCCCATAAATGTAGCTTCTGTTTCTTCTGGCATGAGAACTTCTAAGGGCAAACAGTTATGAAATTAAAGCTTCCCATTGTGCGTTGATGCATATAAGATAAAGTCGGTACCATAGGAATTTCAATAAGCTTATGCCTTGAATCCTTGCAGAAATCTTCAACCCCATCAAAGGCCAACCAGCGATCTCTTTTGCCCCAACAAACTGTAGTTTTTACTTTCCAATTTTTATCCAGTAGAATCATCCTCATTTCTTCCACATATTTCTGCCATGTAGTACCAAAACCAAAGCACAATTAGAAACAAAGACACTGCCTTACAAATAAAATAGATGGAAGAGGCGCCACAATCATAAGTCAGCTCATCCATCATTCAAGAAACGCTTGTCCATAGAATTTTAAAGAACATACCATAATTTATGTGTGCAAGCATACAAGAACCTGTGATAGAGAGATTGACTTGATTATTAGTATCTGTTGTCAACACCATTGAGTTTCTAGAAGTATTTCATATGTGAAGGATAGTGCATTTACATTTAAACCAAGAGTAGTGGAAGTGTGTTGGATAATCAATCAGTTCAGGACTAGTTTGTTAAGTACGAATTACAAAAATCTATTTCATTGTACTTCAAGCTTGACCTAAAGAAGCACAGTTATAAGAATCCTTGAACTCATCTTAGTAGTGATAAAAGAAGCAGGAGGTAAAGGAAACAATACAAGTTGAAAAGAAAATATACAAGGGACATAGTCTTTACATTATTTGTTAAGTAGGATTTGTGGTCCAAGAAGTAATATTGAGGACCCTAACTACAGAAAACCAACTCTCCTAACCAACTCTTTCTTATCTTAGTTCTTCTTCTTCTAGTTCTTTTTTCTTCTTTAAATCTTAAAAGCCCGCACTCATTTTTATATTACTTCTGGGCATCCCTAATCTATTTAGTGAAATATAACGACAGCAACAAAAGTTCACAGAAAACAAGAAGTTAATTCAATGGACAATAATTTAAAAATGAGAAGTTTCACCTTCAACTCCTTCCTCATGGACCTGCTAATTGCATTTAAAGCAAATCCTGATGAACCAGATGTGAGGTAAGGTCTTCTATAAACCATTGCATCATCTTCTTTCATTTTGTAAGGACCACAGCTCGTCAATGCTTTATCACTAGCCCTAAGAGGATCCTAGTTGCACAGTATAAAGTCATTACTCATATTTACCATGGTATTAATTTTTCAGGAGCAAGTAAATGTGTATGATTTAAACAACATAAAGACAGACATACACCCTTCCTCTCAACAGAGACATCGACAATGATGTACATTGAAAATAAAGAAAACAATAATGAAGTAAAAGAATTTGGAAACGAACATTCCTACCTGAGAAAATATTTCACCTAACAAAAAATTGCTGAATATGGACAAGGTTGAAGGAAGGTTGGAATGCTTCGTTGTTAGCTTAACAAGACAAAACCAAGTCATATTAGATGTTGTGATTCCCAATAGAAAAGAAATGAATATGAGTAGCCTACTCATCAGTCTGAGTATGTCCCAACTTCAGAATGTAATAATATAACATTTACACAGATGGTTTACTAAACACAAAAGAAAAAGACCAAACAAAAATAAAAAGACATCTTTATTGTCTGGAGGGTGCATGAAATATGAACCTCCTCCAAGCATTTGAAGTAACTCATACCCATCCCCCTCAACTTTAGATGGTTTACTAAAGACAAAAGAAAAAGACCAAACAAAAAAAGAAAAAACTTGATTGCTGGAGGTGAACGAAATATGAACCTCCTCCAAGCATTTGAATTAACTCTTACCCATCCCCCTTGACTTTCCATATAACAGAAGCGTTAAGGGACTAATTTCACATATGATGGTTCTTGCCACTAATTGGCAACCATAACTAAATGATACACTAAATTCGACAGTATGATCAGAATAATAGACTAAATTCCAGGGGAGAAAAGGAAAAAGAAAAATAACTTGATAAGTTTTTAGAGAACTCATACAGGAGGATTGAGAAGTATTAAATCATTAAGCTTTTCCTGATGACTGCTCACATATTTAACAACAGCTGGTGCAAAGTATCCCTGAGAAGCACACAAAATTCATGAGACGTTTCCAGTTAGATACAAAATAAGTACTCTTCATTGATTCAACATAGCTTATTCATTCACAAAGCACTTTTGAGAAATAAAAATGATAACACACCTGAACAACAAGGGAGACCTTGTTAGGAGCAACTTCATTAATAAGAGACTCCAATGATGACACATACTCTGAAAGCCATAACAAATTTTGCAATAAACAGAGCATTTATATTCATACCAGATGAGTGAAAATAAATATTTAAACTACTGTATAGCTTTATCTGTCCTTACAAACACCAAACTAACAATTACCATTCAGAGTGTAATCAAAACCATATCCAGGTTGAGGCTTATCCGAAAATCCAAAGCCTGTAATGTTAGGGTGAAAAGACAGGAAATATTTCCATCATAGTATCATATCACAGAGAGAGTTGAAACCATAAGAAAATAAGCTATATGACAACCGGAGCTTAACTAAAAGAAAGAACAGAAATAATGAAGAACATATGTGTAAATGGGCATACAGAACTGTGTAGTTTACAGTGTTAACTTCAACCATGATTTAGAAAAAACTAAAGCTGTGATCTTACCTAGCCAATCAAAAGCAATTGTATGATAATATGAAGAAAGGACAGGAACAACTTTCCGATAAGAGTATGCCTGCCAACCACATCAAATGGAATAAATTTAGAAATCACATGAAATACATCAAGTAATCGATAATGATTTTGAAATTTAAATATACACTTTTATATAGTTAATAGTACATAGATGTATTGGATGGTGATTAGTTATTTAAGCATTTGAACTGCTATATATATGGTGAAAGAAAATGCAATAACATTTAAAAAGATTGTATTCATGCAATTAAATGGTAACAAACATATCTACCAATATGAAAGACAACATTCCTTCTAAAAAATGAAAACAGACCAGAGACACCTAAATAGATGATAATGCTCTTTCATCTTTATTAATACAAAGGCACGAGGTAAAACATACATTTCATGCAGCACTTTCCCATTGTATGATAAACTATAAAAAAGAAGAAAAAAAAAATTAAAAACCTACAAAGAATAAACTAGTGCTTTTTCTCCTTAATTAAATCACAAGCAATCAAAGCATTATACAAAGATTATCTTTCTTTTTCTTTTCTTTTTTTTTAATCTTTTTGCAAACACTGTACAAAAATTATACCATCATAGGACACTGTTCCTTGACGAGTGGCAAATTAAGACTCACCTGTGAAGGGAAACCATGAACTAATATAACCGAAGGATTATCAGCACTTCCGCTTTCAACGCAAAACCATCTATTGCACAAAATCATACATATAGAACATGTTTCAATCGGTAAACCCTGCAAATAATCCAATCTCAATTTCTGCATACCACAGAGACCTGGAACCACCAAAATTATCACATTCAAGAAAAACATCCCCAGTAGAATTCTTCTTAGCATAATTTCTAAGTACCTGAAAACATCAGGAGGGGCCTGAGAACCAACCCCCATTGCAAGTCCAAATATCGGGTCTTTAGCCTTCCCACCAGAACCAACAACAGGATGAGCTTTCACCTATAAAATATAGTATGATCAAACTATTAACTTTCTTAAAAAAACTCACAACAAGGATGAAATTAAAGGGGATTCTACTATATACACTGCAGAACTATGCAACTAGCGGCATCTCTCAAGTCTTAACCTTATTTTATGAAGAAAAAAAGTGGGATTGAAGCTTAAGACTAGGACTCACCATCTTCCCTTGTTTAAACCATTCATCAGAAGGGCTTGGTCCATCCGAATATTTTCCTGTCAGAAACACCCACATTTTTCAATTGATTTTCTCGATAAACATAAAAAATTTGCTCCAAATTAATGGAAGAAATGTTCTATCAACAAAACCCACATTTTTAATTCGAACTCTCAAGAAAAACATTTCTGCTTTAAATCAATGAAATAAATGTTTTATGGACAACTGAATATCACCTCCACTGAAAGAGAACCCATCTCCAACCGAAACAGGAGCATCTATAAGATAATCCTGAATCAATTAAAGTAATTAAATAATTAATACAAATGGAGTCAACGAGATATTGAAAAAAAAAAAAAAAAGTTCACAATATCATCAGAGAAACTTGAATCAACGGAATCAAAAGGAGAAGCATACGTCCTGGCGATCATCGTCGGCCGTTGATCTGCAACTGAACTTGCGACACCTGGTGGGGCATTTTCGAGTAGTTGATTGGAGGGATCTTCCACCAATGTGCCAGAAAGATGCAGTAGTAGGAGTGTGAAGTAGTAATTGAAGGTGATGAGAAGGAATCGCCATTGCTAGGAATACTAACCAACTGCTACCACAGAGACGAGTGCAGCGCAGCAACGAAAAGCTAAAATGACAGTTAAAGTGATGGCCGTCATACAAACTAGTGTCGCCATTGCAGTGGGTGGGGTCAGCCTTCTCCTGGGATTGAAATCCTCTGGTCCTAAGGCACAGTTGCCAGGTTCTTTAATATAATAATAATAATAATAATAATAATAATAATAATAATAATAATAATACAAAAACAAAAATTATAAAAATAATCATACAAGTCCAAAAAAAACTAATAAAACAAAAACAAAAAACTATAAAAATAATTATAGAAGTCCAAAAAAACCTAAAAAGAAAATCTTTACCATTTTTCTGTTATTGTTTTCCCTGGGGAGGCTCTGTACGATTTTCTTCCTCCTCCGATCTCCATCTCTCTGTTTTCAATGTCCACCTCGAATGCGAGCGGTGTCGTCTGGAGCGTTTCTTCGTCTTCTTCATTCTCGTAGAGAGAGATTTCAACAACTGTACTGGCTTAATAACTCCATGCGTTTTGTTCGAATTGTATTGGACTAATTTGAATGCTAGTCATTAGTCACCTATATAACCTGATGATGCTCATGATTATATTACATACCAGCATCTGATGGTGCTGTTATGACAAAACTTGATGTTGGCTGAAAAGGCCAGGGAGAAGAAACAAAGCTCTGCCCAGCTATGCTTGAGCTTAACCTTGAAGAATCGCAATAAGTTTCTTGTGCTTTTTTAGTCTACAAGCAAATTAGTAACGTGTTTCTTGTCTGTTTTTATGCGTTGAACAGACTGATGCAGATTGCCCAAATGCCGAAAATGGGAGACTCAGAGAATGTTTACCTGACATTATGCGATAGATTCGCTTGCAAGATTAATGTAAGGACTTTTCTTGACTTTTTGCAACTTCTGTGCTTTGCTTCCAATTTCAATGCTCGTAAATTAAAAACTAGGAATATGCACCTGGGTGCCATCTCTCTGTGCTTTCACTAGAAATTTAGGCGCAGTGCCCATTTCATTGCGGGATAGGTTAGCTGCATAGGGTTGTTAAAAAAATTTAAATAAAGTTGGAACCAAAGAAAGTTCTTATTTGATTCAGCTGAACATGTTATTCCTTATATTTGTTTTAGTCATTTCCATTTGATGTCTGGTATCTCTTTCTTTTTAGCTTATTCTGTCCTCAAATCGTTCTATGCTTAGCTGAGTAAATATATCACTAAAGAGGTCAATATGACATGGAATAGGAACCACATATACGAAAAATTAATTTTCGGAGTATTTAAGTGCAGGTGCAGCCTTAAGTTGCCTATGTCTGATGACTAATGTGAGAGAGTCGATTCCTTTGTACAGATTCATTACTTAAAATTTTAAAATTTTGTTGAATAAAATTGAGTTTACAATAAGTTTACTTACTTTTTTTTTCAAACCGAGAGTTGTTATACTAGATAAGAGAATGGTAGCTTAAAGTTCGACCTAGAGCAATTTATAGAACAAGGTTGCAACGCCAAATCAACAAAATCTTTGCCTTAGGTGGAATGCTCTTTAATATTGCCATCACAAGATTTCTTTTAATTGAAATTTGTTTTTGAACATTATAGTATGAGTATCTATTGTTGCTTAAGATTATTTAATACACACAGGGAAGGGGGAGAGAGCAGAGTTGAGAGAAAGGCGTATCAAACCCAACCAAAAGGCAATTGCTGCTTAAAAAGCATGGATTAAACATGAAGTCTAGCTAATAAGTGAAGGAAAATTTTTGGGAAACGAATACTTTGAGTTTGTGGCTATAAGCCTATTACTATTTGTAATATGTTATGGCATATTTCTCCTTTACTTCATTGCTTTCTGGAATGGAACTTTTCTTGTGATTTAGGTTTCTCAATTGTCTGTGAGATGTGTTTATGAATGAATTTGTTGGATTATAATTATAAACTATCTAATGTGTTTGTGTATTGAAGATAATTGTATGTATAGGTTTACACATCATATCATGTAAAAATTTTGAATATAAATATTACATTATTTTATTGTTTGTTCTGACATTCTATGCTAGGAAAAGGAGTTTTCTAATGACCTAAGCTTGTAAAACATTAAGAAAAATAAAAATCTAGGAAATACTTTCATGCTAAAGGCCTAAAGCTGTTTGGAAGTCCTCTTTGCAGTTTCTTCTGTGATAACAATATCTCTTTGGCTCTCCCTCTTCTCAAAATGCCTAAAGTTCGTGACTCACCCATAGTGTGAGACCTACCCCAAAACCACATCTAAACCAATCAAAGCCCCAAGACGAGATACAAAATCTCTAATAAAGGCTACAGCAAGCCATCAACCCAAGTATCACGGCCACTGATCACAACCAGCTCACTCTAAATTAAGCAGTCATGGATATTTCTTCATGGGATGGAACCCTCTTGCAGCATGATTTCTACATTGCTGCATGCAGTTTTGCTGAGGAATGGGGAAGATCCAAACCAGTTTTCCCTCCATGGATATGGGTCCCTTGTGCAAAACGTTTAGGCCTTGCTTCTCATCAGGTTAGTTAGTTGTCTATACCCTTGTTTTTACCTTCCTCTATGACAATGAATTCATCATGTAAAATCACTTTGTATTATTTTGTAACCTTTTTTTTTTTCTCTTTCTCTCAGGCAGATGGATACTTAACACTGGAGAAGTTGTGTATTCATGGATCAAGTGACATTCCTTCTCAGGTATGATGATGAATTAGTTCTTCTGAAAGGAAGTCGTTTTTTGGGTTTCTCAAGCCTGTTACATTTTCTTCAAGTATTCATTATAGGAAGAGATTTACGAGGAAATTCACACTGAAGAAGAGAGTGGTCCCTTTGTGGAGGAACCCGTTGATAATGCTACTCTGGTATGTTCTTGGAGTGTTAGTTTTATTGATGGAATTTGTGTTATTTTTGTATCCGCTAACATGTTTTCATTCTCTTATTTTTATTTGTAAGGTTGAGAGCAGTAGCCGTGAAGTAAATTTCTTTGATTTCCATATAGTGTACAGTGCTACATATCGAGTTCCCGTGCTGTATTTCCGTGCCTACAGTATTGGTATGCTAATCTCTTTGCAATTTACCATCACAACCCGTATCCAGACCACGGGTTTGGTTTTATTTGCCTTCTATGAAGCACTTGATCTTGATGAACTTCTTTTAGTTTAAATGATCACTTCGAACATGTTGATTGTGAATGTGACTGGTTTATTCTGGTTCAGCAAATTCTAGCATTTGCTTTATCCATATGCTTATCTATGTATATCCATATTCCAGTTCTTGAGGTGGTAAAAGTTTGTAATTGAATGCTATATAGATGGCAAACCTTTGGTGTTGGATGAATTAAAAGGCCTTCCAGCATGCTCAGAAAAGTTGCTGCTGGAATCGAAATGGACATTTATAACACAAGAGGTACTTTTCTCTTATTCTTTTGTTGTCATTTGTATGAATCCGATGTTTCTTTGTTGTTTTAGTTACATTAGATGTTAGATACACATCTCTTTCTAACAGCCATCTTCACATGTTGGCTTTTGGTCTCCATCTATGTAAAGTTTATATTGCCAATAGGAAGACTGGATAGCAGTGATTTGAACTCTGAGTGATTTCACTGTGGCTTTGCCTCGTAGTATTAGTGATTTGTGTAGGATATTTATATTGTTATTGATAAGACATAACAAAAAGTGCAAAAAGAGTGTTGACTTATGCTTGAAAACAATATGCAATTGGTTCTATGATATGACAGGAGTTGACATGTAGAACAAGAGGCACCGCCTTTCATTTAACTGGCATTGCTCTGATGATTCTTCATACTTTGTATCAGTTTTGCAATCGTAGCCAAAGATATTTTCTTTAAACTGGAAAGCTGAGGTTAAAAATTATTTGATGTATGCAAATCCTTATGGAGGTAATTCTTATTGTTACCCGTTTGATAGCTAAAGCCTATATCGTTTCAACTTAGTAGTTCATTTATTTTTCTTGAAAGAATGCATGTCCAACCATTATTTGAGTAATGACATCCTCAGATCACCAGGCACGTTATAAAGGACCTTTTAATTGTTGTGGTTTTTGGATGATAAGCATGTTCGTTTCCATCTTCTAATTTGTCAAGTCTAATTTATCTTTAAAAGATTTAGCTGGCAGTATCAGTTAAATTTCTGAATGGTATAAATTGTAGGAACATCCACACTTGAACAGACCATGGTACAAGCTACATCCATGTGGGACCAGCGAGTGGATGAAGCTGCTCTTCAGCAGTGATGCTTCTCTGGCTCAAAAGGGAGTAGTTGTTAAACTATATCTGGTTTCATGGCTCTCAGTTGTTGGGAAAGTGTTCGGTCTTACTATCCCATTTGAATTAATTAATCGTCTCAAAGGTTGAAGTTAGATTTCTGCCAACAATATTCTGGATAGCAACTTACTTGTATGTACAACAATCTTACTGGAGCAGCACCTTTCACCGGTTTTTCTGATATGTTGGCATAGTATACCTGGTCCTCACATTGGCATGTCTAATTTTGCTGGTGGGCAGACATCTATTTTACCTTTCATTACTTTGTACATAAAGTGGTAGAGGTACAACAGATTAGGACGAAGCTGTCATTCCATTTATTTATTCCTTCAATGGAGCAATCAGCTCAGCTACCTGTTGGCCTTGGATGGTGAAATCCTAGGCAACTCTGTACACTACATATTCTTCTACTCGCAATAGAAAACACTACATATTCTTCTACTCGCAATAGAAAATGTCTGGGTGGTATGCGGTTGAAGGATTTGGATTCTGGAACCAAAATCCTTTTTCTTTTTTTTTTTCTTTTACCCAACTAGTGGTTTAGGACCTTGTCTCCAAATAATAATAATAAATTGACCAATCCAAGTATTTAATGTCATCTTGACATTAAATTTTATACAATACCACTGACAGTTTTATCAGCTTTTTATTGATTTATGAACACCGTCCCCTTATACAACATCTGCTTGAATTAAAGATTTCTAGAATATGATTTATTAAAAAAAGAATAAATTTATAATTATTTTTATTAATTTTCTTGCAAAGAAATCTTAAATCCTAACAAATTTGAACGAGTGTCTTTTATTTTTAATGCAACGTGACCAGCTTGATATAATTTTCTTTAAACGAAAGAAAGAAAAAAAACCTGATTGAGTGACCTATTTGATATTATGTAAAAGTTTAGGAAGAATGACATTGAGATATGAAAAAGTATAATAAATCTATTTTCATAATTAAGTCTTAAACAAATAAATTATTGTTACATCAAATGGCATTCAAAAATCTATAAAACAAACGCATGTAGCTCTCAAAAATTTCAAGGACTAAAAAATGACAAATGAGTAAATATGATTATGTGCCAGCTTGAGAAACTTCACAGATTCTACCTGGAACATTCCGACTTCTACAAAGACATATTCATGAATTACACTAAAAGTAACTAAATCCAGACCCCAGGTCAATTGTGTAATGTTCTCACGCTTAGAGTTCCACTCACTCATGTCCAAAGTCTGCCCGGAACTGTGACAGATTTCCTCATACTTTACACTAAATTATTCTGCATTTTGCCCATCAGATCGAATAAAGTAAACCAGAAATTCTGTATTACCCTCTACACCCTTGAGAGGTGACTCGATCCATCCTTGGCTGCGGAATCCAAAATTCTCTACACCCTTGATAATCTTTTCAAGAACCTGTACAATAGAATCCTATCAAGGTCATATAATGTCCAATCTAATTTGTAAGCAAAAAAACCTAAATGGAGAAGCGCGAAGATATTAAAAATGATAGTTTGATGCACAATAAAAACCTTGAGGCACCCCTAAATAAGGGATGGCTTGAAGGTCAAGAGTCGAGACTGCACTAAGCAGTTTGTCACACACTATCCACTTAATTCAGAAACTAAAATTCATAAGCATCCATGAGATTTTTTATGCAAACATCAACAAAAAAACATTTAGTTGGAGAGAATTTAAGTCGTATTTGCATTGATTAGTCCTGCGAAATGCCTTATTTGAAGAAATATGAGTACAAATCATATTTGCAAACTGACATTTTCTGATCGAGCATATGTCAAGTGACAAGTTAAAGAAAAAAATTATTTTGAAGATTGTGAACCATATAAGTGGTAATCATGCTGCAAAATTGTGAAGCTGTACACACTAATATGATTAAACATCTGGAAGCCACATATAGTCTCAATCAAGGGTATTTAGCAATAGTTATTGTGGAAGTGAAAAATATACACAAAAATTTTGTTCTCTCTTAGATATTGTGCTGAAAGAGAGATACTAAATAAAAACAAAAGATGAGGAAAGTGCTAACCTCTTGATGAACCAGAGGATCTCTTACAATCCCACCACTCCCTACCTACAAAAAAGATGCAACAAAAATTTAGGAATAAATGCCCTTGCACATATGGAGAACAGTATTTTTGTCTTATGTCTAAAATGAGACCATGTATATAAATTAGAGCGTCTCACAGTTAAAATTAATATAATATTTTAAATATTATGCACCTCAAAACAGTATTCCAAATAATTGTGCAACTTACACAGTATATAGTGTGAGAGACAATACACAACTTGCATGGAAATTGTGCTTTGCTAATTCATTGGATGGAAGAAACTCCAACTAAAATCTTTCAAACCCTTAAGAAGGGTTTGTTTTAACATATTGAATATCTTTTTATCATACTGAGTCGGGATTTCCTACACCAGAATAGTGCATGCACATGCAAAGAATGATTATCATGTCATTCCGGAACATTGAAAAGTGACTGCTCAAAATACAAGTTTACATAATTATCTCACATGAATGTAAAGGTTATGGAGGATGTTAATGGTAAAACTCATATTAGTGTCACAGCCACCTATAATAGGAGGCTGCTTCCCAAGTTTTGTGAAAATATCTCCGCCAATGTTCACCTAAAAAATAGGACTATTCTTGGCAAAGTAACCCCGAAGCACTCTTCCACTCGAATATCGCTCATACAACCCAAGGGCTCACTAAGAGCCCTCACAGCAAGATTGCAACTTATGCAAATCAGCTTGTGGATGAAATCTGAGCTTCTTACCTGTGATCTGCGAGCCTCAAATTGAGGCTTAACCAAGGTAACTAATGTTGCCCCTTCCTTCATAACTTTTACTACAGCAGGCATAACCTGATTGCAAACAAATAAAGAAAGAATATAACAGAAAGAAGAGGAAAGAATATAACAGAAAGAAGACTACAAAAACTGTATCAGCAACTGAAATTGCTTCTAATGGGTAATGACAATGATATGCTGTTAAAACCTCTCTCCTTAATCTATTTTTTCTTTTTTATTTATTTATTTTTGTTGGGGGGAGGAGGTGAGTTCTGAATTTCGAAGAGTAATAATTCCTAAACATAACAAATCTAAAAGATAAGAAATATATAAAGATAACCATAAAATACTTCATATCATCTTACAGAAAAGAAAAGATAGCTTGAAATCTACTATACACATTGCAACAAAAATTTACCGTTGTTTGAAGGCTTACCAAGAGAATAGAGATGAATGAAAGGTCTAGAGTCACCAAATCCACTTTTTGTGGGAGTTCAGAAAGGTATCTCAAATTTGTCCTTTCAATAACACAAACACGTTCATCTCGTCGAATTTTGTCTGCCACCTAATGAAATAATCCATGAGCAATTGAGAAGCATAAAGAGAAAGAATACAGAGTATAGACCATGGAACATGATCTGGTAGTTTATAAATCCTTCAAGTATGAAAAGTACAATTTACAACAAAAAGATGAGGTTTAAAACTCACAAAACCTTATCAAAGTAATAATTGTACTACCTGGCCATAACCTACGTCAACTCCATATACAAATGATGCACCATACTGAAGTAAACAGTCAGTAAATCCTCCTGTAGACAACCCTGAATCAAGAGCAACTTTCCCCGAAACATCAATACCCAACTTTTCAATGGCAGCTTCTAACTTGTGTCCCGCTCTGAAATTAATGAATGAATGAAGAACATAACAAATTGATTTTACATGTCTCATCAATGTTAGTGCATAAATGAATTTCACATAACAAAGGTTCAAGTTAGATTGTTACAGGAAGTAATCACCTACATACATATTTTGGAACTTCAGCCATTATCTCTACAACAGCTTTATCAGAGACAGGTGTTCCAGCTTTGTTGACCACCTTACCATCCACAAATACTTTGCCTACATAACCAGATGTGTCAGAGTCAGAGAGCAAAATGCAGATGGAGGGTTTTATACTGCAAATCCTTTAGAACAATTATATTTTTCATAGTGCCATAGTGAGGATAAACACCTTACATATATGTGTACATGTGTGTGTCACAGATACCAATGATATCGTTTTAAACTTTATTGAGTTTTGAAGTGAGACCACCACATCCAATGCATCACTGGTTTCGAATCACCAACACTAACCCATTGCATTTTTTAACCCTTTATCAACCAGAAAATTGCACATATTTGCAGCAAATAAATAAAAATTAGCCAAGTATTACATGTAGATAGAAAAATGCCACCATCGGACAATTATACCCATATTTTCCTTCCAGTCTTTGGTAATCAATCAAATAGTTCACCTTGTAATATCCATGACTGTATAAAGGTTCGGCTGTACTGTTGAAACCTTTCCAAACATACCTCATCAAGCCTCCTTTTCCTGAAACTTACATTGGTCAAACACAAACACCATACAATCGAAAATAATACAAGCATAACGTAACTTTGTATATGCACAAATACCGAGTAGCAATTGCAACAGAGATTATTATGAGCCTTCATTGATTTACTTACTCGAAGTAAATGGCTTTTACCAATAGTTCAGTGTTCACACATCATTTATATGCAATAAGGCAATTTCTCATCTCAGCTCAACCTTCTAACATAATATACTGTCTAATGAATTTTCTACTAGAAATTAAGATTGCAGAGTTGCAAAAATGGCGCCAATATGCATGAAAATAAAGAAAATAAGATTTTTTTTATTTTTTTTTGGGGTAAATAAGAACTTGAACATAATAGTGCAGGTTACAATTTCCTACTTCTTTGGTGGTTGAACTTTTGCCGACTTCACAACGGCAAAGCTCCTACAGGGACTACGCATCTGGGCTCCATTCCATCTCACTGGAAGCAAAATATAAAACCAAGAAAATCAAACTGTTAGAGGAAAAAAAAAAAGGAAGCTGAAATTGTCATAAAAGACACTACATTAAGGAATAAAGGGGTTAATTCCATTTGAATAAACTCCATGCGCGACTCCACAAAATAGCTTGGAATCCACAAGCCCAACAGGTGTTTGTGGAAATTCCTAAACAAGTCTTTCAAAGTAGTATTATAAAAACTACTACAACCAGATAAAAGTGAAGGGAGAGAGACATACCGGGTAGCTTATGAAAGTAGGAACGGGGAGGAGAAAATAAGGTGGAGCGGGTAACAAAACTGTACGTGATGATGATGTCGTTGGGGAGCTTCAGAACACGTAGCGCCATAGTTGGCCAAGAAACGACTACGCTATTTACTTAGCTTTTTCCTCAACACATAGCATCGTATAGTAGGTGGTTGCGTTGAGTCTAGCTGCCCTATCATCAACCTTCATTTTGAATTTTTTTTTTTTTTTTTTGGTTAATCAACTTTATTATTAACTATTTTATCATTGTTTCATGTACAACTAATAAATAAAAAATTCTTACCCAAAAAAAAAACTAATAAATAAATATTTTATTTAATTTTTTTTCTTAGGAAAAAAAAAATATGCACTTTAACGCATCTAAATATTTAACATCTAGTTTCAGTTTTCTTCTACTTTTGTTATATATATATATATATATATATAATAGTGCTCTACCGTTGTTTAAAGTACAACAATTTCTAACTCATTTAACATCAACTTTTTTTTTACCATTGTTATTTAAAATAGCATCCATATACATTATTTTAAAATTTAATTTTCAAGGGTATATCGGTCTTTAAGCACATTAGAGTTGAACATCATTAGACAACGGACTGGTTAGTGAAACACAATTAAAATAGAGAAATATTACTCTAATTTCTCAAAATACAATGCCAATTTAAAAAAAAAATTGTGAAAGTAGATGGTGTGGGTGTGTTACAATAATTTTTTTCCGAATTAAATTATCACATTATTTACATTATAAAATTCATAATTTAAATAAAAATACTAATGTTGTTATAATTATTTATAAATTAAACTAATATCCAATTTTGAAAGGTTAAAGGTTTGATTGAAATAAGGATAAGTCTCAAGGGTGTAAATAATACTGACTCTAATAATATAAATATAAAATATATTCTTTAAAAAAAAGGTTTTTGTTACGAGTATTTAGGTGAGTCCTCTTGAGGCCCCAACTTTTATTTACCAACTAATTACCGCCACATCTGTTGATAAAAAAGATGGTAAAGAAAATGGCCCCCAAGCAATTAGCATTATTGATTCAGGTCATTTAACATTTACCATGAGGAGAGAGAATGTTCAGTTGGATGGAGGTTAATTTTGAGAGCAAAAAAACATAAAAATTTCCCAACTGATGTGGCATAACATGTGACAATTTACTAAATAGGCCATGCCAACTCAAGGCTAACAAATCCCAACTCCTTCTGAATACAGAGTAACATGTGAATACAAGTTAAGGAACAATATTTTGTACAAAAAAAAAAAAAATTCCAATCACCCTTCTCAGTTTCCCAAGTAGAAGTTCAATCCTAAGCACAATCCACATGAATGACAAATAATGTACAACCGATATCGAAATTCCGAAGTCTCTTTACTTGCACCACGGGATAGATTGTTAGGCCACTCTTGTTTATAGTAACCTTTCCATAATCAGATGTAAGCACAGAAAATAATGATTGTCAAAATTGGAAGGTTGTAACTTGGAAAGTAGAATGTGCATGAGACGGACGAACAGGACTTGCCCCTTCAGAACCAGTGTCACAGCGTCACTATAGTGGCTTTGATGGAGTAGGGGAAGACGGTGGTTTCAAATCCGGGTACTGTATCCAAAATAAAAAATAAAGAAAACACAACAAATAAACAAATGAAATTACATAGCCTATATTATGACCAAAGATGTGTTGGTGCATAAGGAGCCAAAATATGTCAATGGGCGTATAATACTTTTTTGCATACATAATCATGAAATAATTATTCCCAAATACACGTGCAGGCTTACAAAAATGTCTATAGTCAAACAGCCTATTGTGTTCAATTGGAAAAGCAAAGGGTAGCATCAAGGCATCTTATGAAAGTTGAAGCTTGTTTTGCACTTGAAGATTCAAATCCACATGCTAATTTGATGATGGACAGCATTATCAAACAGGATTCTAAAATGCTAATGCTAAGAAGATGTTATAACTTACTCAACCATAAAGTTTAATTTAATATCCGGATAACATATTTCAGTCACGTAATTTGCTGTTATTTTTCTTCTAATTCATCTCTCAATTTATTCTTATTGTTTAAGTTTGTCTTTTATTTTCTGCACCTCTCCTTTCAACCAAGATCAAGGGTCATATTTCCCAACGATAAAAACCTTTAAATTTTCAACTACGACTAGAAGTGGGAGCAGGGAATTGATTTTTGGGGACAATCAAATGGGCTTTCTATAAAAGCTGGCTTCTCATGAAGCCACCTAATTAGGGAGAAAACTGAAGAGAAATCAGGGATGATCAGTTGGTAGAAGTCAGCAGCAAGTAAGGTAATAAAAAATATAACTATATCGTTGAATGTGCAAGTTTCCAAAACAAAACATGCTACTGCACAAATATGCTAAGTTCCACAAATTTGAATTGTATCTACTTTAGTTTGATGCCATATTTGATATGCAAGTCAAAATATTGGATTATTCTAAAATTCATGAGAGAGAAGTTAAGAACATACATTAGGGTAGGGAGAGGATGATCGTGAACCATTTTTTATCCCTAGTTCAGACTTTGTGGACTTGGTTACACGTCCATTGTCTATTCCTTGACTTTCTCTAATATCAACAGATTCAAAAGAAATAGCATTGTTGTCATCTTCATTACTCTGAAGAACTCCTCCATTCGTTCCAAGTTCTTGTGAAGTTTTACCCTTCTTCTTACTATAGATATGTACAGGAGGAGGTAAAAGAGTTTCTTGAATTTCCTGGAGAGTAAACAGAAACTTAATTACAAAATTTTACCAAATGCAGAAAGTTGATCCTAAATATATAAATAGTTAGGTACATTGCCACAAGTGACATCTCCATTGGGGAAATAAGAATTTCTCAATGTGGAAAATGATTAATATATATGTAATTAAAGCAGAGTTCTTGATGCAAAACATTACATAAAAGAAATGAAGGAAAGCATACCATCCATCCATTTTTTCCTCTGACCCCACCCTTGATTGCATATGCTGCATTAAAACCATTCTTGAACAATAACTCAGCCACTTTCATTGCATTACCATCAAAACTACCTTACACAGAAAAAGAGAAGCCAATAAAATTACAGAATATACAAAAATGTGTGTGAGAGTGTGTGTGTGTGTGTGTGTCAATTCCAGAAAGGAATTCAAGATTGAAACTCTATGCTGGACACTGCATTACAACCATACACTCCAAATTAGAAAAATAAAAAACAAACACTAAGGCAGAGACTTATTATCATTATAAGAGGAAAGAAAGAAAATACTTTTGGATATCTATGATAATAAATACTTTTAGATCTCTATAACAATACCCAAAGCAAAAAAAAGAAAAAGAAAAAAAAGGGAAAAAATAGTGCCTAACTACAAACCATTCACATACTGAGATTCCCACAGTTATAATAAAGAGGTTATAATCTATGAAAAGTTAATATCAAAATATACGGAAAAACAAAGTTAAACCAAGGTTCTAAGTTGTTGACAAGAACGTGCTTTATTTTGAATAATTTTCCCAGACATCACAAAGGGTGGTGAAGTTTCACTTAATACACGATTTTAACTTCAGTGTACACAAAAGGCAGAATTAGTTAAAGAACTGTCACTTTAAGCAGTGGTAAATCACTTTTTCCTTCTGCATATTTTGATATTCTGAGTAAATACTATAATTCCAGCATATCCGTAGTTACTATGGAGTAATCATTGATACCAGATTGTCTCATCATTATTCTTGGTGAAAAATTTGCTGCTATGATTTCAAAGGAAAATGTCCAACAGTCAATCATTTATTTCTTCAACCCTTCTACATAATTAGGCAACTGAAACAACTCATTTAAAAGATATATATCAATCTATTCAAACATAAGGTTATTATTTAATCTTTTAAATGGCCATAAATCTTCTCATTTTAGCAAGCAGAACAAAATCTAAAGGACAACGCTAGGAGAAACTCCAATGCTTGTCCACAATTCCCATAATTATAGAGGAACTTATATTCGTTGATACCAAATCTTTCTAATCATTATTCTCGGTAAAATAATCCACTCATATGAATCCAAAAGTAATATATTCAACTGCCAACCATGCATACATATAGTAACCCATTTTAACAGTTCTGTTTCATACAGTTTAAATTGAGTAAATTTTTTTAAATCTTCAAAATTGCAAGAATTTCTTCTCATGTAAAGCAAGCCAAACTAAAACTTCATCTAAAGGAACTAGGTGAAAAATCTTCCACTTGCTAGTCCAGAATATCCACAGTTACTGTCTTACCGAGTAGGAGCTTGTATTCGTTGATACCAATTCTCTCTTATCATTATTCTTGGCGAAACATCCACTCATATGATTTCAAAAGCATTTATTAAAAAAAATAAAAATCTAACAGCTAATTGTGCATCTCTTTAACCCTCCTCTAGAATTAGGCAACTGGACAAGCTAATATACATTTAGTAAGCCCATCTATAAATTCTGTTTCAATCTACTTTCAATTAACTCAACTTTTATCGTTAAAAGGGCAAGACATTCTTCTACTTTTAGTAAGCACAATAAAAATTCTGTCTAAAGACAGTGCTAAACAAACTTCTTATTAGTGATACCAAAAACCCATAGTTACTGGGGAGCTTACTATCATTAATACCAGGTCTTTCTTATCATTATTCTTGCCAAAATTTCACTCACAGAAATCCGAAAGAAATTAAACCCAACAGCAAATCGTGCATTTCTTCAACCTTAATCTAGAATTAGGCAAGTGAGACAATAGTAACCCATTTCACAGTTCTGTTTCAATAGTTCCAATTGAGTAATGTTTTCATGTTAAATAGCAAAAAGCAGAACCAAAACTCCATCCAAAGGACAATGCTAAGTGAAACTCTTAGACTTACTTGTCTAGGATACAGACATTCGTATTTGCTGCGTCCTCGAAATTTTCCAACACCTTCTTCACAAACTCACCTTCATCATCCTCGGAAAATTGAACCTGCACGACATCCTTATTTATAATCTTCAAATTTGGAGAATTTATATACTTCAAGCTCTTTTCGTCCCTAATATCCAAGAGCTGTGCATTTGGATCGTCCCGCAATTTTCTAAACGCGTCAATGGCAGAGATGAATTTATATTTTCTGAAGTACTCCTGGGTTAAAGGTAGGACAACAAGCCAAATGAATGTACACCCAGCAACAAAAAATGGGTTTTTATTAAAAAAGTCGTCAATTGAAACTAAAACTGCTTCCAAGTTGATCTTGTCCGAAACTTGCTCGGTTGAGGAGGCTAGAGATTCAGAGGCAAAGCAAGGAAGAGTAAACATAGCAGAAGTAAAAAGGAGATGAACTTTGACCAAAGACTGGAAAAATGGAGAGGTTTTGAGAAGCAAAGGATGGGTATGAAGAGGGTTTGGGAGGTGGTTTTCATGAGAGAGATGGATGTTCATGGAAGATGAAAAATGGGTTTGATTAGAATTGATTCGTTGGAAGGAAGAAGAAACAAAGGGAGGGAAGGATTTTAGGAGGGGAGAAATTCTTGGGGTTGTGAATTGTTTGTGGGTTTTCAGGTGGTTTTGAAAATATGGAGTACAGGAGAGGACCATGGAGAGAGACTCCATGAGAGAACAATGTAATAGAGAGCTTCGGAGTGAGTGACAAGGAAAGGATAAAGGCCATACAGCACCCAAAGGAAATGGTGGTCAACACTCCAAAAACTAGCTTTCTTATAAATAGTAATAATAATAATAATTTTTAAGTCGAACAAAAAAAAATTAATAAACAGCTTTGTTTAATACTTAGAAAAGTTTGAGAATGTTTTATTGAATTTTAAATATGTAATATATTTTTTTGGTAAATTTAAATATATAATATTTTATAATGATGTATAGGGGAAAAAAAGATTATCTTGGATAATATTATTTTTTAAATTTGACATAAATACCATTTGATAAAAAAAAATGACGGATAATATTTGTATTATGTTGTTAACTGATTATATTTTAATTTAATTTTAAAAAGTATTAAAAGGAATTTTTCAAATAAAATTAGGAAAAATTTCAGAAAAATTAAGAATTTCATTTGAAAAACTTCCTTTTAATACTTTTTAAAATTCTTAAAAAACAAAATGATACAACTGCTTTAAGAATTTTATTAGTTTTGCTTTTCTTTATAAAGTTTAAAATTAATTGTTACATTGTATTTTTTTCTAACAAAAGAAAATTTGTTTGTTATATATAATAAATACAAAGTCTTGAAAAAACATAAATAAAAAATATATTGTGTATTTAAAACAAAATTTGCGTGGGCCCTAGGCAAAGGCCTTAATGGCCTTGACCCTGAGATTATGTTAGGGAAAGGAAATGGTCTCAGCTTTTTTGGGTTAGTTGTGCCTGTTGGTTGATGGTCTTCGGAGTCTGAAAAGTCCATCAAAATGGTCCGTGCCCTAAGCGGAAGGAAATCTTCTATCTAGTTTATATATATATATATATATATACACACTCTCATTTTTTTATTATTTTTTTTTGAAAAAACAAATATAGTAACTATTATTTCGTTTAGTTTCTTTCCTATATATATTAAAAAAAAAAAACCTCTCCAGCGTCCTGTACACAATACATGTATACATCATACAGCGACCTGAGACCGGTTTTCACAATCATTTTGCACACAAAACTCCTTCCTGAAGCCACCAACAAAATCTTCCATGGATGCCCTGCAAGTCTCCATTCCCGGAACATGCTTAGCGAGTTCTAAACCAGCATTCATCCATTTCTTCGCCACATCAATCTGGCCAAGACGCATTGGCAGTGCTGCTCTGTTCCAAGCCGTCGTTGTTAGCCATTTTCCCTCTTCGGTGGGATACTCGCCGTCCTTCAAGCCAACCATTATTCGATAAGCTTGCTTATACATTGCATACAAAGCTTCATCATCTGTATCTCCCTTTCGAATGCCGGCTACCACAATGAGCTTCCGGACAACGAGAGCCACATTTTGGTAATCTGGTGATGGGGAAGAAAGAAGAAGAGAGAGGCACTCATTTAGAGCAAAGTTGGCTACTTCATAATTTGGCCGTGGACCCTGTGAGGCACTGAGGCCAATCTCAAGTAGGTATTTAGGGTTGCAAACCTTCGAACTAGCAAAGCTTTTCACGAGGAGTAGTTGTGATCCTTGGTCATTAATCCGTCCTTGAATATCATAGGCGCAAAAGATGTACATGAATAATAGATCAGGCTCAATGTTGCTAACTTGATCATCATTAAGCCGAGTTCCAGCTGAGTTAGTCTTCAGTATCTGCGTCCAGGCAAGAATTCAATTATAAGGAGAGACTCCCCCATAAGCGGAAGATGCTGGCCTATCAATCCCACAGTAAACTAGTTATGTATGGTTGGTTGCAAGTTATACATGTTATATAATGAAGTGCTGCAAAAAAAGATCGAGGCACCAAATACTACGTGAATCTATCAAGGCAATTAGTAATTATTTCATACCTTCCCTGCTCTGTCTAACAGTCCTACAGCTTGTTTTACTTCAATGTCTGGCAATGCAGCCTTCCTATGGTTCTCGGAAGCTATCATGGCAGATACAGTCAGTATCAATGATTTGCAGACCATGATATTGTTTTCTTCTACTTCCCCATCAACCTGAAATCCATAAAATCCAGATGCCAATTTCAAGAAATGGGCACACAAGTCAAAATTCTTCTCCTTCCCGGTTTTTGTCCCCAAGTTCCATGAAGTCATACCAAACCAATTCCGTTCCCGTCTTCCAACCTCCCCTCTTCCAAAGAAGCAATCCGGACCAACCTCAGATGCACGATTATAAGCCTGTTTTACTAACTTGAGGACTTCCGGCTCATTCCCAGGTTCTTGAGTCAGGATTGTTACCATGGTGCGTAGAACTACAACTTCTGTTGTTGGCATGGATTTTCCATCAGCATAGAAGTTTAGGAGATTTGATAGTGCAGCAACAGCAACAGTAAGAGCACGGGAAGCAACAGCTTCATGGGCAGCGAGGGAGAGAAAATCTGGACTAAAATCGATGCAAGTTATCATTGCTTGAATCTGATTGATAGCACTGTTCTTGTCGTTCTTCTCCAGAAAGATCTTGAACTGCATAAAATAGAAGAGGTATTAAGTTGCTCACAACTTGCAATAAATTTTTGTAGCGAAGATCTGAATAAGTGTGGTTTTATAGTACTAATTACTATTAAAAATGTTTTGTGAGTCCATATGTGACAACAAAGTGTATTAGTATGGTGGCGAGTGAGACAGAACCTTTAGGAAAGAAGAAGCAATGTTGGGTTCAAGCTGCAAAAAATAAAATACTGCACTATCAGAAGATTACTTTTTTTGTAGATAGACATGATTTCGCAAGAAAGATCTTATTGATCTTAAAGACCAAAATTCAAGCTTCAAGTATAAGTAAGAATACCTTTTCAGCCTCGTTGATGTATTCTTGAGCTTGATCGAGCTGAGAGAGACCAAGGTGGCAAAGACACAAAACTCTAAAGCCCTTGGCTCGGAGTATTCTACTGTCTGTATCATATGGAATATAAAGCATGGACTTTTCGAAAATCTCCGCACTTGTTACATAGTCTTTGGATCGAAAATGATCTGCAGCACTGTAATTATAGAGTACGTAGAAATCAACAATAAGATTGGAATGGACTGAAAATTGAAATAGATCTAGTTACACTAGTAAATCATCGTTAAATCGTGTATGTGTGTGGAAGCACAATTGTGTACCAGGTTTAGCATTCATTGCCTTCTTCTGCCAGCTCCATATTTATACACGGTTCCCTGAGCAAGTAATATGCTAATTATATATACATGATATGGCACTCCATTTTCTATTAGGAAGACCCATTTACACACAACCACAGAATAAAATCAAAAATTTGTCTCTGGAATGCATCCAAAGCTCCATGCAGAATGCCTGGCCAGTGACATCTCGTAGCATCTACTTGTCCACTAACAATAAACAACAGAAGTAAACAGATACTAACACTACGAGATAGATTAGCACCTGAAACCATAATGAAAGCATAGATCATATCCACCTACGTGAATCCAAGGTGGATGGACAACACAGTGACAGCACGCATTGTCTTATTTACATAACATGTTTTACTTTTGCCCTGCCATTTTCTCAACTCTTTATCTATGACCGAGTTCAAATCAAGACTTTTAATCCTTTTGAAAAGAGTTGGGTGCCACCTAAACGGCAGGCTATTATCTAATTAAGATGGTTATTAGCCCCAATTCCTCTTCATGCTCCTACGATAAATCAAATAAGCCCTCCAAATGCATGGAGGCAATCAAATCAACATTTTAAGCAATTCAAAGCAACCCATTTATGGAATTTACTGACAATGACTAGTACACATCATTGAGTTTAACATTTGCAAGAATTTCACAAGGCCAGAAAGGATTGCGTGCACTAGAACTTCGATGAGCATTCAAAACAAATTCACAGTAGCATTACTAGGAGGAGATGAATTTCATAGACAATTAAAAGAATGAATTATGACCTTACCAATTCCATAGTACAGCATGCATAGCCATCCTCTGCTTAGCGGCTGTCTCACCGGAGAAGAGAGCTACAACCCTCTCATCTGACACGAGCTCTGCCACCACTTTGGCCCTCACACCTGCCCCCTCGCTGCCGCTGCCACCATCTCCAACTACCCTGTGGGCCACCCTCACAGCCGCGCTGGCGCTGATGTGGCACCGCCCCAACAACCCCAAGAACACTCCCTTTGCCGTCTCTGCTCCTGCAGTCCCAGCTGCCTGAAAATATGCCTCCACGGCTGACACCCAAACTCCCTCCGGAATTCCCTTATTTACCACCATGCCTCTCAGCTCCTTCTCCGCCTCCACGAACCTCCCCAACCCCAACCATGCCTTCATGGCCAGCACAGGCAGGCTAGGATGGTGATCACCACTGTCACCTTCTCTCAACACCTTTACACACTTGATCACGCTTTCGTACTCGCCCATCTGTAGATGAACGGCTGATACAAATCGGAGAGTCTTTGATTTCAAGTCCTTGAGTTCGAGAATGTCCTCCCTTGTTCTCGCCGAACGCAACCCTTTCTCGTACAGATCCAGAGCCTCGTCCATGAGCCTCAGTGCTTCGTTCAGTGCACCATTCTCACTCTTGGATAGCACGCCCTTCCCGAACAACAAGTACTGGTTAGCGAGCGCTTTGTAGTGCTCCGGCGAATCGAATAGCAAGTTCTTTGCCCGGTTCAGCAACGCGACCCCGAGATTACGGTCCGAGACTTCCCAGGCGGTTCGGGACCTGGCAATACTCAGATCCAGTAATAGCTTTCTCTCTCCTACATTGGAGATCGTGTTGAGGTCGATCTTTGATACGAGTTCCGTGGCTCTCTCGAAGCACGTAGAAGCGAGATCAAAGTTCCGAAGGTCATGCCAGATCAAGCCGGTCTTGTGGTAGAAGGAGGCAGACTTGATCGACGGAGAGGGGACACCGGAGACGCCGCTGGCGAGGGCTAGCAGGTCGGCAGCGACGTGTCGGAGCTTAGCATTCTCTTCGGCCGAAGCCGTCCCAGAGGATGAAGAAAATGAAGGAGAACGAGAGCGGATAGTGGCAGCATTGGAGAGGTCGACGCAGACATTCCAGAGGCGGTAGCTGAGTTTCCAGATGAGAAGGTTGAGGGAATTTGGGAAGGGAGCGAGTTGACTCAGCTGAGTCAGGCTTCGTCTGAGATCTCCAGAAATGGTGTCTGGCAACGGCTTTTCCGGCGACAGGTCCTCGGCTTTCTTGATTGATGACTCGATTTGAGAGACGAGATGATGAAGGTGGTTGTGGTGCTGCTGAGATTGAGAATCATGGTGGCTCTGCCGGTGCTCCTGCGACGATATCTCGGCGATCCTCATATGTTTCGGAGATGGATACAGAGATATAGAAGCGGATTATTCTCTGAGATTTCGGACTTCCAAATTGTTAATTTTGGAGGGAAAAAACCGTTTTGAGATTGAAAAGAGAGTCGGTTAAGGCCTTCGCATTTTACGACACTCTGAATGGGGTCGTACGAAATACCGCCAAAAGAAGGGACCGTCATATTTTATTTAATTTAATTTTTGTCAATGAATAAATTATAAACATAACACACTTTTAATTTGGCTCCTGTCGGTAATAATTTATTTATCGTATGTAAAAACTTGATGTTGGGAAAAAATATAAAATTTATATTTTCATGATTGTGTCAGAAATCAATTAATTACGTGGTAAAATATATTTTATAATCGCTGTGAATTATTGTGTTTGAATTTCTATTTATTTTTAAATAGTATTTATCTTGGTTTTTGAGTTATTATATTAAGAAACAAGGATAAACTTGACATTTTCAAGCCATTTAGTAAGGATGAGATGGGTATTTCAAAAAAAAATTATACTTGTAATAATTAAGATAATTTCTTTTTCACCAAACAAGATAAGTTCATTTGATCTAAAAATAATAATAATAAGTCTCAAAAATTCTCTTACAATTGATTTAGATGACCTGATTAGCCTTTCATCAATTTTCAATTATACATTTTAATCTATTTTAGTTTTTATAATAAAATAATTTTATAAGGACAAATAAACTAATAAAATTCTTAAGCGCTTGTATCATTTGAGTTTAACAATTTAAAGGAAGTAATTCAAATAAAATTAACTTTTAAAACTTAAAATTAATTATAGTAAACGTATATAAACAAATTTTATCAAATTTATTTGCCAAAATTGCATGATTTTACTAAAGTGTACAAAACAGTAAGGCAATGCAATGGCTTTTGTAATTTGGGGGTCAAAGTAAAAAGTGTGTAATAGTTCAAGAGGGGTAAAGTGATATCAAACTTTGATAGTGTACGTCTAAACAATAATTATTTCTTGAATCAAATTGATAAAATTACAAAATATTACTGACAATAAATTGTTTCAGTTATATTTACTTGTATTGTTAAGATAATAATAATGATTACAACTAGAAATATTTTATATATTAATGCAAATTTTAATTATTGTTCGAAAATTCATCAAATTCTAACCAAAAAAAAAATTGTAGGTACAGGGCATTTGGACATTGAGTACTTTTTAAATTATTAAAAATGAAATAGCAGAGAGTGCTATATAATGTTATCAGTTATATTTGTCCATATAGAGTTTAAAAGAACTATTACATTATACAAAATAAAATAGATTAAAATATCCAATTAAAAACTGATCAAAGATCATTACTAAAATAATTGACTATAACTTCTTATATACAATAAAAATTGTTTCTGGACAAAAACCAAATGTAAAGTGTGTAATATATTTAAAATAGAATGTATTTAACTATTTATTGATAGAAATTAAATCAAATAAAATCTGTCTGGGCCCTTTTTTCAAGTTGGGGCCCTGGCCTTTTTTAAGTTGGGGCCCCAGGCCGTTTTTAAGTTGGGGCCCTAGGCCCTGTTATGCAATCAAGATACGACACAATATATATATAAAAATAAAATAAAATTATACAAAAGAAAACAAAGTGCATATATTAGAGGATCAAAATATCTTCATACATAAACTAACAAATTAAAAAGACTTTTTTTTTTTTTTGGGTCATGTTTTAAAATACTAAATTCATTCATACATTGGAACATCAGCGACTGAAGGGTTAAAGACTAACCGTTAAAATGAGAGGATCATAGTCACCTTTTATGCCACCTTTAGTAATTAGTGAAGATATGCGGTTTGGTACTGGTAGCCATTGGCAAAGTAGTTGCCATGACCAGGAGACAGGTTGTAAGTAGCAGAACCCAGCAGAGAGGGACAGTGGTTGTCATTAGGCCCTGGGTAGACATACGATCTGTCATACATGTACTGCGGGTACCTATTATCAGCAACTCTAGGATAGAAAGTCTTGTCAGCAGCAATGTTAGTAACACGAGGCACATATCCCACTCCGTTAGCTCGGGGTCTCTTGGGTTGAGGCTTTGCAGCTTCAGTCACTCTTTTCTTGTCTGCCTTTGCCTTCTCCAGCTGGAGAACCCGCTTCTGGAGTGGATCCACTGGGTACTGCTCCTCAAGCTTATGCTCTTCAATGCACTTTATCACAGCCTTGAGCGCAGCCAGTTCTCGATCGTTCACCTCATTCTGAAATAAGAATAAATTTGTTAGGAATGTCCCTTGCACATCTACAAAAACAAATGCAACTCTTTCTCCAAGCCACGTCAAGCCTCAACCTATGTCCGTGTAATTATAACAGGTTTAGTGGAAACACCAGTATGATGTCCAAAAGTCGATCTCAGGAACTCACAGTTTGTACTAAAGCATGATCCTTAACGGGAAACTACATAAGCAAACAAGCGTGTACAGAGCCAGAGAGATCCACTCAATAGAGCAAAGGCAAACCCCTTTACTATGATAGATTAAAGTGTTCAGACATAAGTCATCTAATGAAAATGTTATATAGCCAGAGAGATCCTATGCCACATAATAACTTCTCACATTATATTGAACATAAAAACCTCCCAAACATAACACCACACCACAGACAGACAGACATATTGTTTGGCATAAGAACAAACTCATCTTCTTCTACTAACATTTGTACTGGCTCATATGATATGAGATATTCTGGCGAAAAATACAACTTGTCACAACGCTTGGACACAATTATGGGTTTCTTCTGGTCTTAGATCTCAAATAATAGCAATCAAACCTTAGATAAGTAGTTTACCACTATGAATAAAAGTGAGAATGACCATGCACCTGTACAGTAGGAGATGTATTTCCAGGTTTGACAGGTGAAGAAGCTTTTCTTGCCTCCTTCATGTAAGATTTCAGTAAAGCCACAGGGGAGAACTTCTCTGTGAGTTCAAATGCATAAGCCATGTTAACAGCATCAATCTGTCTTCCGCTATTTACAAGTACTTCAATTACACCTGCAGAATCCAAGAAAAACAAAGCCTTAGAAACTACAGAATTTGATGGACAATTGAAGAAACCAATATCTTTCAACTTTGTATCTCTGTCTGATCCACCAAGCAAAACCATATAAGCCTCTAAATGCTAGTTCGTCCGCCCATCCAAGCCAAAGGAGCCTCATCAGAATTTTCCAGCAAGCACTAGATGAGTTTTGCTGATTTGCTGGACCTTTCCTCAAGATGCAAATGCAAAATCACATGGATGATTCATGAGTCACCTAGGATGAACATAAGCAATTCTAAAGAACAAAATAGGTATGCTGTTTTCATCTAACAAATTCATCCTCGTGAGTTGTGGGGGAAGGCAATAATACTATACATTTTGCAACATCTATTAAGTTGTCCAGTTAAGTTTAAAAAATATCCAACTGCCTCTCAGCACACCAAAACACTACTTCCACTTAGTCCAGAATTTGAATTGATAATAATAGGATTCAAACAATTATAGCAGTACTAAGTATATGGAAAATAAAATATATCTAATTTTTTAATCTCTTCTGAGATCACTTCAATATAGTTACAACAAATATGTTAGGTTTTACTCCACATTGATAGGTAGTATGCACATTGAAAGACAAACCTGGCATTTTCTCAGACAATCCAAGCGAGCGGCAGAGATCAGCAGTTTGGCGGCGACGAGAAACCATTGGTATCAGCCTTAATAGTTCTTCCTCATCAAAATCCGATGAAATATCAAAAGTGGCCAGAAGTTGCAAAAATGCATGAGCCTCTAATGAGTTCCCATTGCTAGCATCCATATCAAGAGCATCCAACTTTGGCTTCCATTCTTCAGCAATTACCTTTGCCTGCGCCTTAACCTCTTCTGTGATTACCTCACAAGCAGAGACTAAATCTAGGTTTGTTAACAAAATGCTCAGACATTCCATCAACATGATACAGGTTCGACGGAGGCCCAGTAAGGTTGAATCCTTCTTCCCATCCATGTTGGGCACTTCCATGCGGTAAAAATCTTCCAAAGAGTCTAACACGAAAGAGGCAGGATTGGCAGCAGCTCTCAATGCAAGTGGGATATCATCCCTTATGGCAGCAAGATTCTTTCGGTTATCTGATATAAATTTGTGAAGCCCTTCTGAGTCCATCTCTTCACATAGTTTCACTAACTGGGGATAAGACTTCACCTCCACATTTCCACTTTCAGAACTTTTCATTTCTAAGTTACTTTCAGAAACCATCACATCTGGTGGTTTCCCTTCCACACATGGCAGCCCACCTGGGCCCTCATTAGTAACAACATCTGGCTCCCCAGACGATATTTTCCTGTGCTTCTCTCGAGCAGTAAGTATGGAAAATATAGCAGCATCTCTCTTCTCTTGAAGTCTTTCCAGTGAAGCGTGTTCCACAGCTACAATCGCTGCTTCCCGCTTCTCCAACAGTTCACGGGCTGCCACTGTTCTGCTTTCAAACTCCTTTTCCTGATCTTCCAACTCATGAAAGCGCCTCTTCAAGGATTTCTCCAGACCATGAAAATGTTCTTCAATTTCTTTCCATTTCAGGTTAAGAGTTATCGCTCGGTGACTTTCAAGTTCAGCAAATGCTTTCTGAAGCTGTTGTATCTTAGATGTTGTAGAGTCCATCAGTGTAGCAACTGACTGGGTATCTTCCATTATTGAGTATCCGCAGGTAAAAAGAGGACTAAAAAGATAGAGAAAGTATTATGCTAAATCCAATTTGAAGAGGTTACAGGAACCATATACAGCAGTAGTAATATATAATAACAATATAATAATAATCTTTTGGTAAATAGCTTTAATTGCCTTTCAGGTACATCCAGGAGTAACATAATTATGTGTAACGTCTTAACATAATAATAACCAAGGTTTAAAATATTAGCATCTACGGAAATATCAAGGGTTCCAAAATAAGGAAATATCGACAGAATCAACAAAATGTCGATACAGATGGAAATTTTTTCCATATCGATGAAAGAATAAAAAAAATGGAAATATCAATATAATCTTTTTTATATCAACCCTTCAAAAAAAGGGAATCATCAAGGAAATTATGGATATTTAAACCTTGATTATAACCATCACTCTTGAAGAATAACTTAAAAGATATGGATGCAACACAAACTTGAGTCACTTGACAAATATAGTGAACTTCAAAAGCACCCAAAAAGATACTAGTCCATAAAAGCCACCCACCAGAAGAGGCTTCCAACAAATCCTGACCTGTCCAAAAAGATTCCCTTATCCAATTCAATATCCTAGGCTCACTGACTATACATAGATGAATACCCTTCCCTAATCCAAAAACATTCCCCCATGAGACTTCAAGACTACAAAGATGGCACGGAGACAATGAAAAAGTGCAGACAAGCTCAACAAAGACTTTTTATGACTACCCATGTTCCTCACCTGGAAGACTTGTTACAAGCACAAGACCAAAATCTAATAGCATCAGATTTTTTTAATTGAATGTAATCAATCAAATTTTATAAAACTTCAGGACCCAAACTATCAATGACAAGACAGATGAGAGCACGCCATTCTTCATAAAATTATCTCTGAGTATAAAGAAAATGATAGCTGCAAATATTATCAGAGTATGATTATTCATCTTATGAAGAAAGTGAACGGGTGTCATATTCAACTTCTAGCGGGCAATTTGGGAGCAATTCACAATTCTCAAAATTATTCTTATAAAATGTGACACCTGAGAATTTTTCTAGTACATGCATTTCCATTTGCATCTCATCTTTTGCTTGATCTACACATGATAGTTGAACTTTTTTTTGGGTACTACATGAAAGTTGAACTTTGAATGGTTCCATTTGGTAGTTGGGTCTCAACCATGCCATGTATATGACTGAAATTAAAAAATTAAAATGACAGAAAAACCATATTCTCTAATGTCCCAACACATGCCTTCACAAAAATCTTAAGTTAACAATCACACATGCATAAGCACGCATTTGAAAAGCACAAAATTAACCATCACCCTAAGTAAGTTTAAGACACAGAAACAATATTACTCGAGGAGGCCCCTAGAAAATACAACTGAAAAATTCATAAGAACCCGGTAGACTTTGAAGGGAGAAAATACAACTGAAAAATCTATTCTCCAACCGCAAAAGTTTCTAAACCTAATTGTCATTCATCTTGTTCATATAATTATTATCAATTCAAAAAACCTCACAACCAAAAACAAGCATACAACCCCGACGACATAAATCAAATTTAAAAAAAAAAACAAAAAATTGAAATGAACCCATCATATCTAGGCGGGTAGACAGCTGAACTTGAAAAGAGAAACAATAAGAGTACAAAAGGAATTAAACAAACAGAGCAAAAATAACTCACAAGATATATTGCAAGCTGGAATTTTGACAAGGAAAATATCCAATAAAAGATCTCCAAAATGCTAGATTCACAAAAACAGTGAAAAGCCCTAAACAAAATAAGCCCAAAACATCAATCAGGAAATTGAAATTGAAGAGCTGAACACTTTACAGAGCAGCTGAGAACTAAAATTCTGTTAAATTTCTCACAAAATTGACCTCCAGAGGAAGAAAAATTACTCACACTGGACTCGACCAATGGAAAATTTAACAAATTATTTCAGGAAAATGGAAATATTTTCCGCGAAAACAAACATCGCCGATCTGAATAAAAAAAAAAAAGTTAACAACAAAATAAAAATCTGAGCTTACCAAAGAGTGAACTGAGAAATATTTACCAGATAATTAGGTCAGAAATTGGGAATTTCACCCGGAAGCGACCAAACCATGGAGTCGAGATGGGTGGGTGAATGTGTGGTGTGGCTGCTAATACGCAATCCCTACATAGACACAGAGAGAGAGAGAGAGAGAGAGAAAGGGGAAAGTAGAGGCAAGGAAGAGAGTGTGTTTTTATCGCAGCCTCGCTTCTTTTGCTTTTTGTTGGGCACTCACTTTTTTGCTACTCGCCAACGAAGATTCATGATGAGTCACGCCAACGCCAGGTAGGCTCGAGAGTTTGCGACTCACAAAAGACTATTCTACGTTTTGGTTTGGGTGCGCCACTGGCTAATTACTGAAGCTTCCAAGTGCTCTCTAACTCAGCACCTGGCCGCTGTGCCCGACCCTCTCGAGTCTAATTGCATTTATGAGCTTTGACGTTAATGTTAATTGATTATGTACAGAAGTGCTGATTACCTTCTTAATTACATAATTAATATTTAAAAATTATAAATATTATTACTCCTTGAATTTTTTTTTTAAAATTATTACAAACTTATAAATATAATATATTTTTATTTGTTTAAATGTATTTTTTATATTAAATGCTAAATTTCGTATAAGATATTTATGAACAGTTTAAAAATAATAATTTGTTAAATACATTATATTTATTAATCATTAGAAAATTTTAACTGTTTTAAAAATCCAATATTAATGTCAATTTTATAATCTAATAAGGTAATTTATAATTTTATGCATAATTTATTGGTATAAAAAATTGTATACATATAAATATATAAGTTTTGCATGTAAAATATTTAAAAATTGGTTGAACAACTTTTTAAATACATTATATTTATTAAATTCATAGATATTATTGCCAAATTTATAATTTAATGAGGTAATTTATAATTTTATGCATAATTTATTGGTGCAAAAAACTGTATTATAAAATATTTAAAAATTGCTTCAGCATATTTTTTATATTTAATTTTGTTGATAAATTCTTTTTCCAGTTTTTTTTTGTAAATAATCTTTTATATTTAATTGCTCTTATAAAGTTACTTATTCCGTCTACAATATGAAAGATGCAGCTGCAAACAACATGGCATGTTAATGTCAGCAAAAATGAAAAAATATATGCATTTTATAAATTTCTAACACAACACAGCTTGATTAATTAATATTTGAATTTTTATATAAAAATCTTATTTAGGAAATTAAAACTTTTTAATTACCCTGATTTGAAAATTTTCAAAATAAATGTTTTATATTTCATGACATAACATTTCTTTTTCTGGTACAACATGGATACATAATCAGTTAGTTAGTAGATAGGAATTATTTCTGTATAAAAGCTAAGTATGTCTAAGATACTATATCTAATATAATAAAATTCGAGCACCTTGGGGTGTGGCCTAACGGAAATGAAGCCAATCGTTCCATCACATTCGCTTATGAGAGTTGCGATTCGAGTCTTGACAAACTTTGTTATTGCCTAAAATGTACTCAGCCTTATTTGAAGCGTCAGGTGAAGGGGGATGATACTCACTAACAAAATTATAAACTAATAAGATCCACATCGAGACCTTTTCTTTTTTACCAAAAGAATAGTATAATAAAACTTGAATTTCAACTTTTACAAATAAATATGACGATACAGAATTTTCTTTTTCTTTTATCAAAAAAATAGTATAATAAAACTTGAATTTAAACTTTTACAAATAAATATGACAATACAGAATTATAAACTGATGAGATCCACATCGAGACTCTTTTTCTTTTATCAAAAAAATATTATAATAAAATTTGAATTTTAACTTTTACAAATAAATATGACGATTCTATCGACTTTCTTATGTTACACTATACTTTCATGTGTTTGCTGACACGATGCGTGTTGAGAAAATTCAGCATGAAAGTTCTTTTTTCTCTTACCATTCATCAAAATAAAAGAATCAACCTATCAAATTCCAATTAAGGAAGAAAAAAAGACTTTTTGATTGGATCGGAATGAAGAGCTATCAGGTTACTCCCTGCCATAAACCAGGCCTTACTAAACTGCTACCACTCGTGCAACACTTCCTATATTCCTGTGCTCTGACCCTTATATTATAGGAATCCTGGTTTGGGAAGATGGAAGTAGGAAGAGAGAAGAGCACAGTCGCTCGCTTGAGTATAATGAAAACCAAGGCAATCCCGATTGAAGTGTCAGTCTAAATTATAGTTATTTGGGATGCATTTCGATTCTAAAATTTTGAGACTTTTAGTATTCTCCTTATAATATGTATGTACGTCAAATATACAGAAATTTATAACAAGTCAACTGTAATTTAATTGATTGTGTTTTTACAAAGTTACATTTACTTGCAATTAAAATCAATGGCATTTGCGGGATTGTTATATTTTTAAGTTAATAAATCGAGGTGTACAATTTGTAATTTAATTTATATATGTATAGAATATATCCTGAACGATGATAAATTATCGTGCAAGGTATCAAGATACACATTATTCATGAGATATATTATATGCTGTTCTAGATTACGTAAAATAAAAATGCAATAAATAATATATATTTATATTTTTCTCTATGTTTAGTAACGTGCTATATAATTATAGCTACGTATATTTGAATTATACAGGTAGAAGATTTTTATTTTTTGGTAATAATGTATACATTATATTGGCGTGGGGAAAATGGATAAATATAGGGCCAACGGAGGCACAAACGGACCCACCAGGGGGCATTGGGCTTAAATTATACACAATGAATTAGTTCTTGAGTGCTTCTAATTGCACGTCCTTGTTGCTCTCCGCAAGACAAATGTTTTAGTCTTTTCCAATTCCATTTTTACCCTTCAGTAAATATACAAAGTAAGAGGTGTTTGACTTGCAAAATCATGATTATTATTTATATTATATTTGATAATTAAATATTTAATTAACCATGGACTATAATTTATTTATGTAATATAAAATAAAGTTTTTAATTTTTTTTTATAAAATAAAATGTAAATATTTTTTTAATACAATGACAAACGGAGATTAAAAGCGAGTGTGTTTACTGCGATAATGATAATCTTAATAAGACTCATAGTTAAATATAAGTCAAATTAATCTCATAAATATTTCAATATATTGTATTTATACAATATGACCCACACCATTTTGCATTATCAAACATCAAATTGTAATTAAATGTAGTTTTGTCTTGGATAGTATTGTAAAACAAACACTTCGTTCTTACAAAAAAAAAAAACAAAAACAAACAAACAAATACTCCGTGTAATAAGTTATTTTAGAATTTTAAATTGTCGAATTAATAAAAATTTTAATACTAAAACAATTTTTATATATTTAAAAATATATTAAATATAAAATTAATAAAATAAATGTTAAATCAAATTAAAAAAACCCCACGGATTGCTACCCAACCAACTACTCTCACAGCTATGAAAGTGAGTGCGCAAATTTAGCATGACAAAGTGCCTTGGAGCGACTTTAATATATAAAATAAATATTAATATCACATTCAAATTATCTTTAAAGATAATTTATCAAGAAAAAATAATTTATAAATAAATGATTCTGTATTAGTTTTTGGGCTCAATTTTTTTACTATTAAATAAATGATATTGTTTTAAAAGAACCCAGAGCAAAAATCTTAATAACACATTTAAAATTATATTTAAAAACAAGTTATCAAGAGTTCTTAATAAAAACCATAGTTTATTATCAACTAATTTACCCAAAAGTACAAGGAAGCTACTATTAATATTGCTTACAACATTGAACAAAAACCAATAATAAAAGTAAATTTGTCAATTAAACCCTAAACTTTGATTAAAAAATTAATCAATATCTAATCAAATAACCATCAACGCACAACCAATTTAAGCATGGAAAATTATTATTAAAAAAAAAATTTAAGCATGGAAAATGGGTGTTTTTCTTCATAAGGCACTCCAAATACTTGTGCAGTGCTAATTACAGCATCACCAAAGAAGACAATAATAAATTGAAATGATTTTTTGAAAAGAAAAAAAGTTTTGTTTAAAAGTTTAAAACATTTGACTCGAAAGTGCATCTCAAAATCAACAATCAAACATACGTGGGCCATGTGGGGTCCATTCCATCTATAATTATTATAAAAAGGCCACCTTCCTCGCTTGTGTCATTTTACCCGTCCCATTCTCATTAAAACTTGGCACAGGTTGCATATGTGGTCTAATAGAAAAAAAATCAGTCTTTTTGTTATATTTATCAGTGAGTTATGATCTTAATTTTAATAAAATTTATTATTATAGATATATTTAATTTTATCTAAAATTTTAAATGAAGAGGATCAATTAAAATATAAATTAAATGGTTTAAATTTTTATAAAATTATAAAATTAAAATTTTATTTATTAATAAAATTCTGAACATAAATAAAAAAAAAGTTCATATGTTAATATTTTTTATCCAGTTAAAAAGTTAAAACTTACTCGTATGAATATTTAATTTATTTTGAATATTATTATCTAACATAATTTATATTACAGTATAAATCATAAAAAATATATTTATTAATCACATAAAATATTACTATTTGACATATTATTATTATATCTATCCAGAGTTATGAATATGTAATTCACCAACTAATTAAAACATATCATATTATTCACATTGGAATACATAATTCATCAACTGATTAAAACATATTACGTCACGTATGCTGAAGCACAGTCGTGTGTGGTAAAAAAAAGAAAAAAAAAAACTTGGCTGATAAACTGAAGACGTGGAATCAAGAACCGCGTTTTGGGAGACCGTTGACGATGGGGGCCGACTGCAAGACAAAAATCATTAAAAAAACAAGAAAGAAGAAGAAATTTTATTGGGCCAAAGAAAACGCAGAAGATGCTGCTGGGATATGAAGAGGAAGACCACAATAAAGTTTTACTCATTTTCTTTGCCTAAAATAGTTAACCGTCTATCCACCAATGACAATAATTTATAATGTTATTTATATTTTTATTTTATTTTCTTCGTTAATTTTATAATCATTTTGATAAGCAAGTCAAGCACCATAGAAAGTCTATGCGTTCCCAGTCGCTGCCGGCCGTGCTTGACCCGACGTAACCTCTCTATATTTCTCCCTTTTCCAATACAACCCATCTTAGCTTTCATACCCGAGCTGATCCTCGTTCATATACATCTCGAAATTTTCTATTCTGTGTTGCAAGAATTTTGGGATTCAGTTGAGGGGTTTAAATGCTTGGACTTGAATATGGACTTGCTTTCCTGTGAGCGTTGCAGTGCTGACGAGCTTGGGAGAATGAAATTTTGGGTTTGATTCAGGAAAGCCTTTCGTGTCTTCTCTGCTTCTGTCTGGGTTTCTCAGGTGGGTCTTTGAATTCTTTCAGAATTTTCCATCTTTGGCCGGGTTGGATTTTGTGATTATATATGCTTTATGTTCATCAACACTAGAGTCAACTAAATTGGGTCAACTGAGGTTTTTGAATTGAATTTGTTGTCCTAGTTTTTCCTTTGAATTTATTTCAGGTTTTAAATATTTTCAACTTAATTCGTTTTGGTTTCTTTTTCTTCCAGATTCCGTGTTAACAAAAGTTGGGTCTCGAAAATCAGTGTCTGGGGCTCTGGTATGCATTAAGTAGCAAATTAAGCTGTACTTATTCGTGGATTTTAGTGGCTGTCCTACTAATCATGTCTCTGAGTAGAAGGATTCTAGACATTTTGATTGTCAGTCTTTTCTGGGGTTCCCTTTGTTCTGATATCTGCTTTGGTGTTGAGAGTGATATTTATTGCTTGAGAAGGATAAAAGCTTCACTTGAAGATCCTTTTGGTTACTTAAACTCTTCATGGAATTTTAACAACAATACTGAAGGTTTCATATGTAGATTTACTGGGATTGAGTGCTGGCACCCAGATGAATCCAAAGTTTTAAACATCCATCTTCGGGATATGGGACTCAAGGGCCCCTTTCCAATGGGAATTGAAAATTGCACAAGTTTAACAGGCTTAGACCTTTCAAGCAACAAGCTCTATGGAACTATTCCAAGTAATATCTCTGATGTTGTCCACTTTGTAACATCTCTAGATCTTTCATCGAACAATTTCTCTGGGACTATCCCAGCGAATCTTTCAAATTGTAGTTATTTGAATGACCTTCTCCTTGACCACAACCGGTTGTCTGGTCAGATTCCTCCAGAACTTGGCCTGCTTGCCCGGATAAAAAAATTTAGTGTGTCCAATAATCTTCTGATTGGGCCTGTCCCAAACTTTGGCAATAAGGACATTAAAGCAGACAGCTATGCAAATAATCCTGGACTCTGTGGTGGTCCTTTGGAACCTTGCCAGTCTCATACCATCACAGGGTGAGGATATTGTTGCACGTAGATGTAGCAAATGTCATGGTATTGGGCATAATAGGGCAAGATGTAAGTATCAGTATTTATATGATCCAAGTGACAGCAATAAGTAGCATATAGTATTTTTGTATCGTATTTAAATGTTTGTTAAATGGATATGTAGTTTTCAATTTTACTGCTGCATTATTATCCGACCAGATTTGTTAAAAGCTTTTTTTTTCATCATTATCCGACCGGATTTATTGAAATCTCTTTTTTCCGTCATTATCCGACCGGATTTGTTGAAATATTTATCCGACCGAATTGTTAAGAACTTTTTTTTGCATTATTATCCGACCGGATTTGTTGAAATCTTTTTTTTCTTCATTATCCGATCGATTTGTTGAAATCATTATCCAATCAATTTGTTAAGAACTTTTTGCATTATTATCCGACCGGATTTGAATAAAATAATTTTTTTGCATTATTATCCAATGAATTTTTACAAATGATAGATAATCCGACCGAATTTTATTACTATAGCTATTGAATTTAATTGATTTAAATATGCCATCCGAAGACCAAAGTCAATGACCATTAAATTTAATTGATAAATAAATATATAAATAAATAGTACTATTTAAATATTAAATATTTATCAACTATTTACTTTACGTATTAATTGAAAAATAAATATATAAATAATTAATACTATTTATTTATTAAACATTTATCAACTATTTACTTTACCTAATGTATAAATAATTAATACTAATTAAATATTAAATATTTATCAACTATTTACTTTACGTATTAATTCATAAATAAATATATTAAATTAAATAAATATATAAATAATTAGTACTATTTAAATATTTAATATTTATCAATACTTTACGTATTAATTGATAAATAAATATATTAATACAAAAAAATTGAAATAAAGCATTGGCAACATAAATTTACATACCACTAATAATAAATAATTTCTAAATTAAATACAACACCTATAATACTCATACACTTAATTCTTTTATATATATCTCCTGCGCATATTTTTTTCTAAACTGTACAATTTGATCCGCAGTGAAGTTGACTTCTCTTTCAGCCATTAAAAACTCAATGTATTTAAGAACAAATACACTACAGTCACACTGTATTAGAAAACGTTAAAAACATAATGTTAATTGTAATAATAATAATAATAATGAAAAATCTTATAAACTTTTAATAAAAATTAACTAAATATTTTGTTTGTACTTACTCTATTTTTTTGTGGGCGGTTAGAATCCAAAGAAATATCGAACTTCGTCCATGGAATCTGAAATCTCATGACGGAATGAAAAAAAACCTACGGCATGTAAAATATATGGAAGCATGGGCATTAGACGCGATAATGCTTGAGTTGATACGACTGATCCGTTTGTCCATGCTTTCTACCGCGTAGCGTCACGTCGGCGTAGATCGATATCCCCATAACCAATGGTTGTTATCTCTATTCATGGTAATAGTATCCGCAAGATGAAAAAAATATAAATAATATTATAATACAATAAACAGTTGCATATGCATTTTAAAATTATAAAAACTATAGAAATTTTGGCAGAACTTCCCCTATAAATTGAACTATCCCAAATTTTACATGCACATTCAATTAGTATAATAATATGTCCAATAGCCATATCAAATACTATTGGAGATCCCACAACAATAAGTATGTTTTCTACATATTTCAAATCATATTTTATATTTCAAAATAATTAACTAAATATGATATTTACTCGATCATACTCCCAACATGGCTTGATCTTCATCATAGGCTCTTTACCATTTAGAAACTCCAGCATTTCTTCACCAAAATCATAATTTGACTTATTTTTATTGAATAAATCCAATCTTGCTTCCATATATTGGTGTAAAAAGAAAACGAAACAATTTAGTATTAAAATTAAATAAAGAATCATTTCGAAATCATGATTGTATAAGTCAAAATATAATTACTTACAGATAATCGATTATCTAACACAAGTATGCGAGAATCAAATACTTCAGGGTACTTATCAGCGCGCTGTCGGATCAAATGAGTCACAGTCTCCATATGCTGCACCAATAAAAACAAAATAATAATAATAATAATAATAATAATAATATAATGATAATAATAATACTAATAATAATAACAATACTATTATTATTATTATTATTAACTATATATAATAATACTAATGATATTAACCCTAATAATAATAATTATGATAATAATAAAGATAAAAAATGTAACTTACATCACTGGTTAGCCAATTTGGACAGCACTCCATATCCCTAAAGTAGCTTTTCCCCACAGTGATCCAAAATAACTCGACCGTCTGACTATCGGTACTCGTGTCCATGAAATAAGCGTCTTGTAACCTCATCAGTCTTGGACGATATGGATCAAATATAACACTACCGGCAACAGGCAAGGTGCGTATCATCTTCCGTCGCAGTGGCTGACAGTCATATGGACTCTGTATAGTATGTGCCGCTCTCCTTTCCGACCGCTAATTTTCTCGGACATCCGAGTGAATACCTTCACGTCTCGACTCCACATAGAGAGGACGATATGGACATAGGACCTACTATATCGTCACCGCATGGTCGATCCTCCGATCGCACGCCTTATCGCATCACCTACACCAATATCTTGAACTCCGACTTCATCGAAACACCGGTCGCCCCGTCCAACTATCATAAATAACCATAATAATACATAAATTTTAGTATAACAATTATCACAAAAGTATAATAAAATACTTAAGTTAAATATAATACCGCACCCGTAGTGTTGTATGTTCCATCGAGTAACTTGATCAAGCGGTCAAGTTTACGGTCTATAGATGACGATCTACTATCTATAGAAGATTGTCTACTATCTATGGAAGATAGTCTCCTCCATCGCAAGCACAATCTATCTTCCACCAATTACCCTACAATAAAATTTAGCATGTAACCAAAATTTAAGAAAAATATTATATATATTATAATACAATATTTTCTTTAAAAATAAATATAGAAAGGAAACTTTTAAAATATATTTGCATATTATTAATTTATACAATAATACATTGGTAGAATGGAGTGGTGATGAATGCTGATCGTATGCATCGGGCATACCGCATTGATGGAGAAGCAATAGGTGATGGTGACGTGATGCATGTCGCTCTCCCGCTTTCTTGCATCAATCTTTTTGTACTGTCTTATCTTTATTTGGTACCGAATGTACCCTATCGAGATCAAGATCGACACCGACGATCTTCAACAACGGGGCATCACGGCTTTTGGCCTCCAAAGCATGATGAGCTGGCAACCAAAGGCGCTTCATGTACTTTTGGTACCATAATACCAACCACCTCATATGTCATTTAAATTAAATTTACATGTTAATACAATAATAATAGTAACCAATTATATTTTCTGAAACAAATAAAATTTTAAATATATAAAATATACTTACACCCGTCCGCAAAAATATCCTCCAAAATTTTCTTCTTTGGCATCCCACTAATAGTCCAATTCGCGAGGGGACATCTGGTAGCGACGACTTGATCCCAAAAGCCTCGGCTAGCGATGGGATCGTCTCGTATCCCCACACCTAAAAATGCCGTAAACCAAAAATCAATTATTATTAATAATAATATATTAATATTATTTTAAATATAAAATTTACTTTAATATAAATTACATACCATAAATGCTATAGGGAAGCCAGTAATACTATATGTGTGGGATGCGTTACTTCTTTTACCCGGGCAACCACGCATCGACTTGACAGTAGCATCATATGACAAAGTGCCCCAAGGATACGTCAAAAAATACTTGATGTCATCTAACATGTCGACACGCTCAACAGGTATAGGTGTTGGTTTTTCCTTGCTTAATATAACTGTTTCCAAAAAGTAGAGCAAAGCAAGTTTGACCATATCGTCATCGTTTTCACACGTCGCTGTACTAAACACCTCGACAATATCATGATTGTGAAGAGGAAACTTCCTGAAATATGTATCACGAAAACGCCCAGAAGTCGTAGGACGCGTGGTAGGTACAGGACCGCAAAATAATCCACTAATCAAGCAAAACTCCTGTATAGTAAATCTAGCGCCCGATCCTCCAAAATTGAAGACCATGATGTTTAGATCGTCGCAAATACATTGCCTCCAAAGCATATGATTGACGACTTGGCCATTAAACTGTAACTCTTGCATATCGAGAAAATGTCCAAAACAGGTTTTCTCAAACATGCCCAACTGTGTCGTACTCAACTTCTCCTTAATTGTATTGATCGCTGAATTTAAGTATGACTTGATTGTCACCTTTGCCGAATAGATTGCATTGTCGGCGAACATCCGCACATATGAATCCATATTTACTGCAAGATTAAAAAAAACCTGCCATTAGTCACAATAATAGTAAGATTATAATAAAGAATAATAAAACAATAACAATTTGATTAGGGTCACGGTTTAGTGTTTAAGGTTTAGTCATAATGAATAATATTTTTTCAACATTAATTTTATAAATTTAAAAGATTATGACTATATTAATAAAATTGAATAAAACAATTTAAATTTAAAATAATTTAATTATTAATAATAAAACAATTTAAATTTATAAGTAATATTCAATTTATATTCATATATTATATATAATTAATATACAATGTATAAATATATTATTAATATATAATTTATATATTTTATAATTAAAATACAATTATATAATTTTACAATACAAATATTCAAATTTCTATTATTTTAATACAATTATATAATTTAAAATACAATTATAAATTATTATAATAATATACAATGTATAAATATATTATTAATATATAATTTATATATTGTATAATTAAAATACAATTATATAATTTTACAATACAAATATTCAAATTTCTATTATTTTAATACAATTATATAATTTAAAATACAATTATAAATTATTATAATATAAAAAATAAACAATTTTATAATCCGGTCGGATTTTCAGAAAATCCGGTCGGATTTTAAGAAATCCGATCCGATTTTCAGAAAATCCGGTCGGATTTGAAGGAAATCCAGTCGGATCTCACGAAATCCGGTCGGATGTGATGAAATCCGGTCGGATTTCCTCTTCTTCCTCGGCGCCGGGATTCTCTTGTAATGGTTTTTTTTTTTTTTTTATACAGTTTACACAATAAACTACCCTAAAACATGAAAAAATTTCATTTTTTTCGCATAAATACAAACCAAAGCACATAATATCTTCTAAAAATCTAAACTTTACTTCAAAAATCATAAAAATCAAAACTTTGCATTTCAAGAAAACCAAAATTTGACTAACCCGCACGGATGAAATTGGCTTCGGCACCCAAGTCGACACGATGAAGCAACGACACCTGCTCGGATGAAATTGACGACACCCGCTTGGATTCGGCTCCTGCTCGGATCCGCTCGGATTACCACACCCTAAACACAATATAGTTTTAAAAATAAAAGCTTTAGGCTATATTGGTCGGATATACGAGCATAGTTGTTAAAAGGATGAAGGGCAGACATGTAATTGCACAGGTGAAAACAGTACCCTTTGGTTATGTAAGGTAAATAAAAAAAAAATAGTTATTTTGCTAATTTTGAAAGTACAGTTGGTTGTACGGCCATAAAACCCCTTAAATTATACACAATGAATTAATCCTTGAGTGCTTCTAATTGCACGTCCTTATTGCTCTCCGCAAGACAAATGTTTTAGTCTTTTCCAATTCCATTTTTACCCTTCAGCAAATATACAAAGTAAGAGGTGTTTGATTTGCAAAATCATGATTATTATTTATATTATATTTGATAATTAAATATTTAATTAACCATGGACTATAATTTATTTATGTAATATAAAATAAAATTTTTTATTTTTTTTTAAAAATAAAATGTAAATATTTTTTTAATACAACGATAAACGGAGATTAAAAGCGAGTGTATTTACTGCGATAATGATAATCTTAATAAGACCCATAATTAAATATCGGTCAAATTAATCTCATAAATATTTCAATATATTGTATTTATACAAATTGACCCACACCATTTTGCACTATCAAACATCAAATTGCAATTAAATGTAGTTCTGTCTTGGATAGTATTGTAAAACAAACACTCAATTCTTACAAAAAAAAACCAATAATAAGTTATTTTAGAATTTAAAATTGTCGAATTAATACAAATTTTAATATTAAAATAATTTTTATATATTTAAAAATATATTAAATATAAAATGAATAAAATAAATGTTAAATCAAATTAAAAAAACCCCACGGATTGCTACCCAACTAACTACTCTCACAGCTATGAAAGAGAGTGCGCAAATTTAGCATGACAAAGTGCCTTGGAGCGACTTCAATATATAAAATAAATATTAATATCACATTCAAATTATCTTTAAAGATAATTTATCAAGAAAAAATAATTTATAAATAAATGATTCTGTATTAGTTTTTGGGCTCAATCTTTTTACTATTAAATAAATGATATTGTTTTAAAAGAACCCAGAGCAAAAATCTTAATAACACATTTAAAATTATATTTAAAAACAAGTTATCAAGAGTTCTTAATAAAAACCATAGTTTATTATCAACTAATTTACCCAAAAGTACAAGGAAGCTACTATTAATATTGCTTACAACATTGAACAAAAACCAATAATAAAAGTAAATTTGTCAATTAAACCCTAAACTTTGATTAAAAAATTAATCAATATCTAATCAAATAACCATCAACGCACAACCAATTTAAGCATGGAAAATTATTATTAAAAAAAAAATTTAAGCATGGAAAATGGGTGTTTTTCTTCATAAGGCACTCCAAATACTTGTGCAGTGCTAATTACAGCATCACCAAAGAAGACAATAATAAATTGAAATGATTTTTTGAAAAGAAAAAAAGTTTTGCTTAAAAGTTTAAAACATTTGACTCGAAAGTGCATCTCAAAATCAACAATCAAACATACGTGGGCCATGTGGGGTCCATTCCATCTATAATTATTATAAAAAGGCCACCTTCCTCGCTTGTGTCATTTTACCCGTCCCATTCTCATTAAAACTTGGCACAGGTTGCATATGTGGTCTAATAGAAAAAAAATCAGTCTTTTTGTTATATTTATCAGTGAGTTATGATTTTAATTTTAATAAAATTTATTATTATACTAAAATTTTAAATGGAGAGATCTATTAAAATATAAATTAAATAGTTTAAATTTTTATAGAATTATAAAATTAAAATTTTATTTATTAATAAAATTCTGAACTATAAATATGAAATTCATATATTAATACTTTTTATCCAGTTAAAACTTACTCGTATGAATATTTAATTTATTTTGAATATTATTATCTAACATAATTTATATTACAGTATAAATCATAAAAAATATATTTATTAATCATATAAAATATTACTATTTAACATATTATTATTATATCTATCCAGAGTTATGAATATGTAATTCACCAACTAATTAAAACGTATCATATTATTTACATTGGAATACATAATTCATCAACTGATTAAAACATATTACGTCACGTATGCTGAAGCACAGTCGTGTGTGGTAAAAAAAAGAAAAGAAAAAAAAAAAACTTGGCTGATAAACTGAAGACGTGGAATCAAGAACCGCGTTTTGGGAGACCGTTGACGATGGGGGCCGACTGCAAGACAAAAATCATTAAAAAAACAAGAAAGAAGAAGAAATTTTTATTGGGCCAAAGAAAACGCAGCAGATGCTGCTGGGATATGAAGAGGAAGACCACAATAAAGTTTTACTCATTTTCTTTGCCTAAAATAGTTAACCGTCTATCCACCAATGACAATAATTTATAATGTTATTTATATTTTTATTTTATTTTCTTCGTTAATTTTATAATCATTTTGAAAAGCAAGTCAAGCACCATAGGAAGTCTATGCGTTCCCAGTCGCTGCCGGCCGTGTTTGACCCGACGTAACCTCTCTATATTTCTCCCTTTTCCAATACAACCCATCTTAGCTTTCATACCCGAGCTGATCCTCGTTCATATACATCTCGAAATTTTCTATTCTGTGTTGCAAGAATTTTGGGATTCAGTTGAGGGGTTTAAATGCTTGGACTTGAATATGGACTTGCTTTCCTGTGAGCGTTGCAGTGCTGACGAGCTTGGGAGAATGAAATTTTGGGTTTGATTCAGGAAAGCCTTTCGTGTCTTCTCTGCTTCTGTCTGGGTTTCTCAGGTGGGTCTTTGAATTCTTTCAGAATTTTCCATCTTTGGCCGGGTTGGATTTTGTGATTATATATGCTTTATGTTCATCAACACTAGAGTCAACTAAATTGGGTCAACTGAGGTTTTTGAATTGAATTTGTTGTCCTAGTTTTTTCCTTTGAATTTATTTCAGGTTTTAAATATTTTCAACTTAATTCGTTTTTGGTTTCTTTTTCTTCTCCAGATTCCGTGTTAACAAAAAGTTGGGTCTCGAAAATCAGTGTCTGGGGCTCTGGTATGCATTAAGTAGCAAATTAAGCTGTACTTATTCGTGGATTTTAGTGGCTGTCCTACTAATCATGTCTCTGAGTAGAAGGATTCTAGACATTTTGATTGTCAGTCTTTTCTGGGGTTCCCTTTGTTCTGATATCTGCTTTGGTGTTGAGAGTGATATTTATTGCTTGAGAAGGATAAAAGCTTCACTTGAAGATCCTTTTGGTTACTTAAACTCTTCATGGAATTTTAACAACAATACTGAAGGTTTCATATGTAGATTTACTGGGATTGAGTGCTGGCACCCAGATGAATCCAAAGTTTTAAACATCCATCTTCGGGATATGGGACTCAAGGGCCCCTTTCCAATGGGAATTGAAAATTGCACAAGTTTAACAGGCTTAGACCTTTCAAGCAACAAGCTCTATGGAACTATTCCAAGTAATATCTCTGATGTTGTCCACTTTGTAACATCTCTAGATCTTTCATCGAACAATTTCTCTGGGACTATCCCAGCGAATCTTTCAAATTGTAGTTATTTGAATGACCTTCTCCTTGACCACAACCGGTTGTCTGGTCAGATTCCTCCAGAACTTGGCCTGCTTGCCCGGATAAAAAAATTTAGTGTGTCCAATAATCTTCTGATTGGGCCTGTCCCAAACTTTGGCAATAAGGACATTAAAGCAGACAGCTATGCAAATAATCCTGGACTCTGTGGTGGTCCTTTGGAACCTTGCCAGTCTCCTGCCAAGAATTCTCACACTATGATTATTGTGTCAGCGGCTGTTGGTGGCGTGACTGTTTCAGCATTAGGTGTGGGTGTTGGCTTGTTCTTCATCTTCCGCAGAGTGTCTGTGAGGAAGAAAGAAGACCCTGAAGGGAACAAATGGGCAAAGAGTTTGAAGGGAACTAAAGGCATTAAGGCAAGCTAATTCAATGCATTATTGCTTCCAATCCAATACCAGTTTATATAGAGTGTAAAGTAAAGTAGAATATTGTTGATATTTGACTAATAAAAATAAAGTTTGATTGATTTATACTCTATTGCTATATAATGGATCTATTTTGCTTCAGGTTTCAATGTTTGAGAAGTCAATCTCAAAAATGAGATTGAGTGATCTTATGAAGGCTACCAACAATTTTAATAAAGAGAACATTATTGGATCAGGGAGAACTGGAACTATGTACAAGGCAGTGCTTGACGATGGCACTTCACTAATGGTCAAGAGGTTGCAGGAATCTCAACACTCTGAGAAAGAGTTCCTATCCGAGATGGCTACTTTAGGAAGCGTTAAACACCGTAACTTGGTTCCACTTTTAGGTTTTTGCGTGGCAAAAAGGGAGAGGCTTTTGGTCTATAAGAATATGCCTAATGGTTTCCTTCATGATCGGCTACATCTTGTGGATGATGATGGTAAGGGTATGGATTGGCCGACTAGGCTTAAAATTGGGATACATACAGCCAAAGGATTTGCATGGCTCCATCATAACTGCAATCCTCGAATTATCCACCGTAACATAAGCTCTAAATGTATTTTGCTGGATGCGGATTTTGAGCCCAAAATATCTGATTTTGGCCTTGCTAGGCTCATGAACCCTGTTGACACGCATTTGAGTACTTTTGTGAATGGGGAATTTGGGGATCTGGGTTATGTTGCTCCAGAGTATTCGAGGACTCTGGTAGCCACTCCAAAAGGAGATGTATACAGCTTTGGAGTTGTGCTTCTTGAGTTGGTGACTGGTGAAAGACCCACTAATGTTGTTAAAGCTCCTGAAAACTTCAAAGGAAATTTGGTGGACTGGATTTTGCAACTGTCAGGAAACTCTCAACTCCATGAAGCAATTGACAAATCTTTGGTTGGAAAGGGTGTAGATGGTGAACTTTTCCAGTTTCTTAAGGTTGCATGCAACTGCGTATCGCCAACTCCCACGGAGAGACCTACCATGTTTGAAGTATACCAGCTTCTAAGAGCAATTGGGGAACAATATCACTTTACAGCCGAGGACGAAATCCTAATGCCTGCAGAATCTAGTGATGCCGATTGTCTGGAGGAACTTATTGTTGCTCGTTAAGTAAAGGAGAATAATTGTGAGGTATGTATGAGATATAGTAATATGTGTCAGAATTACTCATTTGTAAGTATCTGTTGTCGTATGGTGCTAGAAAGAAAAGAATTTACATATATTTTTGAATCTTAGTAAGCTGGCTTAGCGTATCTGTTTTGACGTACAATTCAAATATGAATTTATGAAGCTATGTAATTTTAAGTATGCCATAAGCCATGCAGCATGATTTCATCTTTATACCTTACATGTTTTTTAAATTAAATTTACAAGGCTCTTTAACTTATTATGGTAACTTATACTTCTTGAATAGATATTATGCTTGTTTTGATGTTTCCTTCACACTTATTTGAAGCGCAATGAAATTCTCAGGTTTGTTACTTGTACATCAGACATACTGTTAGCTATCTTGCGTGCATGAGTGACTGTTTGCTGGTGCTACTGTTCATCATTGACATTTTTCCTTCTGTGAAATATGTAAATGTTGCATTAATGTTTGGCACAAATTATTATTATTATTATTATTATTATTATTTTTATATTATTATAAAAATTATTTGTTTATTTAATGTTAGTATGGTTACTAATAGCTTTAAAATTCTGCATATATACTAGGTGGGAGATTAAATGTATAATTGGACACTAGAGGCATCTATGCAAATGCTAGATGTGTGCATGTGCACAAAGAATAAGAAAATACATATCTGTATGTTTTTCTTTACATAAATCCGAGGAAGCATTCAAGGAAAAGAGAGAGAGTTCGTTATCTTTTATTCCCTTCATCTCATGAGTAAGAGAATGTTACTATTAAAAAGATGAGATAGATAGTGCCTGTAAAAAGTTTAGGTGTATGACAATCTTGGTTTATTATTGTAAAATTTCCTTGTATATTATGCTATAAAGCTGATAATAGATGTTTTCTAGTAAAATACTTAGGGGGAATATGTGAAAGATAACTCAGTATTTTGCTAGCGACGTGTCGTACACCATATATAGAAAAATGAAAGGATTAGAAGTGGAAAGCACTTTAGTATAAACTTATGCAACAATTCAATGAGTACTGGCATTGAGGTTTCTAGCCTGGATGATGTCATTACATTAGGATATTGTAGAAACTGATTTATACAGTAGGAAGCACTTTACATTCCAAGTCCATTATGTTGGAATATCTGGATTATTGTCTATAATATGATATAAAATGAAGTTAATCCTTTATTTTATTGCTTCTTGAGTACCGTGTGAAAGCTTTGTTGGTTAGATTCTTTAGGTGCGAAACTGGAAATGTTGGTGGTGCGTTTTGTCGAGTATCTCTGAAAGGTTTTATGCAGTTCATAATTTTCAATGCTTTTATTACTCTCTTTATAAATACACGCTTTGAAGATAGAAATCCATATCCTGCATATGATTTATATATAGAAGCTATTGATAAGTTATGTGCCGTTAAATTGTAATATTAGTTGGACAGACCAAATCCCTCTTTCCTCTTCCACCTGCTAAAGTGGTATATAAAAGCCTAAGGCTTAAAGTATCCATAATTTCTTCAATATTTCCATATTTTTTAATGGTCAGTACAAAAATTATGTCGATATTTTCTATTTTATTTTATTGTATCAACAAAATTTCTATTAATAATGACATTTTATCTTTATTTGTGTGATATTTATGTATTTTTGAACTTTCAGATATTTCCATCCACACCGGTAGTTTGAACCTTGTTTTTAAAACCAATCAAGAAAGTCCACACGCCAGAATATCTATTAGCCCTTTTTCATTTTTAGGACAGATCATTCAATGAAACAACGACTTGCATATGAATTAGGAAAGTGGACCAAACATGATTTAACCTTTCCCTTTTTCATTTTTAGGACAGAACATTCAATGAAACAACGACTTGCATATGAATTAGGAAAGTGGACCAAACATGATTTAACCTTTCCAAGTTACAACATTTTGGATTTTGTCTTTTTCAACTCCTTGGACATAGAATTTGAGCTCGAATTGGATCCCACCTTTTCTACTTGGTTTCTCAACGTTACAGGTTTCACAGTTGATTTTGGGTTGCAACCAATTTTATGATGCAACTCAACTTTGGCGTTACAATGTGACTGAACTCTGCTTCTACCCCTCAAATATTATGTCTCATTAGCAAATCTCGTTAGAGTCGGTTCCCTTAGTAATTTCCTATTCTTGAATGAATTGGGTGACTGGCTTTATGAGATTCTTAATTATGGTTTTATGTGATTCTTAATTATGGTTGAAAACACTAGATTGAGGAGGCGGCTGAAAAGCTAGGTACCTTTCTTCAATTTGTCCCTTTTAATTAATTCCATAAAATTAACATGTTAGGTGATTATGAATCATGTGCTTACTTTGTGTGCCTTCAAATTTCTACTACCATCTCGCCTACAGGTTTCGTTTACATTTAACAATTGTAATGTATTATAATTAGTATGACAAACGGTGTTAAAGACCATTGGCATATCTTCTCTGAAGAACCATGCATATTATGTTCTGTAAAATTATTCAAAAGGGTCCAATTTTCACAATCTCCATTAATAAGAGCTGCATGTATGCACTAATTTTTTTTTTCTGGGGGGATACAAGAGAATAAACGTGGATGTGTCCTACGACCTACCAAAATGTCTCATTCCATCGTCGCACTTTTATAAATTAGCATCAACAGTCTCATTCACAACTTGTAAACTAGGATTTTTACATTCTTATTCGCTTAGGTTTGTGTCGCCCATAAATTATAACCGTCTCGTTGTGTTAGACTCATACTGCTTCCACGTACAAGTGGTTGGTTGTTTTGTTTGGATCCATGGAGCATTCACATGACTAGTATTACTCGCATTTCTCTTCCATTAAAATGGTTTCACGCTGGTAAAAAGTATAGGAGTATGTTCTCTAGGAACACTAGAGTTTTTTTCATGTTGACTATGGCGTAAAGTATGAGTTTCTTTTGGGCACCAATTGACAAAACAAATGTGGTAGAGGTTAGAGAAAAAAAAAATGTAACAAGAGGAATAAACAATAAAATGAATTTTTGTAAATTAAAATGATGGGTGTGGCAACAACACAGTGGCTCATGCACCAATTATAAAAACTGATATGGTGACACCGTTAAATTAGACTAAAACTATTGTCTTTAGGACAACATTATGAACAATTTTAATCAAAATTGAGAGCTATATAACAAAGAAATTAGACATTTATTATGAAGTGCGTGCACCGCCGTACTTTCCTACTAATTAAATCTAACAATTAACTATTTTGGCGAGTTAATATATGTGTTACCACCAAAGGGTGCAAATTAGGTTCAAACTTAAACCCACGGACCAATTATGGATATTGGATGATGACTCTTGAATATACTAAAAGAAGACTAAAATTCGAGTTTCATCTTCATCCACCTCCTTGTAGAGCCAGCCGCATGGTAATTGATTATCTGTAAGTTGACGATGATGCTTCATTTGTATGAATAAGCATAACCCTTTTTGTTTGTAAAATAATAATAATAAATAATTACAAAGAACTACTCATGAAGCAAAGAGAGTTAATTAGAGGAGAATATATATAAATTTGGTAATTTTAGTACATTAATTACATAGTACACTTAGCATGGACGGAAAACAGATGAGAGGTGTAGAAATTGTGTTTACGACAGTATCAGGTATGCTATTGTAGAGGCCACCAAAAATGTCAATTATCCTTCTTCTTACTCTCAATCTCCTTATCCTCTGTCCACTGCATTGCTTCATTCCATTTACGAAGAAATTGAAAGCAAAATACATCGTAAAGTAGGGGTAGTCGCAGCATGCAAAATAGCAGCACTACTTGAATGTAAGGAATTATTGGAAGACAAATCCCGCGTTCACCGCCAGCGGAACCAACGGTAGCGCAACACAATGAGTGTGTCAAGAGAGAGGCTTTAAAATGCATTAAGAAGGATATGCCTGGACTTGAGTACGTGCTACATCTCTTCAAGTTGTATCTTTTAATGCGTCGTATTAATAAGATGAGATCTTAGCTTGAACACATACTGATGAACTATGCCATTTATTTATTTGCACACCCCACATTCTTTTGTACCGCTGGATTCTTGTTGTTCTCTTTTGTTTTGAAAAAATGTTTTACAGATCAAAGCTTGTACCAAACAAAACATCATTGCTGTGTCTTGCAGTTGAATATGGTGGAGGAGCACTTGAAAAGCTAACACTATTCATGTGCACCGCCTCTTGCATGGAGGATTTTCATTTACTTGTTTTGGAAATAATATCAAATTAACATCCCTTTCGCTGTCTTCTTATCTTATCTGTCCCTTTAATTAGAATTTAACTCGTTATCTATTTAAAAATTTAGAAGAAAAGTATCATATTCTAATTGGAAGAACCTTTTTATTTTCCTACTTTTCCTCTCAGTGTCTCTCAGCTTCTCTCTTTGCCATTCTCTCTAATCATTTGGTTTAAATAAAATCTAACAATTTTTTTTTTAAAAAAAAAATATTACATATTCTTAATTTAAAGGATAATAATAATATTTCTCACCGCTAGCGGTTGGCCGTGGGGAGAAATTTTATTAGCATTGACTGTGAAGATTTATTTTTAAATAAATAAAAAAAAATTTAATAACCAATCATCAAATGACAAAATATAGCATTACTTTAATTTAAATCCACCCATATAATACTATACTGAGAGAATGAAGACAAACTTTCATCCCTATCAACCTCCTTGCAAAGCCATATATATATATATATATATATATATATTAATTGGGAAGTTGATCGGTTTGAATAGGCAAGACTATATTCTAAAAAATAAAGATCAAAAACATATATATGCTCTCGAAGCCTGTTATTGGAGCACATAGGATCATAAATTACGTAGAGAGTATTTTGCATACAATACATGAAACGACAGGTGCGATACATTACTATGGACAAAAAATCAAACGAGAGGGTGTAGTAATTGTGATTACGATAATCTCAAGTACGCTAATTGCGAGGACGCTGAACGGGCCGCCCAAAGTGCTCAAAAACCAATGCTCGCAAAATATATTAATTGAAAAATTAATATATCCTAATATAATAATGCATCCTACAATACAAACATATTTTCTAATTTTCATCCAGGCATTATTTTATTCACGCCACATGAATATAAATTAAATAACTACAACTAAATTGCTTTTTTCTTTTAAATTAAAAAATAGCCTTTTAAATGGAAGTTATCGGCTAATCAATAATATATTAGAAATTAAAATTTTTTATTTTATAATTTTTATAACCTTTTTTAAGTTCTAAATAACATGTCAACACCCTAATAATTTTCCCTCTAGTAATTTAACATGCTGAGTGCATTTGACAGGCATAAATTAAGCTTCTCAAGCGTTGTCTAAATTATTGTTGTTATTATTATTATTATTATTTTTTGTAAAACTCAGGTGTCCAAATAACTAAAACCATGAATGAAGCAATACGACGCCACGTAAGACTTGGATGTTGGAGTCAGGAGTCCCACACATGTGGGAAGAAACCGGTCGGCTTCAGAAGCGTTATCGTCATGGAGTTTAATTCCATGGCTTTTAGTTGAGGCTCTCTACCCACCCAACTTCGCTGTTTTTAAGACCCAATCGTCAACAACTACTTTTACAAGTAAGAAACCAAAATGAATTCAAACCCACAAATTGTTATCTTCTGTGTCTTCTGTGTTGAAGCTCTAACTCTGTGAAAGAATCATCCACTCCACTCCAATCCTCAAAAGTTTCAAGAAAGATTTTCCCAGAAAACCCAGCTGTCCAAATCCAATGGATTTGAATTCTACTCCTTATAATAACACCATCCCCGTGTTTTCAACATTAGCTTCGCCTTTCGACGGTCCTCCTCCTTCCGCCATTAATGGCGACTCTCCATCTCGGAAGCCCATCAGTTTGTGGCCTGGAATGTACCATTCACCGGTAACAAATGCACTGTGGGAAGCTCGGTCTAAGATATTCGAGCGGCTTCTTGATCCACCTATAGATGCCCCTCCACAGAGCGAATTGCTTACAAAGACTCCGTCACAGAGCAGGACCAGCATCCACTACAATTTCTCTTCGGACTACATCTTGAGAGAGCAGTACAGAGATCCATGGAATGAGGTTAGAATTGGGAAACTGCTTGAAGACCTTGATGCCTTGGCTGGGACTATTTCCGTTAAGGTACGACATGCCGTTTACCTTTTCTTTTTTTTCTTCTTCTTCTTTCTTTTTTTTTTTTTTTTTGGCGTTTTAATAGAATTGGATGTATGGGTTGTGACCTTGCACTGAAATGGCATGTCAGTGGCTGAATTTTGTTTCTTTGAGTAATATTTGATTTGTTGACTTCTATGTAATATTTCAAAGACTTGGCTTTTTTCATGACTATGAACAGTGAGTAAACCATTTGGTTATTTTTCTTTTCCAATATTTGACTTCTCTTTACTACACTTGATTAGCAGCTTTTTATATTTCTTCTGTTTCTATTAGGACTTTGGATAAGGTTATTTTTTATTTATGCTGTGTAGTGTTGTTTACAGTTTCTTTCTACGTCTGGATCACCATTTTCTTGCATAAATAAATTAGCTTTGGTCCAAAATTCCTTTTGAAATTTTTTTGTAAAGATTTATTGATCCTAATCCTTAAACTGGGTCAGGAGCATTTTAGTTCATATGGGATTTGTAGTCTTAAACCCATCATTGTGAGACAATTAAATCTCAATTTTTTTTGCTGATTCGACTGCTAGTTTGATGGTTAAGACACAACCTGATAATTTGAGCATATACATGTGTAGTTTGTACTGATGTTTCTTTTCTCTAAATGCTTCTTAAGATGCAAAGAAGCTGTTGAAATTACAAGGAATAGCCAGTTTAGCCTTAACCATCTTGATAACTGCATAATTTAGTAAAGGGGAAATGATTGTTCACAGAAAATTTTGTTCCAGTCTTCCTAAGGTGTCTTGAGAATGTGTACTAGTTTATTCAATTTGGAAATTAAGCATCTCCAACGTGAATGCATTGTATTTGTTTTCCATTCGGTGATCTAATTTTTCTACTTTTTGTTTCTTGTTATGGGTGAAATAGCACTGTTCTGATGATGATAGCACAACAAGGCCACTGTTACTGGTCACTGCTTCTGTTGACAAGATTGTCCTAAAGAAGCCTATCAGTGTTGACATTGATCTGAAAATAGTTGGTGCAGTCATATGGGTTGGGCGGTCATCAATTGAGATTCAACTAGATGTCATTCAGTCAACAGAAGGTACGCAACTTTTAAGTCTCTCTACCTTTGGAAATTTATAACATTTTAATGTTGTCGTTCAAACTGCATTGCTTGAGCATGTTAGTATTTTTCAAATCTTATTCAATGTGCATGCTCATTTGATTGTTTAGAATCATTTTAAAGGTACTAGAAATATCTAAAACTATCACTTACATCAAGCCTAAATTTATCTAAAGTCGCCAATTCTCCTTGTTCATTTTCATGCAACTACTATTTTCCTCTGGCTCTTCTAAGGACATCCATGTGGCAAAGGTCTATTGTCTCCATGGAGGCTTATTGGTTTCAAGCCTTTGCACTTACCATGTTCATGTTCATGGTCATGTTTGTTCTACCTCTGAATAGAGAGGATCCTGATTATTTCAATGATCTTGGAACTAAACCTGTCAAACCTACAATCTATGCTACAGATAATATATATCTTGTTTTGCCAAGTCAAGAAAAAAAGCTGGATAGAATTTTATGTTGATTTGGGATATTGGTATGATTTCATTTCATTTGTTTAAGTTCAGTTATTAATTAGATTGGGGTTCTTTTATAACAAATAATGCTCTTTGTGAACCCTGGACAGCAGAGTAACATTGAATAGACTATTCCGTCCCTCTGGCTCTCCTAACGCTCTCCTTTGGACTAAGTTCTCACCACCTTTTTCGTGTATTTCTTCTCCCTTTCAGTCTTTTGTCTTCTCTTTCCTATTTCTCTTTCCTGATCTTGCATCAAAATGTTATATACTAAAGCACGTGTGGCCAGTTGATGGCATTTTCTTTCTTTAATATTCGTGAAGGGAACTGAAAATGTTAATCTAGTAGACTTCATAAAAGAACTTTCTTTGGCAGAAGGTTCTGATGCTTCAGATTTAGTGGCACTTACAGCCAATTTCATATTTGTGGCCCGTGACTCTAAAACTGGGAAAGCTGCTCCAGTTAATCGGCTCTCACCAGAAACTGAACAAGAAAACTTGCTATTTGAGGAAGCAGAAGCGAGAAGTAACCTCAGGAAAAGGAAAAGAGGAGACAGAAAGGAGTTGGAGAATGGGGAAGCAAATAGACTTCAAACTCTATTGGCTGAGGGAAGGATCTTCTGTGATATGCCTGCCTTGGCAGACAGGGATAGCATTCTTCTAAGGGATACTCGCCTTGAAAATTCTCTAATCTGCCAACCACAACAGAGAAATATACATGGTCGGATCTTCGGAGGGTTTTTGATGCACCGAGCATTTGAATTGGCTTTCTCTACTGCTTATGCTTTTGCAGGCTTGGTACCTTGCTTTCTGGAAGTTGACCATGTTGATTTCTTGAGACCTGTGAGTAGCAATTTTTAGCTTTGAATTGATTGCACATATTTGTTTTAATTGGAATAATAAAATAGAATTAGAATGAACCCCACATTAGAAGAAAAAGAAACAAAACAAGATTACTTTCCTCAACTGCATGGGGACAACATTGCATGATCTATTTTTCACGAACCTTTAAGACTAGTATAATTCAGTTGGAACCATAACTATTTTACTTGACATTCAACAACAGAGGATGCAATATAATTGAATTATTGTAATGATTAGTGTGAACACATCACGCATGTACATGAGAGGGAGGTAGGAAGAGAGTGAAGATTTTATCAAATGGTTAATTTGTTGTTTTGGAACTAAAAGAGTGCCATACTTACAATTTGAATCAGCATAGCTTTCCGTGATCAATATTGTTTTTGTTCTGTAATAATCTAATGTGTGTTTCCACTGCTAATTTGGCTATTTAGCTGCCAACGTTATTGTCTGCTGTGTTATTTATGATTATAAAGATTATATTCTTGACGAGCAGGTGGATGTTGGAGACTTTCTTCGTCTGAAATCATGCGTTCTATACACAGAACTTGAGAATCCAGATCAGCCTCTCATTAATATAGAAGTTGTTGCTCATGTGACTAGGCCTGAGCTCAGATCTAGTGAGGTAGGCCTCTAATGCTGCACCATCCAGAGGATAAAAATTCTATTATTCTAAAGTCAAAATATTGACTAATAATAGTCAGGGACTGCCAAAATCCCCAGTTAGACTGTCCACTTAAAATGCATTTGGGTTTCCATTTACATAGCGGCCTGTGTGTTCATCAAATTTTGTATTTTTATATAATTGCTTATCCGTCTGTTTTGTATATTTCATACAGATATCCAACACATTTTATTTCACTTTTACTGTGCGGCCAGAGGCAAAGGCCAACAAAAATGGATTTAGGATTAGAAACGTGGTTCCAGAAACAGAGGAAGAAGCACGGCGCGTACTAGAGCGCATGGATGCTGAAACCTTGCAGTCAGTAAGAAGCACAAGCAAATAGACATAAACTTGAAGACCAAAACAAAGTAGACACGAATAATTGTGTATGACTAATACTTGGTGAGGAAGCTCTGATAATTAAGTAGTTAATGTCAACTAATTCTTGAGCTGCTAATTAATAGCATGCTGGCATTTTATTCAATATTATATCTAATTATCATGGCCTTCTCACTATTATTTCCTAGTATTTCCGTTCCATGATTGGTGAAGAATTTGGATGCTGGGTAGTGAAAAATATTTCAAACTTGGAATCTGAAAGCTGTTCCTGAACGTTGATGAAACAGATTATGAGAAACACAAGGTAGACCTCATAGTATGGATTATGATTTCACCTGAAAATAATACCAAGAACCTTTTGTTATTTGAACTTTCGAATGCATATAAGACAGACTAGAGCTCAAATTTGACTGAAAAGCAAGATAATTAACGAAATTAAGTCGCACAAAATTGTGGAGAAAAAAACGAAATTTTTTCTCATTTTTGGTCCTTAAATTTTGTTTAAGTAGACCCCAAAAGGTCAACAGATGGACCCAGAAATCAGCATCCTTTCAGGAAGCTTTGAAAAAACGGGTATATAGGCCTTGGTTAATGCAATTGGGAGTCATTAGGAGCCGAAATGTCCGACCAAAAAGTAATTAAATTGAAGGCCGAAGTGCTCTCCTACTAAGACGCACTTATATTTCTTATATAAAGAATTGCGATGTGTGTCAACTTTTTGTCCAAAAACAAATAGGATTGACCCAATTCAAATATTGAATATACCTTAGTAGCTTACGCTTAATCTAGTATTTGAGGTTAATCTCTGCCAGAATACTCTACTTTTGTTTTTTTTACCCAACAGAAAAAATAGTCAAAAAGGAAAAGAAAAAGAATCCATTACAAGTTTGATACAGATACATTACAAATCCTCACTCTAAAATTGGAACTATTTACAGCTGTGGCTCTGTTTTTTCAACAAGAGCATTGGTATAATCAATGTTTTAGACATAACATATCCAACTACTATGGCATATATAGTTTATTTTTCTCAAAAGAAAACCTCCTCCTCTGTATATAATCTACAAGACGAACTCAAAATCTTATACACGGATTTTTACAGGAACAATTTTGGGGTTTGGGTGGGACGGGGCAGAAAGACAATATATAGTCCTGGCAATGATAGTCAATGCAAACTTCAACCTGTCCAAACCACCCAGTTCAGGTTCCTTGCTAAGTTCCAAAGTCAATGGAGCCACAAGTATTATGGAGATGTGCTCTCGTCATCGGACAAGCTGGAGTGCTGCCTTCCATGGAGTCCCGGAAACACTTGCGGTAGTAGTGTTGGATTCACTGGAACTGGAAATTTATGTGCATGACTGACTATTGTTCGCTCGTTTATCATACCAACTTCTTTGCATACCCGATCTAGAACAGTAAGGAAGTCTCTCACCACCATGAATATTCTGAAAGGATGAGCTTCTTCCTTCGCGGAGTTTCCATGAAAATACTCTGTAATCTCCTTAACTAAAGACAGAGCAACACTCTCTTGGGCTTGAATTCTTATAATCTCCTCTTCGGCCATTTTCATGAATTTATCCATTGACTCCAAAAATCTCAAGCGGCTTTCATCTGATCCCATCGTCTCATTTAAATGCACAACCTCCCTGATGTTGCTAATTCCTTTTGAAAGCTTGGAGACCTCACTGCCAAGTACATCAGAATCCATGGCAGCAGCTTTCTTCACATTGGTGAGGTCCGAACTGAGACCAGAAACAACCTGTAGACCAAGCTTCCTACACTTGACATCATCATTCAAAGAGGAGCTTGGAGTCTGGTTGGTATTACAGAGACGAGCACCTTCAGTTCTTATAATTTCTTGTACAACGAAATGCAAGAGTGTGGTTTTACCATCAGCACCCTTGACATCAACAAGTTTAAGGAGTGTGTCGAGCTTGAAGGCATGAGCGTCACCACGATTGGTACCAACGTTCATTCGATTTCCTGTCTTGAGCACAGCTTCAAGAAGCTTCAAAAACATCCTACTGTTTCTCAATTCTTCACAAGCAGCCTGTAGAAGAGAGAAATCAATGAAACATGACACCTAAGTTGAAAAAATTAATGGAATGTAGAAGAAAAAGAAACCCTCCATAGTTAGAAAGAAGCATTCCCCAGATGCATTTGCGATACTAATGCACAAAATGCAAAGATCCTTACTAAGTTCATTTTTGTACACCTATATAAGGAATTGGCAAAATTGAAGAACAAGAGCAAGAGAGACCACAAATATATGTTAATTTTATCCTTTTAGACATTTAATCAGGGATGATTCCTCAGACAGAAGGTTTTAGAATGTTAGTTTTCCAATATGTTTGAAGAAAAAACTATAATACAAAATTTATGGCACATTAAGGGGCAATGAAAGTTCTTTAACTGCATACACTGCACGTATGTATGTGTAATGTGAATGAATGAGAGGGAACTAAAATGACAAATTACCTCCAAAGTCTCAAAAGACTTTTTGAGGTATTCAACCTCAGATTCAAAATTAGTAACGTAAAGCATTGCATCCACCCTTTTAAAGGCAAATGGAACATCAAGCACAGCTTTAAGAAACTTCTCAGCAGGACCAAGTTTGACTGGTGAATCATCTTTATATTCCTTCAGTTTACGTTCTTCTTCTTTGGTTGGAGCCATCTTCAATAAGCTTTCAAGTAGTTCAGTTCCAAGTGCATCCGCATTACCTATATTCAAGTAGGAATATGTTATAGTTACATTAGCTTCACTTGTTCTTTTCAGAAAATAAAAGTTCACAAAAAATTAAGCTATTTTGGGTCTATTCATTACCAACGCTGCACTTACTACCAAGCTTCAAGAACTATTTCATGAAGGAAACAGCAAATAATTAAATTACTAAAGGAAGTTTTAAATGCTTGTTACAGAAGCAAAGGATCAACTAGATGAGGCTGCTATAATCAAGAGAATTCAAATTTATTACTTCAAAGTTACACCAGCAAATGGCAGCATTTAACTACATTTTGTGTAGACTAATAGCTTGTGAACCAGTATCTACCTTTCAGCATAAAATTTTATTCCTCTTAAATATTACCTCCTAGCACTTTACTAATGATCTTCATTAACTCATAACAACCACAGAACTCTTCACAAACAATTCACTTTGCATCTCGAAATCTTAGGACAAGAGTAAATGCTTCAATAATTTACTAATTCTGCTAGAAAAAGAAATCAGATAATCTAGATGCATACAGATGATTTGTAAAACTAATACAAATTTGAACAATATACCCAAAAGCAAACCAAATTAAAAATTTCTTCAGAATTCCGCAAAAAAAAAGAAAAAAAAAAGACAACTTTGTGAAAGTGAATATAAATGTGGAAATGATACCAACAAAATCAACGATTCTCTTAAATATTAGTAAAGAATAAAGGCGAATTCCAACATGCAGCCATAAAGTGGCACATACCTTCTAAAAGAGCTTCACAAACTTCATCTATGGTCACGTTGAGCGCCCTTAACAAAATTGCAATGTTTTGTGACTTTTTCGGATCAAGTACTCTATTCTCCACATTTGGTGAGGGAAGAACCGAGCGAGGAGTTGTTTCCTTTGGTTTCGTGTTCGGGGCATTCACAATAAACAACGTCTCAATCATTTCTTCATTCAACCTGTAGTCAACATAAGTGTAAACTTACTTGAAGAATAAGGCATAACCAGATTCCACTGGAAAAACAATCACAACAAGAAAATCAAAGTAAATGAAAAAACAATAATAAAATCTCAGAACAAGTTAGATAAAGGGATAATATAGTACTCGAGTGCCTTACTTAAATGAGCTCGATCTTAGCTGATCCCACACCATTTCACGATCAGAGCTAGCTCTTACTTTATCCCAATGCAAAGGCTTTAGCTTTGGTTTTGGTATCTCCTCAATCGTCTCCATGGGCTTAGAAGTTGGTGGCAACTCTATTGGAGAAATAGAAACCTTCGTTGGGTTTTGGAATACAAAAGGCCTCGAAGGGGGTATAAGAGGGGGTGGCTTACAGACGGTTTGGCCTATGGGGGTTGAAGGACTTGACTTTTCCCAATAATTCCTTGGAGGCGGTGGTGGTGCTGGTGGCGGAGGGGGTGGAACCAACGGAGGTGGCTCTAAAGCACTGGTTATTATCACTGGAGACTCTGGATATTGATCAGAAGAAGCATTGGATGTTCTTGGTGATGCATCTGAATTATTCTCAGAAACTCTACCTGGTGATGAACAAGGTGTAGATGATGAAATAGACTGCCTATTAGGATCTAAATCATATGTTATTAGATCAGAAGCGTTTGAAATTCTTGGTGATTCATCTGGGTTCTTCACCAAATCTCTTTTTGGCGAAAGAAGCTGCATTTTGTCATCAAAAACTTTTGGGGAACTTTTTGCTGAATGTCCATCCACACCTCTCTCTGGTGATGATGATGAAGAAGATAACGCGATTGAAATTGTAGGTGATGGTCCATCTGGGTTCTTTGCTAAATTTCTATCCGGCGACGGTAAAAGAAATTGCCTTTTCTGATCAGAACCATTCAACACTATTGGAGATGTCCCCGTAAATCCCTCTAAATCTAAAGCCCTCTCTGGAGAGGCTGAAGAAGATGAAGATAGTGAAGGAGACTTCCTATTTCGATCCGAAGCAACCGATACCCTTGGTGATGCTTCTGGGTTCTTCTCAAAACTTTTCGCTGGTGACAAAGATGGCGAAGACAGTGAAGGAGACCACCGAGCATTTGGATCCGATGCACCGAGATTGTTTTCCACAATTTTACTTGGTGGAGAAGAAAGTGGGGATAATGAAGGAGACCGGACATTTTGATGGGAAACAATGGACATCCGTGGTGATGATGCAGCCGAAATCCTCTCCAGAACTCTCTCCGGCGACAAAGAAAGCGGCGACAGTGACGGCGTTGACAAAGGAGTGGTCCTCTCATTAGCCATTGACGTCGTCGAATTATGGAGCTGAGTTGGCGGAGGAGGAGACAAAGGTGCCGGCATGACTGAAGGCTCAGGGGAGTTGGGTTCTGGTCTTCTGGGACTCGAATCAACAGGCGTAGAGAGGCTGATTGAGTACGCACGGCTCGGTGAACCGGAAGACGAGCAAGAACATGAACTGGAACCGCTGCTTCTTCCCTCGAAGTTCTCAGTAGCCAAGGCCGTGAGCGCTCGCCTAGAGCCCGATCCAGTACCACTAAAGCTCTCTTGCCCACCCGAAGACCCTCTCGGCGAGTAAAACTCCTCCTCTTCGTCGTCCACAGTCGAACTCACTTCACCATTCCCACAATTCAGCCTCGTCGTCGTGGTAGTCTGCCTAGAGAGCGGCGGAAGCGGACGAAGCTCCGGTGATTCCATTTTTTGAATGTCCAAACCACCATCGCCACCGCCACTACCATTGTTAAGCGAATCAGTTCGGTCATCGATCCCACGCGAACTGACCAGGGTACCCAGGTAGAGAAACTCGGAGCTTGTCGTGGAGGTGGTTCTCAGCTTGTGGGTTCCATTGGCAGTGGTGGTGGTCTCGACATTGGCCGGGAACAACCTGTTGCTGTTTTCCGATCTAAAAGTCTTGTCATCGGAAAAGCTGCTCCGGTTGCGCCTCCGTCGCCAATAGAAGAAAAATCCAATGCCCAGGACGAAGACAGCGGAGAGAACGGCGGCGACGGAGAGGGCAACGAGCTTGTGAGACGCAGACTTGCTTGAAGGAGAATGAGGAAGTATAAGAGAAGATATATTGGCAGGGAAGGAAGCAAACGTTGCAGGGGAAGGAGGAGGAGGCGGAGCGAGGTAAGATGGAAAAAACGGAGATGGGTTAGGAGGAGAAGGGGAAGTGGAAAATGGGACCTTGGGTTTTGGACTCGGAGGTGGTGGAGAAGACTGCAATGGCGGTTCAGACGGAGGGAGTCCGTCTAACGGGACGTAGGGTTGGTGGAGGAGCCTACGTCTGGGAGCGACAATGGAAGAAGAGGATGTGTAACTGACAGTGGAGGACAAGAGAAAGAAGATCAACAACCAGAAGAAGAAAAAGAAGAAGAGAGTGGGCATGGTGATTGGGTAGCAGTCCCCAGCGTGAGAGAAAGAGAAATAGAGAGAGGTGCAGTAATGGCGGATGATTTGGTGGGGACTGTTTCAGAGAGTTAGTGAAAGAGAGAGAAGATGAATAGGAAGGAGTAAACAACTGTGAAAAGGTTGAATCTTTAGCTTTGCTATGCGACATGTGAGTGTGGTGGTGTTAAGTCAAGAAACTAAAAAAAAAAACAATTTTTATTATTATTTTTTTAATTTTGATTGTTTCTTCAGTAGGCTGTTTGGTGCATCCAGCTAAGATTCTGGTGGTGCCAAGTGAATGGAGTTCTAGTCTTTCACTTTCCCGACTTTTGGATTTTTACACTTTTTTTTTCTTTTCTCCTCAATTATTTTGTATTTCTTATAATTGATGCCCAATTCTTTGTTTTTTTTCTCTTTTCTCTTTTGTGTCATTGATTGATAAAATGCATTAGCCTTAATCATCTCTTTTGTTATGAGCAAGGTTTAAGGGGGTGTATTTTAATTGTAACCTTCAAATGCCTTTTTGTAAGTCTGTTATTTTAGACATTGTTTGGTAAAGTACTAGACGATGTACAATATATAGGTATAGTAAGTTGGTCAGTGTAATATTTATACTGGATCAGAATTATTCAAAATTTATTTTAATATAATATTTATCGTATTATTATGACCCACTTAAATACATCTATCATAATAATACAATCAAATATAATACGGTATTTTTTTAATATTTAATTTGAATATTATAAGTTGATATAAATAATTATCAAAATTTAAATCACTTTTATTTATAAATATTATATAATTTTGCTACGAGCAAAGTTTAAGGGGGTGTATTTTAATTGTAACCTTCAAATACCTTTTTGTAAGCCATTTATTTTAGGCCTTATTTGGTAGAGCATATTATATTAGACTGTATAATATGTAGTTATAGTACGTTGGTTGGTGTAACTTGCAGTGGGACTAAATTATTCAAAATTTATTTTAATATAATATTTATCGTATTATTCTGATCCGTCCAAATACATATGTTAGAATAATACAATCAAATGTAATACGATATTTTTTTAATATTTAATTTGAATATTATAAATTGAATTTTACTGTGATAATTCAAATTGTTGATATAAATAATTATTAAAATTTAAATCACTTTTATTTATAAATATTATGTAAATTTTTAAAAATAAAATATGAAAATTTTATTTGAGAAGAAAATATTAAAATTAAATTTTTTAACTAATATAATATAAATTTTGAATGATATTATAACACTACATATATTAAATAAAAAAAAGTAGTATGTGTATTAAATATAGTTTAAGTTTTTAGTCCATAAATGCAACAAATAAAATATAACACTAAATTTGTTATGTTCAGTTCAAATCATACCATTTCAATCCAGAACTGTATTAAACATAGTACAATATTAATTTATTCTATTTAATTTAGATTAAATCATTTTAGTTCATGTCCTGACTAATAACACAATGCCTGGACACCAAACCTGACCAGAATAAGAATTTTATGTACTTGAAAAAAAAAGAAAAAGGGTCTGCAAATGTCTCAGACGAGGAAAGGGGAGAAATTATAATTTTAAAAATCTACATTGAATATCATGATTTCAGCGCTCTTTTCACCTTTTTGGAATATGAAATTAATAAATAAAATAAAAATTATGTATATTAAAATAAAAGGGCATATTTAAATTTTTTTCTTTGTTCTCTTTATAATCTGTCATTAAACAGATTCTAAATGTTAAAACTATTATATTTCATTTTTCCTTTTTTTTAAATGAATTTCAAATTGTAAACATAATTTATTAAAAATAGATATGAGTTTTTACTTATTAATTTGTAAATAATAATTTGTAATAATAACATTTTCGAAATTTATGATTTTTCTAAAAATATTAAGTAATTGATGACAGAATTTTGGACCGATGTCCTTTTTTATTCATTAAAAAAAAAGTAATCGATGATTAATGATTTTAATTAATAATTTTTAAAACGCAAATTTAAAATCTAACAAGTTGATTGACATTTAAGACCAAACCCGATGACTTCAATGTAGCTTATTTTAATTTTTAGGACAAGGTAGATTATGTTGATTTCTACCGGCTAGTTTAATTCGAACTATTTCCTAAACAATTTAAAAAAATTCAAACAGTTTGTAAAAAGTCAAACTGACCAATAAGAAAATTCCGTTGTTTTTTGACTTGTTAAAGAAGTGGAAACTCAAATTTTAGTTCTTTTATTTTTCACAATAACAATCTTCTATTGTGCTTATAAGAAATAATATAATTTTTTTATATATTTTAATTTTACTCTTGTCCACGTATTAATTAACGGTTAAAATTTAATAGAATTAACTTGAGGGGATGTTAATGCACCAAATTAAAATTTTCAAAGGTTACGCTGCCAAAATTAAAGTTCACAAACGATACAAAGATCACTAAATATTACTAAAAAAAAACTTTTTTTTTTTTTTTTTGGTAAAAACTGAAAATTAAGTTGATCGACCGATGATGGCGCCGGAGATTCAAGATGGAAGTCAACAAAAACGGTAACGTCAGTGGTCTCCGTGTTTCAGGCTTGCAGCTTTGCGAATGAGAAAAGATAGTGTCACAGCCTCCCTTGCATCATTAGCTGACAGCTTCATTTTGTTCTTAGGAAATCATTGTAATCTAATCACTTTCTAAATAGGGTTTGATTGAGAGTGATTTTAAAATCAATTGTGGAAGTGATTTCAAAAATTGTTCTTTGAAGTATTTGGCTAAAAAATAAAATAAATAAGTGATTATAAATAACTGTTAACATTGTTAGCTAAACTTAATAAAAAGAAAAAAAAAACTCAAATTTTTGTAAATTGATTTTTTTTTCTTAATTAGAAAACCGTTATCATCATTAGCTATTTTAAATAATAATAATAATAACTATTAATTATCATCGTTAGCTAAATTTAATGGTTGTGGTACTAAATTGCAACAATTTACATGTAAATTGAGGATATCAATTAATGTAACACTTTAAATAAGATATGCTAAATTGTAATAATTAGTAACTTAATGATATCAATTAAAACATTTTAAACTACACATGTGCTACGTTTAGATTTTTAAAATTAAAGGGTGTTAAAATGCATTAGAGGAATTTAATGAAGGATGAAATTGACAATTTATATTATGAGATATTCCTTCAAATAAATATTAAATTGGGTGACAAGTAGAAAAAATGTGTCAAGTGAATTGTCATTTTATTACTTATGTTTAGTCTTACCTAATATGTCAGGTGGAGAGGATCTATTAGGGGCGTAGATCAGCTACTTTAGACTCTGAAAAAATTACAAAGCTGGAGCAATAAAAATGTCTTATCTATTAATAAAATCCTGAACTAATAAAATCCACGTTATGTCATTTTCATTCATAAAAGAAAAAAAAAATTGTCCAAAAAAGGTATTTTACAAGAAGACCCTTTTGTTTTGCAAGCTTTTCGTTACGACCTTTATATTTTTTTAAATTACAAAAACCTTCCATTACATTTCATATTTGTTTCAATGTCACCCCTTTTGTGCCAATTTTTTTCTTTTAATGTTATTTATAAATTGACTACACGAAACTATACAAATGTCAATAATAGTTTAATTGACTGCAATTCATAAGAAAAATATGACAATTTACATGTAATTTTCTTAAAAGACAAACGTGTCTAAAAATTGTAAATATTTTGTTCACAAACTGATATGACAATATGTTGATGATTGACAATCAAGAAAAGAAAATTTAATATGAGATAAATGACCCATAAAAATGAAAGCAAAAAACACATTACCACAGCATTTAGTCTCTAAACAAGCTTATAACCGTGGTAAAAAGCAAAACATAAAAAAAAAAATAAGTATTAACCATTTAAAATTGACCTTTTCCAATATAATGAAAAAATATATTAATTTATTTCACCAAAAAAATATATATATATATTAATTTATATCATATCCCAATTGTACTATTAAATTTACCACATATCAAATATTGTACTGTGACATCAATAAGTTGGAAAATAAAACTTAAAACACTAACCTTGAAGTAAATTGTCATTTTCACTCGTATGAGGATGTGGCTTAGTTAAAAAAGTCATCGTTTTTATTACTTTGTAGATACGATATTATGGATTTGAATCTTAACAATCCCAGTTTGTATATTAGGTATATTTACTCTACCAACTGCTGATGGATTTGAATTTTAACCATCTCAGTTTGTATATTAGGTATATTTACTCTACCAACCACTGATAGCGAGAGACTATTAAAAATATAAAATTACTATATTATTTTAAATATAAATTTATTTTTTTTAATATATATTAGAGGTTTACTGTAGGGATGATTAACCTTTAGAGAGAGACTATTAAAAATATAAAATTACTATATTATTTTAAATATGAATTTATTTATTTTTAAGTATATATTAGAGGCTTAGGATGATTAATTTTAAAATAGATTAAAACTGAAGACTTTTAGTACTATTTAAGTTTGATAGCAGTCCACTCTCAACTTAGATATCTGATTCAGCTCCACTATAAAAGTATAAATAGGACTAGTGAGATTGGAACCCATACCTTAAAATGTGGGTATTTTTTTCCTACCATCTGAGCTATTCCTTGATGGTTAAATATAAATTTACTATTTGAAATTCTAATTTTTTTTTAAAAAAATCGGATAATAAATACTCTAATTTCTAATATACAATAGCAGCGGGTTAAAATTTTTTACGTACTCTTAAACTGAAACTGATGATGACTTTTTCACCAAAAAAAAAAGAAACTGATGATGACTCATGGAGCTAAAAATCTTTGTTTTTTCAAAAACACAAAAAAAAGAATCGCCATTTTCACATTTAGGTTTCACAATTGGGATTTATTTATTAGAAGAAAATACGATATCGTGGAGTGCCTACAACGCAAAAAGAAGAGAAAAGACAAAAACCAGGCAGGAGGCTCATACGCCAATAATATAATAAAATGGGTACAAAAATATCACACATCCAGGACGTCGGCTGCTCTGACTGATCCTGCGGTGCAATTCGCTCACACCCACCTCATACAATGTATGACCAGCCACACCCACATTGACTGTGTGTTTTTGAGCACCGACACTTAAAATTGCATTATTATTTCATGCAATTTTTTTATTGTATTTTACCAAAACAAGTGCACGAGGCTTACCATCTGCCATGTAGATTGCATTTGGGGTGTGGTCTAACGAAATAAAAAAAAAAAAATTATGATTTGAATTTGATAAGTACTGTTACTATCTTAGGTGTACTCAATATTACTTGAATCGTCAAGTGAAGGGGATCTATTAAGAAACTGAGCCAACTACTCTAAATTCCTATAGAATTATAAAGTTAAAATAAAAAAAAATATTTACCCCACCAATAAAATTCTAAACTAAAAAAATCTATATTGAAGTTTTATTCGTAAAAAAAAAAAAAAACTGCCACGCAGCTTCATTTACGAAAAAGGAGAAAACTTCCACCCAGATTTGATGCTTTTGTCTCTTCAAAATCAAATGCTTGTTCTTTGTATTATTGTTATTATTTTTCGTTTAAACGATGGACGTGTACGAATGTTGATGCCATTATGTCATATTGTTACTAGTGTCCTGTGATGTGCCCAAAGCGTCAACCTTCAAACAGCACTGTATTTTTTTATTGTTTTGGGGTTCTCTTTTTTCAAAGACTATAATTATTTAATTATTGAGATGGTTACCATGTAATGTAAGGTAGTTTTGTGCCTAGAAGGCTAGAACTGGATGGTATGAACTGCCGACATAAGTTAAACAAATAGTAGCATGCGGTCAAATTTTGCCTAGACTCTGCCTCTCAATTGTTTAACTTTAGAATATTATTAATGGAGTCAAATTTTGCATTGACTCAATTTCATTGTTTATTGCATCAAATAGTTAGTGAGCTTCTCCTTGCAAAAGAATTATATATATATATATATATATTAATAATTAGTGGATTCTCATGAATTCATAACTTTTTAGGACAAGTTTGTCTATCAGTTTATCATATATTTTCTTTAAAACGATCTTCATCAATATCAAGCTATTAGATTTTATGGAGATTTAATTTTGCAAACAACTTCATGAGCAATTATAATATTCTCTGCAATTCATCTCTCTCCCATACAAATTTTTTAATTCCGCAATCTATTTGCCAAGATTTTTAAAATAATTAACTTTATAAATAAAAGTTGCATAAGCTATTTTTCTTTTTTCTTTTTTGAGTAAATAAAGGTTGTATAAGCTATTAACGGGTCTAAAGTGAAGACTTTGTGTAAAAATTTGAAATGTTATTAAGCAAAGGCTGCAATTTTGGGCCACCACTTTTACCAACAGACTAATTTGGCAGTGATTATTTCTTTTGAAAAAAATTTTGTCACACAAAATGCCCTTTACACATTCAGCGTGCATGAACGTCACAAAATACACTCAACTACACAATAGAATAACTTTCATGGATCATAAAATCATGTAATGGCTCATTAACTTTGTTATTTTATTAATTTGTTTTTTTTTCTAATCCTAATGTTATTTACTGTGTTAGAACTCCTCTTGATTTTAAAAATCTCAATTAAAAGGATCAGATTGCAAAAACAAAACAAAAAAATGTCATTAACGGTGAGGAAAAGACAGCAAATAGGAAAATTGCATGCTATGATATCAAAGTTGAATTTAAATACATGCAATAATTGTTGCACAATATTGTAATAAAATATTTTATGAAAAAAAGATGGTGTAGCTAGATTCAAATAATATCATTTGAGTAAATAATTATATGAAAAGAGATATCACTATCAATGATAAAGTGGTGTAATACTACATATTGTTTAATGAAGTGGTGGGAAAAAGTGTAACTGTACAAGGATTTTTCTCTCTAAAGATCCAATTGAGTGCTTCACACAACTGTTTTTTTTTTTAAAAAAAAAGTAAAAGAAGAAGAAGATACAAATAAGTGATGAGACCTTTGGAATTGATATATATATATATATATATATATATATATATGTATAGGGGCCCCGTCGTTTTGCGCAATGATTATTATAAAATTATTTTTGTTAAAATAAAAATGATAAATTGTATTTCGTATTTTTTAAATAAATTATTCTTTTATAAAAATACTAACCTGACATATTTTAATTAATGAGTTCAAGATCAAATTAAGTAAAATTCAGTCAAAACTTTCATTAATTAGTATTTTTGAAGGTGATTGGTATTCATATTTAGTTGTACTTGTAGCTTTCGGGGCATTGGTCCAGACCAACCAAATCACCCAACAAAATAATAATAATAATAATAACAAAAACCCTCATTTTTTTTTTAAATGCACCTTCTAAAAAAAGAATTCTCACCTTACAGAAAAAAAAAAAAAAAAAACTCATTCTAATAAAAAAAATTTCACACCTTATAGAAAAAAAAAATTTCTTACCCTATAAAGAAAAAAGTCTCATCCTACAAAAAAACATTCCTCGCCCTGCGAGAAAAAAATTTCTCACCCTACTGAGAAAAAATTCCTCACGGCACCATTTCAAACAAGAAAAAACAAAGAAAACTCTTACCCTACAAAAATAAACCCTCAACCAATTAAAAACAAATTCTCAATCTATAAAAGAACACCCTAATCCTACAATATATATATATATATATATATATATATAAAGAGAAAAAAAAAACCTTCAAGCTGCCAAAAAAAAAAACCCTTTGACACTGATTAAAAAAAACCCCCTCATCATAAAAGAAAACTCACCCTACCAAAAAAAAAAAAACTCACCCTACCAAAAACTATATATATATATATATTTGACAATCATAAAAATGGAAAGTATTTTGCAGCAAAGTCTATGGTTTTTTCTTAACAAGAATGATATTCTATAGTACACAATTTTTCTTCTTTTTTTTTTGAGTCACCGTTCACTCTATATATATATATATGTCTTATAAGAAAGTTAAAGTTGGTTGTAACACTATCTGAATTACCAGAACAACGTTCATAAACATAGAGCCATTTCAATTTACTGTGGAGTAAGGACGTTGCTAGCCCAGCTACTAATCCTTACAAGGCTGATCAATCAATAAAAAATTTTATAATTATGAGATTAAATCAGCAAAGAAATTAACAAATCTAATTAATTACTCATAACACAAACTAAGATACCTGAAACTTCAACAATAATCTTCATAAAACGATTTATGATCCCATACATTTGTTGCATCTTTTTTGTTTAATTTTCATAAGACCTTTCGGAATATTAAGCTTTTACTAAGCACCAAAATAATCCTTCAGTGTGGCATGCAATGTGGGCTCATATAAAAGTTTCGAAATTTTAAAATACCCAAAAAGATCAAAACCCTTTTTTGTTTGCTTTCCTCCAATCTTTACGGGCTTCTTTATTAAGATTTAAAATAATTAACTTAGATAATCATAAATAATTTTTTAAACTACCTAACTTATTCATATTTAATTATAATTATAAATAAATTTTTAAACTATCTAACTTATTCATATTTAATTATATAATTAAATATGAGTAAAAAAGTACATATGTTAATATTTTTAAATTTTTATTAAATTTTGTATGAATTGGCAAATTCTATTACTATTGTTGCTCAGGATATATAAATTCAGAAGATCAGCTCTCAACTTTGAATCTACTATCATTTTTAACTTGGATTTTATAGCACTTCAGTTAGATAGACCGTGATTAAACAAACAAATTTAAGTAGATTTGACCGTGTGCTATGTAAGAATAATAAAATAAATAATTAATCCAATTTATAAATTGGGAGAAGGCAAACTAGATCATTTATCTTTCTTTTTTTTTTCTTTTCTATTACAATTAAAATTTAATATTTTTATTTAAATAAAATGCTAAATTTTAATTGGAGAATAAAAAATAAATTAAAATAACCTTTAAAAATATTTTTCAATTAAAATCTAATTTTTTTTTTATTATTTGAACGAGTAGATATTAAATTTCAATTAGAAGATAAAAAAAATAAAACAGAAAATAAGATATATGTAATATAGGACAGCAGCACCCTGTGGCCTGATGCTATTTCTTGGAGCCCAGATGTAGGTTTAAGCAGGGCATTGGCCCCCCACAGGACGTCATGATTTGCAGCCTCTTACTTTCGGTCCCACACGCTCCTTCGTTGTTATGTGTCCTGAATGCGTGAGTAGGTGCTTTTTGAATGGCAATGCTTTATAGGATGCCCGTAAAAGGAAATAGAAAAAAAGGTAAATAAAAATAAAGATCAAAAGGAAAACCATTGCACGACGAAGGAACATAAAGACAATAGTACCGTCCAAGTTGCTCTAAAAACATTCTGAAATCTGTCAATCAGGAACCAGTTCTTCACAAAGTTTTCAGGGTTTGGAATCCACAAGCCAAGAAGAAGAAAAAAAAATTATACACATATACAGGGTCGGCCAGCTTGATGAGTGATGACAAGTACCCAAAATATAGAGGCACTCAAGTATGTATTAGTTATATATATATATATATATAAGTATATATTTATATCACAAGAGCTTTATTTAAAAAAAAAATAATATTTTTTTTCTAAATTAAAATATATAAAAAATTAAAAATAATAAACATAAAAAAAATTCAAAATAAAAAGGGCACTCTTTTAAATTTTATACATTGCACCTTAAATTTCAAGACCGGCCCTGCACATATATATGTATATATGTATAAGTTCTATTTACTTATCCTAGGGAACTCCTGAAAAGAAGATATATATATATAAATACATATATATCACATGAACTATATGTAAAGCACTAACCCCCATTTGGCTGCGTTTTTGTTTTATTTTTTTCTTTTCGGTCTTTGTATAATTTGCTTACTTTAAACCGTTTTTTATTTTGTGTTTACGATTTTTATTTTGTTTAGTTAATATTAATCTCACCTTTAAACTCAAAAAATATACATAATTCGAGAGAGAAAATTAAAAGAAAAAAAAGCACTGAATATTGGAAAACGTTGAATTGTTAATAATATTAATGTTTAAAGAAGTCTATAGGTACATTATTATTATTTATTTTTTTGGTAATAAGTCTATAGGTACATAATTGTTACAACAAAATGGAGTCCACTCAATTCATGGTCAATTTTAGGACACCTCTCTTATATATTGCCCCAGAGATTTATGATGATTAAATTGACTGTTTCAGTAACACAATCAATTACTAATTATGAGGGCCTCAACCTTCCTCACATGGACACCAACCAAGGCTCATTGTATAATGCATTGACAATGTGTTTTGATTCCATTTCCATTTGTTTGTCTTTTACTTGTTTCATTGGATTTACACCATATGGGTTTGCTTCCTATGTATCAGGCAAATAATTGCATAATTAATCAGGAAGCAATTCCATCCAAAATGTGGTAAGGTTGGCATTTCTCAAATATTCATCACAGTATAAAAACAAGTTACAAAGAGAGATGCAACGTGAGGATGAACATGTATATAGTTATATATATATATATATATATATATATATATATAACACTCCAGCCAGATCTATCTTTGTAAAATAAAATAAATTTTTTTGGTGCCTATGTATTTTACAATAATTAATTGTAATATTATTTATCAAAAATCAACTACATGTCACATTTTTATGTGGGAAATCATTGTAGCCAGTGTTGGCAAATCAAAATTATATATATATATATATATATATATATATATATATATATATATATCCAGCTAAATTGAATAGAGAATAGTATATGCATATATTTGAGAATGCCATCGAAGTGAATCTTCTAATTAAATGAGTTTATTGATCATCAACTGAGACAGAAACTTATATATATTCCAGTTATTGTATGGGATGCAAACTTAGAATCATAGCCTGAATATTCTTTTTGGTGTGAGAGGTTCCAGTAAACAGTTGCTATTTTATTTTATTTTTATTAATTAATTTGTTTGTGTTTTTAAATAAAAATCTGTCACATTTTGCTATAGAAAACTAAATATTACCGTTAGTTTGTATACATCATTTTATTAATTAATTTATTTTTGTATTTAAATGAAAATCTGTCATATTTTGCAATAGAAAACTCAATATTCTTGTAAAATAAAGATAAAAGCAATATAAACATAGAGGAAATTATGATATCTCATTATCATTATCTGTTCCTAATATCTTAAATATCTCAATAATACAGGCCAATAGTTCACATAATAAAATTCACATTTTATTACAAATATACCCTGAATCTAGGGAGCTATTTTTAGTTTTGATTGTTTATTTATTGAGTCACTAATTTACACTATCTTTGGTTTGAATGAGGTAAAATTCTGTATAAAGTCTATTTGGTCCATTGTTTGGGTCCACTAATGTGTATAATTATTTTTATATTGTTACATTTTTGATGACTTATTGAGTAATATATTAAAATATTTTAGTATTAATAATTTAATATTATATTACAAAATAAATTTCAATCTTAAAAGTTGATAATGACAATTTATTATATTACTCGTAAATTTTTGCTTTTATTTATTTTATTGAAAAGAGATTCTTTTAATTTTATTTGTATATTATATTTGTTAATAATGTATAAATTAAATAAACGAAATATTAAAACGAATTTATGATTAATTTCCCGTTAAATTAATTAATGAAGGAAGATAAATATGTCATATTTCTTTTCTCCGTAAATAATGTTTTGAGAAAAAAAAAAAAAATTTCTTCCGTATTCATGGTCAGCCTTCCAAAGAGATTCGTCTCCATCAAGCTGTACTTAGGCAAAGCATATATAGCGAGAAAACGATTTCTTTCACCTACCCCTATCCCAAAAGCCCAATTCGAATCCACTGTCGGTGCTTGGATTTCATGTGGTTTATAATGTTTTAAAAAATAATAAGATTTGCTAAAATTGTTGTTTGAATTGATTATTAATTAACAGAAAGGAAATTAAACAATTTTATAATGTTTTAAAAAATAACCTTATATAAACCCCTTTTCTGCAAAGAATTAAGATTGAGATATAAAAGTTAATAAAATTTCTCATATGATATTAGCAAGGATAAATTTGGAATATTAAAAATTTCACTAGAGCTTTTTTCCTTTCTCTCACTTTCCTGTCAAAATTAGATGGAAACGGATTGCATCAAAATAGCCTAGATCAATTCCCTCATTTTCCTTTGATTTCCCTTTATTTTTAACAAATTTTCCTTTCCTTCCCCCTTATTTTTAACAAATCAAATAAAAAAGTTATTTTCTTTCCTCTCCTTTCACCGTATTTTATACAACCAAAAATAGTGTTAGTATATATGAGTGGAATGATCTCATTTTGTGGGGTAAAAAGTAGCGTTTGGTAAAAGTACTAAAAATTAATGACATTCGACTCTGTAAGAATAAGATGCTATGGATTCTAAAGTTTTAAAAGTAGCTAGAATTATAGGATCAGCATATATATCAACCTAGATACTAAGATTAACTTTTCCTTTTTCAAGTTTTACTCTTTTGCTTTTCCAAAAGATATTCAGTCTCTTAGCTATCTTGCAAAAGAAAAAAAAAATGATCGTTGGTCTTTTGAGGTAAAATCATTGAGAGCACTTGCATGAAACCAAAATTCTTACACCCTTCTGTGATCTTTTCAGCTTCAATTATCTCATTCATGTGGGCTACCTCAAATTTCTGCCACATTTAACTTTTGTGGACAATGCCGCATTTCCTTTGGGCTGCTAAGTAATTCTACACTTTGATTAAGCATTGACAATACTGACAACTGGGGTGTGGCTGCAGGAAGTTCGATAGCTCCATCACACTCGCCATGAGTTGTTGCTCGAAGTCTGGTGTGCCTCGTATCGGTGTCTCACTTTGCTTATACGGGTGGAGGGATCTGAGGTGTGTGAGCTACCGCTTCTAAACTCCTATCTGGTCAGAAGTGAAGTAGAGGCCTATCTCCTAATATAATCCCTAGATGAGATCCACATCACGCCTTTTATTCATCAAAAAAGCATTGACAATACTGCACCTTATAAATACAAAAAGCGTACTAGTCAAAATTTGTCACCGACTGTGGCTCTCCATCTACGTACAAAACCCAACAACCAACCTCTTGGATTTTATAGGCTGTTGCCAAAGCCAATATAGCTTCTGATCAACTGTTACAACTAATATAACAGAATAACCTGCCACCAGCATTAGTTATTCAACACTATTGCAGACTTGGAAAAATGGTGCTTTGAACCAAATCCGATTTCAATAGCTCTCTCTAAAAATCTTAATGAGAAGGGCTGTAAGTGGGTCTTATTATAGTCATCAACTATATATTTTTCTTTCCAATGGCTGAGCATGAATGGGGTTTGAAATCACGCACTCACGCCATTATCATTTATACTGTTCTCCACACCTTCCTACAGTTTCAACAACCAATCCAAAATGGACACGTCATAGAATGAGGGTTAACACCCTTTTTTTTTATCATTATTATACTGTTCCTAAAGTCACCTTAAGATTGAGATAGGTTCGTAGAAAAGTGATACCAACTGAGGCGGCAATGGTTTTTATTAGCTAACATTTAGCCCCCACCAACCTTGCTCAACCATGCTTGTGGACTCTTATCAATTTCCCGGAGACAAAAAAAAGGCCAAAATTATTACCACGCTATCACATCAAGTGGTATATTATCTGAAACGTTGTATAAAATTACTCAATTTTCCTATACATATAGAACCTCCATGGAATTCATGCTCAAAAGCTGGTGGAGCCCCATTAGCCTTACAACTATTTGCCACCTACAAAATTAATTGACGTCTATAGTGTTGATAAATTAAGCTGGTTCACTTGCAAAATTTTCATACAATCCTAACAAAATCCCGACAAAGATTAATATAAATGCCGTAACATTGAGAATGTGCTACCACTAGATTTGGAAGGTAATACTTGTTTTACACCAAGTGGTGTCCCATGAAAGATAGGTCCATTACCAACCAAAGGACAGCTGAGCTCGCAATTGTCATCCTCGGAAACTTTATTGTAGAGACTAAAAATAGCAGTTTAAAACACGTGTTTTCTATGGCACTCAATACCCTCTTTTTTTTTTTAATAAAATAAAAAGGAAAATACAATCTCCCTAAGGTCTGTCAGTACGTTTCCAAATATACAAACATACTTGTACACGTGTACACAAGGATATATACATACTTATACATGTGTATATACATACACACACATACATAAATAGTAAGGTGTGGGAGATGGGTCATCTACACAGCATATAAACCCTAATAACATGATTGCTACTCCAAATCAAACCCAATAAACAAGAATAGATGAGAATGAAAACAAAATTGCCGCTAGAAGAGCAAAGAATGACATTATTCTCTTCCAAATAGCATCAGAAAAATAATGTCTCAATACCTAACCATTACTTCCAATCAATATTTCATCTCTGGGGATCACGTGTGAACATACATTTGCATAGCTACCTATCTTGGCTATTGATACAACAACAAAGTGGAATCAAGGAATCAGACTATAATCCCTTTCTCAACCTATTCTCCCTACAACTGAAAGCTGCAAACTATGAAGACAAGTTATGACTTGTAAGGCCGGAATTCTAAGAAAAAAAATTAAAAAGAAATAGTAAAAAGAGGGTAAATTAAAAATAAAAAGGAGAAAATAATACCCGTGTACTCGATCCAATGTGAAAAGAAGTTAACCATTTTAAGTTCTTTGCACATTACAGACAAACATATCAGACAATTGATATAATACAATGAAGTTCGTTTTCATCATTTTTTACCTTCAGTCCACATTTATCAAGAGGTGAATTCACCTTCTTCATTATCTGTAGTCAGTTCAGAAGCTAACCTGCATAGGAAACAAAAAGCATCACGTCATACTAGCTTAACAAGTAACAAACACAGACTACAAAGCTTGTCAACCCACCCAACCAAAAATAAAGGGGATGAGGGTTTTTATGGTGGTAGTGGTGGTTGTTTGGTGGGGGAGGTTATTGTGGTCCATCTCTGGAGAAAACAGAAATTGCTACCAAGTTAAAAGCAAAGACTCACACGCACTCCTACCCATATCAAAACTATTATTTAGCTTCCAATGTAACTACGGGATAACTAAGAAAGGAAAATTTCTAATAAATGAAAGCCCCATTTTAATATGGATGTAAAAATACAGGTTAAAACTCTTAGATGCCTACATATTAAATTCTGTCAAATGAGGTAAGCATTCATTAAAAACAAGGCCCTCTATGAATGTAAACTTGTAAAGGAGAAAATATAGATGCATCTAGGATTAAGTGTTTAAACAAATTGTCATATTACTATCCTGTCTACATTGTTCGGCTAAAAGTTCAAAATCTCTTCTAATCTGTCTCTTCTTGCAAATTGGTAAAGGCTATGTAAGCACAGAATTTGCATCGAATACACATCTAAATAATGGAATTCTCCTATCAACTGCAAGTTTCTTGGAAAATAGGTTGGCATTGTCCAACGAAATGGAAAAATCTCAGGCTGTAAACAACTAGTGCACACATCCTTGAGAGGAGCACTTGTGCAAAAATTGCGAAAAGCATATGCCCATATAATGTATCTTACCCATCATTGGATTAACACTTGGGGGCTTAATTTGGGAATGCTACAGTACGAAGTATTTCTACAAAAGCAGTTTCCTATGAAGCATCTACCACGTGCTTCCCCTGGAAGCACCCAGTAAATAGGTGTTTCTCCAAAAAACAATCATCAACAGAATCACTTTTATTAGTCAAAAGATATAAATAGTGTTTTATCCTCTTAAAAGAGTTTTTAACCATTCTAGAAACCACATCCTAATAAATGGCAGCATGATAATGATAAGATATTGTATCAGCATACAAGTGTTTGTGTGGCTAAAGTTAGTGTACTATGTATCACTATAATAGATATTTGTAACGTGATACAATATGAATTAAAAGATAAACAGATTGTTTTAATAGTTCACAATAAATACATCCATCATGGAAAGGAAAATAAAGGCAACTTATAAGCAGAAAATAAACCAATAGTGATAAAGATATTGGTATTTACCTGGAAAATTTTCACAACATTTGATGATAGAACCCTCCAAAAACCTAAACAACCATTTGAGAAAAACAAAAGAAGTATTTGCATGCCACCATTTCAGCCTGCTACCTTAATTGCACCCATTTCATCAATTTTTGAGCTCTTATGCTACAGCCATAAAGAGAAACCATAATAAGAACAAAAAAAGGAAACTACATTAAAACTTGTTGTTACGTATCATGTAGGAGGGACAATTGAGGACAGAACTCATGAAACAATAAAAAGAAGAGTTACCATGTCTGTATTACCTTACTTTTTTTGTGCCTGTGAACATCATTAAGATCTTCATCTCCATCATGCTTCCTTTTCTGAAATTATTTAAAATAGAAAGACTCATGTATCAATATTACTTAAACAAAAAAGTAGAAAACAAAGACTCATATATGAGATCCATTTCAATATTTAATTGCATCTTTTGAGGGGTTAAAAAGAAACACATACATGATGAATTCTTAATGTTTGATTCTAGAAACCAAACTGTTGCAGTTATATTAACTGGAGCACAGACAACATCAAATTATAGCTTCCATCTTTGCAGGTGCTTATTTTCAGTAGTTCAAGAGAAACATTATTGGAGTTCAACAAACAGTAAAAATTTCCGACTTTCAAAAAATTTAAACTGCTCAACATATGTAGAGTAACTGAACAGCATGAGAGCAAATTTCCAAACCTTCTCATGATGTTTCTTTGAGTGATCAGCACCAGAATCATGATGCCCGCTTTTATCCTTCTTCTTCTCCTTGTCTTTATCTTTACTTCGATCTTTATGACGGTGCTTGCGCTTCTTATGCTCTTTATCCTTCTCCTTGTCTCTGTCCTTGCGCTTTTTATGTTTCCTCTCCTTTTCCTTGGACTCACTCTTTGATTTCCCTGGAATAGTTGGAGTCCCCTTCTCTGCCTGAAGATAATAAAACAAAATAATCAGCAGATTAAAAGAAAGGCGAACTGTTGCCATTTCCTGTTAATAACATACAAATTATTGTAGATGAAGAAAGAGCAAGGATTGGAACATGAAAAGCCATAATTAAGTGACAGAGATAGAAATAACAAAGAGCTTCAAAGCATTAAATTTCTCACAGGTGGCAAATCAATTGGAGCGGTTTCTCTAAGTTGGAAGGCCTCCCCAAGCACACCTAGGTCAAAAGGCTGTATGCGTGCATTAGTATCTCTGGAATAGGATGTACTCTGAATAAGTTGATCCAATTGCATTCCTTCTCCTTTTCTGATTTCTGTGTCTCCCACCACATTGTGAACATAGTGTGTGTCTGCAATTGACAAAGGAAGGGACCGCTTGCAGAAAAAATCATGGTGGGCCACCAGCTTATAGTGACTTATAAGATCTACAGCGCCAGTCAGCTCCCTTGGTCCTGAAGTTTCAGTTAGGGTACCATCTTAATAATAAAAGCAAACTACGGAAATAACGCTGACAAAAAAAAAATTATTAGAAATTTTTTTAAAAAACAAAATATAAAGCAACATGAACAAATGTGCTCAAGAGATGGGGAAAATAGCATGTTTAAAAAGTTAGGCATAACGCACCTAACACAATAATATAACAAAACATCTTACATATACAATAGTTACATTTTCCCATGGTAAACTAACTTGTATATGTAGTCTTCAAAACTATAAGTGTTTACCCCAAGTATTGTTTTTCCATGTTAATTTAGCTATTTGAATTCAAAGTATACATAATTCATAGTGGTGGTTGGGTATTCAAATCATGGGGGGGCCAGGTATTATCAATTATGCCACAGTGAGCTGATGTCTTAATGCAAACAGACACAAGGAATGTCTAGGTATATCAGGTATCACGGCATAATAAGTGATATTATTCCTTGACTAAAGTCCAATAGAAAACTTAAATTTCATTGTCCAAACCCACAAGCCGTAATCAGAGATTTGAATGAACATATTTGCATTAATATTTGTGCCTTGAGTTTTGCACCATTTAGCAATTTAATAGAACAATAATGCTCCAAATAGATAATGCGGGGATCATGAGTCATGACTGCGACGTACAATTTGTTTGCCCTTTGGTAAGAGGAATTCCTTACCCCACAAGAATCTTGAAAGAATCCAAAAAACAAAAAGTAAATTATCCAAACATAGAACTTAAGAATGGTCCACTGTGTAAACCTTAGCATACAAGAATTGTTTATAGCTAATAAAAAAACAAGATGATGCTGAGAATTGTGTATCAGACATGAGGATGAAAGACCAATATATGATAAACTTTAGCACATAGTACATCATACGTGTATAGAAAAATACCCTAACAGCATAACTAATTATCTATATAAAACTTTGATGTATACCCCAAGATTGAACTCAACAAATGAGTTAAACCACACCATTAAGTGTATTATATTGATTGAAGATAAAATGTGGTAAAACATATCCATGTAAAAATTAGAAGAATAAATCAATCATGGATCATTATTACGGTAAACAGATTTTGATCTTAATTTTGAAATTACAAAATAATTGAGAAAATCTATTAAATCTCCTCAACTGGTAAAATAATTTATACGGAAAAAAAATAAAAATAAAATGAGCCACAAATATCATAGACAATCTACCTCTTCCAAACTTCTTGCCTTCAGGTTCCATGGATCAGTATCTCATGAAATGATGGACCGACTGCAATTTTAAGACAAAAAAAGGAAGAAAGTTTTGACAACCATCAAGCATCAATACAGTTAAAAAAAATTAAAAGGAGAAAAAATGAAAAAAATAAAATAACTATATATAGAGAATTAGTGGTCGAAGTTACTAAAAGAAGGAAAGAAATAATTTTCCTTTTAAGATACAACAAATCTTGTTCTTTTGTGTATTTGCTTTGTGTTATCAATTGCTTCAAGTTCCAACAAAGAATAAAATATTACACTCCTCACATCAAAATAGATAGGAGAGATCTTGCGCAGACAAAAATTATGAAAACAAACTTAGATGCATCATATTTTATATACTTATTAAAAACATCTCATTTAAGTCTTGAAATAACTTGCATAACTTCAGTCTTCATTACAATAAAAAAAAGCTTTTTAGACGTCCCAAGTTACTAAGCAGTGGCTCTTCTTTGTGACTATAACACTACAAACTTCTGCCTTCTATATCAGCAACTGAACCAGAGAAAGTTTGTGAGACGTTTCTTTCCTCTATCTGGAAATGTACCTCTTCAAAGAAAAGATATTTCCCTTTCATGAACTCTCTTCTCCAATCTTAAAATTTTCATCTTTTAATTCAATTTATGACCCTCAAGGAAGATTTACTTTTCTAATAATATAAACAAAATTTAACAGCTTTGGAAACTTAATACAAGTCGTTCACAAGAGTCAACTGCCAGAGACAAATAACAGGAAACGAAAACCAGCAAAATAAACACTTAGCAGAATCGAATAACTACCAAGAAATCCAAAAAGAGAAACTTTGAGAAAAGAAGTTCACACAATTCTTATATCTGCATAATTTTTATTTCTCTGTTACCTGGACAATCATATCAAGAAAGAAAAATCAAATTCAAAACCCATTAAGAGAATATAATAATAATATAATTAAAGAAATATTCGTAACACGTACCTGTGACATGGATCCTGAATTTCACTTCTTCTACTGGTTCAGATCAATAGCACCAGACAGTAAATTATAGCTCAGGCCTTGTTCTTCCTTTCCCTTCTTTCCCACTGGTCCAGTTCCCAACTCAACCAAGCTGCCAAACACAAATTCCCAACAAAACTGAGTCACTGAAAACGATTAACACATAAGAAACAAAAAAATTCTCAGCTGAACAAGCGAATGATTAGGCAACAGAGAAATTCTGACCTGCGAATTGGAAATGCTCCGACGGAATTGTCAAATTCAAAGCTCGGGAGGTTTCTCGGAGCTGGAATTATCAGAATTGAGAGGTGGAAGAGAATCTACGGAGGAATTGGAGTTGGGGTTCACAGAGATCAGAGAAGTTTCCAGAGACTTTTGCAGTGGAGGTCCGAGTGTCTATGAAACTAGGGTTTGGACTTCGGAGAAGGGGTTTCGGTTTATTTCAGGCTTTCTTTGTCTCTCTTTCTGGGTTTTATTAATTATTTTTAGATTATTATTTTTATTTTTCTTCCTATCTGGTATTTGTGGTTTTTTTCTTTTCTTTTTTTTTTTTTTTTTTGTTTGGTAATTTGGGCTGGCTTAGTTAAAGTCCGATGCTGACGTGGAAAATCATGTGCCAGAAGGTGTACGATTGGTAGCCAGTCACCGTTAATTTGGCGCTGGTTCTTAGGTGGGGCTCGCCCAATCCACTTAGCCCGTGCCACATGTGCAATGCAATGCAACGTTAGACCAATACTAGTGCATCTTTTCAACTGCGGAAGCGCAGCTAACAGTTTTATGGGGGCGTTGTGTGTATTTTTAGAAATAACTAGTTTGAAATTTCACTTTGATGGGGTATACCTTTCATGTACAATTTTTGTTAGGTTTTTTACACATTACCTATGCAAAATGTTATAAATTGTTCATAAATTATAAAATCGGCATCAATATATTTTAAAATTATACTAGCATCAATACATTTTGAATTTTAAAAATAGTTTAAATTTCTACTTAAAAAAAAATATATAATAAATTTCAATACAATTATAAATTATCACGTAAATTATATAATTAATACCAATACCCTATTAATTTTATAAACAATTATAAATTTGCCCTAAATCATAAATGTAATATATTTTTATATGTTTTTATATATATATATATTAAATATTGATGTAAGTAGCAATATATGAAAAATAAATTATTTTATATCATTCACAAAAAAAATAATTTTGAATAAGGAAAACAATATTGTCTTTAACCTAAGAATATACCGTATATACGAGTTAGGACCGCTAGGTATAATTTATAATTATTTTTAAAATTCAGAGGTATTGATATTATTTTTAAAATTCAAATATATTAGTGTCAATTATATAGTTTAGGGTATAATTTGTAATTATTTTTAAAATTCAATAAATATTCATTTTAATTCCATAATTTAGAAAATAAGTTGTAATTGTTTTAAAGTTCATAAATATTAGTATCAATTTTAGGATTTAAAGGGTAATTTGCAACCTTCAAGGGTAATGTTGCAAGAGATCACTCTTTTATTACAAATTTTTCTTATAATTTGAATATTTCATCTAAGTTTTCATATAAATATAATCAATTAAACTTCAGCTAAGAGCATTTCCAATGCTTAAGCGAAACTTCAAACAATACAATACCGCTTGCATCAAAACCTTCTCAGGTATTCCGTACTCCTGAAACAATGTTACGGCTCACTCTTTGTCAATAAAAGCCATCAATGAGATGTTGTTTATCATAAATAAGTTATACGTGTGTACATATATATATATATATATATACAAGTCTTGGTATGTTAAGAACCATATAAATACTTTACGAAAAATGGTACTCCACATCAATAGAAAATATCATCAACGAGTTTTATAGTTGACATGGCGTATATTTTCATATTAAATATTTTTTTTTTTTGAGAAAGTGAACCCTAAAGTTAATAAGAGATTTATAAGCCGACGAGTTTGAGAGTTTTTTGTTTGTTTGTTTGTCTTGTGTTTGAAAAGAATTCAAATTTTGATGCGTAGGATATTGTTATTGTAGGGAGGCGTGCAGGATATACGGATATTGTAGGAGAACAACGTTCTTTGCATTATGGATATATAGCAAACGTAGATATGCATTACTGATTCTCAAATTTCAATTTGTTAGATGCCTTAAACCCCGAAACCCTCGTTGGCTCAGGCACCAGCCGCGAGTAACCGGCACGGGCAAGTTATCAGTGGGAACGTCAGCGAGGTGCACCGGCGCCACAGCTAAGGCAAGCCCCCACACTACAGAAATCTCTCTCTCTCTCCAGTCTTTTACACAGGAACCGGTACCCTTGTTCTCCTAACTCTTTTTTTTTTTTTTTTTGAGAATTTTTTTTTTTAGTATTTATTATAACTTTTTTTTTCTGGGAATATTCTTAATTGTTGTTTGGTTGTTCGCCTCTCACGATTCTCTCATTATAAATTTTTGGGATGAAAGCTAGAAATTTTGTTTTTAAAAATTGGCCAACCCATCTCCACAACAACAAACTTAAAAAATTTTGTGGAGAGCAGAAAAAGAAACCCATGAAACTGTAACTAAATTCCATTCCATGCCCACATTCCAATGGATTTTAGAAGCTTTTGAACTTGTTTTCATAACTTGGAAAATATATATTAGTGCTTTCTTACATTATATTTCTCTAATATTTTTTTCTTTTCAATTGTTTTTCCCCAACATAATGCTGCACATGCTGCTCAATCATGTTGTATAATTGGGTTGTTCCTAAACCATAATTCTATAAATTTTGAGCCGTGAAGTTTCAGAAAATTTAGGAATCCTGTTTTGCAGAATTTGGTGGTCTTTTGCATTGATCTCTGATTTCTCGTTACTGACTTATTGCTGGATATTAGGTTGATATCAAGTGAATGATTGTACTTGTTTTGGAGGCGCATATTCGACACGAACTATTACTTGTTTAAATAAAAATTCTCAAATAAATGATCTTTTTTTTTTTTTTTTTCTCTAGAGAAAAAGCTGCAAGCATTAATTAATATAATTAGATTCTCAACCAAGAGTTATCTTGATCCATGCTTTAGTATATGGTCATTTTGAATTTTTGTTAGAGTTTGCATTTTGAACCATTGGGTGGAACCAATATTCATTTTCTGCTGCCTTTGATTTCCTATTCACCGGCCAGCTGTTGAAGGAACTAACTTGCTTGGATGCATATGTTTAAGCCATTGTTTGCTTCTTTGTTGAAGTTTTGATAGTGCATTGTATATCAAATTTGGTCCTTTAGTAGTTTGGGTATTCATGATTTCGTATATAGTCTAATTGGTTTTTACCATACAACATCAGGCTCTTTTTTAGGAGTTTGGACAACGTTCATTTCAAGTGTTTGTGGTACTTGGGTAAAGAAGAGGTCAGTAACTAAGCTTTGATATTATTTTCTTACATTTATTTTCAACATCCAGTTATGTGGAATTGTGTTGGAGCTGATGCTAATGTTTGTCTTTTCCAATTGCCTTTTTTTTTAAAAAAAAAATTACTTTATGTGATTCCTTTCATTGGTTAATTGTTTAATGCTGTCTCTTTTAAAAAATTTAATAGTTAGTGTTTAGGGATTGAAATGGCATCGATGCTGCATTTTCAATTTGGTTATCATGTCAAATCTGAATGATGTGATTCCAATGGTGATTTGCTTAAAAATATGGAGGATTTTATATGCAAATTGTGGGATTCAAACAGGATTTCATCTGACAGTATATTGTTTAAGAAGAGAAGCATGATTGTTAGGTTGAATGGTATTCAGAAAAGGTTTTGTATTTGTGATTCTTCTTCTCTTATTAAACTGGAGAAATAGCTGATGGAGAAGAATAATGCAATTTTAGAGCAAGAAGAATATATCTGGAAGCAAAAATGAAGGTTTAACTGGTTACAGGGGGGATAAAGTACCAAGTTCTTCTACTTGTCAACTTTGGCTAGATGGAGGAAGAACAAAGTTGAGATGTTGAAAATGATATGGTGATTGGGTATCTGATAAGAAGAGACTAAAAGAAATGGTGGTCTGAATTTTTGAAAATTTTTACATGGAAGATGAGGAAGCAACAAATAAGCCTTCCTAATCTTTTCCCATAATTATTTGAGGCTGATCTTTTAAATCTGAATCGAGTGGTTGGTGATCTGGAAATTAAGGAAGTTATGTTTCCTATTGGACCTTGGAAAGCTCCTGGTCCAGACAGTTTTCCTGCATGTTTCTTTCGAAGATATTGGGATGTTGTGGAATAAAATTTGTAGTTCTGTGAAAGAGATTTCCATCTCTGGTTGTATTCCTGCAGGGCTGAATGAACTGACAAACTAGTTCATGGAACTAGCTTTCTGAAGGAACTAGTTCATAGAGATTTCAAACTTAGCTTTTCTTTAAGGAACTAACAAGCTTAGTTGAATTGGGAAAAATGAACATTAGTTCATGAATTTGTTTCTGTTCAATAAAGTCAATTTTTTGAAAATTTGGCTATTATGTATTTGAATTGGAAAAAATGAACAGAAGTTCATGAAGTTGTTTCTGTTCAATAAAGTCAATTTCTGGAGAATTTTGGGTATCATGACTTCAGTTGCATTTTGTTTCTCATATTGATACTTTTTTTTTGGTACCATTTTGAATATGGGAAAGCTTGCATGGAATAATTGCATTGCTTTTATAAACAAAGTAATCAGAAGTTGATATACGTGATTAGATAGCACCTGGGAATTGGATATCTTTTGTATTTTATTTTCTCCATGCATTTTGTCATGACTAAAATAATACACACCAAGGAAAAAAAGATTCAGGAAGATACTAATGAGTTTTTGAAATAAATATATATATTCAAACAATAACAACGTTCTTTTTCTTTCAAGTGAGTATTTGATTTGGAAAATCAAATCAAAAGCACACCAACTAAGAAAAAGAGGACTCGGGAAGATGGGAAGCGTGCCTGCTCAGATTCCCACAAGCTTTGACAAGGAACTTAGGGCGTGCCTTCGTTGCCGACTTGTCAAGACCTATGATCAGGTTCCCACTTCTTCTTCATCTTTTTATACTTTTTCCACTAGCTTTAGGGTTTATACATGTATATTCATTATTTTTATTTTGTTAAAATATGTGTATACAGTTTAGAGAATCAGGATGTGAAAACTGTCCCTTCTTCAAGATGGACGAAGATAACGAGCGTGTTGTCGATTGCACTACTCCTAATTTTAATGGGTAATTTTTTTTTCTGTATTATTTTTTTATTTTCATTTTAAAAATCTGTAAATAATTGAACCCTACTGAAGACTCTGGTTCTTCGATTTAAAGGATAATATCAGTGATGGATCCAACTAGAAGCTGGGCTGCCCGCTGGTTGCGAATTGGTATGTTTTACTGCTCCAAATGCCTCTTTTTCTATGTTGTTTTTTTGAACCTGAGATTCTTGATGTTGATAAGCAGTGGCTTCCCCTTTTTAAGTATCCAAATCCAAATCTGCCATGCCATTTTAATGTAAATTAAACTCTTCTTTCCAGGAAAGTTTGTCCCTGGTTGTTACACTCTTGCTATCTCTGAGGCTCTCCCAGAGGATTTGCAGGTAATCCATCAAACCGTATGCTATTTTACTTTGTTTGCTTGTCTAATTTCCCTCCCTTGATCCCGGTCCAAAATAATATAACATTTAAATTTATGTCTATATATCATTGTCTGTCATCAATTCAAGGTTTGAATACTTAGCGATCCATTCAGATATTGTCGCCTGTGGTAGTGAGTCCTTGTCCTACAGAGAAAAGTTTTGAAAGTTGGACATTGCTCAGATACTTATAGGTGCTGTAGATGCTTGGACTTGGTTCCAACATCAACTCGTTTCCATTGGTTAGCCTTTTTTGAACCTCTACTTGTGAAGAAAATTGATAGTTGTCTCCCTCAAAATTTTTTATTACCTTATTTTTTTATTATTTTCTTTTTGGTTCTTTTACTGGATTTAAGGGCATCCAGATGTTTTAGATTTTCAGTGTTCACCTGTATTATACATTGCATGAGCAAGTAAAAGTAGTTGATTAAATTGGTGTGTACAAAAAAAAAAAAATATATATATATATATATATATATGTTGCTATTTTGTTTGTTACCTGTCTATCAACAGAATAAATTGCTTCTGTCACATTTATTCCATCTATTAGATGGTCAAAACCTAGATATGTCGCTCTGCTGTTATGGTTATAAAATCTCTTTTTAAGGACTTACAGTAAAAGATATAATGAGCTCCTTTCAATTTCCCTGGAAGATAGGAAGCAGAGCTGAAAACTAAAACTGATTCCCCCATATTCATTAGCTGTATGTTTATTTTGTCTTTTTAGTCTCCTTTTTGCTGTACATTATTGTGCCTGTAAAAAGTAACCAAATTAGATGAACAATTTGAAAACAAGCAAGCCTGTTTCTAAATAATTTTCGATCTGTATTTTGTTTACTTCCTTAATTACAATTCTGTATGGCAGCTTAATTGTTAACATTCTGAAACATTCACTCACAATGAATCACAATTTTGTATGGCAGATTCTGAGAATTGTATTTGTCTTTCAATTTAGACCTGTTGGACCCTTTTATTTGTAACAATGTGGCCATGCATAATTATGTGAGTTCATAATTCTAAATTTTTGTTTTTATTTGCTTACTGCAGAATTTGTGTGAAGATGAGCGAGTGCAATATGTACCACCAAAACGAGTGTGAATATTTCAATATAAATGTTTTGCCCATAATGCAATATTATTATTATTATTATTATTATTTTTTGTTTGTTAAAGTAGAGCCAGCCAAACCCTGTTTCTAAATTATTATAATATTATGTGGGTTTGATATATATATATATATATATATATATATATATATTTTTTTCTACTGGCTTACTTTTGAGTGGGCAAGAAATAAGTAAATGTAATATAGAAATTAGATAAATAGATACCTACTGTAAATGTAAACTAGTTCCAAAGGACAATAACAAGATCATGCTGTAACAAACATTTATCAAGCAGGGAATTTTAAAAAAATAAAAAATTAAAAAAAAAACGTTAATTGTAGCATAGTGATGAGAGGGTGAGACTCTCAAGTCTTAATAGAATAATTGAACAAAATAAAATATATGGTAAAATAAGTGTGGTAATATTAATATTATTAATTTTTACTATTAAACAATTTTAAATTTTCTATATACGGCCTCTTTTGTTTTTCATTTTATTATCATCATCATCATCATCATAGTTTTCATACATAAATTTGCCCACCGTTTGAAATATAAAGAATACGAGAAAACGTCGCCGTATCGTGCTACATCGCCTCCAGCGCTAGGATTCCTCCTGGAGTATTTACATGTGTACGCGTGATGTTTTTGTCAAAATTAATGGTCATTTTCTTAAAAATTATAAACACAGAGGTATTTCAGAAAATATTTATAATTCGCACGGGCATCAAGGTAATTGCACTTCTTCTCGGCCTCGAATGTCCACAAACGATCAAGGGAAAGAGTTAAATGACAATTATGGCCCTGTTCGCTGTATTAAAGCTGACTGAAAATCCGGAACTACACAAGGTAGGTAGCAATAATTAGCCTCTGGAAATGGCTTCTCTCTTTGCTCGATTACTCTGCATAGCGTTGACAACAATGGTTGCCGTTGGTATGTTGGAGGCCAACGGAATCGGCATTGAAATTGGAAGCAGAGAAGTAGTAGGAGAGTTCCGAGAGTTCGACTACTTCGCATTGGCCCTGCAATGGCCTGGCACCTTCTGTCGCCAAACCCGCCATTGCTGTTCCTCCAACGCCTGCTGCCGAGGGTTTTAAATCTTTTACTATCCTCTTCCTGTGTCACTTTTCTTCTTTAATTGGAATATGATTTTGTGGCTTTATTTGTTACTAGTTTGGTTAATCAGTCTGAGTATCCCTTTGTCAGTTGTGTGAATTTTCAGTTAAATTTATTATATGTGATTTGTATGATAGATAGCATAGGATCACATAGAATTTGACTTCAAATCGGCAAAGACCCCCTCCCTCCATTATAGATTCTGTTATAGATGATGAATATGTGTTTTTCATATGAATCTTTGACTTTATCTTCATTTGTTTAAAGGTTGGATTTGTAAAAGAAATTTCTTGTGAATTATTTGGATGCTTGGATATTGAAACCTAAATTCAATTCAACTAGGAGCACTAAGCTTTGGAATCTTTAACTTAGCGTAAATCTTAATCCTCTTTTTATTGAAATCTGCTTTGTGGCATATTTATTTCTTTTGTTGTCATCTGTTCAGTTCTAACTACTATCATCAAGCACTGAGCTTGGATTATGTACTTTTGCTATGCAGTTTGTATTATACAACAAAAGGGGGCATAAACTTTTAAATCTTGTGGTTTGTTGACAATATACTTTTACATGGAAAACTTGACACATAATCATTCTGAATTTTCCTTTCCAGCTCAAACGCTCCAACTGAATTTACCATCCGTAAGTATAAGGTTACCTGTGATTGATTTTTAGTATTCTAAGTTGGGCCTGTTGAATTTAATTCCCCTTTACCTTTAAGTCTAAATCTGGTGCTTGCATATATGTTTATATTATTCAAACCTATTTTGTTACACAATGCCATTCATAGGTCATTTTTTAATTTTCTTTCAGACAAATTCCTTGAAATTGATGTCTTCAAGAAAATGGAAAATAGCATTTTTATGGTTTAAAAAACACGGACCTTATAAGAACTAGAAAAAAAAAAAATCTAAAAGATGATGATTTATTGTTTTCTCCTACTCATACAAGGGAAAATACTTTCAAAATTTTTTGGTATTGGCTCAGATGAGCTCACATAACTTCTGTTTATTTGCCATGATTGTAAAATGATACATAAATCGCCTATGAATTGAGCTAGTGCTGGAAAAAATATGCTAATGTGTTTTCTACACTCAAATGGCAGATGGGTTGTGGCCTGACTACAATGATGGAACCTGGCCTGCCTGCTGCACCCGGGAAGAATTTGATGAAAAAGAGGTCTGTGTTAGTAATTCATACTTGCTATTCTTGTCGGACTGTAATATCTAATAAATAATTTTCCAAAATGAATCATTACCAAAATAATCTAAATAAGTGTTTTAAGTACTAATTCTGTTCATAAAAAGTACTTGTTACTGCACTTACTGCATCTTGGAGCATTAGTGTGGCTTGTATGATTAACTATTACTTTTTCATACTGGTTCATATTTTCTATCGTAAATACTTCTTGCGACCTACATTTGTAGTTCAGCTACTACAATTACTTGTCAAAACTTAACTTTTGGCAGCGGTTACACTTTCTCATCTTGTACACTAAACTAGTATTTCGTTTTGTAGATCTCAACATTACATGATGCTCTAGAGAAATACTGGCCATCTTTAAGTTGTGGTTTGCCATCAACCTGCCACGGTGGGAAAGGATCATTTTGGGGCCATGAGGTGTTAATCAGTTGTGGATTTTGTTTGTGTTAAAATTTTAATGACCAAAGTACAGACTTCAGAACTAACAATTCTTCATGTTTATGTTTCTTGATGGCTTAAATGGGTGATTTCCATTGGCAGTGGGGTAATATTTCTCATATTTTTCTTTAACTGTATGATATAATATGTAGATTGTATTTTCTAGACTTCTCGAGCTTGTGTAGGATGAAAAGGTGCCACATTTCTATGAAAAATATGGGAGCTTTGCCTTTTGTATATAAGTCTTGCTATATCTTTTGATGCATTTGACAAAGCATATGTAAATCCACAGAACTGAAAGTATCTCTCCTTATTCCCATTCATTTTTGTTGGTTTACGTGGAGATACAAAATGAAAATGCAGGGTAGTTAGATGAGTACCAATGTCATAAGCAACCAAAGTGATCTATATAATCTGATAAATTTGTACTTTTTGTAAGATTGTATTGTTAACTTTATCCCTTATGATGGCAACCTGGTGTTTTTCTCATCATGCCCAATAGGGAAGTTTTATAAGTTCTGATTGTTTTAGAATTTTTTATGGTCTTCTTTCTCTCTCTCTTTCATTCTGTAGGATAAGAACAATTTGTTATAATCTGACAAGGTGAAACTGCTCTAAAGAAATAACTGAATTTAGTGCTCAACCAGTAGGCGATGACATTTTCATGTGCAATATATTAGCATCTATCATTAATATTTATATCATATTTAGATTAACAGATTATTTTGCAGGATCCATAAAGTTGTTAGGTCCAAAAGTTATTCAATTATGACTAAGATAACCATTTTTAGGACACATTATATAAATTTGTTTCTTTTTGGTTAAATTTTTGTTCCTCATTCATTTTTGTAATTGTTACTTGCAGAGAAGCATGGAACTTGTTCCTTTCCAGTTATTTGGGATGAATACAATTATTTCTTAACAACCCTCAATGTCTATTTCAAATACAATGTTACTGTGAGTTTCCAAGAAACTGCGTTTTAAATGAGTCCAAACTTCTTTATGCTTCAGGAAAGGCTATTTACTGATTATAGACACAACACTTCCATAGCATATTATTATGCTATTCTTCATCAGTTTCATGTCATGCATTTATGCCTTATCAAGGTTTTGAAACTGTTTGATTGCATATCATTCATTTTTTAAAAGATGAACACTTCAAAGTTTTACCAAGGTTAACCACTTTATATTATCAAATATAATAACTTCTCATAGTTATGAGACAGATTTCACTTGAGATATTTGGAGCCTTGTGTGGGGTAGTGTCAAGCCACGTGGACAGTGTAGTAGGAAAAGCTTGAACATGTAATGAACTCCAAAAAAAAACACGCATCAATGACAATAATCAATTTTTTGTATCATTTCTATAAGTTACTTTCATCACTTCAAATATTCTTATATAAATTAATTTGGTTTTGGATTTTGTTCTTTTTATCTATGTCATTATAGTAATTTTCCTAATATTATGAGCAGAGAGTTCTGAATGAAGCAGGATATGTACCATCTAATGCTGAGAAATACCCACTTGGAGGCATTATTTCTGCTATTCAAAATGCTTTTGGAGCAACCCCATTGTTGGTTTGCAAGAAAGGTGCAGTGGAGGAACTTCGCCTATGCTTTTACAAGGATTTTAAGGTTAGATTCCTATCTATAATTTGCTTTGTGTTCTATGAGAAATTAATGTATACCAATTATGGGTCAGTATCAGTCACTTGTAAATTGTGGAGTCAGATCTTATAGTTATTAGTGGATCTTTAGAAGTGACACTTAAAACATTTTTGTCTTTTCTTTTCTTCCCTGCTGCAGACTGTTGATGTTTTTAATAGCTTGGATTCTCCTGGATAGAATTACTCTTTATCATTATAAGATGAGGAATTAATATATACCAATTATGGGTCAGTATCAGTTACCTGTAAATTGTGGAGTCAGATCTTATAGCTAGTAGTGGATCTGTAGAAGTGACACTTAAAACATTTTTGCTTTTTCTTTTCTTCCCTGCTGCATACTGCTGGTATTTTTAACAGCTTGGATTATCATTGATAGAATTACTCCATCATTATAAGACAATCTTTTCAATTATGTTTTGAGGAAGTGCACGACCGCAACAAGTCAGATGATGGAAACATTTTTGAGATAGGCATTTTAATAGAAACCTAATTCTGTGAAGTGGTAAATAACTGGGATGATGCATGAAGTTTTAAGTGAAATCCATTGGTACAGTTTGATGTTCAAGTGGCATATATTTGTTTCTCATTTACATAGAAGATTCTTGTGTTCTGAATATTTGATATTACTGCAGCCTCGTGACTGTGTCATGGGATCGACTGGTCAAAGTTTTGTGCTTTCTTCAAGCAGCTCATGTCCTAAGTATGTCAGCTTACCAGAACATGCTTCATCAGGTAACTTCCTTTTGCATACCTTGTGGCATAGTGCTTTTGAACCTCTAACTTTTTGCTTGTATTTTTTGGTTCTGTTCTTAATTACCTACATCTCCATGCAAAATGAACTGCATGTCTTTAAATTGCTTTTATGTAATTTTGTGCATAAACACATTGAACTTCTTTAACCCATCTGTGACAAATATTTTTAGACGATGGATGATATTAATAATTACTCAGTGACACTGAGTGTTAACCAATGGAAATGTGGAACGTCTGCTTGTGCATGTCAGTTTGTTGTTCAGGCTGTTGGGATCATATCTACCTTGATATATGTATTTTTTCCAAACCCCTATATTTTCATCCGAGCATGATTTCTTGAATTCATAAGATATTTCCTTGAGGTTTATTCCGTATTATCCTCCTGAACTTTTGTGGTAGTGTCAATTTAATCCTTAAATTTTAAACTGCAGCAATTAAATCACGGAACTTCTTTATTGGTGTCAATTAATCTCTTCTATTGGTTAAAACAACTTAATGAATTTTAGGTACTTGATCAATATGTAGGCATAAAATGACATTTATGTAATATTTGTTACTACTGAAGTTTGTTTTTAAACACACACAAATGTACGTTTCGTTTGTTTTACTTTTATTCTACATTTCAAAAGAAAATACAGAGCATCATAAATAATTGTTAAATAACATTTTCAATAGATCTATTTAACGATATTCAGATGACAAATGCATAGTAGGTGAGGTACAAAGTAGTTTTAACATATATAGAGGTCAGTTAATTCAAGTGAAAAAATTCAGGGGCTTAACTGCTGCAGTTAGAAGTTTAAGGGTGAAATTGGCATTGCCTCTAATGTGCGGATAGTGTGTGCCCTTCCCTTTTAATAAAATTACAGTGGTGTTAATTGACTTGTATTGCATTCATTGCTGGCCCTCTTCACCTGCTGAGGTTTACAGCTTTCAGACAGTCTTTGGTGGATGTCATAGCATCTCTGTCACCACTGACTTTTTTCTTCGGTAACGTGGGAGGGTACATCATATGCGTAGTATAAGAAGATCTGTGAATTTGTAGGGTGTTGAATTTTTATAGGATATAGGGTTTTACATGGTTTTACAAACAAATGTACGTTTCGTTTGTCTTACTTTTATTCTACATTTCAAAAGAAAATACAGAGCATCATAAATAATTGTTAAATAACATTTTCAATAGATCTATTTAACGATATTCAGATGACAAATGCATAGTAGGTGAGGTACAAAGTAGTTTTAACATATATAGAGGTCAGTTAATTCAAGTGAAAAAATTCAGGGGCTTAACTGCTGCAGTTAGAAGTTTAAGGGTGAAATTGGCATTGCCTCTAATGTGCGGATAGTGTGTGCCCTTCCCTTTTAATAAAATTACAGTGGTGTTAATTGACTTGTATTGCATTCATTGCTGGCCCTCTTCACCTGCTGAGGTTTACAGCTTTCAGACAGTCTTTGGTGGATGTCATAGCATCTCTGTCACCACTGACTTTTTTCTTCGGTAACGTGGGAGGGAACATCATATGCGTAGTATAAGAAGATCTGTGAATTTGTAGGGTGTTGAATTTTTATAGGATATAGGGTTTTACATGGTATTTAGTTGTAGGATGTAGAACTTTTATAGAAATTTTGTAGGGTGTAGAATTTTTCTAGGGTATAGGGTTTTATAGGGTATTTAGTTGAACGGTATAGAATTTTTGTAGGTGTTCCTTACACACTACAAAAATCATTAACCGCATAAAATTCTACAAAATTCTACACCCTACGACTAAATACCCTGTAAAAATCCTATACCCTACAAATATCCTACATCCTACAACTAAATAACCTACAATAATTGTATACCCTATACAAATTCTAAACCATACAATTAAATATCCTACAGAAATTCTCCATCCTACAACTAAATACTCTACAAAAATCATGTTCACTACGAAAATTCTATACCCTACAACTAAATATCTTGGAAAACACCATACAACTATATACCTTACAAAATTCTAGACCCTACAAATAAATACCCTATAAAATCTTAGACCTTACAAAAATTTAACACCCTACAACTAAATATCTAACAAAAATCCTATACCCTACAAAAATTCTACACCCTACAAAAATCTTATATCCTACAAAAATTCTACACCCTATAACTAAATACCTTACAAAACTTTCTAAAAATTCTACATCCTACAACTAAAATCTTATATCCTACAAAAATTCTACACCCTATAACTAAATACCCTACAAAACTTTCTAAAAATTCTACATCCTACAACTAAATACCCTACAAAACTTCTAGACCATACAACTAAATACCCTACAAAACTTCTAGACCATACAACTAAATACCCTACATACAAGATTTTGTGATCAAGTATTACATATCTGCTTTCACATTGATTAAGTGTGAAGAAGTTCATGTAAATAGTGATTGTCAGCTGTTTACTTTTCAATTTTTTTTCTTCTTATTTTCTTTACTCTGGAATAAGTGATTATTTTTGTTATCTCGTATGACTATTTGTTTGGCATTACAACTCTTACAAATTTATTCAACTGTCTTTCATCTTCTCAAACAGTATTTATTTTTCGAGTCTACACAGTCTCTCTTACAAATCCTAAGCTGTTTCCAGTTAAATTTACCTTCTCCTTTCTTGGGTGCATCCAGGGATTCAAAGTGCTGAAACTACAATTTCATGGGTGCCTGGTGATGAAGCTCTCTAAGATCTTAAATTTATGAGATTCACGCCTTATCAAAGCATAGGACTGAATAGTGACTTTGCCTAATAAAATAAATTTATTTTGGTAGTTTGGCTTCTATATTCTGGAGCATATAATACATTTCATTCTGTTTAACCAATAACTGACATTGTGTTTGGATAGGATTGAACGAGGAAAAAAAAAATTTCTTTGAGAAAGAAAAAGAAATAGAATTTATAATTATTGCTGTATGGATGATTATTTATGGAAAGGAAAGTAAACAAAAGTGAAAAATTACAAAAGTAAACTCATATAAAATGTCTCAAAATTTTCTCATACAATATTCATGAGGATAATTTAAGAATATTAAAAAAAATTATTAAATTATTTTTCTTTTCCTCATTTTCCATTCAATTTTGGATGGGAAGCTAAATAGGTTAAATTTAACAAAAGCAATTCCTTCATTTTTCTTCCTGTTCATTCTAACGGTCTAAACATTGGAATCAAATTCAATCATTTTTCTCTTATTCCATCAATCCAAATACAGTCTGAGGTTTACCAAATTGTTGAATCTCTTGTGGAAAAACTGTATATCTTAAGCCCTTGTGTTGGGTTTCGTTGACCCCCATTTGACCGGGAAAAATTACCTGTAGGGTCCAGTTGTGGCCCAAGCATCCAGAGAGAGAACCAAACTAAATACAATTTATAAAGAACAAAAAAAAAAAAGGAAGAAGAAGAAGAAGAAGAAGAAGAAGAAGAAGAAGAAGAAGAGGTCTTGTTTAAGTTTTAAATTTTTTTGATGAATAAAAACACTGCATTAAGCACAAAACGACCTCCAGGAGGTTACACAGAAGGACCAAGCCTCAGCTGATCCTGAAATAAAGCATCCCAAATACAATTCGGAAAAACAAAATTAAACGACATATCTCGATAGGAAAATAAGAGACTACTGTTTGAAGTAAGAGTAAATTTAGCAATAGCATCAGCATCGTGATTCGCGACTTCTAGCATTCCACGCTAAAGACCCTCTCCGTAATATCTCCCCGCATAATAAAATGGCGTATCTAAAGTCCCACCCACAAGGTTCAAGACATCATCACCTCACTAACAATGTTTTTCGATCGAAGACCAAATCACTTGCTGCCATGGTTTCACTCTTGCTAACCTGGAGGCCCAAACTAAGGCTTTGAGCTCGCTTCCATGGCACTTGTCGCCGATCCATAAGCAAGAAAGACCACTGACCGCCGTCTCACAACTGAGCCAAAGCAAGCCCCTTCTTTAAAAGTCGCATCTATATTGGCTTTAAGCCGATCGAGGAGGGGCTCCAACTCTCCTTTAATTCAAATGAATTTCTACCTTCAACGTGGCTATCCACCCTTGTGGTAAACTCTGCACTCGCCGAGAGCATCTGCGTGTAATCCCTAACTTCCTTCTCCCACGTAAACAACCCCTATCACGATACCCCCAAATATAGTAGAACAAACACGCCATACCAATTGTGAAAAAATCTTTATCCACTCCAATAGCCAGCACCTCTTGGGGAGGATCGACACAAAATTTAATCAAAACTGGAACACTATTGACATCCCAAGCCTCAATCCGGCATCCCCACAGTCCCACAAAAGCCAAACATTTAACTGCCTCACATTTTTTAAAAAGATGTAAGGGACTTTCCTCATCCTCACCACACAGATGGCATTCCATATCTCCTATCCCTGTTCTGCTGTGAATGAGTTGCTTTACCGGAATAACTTCAGCCAACATTCTCCATAAGAACAGCTTAAACCTCTCATGTAGATTTGTCCTCCAGACTTTTATCCACAGATTATCTCCAGACAACTCAAGTTGTTCGTCAAAGGTGGCTAAATAACTGTCTTTAACAGTAAAAATACCTAACTTATTGCCAATCCACATAAGCTTATCCTTACACTGCACATTAGGCCATTTGATCCTCAAAATTGCTTCTGCCGACTCATTAACAAAATAGTACCGCAGTTTTTCTTCATTCCATTCATCCAGATCAATTCTTTTGAGGTCACTTACTCTCATTCTTGAAGGCACAACTACACCTTCATTAAAAGATACCTTAGAGAGTGAAAGTCCCGGCACCCAGGGGTCGTGAACGCTGATCGACGTTCCATCTCCAATCTGCATCCTAGCAAACCTAAAAAGGCTTTCCCTTGAGCTGATAATTTCTCTCCATCCTTGTGACCCTCCTCTTTTTAGCTTATATTCAAAAAAGGTCTCCCCTTTTAAGTATTTAGCCTTGAGTAACTCAGTCCAAAGATGATTCTCATTTGAAGCCAACTTCCAAGCCATCTTTGAAAGGAGGGCTCTATTAAACTCTTTGAATTCCCGGAAACCAAGTCCACCAAGAGCCTTTGGCTTACAGATCTCCTTCCAGGCCTTCAAAGCCATATAACGTTGATTCCCTTGTTTAGCCCCCCACCAAAACCTCCTAGTTATTGTGTCCAGCTCTCTACAAATCGAATCTGGGACCTTAAAAGTAGACATCGTGTAGGTAGGAATGGCTTGCACCACCGAATTTATAAGAACTATTTTTCCAGCTTTTGAAAGCAGATGATTTTTCCACGAATCCAAGCGCACTTGAACTCTATCTTTTAATCTCTTGAACTCCTTCACTCTGGATTTTCCTCCTACCAACACATTCCCCAGATAAATGGCTCTCTTCTTCATCGATTTAAGCCCTGTTATTTGTTTAATACATTTCCTATTTTCCCTGCTTGTAGCTTTGGAAAACAGAATGCTTGATTTTTCAAAGTTTGCCTCCTGTCCAGACCAGTAGCAGTACCTCTTAAAATTCTCCATTACGAATGCTACCTCCTGGTCGGACGCCCTACAAGCAACTAGCAGATCATCTGCATAAAGAAGATAAGATACCGGAGGAGCATTACGAGCTATCCTAATTCCATGAATGTGTCCTTCACTTTCCTCTCTAAGCAAGGCCCTTGAAAGAATCTCTGAGCATAAAATAAAAATATATGGCGATATAGGATCACCCTGCCTTAGCCCACGATCAGGTCTAAAAATTTGAGAGATATTTCCATTCAGAACTAACGCGAAAGAAACAGAGTTTAAACAGCTCCCAACTAGCTCTCTGAAGGATTGATCAAAGCCCCACACTTCTAACGCTTTATCCACGAAACTCCACTCCAAGCGGTCGTAAGCCTTTTTCATATCCATCTTCATAATCATGAGTCCCTTCTTCCCTTTATGTTTCTTAAGTTTATGAATGAGTTCATATCCATCTTCAATGCTTTAGGAATCAGAACGATGTACGTCTTGTTAACACTGCTCGGAATCCTCCTTAACCGAAAGCACTCCTGAACAAAATTAATAACTCTCTCCTTCACCACAGTCCAATAATTTCTATAGAAAATTCCAGAAAAACCATCGGGTCCAGGAGACTTGAGAGGATGAAGACTCCAAATACTTTCTTTAATTTCTTCTTCCGTTGGAATTCTCATCAGACTCCTATTCTCATCCTCTGTAATAATCTTCTCACCCAGTCCGTCCAGACCCTCTGGGATGAAAGGATAACTACTACTGAAAAGCTCCTTGAAATGTTTAATAAAGTACTCCTCAATTCCCCGGCGGTCTGAAACCCATCCATCCGTGGTCTTTACTAAGAGAATTCTATTCTGTCTTTTTCTGATATTTATACTAGTATGGAAGAACTTTGTGTTTCGATCTCCTTCACGCAACCATAACTCTCTTGACTTCTGTTTGAGTATAGATTCCCACCTCTCCCTATGTTTATCCAGCTCTTTCTTGACTTTGATCACCTCATCCCTTTGATTCCCATCCTCTCCTTGTATCTCTTTCAGCTTAGCTTCCAACTCTTGAATTCTGACATTAGCCATCCCAAAATGATTCCTGTTCCATTTCTTCAGAGCCTTGGTTGTAGCCCAGAGGCTCCTTCCTAATTTATGAGCAGCCATTCCTGGCTTCTCTCCTTCATGCCAAGCCTCCTTAACGATATGCATGCTGGAGGGATCAGAGGTCCAAGCTTTGAAAAATCGAAAAGGTCTTCTTATCAAAGGTTCCTCATCAGCTGTATGAATTAGAATGGGAAGGTGGTCTGACTCCTCCATACTTAGATGATGAACAGATGCACTAGGATTATTCAAAATCCAATCAGGACTAGCTACCGCCTGCCAAGTCGCCCCGTGATAAAGCCCCGCCAATGTTGTTATTCCAAGTGTACTTGCTTCCATGAAATCCCAGATCGATGCCTTGCACTTGCAGTAAAAAATCTTTAAGAAACCTCTGCCTGCTCCAAATACTCCTTCCTCCCCATTTCTCACTTTCCATTAAAACTTCATTCAAGTCTCCGAAAAGCATCCACGGTTTTTCCATACTATTGACCAGATGCCCCATCTTATCCCAAAAACTCTTTTTTTCCTTATAGTACGGCGTTCCATGACATCCTATGAGGATGCACTCTTTGCTTCTGTCCACATTCCAGACACTAAGACAGATCACCCTATCTGTGTACCAAAGGCAATGAACGTTGAGATCACCTCTCCAAAAAAACACCAAACCTCCTGCTGCACCCTTGGCCTCCACAATCACCTCCTTCTCGTATCCCAGTTTCCTTCCTACAATTTTCACTCTCTCGATTGCATTTCGTTTCCATAAGAAAGACGCAAGAAGGATTATGCCTCTTAATTACCCTACCCAACGCCTGGACTGTCTTCAGATTCCCCAACCCCCTACAGTTCCACGATAGAATACTGATAGACAGGGGGGGAGCTTGCTTCGGCCCGCTTCCTCGGCCTAGCAAAAATCCTTCCTCAATGTGGTCTTCAGGTTAGGAAGTTTCTTTGAACTTTTACCTTCCACCACCGTGGATTTGCTTGATTCTTCTGTCTTGACTCTGGCAGCCCTTTTCCATGACCATGTTTTATTGCTTTCTCTTGTATGGTATCTTCTCGTATACCTTCTTGGTTCCCGCTCTGAACTTCCAACTTGAAAACTTCTTGGGGTTTCCTCAAGGTTGATGAATCCTTCACTGGCCCCCGTAGGATTCATATGTTTCTCTCCTGATATGGATCCCTCATCATCTTCTCGCATAAATTGATTTTCTATCCTCTCTAAACTTCCACTCTCGCAAACTTCTGCATCCTCAAGTTCCACCAACTTGATCTTCCTTCTTGTTCCCGTATGCTTTTTAACCTCGTTGCCACTTGGGCTCTCCTCTTCTATCAATCTTGATTCAGCATTTGGGCCTTCTATTAGATTGTTTTTAAGTACCAGCCCATCATCCTCTCTGTGGGATCTGTCATCAGCCCACATTTTACAGTTTGTCTCTATACCCAGGTTCCTATTGGTCCCTGTATGGGCTTGGGCCATTTTTTCAAAAAACGTGGCCCACTGATCCTCTGGGTCCAGCTGTAAATGCTGCAGAAGGCTAACCAGCCCTTCCTTCGATTTCATCCTTCCCAAAGTTTCCTTCGAACTCACTGCATCGCCGAAGCTCCCATCTCATCCCTCTGCCTCCCCTCTTCCATAGCCACCTTTTTATCTGACCTATCATCCGCCCATCTCCTTTTTGTCATTTTCAAATTCAAATAGGGTGAGCTAGCATCAAAAAGCAAAGCCTCTTGGGATCTACGCTTCGAGATTCGCGCCTCTTCTCCCTTCTCTCCGTCGTCTTTCCGGCAATACTCCATCACTGGCTTTTCTTCAAACACCACAGTTCCATTATTCTCAGCCCTCATCCATGGTCCATAGAGCTTGGCTTGCCGTCCCCTACTATCTTTAACTATCACTGGTTCTTTTGCACTCCCGTAACATGATCCAGAAATCCACATTTGTAACAAAAGTCCGTCAGCCTTTCATACTTGAATTGAATCCAAATTTTCCCTCCATCCTCCCTTTCCATCAAGTATCCTGCAGGAAGAGGTAATTTGATCGAGATCTCTAATTGGATCCTAAGAAACCTGTTAGCCACCACAGACCTTGGTGTTAAGGACGACCTAATTACTGTACCAATTCTGTCGCCTATCTGGAATGCTGAGTCTTGATGTAGGTAAACCGGAGGAAGACCGTGTATTTGGAAACAGAAAGTTGTGAAGCTGAAATCTACTTCCTGTAGTGCCATGTATTCCGTCCATTCTTTAAGGATCAAGTGTGATCCATCAAAAGACCATGGCCTTTGCTGAAAAATGCGATCTTTATCTTCCCTGTGTTCAAATGAGAATTTGAAAATGTTATCTCCTATTTTGTCGATCTGAACTTGAGCTCTCAACCTCCAGACTTTCTGTACCATTTCCCTCAAAGGGAACCTTCTGAAGTTCCGAGTCGACACGAACTTCCCTAGTAATGTCGTTTCTGTTATTGAGATCGCAACATCATTCTTCGGCTGCAAACAAAGTCCCCGCAATGCTTCTTGTAAACCCTTCTCAGCCTCAAAACTCCCTTCCATAAAAACTAAACTCAAACTCCACTAAGATAACACAAGCTTGGGAAAAGAGGGGACAAACGCTCCCTGGAAAGATGGCAGTACTAAGAGCTTAACAGTCTCTAAGGAACGCCATGGTTTTTAGAGAGAAACTCTAATATTAAAACGGAGACATGAACTTTCACTTGGCTGAGTTAGATGCGTTTGATTATAATGAGTGAAATTGTTTAAGTTTTAAATTAATCATGCTTGAAAGTGTCAGTCCATTCTAATTAATCATCCATGATATTATTCCCTAAAGCTGGTTTGGAAAAGAATTGTGCTTGGCGGTTCTTATCCTGACCAATTAAAAATTAAGTAATTGTGTTTCTTTCAATTATGGGTTTTGACTAATTATTGGCGTAATTGCTGACACCTTGGGACATCACCTCCAATATGAGTTATTTGAACCTCATTCTAAAATACTAATAAACTACTTGCCCACCTAATCTTCATAGCCTCACAAACACATCAATTATATTATCATTCAATTATATTATCATTCAGCTTTAGAAAAAAAGTAAGAGCAATTGTCAACCTTTTTCCAGGTAACTTATATGGAGATGTGATCACCCAGTACCTGGCCAATTATAGATGATCATCTAGATAGATAAGAGAGAGAGCTAGAGAGAGAAGAAAAAAAAAACGATGAAGGGAATTAGTTGGTATTTCATTATTTTCATCACCATCACAGGCCTTGGTTTATCATTCTATAATGTGAATTCACAAACAGAGTCATGCAGCTCCAATCTTAACCTCAATGGTCTTGTCCCTTTTGATACATCTTCCCTCCACTGTCTTCCTGTTTGGGATGCTCAAGGTTTCATCCTCAGAGTAAGTTCAAACATCTGCCATTAGCAACACACACACATGCATACAGATAGATAGGGAACTTCCTAGCATTGGTGCTGAAATTCTTCAATTGGTTCCCCCTAGTTTTGAAAATTTTAATAGACGAGACAAAATTTTCAAACTAGTATATGCTAATTGAAGAATTTCAATATATTAAAGCTAGTATATGGTTTAAATAATTCTTCATTTGGTTCCATTTAGTTTTGAAATTCATCAATTAACTTTTGTCCAATCATCCTATATAACAGTCTCTTTGTATCAAATGACAAAATTAGACAATTCCTCATTTTAACAGTATAGAACCAGTTCATAAATATTCAATCTAGTATATACTTTTCTGTGATTATACCAAAGGATTAAGAGGTCCATAATATCTGCCATATATATATATGTATATAATTAATATACATGAACAATATGGTTTTTAACAAAATGCAGTGAAATTTTGCAGTACGTGCAGAGCGCATCAAACATATGGAGCTTCGTTCTCTCAGCACCTGCAGATACAAATTCATACATAGCAATAGGGTTCTCAAGCAATGGAAGGATGGTGGGGTCGAGTGCAATTGTGGGATGGTTGTCATCCTCCTCCAATGGTACTACAGGAATAATCAAACAGTATTATCTGGGTGGAACTTCACCACCTTTGGTTGAGCCTGACATTGGAAACCTACAGCTCGTCACCAACTCATCCTTGCTCATCTCTCTGTCCTCTCGCCTCTACCTTGCCTTCCAGTTGGAAACCAACCAGCCCTCGTCTCGCCTGTTATATTCCGTCGGACCTACCGGGTTTTTCCCGGCGTCTCCCAACTTCGTCTTGACTGAGCACCGGAACAAGGTCTCCACCACCATAAATTACAACACAGGTAAAAGAAAGAATATGATTGCTTGACCAGCAGCTTAGCACAAGTAGCAAGCACTTTCCTTTTCATGTCTATGTTTTAATTATTACTTACAATGGACAAGAAAAAGTCTAAGAATAGCTTAAGCGGTGGACCCATTGACAGCTACAGACTATCTGCAGCTTTGGCTGATTCAATTGTATGCATCCACCGCACAACAGTAGTGGCTGCTGTGTCCTGAATGATGCTAACAGGCTTAGTTTGTTTCAGGTCTAAGAATCCAAGTTGACCAACCGCCTCCCACTATTTTAACAACCACCACATGACATGGCGAATGATTCTAGACTATATGTTAACATATATATATATATATATATATGCTTACACTTACGTATGATGAAATCAACAAATTTTGTTCTTATAATTAATGTTCCATGGCACAGGACAAAGTAAATCACAAAACTCATATAAAACTCTAAGAAGGAGTCATGGAGTACTGAATATGCTAGGATGGGGCATTTTGATGATCATTGGAACAGTCATTGCTCGCTACTTGAAGCAATGGGACCCAGTTTGGTTCTATCTTCATACTGGTATTCAATCAATGGGATTCGGACTTGGATTAGCAGGTGTGATTTGTGGATTTGTCCTTAATAATCACCTCAACGCTGATGTCTCTACCCACAAAGCTCTTGGGATCTTCGTACTTGTGCTTGGCTGCCTCCAGGTTTGTCTCACTTACATTATATATTCATACATAAATAAATATGCATATTAGTTGAAGAATAATTCTCAAGATAGAACGTCATATATTTTTAAAGTCAGTTCACAATCACAACCGTTGAATTTACATATTTGGCCCCAGCCTTACCCTTTTTTTCAACCCAACCAAGGGCTGAAATTGAGGACCTGACTTTAAACGCTATAACTCTCAGGTCGACCTGAACTGAAACAGACTATATTTTATTTTATTTATTATTTTTTGTACTTGTGGTTTAATAGGTGATGGCCCTTTTGGCTCGACCAGCTAAGGAATCCAAAATACGAAAATACTGGAATTGGTACCACCACAACATGGGGAGGATTTTAATTATTATAGTGGTGGCAAATATTTTCTATGGAATCCATTTAGGTGAAGAAGGAAAGGGATGGACTGCTGGTTATGCTGTTGTAATAGGTATCATGTTTCTAATTGCTGTTCTTTTAGAGTTAAAAATGTGGTTTAGGAAGTGATTAATTTAAAAAGATGGATCATTTTGTCAACTATATACCATAATCTTAATCTTGCTGGTTGAAAAAGAGTCTTTGTTGTTTGAGTATAGTCGTTTGTCTAGTAAGTATTGTTAAATTGGAAACTGTTTACAATTTTTTTTTTTTTTTGGTATTTCAGTGCTTCTTAAAGTTTTTTCTTCTACTAAACCTTATTTGGGAAACAACAGAATTCTATATTTCTAACAAGAGGCCACAGAAAACATGTTTCATATAATTACCAATGCAGCAAAGAACCCACTAAAGCTTCAGGCGGTGATTTTTCATGTGAGCATGGACAAACTTAAATAAAAAGGCATTAAGAAAGAATCAATCTAATCCAAAGAAGAATCGCACTCTCCGGTGTCCAATACCAAAGTCTACAAATGCTGTTTCACAGGTATAAGCATCTAGCTTCGAACGTCTCGGGGGATCGGACACAGAAAAATATAAAAAAATGCTGAAGACAAAATAATTTTGTCCAAAAATAAATTATACTTTTTGAACTCCAGCATCATTATCCAAGTACCCATATAATCTGAGCGACATATTCCCTTAGTTCCAGATTCATTACATGATTTCTTAGGGGATCTATAATAATTGTGTATAAACCAAAATAAAGACAAAGGACTCTGATGCATAAAAGAATTCTACTCGCTGGATGACTCCAGAACCAATAATTGAATATAAAGTATAAGTGATATAGTCCGATGCAGTCAAAGAGATTCTTGTACTGCACGTCGGTTACTTAAATAAAATTTCTCAACTGAAACTTTTTCAACAATATCTCTGTCTTCATCCAATCTAAAACCACAATATAGTAAGCCATAAACCACACGTGCTAGACCAGAAGGTAGGAATTGAGATGGAGTATAAACGACAGCATATAGAAATTGAATCTGCCCACTCCTGCCAGCAGGGTCAGACGTGCCCACTTTCAGCAAGCCTGTTTTGCAATATATTGCAAAATCATTACAGTTGTTTTGAAAATGGTTGTAGTCACCAAAACCCTTTTCCAGGAGGATAGATGCACGGTGCAGAACATCTTTTGGTGGATCGCTAGAGGCACAGGTTCAGGTACCCCTCGTTTGACAAGGAAGACAGCTGGCTTAACGCCATAGTAATAGAGATTTGAGATAATCACCCAAAAGAAATTCTTCTATGCCGCAACAGACCACACGATCGGCTGGTGGATGGGATAGAGACGACTCATTAGATGAGCTAAAGATAATAAGACCAGGTGCTCGAGTGAGGTGGATCATTTTTCCATCACCCACATATATCCCTGCAAGCAAGACCCATATGGAGAAGAGTTTGTAAAGCACAAAAAGACTTGGGCAATCAATGGGGTGGGGGACGAGAAAGAGAGACATTGATTGGCAATCAATGGGGGTGGGGTTAGAGAAAGAGAGACATTGATTGAACCGTCTATAAGGAAGTCTTATCAAAGTCTTGTTCAATTACAAATACATATTGGAAGTTCTACAACCTCCTGTGTTTAAGGCCATCATCAAACACAATGATCAATATACTACTGTTTATTCAGTCTAAAAATTGTTTGAAAATATTGATTTTTGGGCATAAAATATCAAAGCAGACAAAGACCGTACCGTGATGGGACCCCATGTGTAGATGTGATCCCCAGGTTTCAGTTGCTCCTTCAGGATCTTGTTGGACAGCAAACCCATCTTAACAATTGGCTTATATCTCACCTATATGCTGCTCAAATTTGTGTAGAGAGAGGCAAGGGTGAGAGAATAATCGGAGGAGTGGGCTACAGAGATTGGGTTTAGGAAATGTTACTTATACACTTTAAACATGATCATCTTCAGTACATCTTGTTAAAACAGCTACAATTCAAGGGATGCAATTTTTGAGACAGGGCAGTTCAACAGCTTCTGGTCCACAATTTGGTCGAGTATAAACTCCAGTACGATCTTGAACAACAGCTGAAGTAGCATCACTATCAAGTTCAGTACGAACAGGAACAATTCAATTAGCAGCACCCACAGCAAAATCATTATGACATCACTGACATGCAAAATGATTAATGAGCAGCTCTCGCTAGCCATCTTCAACAGTAATCCATGACTATATTGAACAAATTGCTCTCCAGACACAGCATTTCATTTTCCAGCTGCATTATGTGATTAGTAAGAATACCTACTACAATGTTAAAGAAGTAATTCATGAGAAAACAAATCCTAATTTGAGGGGTAAGCAACCTAAAAAATTGTTGGTTTTATCTTCCATAGAATAAGTAAGTTTAATTCAGTGTTGTTGAAAATGACAATAAAAAAGAACAAACATATCCAGGGACTGTTAGTGAGGAGTACATCAGAATTCATGTGTCTGTAGGTGAAAGGGTTAACTCCATGAAGGCAACATCCATTAAAGATGGAATTTCACTTTCCTACAAGCCTAATATTATTCAGCTGTGAAGTTTCTTCTAATCTAATAAATCTTCAATACTAATATGAAATACAATTTGACTTGCAATATTGACTAACAAATATTCACTTATGCAAGCATATGAATAATTCAAGTCATACGTACATTTTTCTAAAAATATAATTGATTTCCTACCTTTTTAAATATTATTTTCTGCATCTAGTGTCTGGCATGCCTTCCAGTTTCTCAATTTTGTAAGATAAGATCTGTCTTTCAAAGAACGCATTTTCATGAACCTAATGGCATTGTTGCAATAAATAAATAAATCCCTATATTGAATTTACAAATTACTCTACAAAAGGGAAACATATAGCAGATAAATTCCAAGACTGAAGTTGATAATCATACCAAGTTTTATTAATAACAACCCCAGTCTTCCAAATCCTAAGAACGCTAATTATCTGATGTGTCTCCTCACTGTTCAGAACTACCAATCCTGGAGTCACACACGTGAGTCTTTCAGTAGTTACAGTTGAACTGATATAAATGAATATTAAGAACAATATTTAGATACAAACGAAAATAAAGGTTTCCATGCCAGGGCAGACACAAAAAGACTAACATGATTACCTGAATAAATCCAATTCTTTGCAACTTCATAGTCTTCTTCAAGAATAAGAATTGGCCATGTATCTGAGAAAAAGAAATCTAGTTTAACAAAAATATTAAATCATTTGGTCTATCTAACGTTTGGTATATTTTCTTCCAGTCAACTGAGTACCAATATTATGTGAAGCACAACTGAAAATAGTGTAAGCAGTGAGCTTGAAAGAGATCTCATTTAAGGTCATATATTTTGACAGTCCTTAGCTCTATCAAATATTTACCAATGCATCTAAACACAGTACAATATAAGTATTTTCAAGAATTATACACGTCAAGCAAGTTCAATCTCCAGAATGTTGACCTATTCGTCAACAAGTCAACGAATATTCTCATCCATTAATGCCAACTTAGGCCCTATACATATAAATTCTTCTTCCTTGATACTAACATCGAACCTATAATGTTTGAACAATTCTATTGCTATCAGAGTGATCTTTGAACAATGAGTCATGTACAAAACAGAAAGCCGTTTGCACCCATTTCGCAGAGCCTGTAGTCCACGGTCACATAGGTTCCGACATCTGTTCACATGAAGCTTCTCCAAACTTTGACAGTTGAACCCAATAGATTCCCATCCCATTATTCTTATTTCATGGCATAATGCTAAGTTCCATTCTTGAAGTTGTGGACACCCCTTTGCAATTGCCACAATGGACTCATCACCAACAGTTCTGCACATCCGAAGGTTAAGAATTTTAAGGCTTGAGGCAAATCCTTTTCCAATTGCTGCCAAGCCATCCCCACCAATATACAAGCTTACTCCGGAAATATTTAAATACTCTACTCCACCTCCACTGACCATTGCTTTTATGCCTTCTGGTTCAAGCTTACAAGAATCAGCTTCTATATAAGCTAATGTTGATGAACAACCTCTGAAGCCAATACCACTTACCCCCTTACAATGAGCTATCTGAACCACCTGAAGTTGATGGCAACCTTGTGAAAGAGCTCTTAACCCTTGATCAGAAATAAATGAGCAGTAAGAGAGGTTTACATGCTTTAGACCAGAGCAAGCATTAGCCAAACTTCCCAACCCAGAATCAGTGATATTGCACCGGTAAAGACTAATAAATACTAACAAGGGGGAACTTCTAGCAGCTAGAGACAAGCCGTGATCAGTGATACCAAAACAACAATCCAGATAAAGAGTTTGCAAGTTTGAACCATAGTATTGCAACTGGGTCAAGGCCGAATCAGGTAGCTCTGTGCAACCTGACAGAGATAATGACTGCAAATGCTGAAAGCGGACAAGTAGCCTATGGAGATGGAAGGAGTTAATGTTTTGATGGGCATTAAACAACGAAGAAGGATTGAGTTGGTTGAAGGAACATTGGAATTGTAAGGAACGGCGGCTCAGGTTTTGAATATGAAGCCAGCGATGACAAGTCAAGCCAAATGATTCTCGATCAGTGCTACACTCAAGCCATTGGAAAATAAAGAATAGACAATCATCAGGTAGGTGCACAATGGTGGTTAGACCATTACCACACGTATCTTCCATGTTAATCTTATTATCACTCTTCTGAAGGCTGCAGAGCTCGGATCTTTACAGTGAACTTCTTATAATCTGAAGTAGATGAATTAGGAGAGTCAAAGCCGCAAAGTGCATGTGAGTCCCCATATCCGTAGCCAATATGAACCCCACATTTACGACAAAGCAGTTTTGTTTTCAAACGATAACGACCCCATGAGACAGGAAAACAGTTTACCTCATCAACTTGTGTGAATCGACTGAGATCAACTGATAAAAAGGAAATCAAACCTTTCTTTATGGATTTCTGATATTCAGAGACTATGCCAGAGGTGATTCGATTTGAAGATGATAGGTTCAGAGGGTACCCACAAGACCCACAACTGCAAATAGAATAATCAAAAGAGAGGAAAAAAAAGAAAGAAGAATTATTCATTTCTGCTTAACAACAAAATTCAGGCAACCTATACGTGGAAGAAAGAAATACCAAACACACAACCATGCATCACACAATTTTACTGAATGAAAAATATCAAAAAGCCAAATATGGGTTTAAAATTTTACTGTAGATTTGCTAAGCTGTTCAACATGAATGAATATAGTTGAGTTCTAATGAAAAGCTGTATTCCTTCATTATATTAAATGTAATCCAATTTTCACATAACCACAAAGGTCCAGGTGCTCAAATTTTAAGTGAAAGCCATAGCATAATCCGAATAGTAAGCGGGCAAACATTATTACCAGGTTTAGGGAAACTCAACCAATTCCTTAACCGGGTGCCAAAATATAGGTTCTGATTGGAGCAATCCTCAATCCTTATCAATCACAAAATTACAGGGTCAGTGAATGCAGCAAGGATCTCTGGTTCACAAAACAATTAGAAGGGTTCCAGCTTCTGCTTATTCTCTCACAAAGGTTTAAAAGGAAACACTTAACATTCACCACTCCATTTTAAACTTCATTACCACCCAATAACATCAACTTTCTTACTTTTTCCTAAAACTCAATCCCATCACACCCACAAACAGAAAACGCCAACCAACGAAACAGGGAAATTTCCCAAACAATGAAAACTTTCTAATACCCTAACAGCCTTTAACCCTTAAATTAGGATAACCCAGTTCGTGAAAAAACCAATCTACACTAGCTACTGAACAAATATTGCGCTGATTTACCAAAATGTGACAAATTTCGCATGCTAACCACTAAATCGCCACAAAGCTTGAAGAAAAATTCACACCCTAACGAATCAAAATGTCGGTAAAACGAGTATAAGGGATGCAAGGAAAATAAATAAATAATTAATTAAATTAAACTAAATTAAATTAGATTAACAAAAATAAAAAATCCATTACCAGTAAGTGACGTCGGGTTGGGACATCCTCTACGACGATCACGGAAGGCGTTTCGATCCCAATATTTTGTGAGAGAGATATCACTCTCATCCAATCCGATCGACTGGATTTGATTACCAAATCTTTGATTGGGATATTCGTTACTTATTGTGCAAGCGTCGTCACTCACAAGATAACCCTTCTTTTCAACTCTTTCCCTTTCTTTCACTTTCACTGCGTCGTCGATTTGTTAATTTCATTTTTGTCAATAATTTTTTTTTTTGTCAAGATTAACGGGGCAATTTGTTTTCTCAATTTATATATTTTTATATTAAAATAATAACAATACTTATTATAAAAAAATACTAAAAATGAAAATATCAAATATTTTAATTATACATATATATTTTATACAAAATTAAAAACAATTTCATTATATATATTTCAAATATATGTTAAATTCAACATAACTTATACAAAATTAAAAAATAAATAGTTCAATAAATAATACTTTAACTTTTTTTAATTGTGCGGATTCGTGTGTGAAAATTTACCGGATCTAATAAAGTCATGTGTGAATTTAATTTTTATATTTTTAATTTAAACCATAATATTCTATACTTTTCAATATTCTGTCAAAATATTTTAGCAAAATTAATAAACTATTTTGCTACAAAATATCCTGCTCACAATATTACATATATATTTTAAAATCATTAAATCAAACAAATTACCATCTTAAAATCTATCAATTTTGACAATGAAAATTTTATAATGCAATTGTTTAAATTAAAAATATAGGAACTAAATTAACATACCCTTAAATTTTAGGATTAAGATTAATTTTGTTTTTTTTTTTACACGTCAAATTTGTTCCATAGGGACGACTTAGCGGCATAAATTGCTGTTTTCTCAAATGATAATCCGGATTCAAATTTCTGCACTTTTAATATATATGTATATATAAATATATGAACAAATTAACATAAATACTTGAGCATTTAATATTAAAAATTTAAATTAATCCATATTCTTTATAACTTATTTTACTTCCCCATTTAAAATTTGACATATATTTAATATAGATAGATTTATATATATATATATATATATGTGTGTTAAATAATAGATATATGTATTAGAATTTTAACTGAAGGACGGGTAAGAGAAGGGAGAATACGACAGACCATAATGATTTCAAAATAGGCCGGCCGTGGCGAAAACAACAAAGAATCGATCACTTTAATTTGGGCCAGAAAACGGTGTCAGAAACAAAGTGGGCTTTCTTGCCTTCGAGGAGCAGGGCAAAAGGGTAATTTCATCAGTGGCAAAGAGCCATACGTTAGCCGAGATGAGGATTGAGATGGCCCACCCAATGCTGTGTTGTGCACAGCGTGTGCGTGGAGGGAATCGGTGGTGGTGGAGTGAAATGATAAAACGATGAGAAGCCGATAATATATATATAGAGTGAGGTTCAAGGAGGGTCTGTCACTCTTTCTTGCATTATTAGAAAAGATAATAATAGGGTTCTACTGCTTCTCTATCCCCTCCCCGGGATCTCTCTATCTACAAGCTTTCTTTCGCTTTGCGTGTTGGAGTGGAGCTTCTGTTTTGTTCTTCCGCATCGCAATCGAGATCAGGTCCCAATTTCTTTATTATCTTCTATTTGTGTATGTGTATGTATAGGTTAGCTTTTATATTTTGTTTTCGTTGCTATGTTTTGCTAATTTAGTTTCATTGTTGGTCGATGATTTTTATGTGTAAGTGAGGGATTTTCTAATATTTTTGCTTTTTGTTTCTTCAGCGGTTCTCATGGCGTCTAATTCGCAAAAGGATTCACCTGCTGGTGAGCTGCTGTGTGGCTAGTCAATTTTTATTTATTTTGGATGTGTTTCTATACTGATGTGATTTACAGTCTCTTTGTCAATTCCTTGGATTGTGCTGAGTTTGATTGATCTAGAGTGTTTCGATGTTAAGGAGCTGGTTTGGGAATGGAATTGAGTAGATGGGGTGAAATGAGACTAGTGGAATAACAGAGTGGCCCGTAATTGAAATTTGGTATTCACGAGTGAATTTCAGCTAATTGTCAAGCTTGAAACTAATTAGTAAAATTTTAAAAAATCCTGTAATAGTATGACAACTGTAATCGGTGCTTCTTTATTAATTATATGAAATGGGTATGACATTTCTAAGGTTTGTACTGTTTTTTCATACGTGAGGAAATTATGCGCATGTGCTGCTGTTGAATTTTTATTCGTGTATGACTACTCGTGCAAACTAAAATAATAATTCGTTGGGTTAAGATATTTAAGGGAAAATGATATTTTTAGAGTTTAGGGAGAAGTTTATTTTGATTTTTGGGTGCTTTGAGTTTAATAAGCTATGGTTCGCAAGGAAACAAATTGTCAGTAACTCAGGAATTGTGGAGTAGTGTTGCAGATCCATTGGCTTTTATGACGTTAAGGTGGGGCTGAAGGAAGGCAAAAAGTAAGAAATTAGGTGCAGAAGAGATTTGAAGACAAGGGTTATTTATGATCTGAAGTGAAAATGCTCCGGTGCTGTATTTATTAGTAAATGAAGAGAAGAATAGAGCATTCTATGCCTAAGACCTAGATGTGCTTAGGCCTCAAGTTGTCACATAAGTTCATCAAAATTCATAAAAATTCTCGAAGTGACAGTTACTGATCAATAGAGTGGATATACTATTGAAACTGCAGAAGTTGGCATTTGGAATTTGTGAACATTTACTAATTTTTAATTTAGCTGCATGGATGATTCTCCTGATATCACTTAGGAGACTCATGAACCTTCATAATCCACTCGTTCAGTGAATTCTGAACTTCTGAAATAGTCAGAAGCTCCAAAATTATATAAATCAGTGAAAGAGAGTATACCATTAAACTCTTAGATTCAATAGTAATTTGAGAAGGCTATTTGAGGTCCCAGGTGCAATTGGGCCCCCATAATTGTTTTTAAGATTGTCTTTGCTTGGAGGCTCCAATAGTTTGCACAGAATTTTTTTTTCCCTCTCTCTTGTTTTGAAGTGTGGTTTTTCTTATCAATATTCTTGTACAACCCATCTTTTCGTCTATTAACTTGCTGATATTAGTTTGAATTAATGATTTTTTATTTTTTTTTTATTTTTTTTTGTTGTTGTTTTGTTGTTTATAAATCCACTAAGCAGTAGAAGGTGATGACTGCCTTATATCCTTGGTATATTGATGTGATGTATGTTATATACGCTCCAATAGCATGCAAAGACCTTTTTTGCCACCCCCCCTCTCTTCTTTCTTGTTTTGCAGTGTGGTTTTTCTTATCAATATTTTTTGTAGAGCAACCTTTCCTTTTGTCTACCAACTTGATGATATTAGTTTGAATTAGAAATTTTTTTTTTTTGCTTTTCTGTTGATTATAAATCTACTAAGCAGTATGAAGGCGATGACTTCCTTTATGTTCTTGGTATATTAATGTGGTGCATGTCATATCTTTCTTAGATGAAAAGCCAGGTTCAACGGAGAACAAAGTTACAAACTCTGAGACATCCTCTGGTGAGTCACCATCAGGACAAAGAGGAGCTGGCTCTGTACCAGGAGCTGGGTTTCCTGCCAATCCTTTTGATTTTTCAGCCATGACTGGCCTGCTGAATGTATGTTATCTCATCCTTTTTTCTTGCCATTGATGTCGACAACTTGGATGAGTTAAGCAGAGGAACAAATATAAGGTCCTATGTTTACATCAGATAAGAGGCTATATGAATTTTATGTCTTGGTTAAATAATACATGCAACATCTTCTTCTTCTCACATTATGGGGCATCATCTCTCCCTGATTTGATTTATCAAACCATCCTTGTTCAAATCATTTTTTGAAATATATTAACTGGCCAACCTGGACATTGTAAGACATGATACGCCAATATCCAGTTGGGTATTAGTATTTCATTATTTATCTTTTTGTTTGCTTGCCCAATCGGATGGGACCATATATGCCTTTGATGTTAAGGTTTGGTATTCAATTTTAAGATTGATTGGGACTTGGTTTGGTGACTGAAATCCGAAATTAAGAATACTGTAATGCTATAGAGAATTTGAAGTTTGGTTTGTTCATAAATGGCTCGAGTATTACAATAAAATAAGCAATAATCATATATCACTCATCTCTTCTTTTCTTTTTTTTATTTATTTGAATTTTTTGACCTTAATTAGTCATAGAACTTGGATCTGAAAGTTCAGCTGTAGTCTCTCTCTCTCTCTCTCTCTCTCTCTATTTTCTACTTCATTTTTTCTCATGAGCACGTGTGGTGTGTTTAGGATCCAAGTATCAAAGAACTAGCTGAACAAATAGCAAAAGATCCGTCATTTAACCAGATGGCAGAGCAGCTTCAGAAAACTTTTCAAGGTGTCACAGTTGATGAGGGAGTTCCTCAGTTTGATACTCAGCAATATTACTCTACCATGCAGCAGGTTATGCAGAATCCTCAATTTATGACCATGGCTGAGCGCCTTGGCAATGCATTAATGCAGGTATTTGTGGGTGTTTCATGTATCGATTATAATGTGTTTCTGTTGTTTGTTGGTGTGTAGTATGTATAATGATCATTTGTTGTCTTATTTTCCTTCCTCAGGATCCATCTATGTCTACCATGCTTGAGAGTTTTCAAAATCCAGCAAACAAAGACCAGCTTGAGGAGCGAATGGCAAAAATCAAGGATGATCCATCTTTGAAACCTATATTAGAAGAAATAGAGTCTGGTGGTCCAGCTGCCATGATGAGGTTATTACATTGTACTGTTGTATGCTTTTTACTCACATTTCCTCCTACATATGATATTGGGCCATCCTTCAAATTAAAAATTCCAAATTGACTAAGAAAAGCAAAATTTCTGCTTTTTTTCTAAAGAAATAAATTCCTGCTCTTTTATTTATTTATTTCTTCTTCTTCTCAAAGAAACAAATTTCTGCTTTTGCAGGTATTGGAATGATAAAGAAGTTCTGCAAAAGTTGGGTGAAGCTATGGGTCTTGCTGTTCCAGGTGACCCAGCCACTTCTGCAGATAATGCTGGACAAGAAGAAGCAGAAGATGCAGGCAATGAGGATGAATCAATCGTTCACCATACTGCTAGTGTTGGTGATTTGGAGGTATGTCATGTGCTATCTGTTTGATTATAATTGTAGAAAAGAAACTGTGCAATAAATGATGGTTATTGTCATACTTATGAACTGTAAAAATTGTCTATAAAATTAAAATAATAATGGAATATGTAGAGGGATATCTCTCAGGAAATTCTTCTTACTCTTCCAAATATGATTTTTTAAATGTCACTACAGATTACACGATGTATGTATTTTCCCAATCTTTTGAATGTGCATGTTACGTGGATAAATTCAACCTCATATTATGTCATTAGGTTTTACGGTATTTTTTTTTTGTGTTGATGAGTATGCTCTTTAACTCACATGTGCCACCCATTCAACCGACCAAAAAATATATGTTTTTCTCATTCAGACTATTAGGCGTGCGATGTTTGGTGATTAATCTTACTTTGGAAGTGTTTGGTTATGATTGGAGCATTTTGTACTCACTTGTGCCATCATTTCAGCCAAACAAAAAATTATTATTAAGTGTTGCACATATTTGGTGATTGATCTTACTTTGGAAGTGTTTGATTACAATGAAACAGATATGCTTTTATTCATGTAGTTCATTTTTGATAGATTTAAAGAATGTTTAGATCTCAATGATTAGTCTATAATATTGATATGCAAATTAAAGTTTCCTTCTCTTTTTCCAAAAATTAGGGATTGAAGAATGCCCTGGCCTCTGGTGCCGATAAGGATGACGTAGATTCAGAGGGAAGAACAGCATTGCATTTTGCATGTGGATATGGTGAAGTATGATATCTCTAGAATTGGACCTTTCTCTCTTATCCATATGTTTCTTTGAAGGAACTCATTTACTTTCATGCCCTTATTTTGTTGGTTTAAAGATATCTATTGGTATATGGGGTGGTAAAACTGTTTTGCTGTGAATAAGTGTTACATTTCTACACAACATGCTGGTTTCCAGTGCATTTGCATTTTGCTTACACTAGTTTTATTTTTGTTCTTGGTGGGTTTTTTGACCTTGTAAAAATTCAAGGTACTTTTGCACTGAATTCCGTTTTGACAGTAACATAAATACTGAGCTGTTGCGCCAGCTTCATGAAATCCTTTTTTCTATTTAAGTATGAAGGCATTGATTTCACTCTGCTAATACTGACAACAATCTTTAAGTTTCTTTCAGAGTGTTATTTTAAGTTTTATTTTTTTCCTTATAATTCTGTTCACGAGGACTTCTTGTCCTCTACTTTATCCTTTCTGTTGATTTCTTATCAATAATAATTTTGTTTCTTATCAAAAAAAAAAAGAAAATCAGTTTCTTTTACAAGGTATCCTGGTTACCGCAATTATTCTCAATATTGTAAAATTAGCCAAGCAGTTTGTTTACTAACTTGATTTCTCTCTCAAGAAGGGTAGTAGTTTCTTTTTTTATTCTTTTTTCTCCTCTTCCTTTTCGGTTGAGTGTTTTTGGGATCGGGGATGTGAGTTTGAGGATAGAGGTTGGTCTTGTTTCATTTTTTTAGTTTAACTTTACACCATCCCTTGCTGTTCAACTTATTTGCATGAAGATAATAATTTTCATTTCGCATCAGGTCAAGTGTGCTCAGGTGCTTCTTGAGGCTGGAGCAACTGTTGATGCTTTGGACAAGAATAAGAACACCGCTCTTCATTATGCAGCTGGTTATGGGAGGAAGGAGTGCGTGGCGCTTCTACTGGAGAATGGCGCTGCTGTGTAAGTCTTATCTACTTGATGTCGTTTAGCCACCCTTCATACGCTTTGCGATTACATGTTTTGCACACCAATATCTTATATCTTTTATCCCTTCATTTCGGGTAAAATCATTTCATTGCTCTGTGGCTGCAGCACTCTTCAGAACCTGGATGGTAAGACTCCCATTGATGTAGCCAAGCTGAACAATCAGAACGAAGTACTAAAGTTGCTCGAGAAAGATGCATTCCTGTAATTTGGGGGTCGTGGTGGCGTATCTGTGCGTCGGTTCTTCTAGGCATTTTCAGTGTGTTTTTTAGACCAATTTGCATTGATCAGCTTGAGGATGTAGTCACCACCACAACTTGATGCTTTGTGTTTTACTATTAATATTGTTGTCAGATTGTTAAGTTGCATGGGAATTTGGTAGCAGCTCAGCATAATCAAAACTGTTGGTGCAACAAAATGCGGACTGTAATTGTTAATTAGTGTTTAAGGATCATATTGCACCAAAAAGAAGAAAATGGTAATGTTGTTCAATCAAGCTGAGTCTCATTGTTTGGTAGACTGGCTGAGTCGACCTAGGCATAGCCAAAGCAGAACCTAAACCATAAACAAAAAAATAAGCAAAGCATAATATAATAAGTAAATTCTCGAAAGTAGTCAATATGTGTTAAATAAAATTATGTTTTTAAATTAAAAAAAATAAAAGATGCTTTAAAGTGTAAACTAATATTGCACTGTATCATATTATTTTTATATTTGTCTCCGTGGGGACAAAATGACCTAAACGTTCTACGTTGTAATGTAACAATAATCGATATTACAATTATATAGACCCTTTTGTCATAATTTTTATTTTTATTTTTGAAAAAAAAAAAAATTGACCTCATCACTCTGCCACGTGGTTTCATTAGATTGACGCTATGATGCAATAAGGATATCTAGCTGTGCGTGATGCACATGGGTATCACGTGATCGTCATGGGGCCTAAACCACCATTCATGTTCTGTGTTGTTAATTGTTACTGCAGAGTAACGAAGGGCATATATGTCTTTCAATATTTATCTCATTTTCTCAAACACAAGCCATTCCATTTTTCTTCGTTCGCAAGCTCCTTCCTCTCTCTCTCTTCTCCCTCCGTGGATCTCTCTGCGTTGTTCCTCTCCTGACTCCGATTTTCGGCGTCGCTGCTCGCCGCCGGTAAGGGTCATCTCTCTCCCTCTTTCCCTCTCGGCACTTGCTTTCTCTCTCTATATTAATTTCTCTGTTCGCATATACATGGGGCTGCAAGTCTTCACTAGTCCAATGTCTTCTTTTGCAGGTTCTCAAACCCTGGAAATCTGTTGCAAACCTCCATTTTTGGTCGTGAACCCTCTAAGTTGTCAAGTTTGTCTTTTAGGCTTCGATTTTGATTCAAGCTTCTCGATTTTAGGTATTTTCCCAGGAATTTTTGCAATCTAGGTCGAGGTGTTTTTTTCTTTTCTAATTGTAATATTTTCTGTGAATTTCCGTTGCTGGAAAGTTCTAGATCTGTTGGATGTTGCCTTTTTAATTCCAATGTGGGTATGTGGAATGATAGTGATACAATTATGAGGTTCAAAATTTCTTATAGGAGATAACTTCTTAGTATGGGTAGGCTTAAATTGATAAACAATATCTCAGTGAAGTAACTGGTTTATTGTGTGAAGTGGTTTTGACTAACAACTAAATTAATGATAACTGCTAAGCTACAGAAATGTTAATTTTTTCTTGGATGGGTTAATATAGTTAAATTCGTAGATTGAATTTAGGAATTGCAGAGTCATTCGACTGAAATATAGACTTTTGGTGAACATGAACGAGAAAGGCATTATTCTGCCCTTGTATTTGTCTTTTAACTGCTTATCAACGTGCCTTTTCTATGTGCACAATCCCAAGTTATTACTTTTCAATTGAAATTGTTTCTCAGGAAAGTTTGATAACCATTAATAAATTATTTTTTTTTTATCGTTATTTACAATTTGTTGGTTCCAAATCCTGATTTTCTCATGTGCAAGTCCTGGTATATGTTATTTATTACAAGAATTTAATGGAATGTGTACTTTCTTTGAACCCTGTTGATCACTTTTATCTATTTATTTGGTAATAGGGATCACTTTTACTTGGATGATATTAACTTCAAGTTTTTGTAACTTCTTGGAGGTAGTTCTCTTAGTCGGTAATTGCCAAAGTTGTGCGCTCTGGAGCACACAGTCTGTACAATTGCTTTTCTTTTCTTATATATTTTGTGTATATGCTTTTATCAACACGAGTATGTGGATACTTTATTTTGTTTTGAGGGTATATTCTGGAGTTGATGATCTGTGTGAATCTACATTGATGATCTGTGAGGGTATATTCTGGGATTAGATTGTTTATGAATTTGTGGAAAGTAAACTACATTGGTGAATTATTATAAAATTGAAATGATGACTGGTACTAATAAAGAGCTTCACAAGTATTGCTTTTTGTTTTTATATGTACCTCCTTTACTTTAATTTTTGCTGCTGTTGTCAATTCTGGTAGTATTTGTTATGATATGAAGTGCCTTCCACATATGTAATTAACATTGCTGACTAATAAGTGATATTTGGTGGCTAAGCTTGCTTCTAGAGCTAGGTTGATTTGTTTTTTTGAAGCAAAGTTGTTCTTATTGCATTTCCCTTTGACATTATTTTTAGGTGTTTAATAGTGGATATGTATAACAATGTTGGAGGCCAGCCTGGGGTGCCTAGACCACCAGCAAATTCCCAGCCTAATCCATATACGAATGCATTTTATGGTGCTGGTTCAGGAATTTTGGGTGCATATGGGGAGAAAATATTAGGATCAAGCTCGGAGTATGTGCAAAGCAATGTAAGTAGCATTTGAAGTTTATTATTTAAACTACTATGCTGGTTTAGGCACGGCATAAACAGGATTTATCTAATAAGTTGACTAGCATATATAACTTGTAGGGTAATGGCCCAAAGTCTAGGGTGTCATCTGATGGAATGAGTTTTGTAATGGTGATGACTTTGCAAAACACGGTTCTGGCTGAAAATTTAAAAAATACTTGTCATTCAAACTTTTATTGAGCAAAAGATTGATTATGCATGTATATTTGGTTGATTATTCATGTATATTTGGTGTTTTGGAATTTAAATTGGACTTTTAGTGCTAAAATTGGTATGTTTGACTGCACTGCAGAAATCAGCAACAATTCCCCAGGAAGAAAGAATAGAGTGGGGAATTTTAAGTCACCTTAACTTCTTTTTCTCTCTCTCCCTCTTGATGTTATTTTATTTTATTTATTTTTTGTGTTTATGGTATCTAAATTTTTTTTTTATATTTTTAACTAAAACTTGTTTAAAATATGTTGAACCCTTCTAATTGTCTTTAGTGTCTGAATTAGCCTGCTATGCTTGTGCCCTTTATTTAGTGGTATCTTTTTGAATCTGTAGGTTAATTATTTTTGATGATCTTGTGAATTAAATGTTTGAAATGAACAGATAAGTAGGTATTTTTCTGATCCTCAATACTATTTCCAAGTGAATGACCAGTACGTGAGAAACAAGTTGAAGGTTGTTCTATTTCCATTCCTTCACAGGGTAACACTAATCTCATTTAGTTTTTTTTTTTTCTCTCCTACTTGGCCTTATTTTTCTGTTATGCTAGTTATGTCTTTACTTATTCTTCTTTTCTATTCTTTCTTTTTCCAGGGTCACTGGACACGAATATCTGAGCCAGTAGGAGGCAGGCTCTCCTATAAACCCCCAATATATGACATAAATGCACCAGATCTGTACATTCCATTTATGGCATTTGGTACCTATGTAGTTCTTGCTGGTCTTTCTCTGGGTCTTAATGGAAAGTAAGTATGATGAAGTTTTGAGATATTTTTGTTTATTTGGACTGATTGTGAAAGTATCACCACTTTTTTTTTTTTTTTTTGCCTTTTTAAATGTTGGTCACATTTCAACAAGCTTTTTTTATATATTTGTTTGATATACGTGGTCTTTATTAAAGAAAGTTCTTTTAGCACAACTTACATAGTCTAACTGTGTTGTAATGTAAAAACATTGGGATTTTACTGGTCAGTTGTCAGAATGCATCTGAGTTCTATTTGGTCAGTTGTCAAAATGCTTCTAAGTTCTATTGGATTTTAATAAATATCTTTCTTGATTTTGAGATCCATAATTGTTTGATTGTATTATCATATCATGCTCGTATGATACTAACAGTCATGGGAGTGAGAAAGCGGATTTAGCTGTGGTAATGATAGGGTTTTCAAAAAGGGATTGTTGATGGCCTGGAGTATTTGATTGCTCCATTTCATGTTTTAATGACATAATGGCAGTGGTATTGAAGGCTAGTAAAAGATCAAACTGCTAGATAGGCATTAAATATGGAAGCTGATTTTGAACGTCTTATCCGTCATTTCTCCATGGTCTTGTAAACTCCAAAAAGAGTCGCTCTTTATGCCTTTCTCATAGAAATAAAAGGCAAAAGTTAACAGTAAAAGAAAGAAAGAGGGCTGTTGAATGGGGCAGGGGAAGCAACAAGAGGTTAAGTTGATCTTGGAAAAGAAGTTGAAGGATGGAAGAGAGAGGATCAGGGGAAAAGAGAAGGCAAAATGGATCTTCGAATGTGTGTGTGTGTGTGTGTGTGGGAGTGGGAGATACATGACCTTTGTGCTTTTCTGAGCCAATTCTGATGCAATGCAGAGCTCAAAAGGGCCAGATTATTTATTGTTGTTTTTTTGGTTGGTTTTTATGAGATTATTTATTGTTGTTTTTTTGGTTGGTTTTTATGAGGCCTAAGCTAATTGCTGACTTCTTAATGTCAGGCTCAAGTGTTGATGTACTAGTTTTATGTTTTCATTTTAAAGTCTTCAATTAGTATTTATGTTTGATTATGGGTATATTTGCTCTTCATTGCCCACAAATAAAGCACTCTTTCTTACTGGGTCAAACCAGATTATGGAACTTGTTTGTTTGCAGATTGGGTCTTTTGTTTCACTTGAATTATGTTATGGTCGTTCTGGAATTTTATATTGGTGACCAAATTTTGTTTCGTGTTTATTTTGTTTTCCTTGTTACTTCTCTCGCTTTTAGCCACTCAGAGACATCTTAAATCACTTCCTTTTGGTTACCAGGTTTAGTCCAGAAGCTCTGAACTGGTTGTTCATTAAGGGATTGCTAGGATGGTTTTTGCAAGTCGCCTTGCTGAAAGTAACGTTGCTTTCCTTGGGCAGTGGTGAGGCACCCTTGCTAGATATTGTGGCATATGCCGGGTACTCTTTCACAGGGTTGTGCCTTGCTGTGCTCGGACGTGTTCTCTGGAAGTATTCGTACTATTTTTTGATGCCCTGGTCCTGCTTATGCATGGGAATTTTCTTGGTGAAAACTATGAAGAGAGTCCTCTTTGCGGAGGTCAGGAGTTACGATTCAAGCAGACACCATTATCTCTTGCTCTTTATAGCTTTGGCTCAGTTCCCACTTTTGACCTGGCTTGGCAATATTACTGTTAATTGGCTTATATAGAGTGCACTCTCTCATATTAACTGTGTTCATAGAATTTTCTGAAGAAATGGTCTAGGAAATTTTTGCTATATTCATGTCAACAAACAGCTCTGCTCCCTGATTTAGCAATCATGATAAATTTGGCTTCTGGGTGGTGTTTTTTGTGGATGTGACTGTTGTAATTGTTAGATTGTGAGACTAATATGGTTAAAGAGGACATACATAAACCCCTTACAATTATTACTGAAGAAATCATTTTTACCTGGTTGGAAGGTTGCATGATCAGAATAATTTTTTATTTTTTTAAATTTTAAAGCTGGTGGAATGTCGTCTTTTTCTTCTTCAATTTTTTTTTTTTGTTGATGATTTCCCAATTTTCATCTGTATTTTTGCTGATGGTCTGTGAGATCCTTTATTTGGATCTCTCTTTTTGTGCTGTTTAAGCAATCATGTTATCTACCAAAAAAAAGATTAGGGCTTACTTCTTATCTTCTCCTTAAGAACCAAGTCAATTAAAATTCAATATTTCTAGTATGATTAAGCATCTTCGAATAATTTACAAACAGTTCATTGTTTGATAGTAGACTGATGATTGGATTGTATTTATTTGTTTATTTATTTATTATTCTTTTAATAGGCTTTTGTTGTTTTCCAATTTATTTATATATTTTATTTGTGCTTTGTTCGACCAATTAGAGTTGATCAATTTTTTGATGTTTATCTTTTAGTTGTACAATTTAGAAATATCCATTACATTTCACATTTTAGCACCTTAATAACTATATTAACCATAATTAGCGGAGAAGAGGGATACCAAACAAGGGGAAAAAGAAAAAGAAAAGAAGAACAATAATAACCATAATTTCCCTCATATTTTTGTATAATTTACAATTAAATAATAATACATAAAAATGTTATTAATGAAATAATGTATTTCAATTAAAAAATATATATTTATTCATTTTCTAAGTATAAAATGTATTTCGAGGTTATTATTTTTCTCATACAAAATATGGTAAATTTCAAAATAGCTTCACTTTTTTTTTTTTTTTTTGGAAAATTACTATCATATTTAGAAAATTGCACTATAGTCCCCTCATATTTCTTTCAACTTAACCCCATTTTACATAACAGTGACTAATAATGTTAAAATTTGGCAAATTTACCTTTATTTGAAAAAAAAAAAACAAAAAAAACTTGGGATTCATTGTCATAGTTATTGGTTTCTCTCTCTTTTTTTTCATCTTCTTCTCCTTCTTCTTCTTATTTTTTATTTTATTTTATTTATATATATATATATCATTGCATGAGATAGTAATGAATTTTGGCATTGGGCAGTCCTTATGAACTATTTTTATGTATTTATTATTATTATTATTATTATTATTATTTTAATATTGAGAGTTAAAGAGGTTTGAAGTTTATTGCCAAAAAAAATAGCTTTTTACCACTGGGCTATCTCTACGACACTGTCCCCTTATGAACCCGTTGATCAGTATTTAATTGTAAAGTCTAATTGATTCCTTTAAATGGTATTAATCTTATCATATATTTTATCTTCAAAAGTAAAGACGAACTTAAAGGTGGCAATGGAGTGTGTCCGCTGTTTAAGGATGAGTTAAAGTTATGCACCATTTTTCTTCATCCTAAAAATAAGAAACATTAAAAATAAAAATAACTATAAGTCGTATGACGTGAATAGTAAGTTGTACATTCTGATTGGCCTACATCTCACCTAAAATGAAATCACTCAAATTAGGGAGCAAATTATGAATGTGGGTTTGGGAGGGTTTTCAATTTTCATAATTAAAAATTGACAATTATATGTGAGAATCTAATTAAAAAAATCTAAGAACGATTATAGGGGAATAGGGGATGAGGGTAGCATGCTGGTTTCTGAGAGAGACAGCAAAAGATGATAAAGGAAAGGAATATGAAGCCAGCCAATATCATCTATATCACTGTTAGTCCCTCTCATACTATGCACGTTATATGTTTGTGTGTTTGCCTGTTCATATCTTTATAAAATAACCAAAAACACAACCTCTCTGCCGCAGCTGACACAGACTCTTGTTGAGTTGTTTGTGACCCTCTATCTGATTTTTTCTGCTCTTCTCCCTCTTCTTATATATATCTATATATATATATATATATATATAGATATATAGGCTCTGTCTTATAATTCCTATACAAAAAGAAAGAAGAAGATTGGTACCAGAAAAACCAAGCAGTATAACGGATCTTCTGGGAGGTGTTTGAGCTTAGAGAGAGATGCAGAAAATGGGTGAGAAAAAACCATCAACTTTGGTGTGTGATTTAGGAGCATGGACTATGAATGTGGTGAGCTCTGTGGGCATCATCATGGCCAACAAGGAGCTCATGTCACCCCTGGGCTTCGGTTTCGCCTTCGGTTAGTTTTTCCTTTCTTCTTCTTCTACCCCATCAGTTTTTTTGTCATGTTCCATTTCTTGCACATATTACCATCATTTGCCTAAAAAATTACATACTACATGTTACAATCTTTGTAATACTGCATATTACATATAATTTTTTGCTAATTTTCTATGTTATTATTATTTTTTGTTGATGAAAATGGACGTGAAAATTGGGTAAAGAATCCAGTACTCGCAGATTTTTCGTTAAGTTTTGGGACCTTTTGCTTGTTTTTTGCTTCTGGCTGTTTTCACGCGGCAACTTCGCGAGGAGTTTATTACCAAAACAAAAAACTTCACGAGGAGTCGAAAGACTTTTCCATTTTTGGGTGGCCAAGTAAACATGACATATGGGGCTTGGACTCTTGGTCGGTTTGCGCGTCGGCTAAGCAATTTGTTGACCTGGCCATTATTATTATTATTTTGGATTTCTAACGCAGAATCTTATAATTCCTTGACAATTCCATACACGATCCGTTTTATTAGTTGTTTCTCAAAGTTTATTATTATTAATGTTCATGATATAGTAATAATAAAATGGTTAATAGTCATCAAAGTATTTGACAGACGTCATTGGGGTTTGAGAATTTGGAAAGATCCATGCATGTGTATCAAATTTAGGCAAATGGGATTTGCTTTGTGAATTGGAAAAGTATTTCATGCCATACCTAAGCCACAATTACCTCCATAGCTAATAGCTTTTAAAAGTCTACTTGTCAATAGGAAAAAAAAATAAGAGTCAAAGTAAGCTAGCAAATAGTAGAAGAAGATTAGTTTAATTTAGCAGAAAATTTTAGATGTTAATTGAAAAATAACCACCACTACTATTGCCATTCTTTTAAGCATAATTATTGAAAATTCAACTTTTTCTTTTTTCCTCATAATTTAAAAGAGAGAAAAAAAATATTTTATATTACAGCTTATACAAATTCACAATTTATATGTCTATAATCTTGAAGATCCATCAATTAGGTTAGGCTCCTTGTATTGGGGTCCGCTCATTCATTAAAATCACTTAAAAAAGGATTGGAAAAAAATATTTTGTATTATATTACGCTGGGGCCCATTCATGTACTAGAATCATTCCAACAAAAGGGTTGGTTTATATGGTAATTATAAAAAGTGCAATTTGTTTTTTTGTTTGAATAATACTTGGAAAGTAAAAAGTATAGTAACATATCAATATAGTTTTGGTTGTTGTTTGGGATTGAACTAAAAGAATTGCATTCTTAATAACTAAAAGAATCATTTAGCAAAAAAAAAAAAAGGTTTTAATAATTGCATTCTTTGTCATGCATCCATTTATGAGTTCATGGAATACAAAATTGATTTGCTTCAAATATTATTGACAAAATTGTATATCCAAATACTGCAGCAACAACTTTGACAGGGTTCCACTTCACAGTGACAGCACTGGTAGGATTAGTGTCAAACGCTGCAGGTTATACCTCATCAAAGCATATTCCACTTTGGGAGTTAGTTTGGTTCTCTCTTGTTGCAAATACCTCCATTGCTGGGATGAACTTCAGCCTCATGCTCAACTCTGTTGGATTTTATCAGGTTCATTTCTTGTGCATCATTCTTCATATGTATGCTAAGTTTGTTACACACAAACACAAATGTTACAAAAATCAGGTGGGTAGTTCAAGTTCTGAGCTTCGTTTGTGGTTATATAGATATCGAAGTTGAGCATGATACCTGTGGTGTGTATAATGGAATGGATTCTTCATGGAAAGCATTACTCAAAAGAAGTGAAGATGGCTGTTGCAGTGGTGGTTGTAGGTGTTGGAATCTGCACTGTCACTGATGTCAAAGTTAATGGCAAAGGCTTTCTGTGTGCTTCTGTTGCTGTCTTGTCCACTTCCTTTCAGCAAATTGTAAGTGCATCTCAAAATATTTCCACATTAATCAGAGGATGTGATCCTAGTACAAGATGAACATACATCTTCAAATTTCAATACTTAATGTTAGTATATAACCCAATTCTGATCCACATCTCATAATTGTTCGAGCTTTTGAGAAGAGTGGTACCGGGTCGTGGTTTAACACTTACTAACTAATCTTTTTTGATTATTTAATGCCATTTGCAATCGCAGACAATAGGATCCTTACAGAAGAAGTACTCAATCGGCTCTTTTGAATTGCTGAGCAAGACAGCTCCAATTCAAGCAATTTCTCTCCTCATTCTCGGTCCCTTGATCGATTACTTCTTAACCGGAAAGCTTCTCTCAAACTATAATCTCACTCCCGGTGCAATTGTAAGTACTACATAATATATATATATATATATATATATATATCTTGTTGAATATCCCAATAATGGAAAAAGCCTAATTGAAGACCATGTGATTTCTCAATTTTGGCGAGACTTGTTTTTCTCATCGCAAACTAAAATGTGTGCAGCTTTTCATACTACTCTCATGCTCCCTAGCAGTGTTCTGCAATGTCAGCCAGTACCTCTGCATCGGCCGCTTCTCGGCCACGTCGTTCCAGGTCTTAGGCCACATGAAGACTGTGTGCGTGTTGACACTGGGGTGGCTGCTTTTTGATGTGCAAATGACATTGAAGAACATAATGGGGATGGTTCTTGCTGTGGTTGGAATGCTGATTTACAGTTGGGCTGTGGAGGTAGAGAAGAAAGCTGCAGCTTCCAAGATTATTCATTCACTAATGAAGCACACCAACAGCCAGACACAGGAGGATACAAGATTGTTGCTCATCACCAATGAGGCCAAGGAGCAGAGTCTATTGAAAGACGTTGAATATGGTGTCTCCAGAGGATAGCACATCAATTTTTTTATTTATTTTTTTAATTTTTGGATCAAAATTAATGTGTTTTTCTTGGGATTTTATTCCCACATAGATAATTAATTCATTTCTAATTTTTTTTTTTGGGAACAAAATTAATGTATTGCTTTATTCTCTACTAATTTTTGGCAGATAATATCAGAATAATGAAGTTGAGGCATTGCTAGCAAAGTTGAAAAGCAACTAATAATGAATGCATATACTATCCAACCTAAATAAATTATTAATAGGCCGCCAAATAATATTAATTATTTCTTGAAAATATCAAGTGTAAACCGTTAATTTAGAAATTAACATCATTCATAGCTTTTTAGAATATTATAACTAATTTCTTAAATAAATAAAAAAACAACAACAAATAGAATATTAAAAATAATTGCAAAGAAACATGCGCTAGTTGGTCTCTGTTAAGATTTTCATGTTATTACAGAAAGTATATATATTTATTATTTACTGCGAGAGGAAAATAAAGCTCCAACGTTGCATTGCAGTCTCTAATTTGTCCGAAAATTATTTTGTGGGTGAAATAAAAACAGGAAAAAAAAATACTAAAAAAGAAATAAATTGTGGGAATTATTAGGATTAATTAATTAATTAATCAATGAAAGCGGCGGCTTGTGGAATTCTGATTTCAGTTTTCTGTTGGGCAGGTGGAGGAGTTGTGGTCTCTGGCGGAGTAGAAGGATAATGGTCGGTTTGGAACATTCATGGCGGTTCCCATATTCTCAGTCTTCTTCTTCTTCTTCTTCTTCCACTGCCCTTTTGTTACCTCTTGTCTCAGGTTCTTTCTGCACCAAATTTTCACCGCCATTACCATCTTCGTTATCAGTGAGAAGGAACTTACTGTTTCTCTCTTCTTCCTCACCAAACACCAAATATAGTACCCAAAGAGTTATAAATAGCGGTCCGATTAAATTCCCTCATCCCAACTGTCAAAAATCCGAAGCCATTGTCAGTGAAGAAGAAGAGGAAGAAGAAGAAGGTATATCCAATGTCCAGAATCGCGGGAATTTGACGATAATACTATCTTCATGCATGGTTGGCCTGCTCACAGGCGTCAGCGTGGTGCTCTTCAATAATGGAGTAAACTCCATTTGCTATTTTGCTTTCTTGCTTTTGTTTTTTGTTTTTTTATACGAATTATCACGCAATTCTCTGTTATTTATTATTATTATTTTGGCGAATTTTTGAATGAGAAGGTGCATGAGATACGCGACTTGTTCTGGGATGGGATACCATACCGAGGTGCTTCGTGGTTGAGGGAGGAGCCCATTGAAGATATATGGAAGCGAGTGATTTTGGTTCCAACTTGTGGGGGTTTGATTGTTAGTGTTCTAAACGTTCTTAGAAGTGCTGTGGATGATTATGATTCAGAAAGGAATGACGGCCCTCTCGCAGCAATGGGATTGCCCATTTCCATTTTTGATGGTTTCAAGGCTGCTTCACGTCCTTTTCTCAAAGCAGTTGCTGCTTGTGTGACCCTTGGTACTGGTAATTCTTTGGGTCCTGAAGGTCCCAGTGTTGAAATTGGAACATCCATAGCTAAGGGTGTTGGTTTTTTGTTTAATAGAAATTCCAACAGAAAAACTTCCCTTGTGGCTGCTGGATCATCGGCTGGTATTGCTTCAGGTTGGTATTTGTCTCGGTTTCTAGTCTATTAGTAATGTTGATATTTATGCCTGGCTTGGCTATTTTTGAGGGATCTAAATGGATATTTTTAAACCATTGTTCAAGTTTAAATATCTCCAACCATTTGGGACAGTGAGTTGAGATAGTTGGTAAAATACCTGTGTCTTGCAAGTTGATATGCCAAGTTGAATTGGCCTATTAAAAGCCCCTGGCTCACCTTAAGTTCCTGCTATGCAAATGGACCTCGAAGTAGAGTCCAGGATGCAGTCTACAGAGGGTGCGGTGGCGGTCTTGTGATGAAGGGAATAGGACCTCTGCAATCTAGTTTTGAATCTGTATTTGCGTTAAAAGTATGGCTTGTTTATTGTTAATCTAATTTGTTTGTTTATTTTTATTTTCCTGAAAAGCTCATTAGTCTTAAGTTGAGGGAGTTGGAATTAAAAACTCATAAGCCATTAATTCACCGAATCAACCTCCATGGAGGATTAAGTTGATATATTGAAGTTCAATAGCACCCAGTAGGAGATCAAGATTGATGTTTTCACTTCTTTTGAAAACTCAAGGCCAAGAGTCCGTTCTGCCAAATAGTATAGTAATCCACATAAGAGTTTCCTAATACAAGTTGGATCCAGGTCATTTCTGTAAGTCCCATCAGAATTGGGTAAAACATGTGAGAAAGATGACCTGAAATACCTCACCATAAAAGGCTAAGAATCCCGTCAACTATGCTTTTGGTTTTTCTAGTTTGGGTGACACCGGTATATCATTATTCCTCTTTCTATAATACCAGCATGACTAGGAATTCTTAACACCCTTTAATGCTTAATTAGGATCCTTTTCTTTACAGTATGAGATAAGGAATTTTTCTGTCTCCGCTGACTTTCTTGTCCTTATTCCATCTCTTACTTTCAAGCTCATAAATAGTTTTGGTTTGAGGAATCAAAGTCAGGCTTTTAAGTATCAACATTCACTTCACTTTCTTGGGAGAGTGAATTGATTTTAAATACATTACCTATGATCTTGAAAATATTACGCATGAGGATGTGCATTTTTATTAACCAATAACTGTAAAAGTTGCAAATGTAATATATATCTATTGGCTGTTGTGAGAGATCCTGAGTTTCTTTTCTTTCACGCTCCATAATGTATCTGTTTATATCAATTACAGTTTTTGACACGTAGCTGAATTGGTTGATTCATCCTTTGGCAATTATGGTACCTATGAACAATTCCTGTGCTCTAAGTTGTTTTTCTTTTTTGATAGGGTTCAATGCCGCTGTTGCTGGTTGTTTCTTTGCTGTTGAGTCAGTCTTGTGGCCAGCACCAACAGATCCTTCATCCTTGTCACTTACAAATACCACTTCTATGGTTATACTTAGTGCAGTGGTAGCTTCAGTAGTTTCAGAAGTTGGTCTGGGTTCTGAACCAGCATTTAAGGTCCCAGACTATGACTTCCGTTCTCCAACTGGTACACTACCATCCTCTTCATGATAATATTTATGCACATATGTCCACACATCAAGGATTTATTTTAGATAACATCCTCAAGGACTCTGACACTGCTAGGTCTCAGTTTTTCTTTCTAAATTATGTGAGGGATTGTCTTTACTGAATATGATTTTTAATGGTCATAACTAAAGTTTGCATTTCATATTCTAAATACTTGTCCATATTATTATAGTTTTCTAGTTCTTAGAAGATTAGATAACTAATTTTACTGGAATGAACTTTATAGGCCCACCTTAGTATATCTCATGTATTTGTTCAAGTTTTCACAAAGAAGATAAGGTTTAAATTGTGAGAGTTATTCCGCTCCTTTTCAGAGCTTCCACTATATCTATTGCTGGGAATCCTATGTGGCTTGGTTTCTTTGGCCCTATCTAGGTGCACATCATACATGTTGGTAATTGTTGATAAATCTCACAAGGCCATCGGCATACCAAGGGCTTTGTTCCCCATACTGGGCAGCTTAGCCGTTGGGTTGATTGCATTGGCATATCCCGAAATTCTTTACTGGGGTTTTGAGAATGTGGACATTTTACTGGAATCTCGTCCATTTGTGAAAGGCCTTTCAGCTGATCTATTGCTTCAGCTGGTAGCAGTCAAGATAATAGCAACCTCTTTGTGCCGTGCCTCTGGATTAGTAGGAGGTTACTATGCTCCATCCCTCTTTATTGGTGCAGCAACAGGAGTAGCATATGGGAAATTCATTAATTTTGCAGTTGCTCAACCCAATCCCTTATTTCATCTCTCTTTCTTGGAAGTTGCATCACCACAAGCATATGGCCTGGTATTTTTCTAGGCCACTTTATACCAGTGAGATTTTAGTTTACCTTAGAATTTCAGATTCTTGCACTTATAGAGTCATAGAATTAAATGGTTTATGCCTGCTAGTTGTTGACATTACTGACCACAGTAAATCAAATTTGAGGTTGAAAGGAGTTGGCTTGTTTATGTTTACCTCTTTGTTTTGGAAGTATATCTTGGCAAGAAAAAATGAGAAACATAACAAAACAGTGGTGGGAATCTCAAGTTCAAACCAATCTTATCTGTGATTTCTACTGAAGAAAAATTTAAGAAGAAATATACTCTAATATGAACTACAGTATAAATTGAGCAAATATAAACTGAGAAACCACATATAAGGAAAAATGAACTCTTTGTTCTTTTTTGCATATAAATCTGTACATATGTTTATATTTTATCCATTCACTAGGAACATGGTCTTTTTAAAGGTGTTAATTTTATTTATTTATTTATTTATTATCATAGAGATACTTGTTGGAGTCTTTGTTCCATACTTTCAATTTCAATATGTCAAATTTCTTTTCCTCTTTTTTGGTTATGTGAAAAATAAAAAAGTGACAGAGCTGGTCAGAGATGCTCAAATGTCTACTTGTTTTGAGTTCGAACTTGGTTTATATTGGTACTATGGATTTATCATGATAAAGATAGGTTATCTAGTTCTCCCAAACTTGTTGAAGTGATGTTTTGAAACTATCACAGATATCCACAATCAGGTTTTGGCTGATGATAGAGAGTTTTTGTTTGCAGGTAGGAATGGCTGCTACTCTTGCAGGGGTGTGCCAGGTACCTCTTACGGCAGTATTGCTGCTCTTTGAATTGACACAGGATTATCGGATAGTTCTACCACTACTTGGAGCTGTTGGATTGTCTTCATGGATTACATCTGGCCAGTCAAGGAGAAGAGGTATGTGGGAGAATAAGAAACTCAGTGAGGGAAATACTAGTGAAATTCAAGAACCTGATATGCTCCCTTCTAGCACTAGTGAGCTGTCTTCTAGTTATTTCACCGCAAAGGCGTCTAATACAAGTGACCTTTGTGAAATTGAAAGTTCACTCTGTGCGGATGATTCTAATATTCAAAGTGAAAGGTTTGAACATAGAATTTATGTGCTAGAAGCCATGAGAACAAGATATGTAACTGTTATGATGAACACTCTGCTTACAGAAGCAGTGACTCTTATGCTTATAGAAAAGCAGCCCTGTGCCATGATTGTTGATAACCATAATGTTCTAATTGGTCTACTGACGCTTAGAGACATCGAGGAATTTGGTAAATATGCAAAACCAAGAAGCAGAGGATCAAAGGTAATAACTAATATCTATTATTTTAGACGGAATCCTCTTTTGTTCTTGACTTTGGGTAACTTTTAAAATGTTCTTCTATATCAGATTTCATTGATATGAAGAGTTTCACATTGATTAAGTTATAATTGGTAAGGGCAAAAAGTAGACAAGGTAAAATTACAGTTAGTTTGAAAAACTCAGAGCACATCATAGATATAGGAAGTGATTAATTGAATAACAAAGTTGATTGGCCAATGATTGACATTGAACAAGCTTCCATTTCAAATGGATAAATAGAAAAATTGGATATGGTAGTTGGAAGTTGTGATTGAACGTGTATTATAGAAAATGATTTTAATTAGTACTTTTCTTTAGGGTCATACTAAAGTTTCTTGAGTTATTGGTACTCTGCACATGTACTTTGGATATCAGAAGACTCAAAATATGGTCTGTCGTTTTGTTCCTAAAGTTTTTTTTTTACTTAAATGTCATGTTCTTTCTGCACCTTGTTGAGACCTAGCCAACACTTGCTTGTTTGATTCGCAGGAGCTTTTAGTGTCTGAAATGTGTTCTTTGGATGAGGAAAAATGTGTGGTACCATGGGCTGCTACACCCCATATGAATCTTCTTTCTGCTCAGATGCTTATGCAAAGGCATGGTGTGAACCAAGTTCCAGTTGTTACAGACCATCGTGAAGGTCATGGAGGGCACCTAGTTGGCCTTTTAGACACTGAATGTATCAGTCTAACTTGCAGGTGCATTTCTGAATAATCTAGCTCTATTTTCTTTGCTTTAGCACTAACCTTTTCATTCTTTTGTTTCATTTTCCCCAATCAAAGCCCTCATTAGAAAAATTGGATGGTTATTATTTTTATTCGAAATACAGAAAGTCAAAAGACGATATGGTATTTAGCATGAACTGTTATACATACATCCATCGCTTTAATACCGATAAAGAGGTTGTTTGGAGTACAATAGCTGTCTTCAAGATATACATAACTTTTTTTTTTTATAGAATTTTTCATCTTACATTTTATTTGCTGATCTCTAATTTTTCTGATGAGCGCAGAGCTCTGGCAACCAGAGAGTCCCTTGGCTAATATTGCATGTCAAGGCATGATTTGTCCACATATCAGATTAGGGGCCATGTTCAGATTTGGTAACAATGTTACCTTGGAAAAGACTACTATACAAGGCTTGTTGCCATAGAGACCCTCAACCGACAATGATAAACATTCCGGCTTTATATTTGATTTCGAAAACTTAGTGGAAGGCTGGGGATTCTAAAACTGGTTTGGGCTCTACGGCACTGGAAGGTGAAGTATTTCCATCAGTTGTTGAGAGTAGTAGCCCCTGCAACTACCATATACATTGCATAGATACAAAAATATGACAAGGATTCATGAGAACTCTCACACAAGTACATTAAGGGCTAAATTAAACCTATACCCTAATATGGATCATGTCTAGAAATAAAGTAAAAGATTTGTTGTCAGGCCAGTCTGTAAAAGGAAAAGGCATCTACTTTTTGAGTTGTCAATGGGCCCAAAGAGCATCCGCACTCTAAAATAGATTTTAATTCCGAGTCTCAAGTCCGCCCAAGCTCTAGGCATCGAGTCATTTGAGAAGGCAGATTGAAAATTCGAAATTTAACAATCAAGAGCATTCTCAAGATTGTATACTTTTCTGAAGCCTTCTCTTCGAGTTTGTAATACTAGTTTTCTTCAGTATTCAATAATGTTGAGGTATTTCAGTAACTTTTATGCATAGTGAGTAGTTTTTATTAGTTTTTGTGCATAGGCCTTTGGCCATGATTAGTTATAGCAGGAGTTGTTAAACAAAAATATTTTTTAAAAAATTTATTTTCAAAACCTTTTATAAAGTTTTTACCTTGCTTCTGTCTAGGGTTTCCGCCCTGTTAAAACCTAAGATTTCATTGCGAAGGCCATACGCCGATAGCTCTGTTTTCCCCGTGTTGGCAAAGGTGTCATTGAAAGGGAGTTAGTGAGCAAAAGAATTATAGAAAAATTTGTAGATAGACCAGGAATAGATGGTTATGGTTTAGAGATGTTAACCATAGAGGAAACCCTAAGCATGTAGAAGAATTTATCAAACACATAGATAATCCAGAGGAAAACATCTTTATAGAACAAGAACAAGAAATAGAAAAGTGAGAATATGATTTTATGGATCAAGCAGAGAGTAGTATAACATCAGCCAATCGGAAACCAGATGCTTTTAATACAACAGCATTTAGACCCAGCATTAGACATGTAGAAAACAGATTACCAGGAGGATATCCACTCCAGCCTATAGCAAATTGGAATCCAAAAATAGATAAGAATGTTAAATATATTAGCAAAGGTAGTCCAGAAGATTTTGCAATAAATTCAGCAGAACGTAAAAACTCAGGATCAATGCTAGTCCACAATTTTGGGAAAAGATTATAGATCAGTGGCAGAATGATTTTTTTAGCAGCATATAGTGCTGGAGACATAGAATTTTCTGACAATCTCGCATTTTGGGATTGGGCAGAAACATTTTTAGGAAGTGTAGCAAAGTCAGCAGTTATAAGTTTTAAGAGTCAATTTCCAGAAATATACTTAAAAAGAATAGGAGATGGTTCAGATATTAATCCATGGAACTTTTTAATATTTACAAAAGATCTTTTTGTTAGTTGAGGAACACCAACAGCAGCTCATATGCAAGCTTTAGAAACACAAAGATTAGAAAGATTACATCTAGAAAAGATAAAGGACATAGTAGCTTTTAGCAAATATTATTACGACCTTAGTTGTCAAGCAGGTTTAGCATGTAGTAAAATAGCAGCACAACAATACTTAAATAAAATTCCAGGAAATATAGGTGCTAGTCTTAGATTAAAATGGGATACAGAAGTAGGAAATCAAGATGATGTAGTACAACATTTAGTAGCACCAAGAATTTATTGGGTATTTGAGCAGCTTAGAGACATGTGCGTCAAACAGGTAGAACAAAGAGAAATTAAGAAAAATGATTATGGTTTTTGCTCAGCAATATATACAGGATATCATAGTTATAAAGATGAGAAAAATAGGAAGAAGAAGTATAGGCAATATAGAAAACAGCTTAAGAAATATAGTTATCCTAAGAAATATTCTAAGAAGTTTTATAGAAAGAAATATAAAGTTAGACCATCAGATAGAAATAGTTTCAAGAAATTTTTTAGAAAAAGACCTAAAAGATAAGTTAAAAAATATAATCCAGCTAAGAATTGCAAATGTTTTATTTGTGACGAAGAAGGACATATAAGCCCTAATTGTCCAAAGAAAAAGGATAGATCTAAGGAAGAAATAGTTAAAATGATTGGAGATTTAGATTATGATTTTGTAGGCATAGAACCAGATAGTGATACAGAATCGATTTATAGTATATATTCAGATGAAGAAGTTCAAGATTTTAGCATTCTACAATCAGATAGTAAAAAAGATAATAGTGATAGTTCAGAAGACTCAGATTCAGATTTAGGAGAAGATTTCTTACAGCAATTAGATAACTTTACATTAGGAGAATGAATTGTGAACATCAGTGGAAACATAATTCAGGAGAATTAAGAAACAGATGTAATTATTGCCCTTTAGCTCCAGCCTTAATAAATAGAAGTCAATGCACAAAATGTAGAATGGAAATTTGTAGAGGATGTTTAAGAAAAAAATTTCAGATAGAATATGAACATAGAAGTAATAATGAACAACCAGATTTAGAAAAAGCTTATTTACAATTACAGGTAGAAAAGTTGCAATTAGAATTAGAAAATCAAAGATTAAAAACTTCTAATATAGAATACATCAATTATGAGCAGAAATAGCTCAGGGACACAATTTGAAGGAGAAAAACAAGAATTATTAGGAATAATAAATGAACAGAGAGATATTGTAGAAAAAGAACGAGAAGAAACAGAAATCCTTAGACAAGAAAGGAAGAAGGACAAAGAAGTAGCTTATTCTATAGAAGATAAAATAGAAGAAAACTGTTTTGAAGAATCAGAAGTTACATTTTTAAGCTACCCTAAGACCAATAGTGCACAATTTAGAGCAACAATACATTTCAATAGCACAGAAAGTTTAACTTTAAATGCTATGTTAGATACAGGAGCAACACGTTGTCACTTAGATGTAAACTTAGTACCAGAACAGTTTAGAACAAGTGTTAAAACAGGAGCAGCCATTATGATAGATAATAGAACAAAATGGTATGATCAAGCTTTATTAAATGCACTTTTACCAAAAAAAAAAGCTTTATTAAATGCACAGATTAATTTCCCAGAAGCTAACAGTACAGATAAGTATCCTTTACCACAGGTATGGATACATGAGATAACACACAAGAATAAGTTTATAGTAGGTTATCAGTTTATTAGAAGTATGCAAGGTATGGTTAGAATCACACCTCAGAATATAGTTCTTAGTGAAAGAAGCATAGTTATTCCTTAATATCAGAGTCTACACAAACAGAGCGTGGTGGAGCCCTTTGCAAAATTAGCTCTTCCACACCAAATAGTTTAGAAAAACCAAAGAAAATAGTTGTCATAGAAGATTTAGATTATAGTGCTTTTGAAATAATAGAAAATAATTTCCTTAGCAAAAAGAAAACCAACAAAGACTTAGAAAAGGTTTTAGATTTAGCTAGACAAACTCAGTTATTTGGAGAAGATCCAACAGCCAAATGGGGAAATAACAAAGAATTAGCTCACATAGATATCATTAATAGAGATCTTAATATTAGAACAGCTGAAATAGCTTATACACCAGAAGATGTTCAGGAGTTTAATAAACAGATAAATGAAGTTTTAGAAAAGAAATTGATAAGACCAAGTAGAAGTAGACATAGGTCAGCAGCCTTTATGGTTAGAAATACAGCAGAGCAAGTAAGAGGTAAAGCTAAGATGGTTATAAATTATAAAAGACTTAATGACAATACTTATCCAGATAGTTATAAGATTCCAACAAAAGAATTATTAATAAATAGGATTCAGAAAGCTAAAATATTTAGCAAGTTTGATTGTAAGTCAGGATTTTGGCAGATTAGATTAGATGAAGAAAGCATTCCCTGGACAGCTTTTCAGTGTAAGCAAGGATTGTTTGAATGGTTAGTTATGCCATTTGGACTTAAGAATGCACCAAGCTTTTTTCAGAGACGAATGGATAGGATATTTAATCAGCAACCATTCTTAGATTATTGTTTGGTATACGTAGATGACATTCTCATATTTAGTCCAGATTTAGATTCACATTATAATCATCTCATTAGTGTCAGAGAAAAGTTTATAGAAAATGGAATAATTATTAGTGAGAAAAAGATGATTTTAGCAGTAGAATTCATAGAATTCCTAGGCTTAAAAATAGGGAAAGGAACTGTAGAATTACAGCCTCATATAGCAAAGTCAATTTTAGAAATGCCAGGCAAGTTTGAAGATAAAAAGCAGTTAAGAAGCTTTTAAGGAAAGCTTAATTATGCAAGGGATTTTATACAAGGTCTTAGTCAAGAAGTCAGTAGTCTATATAGTAGGAAATAAAGGAAATATTTATTTCAATAGTCAAGACATAAAGATAGTTAAAAATATTAAAGAAAAAGTTAGAAATTTACCTAGACTTAGTTTACCATTAGAAAATGATTATATCATAGTAGAAACAGATGGAAGTCAGTTAGGATGGGGAGCAATATTAAAAGCAAAAGAAAATGAAACAGACCCTAGAGATAAAGAAAAGATTTGTGGATATGCCAGTGGAGTTTATTCACAAAAAGACCATAGATTAACCAGTATAGATTTTGAGGTTATTGCAGTTATCAATGCATTGTATAGATTTCGCATTCAATTATTCAGACCTTTTACTATCAGAACAGATTGCGAAGCTATAGTTAAATTTTATAATCAGCATCACGAGCTTCTCGTAGATGGATCCACATGTCAAATTAAATTAAAAATTGATTTTCTACATGTCAAATTAAAATCAGCATCACGAGCTAATCACATGTCAAATTAAAATCAGCATCACGAGCTAATCACATGTCAAATTAAAAATTGATTTTCTACATGTCTGTGTTTGGACAATATGAAATTCATATTGCACATATCAAATTCCGACACAAAGAATATAAAACATTGATAGTTACTTAACTGCAAATTTATCATCATATAAATTTATAGTAGCATGTGCTAATCTTGATTCTTAAACAACATTTTGTGCATTTTTATTTTTAATATATTTTATGTTTTGTTTATATTTTAGCATATTTTATTTATTATTTTTTTGCAGATTACAATGTTAAAAGGAAATATCTTTTATTATTTCAATTCAAAGAATATTTAATCATTAAGTTTTTTTTTTTTTTGTTAAATATATTTAATCATTAAGTTAGTGGAGTACGAGGCTCCTGCTTCACGTTCAAAATTACCATTGTAATTATATTGTTTGTTTCTTTGTACTTCATCGTTGGCATCAATATCTTTTAAAGTATGTATAAAATTATAAATTGCTCTTTCAAATTATAAAATTGATACTGATATTTTTAAATTTTAAAAATAATTAGAAATTATTTCAGATTTATAATCACAATATAAGATTAACTGTTCAGGTAGATTTTTTTTTATTAAAAATTAAAATAAATGACAACAAGTAAAAAAAAAAAAATTAATTGAATAATTTATATAAATAATATTTTTAAATTATTTAAAAATAAAATATTTAAGATAAAATAATTAATTTTTTAGTTTAAAAAATAATTTGCAACTTTATTTCGTTGTTGAAAGGCGTAGCCATACAATTTTTTTGTACATTGGATGCTTGCAGAAAAAATACATACGAGCCCCTTTGAGCTTTGATGTTGAATGCATTTAGACAGAGAGAAAAAGAGAGAGAAGAAAATTACACTTCGGGGAGATTCCTTGTTGGGTCATCATGTGGCAGATGAGACTAATCATAGACACCACAAAAAACCTTTGGTAGCCTGGTGAGATAGACATTACGGACAAGTGTCCACATGATTGTTTGACACTCATGCGGCTGCAAAAGCCGCCACGTGTTTGGGGTGGACGTTTGCGTATGTAATGCTTGGAAATTAATACCATTGAAAAAGAAGTTTGCTTTTGTTGGCGCCGTGTACAGAAGGGAAGAAAACTACACTTTTTGCTGTTTTACGTACCATTATCTTCATGCTCTTGACACACTTTTTTTTTTTTTTTTTCAGTTATTTAATTTTGTATAATTCGACCTCAATTATCTTTTGGGATATTTTATGAGATTGAATTACAAAGGGATTGTAATTTTCTTAGTAAACATGTAGGGATTCTGAATTAACATGAAATTAATTATCACTTCAATTTTTTTGGGGTAAAATGAAGTTAATTATCACTAAGTACAAAGTACTCGTCTTGTAATAAGAGTAAGGATTTTGTTAAATAAAGCTCTGTTCCTCATGGAATTGCAGTAAAGAATATCCATTTTAATGATATATGTAAGTATACTACCTTATTTGTTTTTATTTAATTTTGAAATATTTGCATATGCATGAAATACATCAATTATAGAGTACTAAGTACGAGTTGGTGCATCAACCACCAACCTCACTAGCAGCCCAACAACCATAATATGAAATGTGGTGCAGCATGCATACATGAAATGTGGTGCAGCATGCATGTGTGCGACTTTATCTAACCATCTATGTACATGCCAAAGCAAACAAAACAACACCATGTGTGTCCTTTCGAGCATTTATACTATTTGTATCGTAAAAAAGAAAAAAAAAATGTTTCTGTTTTTACCACCCCAATTGCAAGAGGGTACTGATGGCGAAATTTATCTTCTAAGAATACCCATTCCGATATTCTGGCCTCACAAATCGTTTGAAGGGTCTCTAAGTCTCCATATTCATTTATTATAGTGATGTGACTTGCACTGTATAGTTGGATAAGTCCACGGTTACAGTATATACGTACAGATTCAACATCCACAAAACAAGGGTTCTGATAAAAACCAATTTTTATCTTTTATATATGAATACATATATAGTTGGAAGCCTGAATGTTATCAAGCCTGAGTTTTCACATGCCTGACAGTACAAGATTGAAAGAGTTTTATTCATTATTGTATCAAGCTTTGGAGGAAGAGCAACAATGGCTCCGTTATTGCCTTCAAGTTGTTTGGAAGAACATGCTGCTATGAGATCTTGACAACTTTTTCTTCCTCTGCAAATTTTTTCAGGTTGGTCTTACTAGAAATGTTATATATATATATATATATGTATATATATATATATATTTTTTTCAGTTTAGTTCGTATTTTCCTTTTTGTTAGTTAATCTTTGTGTTAAACATGTTCTTGTAGCTCATATTTATAATTTCAATTATACTTGTTATAGATTTTGAAGGTTTTTTTGCTAACAGAAAATTTTCTCCAAAATGAATTTGAGTTTCAAGTGCTAAAAATGACACAAAAGTAAATTTTCTCACTTACCCAATTGGCTTTATAGTTTATGGGATTTCATATATAAGGTTTTGCTTTTTTAGAGGGTAGACTTTTGTTTCTGTGATACCCATTTGGAGATTGTGTTGTACAGCAAAATGTTTATAGTGGAACATTCCCCAATATGGTAATTAAAAACACTGTCGTCGTTTTTGTATAATTGGCAGGTGTTTTTGTTTGGTTTTTTTTGGGTATCCATTGAAGAGAAAGTTGAAGAAAATGGAGAAGAAACAAAGTAAGCCAATTTCTTCTTCAAAGAATCAATTGGGCAGTGGTGATCATCAGCATCAGCAAAATAGGAGACCAATTGGAGTGTTTAAACTCCCAGAAGAAAGAAATGAAATTGGACATGGAAGTAGCAGAACTGAGGAAGAAGCTCCAGATATTAATGCACTAAAAACCACTGGGTTAGCGATAGCAAGCAATTCTAGTACTTCAACAAGTACTGGTTCCCGTACTAGTAGAGGGCCTGTCAGCAAATGGATGGCATTTGACAAAAATGCCACTGACAATTCCAAAAATACCAATACTGGCACTACCACCCACAATAAATCCTCTGCTAAAAATGAAGTTGTAACGAAGAAAGGAAGCATAGCAGAGAGGACGGCAGAGTGGGGGATTGTAGTGAAGGCAGATGTGGTGGAGGCGACCATTGCGAGGTCGTCCGACGAACGGGAGAGAAGCAAGAGCTCCTCCGAGAGACTCGTGGCGGCCGCCGGAAGGGAGATGGAATCGACGAGGACGTCGGAGGAATCGAATTATGGGATTGAAGGAGCCTTACCGAGGGTGTCACAGGAGTTGAAGGATGCGTTGTCGACATTGCAGCAGACCTTTGTGGTGTCAGATGCAACTAAACCTGACTGTCCTATTATGTATGCGAGCAGTGGGTTCTTTAGCATGACTGGTTATTCAACGAAGGAGGTCATTGGAAGGAACTGGTAAGCTCCTTACAGCCACTCCCTCTCTATACACACACACACACAAACACAAACATACGTATATACGTATTAGTTTTGAAAATAGAGAAAGAGTAAAAACGGCGTCGTGTCTCTGCCAACATAAGCTCGTCATAGTGTACAGGGCGAATCAGTGAGCCAAACGAGGACTAACTGACTCGTCCAGCTTGAAATGGTAGCGCGCCATTGTTGGCTCAAGAGCATTGCGTAATGGTCCTCGTGATCTTTGGTGGTTTGTCTCCGTTTGGGTTTCAACCACGAAGAAAAAGGAAAAAGTTAGATTGAAAATGTTGGCTATGGAGTGTGAAGGTAATTTGAAAAAGATGGATAAAAATAAAATGGGTGTTTTGGTTGCAGCCGATTTCTTCAGGGACCAGAAACGGACAGCAGCGAAGTGGAGAAGATACGAGACGCAGTGAGAAATGGGAAGAGTTACTGCGGAAGGCTGCTGAACTACAAGAAGAATGGAACTCCTTTCTGGAATCTTCTCACCATCACTCCTATCAAAGATGATTTTGGAAACACCATTAAATTTATTGGGTCTGCCCTCTCTCCCTCTCTATTTTTATTTTCGATTTGCATTTGTGCTGTTTTAGTCTTTAATTTCTCTGCAAACTGTATGGTTAGAAAAAGATAGTTCAACATATATATATATATATATATATATTTATTTATTTAGTTTCCTTTATAGATTTACATTCTTCACTCGGCAGTTGTAGAGCCAACTTTGATTATACCATACAATTCTTTACTTTTTGGTTTCTATAATTATTTTGAATTTTGCTAGAGTGAGCTTTAAAGAGTGTTGACTAAAGAGGGTGGCTGATTAGATTTGTTAAAATTGTTTTCTTTGTTAGCTTGACATAAATAGTTTGGTTCACTTTCTAATAGCTTAAGCTTTTGAGGATAGCAGTAACTTAACCAGGAATCAGCTACTAATTAGGTTGAATACACACACAGTGGAAGTTTTTGAGAATGGTTGTAACTTAATAAGGTTTATCCTTCATGTTGTTTGCATGTTCTTTATGATGATTCTAAAATATTTGATTGCAGTAACATAGTGTTCAGGTATTGGAAATAATAAGAAAAATCCATTGACTGGTTTACATGAATTTTTATTTGACAATGTTTTCTATGAAGTGTTATGATCTTGTCTTGTAGTGAATTTTTCAATGTTGTTTTACAGAATGCAGGTTGAGGTCAGCAAATACACTGAAGGAATCAATGACAAGGCAATACGGCCAAATGGATTGCCCAAGTCACTGATCCGTTATGATGGTAGGAATATTTGTTGAGTTTGAGATTTAATGTGCCTGGATTCATTCCTAATCATCTTAGCATTTTCATGTATCAGCTCGTCAAAAGGAGGAAGCTCTAGTTTCCATTACTGAGGTTGTCCAAACTATGAAACATCCACGGTCTCACAGTCGGTCTATCAGTCATGACACTAACAGCAAGCTTGATGAGCAGGGAAAATTCAACCTTGATTATGCTCTGCCCGATTCTGCTGAAATTATAAATATGAATACACCTAGTAGACAAACTCCTCAATTTGATGCTAAAAGTGATGTATCACGCATGAGTTCTTCACAAGATGCAGACAAGTCATCTAGAAAATCAGCACGCATTTCCTTGTTGGGGTTAGATTTCTTAGTTTAATTCTTGGTTGTTCACTGTAGTGAGCATGCGATATTTTAATCGTTTGTTGTATACATTTTGATTACATGATTCAAAGGAAATCTGAAGTTGGTTGCGAAGTCGCTTTGATGTTTAAACTGGGCGTATGATATTCTTCTTCAGGTTTAAGGGGAGATCTATAAGTCCTGGAGGGAGGAATGAACTGAAACCAACTGTTGAACCAGAAATTTTGATGACTAAAGACTTAGAACGCACTGACAGTTGGGAGCATAATGAAAGAGAGAGAGATATACGGCAAGGAATTGACTTAGCAACCACCTTGGAACGCATTGAAAAGAATTTCGTGATTTCTGACCCTAGACTTCCCGATAATCCAATTGTAAGAAAAATATTTCTTTTTACGGTACATAGGTCCTTGCTTATTATAGATATATGGTTAACATGTTTATGTAACAAGTTCCCTTCCTATGCTTAATGGTTTACACACATCAACTGCAGTCTGAACCTCGAGTTTCATAACTCACGTCCTTTTCTCTTCCTTTGTCAACTTTCTTTAACGGTACACACTATCTTCCTAGCCCTATGACCAAAAGTTCTTCCCTTTTTGTCATTCAAACTACTGTTGATGCTGCACCACTCAAATGCAGTCATTACTCACATCCTTCTGCACCCTTTTAAAGCTACTACTTAAGATTGCAGCTTCTCACATCTTATCATGTGCATTACAATTTCAAATTCTTAGTATCCATATTCTAAAAGAAACGATTTTTTCGTTTACATATACCTTCTTATGCATTTATATGTCTTTATGCATATGCTTTTGTGTGAAATATTTATAAAGAGAACACTACTTTCCTAATTTACCATTTGGTTACTCAAACTGCGTGAATTGATAAAAAAGCCTGCTTATTAAAGCTCTTTTGGCATGTAAAGATCCTTTTTCCAAAGGTTTCTTCTTGCAGACTTTTGACTTGTATAGTAGCTAGCTGTTATTATAACTATTGTTGCATGTATGATTTCATACTTAGGATGATCTATAGCAGAACATGTCTTATGAGTTTTAGTGTAACTCCTTTTTTATTTTGTATGTGATATTAATATGTACTTCCAACTACATCTAGTTTAAGCATCAACTGTTCTGCATTGATAATTTTATTCCAATTATAAACTGCACTTACGCATATGTTTCTACATTTCATATTCATCCCAATTATACAATGCTTCACTAATGGCGCGTGTATATTATTTAAGTGACTTCAATCACTCATTTATTTACAGATATTTGCATCCGATAGCTTTTTAGAATTGACAGAATATACACGTGAAGAAATTTTGGGAAGAAATTGTCGGTAAGAAATTAATGTACTTGATGCCTTTTAGCATGCAGTTTTTGCCTCTTTTTTTCCTGTGTAATGCCAATTTTTTTTCTGATCCTGCATAATACTTATGTGTATTAAATTTTAAAACATGTCATTTATGATATGATACCTGGTAACTTGATGCTATTGATAAGAATCATTTGACATTAGAAAAACTTTTTGTTGATACTATTAATATAAACCTTTGGCAGTATATGATTTTGATTACCAATGCCAATTAAATAGTACTGTTTAATCTATTTGTAGGTTTCTTCAAGGACCTGAAACAGATCAAGCAACCGTCTTAAAGATTAGAGATGCTATTAGAGAACAGAGGGAGATTACTGTTCAGTTGATCAACTATACTAAGAGTGGTAAGTAAAGCAGTTCTGAAGTTACAATTATGGCATATGCTTGGTGTGCCTTCATTTTTTTTTCCTCTCCCATTGGTTTATGTTGCATGAAAGGTGAAAAACACTTTGGCTTTTTAATTGGAGATAACCTAAAATTTAGTTCCCAATGGCGTTCAGATAACTTCTTCTTCTTTCTTTCTTTCTTTTTTTTTCTTTTTTTTTTAATTTTTTTTTTAAATTTTAATTTTTTATAGATTTCAGGTTTTACATTTATTCTACCAAGTCTCTCAGTTACTAAATTGTTATGACTTATGACCTGCAGGAAAGAAGTTCTGGAATTTATTCCACTTGCAACCCATGCGGGACCAAAAGGTTATTTTTGTGTTCTTTCTTTAGGTTCAATCTCTTTTCAGTTAGGCCGTAATTTCTTTTTGTTTCTGTTGAACTGTTTTTAGGGTGAGCTTCAGTACTTCATTGGTGTCCAACTGGATGGAAGTGATCACATGGAACCCCTACGAAATCGCCTGTCAGAGAATACAGAGCTACAAAGTGCTAAGTTGGTAGATATAAATATTTTTGATATAAATATTTTTTCCAATAAAGTTAACTATGTAATGGATTATATTTGAATATTATTGATGTGGATACCTACAGTTCACTATTTAAAGATAGTTTTTCCTTTTCCATTTTTTTCGGGGTGAATGAAATGAATATGTCATGAAAAATGGAGATATACTGCAAAGTATTCTTTTTGCACACTAGATATGCTTCCCCCTTTCTGATAATTTCTTTTGAACTTGAAAATTCTAAGATACATTTATCAAGTTTTTCTGTGTCTCTTAGCTCTCTTTTTATATATATATTTTTTGTTTTGTTTTGTTTTTTTCTCTTTTCTTTTGGTGGATAAGTAATTAAAGTTTTAATGAAAAATTGCCCCAGGATGAAACTATATGTAGAGAATGAAGTACATAATTTTGTTGTCATGTAAATGGTGTAGAAAGAATTAGAGATCATGACTGTCAGAGTAGTATGTTGGAAGTTTTCATACAATTATCAGTATTTTAAACAGCTTCACTGTAGCTATTATATAGAGTTAGTGAGCTATTCTAATTGTATATATTGCAGAACATAACTATAAGTATGGTGCCATAATTTATGACACTAAATTACTTATTTATTTTTTCAATTGTTCTGATGCCTGAACATGTTTCTGGCTTGTCAGGTCAAAACTACTGCAGAAAATGTTGATGAGGCTGTCAGAGAACTTCCTGATGCCAACATGGTAAGGTACTCTTCTCTGTTTGGACTGACAGTTGATGCCTTTATTATCACTTTAACAGATCATTGCTTACTTGACCTTCTGTTGAGGTTCCATTTATTATTGTATATCATCAGGATAATTACTCATGTTGTTTTCAGTTGCCTAGTGATTAAAACCATAAGATTTGGTACCCTTCCTCATATTGAAGCAAATTCCAAGTTTATAAAAATGTCATTCTTGCCAATAATTGAAATAAGCTTGAAGTATAAGAAATAAAGTATCTTTTTTCTTTATCTCCCATTTTGTTTATTAAAATTTTTTCTTCAGAGATAATGTGGTTTCATTTGCGCGATATTATTCATAATTTTTTTAAGCTTTGTAATGTATATATGGCATAGATCACCCAAAGTTTTGACATTAATTTTCGACTGTATCTTTTGTGTCATTGAAGAATGAATCCTAATAACTTTTAGCAACACTAGTAGCCTAGTCAATGCAAATTATATATTATACCATTTTTCAGACACCAGAAGATTTGTGGGCTCTTCATTCTCTTCCTGTCTCTCCAAGGCCTCACAGAAAGAATAATTCTTCTTGGATAGCGATAAAAAAGGTAATGTGGGAAATTGAGATTATATTCTTTCAAAATGTGGTCATCGAAACTTTTATTGTTTTTGGAACTCAAAATGTTTGGATTTGGATTGAATTAGTTGACTATAAACTTAACATTTGACTCATATATAAAGCTACATTTTTGAAGCTAAGTGAGAAAGAGCCATGCTTTTTATTTGAATGTAATTTAGGAAGTACAGATATTTTACTTATCAAAAAGTGATAGATATTTCTTTATTATGTCCCATGTTTCATTCTTGTTCTTCATATAAAAAACCATCCATTCTTGTTCTTCATATAAAAAACCATCCATTTCACGAGGGATGTAATGAGTGTGATATGTTTTGAACTTAAAATTTCTATTTAGTTAATTGTTTCTAACTTTGAGTCCATTTGGAGAGGTTGCAATGTCTTTTGAGACAAATCCCTACATTCTCACATGCAGTCAAAAGACAGAAAGAAAATATAATTGTCTACATGAGGCAAAATGTGCTGAAGTTGACTTTAGTTGTCTGTATATATTTCAGCTGTAATAGAGATCACTGTCTAAAATTAACCATTCAATATTTTTGTTATTTGTTTTATATTCTGATTTCAGTTGGAATTATTTCATGGAAAGTTGATTAATATATTTGACTTAAATTTTGGATGATTTAGTCTTTTTTAGCTTGAAATTATTATAACCATATTTTTGGTCGTTTCAGTATATATTGGTTTATAGAGAAAAGTGTCATGATGGGGTTGATGTATAAAGTTATAGTTAGTTACCCCACTCCCAGCCCTTGAAGGTGGGGAGATGCAAATACTCCACATTTTTATAGCATTTTTGCATGAAATGGAAGTTCTCAAGAATCAGCATAGTCTGGAACTGTAACTTGCACCTTACAGATGTCTCCATTAATTTTCATTCGGCATTCATTGATTTTGTTATCTATTTTGGGCTAAGCAGATCACTGAACGTGACAAAACAATTGGTCTACATCATTTTAAGCCCATAAAACCGTTGGGTTGTGGAGATACTGGCAGGTATTGCTATTATTGGTCATTGTTCCCATATTTTAGTGAATTAAGTGATGTCATTTCTCAATAGAACTTTTTTACAACCTCCAATATTTATAAGAATAACCTTTGTATAACGCCCACAATTTTTTCTTGCAATTGATTTTGTTTGAAGATATTATGTAAGCTTATTAGGTTTGCATGCAACGATTAGAATAAATTATGTGACTAGTTTTTCCACATTTCTTTTAACATGCATCGCAATAGTTTTACTATACTGAGTTTATATGTTCTTCTTTTCAATAATTAATGAACTTGTTGCAGTGTTCATTTGGTGGAACTAAAAGGTACAGGTGAACTGTTTGCTATGAAGGCTATGGAAAAGTCAATAATGCTGAACCGTAACAAGGTCCGAACATATAAAAGAAACCTAATTTTTTACAATGCATGAAATTCAACAGTGCAGAATGGATTTTTTATAATTTGTGCATATTTCGTATCACTTTGTCATGTTCAGTTTGAGATGCACATGTCTGCAAGATTTTGTTTCTTGGAAGTTTGATATTTTATTTAGAGGGTCATATGTTACTGTTATTGCTCGACAGGTTCACCGAGCATGCATTGAAAGAGAAATCATTTCATTGCTGGATCATCCTTTTCTTCCCACGCTGTACACTTCATTTCAGGTTTTCCACTGTTTTCTACAAAAACATTTCCTTCTACTTATGAGATCTGTAAGTGCAATATTGTTGTTTTTGAGAAGATAAAGAATTCTCTTATTCATCTCACTTTTTTATAGAACATACAGCAGGTATATATGATGAGAGGAAAATAAATTCCTTTCACTATATATGGTAAAAAGACTAATTACCCAAAAACAAGGAAACTAACAAAAAAGGAAATAAACTAATAGAGATATCAGGAATTTCCTTAAATATCTTTATTCCTAAATTAATAAAGTCAACTAAGAATTAAAACTAGAAAACTAGAATCCCTGAAAGTCAGGAATCACGTTATTCCACACTCCCCCTCAAGCTAGGTGTAGATGTTAATCAAGCCTAGCTTGGTATTCAACTCTTCAAAAACCTTCCTTGGTAGAGCTTTAGTAAGGATATCTGCTATTTGCTGACTTGTAGGTGTGTATAGCAGGCTTACTCTCTCATTTTCTATCTTCTCCTTTATGAAATGACGATCTATCTCAACATGCTTCGTCCTGTCATGATGTACAGGATTCTTTGCAATGCTAATAGCTGACTGATTATCGCAAAATACCTTCATTGGTTCAGAAACATTCATCCCTAGTTCCCTTAGCAGTCTTTCTAGCCATATTCCCTCACAAATTCCGAGTGCCATAGCTCTGAACTCGGCTTCTGCACTACTTCTAGAAACTACTGGTTGTTTCTTACTTCGCCAGGTTACTAGGTTTCCCCACACATAAGAACAATAACCAGAAGTTGACCTTCGATCTGTTATTGATCCAGCCCAGTCGGCATCAGCAAATACTTCAATATTTCTGCTTGTGTTTTTCCTGAAGAACAAGCCTTTACCTGGTGTCATTTTAAGATATCTCAATATCCTATAGACAGCTTCCATGTGTTCTTCGTAAGGATCATTCATGAACTGACTTATTGTACTAACTGAAAAACAAATATCAGGTCTTGTATGAGATAGATAAATCAGCTTTCCAACAAGTCTTTGATATCGTCCTTTGTCTACAGGAACACTGTCCTTATTTACCCCAAGCTTTGTATTTGAGTCTGAAGGAGTTTCAGTTGGTTTGCACCCAAGCATACCCGTTTCTTTAAGAAGATCTAAAACATATTTCCGTTGTGACACTGAAATCCCCTTTCTTGATCGGGCAACTTCCATTCCAAGGAAGTACTTCAAGTTCCCAAGATCCTTGGTTTCGAATTCCTTGGCAAGTATAGTCTTGAGATTGATTAATTCTTCTTCATAATCACCAGTTAAGATAATGTCATCAACATACACGATGAGAATTGCCAATTTTCCTGTGGTTGAGCGTTTGGTAAATAAAGTATGATCTGCTTGACATTGAGAGTATCCATACTTCCTTATAGTCTTGTTGAACCTGTCAAACCAAGCTCTCGGGGATTGCTTCAGTCCATAAAGGGACTTCTTGAGTTTGCATACCTTATTCATGGTTGCATGCGTTTCAAATCCTGGAGGAATATCCATGTAGACTTCTTCTGTGAGGTCTCCATTGAGAAAGGCGTTCTTGACATCAAGTTGGTGAAGAGGCCAATCAAGATTGGCAGCCAATGATAGTAATACCCGAACAGTGTTTAATTTGGCTACTGGAGCAAATGTCTCTTGGTAATCGATGCCGTAAGATTGAGTAAACCCTTTAGCAACCAAACGCGCCTTAAATCTGTCCACACTTCCATCAGCTTTGTATTTAATTGTGAATATCCATTTGCAGCCAACTAGATTTTTTCCACTTGGAAGGTCTGAAATTTCCCAAGTTCCATTTTTCTAGTGCTTGCATTTCTTCCCATATCGCTTCCATTCCGGGATTGACATAGCTTCATGAATGGAGTTAGGAACCTGCTCTTTATCTAGGTTTGCCACAAATGTTTGGTATCTAGGTGATAACCCTTTATAAGAGACAAAATTGGAGATTGGATGATTGGTACATGACCTTACACCTTTTCTCAAGGCAATAGGAAGATCAAGATCATTAGCAATGAATTCAGAATTGGTGTTACCTGATGAAATTTCATGTATACTTTCATCCGGATCAGATTCTTGACTTTGCTTGGGAGGTGCTTGTTGCTCTACATCCTTTTGAATCTTTTTCTTCCGGGAATATACAATGAACTCATTATTGGTTGCAGGTTTCGGAGTTTGGACATGAGGAGAAGAAGGATTATTTTCAGATTCTGTAGATGGAAGATTTTCAGATTCTGTTTCTGTTGGAAGATTTTCAGATTCTGTTGGAAGATTTTCAGTGTCTGTTTCTCTTTCAGTTTGGTGATTTTGGCTTGGAGTGGAAGGAGTAGTAGTGAGAGAGGTATTAATATCCCAAATTTGATATTCCTGGATGAGATGCTCCCCCTGAATATCAGATTTGGGATAATAGGATTGATGTTCAAAGAAAGTGACATCCATGGAGGTGTAGAAGCGTTTGGTAACAGGAGAATAGCATTTGTACCCCTTTTGGTTTGGAGAGTAACCAAGGAAGACACACTTGAGTGCTTTGGGATCTAGTTTACTTCTATGTTGTTGGTGGATATGGACAAACACAGTGCACCCGAATATTTTGAGTGGTAAGGTGGAGACCAGTCGGGTGTTAGGATAAGAGTGAAGGAGAAGTTGACAAGGAGTTTGGAATTTTAACACACGGGAAGGCATTCGGTTGATTAGATAAGTGGCTGTGAGTATGGCATCCCCCCAGAAATATTTTGGAACATGAGTTGAAAACATAATTGATCTAGCCACTTCTAGAATGTGTCGATTTTTCCTTTCGGCAATGCCGTTTTGCTGAGGAGTATCGACACACGAACTTTGATGGATAATGCCTTGACTTTGTAGGTAATTCCCAAGAATGTGTGTGAAATATTCCTTAGCATTATCAGTCCTAAAGATTTGAATTTTGGTATGAAATTGTGTTTGAATCATAGTGTTGAAATTCTGAAAAATTTGTCCAACCTCCGATTTTTCTTTCATGAGAAACACCCAAGTGAGCCTAGTATGATCATCTACAAATAAAACAAACCAGCGAGTTCCAGAAATATTTTTAACACGTGAAGGTCCCCATACATCACTATGGATCATTGAAAATGGATGAGAATTTTTATATAAGTGAGTTGAATAAGGACTGCGAGCATGTTTAGCAAACTGACAAATTTCACATTGAAACTCTTTTGGATTTTTATTGCTGAATAATGAAGGAACAAGTTTGTGAAGGTACAGGAAATTTGGATGGCCTAATCTATAGTGCCACAACATGATAGCACTGTCATTATTGAAATGTGAAACAGATAGAGAAAGTTTTGAAGGCTGGGTTGGTGTATTGTCAGAATCTGTCATATGAGATTGTTGTTCCAGTAGATTACCAACCTTGAGGATATAGAGCCCCGAGCACATCTTAGCATTGCCAATCATCTTCCCCGAATTCAAGTCCTGAAATTCACATGAGTTTGGGAAAAATTTAGTAACACAATTAAGGTCTTGAGTGAGTTTGCTAATAGAAAGTAAATTGCACTTCAGATTTGGAACTAAGAGTACAGATGTGAGGGTGAGGGATTTTGATAAAACCACAGTTCCGGTTCCTATCACTCTTGAGAGAGACCCATCTGCAATTCTTACAGAAAAATTATCATAACAAGGACTATATGTATGAAAATTCCTTGCATCTCCAGTCATGTGATCGGAGGCTCCTGAATCCACAATCCACGGGTTACTTTTCTCCTTTGTTGCACTAAGAGCATTTAAAAAATTACCTTTGTGAGCCAAGGATCCAGTTCCAATAATTGAAGTACTGGAGGGTTGTTGTTGGTTGATCAACTTTTGTAAAAGCTCCATTTGTTCCTTGCTGAACAGACTTTGCTCTAACTGAGTACTGCTTTCTTCTGAAGAAGCCAAATGTCCACGACTTTCTCTGTTGTTGAATTGACGTGAGGGCTTCCAATCAGCAGGTTTTCCGTGGATTCTCCAGCAAGTTTCCTTGGTGTGCCCTGGCTTTCGACAATGATCACACCAAGGTCGTCCTTTCCTAGGTCTGTTATCTCCAGCTTGCTGTTGCGGGACTTGAACCAATAATGCAGATCCTTCCAGATTATGAGCAGTAGTTGGTGATCCCATCATCACCTTTTTCTGCTTTCTTCCATGCGAACTTCTGAAAATGCTTCTCGAGTGCTAGGTAGTGGTTTCATACCCATGATTCTTCCTCTAACTTCATCAAGTTCCTTGTTGAGGCCCAACAGGAACTTATAAAGTCTTTTCTTCTCAATGATGCTCTTGTATTTGATTGCATCTTCTGGACACTTCCAATCATGGTCTTCAAACATATCTAATTGCTGCCAATTTCGTGTGAGAATGTTGAAATATTGAGTAACTGTGAGATCTCCTTGACGCAGATCATGAAGAATACTTTCAACAGTGAACATTTCAGATGAGTTATCAAAACTGGAGTATGATACTTTGGCTGCGTTCCAGATTTCTTTGGCTGTCCCATATAGGAGGAAATTTTCTCCTATTTCGTTTGTCATTGAGTTGATAAGCCAGGACATCACCTTATTGTTCTCTAAATTCCATGATCTGTACTTTGGATCCTCTTTGTTTGGTGGATCTGCTACCCCAATGATGTAGTCTTCTCTTCCCTTTCCACAAATGAACATCATCACTGATTGTGACCATTGGAGATAATTTTGGCCATTGAGTTTGTGCCCTGTAATGGGCAGAAGAAGGCCATCAGATCCTCCATTGTCACCTGCAGCAGAGGTTGCAGGATGGGAGGTGACTTCAGAGAGGGATTGACTTTGATGAGAAGTTGTCATCCCGTATTTTGTCATCTATTTTAGGTTCAGACCTGCTCTGATACCATGTTGTTTTTGAGAAGATAAAGAATTCTCTTATTCATCTCACTTTTTTATAGAACATACAGCAGGTATATATGATGAGAGGAAAATAAATTCCTTTCACTATATATGGTAAAAAGACTAATTACCCAAAAACAAGGAAACTAACAAAAAAGGAAATAAACTAATAGAGATATCAGGAATTTCCTTAAATATCTTTATTCCTAAATTAATAAAGTCAACTAAGAATTAAAACTAGAAAACTAGAATCCCTGAAAGTCAGGAATCACGTTATTCCACAAATATTTTATGCATGCATGCACAGGTCCACCAGGAATCTGTATTAGGGAGCTAGTTTGTACTCCGAGTATTATTTCATATTTAACTTAAATTAATTCTTTTACTAATAGAATCTGCATTGCCAATAATATTAGTGGACAATAACAGTTTTTCTTAATTTTCACTGGAAATATTGTTAAAGAACTATTAATATATCTCAGGAGAATATCTTCTTCTCTTATTATTATTATTTATTATTAATATGACATACAAGCTGTGCTGACATCATACATGCCGGTAGGTCGGGTGTGCTTGTGTTTGAGTGTGTATTTTTTTTTTTTTTCTCGTTGTTGTTGTTGGGGGGTGGGGGGGAGTAGTGTGTGGGAGTATCCAAAAGAGAAATTATTTGGAAGGAGAAGCTCAAAGAGAGTTCTAGTATCCTGCGTCTTGTAACCCCTTAGTGAATATGTGAAGGTATAGATGGTGCATGATTACATTATTACAACACTTTAATGGATTCTTGAATTATTATGGCAATGCTGCAACTTTCAAAAAATTCATTGAACTTTATGTTGTTTGGTTCATTGATATATCAATATTTGCTTCATGAGAAATATTTGTTGTTTACCATTTTCTATGGACCTTTCGATGAGGTTATTATGAAACAAATTCAGTAATCATCTACTGGAATGTTCAAAAGTATGATATATGGAAATCAAACCTGATCAGGGCTTTGTCTTATGAAATGTATAACCTTGTATGAATCACATCTGACATACCAGACCTTCGTCTAATGCATAATGGTTATGTGCTGTGACGTACCTTGTTATTACTGTTGTTTTTGTTATTATTATTATTTATTTATTTATTTTTTCTTTTTTGGGTGGGGGTTGGGGCATGGTGTGTGTGCGCCAAACCCAGCTTTCGTTGCAATATATTGATTAAAATTCGAAAAGCTTTACAATGCCAAGAATTCTTTTTGCTTTGAAATTGTACTTTGTTAATTCATGACTCTTGGTTATCATGTAAGCTTATTCTAATCTTTTGGTTCATAACTTGCTAAAAAACTCACTTGTGTGTTGTCTAATTTCATAATGCTTGTCTGAAAATACCCTTTTGTTGTGATTTTAGTGATTCATTGTGTTTTTTATTTCCTCAGACTTCTACACATGTTTGCTTGATTACCGACTTTTGTGCTGGTGGAGAGTTATTTGCTGTGCTTGACAAACAGCCTATGAAAATATTTAAAGAGGAATCGGCAAGGTACTTTTAGTATTTTACAGTTCCAAAGCTATATGTGGCCTTGCTATTAGTAAAAACTTTCAATTCCTGAGAAGCTTAATAATTGCAAGTAAACATTATTCCTTTTGCTCAACTTAACTTCACTTTGAGGAACTTAGGATAAATTGTGGAATTTGGTTGATCTGGCTAGAATTTATTACTAGTTTACATATCTATCAAATCAAATTAGTATTTGTGTTTGATCTCCGGATGTTTATTTTATGTCAAGTGGAGTTAATTTGCTGATTGTTAACTATTTATTGTGTTAGCTTGATATACATAATTCCACCCACTTCCTAACCGTCTAAACTTTTGGAATTGATGGTAACTTAACGTGATATCGGGCCTAAGTATCTTACCCCTTTTCTGTTAATTTATTGTGCTGCACGTAGAAGGCCTAATGTTTGTTCCATTATTGGACGGACCACCCTATACGTGAAGCCTAGTTTTTATATTGGATGGGGCTACACATAAGTTAGATTGTTAATTGGCTATTACATTAGCTAGATATTAATAATTGATCTCACTTGTTAACATATTTAGCTTTTGAATATGATGATATAACTTAACCAAAAGAGTGTGTGTGTGTGTGTGTGTTCTTTAAAAAATATTTATTCTATTTTATATTTTAATCTTTAAATGAAGTATTGAATAACCTTATCTTTTACATTTCAATGTCTAGTTATATTGATAACCTTATAACTTTCAATTTTTAACTACATCTTCAGGTTTTATGCGGCAGAGGTCGTTATTGGATTGGAATATCTTCACTGCTTAGGTATTTTTCTTTTATAATGTTGTAACTTGATTTGACTATGTCACTGTTTGTCATCTTTTCCTTTTGCTTGTGTCTGAACCTGGAGTAGAGTATTAGAGAATTGAGAGCAATCCAAATATTTCTAAAGTGTTAAAAATGTTTTACTTGGACTACTTGTATTGTACCATGTTCTTATTCCAAGTTTATTTAAGTGAATTAATGTGCTTTATGATAGTTGACAAAAGATGATACTAAGAAATAGAAAATATGGGTATGTTGCTTAAATATTAGATGTCAAAAATTCTGAAATGTTAGACATAGAGATCTTCAGTTCTTAAGACATTTATCATATATCCCTTCCAGACAATTAAAATTTTCTCTATTCATTATTAGCTGAAGAGTAAGTATTATAAGGGGGAGCAAAAGAGCGAAAGAAAATTGTTGGATAAGTTAGTGCGTAATATCCTGTTTGTGACACCGTATTAATCTGTTTAAAGAGTTTAGACTGCATTAAGTTTAGTATAATCTTGTATATGGGATGAATACTGTCAACCTTTTCCTTTTTAATCCCCCCCTCTCTCTCTTATGCATGTGAAGACATGTATTTTGTTTCAATTGGATAAAAAATATTTTAAGGGCTAACTATTTTTTTTTTGGTGAAAATTTTAAGGGCTAACTAGTTTAACTTTGCTCCTCTCCAGACAGAGCTATTGTCATAAAAATAAAAACTGCAATAATAAATGATTACAAGAATAATCGTAGCCAATAAAAATAATATTCATAGAAGTCATGATAACAAGATAATAATAATAATCGACATTAATATAATAATAAAAATAGTAAAGCATCTCAATTTAGTTTTTTGAACTTCTTTTTCTTTGACCTCAGCAATGTCACACTTGAACTATGACTTCATGTCAGATTTGTCCCTCTATTAGATTCTTTTTGTTAGGATTTGATGAAATTTGCTACCTAGCATTTACATAAACAAACAATATTGACAATGTCCCTTTGTCTATTTTCTTTCCAAAAAAAAAATATATATATATATATAATTCAATTATATATTGTCCTTATAGACTATTTACGTGAATGCTAGTGGGTTAATTAAAAAATAAGCCTAACAGATGTACTGATTTCACATTATTTAATAGTTACCAAACAGAGACATGACCCAAAATACATTGCTATTTTTCGGTTTTTTTTTTTTCCCTTTTCTTTTGAAGATTTCTCATCCTCTCTAATTTTTAGTTATAAAATTTATTATATAAATGAAAAAGGGAGACTTTTGTAATTATCAAGTTTATTATATAAATGAAAAAGGGAGACTTTTGTAATTATCCTAATAATTAGAATAAAATCAATTCATTCTTTGGATAAAGAACTTCATGAAATGACTGAACATGGATTGAAGATTCTAGATTGGAAGTGGTTTGCTGGAATGTCTGCAGTCTGATTCATTTTTGAAGAATTTCTGTAAACAACTTTATTGCCTTGTCAAGCTAGTATTTTTTTTAGGTTTAACAGGTATAGTTCTAATGTGTAGTAGTGTCCGCTTCAGTATCTATGCTTTTATGGAAGAGTTTGATTTCTCAAGTTAATAATTTTAGAGTGCTTTGTTGTGCTACATTTTTTCAATATAATCTATAGTTGAATACTTCACTCATCAATCATTCATTTGGTACCTATCCTGCAGTAAACTTTTCTGACTAAACTGGTTTTTTCAGGCTGAATCAATGAAACTACCTTAATTCTTTAGGACTATTGCTTACTTTCTCTCACTTTTTTCTTTACACCTTAATTGTTTCATTCAGGGATAGTCTATCGAGATCTGAAGCCCGAAAATATTTTACTCCAAAAGGATGGGCATATTGTTTTAACAGACTTTGATTTATCATTTATGACATCCTGTAAACCCGAGGTATGAATCCTATTCCTGTTAAAGATTATATTCTCAGTTTAGATAGATTCATACTGCGGATTCTTAGGCCATTATTGAAGGATTAAGTTTTTAAAAATTGAGCTACCAGATTAGTCACTTGTTTGTAGGAAACAAATCTGCTATTCTTTTCTTATGAAAGAGTTATACATGGAAAAGCTGAAACCCCTATTAGTTGGGCTCTTAAAGAGAAGTCTCGTATTTTCACTTGTTTCTTGCATCTTCTGATGTTATCACTATATTTTATAGTATTTTGCGTCCATCCATTCTATGAACCCAAATGTTCCAACAAATCTGCTATTCTTTTCTTATGAAAGAGTTATACATGGAAAAGCTGAAACCCCTATTAGTTGGGCTCTTAAAGAGAAGTCTAGTATTTTCACTTGTTTCTTGCATCTTTTGATGTTATCACTATATTTTATAGTATTTTGCGTCCATCCATTCTATGAACCCAAATGTTATAAAAGTATCTTGGAGTCTATGCCCAATGTATTTTGTTAGATGGTAAAAATTAGCATGCTTGAAATTCAGAAAACTGGTTATTCATATTTTTTAACAGATTCTAATTGTTCTTTGTAGATTATTAAGCATTCAGTGCCTAACAAAAGAAGGAGATCTAGAAGTCAGCCACCGCCAATGTTTGTTGCTGAACCAGTCACTCAATCAAATTCTTTTGTTGGAACTGAAGAATACATTGCTCCCGTATGGTGAATCTTTAATTGTACTTAATTTTCTGGTACTTGATGCTTCTTTAACAAGCGATTAGCTTATAAGACCAAAAAAAGATATATGGTTTTGAATTTCATGGGTGGTTTCTTAAAATGGACCTTTGTGGACTATGCGTATTAGCCATAAAATGCTTGGTCTTGTATAAGAGGGTCAGAAATGAGCACATCTATATGAATAATATCTGGTTGCATTGTGCATCCACTTTCTTAATCCAATTATTTCAAACAGGATTTTTTTTTTTTGGTCAAGTAGGTATCTCGAATTAGACACCCGAAATGTATATAGAAGCTTTAGAGGAAAGTAGATCTCAGTATCAAATCTATTTGTTGCATGCATAGGGGTGTGCGTGTGTGTTTTTTTTATTTTATTTTATTTTTTTTATGAGGGAAATGTTGATAGTACTAGTGTAATAGTAGTAGTACAATTAACAATGTTATTAATCTTTCACCCAAAAGAGAAAAAACAATAATATTAATGACAGTGTCTTATACCTACATATTTTACAAAGTTCTTACAGGTTCTTGATTTCAGGAAATAATTACAGGTGCAGGACACAGCAGCGCCATTGATTGGTGGGCACTTGGTAAGAACATGGTACCCAAATCCATTCTTGTCTCACAAGATCCCCCTTCCCTCTTTTTGAAGTTTTATTTTAATGTCCATCAAACTTGGAAATAGATATAGGTGTTGCTATAATGTTTCTGAAGACATGGCTTTGGCAGCAAGTGTTTGTCTTATTCCTCTCATAACAACTAATGACATCAAAACAATATGTTTCATGTGCTTTATTTCACCAGATTATATCTCTATTCGTATGTTGTCTAAAACTCTATTGCCCTGATGATTGAATATGGCAAGTTATGATTTTAATGTCACTTTTTGACAATTAAATTTCCTTTGGACAAATATAAGTGGTGAGGTCTTCCATCTTTTGTGTGTGAAACAGAAGAAAACAAAAAAACTAAACAAAACAAACAGCTAGAAAAAATGAAATGAGCAATATATGAACTAAAATTTTATAAATATTTGACAAGTGTTTTAGGTTATTAGCATATTGGTCCTGCTAATATGGGTCTCTTTAATGGAGATTTGGTTTTGTCGTTTTGCATATTACAAAAAGTATCAGTCCTAGAAATCCAACCTGCATGCTTACATTGGTCATTTATTAATTATTGATTTTTTTTTTCTAGAAAATATATGTAAAACATATTTCTGTTGCAACTTATAATACAAATAACATGATAAGATATTTAATAATAGTTGAAAGCATGAAAAATAGCATAAAATATAAGATTAACAATTAAGGGATAGGGATAAAATAATAAAGGTGATGGATTGATTGGTCATGTATAATCATGGGATATGCCACATTATTCTGAAAATCTGTAAGAAACCTTTTCAAAAAGAGGATGATGGGTTTAATAATTTAATTTATTTTTATCTTATTTTTATAAAAGGCTTCATGACTTCTTAGTTAAGTATGACATATGACTGTCATCTCCTGCCTATCGTGATGATGTAATGCAATATTTACCTTTTAAGTTTGTCCATTTTGTTATGGATAATCCACCATTAATGGTGATGTGTACACCATAGGGGGAACCCCTTCAGTCCTAAAGTTCTTTTTCTCCTTACCGCTCCCAGGAGTCCTCCCCTGCTACTGTTTTGTTTTACACAGAAAGAAACAACACATTAGGTTGTTCTCATAACGCTTATATTTCCAGCCAAATTTGTGTTTAAGGATGTTTTTGAATTTTATTATTTATAGTTTGCAATATTTTGGTTTCAGGTATTCTATTATACGAGATGCTCTATGGCCGCACTCCATTCAGGGGAAAGAATAGACAGAAGACATTTGCAAATATCTTACACAAAGATCTCACCTTCCCAAGCAGCATTCCGGTAAATCTAAATTTGTTAGGAGCTATAGGAGGTTCATAGCTAAGGAGATTTCTTTATTTGCTATTTGCTCATAGCTCTTATGTTTTAAGATCCTGTCAGATTTGGTGGTACAATTAAGATCTCAGATTATTGCTTGCTAAGTCAAGTCCACAACTAATAAGGAAAATGCCATTTTAAGTTTGGGTGAAAAGTTGACAATATTCTGCACAACGAGGAATGATTTATGCAATTTTATTTGCTTTCTATTAAGAAGTGGTATAACTTAAAAATCAATTTGAGCAATAAGAAAGAAAATACTAAGGACGCCTTGTTGGTTATTCATTATTTCCAAAAAGCAAGCGAAATTGTCGGTTCCCTTAAATATGTGTTGAAGTTGTTTTCTAAAACTTTAAAACAAAAATACATAACTAATAGATTGTATGCATCTTACTTGGACTTGTACATATTTATTTATTTTTTTTAACCATCTCTATTGAATGACCAAACAAGATGGCCGTTGGTTTACATCTAGCAACTTTTAAGTAGAGTCATCTAGGCTCGCTCTATTCACTTCACAGTAGAAAGTGTATATGGAAAAGGATTATGTTCATACTGATGGACGAGGCTGTTAGTCAGAAATTGTAACATTGCTAGGGCTCTATGTTTTGAAGAAAATAACCTGGAGGAAAACATAGTCTTCCAGTCCTGCTGTTTGGTGCGGAAGTAAAATGTCAGTCAACTGAAAATGTGCTTTTCATCTATAGAGAAAGTATTCATAGATTATGAAAACTTAGTTACTATTTTCTGGGCCATAATTCATAATTGGTTGGAGATTTCCACCACCACTACTTGCCCCCGCATGCCAACTTCCAGCTGTTGTTGGCAGGGCGTCAGGGTTTGTCCATGGGTCACACATCAGTGACTTCCAATCAGTTTGCCTGGTTGCCAGCAACTTCGATCAGTATCAAATGGATAGCCATTCCATTATCCGTGAGTCAATACAAGTCATTCACCAAGGGGAACAAACAGAGATATGGCTTTTTATTTATTTATTTATTTTTAATTTGAAGCTGTATCAGTTATTTTCTGAATACAGCATTCAAAAAAATAAAAATAAAAAATTGTGCTGCATATGGGTGCCACTTTAATACTTCTATTAGATGTTTTCTGTTAAGATTTCTAAGATCCTTGTTCTGGAGTAGCATAATCAATTCTTGTTTCCTTTTAGAAAAACTTACATATATAAAAGATGGCTGACTTGGAAATAGCAATGTTGGATTTGTTTCACTGTTATATTATCCACCAGCTTACATTGTTTTATTTTCCAGGTAAGTCTTGCAGCGAGACAGTTAATAAATGCGTTGCTGCAGAGAGACCCTGCTAACCGTTTAGGGTCTAATTTCGGTGCCAACGAAATCAAGCAGCATCCTTTCTTCCGTGGAATTAATTGGCCTTTGATCCGCTGCATGGTAATAATATAGCTGTGCCTTTTCTTCCCCATATTAATTTGAGAAATGAACTTTTTACTTTTGACTTTTGGAAATACTAACAAGCAACAACCATATGGAGAAAATGATTTAATTCTATTAGCTATGTGCTATGTTTGATGTTTGAAGTCATACGAGGAGAGAGGAAAAATGAACTCACATGTGTGCATACATGTTTGATTACATTTATGTTTTTGGTTTTCTGCCTTTTTTTTTTTTATTGAGATTAACCATACATAAATGATAAATGACTATTATGATAGCCATTTGTAATAGTTAAAAATAAATAAATAAAACAAAGAATTTTACTGAAGTGAGCCTAATTTTAGAAACGGTTTAAGATGGTTTCCAACCTTGTGGTTCTGGTCTGTTTTCTTTTCTTTCTTTTTCTTCTTCTGCTTCTTCTTGAAGCTTCTAACTATGTGAGAAACCTAGCTATTTATTGGAACAAAAGCTAAGTCTACACAAGTAAAGTAAAAGCATTTATAAAACACTGAAAGTTATTAACTGAAAACAAAATCATTATTAAACAGACCAGGTACACGTATATTCTTTATAGATGAGCATTTCACATTCATTTGTATTCTTCTTTCATTGTAGAATCCATATTCTAAACATGAGAAATCAGAAGTAATATTGCATTCGTATATTTACAGATAAGCATTTCATATTCTTTTGTATTCATCTTTCCTTTGTATAATCCTGATTCTAAACTGAAGGTTAAAAGATAACACTTTAGGAAATATATAGTTTACCATGCAAGTTAGATTTCTTGAACATATCCGTGTCTTTATTGCAGGGTCCACCATCATTGGATGCACCTCTTCACTTAATTGGGAAAGATCCAAAGGCTAAGGATGTAAACTGGGAAGACAATGGAGTACTAGTTAATTCATTGGATGTGGAGTTTTTCTAAAGGTTCGTTTAGACTCAAATATTTGCACAGATCAGCCTTGTCCGAAGTTGCTTTGCGTTGTAGAACCATTTTCTCTACCTTCGTCTGTTCCTTTGGTTCTAAGAATGAACATGATTTGTGTTGTACTTTATGCAGGACACTTCTGTAATAGAACCGAGGACGGTGTTTGTATTCAATGTTAGTCGTGCCTTATATAAGATGATCGGCCTACTTTGCTCCAGTACAAGAAGGTTCGCATCACATGGAGAAATAAAACAGCTGAAAGGGGTTGTACAAGGAATGAACCAGTGAATTAATACATTGTGCCGTAGCAGAGTGAGATTATTTTGGAGTGATTTTTACGATGAATAAATATTCTTGATTAAACGATTCAGCACCATCTTGTAATAATTCTTGTGTAGATCTCTGAATGTTCGTGTCCCCTGTTTTCCTGGTTTTAAAAGTGAATTATTGTTAAAGAATTTTGCATCAAACCCGTATATGAAACAAACAAATACAAAAGCTAAAGCTCATATATAATTCTAACCTTGTATGCAATTGGAAGAAGCCGCTGTAATCAAAATTCAGGTTCAAAGAAAAAGGAAAACTAAGCTTTCTTAACTCCTCTGTTCTTCTGTTTTCCATTCATGCGTCAAAAGACCTTTAGAGCCCATGATATATATCTACTTAATACACCGCTTCAATGGACGGATACGTATGCCCAAATTCAAGAATATTCTAGTAGTTTTCTATATGAGCTTTAGCTTTTGTATTTATTTGTTTCATATATGGGTTTGATGCAAAATTCTTAACGATTGGTATCAGAGCATCGAGTTGTGTCGAGATGTAATATTAATTCTTAAGTTTGCAGCAGAGCAATCGTCCTCTTCTTTGACGAGCTAAATCCGATCAAATATTCCATTTGTTTCATTTGTTTAAAAGTGTGACCTGCAGCTTTTGATAAGCAGCCAACAAGCAATTGTGTCAAGGACAATGATAATGGAGTATAGGTAAGCAATCAGCATGCCCTCCAAAGAATAAGCTCTTACAAGCCGGTAGCAGAACATGACCTCTATAGAAGCAAGACCCAAATGGGTAGGGAGAGCCAACAAGAGAGCCATCGAAGTTGACCCTCTTCCCAGCAAACAAGCGTTGTATATTGCTCTATTTAACAAGTGCAATTCTCCATCCCTGCCACGACCAAAGCGAAGTTGCAGAGAACAATGATGATGGTCACAAGGGCGTAGAAAATAGTTTAGTTGGAGTAAACTATGTAAGAACCAAGAAGCTATAAATAGTAGAGAGATGGCAACCATGTTGGCAGTGAAGCTGAGAACCATGTTGCAGAGTTGGGTTAGGAGGAGAGGCTTGTAAAGTGACAAGCATGAGGAAAAGGGTGGGAGAGATGGTTCATGGTGGCAGAGCTCGGATTATAGACGATTTTTGTTAGGTGTGCCGCCATTATTGACCATGTGGAAGAGAAAACCAAATTGACTAGCAGCTTTGTTGAAAGGGGGAAAGAAAGAAAACGCGGTATACCTGCATATAGAGAAGAAAGAGAGTGGGAGGCCCCCCTTCTTCAGTTTAAATGATCTCAAATCCTGAGAGAGAGAAAAATGAGATAGAGAAAAATTTTAATTTTTTTTATTTGTATTTTTTTTATTTATGGGTATATTATTAAAATATTTAAATTTATAATTTTTTTTTAAAATTAGTAAAGTGGTCAGTGTTTGAAAATATAAATATAATTTATATCGAACTTTATAAATGTTGGTGATCTTTTCTTATATGTTTTTATTCTGTATTTAATAATTATCGGATACTATTTATATGTATAGTATTTGATATTTGATATTATTTATGTATACGATACTATTTATTATGTAACCGAATTTGAGTGGAAAATTATTCAATTTACCTCAATAATTTGGTTTTAGAAATGAGGAGAGAGCAAAAGCAATTATGTAAAATGAGTTAAAGAAAAAAGATGAGACAGAAAAATCCTAAAATATGGGTGTTTGATAAAAAGGATGAGGAAGAACTTAAAAGGGCTAGTGAGATGAGAATTGAGGCAGAGAAGGGAAGCAAAAGAAGCAGTGGGGTGGTGGAAAAGCAGTGAAAATATTTCAGAAAGATGAAGATTGATTTCCTCATGATCTCCATGATAAACAGCTGAGAAATAAATCTTCTTCCAAACCATAGAGAAGATCATTCAAAAGTAGCTCTAAGTTATATGTAGAAAGAGTGACATTGATATTTATATTTTTTAATGAATTGGGTACATATTATGCTTATCCTTTCCAAATTGGTGGAGGTCTTTTTTTTTTTTTGAGCCATGACAGCAAAATCTTCACATGTCCTTATAAGTCATTTTTTGTAGCTCAAAATTGCAAGGCAGAGACAAAATTTATAGTCTTCTTCTTTTTTTTGAATAAGTTTATAGTCACTTACACCGTAGCAATTGGTTAGTTTAGGTTTTGTACCCTCTTGGACTAGAATGCAAAGAGAATCTGAATTTGCCTAATTGTTCTAAACCAAACCGATTTGTAACATTTTAGTGGATAATCAATTTTCCACAAAAAGATGTGGTGAATAAATTAAGGTGGAATATATCTTTATGCTTTATGAATATGGTGACATAAGAATTTAAAAAATTAAATGGAATAATACATAGATAAGTAAATCTTTTTTAAATTCTAAGGTGCTCCTTTGCTTTAATTAAGGAGATTCATTATTGAAAGGGAAGTAGACTACCCAAGAATTTTATATTTCGTTTATTTTAAATCATAATTGATAATTAAATAAAGAATTCAATTTAACATAAGCATAAATTTATAAAAATTTACCCATTGAAAATTTTGTCAAATTGGCGTTGGGCAAGAACAAATTTTCATGAAAATTTTCAAATTTACATTTATTTAAAGGTTTCAAATGAGTTACTTTATGGAATAAGGTTAAATTTATCAAAATCTTTAATTTTATTTTGTGTTTGTTCATTGTTGGAAACAAAATTGAAAAATAAAATAAAATTTGTGATGGTAAAAAATGTAACCTCCCCAAATAGGGTTGACTAATATGCAATAGTGTACAAGAGACTATTTTAGAAGATAAAAATTGCAATTTTGTCTTTTAGATTAACCTTTGGAAATAACATAAATAGTTAATAATTGACAATTTTATATATATATATATACACACACACACACACATAATTATACAAAATAAAGAATATGTAAGCGTAAAAGAGACTTTACAACAAACTTGTTTGAATCACTGGGTGAGAAACTAGATGAGTGTATTTAATTAAAACTTTTATAAAATTAAAAAGTTTGTTGGTATTTAATTCAGACTTTAAAATTTTCAAGAAAAAACAAATTGTTAGCTCTCTTCTCTTTTGAATTTCTTCCACTAAAGGATAACAAATGATTTTATAAAGGATATTTATCCTAAATGTTCACGTAGATATTAATTTGTTCCAAAATACCCATTCATTTATAATTCTATTTAAAATGCCAATATATTTTACTAAATACCCAAAGCACCCTTGCTTTAGTTGTCAGTATAGCTTGGTGGTTAATAGCTTATTTACCACCTGATGGCGAGTCTCGCTACCTAGTGGTGAGTATCTTACTTACCGCCATGTGACGAGTAAATGTAAAATGGTGGTAAATATGTATACAATAGTGGTAAGTAGCTTACTTGCTATTTAGTGATGAGTTTTGTTGGCTGATGGTGAGACTCACTGACTGATGGCGAGTCTCACTGCCTAGTAAAAAAATAAAGAGATAGCTCATGGTAGAAGAGAGATAAATAATAAAGTTTGAAATAAAGGTATTTTGGATAAAATAGGATAAAATTACGAATATATTAGTATTTTGAAGTAAATTAATGCCCAGATGGATATTTAGGGTAAATACCCTTTTATAAATAAGACCTATATTGACAGATATTATATGTGATAATATAAAATATAATTGGGAGTATATATCTAGAAATAAGCTCATATATGTAAATATATTAATTTCGAAATATTAAAATAATAATCCTAAATTAAATATTTTAAAAATTATATTCATCTTTTTTTTTGAAATATCAAATTATATTCATATTAGAAATATAAATTATGATATATAAATGATTGTTTAAGTTAAATGTGAAATCATGATAAATTGTCAATAATATTATTTCTAATAATCGCTTAAGCCTTAATGTGATATTATTGAATAAATTTAAATTATATATCTTAATACACATAATACTATTCACAAAGTGTATCCGGAATTTCTTAACCTCCTCTCTCTCTCTCTCTCCTCGCATCTCTTTTTTTTTTTTTTAATTTATTTTAGTTTTTGAATTAAATTTAAATTATAAAATTAGAAAGCAACAAAAGAGGGTTCGTTGAGTTCGAAGATCAAGGTCTGAAGCAAGAGTGGGAAATAATTGGCTGCTGGTGAGGTTTTCTTCAGTTTCTTCGATTTGTTGAACTAATATCGTATTTCAGATCGTTGCAGTTTTAACACTTAAAACTACTGGATCTCTTTAAATGTCTTGCTTCTGGATAATTCAAATTATCTGCAATTTTATTTCATTTTTTATTAAGTAATTATTCGTAGTATTTTCTTTTTCCTGGTAATTTATGGTTGTTATGGGTTTCAGCTGTGTATATATTATTAATTTATTTGCTGGTTGGGTGAATTCCTAAGCAAACTCGTATTATACTATGTTGGTGGTGAGATTATTTTTTGGTAAATTGTTGATGGTGAGATTAGTTTTGGAGGTAATTGGCCTTTTAGGGGAATGCATTGTACGGTTGAAGGGGAAATTGCCTTGGAGTTGATGGGTTTTAATGGAGAAGAATGGACAAGTTACTTGCATATATAAACTAGCTTTGTTCTGAGCACCCCAGCATACAAAAGTCGAAATCTTTTACCAACCCAGTTGTAGATTTTTGCTTTTATTTAATAGTTTGGATTGCTAAATGTCAAAATGATATATATATATATATATAGCTGAATGGTTATCAAAGTTGCAAATTTTGTAGTCCCAAAATTTTTACCCCCCCTAATCCTTCTGTTTTTAATACTATGGTGGACCAGTGAGGTATAACTTCCTTCCCCAAATGAGGTGCTGAATTTATATTTGTGTAGGTCTTTGAGGTTCATAATCCTTCCTGCTTAAATATACGTGACATTTTCTTTCTTGCTTATTTGATTTCTTTTCCCTCTAAATTTTAGGTTTTGGAATCCATATCTAATAGAACTTGGACTCTATAGCAAGTTTATGAGTTTATTACACCGGCTGAGAGTTCTGGCTCTGTCGATGTTATAGGTTCAAAATCATTATTTTTAAAATTAAGTTAAGCTTCAATTCTTTCACACTTTAGAATTAGGTGAACACTACTGGTGAACCTAGTATTGGGATTGGATAAAATGTCTAAAGTGGAGTTTCTATTTATTTTCTCTCTGTTGTTCTGATGTTTGCAAAAGCAAAATTGGTACTTTCTCAATACTGTGCAACCTGAACTATACATGTCAAGTGTCTATGTCTGGTTCCTTTAAAGAGGCATTATCCAACAGTGTTGCTCCTTTTTAGGCTATCATAGTTGTACTGCGTGTTTACTTGACAAGAAAGCCATTGTGATTGAATTATTAGCTTGAACTTTTATTTTTGTGGAGCCAATGTGTCGGGAGAATGATTTTAGCATTTTTTTGTTTTCAGTTGAGAAAGGCAGTGTTAATTTAGTTTGCCTTTGTTTAACCCATTTGTGCTTCAGCTGTATCTTTAATAACTTTCTGCTTTTACTGCTTTTTTAGCTGTTAATGTTTAAACTAACTCAGTATGCTTCAAAGTTGCAAGCTTTAGGTTTTGTTGACTTACTTGTTGGGTATGGCATCTAAGCGCAATGTTCGTTACAACCGTCTTCCTACTGATGAGGATATTGATTATGATAGCAATGCAAGACAGCCTGACCCTCGGTTTGACTATTCGCCAAAATCCTTTGATAAAATCCCATGGAAATCGATTGTCCTTGCTCTTTTCCTTCTGGTTCTAGGTTCAGCGCTTCTCTTCCTTTCGTATTTCATTTTCACTGGTCACATGGGAGGAGAGCGGTCCCAAGCTTATGGCCTCTTGGCTCTCGGGATACTCACCTTCCTCCCAGGTACAATGAAAATTTTTTCCCTTTTTGTTTTTATCTCTACATTAATTAGTGTAAGCCAAATGATTAATTGACCAATTATAAGTTATTAAGTTGTAACTCATTATATAAGAAGATTAAAAAATAGGAAGCATTCATTAGTTCTTGGTCCAAAAATAGAACATTTGTCTATAATATCGTGGAAGTTCATATGATTCTTGAAGGAAACTAACTTAACTGATTGAAAATCTGAGCAGTCAGTCCCATAGGAGCCATTGCCACACTAATCAATACACCTTCGTTGTAGTACTACTAAGAATAATTGCCCCATTACAATCAGGCTATGAAGTCTACCATAGCACTCCTGCATCCTTACATTATAACTGCCACCATTTCATGTCTACTGCCACCACATTATCACTTTTCATTCACTACCACCAATGGCTTTCACAACTATCACCATCATCAAAATGATGAGTACAAAAGACTTCCCACCATCACTTCATTGTTTCTTTCTAGTCACTACTCACTACTCACCATATTGGCGTCATTGCCACTTTGCCTCCTTATCTCTACTGCAGTTATTGTCTGTCATTACCTTATTCTTAATCAGACTTTGGTGGACCATATTATTCAATCAGACTTTGTTGAATCACCATGTCGTTAACACAATTTCCAATTCAAATTAAGTTTCTGTCAATCAAATTTTGTAGCTCACAAAACGTGGAAATAAAAAGAAAGTAATGGAAGGTTTTCGGATATAGACTGGCACATTATGGAGACACATATGAGTAGCAAGTAGCGATAGGACAAAATGTGTATGCATTGTTTATACGTTGGTAGTCAAGTTACTAATTGTAACATGGTGAATTTTGTGGTTAGAAGATTGTGCTTTCTGTATTTGGATTTGTATAACTTCTTCATATATGTGTCAGGAGTTTCCGAATGACCACTTTGTTTTAACTTATGGCTACAGGCTTTTACGAGACACGGATTGCATATTATTCCTGGAGGGGTGCCAAAGGATATCGCTTTTCTTCAATTCCTGATTACTAGAATGCGTTTCTTTGGTAATAAAGATCCTTCTAATGCTATATGGTTGCTTGCTTTCAGTATCTTGTTTATATTTCTCATGTTTAGAGGATGTTCTTTTATTTTTTTGGTGAACACTTTGGAGGATGTTCTTGGTTATAAAGTATTTTAGTTGGAATCGTCTAAACTTGTAGTTATATAGATTTTGTAAGAAAAATCATTGTAATTGGAATAAATTTTCAATTGGAAAGAGGTTATATGTAGAGATTACTCATATGATTTCAATTCTCAAATTCTGACGGCACATCATTCAGTCCTTTATTTATTTATTTTTTTGTGAATTTCCAAAGCTAGACGTACTTGCCTATTTTTGTGTTTTTCCCAAAGCAATTAGACATAACAATGTCAAGACCATAGAAAAATATATAATAAGAAATTGCGACATCAAATTCAACTTCCTATTTTTTGTGTTTCTTTGCCTTATATTAGATCAGGTACCACGAGAAGATCGAAACAAATGTACAACAATGACTTTATCAGGGTTTTGTTCTTCTATTAGAATTTCTTTATTCTCATTATAATTGTAATTTGATGTTTATGGCTGATATTGAAATTTAGACTGTTTGGTGCGATTATTAATCAATTAGTAGAATTTTAGAGAAACATCTCACTCCGTCATTGGTTTTGATAGTCAAACGTAATTTGGTGATTTTTATAAAAATGTTGGCTCAAATTAGAAAATCTTACAAAAGCTTGGCTATTTTCCTTTTTGGCCTTTTAGATTAGATTTGGCTATTAAAAAAAAAAAAAACCTTGTCATTATGCCATCAGGATTGTGTCAATGAAAACATATTGAAATTCCATAGATAGTAATGATATGAACCAATTGGAATTGGAAATCAATAATAGGTTAAGAATGATGAAGCCACTAAATGAATTAATAATTGTGAAAGCTATTTTTTGTGGAGAAAACTAATTCTTCTAAGAAACTTCCAAATGAATGTTCACTTGTCAACTTGAAAGTCAAGCCCCAAGAATAGAAAAAGTAGAAATGGAAGAAGTTTACTGCTGAACAAATTATAATGCGGTTAAGTGGAAATGCAAATTTACAAGTGAAAAGGAGGAGAGTTACAAAAATCTAAGCAGGTCCATGAAAACAGAACCACAATCTCATTTCAGTAGTTTAATGGAAATCCAATACAGCAGTAGTATCATAATAGCACTTCAGTCTAATTCGAAACAACATATGTTACATGTATCCGTTCCTTACTTGGTGGCCTGCGCGATTATATTACTTATCGAACTGGCTTGCTCCTTAGCGGTCTCCACCAAAGAGTCCTAAATCCAAATATTCATTGCAGTTAGCAAAATCAGGAAAAAATTGTTAATGATGATGTTCATCTCAAGAAAAACAATACCTGTGCAGCTATCAGACGTGCAACGGTTTTCTTGCTTGACTCTTGAAGTTCACCAGCAATCAAAATCTCATCCAATATATAATAGGCCTACCATGTTTAACAGTCGAGAAAAAAGAAATCAAGCAAAAACCTTACTTTCAAATCCTTTCCATCAGAAAGGATTCATTTGCTTGCTGAGGTAAATTCATGGCTCTTCATTGCATTAATTATTTGAGATATAGTAACATCAGATGAAAATCTACAAGAGCCCTTAAGGTTGTATCTGTTTTTATTAAAAAGTATAACACAACCCTTAACCCATAAGGCTGTGTCATGTTTTTATTAAAAAGTATAAACACAACCCTTTACCATTTTCTCGGAACAGACTGCAAATGGAAAATATATAAATAATTAAAAGATTGATACATTCCAATACTATTAGTGTTTCTTCCAAAACATCTTAGAGGCACTTCATTGTTCCAAAGGTTTTTCATTTATGTGTGTAGGAAAAACTTTCAGACCAAAATACGAGAGAAATTTTCCATGTAGAGTTTTATTCTAGATTACTTTATTAATTTGACATCAGACAAACATGTAGAACATATGATGATAGTAAAATTTCTTTGCTTTTTTCTGCACTTTTTTGTTGGTCAGTGATTTTCTGAAATGAACACAGGTTACAAGAACAGTGGCCTTACCTTGTGAAAGTTGAAAATCAAGTCCAGTTCACAGACCTGGAAGCATGAACAGGATTTTAATGACAATACCCTTTCCCACAGTCAGACAAAGAATATGCACATTTACATATAGAGCTAAAAACAGGTTCACTCACACTTCCAAAGTACCGGTCTAGTATCTCAACAAAATGATGAATTATTTCAAGGATCTCCAATTCATTATCCTCTCGATCAATGCACATGCAGAAATACAGACTGGCATATCTGCATAAAACCCGGGATCACTTCAGTTGTGAAATATATGACAAACAAAAAATTTGCCACAAAATTCCTCCGTAAATCAGTAAAAGTTTCATATTCCTACATTACCTTTTATAGACGACTTTGTATCCTCTCCACTCCACAAAATTACAGAGCTTGGGACCTCGACTAAGAATCACTCCACTGAGCTCACGTAGTACCTTCTCAAAGTGTATAGCCATAGACAGATGGTTGTCAACAATGTGAGAACATAGACAGTTTCAGACAAAAGCATCAAAAGTTGTCTCCGTATCTAGTATAAATAAAACTATCTAACAAGTAACAAGAAAAAGCAAAGAGAATTTAAACAAAAATACCTTAGTTCTTTCCTTCTGTGAATAAGGTGAATACCATTTTGTCAACCTCACCTTTCCTTGTCTACTAATAAGAAGAACAAAGTGAATCTGGAACACATTCAAGAACATAAACCATTAAACAGCAGCCACCGAATAAAAATTTTTATAATTATGTTCGTCTACGTCTACTTGTATTAATGCCGAATTTGATAACAAGTAAAGACTTTGCATGATAAGCGGTGACCGAGGAAAACATTGAGATTAAATAACCTTGAGGCTCTATTAATACTCCATTGGCCACAACAAAGCAATAACCCCAATTTCGTGGAAGGATGATGTCAATGCGTAGCTGAATGTCAGCATTATTCGACAACGTTGTCTAGGTCCGAAAGAGATGAATTTCTTATTTACCAATCTCATATCCTCAGTTCTTTAATCACATGCCTATTAAATGGCCCAACCATTACTAGAGAGGTGAAAGAGTATCCTCATATGTTATCAGAGGCTTGATTGACATCATTATTCAGATATACAAATAGATGCATACATACACAATAAACACATATGACCAAATATTGAATTTCAATTCTTCAAATTCTTAAACTGCTAGCTACCCACAATCTCCATCCCAAGTTCCACAGTTGGAAATCATATCCAGATTTCTTAGAAGGAAAAAAGGAAAGAAAAAGGAAGGAAAGTGACAAGGACGGAAGCAAATCGAAAGGGAAAAGTAAGGTATTATCTAGTTCCAGGATTCAGGAAATGGGTAACCAAGATCTAAGCTTTAACAAGATTTTTTTTTTTTTTTTGCCGACCCATTTATGAAAATTGAAGTCTAAGAACAAACAGATGTAGAAATCACAAAGCACAATTCAGCAGTACCAGTGCAATCCAATTTATACGCATGAAAGTAATACGAAATAATTTTCAAAATCATGAACATCAGTAGCAAAGCAGATCCACCTCTGATAGCTCAAAGCATTCGAATTAAGAAAAGGGAAAGAATACGAAATTTGGGGATTCCATTACCATCTTCTTACGTGTGTTTCTCTGGGATACAAAGCTCAAAGCTTTCGTCCACCCGATTCACACAGAATTTCCAATCGATTTCCAGTTTCAGTACGAAATGACGACTTCCAACGGCATGCCAGAAGATCAAAAACACAAAAAGAAAAAAGTTCTCATTTTTTTTTTAAATGCCCACAATTAAACCCATTTTAGAAAATTACTCAAAACTTCCATTAACTTTTGTAAATAAACATCATTACTATCCAAAATAAACCTCGGCCCAGTTGACGCCTACAGCTACTCTTTTTCCTTTTATTTTATTTTTCTTTATTTTGCATTTTCAACCTAAACCTCTTGAATCAATAATAAAAAAATTTGAATTACATTTGCATTATTGTTGACAAATCCTCGTTGAAGTTTTCAATCTTGTATTTAACATCAACAATTACCACTTATTTTTGTAAGAAGTAAAAATGATAATTATATATTTAAAATTGTTTTAAAAATTAATGTTGAAGCTTTTATATTAGGGTTTTTTTAGAGTTTATGCTTCATTTTCAAAGTTCTAAAAGTTTATGGTAGTTTATTAATGTATATAGTAATAAATATGTATTTTTTCGTTTTCTGAAAAAAAAAATACCACAAGCTTTGAATGCTCAGCCCTAGTCGTCATGTTTTATAATTTCAAGAAAAAAGATAATTTCTTATCATTATGTAAGATATTAAAAGAAATTAATGATATATTTTCCTTCAACATATATATACATATATATATATATATATATATATATATAGATGGTAATTAAACATGCAGGGATTATAGGTGCCAATAGAAGCAAAAATAAACACCCATCTGATGAGTTGGACCCTCTGACCCACACTAGCATATTTCCTCCTCAAATTATCAACAAACAAATAACATCAGCCTTGTGATGTTTTGTTTAGTCAAACCATTTTTTTATTTTACAAACTTTATCTGTCTTAGACCTCATCAATATTCCATTTTTTAATTAATTAATTGAAGAGTGAAACATAAAGAAATAAAATTAATTGAAAACCTACAAGCACACCCACAATCTATAACCCAACGCAGAAACACATATTTCTTCCATAATATTGCAATATGCCTTGCTTAGGTCACAAGTCACAACTCAATGTTTGCTGCGGCTGATCAAATTTTCAATTTCCTCGTGAATATATAACAAAAAAGACCTACATATAAATTATAAAAAAAAATACAATATTTACAAGTAATTAACTTTCAATAATGCCAAGAAAAACCAAGGTAGGAAGAGGTATAATTTGAATGAACACCTACACTACACTTTTCATGAGAAGTACCATTTAGATTGAAGAGGAAAGATCTGCATAGTGGGCAAGTGAAGTGGCTTGAGTTTATCCACCTCTCAATACACTCCATATGGAAAATATGGCCACACTTAGAGACTTTACTAACCACATCTTCCTTATCAAAATCTACCAAGCAAATTGAGCAGCTCTCATCTACTTCTTCACCATTACTAATCCCTTCACTTCTTCTGCAACTCCCTAAGTCCACAAACCTACCCACCGGAAGGAACGTCTTGCTGCAGCAACTCTCCAACGGCTGCTCACCGCACGTCGAGAAGAAGAGCCCAAGAATCCTAAAAAAAGCTCTCTTCAGTTGAAGAAATGGGATCCAAACACACGTACAGAAAACAATGGCTGCAGTGCTCAAATGAGACTGAGAACCCACTAAGCATATCATTTTTGTCCTCCTCTCTGAATTTGAGTAATGAAACCTAGACGATGATGTCGATGTGAGAAAAAAAACTCAGAGGAAGACTTCATTTATATAGAAAACTATCCTGCCGAGTCAATACGTAGTTTCTTAGTTTTTAAAAACACATCAAAGCACAAACCCATATAGTAATACATAAAGTATTTAAAACGCTGACTTTTGGAGGATGTAGCGGAGGTTTTTCGAATATTTTAGGGTTTGAAAAATTGCAACTATATGTATGATATTATTATATTGCAGACACTCTTTCAATATAAAAATATATATTTAATAAATGATAAAATAAATCGTTATTGAAAGGGCCGGCGCCGACCCTACATCCTCGTATCATTTCTATAAAATAAAGATAATACGAGGAGAAAAGCAATGTGAACAGTAACATTTACGCTAACCCTATAAATTAATGAAAATAGAGATTGGATTACAATGTTATATTCATTTAGGACTTATTACTTCAGTAATTAGAATAGGGTTGTGCACCTAGAGGTGTGACCTAGTAGAAAGGAAGTCGGTCGTTTCATCATACTTGTTTACTTAAGTTGTGGTTCATGTCTTGATAAGCTCCATTATTATCTCAGGTGTACTTAGTCTTACTTAATATGGCAGGTGGAGGGGATCTGTTAGGGGGTGTGGGCTAGTTACTTTATTCTCCTAAAGGGTTGCAAAGCTGAAGTAGTAAGAAAACCATATCCATTAACAGAATTTTAGACTGATGAGATCCATATCGAAATCCTTTTTCTCATCCATCAAAAAGAAAAAAATTGATATAGGGTTGCAAATTATTAAGTCTTAATGTTAAAACAATATCAATTTATGTAATTAATTAGCTGTAGATATTTCCTACAGCTTGTGTAGACCAAACTTGAGCCTATATTTCTTCTTATTTAACTAACCATTGGCATCGAATTGGTTTGCGCGATGACCTTGATATAATTTTATTCTAATTAAATACATGATTTTAATAAACATAACAAGCTTAAAACCATCCGTGATTGTCTCCTTAAGGTCGGCTGAAGTAAATTAATTGTTTTGGTCTAATCAATGCAATCTCACATGCTTAATTTGTACAAATTTTAATAACTAAACTACCTAGTAAGAAACGCTAGCTCAACTTGTTTGCCTAATATACTTAAATTAACAACATAACTAAATGATTATCTTGGCCTAATCAACTCAATCTCACAAGCTTAATTTGCAGAAATTTCAATGCGTAAACTAGAAAGGCTCAATTTGTTTACCTACTATACTTAGATTAACAACGTAATTATATTGTTTACGCAAACTAGAAGCATGCACTTTGTGTTGAGCAAAATTGGTAATGGTACTAATGTATCCGGTCCTAAATTTGTGAATATATATATTGTTGGAGTCTGATATCATGGTAGTCTTAGGTACCACCATAAATAACTGATCGAATGTGAAAAATAATGCTAAACCGCCGTATAAACCCTTTTAAGATTATCATTTTTAGCCAATATGATATTTTATTCGCAGATATCTCAACATATATATATATATATATATATATATATATATATATATAGTACGTTTAATTCAAGCCACAACGTTTTTTATTGTCCACGAAATAAAAAAAGTCAGTTTCTTTTAGTGTTCAATGTATGAACACCAACTACTTTTGCACAAGAAAAAGTCCTCATTCTGTTATGTCATATAGTTCTAACTTCTAGAAAAAAAATAAAATTACTTAGTAGGAAAACAGATAATTAAGAAGACAAGAAAAAAAAATTTCTTATAAAATAATAATAACAATAATAACAGTAACAACAACAAGAACAGTAATATTCTCCATGGAAGAAATCAAAGAGTTAATCAAGTCAATTAATAAAGTTCATCAAGTAGTTAAAAAAGCTCGTTATCAAGTACTAAAAAGGCTCATCAACGTGCATTCTCTATATTTATTCTCACCTTTAATAACATCAAAGACATGAAAAAACGTTAACACATGTCCACTCTCTTTGCATTTTTAAAACCTTAATTTGGGACTAATAGTACAGCCCGCATAAATAAAGAGTAATGCATAGCAAAAAATATGCAATTTCATAATCTATTTAACATTATATTAGTGAATGAATGAGTCCAAATAAATTATATTAGTGGAGGAGTAGATTCCAATATACAATACAGAAGGTCTTGTTTAGTGGATGAGTATCAAATGGATTGTAAAATCATATAAAACAAATCATTATTACGAAGAGGGTATATAGATATATGTATATATACATATGATTAAAACAAGGCATATACATATGATAACATACTGGTCATGGAACAGTTTCCTCTAGCTAGCTCAGGCTTTGACTAAAAATAAAATGGCAGCATAAAAATAAAGCCGACCAAATCGCAAAGATCTTGTAGAGCACTGAGAATTTTGTTGGTGAGTTGTGCATTGCATTTATAAGTATTAGAATAATAATATTCATAATGAGAGAGAGAGATGGATGCATATATATATATATATATATATAGTTTTGGTTTATTACTAAACAATGACCGACCACGTGGTAGCCACACCAGGCGGAGGACTCGGCGGAGAGACAGGTTAATATTTCAATTTACATACATGCCTATGCCTTTTCAGTACGTACATTCACTTCTCTCTTTTTTATTTTCACAAGGATTGCATGCCTGCTCTGCCTCCGTTCAACTTCAATCATATATTTTCCAAGTTATTATATTCCAGCTTTTAGGTGTTGCAATTTATAGAACGCGGTCGTTTATATATATATATATATATATATATATATATATATAATATTTACAACCAAAAGCGTAGAGAGATGGCAAAGAAAAATGAATTATTGATGATGATCAAACTGTATTATGGATTCATGGGCTATACCTATACCTAAATGCGTGCTTACTGCTTACGTGGAAGTATAGTCTTGTACAAATGGTGCGTGGTGAAATTAATTAAGGAAATTACTAAATAGTTGACGAATGAAAAAATTGATTTTTTTTGTTACTTTAGTTTTTTTATTTTATTTAATAACCCTAATTTTAATTAAAGAAACACCTTTTTTAATTAAAAAATGTTTTAATATTTTTTTTTTGTCAAACATGTTTCAAAATGCCTTTTTTATAATATATATATATATATATATATCCCAATAGGCTCTAAGATTGCAGTGGGCATCTACATTGTGAGTAGAGGAGGTTTTCCATCTATGTGATTATATTTCAAATCCAAATGTAGGTACATTCATTTCACATTTTAAGGGACTACAACAGGTCTATTACAAAAAATTTATATAAAATTATAGATCGCTCATTGTTTAAGATTCATGAAAAAAATAGCATCAGCAACAGCAATTCAGGTCGGTTATCATTGTTTAGCCTCTATTTGGTAGGAGTAAGAGATGAAAAGATGGAGAGAGGGGGAGGAATACAGGGTATGCTAATTGTTGGATAATAGGGATAGATAGATACAGAGAATAAGATAGTAGGAGGAAGAACTTGTATAAGTAATTAAAAAATTTATAATTACACTTTAATTTTTAATACTCTTTTTCCTATTATACTCAAAAGGGTTGTTAGGTAGAATATCAGTTCGTTAAATAGTTATGTCCATGGAGTTCAATGTTAGGTAGAATATCACTTTGTTTAACCGATTAAAAGTGTGCTTCTTCAAAGTGTTTGTTGCTATTTTAATATTTAATTTTCTTACAGTTTGAAGTCCTGATTATGGCAGGGAGACAAAATATACGTAGATAATTATCTCAAATGCCGGATCATAATTTTTTCCAAAATATCTAGGCGGTCATAATTTTTTCAAAAATACACATCATTATATAAAATACCTCTCATATACTTTTTACATGCAAACTGCTGATGTCTTCATTAAAATTCGAACCTCAAAGCAAATACTGTTGGAAGTCCAACCGCCATGCATGTTCAAAGTTTGCTGCCACCAACTTGCCATCCAAGTTTAGTCAAAAAGGGCTGCTGTTATTAGCTGTATGTTAGCTGGTAATTAAGTCGGTTTACGTAACTTATACAGTAACCGACTATGTATGCTTATAAATAGAACCCTCCCCATTTGTGTTTTGTATCCTCAAAGCAAATACGAGTCTTATTGTCCTTCCCCCACCACACCCATCAAGCATCAAGATTTGCAACTTAAAGTCTTAAACAGAAGAAAAGTAGCTTCTTTGGAGAGGGGATTGATCAAGGAGAAGTGGGAACTGATAGAGCAAGGAGTTAGTGCAACACGTCAGCATGCATATTTTTTGGATAGTTTACCTGTCACTGTTTGTACTCCACTAATGTCTCCTCTTTTATTGTCATTTATTTCCTTGACTGACTCCCAGAGTATATATAGGCTAGAATAGTGGGCTTATTCTTTATTCAACTATATATATATACTGTAATCCTTTTTGGTTAATCACATACTAGAAAGTATTAATCAAATCCTATTATGGTATCAGAGCCTTCTCTATTCCAAATAGAGTCTCTATTCGATTGATCCTAGTCACGTCTCTATCCCAACCTCGTCTCTTTCATCTTCCTACCTCCTTTTATTGCTGCAATGGAAAACACCCAGAACTCTGTCACAATGCCGACGGCTTTAACACTACTTTCTGAAACCGCAGTAACCTCCACACCAGTAAACACCACAACCCTTGGAAATCTCATATCTCTTAATGCTTCCTCCTAGATTCCATTCAAGCTTGCAAAGAATGGAGGCAACTATGCATCATGGAAGTCTCAAATGACCAATCTCTTATTTGGTTATGGACTTCTTGGTTTTGTTGATGGATCTAATCCATGCCCATCAAAAGATGACACTGATTATCTCCTTTGGACTCGTCAGGATCGTCTTATCCTTCTTGGAATTCAAGCAACGATCCACAGCACACTTGGTCCAACGATAAACAGTTGCACTACATCTGCTGATGCTTGGAACAAACTCAAAACAAGCTTTGCCAACCGTTCTAACACTCGGATGCTCTCCATCATGTCTTCTCTTATGACAAACAAAAAAGAAGGGACGACAGTAGCAACATATATGAGCAAGGTAAAAGGCTTGGTTGATGAGTTGGCACTTATTGGGCATCCTCTCAATGATGCTCAAATTATGTCCTACACCCTGAATGGTCTAGCCGATGAATTTAAAGAATTGACGGCAGCAGTTCGTGTTCGTGATACTCCAATCACCTTTGAAGATCTCTATGACAAACTTCTTGATGAGGAAATAATTCGCAATCATGGGGAACCAAAAGAAGAGGAAGCCCTGACCACTGCACAATTCACTCAGAAAGGCCATGGTAGTCGAGGAGGCTATCGAGGAAGCCGAGGTGGTCATCGCGGTGGTACCAACAACACCACTCACATCTCAGACAGCAATATTGGTGGACAAAACTCTTCCTCCATGCAAAGACCAAGCTCCCAACCGTTCCACACCAACTGGCAGCATAGCTCCAATGGAAGAGGTATGCACCAGTCAACTTTTCACTCACATTCACCCTCGTGGAATTCTAATTTTCATCAGGGAAGCCAAATCCAATCTCGCATTGTCTGCCAACTATGCGATAAACCAGGCCACGGTGCAAAAACCTGCCGGTCACGTGGTCAGCCATCCAATTACTCTCGGCCTCAAGCAAACATTGTAGAAGGAGATTCGCACCGCTCTACTAACAATTGGGTCCTTGACTCCGGCGCCACACATCACATCACATCAGATCTTCAGAATCTCTCCATGCACTCTGACTATGTGGGCAATGAAGATGTTGTAGTTGGCAATGGTAACAGTATTTCCATATCTCATGTTGGTTCTTCCCTTGTTAACTCACCTATTGCTTCATTTACGTTAAATAATGTTTTGTGTGCACCCATGATAAAAAAGAACCTTATCTCTGTGTCACAATTTTGCAAACAAAATAACACCTCCATTGAGTTCTTTCCTGACTATTTTCTTGTGAAGGATTTGAGTACGGGGGCATCCTTGGCGAAAGGCCGGAGTAGGCACAACCTGTACGAGTGGTCACCATCAACCTCATTGCCTAAGCCGTCCATCTCTGCCTCAGTAGCTCTTCCTTCGCACATATGGCATCAACGCCTTGGCCATCCATCTCCTCCAGTACAACAGAAAATCATAGCTAGCAACAAAATTCCAGTCTCTGATCCTTTGAAACACACAGTATGTGACTCTTGTTTGTGTAACAAAAGTCATAAATTTCCTTTTACGATTTCTTCTCTTCAATGTGATAAACCCCTTCAAGTTGTTTATTCGGATGTTTGGGGTCCTGCTCCAGTAACCTCCTTTAACAATTTTCGTTATTACGTTATTTTTATTGATTATTTTACTAAATATACATGGTTCTATCCTTTAAAACAGAAATCTGATGTGAGCACTGTGTTTGAGAAATTCAGAAAACTTATTGAAAATTTTTTCCAAACCAACATAAAAACGGTTTACACAGATGGTGGTGGAGAATATCAAGCACTTTCTCACCTCCTCAACCACCATGGTATTCAACACCTCACCTCTCCACCCTATACACCTGAACATGTTGGTTCTGCAGAACGTAAACATCGCCATATTGTAGAAACTGGCCTCACTCTTCTCCACCAAGATGCCGTGCCACTTCGTTTTTGGTCCTATGCTTTTCAAAGTGCAGTTTATCTTATTAACCGCATGCCTACACCTGTTCTACATCATACCACGCCCTATCAAAAATTATTTGGCCATAAACCAACATACACCTCTCTTCGTGTCTTTGGTTGTCTCTGCTATCCATGGCTCCGCCCTTATAACACCCACAAACTTGAACCCCGCTCACGCCCATGCGTCTATCTTGGCTTCTCTTTACCTCATCATTCCTTCCTGTGTTTTGATATTCAGTCTAATCACCTCTTTGTGTCCCGCCATGTCATCTTCCTTGAGAATATATTTCCATACAAAACCAAGTCACATTCTACTCCATGCCTTTCCTCTGACACATTTTCCAAATATCTTTCCATTTTTACAAAGAAACAATTACACCAGGTCTCTGCACCTACATCTCAAGACCCTAACTTTGTCCCCCTACCAACTTCAACCCCACATGTCATACCCACCACTACCACTCCTACTTCACGTGGTGCTCTCACTTCTGCTGCTCCCAAGGATGCTTCTCCACACTCTACAACACAGGTACGTCGCCTTTCACCCCAATCTCATTCCCATGCAACACCATGCACCCAAACGCCACCCCTACCACCTACCACATGTGATGTGCCCATAGACCCAAACCCCAAGCCTTCATTATCCACCTCTCCATGTCACCACCACAATCCATCTTCCCCACCCACCAATGTCAATTCTCTCTTACCTCCACCTCTTGCTCATCCACCACGCATGACTACTCGTGCCCAAAATAATATTTACAAACCAAAAAAACTTTTTTCTCTGCAAGCTTCCACCTCTCCCCCTCTCTCTCAAATCGAACCTACCTCTTTCACCCAAGCTCATAAGCATTCTCATTGGCGTGAAGCTATGCGAGAGGAATTTCTTGCCCTTCAGAAAAATAACACATGGTCCCTTGTCCCCCCTTCCTCCACTCAAAACATTGTTGGATGTAAATGGGTTTATAGGATTAAAAGACACCCTGATGGATCTGTTGCTCGGTATAAAGCCCGTCTTGTGGCCAAGGGTTTCCATCAACGACCCGGTATTGATTTCACTGAAACGTTTAGCCTAGTTGTCAAACCCGCCACAATTCGCCTAGTTTTGACAATTGCTATTACTCATGGATGGGTTTTACACCAATTGGATGTTAACAATGCCTTCTTGCAAGGTACTTTGTCTGAATGTGTTTTCATGTAGCAACCTCAAGGTTTTGTTGATCCTCAGTCTCCAAATCATGTTTGCCAACTACACAAAGCAATCTACGGACTCCGTCAAGCTCCTCGGGCATGGTATCATGAACTCCGAGCCTTCTTTCTTGATTATGGGTTTCTTAACTCCAAAAGTGACGCATCCCTCTTCATTTACACCTCGGGAACACGAACCATGTACTTACTTGTGTATGTGGACGACATTGTACTCACAGGCAATCACCCATCCACCCTTCGTGACTTCACCACTCAACTCTCCAACCGATTTTCACTCAAGGACCTAGGCAACCTCAACTATTTCTTGGGCATTGAAACTATCCGTTCCCCTACCGGCCTATTTTTATCTCAGCGGCAATACATCCTTGATCTCCTCAAACGCACCAGCATGCATGAGGCAAAGGATGTCAGCACTCCATTATCCCCTAACATGAAACTGTACCTCGCAGATGGATCACCTCCGCATGACCCAACTGAATTTCGACAAGTTCTTGGCTCTCTCCAATACCTCTCTCTCACTAGACCTGATGTAAGCTTTGTTGTCAACAAGCTCGCCCAATTCATGCATCGACCAACAGCCAATCACTGGCTTGCCGTCAAGCGTGTTCTTCGATATCTCAAAGGCACTTCCCATTATGGTATCTTCATCTCCGCACACTCTTCACTTGCCCTCCACGCTTATGCTGATGCCGATTGGGCTGGTGATGCCGACACACGACACTCCACTTCTGCATATGTTGTGTTCCTTGGGAAGAATCCAATCAGCTGGAGCTCCAAGAAACAATCCACCATCGCACGTTCTTCAACTGAGGCCGAATACCGCGCCATTGCCTCTGCTACTGCTGAAGTTAACTGGCTCACCAACTTACTTAGTGAATTGGTCATCTCTCTTCCATCCTCACCCACCATTTACTGCGACAACATTGGTGCCACATACCTGTGCTCTAATCCCGTCTTTCATTCCCGTATGAAACATATTGCACTCGATTTCCACTTCGTCCGTGATCAAGTATCTCGCAAGCTTCTTCGCATCTCCCATGTTCATAGCACTGACCAGCTGGCAGACTCTCTTACAAAAGCACTAGCTCGGCCACAATTCCATCTCCATCGGTCCAAGCTTAGTGTCCTTCCCGGACCCTTGCGCTTGCGGGGGCATGATAGAGCAAGGAGTTAGTGCAACACGTCAGCATGCATATTTTTTGGATAGTTTACCTGTCACTGTTTGTACTCCACTAATGTCTCCTCTTTTATTGTCATTTATTTCCTTGACTGACTCCCAGAGTATATATAGGCTAGAATAGTGGGCTTATTCTTTATTCAACTATATATATATACTGTAATCCTTTTTGGTTAATCACATACTAGAAAGTATTAATCAAATCCTATTAGGAACCGCCTCCTGCAGATTGGTTAAAAATTAATGCAGACGCAGCTTGGAAAATGGAAATGCTGGCTGGGCAATGGTGGCCAGGGATGAGAAGGGTAATTTGGTGTTCCTCGCGTCAAAGCTTTCAAGGTCGGAATCTTCCACTGAGGCAGAGGTAGAGGCCCTAGGCTGGGCTACTGATTATGCAGCAGGGTGCAGATGGAATCGGGTAATTTGGGAGTGTGATGCTTTAAATGTGGTGCGGGAAGTTATGGACTCGGAAGAACCGCTTGGCTGGTTTGGTTTTGAGTTGCGCTTAGGTGTCAGAAGAAGATTCAAGTCCTTTAGGTGGACTTTGCAGTGGAGGAATAGATTAGCAAATAGGGTTGCTGATGCTACTGCTAAGCTTTCACCTTCTCTTAATTTTGTTTTTGTGTTAATGCTGTTTCTGTTGAGTCTCTCCCTTGTGAAATCCTCAGCATTATTATACTTAAACAGTCTTTTTGTGCTGTGTAACCCCTTTTGTTGGGTGGCTTTTGTTGTGTTAATGAAGTTTTTATTACCAAAAAAAAAAGAAGAAGAAAATAAGCTTTTTACAGAGTCCTCTATGATTGATTTTAGTGTGCTGACACAAATTTGTAGGCATCACTTGTCAATTCAAGATATGTAGCTAAGGAGAACCATAACTCTTCAAATCAGGCCCAAAAGGCCAATGAGGTATGAGGATGACTTCCGAGTACATAAAACATTCTGGAAGTAGACAACCAAAACTGGCGGCCTCACCTCATTGAAGCAATCTTTCTAAAAATGCATAATTTGCAAGGAAGTCAGATTCTTAGAACAACATGTACGTAGAAGTTTCATCAGATTCTTAGAACAACATGTACGTAGAAGTTTCATTTCTCATTTGTGTCTGGTAATGTTTAATTCCTACCAACGCTGGAAGAGCTATAATGCGAAACGAAGTAAAACAACTATAATGCGAAACGAAGTAAAACAATTTACCACAAATTTTTATTATAAATTTAAAATTTATCTAAGTTCTACATCTAAAGGGAGGCAATTCACTAGTCTGTGAAGGAAAGAAATCACTGATCACCTAAGCTCCATATGTCACCATGCTCTAAAACATAACCCATTACAAATAGTTTGCATAACCATTGCCATGCCACTCTTTAGTTAATTGGAACACCCCTCACCATTAGCATGCCACAGCATTAATCAAATAAATTGTTAATTAAATCTTCAAATGTTCAAAAACATGTCTAAGAGTTTCCTCACTGCCAACTTAGATATGGGTTATAACAGAGCCAAGTAAACCAGCTTTATGAATCACAGAGAAAACTCACAACTTTTGATGGTTCACATCAAGGAGAAACCTCAAAACAATTTCTGGGAGTTTTTCTTCCCGAAGATAGCTTCCCAAACCAATGGCGAAACAGAAGCTTTTTTGTTCAAAAACTCTTTCACAGCCTTATCATTCAACACAAAACCCTTCTGTGTCAACTTCCCAATAATGCTTCGAGCTTCTTCCACACCCACTTCTGTACACAACCCATCAACCAAACCCACAAATGTGGTAACATTTGGCGAATGCCCGGCTTCTAGCATCTCCATGCAAAACTCCACAGCATCCTCAAAGTTTTTACATTTATATAAGCCCTGTACCAAGACAGAGTAACTGAACGCATTGGGAACAATTCCATTGGTCTGCATCTTCCTGAAAATCCTTTTGGCATCATCAAGCTTCTGTGCCTTGCAAAACCCATCCACCACAGCAGTATATATAACAACTTCAGGAATAGTACCTTTCTCGCGCATCAAACCGAAAAGCTTCATCGCTTCCTGCACAAGCCCATCTTTACAAAGGCCATCGAGCATAGCCACGGCATTGGGAATCAAACCCGTCTCCTTCATCTTCTTAAATATCTCCTCCGCGTCCTCAGGAGGTGTTGCTGGCTGTGGCAGCGGTGGCTCAGACCCTTGTTGTTGAAGTGGGTTTCCTCTCTTATCATCGCTGAAATTATCAACACCAAGTTTGAATTTCTCAAGGAAACTGTTTGCATCTGATGGGTTGTCTCTGATTTTCTCTCCGGCGGCCGATTTTTGGCTGGAGAATTGAGGAGGACGACTACTCCGGTGATCCAATGGCTTCTGACCCCTCAAGGGTCTGTTTGGTATGGGCTCCGGAGGCTGCTGTGGACTATCATGGCTCTTCATTTCATCAGGATCGCCATTAATGGAGGAGCTAAAACAACGGAGTTCCTTCAACAAGTTCAAGGTTGATGATTCGATTGTCGTTGAAATATAGGATTGAGAAGAAAAAGAAATGGGGTTCCGAACTCCGCTGCAAATAAGCTTAGACACCCGACCCCGCAACAGTGGCATAATGCAAGAGATGGATGGTTGATTGGGTTGTGTTTGGAGTGGGGATTTAAGGAGGTTTAGGGCTTTAGACTACAAATCAGAGAGAATCAGCAACGCAGCGACTGGTGGCATACTAGGCAGTTTCCCAAAGAAAAGGGTATAAAGGTCCTTCTAGAAAGTGTCAAGGGTCGTTTCGGTATTTCAGGAATCACCAAACTAAGTAGTATTGGAAACCAGAACAGATAAGGCTTTTCCCAGAGTCCCTTCGTCCTCTTTTAGCTGTCACTGCCACTAGCACCGATCGATTCCCAAATTGGCTGCCGGGGAACTATTATTAACCGAAGCTAGAAAAGTTTTTATCTTTTTGTCTAGTTTGTCCCCTTTTGCTTTGCCTCAATACATTAAAGGTATGTGTCTCTGTGCATATATACATATACATATATATATATACCGCACTTCAAATGCAAAGTTCTTCTTTCTGCTTCTTGTTTTCTGTAATGGATTAAATGGTATTGTTTGATTTGTGATAATACTAAGCACCCAATGGTTGTTTCAAAGATCTTCTTTGATAATAATGCAGTTTTATTGTATTGCCTGGCTTGTTAGTAACTCAGAATACTGTCTGTATCTTTTCAGGGGACACAATGGAGATCAGCACCACTCAAAATGGTGGTGTTATGTGGTTCTTCAGGGATAAAGGTTTTGATGATAAGAGCATCCATGACATGTTCAAAAAGTGCAAGCGTCTTGAGCGATTGCAAAGAGAAAGAGCCTCTGAAAACTGGACTTACTTGAAAAGCATTGGCATTCAGGAGAGAAAGCTACCTTCTGTTGTGTCAAAGTGCCCTAAAATCCTTACTTTAGGTCTACATGAGAAGCTTGTTCCCGCAGTTGAATGCCTTGCCACTCTTGGTACGAAACCTCGTGAAGTTGCTTCTGCTATTGCTAAATTCCCTCACATACTGTCCCATAGTGTTGAAGAGAAGCTCTGTCCACTTTTGGCTTTCTTTCAGGCGCTTGGTATTCCTGAAAAGCAGCTTGGCAAGATGATTTTGCTCAACCCAAGGCTTATCAGTTACAGCATTGAAACAAAGCTGACTGGTATTGTGGAATTTCTTGCCAGTCTTGGCCTGGCCAAAGATGGGATGATAGGCAAAGTCCTGGTGAAAAACCCTTTTATTATGGGTTATAGTGTTGATAAAAGGCTCCGCCCTACTACGGAGTTTCTGAAATCAATAGGTCTTGCAGAGTTGGACCTTCAGACAGTGGCAATGAACTTTCCTGAAGTTTTGTGTAGAGATGTGGACAAGATTCTGAAACCCAATTTTTCTTATCTCCAAAGATGTGGGTTCAATGATGGTCAAATAGCAACTTTAGTTACTGGTTATCCCCCTATTCTTATCAAGAGTGTCCAAAACTCCTTGGAACCTAGAATCAGGTTTTTAGTAGAGGTAATGGGAAGACGGATTGATGAAGTTGCCAATTTTCCCGACTTTTTTCGGTATGGATTGAAGAAGAGATTGGAACAGCGGCACAGGCTTTTGAAGCACAGGAATCTTGAATGCAGCTTGCGTGAAATGCTGGACTGCAATCAGAAGAAGTTCCAAATGAAGTTTGGTTTAGTTTGAGCAGTGAAGTATATGCTGAAAGGTACTCGAGTCACATCCTTTTCTTCTTCAATTTTTGGTGTATTGTAGCTTGGATTGGACTTGTAGTTTCAATGTATGTCTTTGAATTTGTGGTGAATCCAACTTGTACATGATTCTGAGCAGACCAAAGATATGTAGCTGATTCAAGTTTAGGCATTTAATTAATCACTTGTATAAGTTTATGCTTTTTAACTCTTCTCATTAATGAAGGTTTTATTAACTCTCTGGAAAACATTATTAATGAGATTGTCTGGGTGTTGTTAAAAGGTTACAAATCTCAGATTGAAATTATGAAATTGTTAAAAGGTCACAAATCTCAGTTTAATGTGAAGACTTAAAAAGGATACTGCGCAACAAGGGAGAATCTAGAATGATGAATAAATTTGGTCATGATGGCATCCTGCTTAGTTTATTATTATATCACTAGTTTAAATACATGCTCAGAGTTAGAAGGCAAGCACTTTTGGATCTTGATAGTTATCTGCAAATACAATTCATATTCTCTGTGATTTGATTAAAAGGTTGATAATAATCAAAGTTACACAGTAAGAAGAAGCAATAAACAAAAATAATATGGCTGTGTTATTAAAACCTTAAAAAATCTGGACACTTTTCACCTAATTACAGATAAGAAGAAGCGACCATTAGCTTATTTCATATTTGCATGCATAGTGGGAGCCACTGGGCATGCCTAGAAATAAGGCCAAGGCTGAATCTTCAGAAAACCATCAATGAATTTGATAGTTATATTATACAATCTTACAATGAATGATAATTAATTGGTACCTGTAAGAAAAAAAAACATTCAACCTTAATCGAAAAAAGTAGGGGGTCAACTTACTCCAGGTGGTGTGTCAGTAAGGTGGATGGGAATTTGCTGGATTAGTTGAATCCTCTTTGATTATGTCGACTTCAATTCTCTCCCTGAGCTCCAGAGGATAATGTGATGCTGGAAAATGTTGTGTCACTGGAGCTAAAGGTGCTAACCATGGATGGCCATGTGAAAACAGGTTTGAATGGAGGTACACAAGGTGTTGGCGAATTTCCTGATATGATCTGGTATATTGCTGGGGTTTGGGGCCTCTCACTATCAGTGGGATGTGAGCATGCCAACCCCAGTAGCAGCAGCCTTTTTGCTTCATCAACATCATAATCGTCGTATAGCCGCTCGTCCACAGCTTCTTGAATCCGCCCTTCACGGTGTAGCATCCAAACCCAGTCAACCAAGGAATAGTTTTGCTGCTCATAAGGAACTCTAACTCCTGGGGTTCTACCTGACACGACCTCAAGCACCACTGCACCAAAACCATACACATCTGATTCAGGGGTGGCCTTCCCTGTGTGGAAGCACTCTGGAGCAACATATCCCATTGTCCCTGGGACACCGCCTAATTCTAGCTCTGCATATGAATTCCTATCATTGTCCAAGACTCGAGCAAGGCCGAAGTCCCCTAGGCGGGCATTGTAGTCTGAGTCTAGCAAGATGTTGCTGGCTTTAAGGTCACGGTGCACCACTTTTTGATCAAACTCATTGTGCAGGTAATGCAATGCTGATGCTACACCAGTAAGTATCTTGTAACGATGTCTCCAATGTAATGTATTCTGGTTGGAGGAATCATAGAGGTGCTTCTCAAGGCTGCCATTGGGCATGAACTCGTAGACCAACAGAAGCTTTCCTTTCTCATGGCTCCACCCTGTAAATGGACAGCATTTGCATTTTCAGAAATAGAGTTGAAAATATGGAGTTTGAGTTTAACAGTAGATGGAAGAACCATTCAGAAGAGCTCTGCATTTGCTGCGGAAACTATTGTTTGAAATAGAAAATCAGTTGCTTATAGCATTGTATTAGATAGCACAACTATGTGAAGCAGTTATATTCATTGGAATTTGAATTAGCTTGGCTTTTAGATTACAATCAATTATCAGTTTATCACAGCGTCCAAAATCCATGCAATTTTCTGCTCAATTGATTTACATAAATTACATTATCTTATTTTTTTCTGGGTCTGCATAGCTGTCATACGACTTGGAGACAATTACAGTTTACAGTTGGATTTCACAAGTATTGTTTTTTGTGGTGGTAAATATATATTTAGAGTAAAGATTATAATAATCTAATTACAACAGCTAATAAAACACGAGACTAACAAATGTTGACCTTATCCTTATCAAAAGCACGAGACTAATAAAACAAGTTCATGGGCCGCCGCCCTTGGTCTTGCGTGCTTGACAATCACATTTTGCAATACTTTATTTAATTCTCCCCTTACTTTTCTAAAGTTTGGAATTAAAAATTATTTTTTGAGAGTTGCAACGTAGATGATGTGGTATGTTTTTACTTACTACATATAACAAAAAAAAACTACATATCGTATCACTAAAAATATATATATAACTTGTGCTCCTGATGAAAAGCGTGATGATAAGTTTTACTAGATTTAATTCATAACAAAACATTATCCTAAAAACTCTAGGACAATGTCTGCTACCTAATTTGACCAAAAAAAATAAAATAAAAACACAGAATAAATAAAAATAATAAGGTGAAAAGTTGTTGAAGAAAAATAATTGAAAAGCCTAAATATCATTTGAAAGAAAGAAAAACTTTGAGAAAAGACACAAAAACAGAAAAGCAAGAACATGAATATTGTTACCAAATGGAGAAGCAGTAAAATGATGGTGAAAATATTACCTAATAACCGAACAAGATGTTTATGGCGAAGACGGTGAATAATTGTAAGCTCTGCAAAGAAATCATCTTTGCCATGAACGTTGTCTCTAGAGAATTTCTTAACGGCTACTTGAACAGTAGCAGCAACACCAGTGCTAGTGTCATTAGCCTTCTCATGCAGAATGCCTCTGTAAACAACCCCAAATCCACCTTGTCCAAGCTTCATACTCTCATTGAAATTATTGGTGGCCTTTTTCAGATCTCTGTACTTGAATTCCCTGGGAATCCCAGGTAACCTTTTTAGTGTTCCATGCAGAATTGATTCCTCATCACTGGCTCTCTTCCTTTTCTTCAAATAAACAAGTCCCAGCTTAAGTCCACACAAAGCCAACACCAAAATTGCTGGGACACCAACACCAATACCAATATTCAACCGCTTCATATCTTTTCTGGGGCGTAAATCGTCCACTTCTAGATTCCATTTCAAAATACAGTTCAACTGAATATCAGGGTCACCAGTAGAAGCAGCAAATCCGAAATAAGACTTGTCTTTCACGTGATCTTTCAGGTTGATGGTCTCCTTGAGGAGTGGCTTTGAAGGCTTTTCCACAGAAGGAAGAACATAACGAGCCATGTAGACCTCCAAGACTTTGGATTTGCCATTGTAGTCGATCCAGACGCTGTAGTTGGCGTCCATATCCGGTGCTAAATCGAAGCCCGAATCATTAAGAGGAACCGTAGTTTTCGATTTTATGGAGTTAATGTTAAGGCCAATATGATCTCCATCTGGGTCGAATTCTTCTTGGCTCTTTGAGTCAAACTCTATGGCAACTATGTGGTTTGTTGGATCCCCATCAATGGTTTCGTTGGTGAGACCGAGCCATTGTCCGTAACTATTCTCAGGTATTATATGATCCGGGGCAATCAGAAAAGCCAAACCCTCCCCAGCTGGCCACTCTTTCATTCTGTAGTTGTTAATCACAAAAGATGTGTTGAAAGAAGCAACATCATTTTCAATATCATCAGACAACCAGAGCCTGAAAGGGTGTTTGTACATGATTCGGCCGGACTTTCTGGGGAGTTTAAATGCCTCGTTATAAGTGTCTGGGGTTAGCTGAAGTGCCGGAAAATCTATAGAAGAGGAGCCATTAAAGAGGAAGGAAGAGTGAACACCTTCATCAAACATGTCATATGCAAAAACTTTAGCTTTTTTGGGTGATTGTGCAGAGGCAGTTTTGAAAGAAGAATGTAATAGAATGACAATATAGACTATAACCATGAAGCTGCTGATGGAATTTCTATTTGAAACTCCCATTAATCTCTATTTTTTGTTTCTTTGCTTGGGATTGGAAATATGATATTTTGGGAAGGAAAACAAATGTGGAATTAATTTGCAGAAATTGAGAGGTACCCAAATGAGGCTGTCCAATGGGTTCAGCTTGACTCTCTTGTGCATGCATATATATATATATATATACACACACACACATATATATGTTTGTCGTTGTCGATTTAGGAACCGTATAGGAAATTACAAAAACCAACATGCCAAGAAATTAGTGCACGATTTGACCTTCATGTTGTTTCCCCTTTTTTGGGTAAATTCTTCGTTTAATATTTGACCTTTTTTTATTAAAAAAAAGGGGAAAATGGAATTATTCGTACTCTTTCTTAATTTTTAATTTTTTCGCCCATATGTACTTTTCATTTGTTATGGAATGGGTAGTTGAATATTAAGAATTTCAAGTCTAATGAAGAAAGATCAAAGTTCTGAAGCTTGAAAACTCCATACTGATTTGAAAGAACTTTCATGGAAGCATGTTGGGGTTCCGTAGGGTGAGGAAACAGTGGAAGCCTTCTGGAATTTCATTTGGCAGCACAGCAGACCAATTTGTGGCCACAACTAGTACGCATGGAATATATGAAACTGTAGACAAAAAGACAAAAAAAAAAAAGGAAAAAAAATGATGACGATTAAAATACACCAGAAGAAATTGGAGGAAGAAAAATAGACGATGAAAGTGGATTGGTCTGCAAGTAAATTAGAAATAATTAACATAATATATACTTTTGCATATACATATGAACCCTTTTGGCTTCTCAAATATGTGTTGGTCTTCTTGCTTTTGCAACCTAAAGTGCACTTTATTGGCAGTAGTGGGTGTTGTAAAGTTGTGCCTAGCTTTGTGCCCATGTTTGAAATTGAAAACCGCAGAAAGTATAATAATGGAGTCGTCGTAATTGTATCTTTTTAATTAATATAATATTTTAACTAATACAATATTAATGATATTATAAATATTTTATTGGTTCACGTGTGAGCTCGCAAGAAAAGAGATTGTGTGAGGGAATTAGGCATGCATATAAGTGAGAAGATGGGTACGTTTATGATTTGCAAAGAAATAAATTACTTTGTATATATATATATATATATATTGTTGTGCAATGACACTTTTGCTGTCATAATGCAATCTGGTTTGCACTATTTAGTTTCTGTATTTCAGCTATGACTATGCATAAGATTAGGAATGTAATGATGTATTTTGATGTTATGGATTAGGTGAATGATGTATCTATCGTGTAAGAAAAATGTATGGCTTTTCTGCTGCATTAGGTAGGAGCAGTTGCAGAAAAAAAACTCTCTGTTTTGTATCATTATATTTATGCTTAATGAAATCTGAAAAGTGTGCTCTCCAGAATTTTTGTCTACGTTTTTTGCCGTGTTTTTAGTTTCAAAAACCAACATATATATATATATATATATATATATATATATGTGACTGGGTCACTCCACTAAGCATGCTCAAATACAAGCCTAAACAACCTAGTGAGCCATGGCTCTCTACAAACAAACACAAACAGTTCCCACAGCGGCAGCAGAACACAAAACATGATGTATGCAATTGAACAACAGATAACAATAAACAAATAAAGATGATTAGAAGCAAAGTATTTGTCCAATAAGCTAGCGCTATGACAAGGCTTTATACTTCAAACTTTAATCTGACTCTAAACCATCTACAAAAACACAGAGAAATTTACATGGAAGCACCCCTAGATGGGAGAAAAAACCACAGGCGACATGTGTTGGGTTATAAGGGTATTGCAAGAGTGAAACACACTGGTATAAAAGTGAAAGCTTTGATTTTTGTTGCGGCCGGTTATGCTCTGTTTGCTAAAGAGCAAAACAGGGGAGTATGAGGGCTGATGCTATATAAAGAAGAAAGCATAAAGGTGATATCTTTACATTGATAATCAACTGACCTCTTATAGAAGAGCCTTCCATATACAAAAGTTTAAATTTAAAATTTAAAAACAACAT